>CM043870.1:39347203-40741578 GCA_023846275.1 Vanilla planifolia | reverse complement strand
GATTTCGATAGACGCGGGAGAGTTTGGGGACGAGGAGGGTGGAGAGAGAGGCAATGGAGCGGTTTTGTTTCTTCCGTGGAAGAGATGATGGATTACTATAAATGCGTTACATTATGGTGGGGAATACAGGGGCAAATTCGGTAGCGCACAATTCCTGAGAAAACCTCATTTGACAATGCCATGAATTATAATCAAGTAATTTAATAAATTATTATTCTTATTGAATTATTATAAACATTTCGATTAGTACGAGAGGGGAAAAGTAATGAACCGCGACTCTCTCTCTCTCTCTCTACAGCCGTCGGTCGCTCCGTTGTTCTTTTCGTCGTCCTTTTGACGCGGGCTTCAGCTCCCTATCTTCCCCATCCGTCTTCTTCGCTGATGGGTCCCCTTGCGGACCACACGGCTCGATCCACTCATCGGCGTGGCGGAGGCCGTGGCGGAGAGAGCGGATAAGGCGGAAGAAGGTCGCGAGTCGTTTATGCCCATACTGTTGCTCAGATGACCTCCTATTCATAGCTCTGCTTCATCTTCTTCATCTTCATTCCTGAAGAACCATATTTTAATTTATTACAAAAAATTGCTTATGGATTTGGCCAAATCGAGCTACAGCTCTCCCTTCAACAATTCTCGCTTTCACGGTGTCTACAGGGGAATAAGCATCGGATGCGCGATAGTGCCATCATGGGGCGTTAATAAGAGAGCTCGTTGGTGATGAATTCGATCGGCAATTCACCTGAATATGGTGCACTAGAGTGTATGTGATCGCTGGATCTAAACATCTCGATTCTGGTCTTCTCCGACCGAACTAGGGCTTCTGCAAGCGGAGGTAACTCCCATTCCTGATCCATTGCGATTTTAATAAGCCTGGATCGGTGCCGCCTCTTGGTGACTGAAGGAGAGGCTAAAAGATGCTTGGTTTGGGATTTTTACGATTCAAAGTCTTCAAAAACGTCTGTTAATCCAAGTAAAATTACGATCACTACAAAGACAAGTTATAATAGAAAAGTAAAGCATGTATGTTCCATGTGATATTTAAAAATGCTGTAAAGGTTTCATTAATAGATTACGAATTATCTATATTTTTCAGGCTGCAGCATATACAAGAAGATCCCACCAGCAACAGAAACGTTAAGGGAATCCGCCATGTCTGCCATATGAATACTAATTAGTTCACACGACTGCAAAGCTTGTCTCGAGAGACCTCTTCCTTCGCTGCCCAACACAAGGCAAATGGCTCTACCAGCCAGCAAATCTGCAAGCTCCCTTGAAAGGCTCGATGCTCGGATCGACGGTTCGGCGTGGTTCTCCGGGTGGCCAGCCAACATCTTCAACCGGAACCTGCGACAGAGAGCCTCTAGATGAAGCCAACTGCCGCAAATAATCGGGAGCTGAAACGACGCCCCTCGACCTGCCCGAAGCGCCTTCTCGTTGAAAAGGTCACAGCAATTAGGAAGAAGAAAGACCACATCCTGAAAGCATTCAGGGAAACAAATACTAAAACATTAGAACGGACAAAGAAGCATGAAGTTTGAGACTTCAAATCCAAATATATCGTACCCATTTGAAAGCCATGGCTGATCTTAACAACGTGCCAAGATTACCTGGATCCTGTGGCAATTTCAACAAGTTATTACAAATAATCACCTAAAACAAATATCATTCAAATGGTTGTCTAAAACTGTTTTTTAAATTCTTTCAAAGATATCAAAACCCTCTTCCACTATCAATATATAAACATCAAAATAATTGTTTTGAATATAAACATCAACCTTGTACCTGGATTCCATCGAGGGCCAATACTCTTTTAGGCAAAGGGAAACAACTTGGATACATTGCATCCTCACATTCTCCAACCACATTGTAGAAGGAAGAAGGAAACTTCATTATAGCTATTGCACCAATAGATTCAATTGACTGGACACCAGAAATTTTCTTGAACACATGAGAGCTCACATGTATTATTGAAGTGGAAGGGAGATTAAGTGTTACTGGGCTCTCCACACCATCTATAAGAAGTAAGCAAACAATGTTCAATGGTTCTTCGTTGTTCATTACTTGGAACCTGCAAACCTCCCTGCAGATGTAAAACAACTTTTCTCTCAAAACCATGTTTTATACTCAAGAACTACATTACCATGGCCTTGTGTGCAGATCCATGAGGCTTGCTCACATAAATGTGTTGGTGAACATTTTTTAGTGCTAAAAATTAGTATAACTCTCTATTTACAATTGTCCCAATCAAGTGCAAAGAAATTAAAATCTTAAAGCCACATGATTTGATTTGATGAGATGAAATGGAGATGAGGAATTAGAAGGTTTACCTAAATATTTGGTTAAAATTAAAAATTGTAGTAATTGTCCATACTACATTTCCATATGAACTTCATTTTCTCAGCTATTGATTACCTCTCAAAAATAAAGGATGTTATAAACACAAAAACAATGGACTTAAGTTGAACATGGAACAATGAGAGGAGGGCATTAAATGATTTGGCCACTATTAACATGTAAGGGTTGAATTGATGAAAATTTAGTTCCTAGATGATGTGTACTTGCACATTAATACAACTTGATAAAAAAAATTAGCACCATAAACTCCTAAACTTGCAAATTATGTTTATCTTAAGAAGACATTTCATGAGGCCTATATTCTACAAGAAAAATCATAGATATATCACTGAGTAAATCAACCTGATCCAATCAACCCTTTTACTAACCAAATTATTGAAAACTCAAACCAATCCTAAACTTTCCTTCTTTTTTAGCACTTGCACCGCAATTTCTAAGAACCTTGCCTCCCCATCCCTCCTCTTTCTCTTTTCTTATGCAAAAATAAGCATCAAAATAATAATGCAACTACCCAAATGCATTGCGGACATCCTCTAGGAAAACAATCAAGATATCAATTCAAGAAAACTGCCCGTCCTCTTAGTTTAAGATCAGTTTATTATTCAAGTCAAAAGATTCAAGGCTTTCTTGTTCAATTACACATTATAATATCCAACTCTATCAAATGAGTTGTCTTACTCTTTATAAATGCCATTACAATGATAAGTTTACCATTCAAGTCAATGACTCGGTACTATCTTGTTCAATAGCACACTATCAAATCTAACTCCATCAAGTGATTTATGGTTTACTATTTACAAATATTATTTTTGAAATTATGAAAGATGTACTTTAAGATCTGGAATGAAATCTCTAAAGAAAGCTAATCTAATGCAATAGCAATTGTGAGATGATTGATTCGTAGTTGCATTTGATTTTAGTTAGTTATATCATGTAAGCTTGATTAAGAGTTTGTCATAAGATTTATTATAGTACAAAGGATCTATTTGGGGTTAATATGCACTTTATTTTGCAGATAATACAATGAAACTATTACAAACTAATATGCATTTATTTAATGCATAAGATGTACAACGGATCTATTATGAGCTAATATGTGCTTTACTTAATGGATAAAATACATGAATTTTTATAATTTTAGTTTGTTGTTATTAGTGATTTCATGAATAAATACCTAGGAGATATGTATAATTGAATCCATATAATGCTCACAAATTCAATCGTTGTGAATTACATATCAATTTGCAGGCAATGAAACCCTTATCCTCCAAAAGGATAGAACATCATTCTTCATTCTCTATAAGAACACTACAATCCTTCTCCATGAGGAAATTGAAACTCTTTCTCCTTTACAAAGGATCAAAAACCATGTTCATGGCAATTAGTTTTCTATATTTTCCCTCTTTCTCTTGTTTTACTTCTCTCATCATGCTTAAGTCATATTAAAAAAAGAAATACCGATTTACACCATCAAAGAGGTATTTAATTGCATATCCTTTTGTGACGATACCAATGTTATGCACATTTTTTTTATCAAGACTTTTCACTTATTTTACCTATTATCATTGAACATAAAAATACCTAAACTACTAACTTTAATTACAAATAAGAAAGATAGCTTACAAACATACAAGAACACTCATTTTTTTATTATTTTACACTCTTTACTCATACCTTTAGTGTCTATTGATATCTTTTTATCATGTAGATCTAAAAAATGTTAATAATAAGTGAGTCTAATGTAGACTCAGTAACTATCTTAACGATAATAATGCTAAGTAAAAAATCATATTATCTAAGCTTTTGTTCATTTTTATTTTAAATTATGTCAATCTAAGTTTTTATATCATTTAAGTCAATGTAATATACAAAGAAATAATTGAACAGTAAAAATAGATATATCATATACACATGTTGTTTGATAAAATAATTAATATTACTCTCTTTTTGTGCTCCCTTTATTATTTTTTTCATTTTTATTTGTGCCCAGATATCGAGATATCGCCTTTCTTGATCGTCATATACCAACAAAGTGTTATTATTATTATTTATTAGAATATGTCTTGATACTTTCAAAACCAAGGAAAAACACTCTCCTTTTTTCAATGTGCAACAAATCAATCCCCTTTCTTGTAGAAGCATTTGTACAAAAGCCACACCTTGTCTGATGATTCATTTGCTCAAGAGCAATCATCTAGCAATCACTCACTGCTCTCATCAATTTATGGGGTTACAAGCCCACAGCTTTTCACTTGGTTAGTCAGTGCATCACACCATATTATTTAGAGTTTAATTATGTGTCACAATTTATAATATATCATATCATATCTTTTCAATTGCACGTCATTTTCTTTTTACCTCTTTTTTTTCATATTTTTCATTTCTTATATAAAATAATCCTCAAAATATTGTACATCATATCAATATCTCAACCATAATTTATAACACATATTAATGGGAATCAACTCATTTGTCCATAAGAGAATCAAGCTATGATCAATGTCCGATATTTTTATCATAATTACAGCAAACAAGGAACTTTTCTTTTATCATATCATAATATATTTTTTCTCATGTGAAAACAAATCCTATCTCATTCCCTTTCTCAATTGAATATTATTAATTGTTTTCAGATATTCATAATGTCAATCTCATATTATAAATGAATAAAATAATTAAAACAACATGCATAAATAAATAATATTTCTCATGTGAAATAAAATAAACATATAAAATGATATAATCATTATTTAATAGACATTAGGATATAACATACAAAACAAATCATCATTTCAACAAACAACTCCTAAGTATATCGTATCATCAAAATAAGTGTCATCACTTCATTAAATTTTGTAAAAAATATTTATTATGCTTAATATCTTATCATATCAAGTATTTATCTCTTTTCTAATGCATTGATTATTTTATTTCTCTCTCAAAGTTCTCTTTGTAGAATTGTACGAGAGAATAATTCAAATTGACAACTTGATTGCTGGATCTTTACTCTCCAAATTTCTAGTGGAAAATATTTGGATCAAAAACTGCAAGAAGGGAGAGAGAGAGAGAGAGAGAGAGAGAGAGAGATAGAGAGAGATATATAAAAGATATCATGATAAAGTGAAGATGCCCCTTTATCTTTCCTGATCTCCTTCATTTATAGATACTAAAAATTATTTTTTAATATAACATGGTAATGATGATATAATTAAAAAGCTAAAAAATTAGGTATTATACACATGACTACTAGATTATCCTCACCTAGTGCACATGGGGTGGTTGCTAAAGCAACTACCCACCCATGTGCACACCTACAACATGTTTGTGCGCATTGTTGCACACCTCTGAACACATCTGCATGCATATGCGCATGTATGCACATGCTCTTGCATCCTGGCACGCATGCTCTCACCCCTTCGTGTGCACCTGCCAACCTCAACATTCTCCAACACACCTCTTTGCAAGCAAGCCCACCTCCACACAGTGACTGCATAGTGGCCACACCACCATCTTAGCCAAAAATGAAAAAATGATATGTTTGGTTCAACATAGTTTTTTGGTTTAATTGTGAAAGTTTTATTTTCAAAAAATTAAAATGTTATATACTACACAATATTTATTTTAATATCACAATTAAATTACTGTTTTAATGATTATCAAAAATTCTAAAAAAATTATTTCTTTTAAAAATTCCTGCAAAATTAAATATCAAAATTTGGAACATTACACCTTATATCTCTATTAAGAGAATCACCATTGTTTTATGTTTCAAATATTTTGTTTAATATGAAATGTTCATTGCATTGTCAAATATGTAACTTATAATATTTTATTGACATTTGATATACTCAAGTCATTTTTTTCAGAAAATTGTCATGTCACCATATCACACCATGTCACACCTCCCTGGCATGCCCATGTTTCATAATTAAGAACACAAAATATGCAAATGCAACAAACAAACACAGCAAACAGAATACAACAAAAAAAAGGTAATCCATGACCAACATTTATTGCAAGGAAAAGGTAAACTCTTTCTAAACAAAAGCATTATTCCAGTGGCTGTGAAACCTATGCTATTCACAAAACTTCAGAAGAAAAATTGGAACAAAAAAAAACTTCTAGCATAGATAATTTCAGAATTTGAGTTAAAACTGTTTATGGATTAGCCAAATTGCATAAATAATTTCAGCTTGGCAGCTCAATAAATGTGCAGAGCTGGGGAAGTTAAGATTTGATGTAAAATAAGTAACAGTTTTGCCCAAAGATTAATCTTTAAGGCTTCTCTTTAAGCAAAGAAATTACGTCTTAATATTAATGCGCACGACAATAGATAGCGCATACCAGAAGCTCACTACTCATTGTTTCAGGGGAACATTCTTCGTCAAGCTGGACGTTACCTTCTCAAGTTGTGAGATAATAAAAATTTTCAGGTAAATCCTATCATGCAAACACTTCACTAACAATTTAGCTCTATTCAGAGAATAAGGTTATTTTTACTACTACTTAATTAGTTTTTCGAAGAAATTGTTCGAAAGAGGAGAAAACAGGAGAACAGAAAAAAAAGGAACAGTACACGGGCAGAGGGCATACATGATGGGAGTGAGGCCAACAACAAGGGCAGCACCACAGGATCGGCGATAGGACGAGCTGAGGCGGAGCTTGACACAATGCTTGACGAATGGATTCGAAGGGCTGGATAGCCTCGTCGCGGTGAGCTTCTTCCACCCGGGCGGAGATTTAGTGGAGAGTTTCTTGGAATCTCCACTGTCACCACAATTGCTGCCTCTTCCAGCTTCGACCTGAACCGCCACGCAGAAGAGAGGATCCTTCAGGAACGACGCCATGACTCTGGATTGATACCGGGGAAGCCGACCGCTGTGGTGTCTGAAGTTAACAAGGCCACAAAGTGCCCAAAAAGATTTTATTCAAAACATGCAATTTTATCATCCTTATTTTGCCCTTTGCAAATTTGTGAAATAAATATATAAATATAATAAGCCTCCCTTTTAGCATTATAGGTGTCACATAAATAATAAAACTTGACATATAAATAAAAAATCTAATATTTCTTATATATTATGAATATTTTTTTAATATTCGACTTAATGTATGTTAATATTCTAACTTATTTGATTGTTATAAGCTTTGATTTTGGGCTCCCTTGGGATGCTAAGAGGTTATGTGTGACAAAAATGGATGACATGTGTACAAGGTCATTATTATAAGCCTTGGCTTGGCCCTCACTTGCTTTTGTGTGTATTATTATAGGGTGATATTTTAAAAATAATACCTTACTGCCCTTGAGAAGGAATATAAGCAAGTGAAGGTGATGCAAGATCATTTAGCATCGCATCAATCCCATCTTGAACTCAGAGTTATATCCAAACCGAATCTTATTTCGATTAGTCATCTTTGTCAACTATAGGGGTCAACTACATTACTTTATTTTTTTCTATAGTTATTTTTGTCATTCTTACTTTTTTATTTAAGTATATTTTGTAGTAAATAAATGTTATCCCTTCGATCAGTCCATATGTCCACACGTGCAAAATTTAGTTGAAAATTACTTTTAAAAAGACTTAAATTTGACCTTTTGGCTATTTTCATCTTTGACTGTTGTTTGCCACTGACAGGCACCATTATTACCACCATCAGTAGTTTCTGTCACTTGTCTCACGCCCACTTGACCCACGTTGACCATTGGAACTTGGGACCTGCTTGACTTATGCCGACCCGATCCACGAACGTGTCAACATGTCAACCTGTTGATTCTTTCTAACCTACACCCACCCAAAAGCAAACTCGAAGCTTCAACGTCAATCCGCAAGCACTGCCCACCGAAACAAAAGCCTCAAACATCTCGTCTTTTTGCTCGAATCACACTGATCATGCCCCAGCAATTTTGATACACGACATCACCATCGCCCAAAATGCACAACCAGTTTGGGCCTTAACATCAATTAATTTTGTAGCTTTTTCATTTTTTTAAAAGTACTGATGAATCCTTGATATTCTTATAAATTGGAATGTTCACCATGTAGATAAAGATGAATATTCTAGAATAAAAACTTCTCTTGTTTTGTGTGTTTTTATCTTTATGAGTAAACAGTATACATTGAACTCTAGTTTGAGAGATTTTAATTTTTCCTCCTCTTGTGAGAGAAAAAGATCAAAGATGATGGATTTTTCATTAAAAGAGTCAACAACAAAATACTTATGAGAGACAATGATCGAATGTGAAAAACTTTCTACTAAGAGAGCCAACAACCAAACAAATTCTCACTTTTTTCAATATCCTCGAGTCATCAGCTATACTTTCACTCTCTCTATCAGACCACCAAAGCACCACCCTCCTCAACAAGGCTCAAAATCCTAACTTATATCTTATTACCCATTTAACCAAGCTTTTCCACTAACTTAAACCACCACCTTATTGTCTTTTTCCATCTTTGGTGCTCTATATGCTATAAAATATCATCACCAAAATAGTGCACTCTTTTAGCAACTTTTATTTTTTAGGTAGTAATCTAAAGTTAAAGCCATTCTTTATTCTATTAAAGTACTTAACATAAAGTTTGACTTAAATTCTCTATTTTATATGCATAAAATTGGATATGTAAAAAATGCTGTGCAGTACTTGATGCTTAATGCTTAATATGTTGTCATATACTTCACTTAATAATCAATATCATAACTTTAGATGTCAATCCTTGAATAATTCTAAAATATCACAATGTTACTTAACCCCAATTATTGATAATATCAATTCATATTTTTTAATAATCTATTGAGTATCTTTAAAATTATAAGCTTTGAATTAAATCTTAGTATAAGTTTAATTAGTCCTATATCAGGATTTACAACAATTATTGTTAAAAAGAATCACATAATACCAAATAACAAATTAAGCACAAATCCATTACAAATAAGTTAAGCAATAACGTAACAACCAAAAATCCAAGCAAACAAGCACCCTCTTTATGGGCCATGATGATAAACTTCAATATTCACATATATAGCTAGAACATTAAAGGAAAATATCTAAAGCTTAAAAGAAAAATTTTAAATTTTTAAAAAAGAAATGCATCTCTCATTGATTCTATTTGTCACTTTTGAGTACATGATACGATATTTTGATATACACAAAGATATTTTGATATTTTTGGATATTAATTGAAATAGGTAATTTTAGATAATCTTTAAGTTCATGTTAATATTTAAAGTATCATACAATTGTAGATAAAAGATATCATTGGAAAGAGTTCTTTTATAAAAATTTACTAATATAAGATTTATAATTTTTTAGAATCAATTAAAATTTTTGAATTTTAAAAGTTAAATAATAATTATTAAATTTCTCAAAATGGATAATTGTAATTGGATATATATTTTTGAGAAATAAGAACATTTTAGTCTTTGGAATAAGCATAATCTTAAATGAATTGATGAAAATTTATGTATGTTTACTTAAGAATCCACTTGTAAAGGTGACAGAAAGTAAAGTAGAAGGAGAATCCAAAATTTCTTAAATATTTTAACAATAATTTTTAGTTGATTTGCATGACATCATTTTTATCACTTTTGTTTTATTTTTTCTTTGCTTGTATGCACATCTCTTTTTTAGACATTTTTCATTTTTTGCATTGCATTATTTGGTCTATCTCCATATCATAACCCTCTAAATGTTTACATAACACAAGTAGAGAAAGTTATAAAAAGGAATAGAAACCTACTGCAAACCTTAAGAGACAAAAAAAATAAGGACCTCTTTCACTAACTCCTACTGATTATAGGTAAAATTAATATCACTCTCTAGTTTAGACATAACACCTCCACCATTTCCATTTAATATAATTAATGAGGAAGATTCCTAAACATAAATATTAAATTTGGTGGTCATAATTGTTATATCTTTGATCATGACACCACTTATTTGATGACAACAATATCATTGTATTAGTTTCTCTAATAACTTTCTTGAGTATGTTTCAAATCATACATCTCAAGTTTTTGTAGGATTAATCAATTAAAGGGCTTTGTCCATATGTCTCATTGAGCAATTCATAAGTAAAATAATATCAAATGTGTTGGTGGCTATGCTCTAATTGTGGTTTAAATGACATATCAAGGTGTTGTTGATCAAACTCTTGGTAGAGTAACTAACTATCAAGAGCTCATCTCTAAAATATTTATTTTTTGGTTGTTTATCTTGTCACTTATTTATATATGACATAATTAAGTTGAATAATATCATTTATGCACATACATGATCATTTATTTTTGACATAAAATATTTTATTATTTAATGACTACAAAAATTCTTTAAAAGTAAAAAAATAATATATAAAAAATGATTTAAAAAACAAAAAATTTAACCTAAGAACTCAACAACAAATAGCCAAGACTAAAGACTCGAGCAAAACGGCCCGAAGTGCTAAGAAATAAGCTTAAGGAGGCGTGGATAAGGAGATTAGGTGCACAACAATGGGCCTAAGGAGTCACAGATAAGGAGATTGGGTGAACCAGTTGGGACAGACCCAAATCTTAGTCAACCCTATGCAACTTAGATTAAACAGGTCAAAAATAATTCCTAAGCTGGCTTAGATGTAAAGAGTCAGGATGACTCATGACTTGTTAAGTAATGCAGTGGGTCGAGTCAAACCCATTATTTTATTCAACAATCAATCATGTAAATACACGAGTGCCTTAGGGGATGAATTTATAAGCACACACAGGGAGCCAATCCTATGTATAGGCTCAACTTATAAGAGGTGACGAATCCTTATAACGTGAAAAATCCACAGCAATTAAACCATATGGGTAAGATTTTGACGTTCATTGTATCCAAAGCTGGAGCGACTTAGCGTCGTCCAATCGTGTATTTCGTAATCAAATGGCCTAAATCGCACCTACTGTTATGAATAGTAAATTCCATCTAACTTTTCATCTTACAAGTCTGATAAACCGAATGAGATCCGTTCTGTTATTTTGAAGAATAATTTTCATCTTATCATCTATTTGTAAAATCTGATTAAACCACTGAGATATTCTTTGCATTTGTGAACAATGCATTTCATCTAGCCATCTATCTGTAAAGCTTAATCGCATGGTCATGATCATCTTCGCCTTTGTGAACACACATCATCACCATCCATCAAGTATGTAGAATCTAACGACTTATATCAAATCATATTTATATTAGATATGTACCCTTTATTTTATACTCTTATTAGATTGCTATTGTTCCGTTTGCCCATATTAGATGATGATCGCTGTTCCCGCTCGTAATCAGCATTCCAGAAAACGTTGTTTATGTTTATTTTAAACATTCAAATATTAACGGCTATTTTGATGACCTTTCTAGTCGTTAAAAATTTTTTATTTTAATCTAAAATATTTTAATATAAATAGAGGAGTTTTAAGAGTTAGATGAAGTTAATTTTAACCTTTTTGTGACTCATTTTTTCTCTTTGTTGCTTTAGCATTTTCTTTGATTACACATCTTACTAATGGCTTCTTTACAATTGATTATTCATTTTCTTATTCCTTTTTATTTTTTTCAAAAAAGATTGTAATAATATAAAATCTTTGTTGAATTATCTTTCATTATGATGCCAATGCATATTAATAAATTTTTTGATTTAATATTTCAAAATTAGGCCATTTATTTTGTTGTAAATTTTTTCATAAATTATATTTATATTCTAATATCATAATCCATAGACTCTTGTCATATATATTTTTATAAGTGAATAATAGAATATTATCATTAATGATTATTTTATATTGTGCTTCAATATTGTAGCTTTTGTAATTATAATTATAATGATGAACCGCTACCTGGATAAAAGGATGTGCTTTGTAAATGTTATTTTTATTTGTCACAACAAAAGTGAGTGATTTTGTTAGTGGAATACTAATCAGGTTGACTGAATGTTGATGTAGGCATAAGTTAGACTAAACTATCTAAAAATCATGTCACATTTATTTTCTTTGTTATTATATAATTTATGATATTTTTCTTATTTAATAATATTTAATTAAATATATATAAAAGAAATTTCTAAAATTATTTTTATCAAACATAAAACATTTTATTGAAAAAATATTTTAAAATCATATTTTTTATATTTTTATTTAACAAAATTATTAAATCAATAATTTTATAATTATCAAATTTTAATTTAAGAAAAATATTTTTAAAATAATAAAAAGATTAAAAGTATAATTCATCTCCTCCTATGCATTAGTCTAGCATAGATTATATCGATAACCATAAATTTGATAATGGTAAAATGACAGAAATGATAAGTATTTATTTATTTTTTTTATTTTTTTCAACTTGATTTTTGCACATCCAACTCAAACATACACCTATAAGTGTAAGCCAAAATACATCAACAGCTAATTATTTTTTTATAAGGGTATTCCTTAAGTGGATTAATCCAAAAGTAAGGCATGCATAATTTTATCCACAACATTAAATGCATAACCATTTAATTTATAGCATAAAAATATGTTTTTATTTTTCGTGGATTTGTGATGTAGTTGTTGCTCATACCTTTGAATTTACACATGCACAACTCAATTAGTAAGCATGTAATTAACTAATCATCATAAATTAATTAATACACTTATAATTTTATACATATCTTTCCCTAAATGTACATATTATTATGTAACATCCTATATTTTCATAATAATCAAGAGGTGATAAGCAATGTAATGAAGATAATGGAATTATGATTAAAGATATTTTGATATTATAAAATCAATTTGAAATATAATATATATATATATATATAATATTAAAATACTATTAAAATATTAAAAAACATGTTATAATCTAAAAAATTATAAAAAATATTATTTGAGCATATCAATAAAAAGAATTTTAATAGACGAGTCTAATGATATTAAGATTGTAATTCTGTTAGACCTAAGAAACTAATTATTAATTTTAAAGATTTGAATATAATTATAATTTAAAAACGTCATACATAGTAGATTTATAAATTCAAGAATTTTTGGCTTAGGTCAAGGCCAATTGGTAGAAGGTAGATCTATAAACAAGAAAAAATAGAATGTACTTGAGTAAATTTGTAATTTTGAGAATGTCGGAGCAACAGCCTTGTTTTGGCAAAGCATAAATTTGTAAATCATGAACCCTCTCAATGTTTTTTATATATATAGTGATCTAGTTTTCTTATGTGAATAGAATGTTAATTTTTTAGTAGCAATGATGAAATATTTTGACATTTTGAATCAGGTTATTACCATTTGTGTTTGTGGGTAAGTTAAATAATGGTTTTTTTAACCATTATTGGCTATTGTTATCCTAATTGACTCTTTGTTTAGATATTTGAGGAAGAATCAAAGACTTCACTATTATCCTTTACTTGACCCCAGGCATGCATAAATCCTTCTTTATAAATATATAACAAGTTATTTTCCACTTGGTGAAGCTTTGGTTGGGGAGGACACAAGAAAGAGAGAGAGAGAAAGAGAGAGAGAGAGAGAGAGAGAGAGAGAGAGAGAGAGAGAGAGAGAGAGAGAGAGAGAGAGAGAGAGAGAGAGACTTGCGTAAAGAGTAAGCTATAAAAAATGAAAGATGAAAAAGGAGGTTAGGGAAACCTATGCTTGCTAAAGCTAAAATGGAAGATTGGAAAGCAAGACAAACATTTAACATTTTTCCTTTCGATCTTTTATAATCATTAGCATAATTACATTTCAACTGAATTAAGAAAAGTGTTTGGGATTATTTGGAGTAAACTCATGAGGAGAATGAGAGATTATGACTTCTAATACATACCGTATAAGTGCAATGGTCTGTATTGTATGATACAATCAACTTAAAATTGTCAAGTGTAAAGGGTTTTAAGAAGATGATGTTGGTTTGTAGGAGATTGTTATGAGGTTTGTAATAGGACAATCCTTAATTATGCTAATACGAGATAATTATAAAACTATCAGGTTCATCATATAAGGGCAATATGAGCATTATACTTATACAATGCTGATATAAGTTGGGTTCATCACAAAAAGACAATACGAGTATACTAGTTCACAAATATTGGCTTTTTATATGTATATAATCGTATCTGCCTGTTGAGATTAGTATGGTTGCAATGATTGTACTTAATGATCTTTTTAAGTCAAAATTAGTTATTAGGTGGTTGGTGCTTTTAAGATCTAATCAACATAATACTAATAATAATCATATTATATAATGGAAGAAGGGGTTAAATCACTACATTGAATAAGGTCTGTGAGAGGGATCATATATAGGTTCTTTTTATATGAGATTGTAATATACAATTTAGTTAATTGAACTAGATGACCAATTAGAGAGAGAAAAGCTTACGATCAGATGTATACATTGGACATAAATCACGATTATAACAGAAGCAATCATATGAGATAAAAGACACATCATTCTTATGGTTTAAATGGGGGAATATATGATATGATGCTAAAAATCATATTGTATAATCATTCAAGAAACAAAAAGGTTATCAAAACTTGTAGGTCAATTAAGTCATAACAAGATCTTATGATTGCAATTTTGTCAATCAAATTATCAAATCAATTTGAGTAACTTGAAATAAAGAAGATTGTATATCACAATCAATAGATTATATGTGGGTGGTTATATTATATGATATGAGAATCATAAATATATGATTTAGAATAGTTTGAGAATAATTTATTAACTCAAAAACAACTAATATATATATATATATATATATATGATTTTATGTTGATTATTTTATATGCATAATATTATAAGAAATTAAGACAAACTAGAGAATGAGTAAGGACATAAACTCTTGAATTCAAATAAATAAATTTAATAATCTATGATGTGATGTATTATTATCTTATATATTCTTCAACTTATTTTGATATTCTTACTTCAAAAGTAGACATATTTATTAGTTTTGGTTGTAATAATATTGTCACATATTTGTTATTACATTTTTTTTTGTCATGGTATGAAAATAATATAAATAGATTATAAAATATAAAAATATTCATACATTAGTTATGTTATGTTTGAATATGAATTAGACAAATGACACAAAATAAAAAATAACATAACTTTTTTCCAATGATATTAACCTCAGGGCATTGTTACCATCCTAAAAACCTCATGATTTGGGAAAGGTTTCTTGAACGAGGTTTCATAAATACACACACACACACATACACACACACACACACACATATAATATCGCAAGCATTCATATGTTGAGTGTTTAGGTAAGGTATCCTTTTATATTAGTTGGATGTTAGTTGAGATTATTATTTTTATGATTAGATTTATGATAAATATCAAAAAAAAAAATCAGGCTTGTGGTTAAATATAACATAGAAAAAGTTGAAATTACATTACAAGAAGATATTCATAGTTCTTATTTGATACCTTTGCTTTTATCTTACTTTATCTGATATGTTATGCTTTATATTACTTAGTTATGTTTTTTTATTCATATACTTTTTCTTGTTATCATATTTTGATTCATCTACTAAGATTATTATTTTACTAGTATTACATTACAAGTCATATATCTATGACACCACAAGTCCAGGGATTAAACACTAAAAAGATGATCATACCCCTGAGATGTAAGAATGGGTAGTACTTTTTGTGGGACTTAGGCTTTTGGTATTTTGATAATAATGGTTTTATTTATTTTTTATATTTTAAAATTAAATACTTATATGTTAACTTTAACTATAAACATTTAATTATGTGAAAACTTCATTTTAATTTATGGCTTTTAGTTGATTGATTATGAAAATTTAGCCTCACGTTAGATTTTCACTTATGGTTTTATGACATCACAATTGTTTTAATTTTTGGTTTTCTATACTGATAAGAATGTGGTTATGTGAGACACTCACATATTAAATCTATAAATTTATTCATACATAATTTAAATATTATTTTTTATATACACGAATTAAAAATTTTATGCATAGCTATCAATTTTATATAAACACAAATTAAATAGCAATGCACACATAACTTTATGCATGTTATTTTTTTTCATTTAGAGTAAAATTTTATTTTATTTTAAATCTAATTAGAGTTTATTTATTTAATGATTATGATGAGAATATAATAAGATAGGTATAATGAGATTAATGAAGTCATAATATATGATATAAATATAATGATATTTGAATTCAATGTCATAAAATGACACTAAAATCAATATAAATACATTAAAATGAAATTGTTCATTTAACTTTTGAGTGTGAGTCAAAATAAAAGTATAACAACTTTTAGCATTGAATGATAATTTGAAATTTTTATTTATTTTTAACTTATTATAAATTTTATTTATTTATTTTTTGAAAAAATTATGACAAATCACATGAGTTCTATATCCAAAGCTTGAAATATTCTTCTTCAAACTATAATATCCTCATACATTTATTAATAAATTTCAATTTAAAGTATGGAACAAACATAGTCTTCAGCTCTTTTAAATGATAATTTGTGAATTTTAAAATATAAATGTAATGTTTTTTAAAGTTTTATGTTAGTGAAAATAATTTATTTGATAAAAATATTTATTAATATTTTGCATATTTCTTAAAATTTTTTAGAAAGCAGAAGAAAGAATGCAAACGGCTTTGTTTTGATAATTGCCACCTGACCGGTTGAGAGCCAACGTGTTGTAAAGTGAAATGGGTTGCTCGAACCGAACAAACAACGCCGCTTGATCGTCAACCCGGGCGGCAGAAGGAAAGACGCCTCCTGACCAATTAGTTGTCTTCATCGCAGTGAACTGATCAGCGTTAAACTGATGTCTGCCAGTGATTCCCCCATTAAAGAACCAAGCAAAGACTCCGACGCCTTGGACGACGAAGGACAGGAAGAAGGCAGAGCCGGAGGAGATGTAGAAGTGGAAGCGGGAGGATGGGGAACTGCTCCTTCTCATCTTCCTTTTGCCCCTTCTTCAGACGTAATTACTACTGTTCTTTTTCTTCCGCTGTTTCCCTGTTTAGCATTGGGTTTAATTGGGTTAGCCTGAAATTAGATAACACAGTTGGGTAATCTATTGTAACCCCAGAATATGTTTGAAAGCTATCCCGAGTTAGTAACAGGTTGCCCTATTTATCAAAATAGATGAAATTATTTATAACTTAAACCAAATTGTTCATGTGAAATTCACTTCACCAAATAAATGTAAATTTGATAGATACTGTATTATTTGAGAGTTCAAATTCAAACCCAAAACATCCAAATTTGCATGCATAACAAAATTATTATTATTTTTTTTATGTTCTTAGATGGCACATTTTCGTTGAGTAGACGAATTGAGAGTTTATGGAAAAAAAAAGTGAACTTGTATTGCTCTAAAAAACTTGTACAAACATCCCTACATAGATTATTTCAACGAACTTTGAAAGTTGTTCAAATTTAATAAAATACTTGATAATTAAGACATTAATCTGCTCTAAATATTAAGAAATCATTACTCCCATGTGCAACTTAGAATTGATCTATAATTTGAGTATTCATAGTGTGCGTTTACTCTCTCAGTGGTATCTTAGGATGGGGTTATCAACTTGTGTCACTTATGTCAAACCTTGTTTTTGAAGATTTGATTGCAACCTATAATATTAATTAGTCAAGATGGATCATATATGACATCTAGGTTCAAGATGTCAAACAACTTATAATAGAAAGAGGCACACCGTAGCTCACATACAATCAGTCGTAAGATTCCTCTTTCTTAGAACATAAGTGATTATGTAGTCCTAGAGGCTCTAGATTTGAAGGAACAGAGGAAAGAAACTTTGACGTTGATCAACCCTAAATAGGTAGCCATTAGAGCATTGGACGATGGAGAATGAATCACTCTCTAACCATACATGGGAAAAAAATGATAGAAAGGAGATGATGAGGGAGATAACCTTGATAAATACATACTCCTTGATCACCAAGGAAGTAGTTGAGATGGACCCTTACTATTTTGCAAGAATGAGATGCCCAAACTGTCCCGAATGACAATCCCAATGCAAACTTGACCACAAAAGTTAGTTGTGTAATCACAATTAATCTTGATCTACTAGAAGTAGGGGGAGTCATTGAGAAGGGGATTGAAGGAGGCCAGTTAAGCCTAGAAGCTCCTAGAGGTGCTGTTGACGTAGGGTGCTACATGACAATCTATGAAAAATGATCTTCACTGAAGCTTACGTGCTAAGGTAAGGATGTTCATGAAAGATACGATTTTGATTCCGCCATAAATGGTTGAGAGTAGTAACGATAAGAATATTAATAGTGTTGCATTGGTCGACTGAGACTCACCTCTTTAGGCTATTATAAGATGATCGAGAGACTAAAAGAGAATTTAGCCAAGCCAGTTAGCAAAAAGCATTACAAAGAGTGAAGTTCCTTGGAGCACTAGAGCAAATGATAATAGATTTGGCCATGAGGCAGCCCTATGGGCAGGTAGAGGATTGGGCGATCCCCATATTGAAATATTCCTCTTGATGATGTCACCCACAAATATACTCATGCAAGTTGTAACATGCAACGACAATATCAACTGACATATTGAATGAGAATTGTTTCGTGTCTGTTAACACTTGAAATCTTTCAAAATGATTCTAAAAATTCTTTGAACCACATATTTGAATTTTGCATGACAATAATTGTACATTTCTTATGGACAATCATAGTTGCATTTTTTGTGTTTAATAATTATTCAAGTGGAACCTATAATCATGCATTGGAGCCAAGAATTTTTATATGTTAGCATATTCAGACTCCACATGATATAACTTTCTTACATATTTTCAATGCAAGATAATTGTTTTTTACTTATCAAAACAAAAGCTATAAAATTGTTTTATAGAAATTGATTTATAGGAACAATGAATCTACCATGCTTCATAGCCTATCTTATTTGCATGTCAATTATAGAATACTCTCAAATGATTGTAACATGAATTGTTTATCAAAGTTCACTGTTGTCATAACATTTTGAGATAAAAAATCTTTTATATTCCTATATCTTTTCCATTTGTCCCTTGAAACAATTGCAAAAACACTAGTTTCATGAATCACAATAACATCTTTAAAAAATGATATAAATAAGCATTATTTCTAATATGTGGATGGTGAATCTAGTGATTTTATATATTATAGAAGTAAGTTTCTGTTAACTGTCTCAAGGGAATGATAGAAAAACTCACATATGCTATGGTAGCCATCTTCTTGTGCAACAAAGTGCAAAAACACAGCTAGTTGTTCATTCGTAGGCATGTAGGTGGTATCCTTTAAATGCCTACAACATACCAAAATGGCTCCAAGGCCAATAGAAGCTCGATCAGACATTCTAAAGCAATTATATGCACACAGCATTTCAATTAAGTCCAACTTTTAAAGTAACAACATAAAATGCATAATTCTCAACATAAACTAATAATTCATATAAGCAGTAACAACCAAAATCAAAGCAAATGTTCAATAGACAACAAATGTTCACAATAGAAACTAATGACTCACATAGATAATAACAATTAAAACCGAAGTAAATGTTCAATAAATAACAAGTGTTCACAATATAAATCAGCAACTGACATAACTGTTAGCTTAAGCCACAACAAATATATAATAAGCATTGACAAGGAAAACTAAAGCTACAATTAAGTACTTGTAACAATTAATTGGACTTGGGAGGTGGATTTTCTACGAAGAGTGGCAGAAGGCGATGCTTTGGGTTGTCCGTTACAGCATCACAGATCTAAGTTAACAATTGACATCATTCCAAGTTCATGAAGATTTAGCGATGATCAGGAACCTACATATCCCAGGCTATGCCATGCTGCATCAAACTATGCAACTGTTGAGGTTTTGTCATGTGATTATGGTGGGTATTCCAGCTTATCGTGGGTGCTGAAGGTGATGTTCAATCCATCACCTGGACAGCTTTTCAGCAAACTGGTTGGTATTTCTTAATCAAGCCAAAGGGATTGAACTTGTGGTTGTCAAGTCTAAGGATGATGTATGTTTGCTGGAGCTGGAGGTGGATGTTCTCCCCACTACTTGTCTTGTGTAGCCTTGAGCATTTTTAAAATCGAGCAGTAATCAGTCAATTAATGCGTGAATACTTTACTCAGCCATCCAATGATTACATTTTCTTCTTTCTATGGAGTTGTCAATTCTCAATCTACTTAGGTCCCGTTTCATAAATTTTTCAAAAATCTAATATTGCATGATTTTTTTGCAAGAAATTCATAGAATATAATTCTATATTACATGCAAACTCTTTGTATTATTTGTTTCCATTGGTTGTGCACTTGCTTAAGATCTTGTTCATCTTTAACAGATTAGTAATGGCTATTATGAATTATGTAACTATTACATTGACGTTCCTTTTAGTCTCTGCCCTCCCCAACTTGGCAGTGTGAACTTTGGTACTTTTAGAATTAGTTGTTTGATTTAGATATTACCTCATCAAAGAAATTTATATTTTGAGATCTTTTATTGATTCTTTGCTACTATATGTTGCAGAGTCTTGATACAACAACTGTTGACCCCAGTTACATTATTTCTTTAATAAGGATGCTTTTACCAAATCAGGAAAGCACATGGAAAAAATCCGATAGCATAACTTCCAGTTTATGTCCTGTTGAGGAATCTATGGTTCACACTATGGATGTTAGCATGGTTGGAGAATTTAACTGTATAAAGAAATCTATGAGCATTGAAGCCGATAGTAACCCTGGCTGGCATAGCATTTTAAATGGTGGTTGTGAGGGTTTTATGGATCATCACTTTGTTGGGATGAGATTGGATCATGGAGAAGCTGGGAGAACTACTGGTTCTGATGATTTGGAAACTGGAGCTATTGTCATGGAAAAGGCATGGGAAGATGCTGGTTGCATCCTGTGGGATCTTTCTGCAATTAGAACACATGCAGAGTTTATGGTATTTGATTTGTTTTGTTCTACTTGCTTTCTTATTTTTTTTTTCTTTTGGTTTCGATCATAATCTCTGTTCTTCTCCTAAATTGTTGTAAAGCTTTTCTAATGAAATTTTGAAGAGTTTAAACTAGTTATTTGCATCTCGAGAATATTATGTGGCATCAAAAATAAAAGTGTGACATTTGTTAATATACTGGCATAATTGGAAAGGTGTTTATTTTACTTATTTGGTGATATTATTATTGTTTGTAAATTTATATTAGATCATCAAGGGTGAGGTCACAAGGCAGTTGACCCATGCTGTGAAGCTAAGTTAGTATCTGTAAGTATTTTGAAGACAATAATTTGTAAATAGCATAAATATCCACATATATGACATTAATATGGAAGGACCAATTGGGATTTAGAGCTAATTTTCTTGCATTCAAGAAGATTGCTTGTCATTGGCTGCTTTTAGAGTTAGGGATTCATTTGTTTTTTTTGTGAGGTCATGTAGAAGTGATCTACGTTAGTTATTCACAAAGTGAATGGTTAACTGTCTCCACTTCTCTTTTTCTTTTTTTTCCCATTAATTTCAGATTTTTAGCTTATTAAATCTGACTCAAACTTTCTGTCAATATTTCCAGCTTTGAAGAGGTGGTTGACTAATTTATAAGATTCTAATCTTGTAAAATTGTTTGCACAAAGACAAGTATTATCATGCATATTTGACCTTGTCCCAACATTTTGCATTCATTACAAAACTGATACCATTGACATGTTCTCCATCTTAGCACAAAATTTATCTGTTGCCTAATTATCCCATGATTGTGATTTTTTGCTTACATGCTAAATAACTATCATATGAGTTACATGTCTAAATTTTACTTGTCCTTTGCATTTGAGGCATTGTATTGTTTTAAAGTTTCATAGAATTTGCTTGGATCATTATAATCTGAAAATTTGTTTATTTTTGTAAATGAATCTATCTAAACAAAGTATCTAATAAATACTTTGGCACCAAAATGGTTCAAATTTGTAGAGATGTGCAATATGGTGCAGATCTTGCGTTTTATTCCTAGTTTGAAAATGGCAATGTTGGATCACTTGCTCCGAATGGATTTAAGAGCATAGACAACACACATAAATTAAAGAAATTACAATGCCCTAAATTTCTTGTTTAAAAACATTTAAGGGATGTTCTAACAGGTTTGAGTGACTATTTTTTATTTGATCGTTGGTTGTTTACGTCAATGAATACCTCTAGAAATTGCAATTGCCATTAAATCCTAGTCATTGGTTACTCATAACAAATGATTGTTCCTTGTGTCATATTTTTGTTATAAATACTTGATTATTCATAAATAGTTTTATTGTTAATTTTAAATATGGGCATTCTATTCTTATTCCCTAAAAGATTGTTTTTTAAATAAAAGAAGTTTAAAATTAATTTATAAAAACATAAATTTTAATAATAAACCAACAAGGGGAGTATAAGTATCTCCCATATGTTGAGTCGTTCAATAGTCGAACGTCTCCCATATGTTGAAGATCTATGCATATGTTATTGTTATATTGATGTACATGGTAGTTGTCCTTCATTTTGGTCTACACTTAAGATTTTAACCTTATTGGTCATTCTTGTTAGAATGTCTAGTTTCCTAGTGAACATGGTTGGTTGTCCTTATGCCTTTGTGATTTGATGTATCTCGTTTGTAGCAAAAGAAATGAATCATACAAAAAAATGACATTTTCTCATTCCTAAAGACAATATTTCAAAAACATCGAAAATGTAAAAAAAATTATTCTTGTCGATCACCTATGCTGCCCTCTCCTTAGCGATGTTGTAGCACATTGCTACTTGAGATGCACATATCAGGCTGTCAACATTATGAGGAGGAAGTGATTGTGCCTCCTCTACAACCATGTCATTAGGGGTGTCCTACAAATTAGTGATCGATGCAAAAGGTTTCATATGATAGTTGGTCCTATGAGATTGAAAAAGTTAAATTATTGCTCCTTTAGAGTGTAGAATGTTCTATATGGATCATTAGTGGCATTGTCAACTAGCGATTGGACTTTCTTGATATGAAGTTGTGATTGCAATTGGTTAGTAAGTGTGAGGAGCTGCTCCAGTGAATTCATCCAGCAATCAGTGTTGTTGCCTTTTGAGCTGCTCCATTATAACTCATCATAACCTATAGATACAACGTCTTTTCTTTATTTGTGTTTTGAATTGATTTTAAAGTAAAACAAAAATTGGGCACAATAGAAGACTTACAAATCCTTAGTGCATATAGATGATACAATGTTGGGTCTCCCACAAATTGAAGCCCACACCAATCTAAGATGCATCTCCCACTATCGTAATTGTTTAGTGTGCTACATGTTCTTGTCTAAGTGAGGATGTTCTTTGTCGTCCCTCTTTGTGAAGCCTTTGTGAACTTCAGCAGAATTTTTTTTTGGTATTCGACATAGTGCATGACCCATCTATAATTGGCTAGTACCTATGTCATGGCATGACATACTTGTAAGTCAATTATCATTTGAAGTAAACCATTCCAAATAATAAGTTTCATCCATTAATTATTTTACAAGAATCAGAATAAAGCTTTGGTAGCAAGTTCTTTTGTTTACTATTTTCTTACAAACTGAAAATAGAAAAAGATTATATTATGCCATCCCATATGCTTTTTAAAGAAATTGAAAACAAAGCTCAAATAATATAATATGTAAAAGTAATCACATTCTTTTTCAATTTTCTTCCTACTTAAAAAAAAATCATCAGTCATAAACAGTTTTTTTATTGAAAATGATGGTGTTACCTAATAGTTCTATGTATCATAAATGTTGCAAAAATATTTTTAAACTTAATATGTGCTTAATTTTTCATTTCATGATTAAAATGAAGTCCTACACATATGAGCTGTCACATTGTTATTGGAACTGTCATAAATTCTTCAGGCTTTCCATTTTTTTTGCAATTTTTTTATTATCTATGTTCAAGGTGAATTACATTTTGTTTTTACTTGTTTGTCAAGAATTATATTAGCCATTTAAAAAAATAATTAGTAATGACATCCTAATTATACTGATTTGCTAAATATAAATAATATGTTGCAAAAATTAACTAGTTTATTTAACTTGTATTTGCTAGTTTTCTATTTATAAAATTTAGAAATCAGTATCATAAAATATTTATTGAGTTAATGTTTAAGTAATCATATGTATTTGATTTATTACTAAAAATTTACTCCTTTCTTATGAAAGCAATTTTTTTAGAATACAAATATTATGAAATGATTGTTAGCTTCCTATAAGACAATGTGAATTGTGAATTGTACCCTACAGAGTAATTGGTTGGCGTTTTTCATGGTAGTTGACATAGAGTTATAAACAATGCAGTCAGTCTTTAAAGGAGTTCATTGAAGTTGGTTAGGATTTTTAGCTTGCTAATGTGAAAGATTACTATTGAAGGCTAGCAAGTTTATATGGAGTATGTAAAAAGGATTATAATCCTATGCCTTTTCATTGGAATTTATTGAGTTAATTTCTTATAATTTTTGGCCGGTTATTAATGTGCTGCGCCTTTTTATTAGCATGCTTGTAGTTTGAGTGCTTCTATGGTTAAATTATGATGTTTTATTTGTACTCAGCAAGACGCAACTTTAATTTATGCACTTTTGGCAGGTGAATAATTTCTTGCTCGATGTGCTTTTGGCTAGTTTGCATGCCTCAAAATCTCCTCGTATCACGGTTTGTTGCTGTACACATGAAGATAGCTAATACTGAACCCTTAAACTTGTTTATTAGAATCATTTACTCGGTTATTCTTTATTCCTTGACAATAGTCATAATCTCCTTTGATTCAGTGATCTATTAGAATTAATATGATTTATAGTTGCTATCATGACTGTGTATTTCAATGTTATCCATTAAGTTGAGATAATGTATACTTTTATCAGATATATTCACCGGAGAGTCTACTTATTTTACTGTGTTGATTTTTCTGTATTGAACAAGGGCTTGTATCTGTAAAGAGGCATTTAGTTTTAAGTTGGAAGGTTAAAATGGTTTGAATTTGGGGTACGTCTTCATAATTTGCTTCAGGGGGAAAACCTTTATCAGATGTTCCCATTGCTTGTCTACCATGTAGCCCATACATATCTTTGACAAAAAGCTTTTTTTATTGTTTCTTGATGTGAAAACTGAATCTAGATGCTAAACTAGCTCTTTGGAGATTAAATCTTTTGCCATTTCATTGGGACAGTTGCACTATCAATAGTTTATCAAAAGATGACTTTTGCTGATTAATTTGGCTTGATATTCTAGCTCAACATTGAATCTATACGTGATTTTGTTCATTCAATGTTATTCGATATTCTGTCCTTAGGAGGATTGTTGGATATTAGGATAACAAATAGCATATTTGAATAAATTGTCAAATTGATGAACACTTATCCTCTATAGATTTCTGATTTTGTTACATAATGTCCTCAATTCTAAGTGAGGACATCTAAATAATGGGGAGAAAATGTAGAAATTTTGCATGATTTAAATTCCCACTGCTCCTCAAGTCAACAGATGAACTTGGGTTTGAACTATGATGGACAATCCCAAGATCAAGTATATTCCTTTTTTATGGAAGTGTTGAGGAATTCATAATTTCTTTATATAATAGTATGTAAGCAAGAGTGGGCGTAACTCTGAAGTGTCATGAAAAGGTACCAAGGATAATAGGTCAATCTAAATTTCTGACAAGTGTTTTGAAACACATTGAAATGAAAATTGGATGTCCTTATCTAGACAGAGATGATTGGTCTATTTCAATATGCCAATTTCAAATTGTCCAATCTAAGAAAAAGGAATAAGGATTGAATAAACCATCTCTTTAGTGATTTTTTGTTAAGGGACCTTTTTAAGAAATGTATTTAATTTTGATGGTTTTGTCATTCTATTCTCACCACAAAATGCAAGTGATGCCTAAGATAAAGAAAAGAATCTTGACCACTTTGAGTAATCAAGTAGGCAGATTTCTTCTTGATATGTGCTCTATCTAATTATGTGGTGAACAATTTCTGTTGTTAATGCCAAACTTAAGATCTTGATTGGTGATCCCAAAGATGTGATTGTATTTTAAGCATATTTGTGTTTAGGATTTGGTATAGTTCTAGCTTAGGAATCAATCTTGATTTGTTATGATACTGATTCTAGTTTTAGAGTGTTCTCAAACAACATGTCCAGAGATCAGTATTTGGGTTTGAGATTTTTTATCATTTTAGTAAGAGCCAAATATTTGAATTAATAACATCTGTAATTTATTGTAAGGGTCAGTGTGAATGCCCTTCCAACCAAAGATTATAAAAATTGCATTTCTTTCAATTGTTGTCATAAGAGAGCCTAGGTATAAGCAATGATCTAATTGCAAGAAGATATCTCTAGTATGCTATTGAAGTGAGATTTGACGGCAAAAATGAGTAGCAGTTCTTCGGAGACACGAAGATGATAAAAATTGCATTTCTTTTAATTGTTATGTCATCAGAGAGCCTAGGTCTAAGCAATATGATCTAATTGTAAGAAAAGATCTCTAGTATGCTATTGAACTGAGATTTGATGGCAAAAATGAGTAGTAGTTCTTTGGAGACTTGAAGACTTGATTACCTAGTGATGGATATTAAGGCACAAAGAGTTGTTGAAAAATGGGAAGTGCGATTTCCACAACGAGTGTGAATTGTTCAAATTGGAAAATTAATTTGATTTTAAATAAAAGATAAGATAGTAAAAAAAGTTTTTTACTTTCACAATTCAAATTCAAACAACTCTAATACTTTTATAGCAAAAATCTTTTATTTATCTTAATAACTTTTGCAACATGTTTTAGAAAATGTTCTTTAGGTTTTTAAAATCTTTTGTAGTGAAGGTAGTTATTGTGAAGTAATAAAATAAACAAAGTAAAGCAAGTAAGGAAAATAAAGAGAGAGTACAAGAGATTTTAGGTGGTTTAGTCATAACTCGTGCCTATATTCACCTCCAATCGATTCTACTAAGCTTCCACTAAAAATCACTTTCTTTCGCCACAGACATTAGGGATAAATCTTATAACAAACACTCCCTTTTTCATTATAGTAAGATAGGGGTTAATCTCACTCAAATGAGTACAAAATAGTTATATAAATATTATAGCACATAAATAAAGCAATAATATACAAGATCATACATCGTTCACTTGAAATAATATGATACAAATTCTAAATGCTTATGGAAGGATGTTACATTATAAAACTAAGAAGCTTTGATGTAACAACAATGAATATGATACAAGAAACCACAAGATGCAATAGCAGCATGTCGAGAGTATTTTCATTGTGTACAACTTACACTTATAGCCCAACTTTATTTCTTCTCAACGATTTTCAAATTTATTCATCTATTTATCCTTAAAATCCTCTCATATTTATATCATTTAACAGCTTAAAGATCGATTAAGACATGTGCAATGGATAAAATTCCCATTTCTAAGTTCAAATTGGCTATTACAGGTCTTGGGAAATGATCGTACTACTGATCTAAGCGATTGTACAATATGATAAGACACTAAGGACTTCGTTCAATTTATTAGATCTGTTTGACTAGTTCATCGCTCATCACTTAATATATCATACATTTATGATTAGGCAATCGTACAGGTATGAAATAACACGAATCTTTCAAGATCATTTTTTTAGCTCTTCGGATTTTACTGTACAATGTGTAATTATACACTATGATAAGTTCAACTGCTACCTCATTTATATTGATCTTAAAGGATCATACTCATACGATAAAGGTATTGTACTCATTTGACGCAAATCAGCCCACTTATTAACTAAATACCAAACTAGGTTTCTCGGGTAAAAACTATCGTACTGGTACAATGACAATTAGTTTGCTCACAGCCTAAGTTGTCAACTCTCAGTATGATATATTGATCATACATTTACGAAATTTATAACATACTTGTATGACAATACAAAAAACAATTCATACTATCATCGCTCTGTGCGATCTCATGTTTGATCCTCCAAAAGAATGGATCATATAAGTATGAAAGGTAAATTGTATAAAGATTAACAATTCTAAGCTTAAACACTCATCTTTGGTAACCAAATGATGTACTTGTACAATAGAGGCATCAAACTTGTACGAACTAAGTAACTAATGTATATATCTCAAGATTGCCTTCAATTTTCTTATTATTCAATCCTATAAGATACTAGTCGTAGTACAATAGTGATAAATTTTCAAGATTGCCAATCTATTCCTTACACATTTCATTAATTTTCAATTCCTAATGATTTAACATTTAACCTTTTAGACCTTATGATTTCTTAATTATTGCTTTGTTATAATGAATAGATATGAAATTCATGCATAAGTGGGTGAAATGCAATCTTATGTGCTATAAGAATGTCAAGTGGTAGGTTTAACAAACTTTGACCCAAGTAATGTGTTGAAGACTAGCTCCAAATAGGCATCCACTTCATCAAGAGTTGGGACTAATAGCTTTAAGATTTGCAAGGTGAGATGAGCTTGAACAAAACTACCAACATACTTGACATGCATTCACTTGTGGATTGTTCTACAAATCAATTGATCAAGCTTTTCAATACATAAACCTATTTAATTTTGAGATGCCTAAGAGAAGTATTGATAAAAGTAAGACAATGGTTTTGTTGTCATTAAACAAGTGGTGTTGAAGCTAAAGGTTCAACAAGAGTGACTTATGTAAATGTGGTCTTTTCTTTTTTAATCCTTAGTTTTTTCTTCATATAACTCTACTTCAAAATATATATCTCCATCAATAACTATTACTAAGGTCCTCAATCATTCTAGAAAAGAGAGTTGGATAATAGTAAGAAAGAGAAAGAAGGATGAGAAGGGAAAAACCTTTTAATGTAGTGGAGTAAGTGAAAAGGATTATGGGAAAAGTGGAATTATCATAAGGAACTTACCTTGTAAGAGAGTTCTTTCACAACCATGGATGATTGATGTTGAAAGAAAAACAATAAAGAAAAGAGCTATCATTTCTTCAATTTCCTTGGAGATATGCAATTAAAAGTCTATTAGAGGTAAGATGGTCTGTAGGAGCCTTACTCGATGCAGAAACCATGACTAGGGCGTGAGGCAAACAATGATCAAGTTGTTATTGGAGTAATAAGTTCATCGATATTAGCATACATTTGACATTGTGATTGAGAGATCAATTTTGATCGCTAAGAGAAGAATTTAAGCTATGATACGACAACTATTCATCAATAAGATAGCTAATTTAGTGTGAGCTAAACCTTTTGTAAAGGGTTGCATGATTAAGAAATTAACTTCTGAAGAGAAAACCCTTTTTGAGTCTTGGAAACAATTAGTTCAAGCATGGATATAGATCTCGCTAAAATAACAAGTGAGAATTTTATTTGTGAAAATCATGTGACCCATATCTTTGTCTCTCACTTTCTTCAATAGCAAGGGAGTCTAAAAAGATAAATATTGTCAAGTGAATATCAGAATCTAAGAAGATAAAGATCACTTGCAATTGAATATTCGCCATGTTGACTACTTTACTCACTCTCCTATTGACCTTAACAGTTTGTTGTTTGTGGATCTTTAAAATTTGAAGAGTTTAACCATCTTTCGTCTTTTTGCTATTTTGAATTATTCTTAATTTATTTTCTCACCATAGTTTTTGTATTGAATCTATCATGTGTGGGTTTAATTAAGAAACATGTTATCTTAGCCCTAATAGAACTCTATTAAAATTTACAGTGAACAATAAAAATATATTTGTAAGTTTTTTTTATCAATTCATTCTTTCAATTTTTTTTTAGATTTTCTATCAAGACATATTCTAGCTTTGCCACTGCTCATAAGACGAAGAAAGCTCATCTTGTGCACACAAGCATGCCTATGTGCATGCACAAATTTTTTTATTGAATTTATATAGTAAACTTATATTGATATGAATTTGCATGTTGAAAGATGCCTTCTCTTATGTTTACAAAATATATGGATGCATGTTTTGTCATTTATAGATAATTGTTGGGTTGATTAATGAGCAAATTTATAGAGTTTACTTTATAAGCTGACTTTTTTGCAGGAGATTTGCTTGGGTATATTAGGAAATCTTGCATGCCATGATGTTTCTAATGATGCCATGGTTTCTAAAGATGGTTTGATTGAAACAATTATTTATCAACTATTTCAGAATGATTGCACTTGTCTCTTTGAGACATTCAGGTATGCTTTTAACTTATTTTAGGTTTTTTGACTTTTTGAGATACTATTATTTATTTAGTACTTGCATTGTACCAAAGGTTTTAACTCAAATACTAGTGAATTGTGAAAGCTGGTCTTGGATATAAGATATGTTTATTGAGATGGGTAGAATACACTCTTGTACTCTTTTAGCTATTTAAGGGAAGTTGACTCACCATTGTAATTTTGCAATTATTTGGTTCTTATTGTGCTTGCTTGCACTTGCAAAATGAAATGAGAAAACCCATGACTTCGTAGCTAGGTGATTGAAATTTAAAGAAGAGCTCTAATTTGTTAGAAAGGGTCTATCAAAGGATCATGGTTAGCTTGTTATCAAGACTCCAAAGATGCTCCTTTTAGCAAATGAAAAATTCAATCTTTTCTATTTTTATTATTTGCAATTAAAATATCATGCTCATACTTTTGATACCTTATTTGTTTATTTATTTATTAGTGATAATAGGGACTATTGAACGAAAAAAAGAACTTAAATTACTATAGACATATTGCATGATAAAGGCATGATCCTTCTTAAATTGATAAAACACTTCTAGTGACATATCCTTTTAGAAGACTTTATTGTAGTCTTGATTCTTTAAAACTCTTTTAATCACGATGTCTATAATTTCATTCCCCCCTCGTACACTTGCTGCATGAAAATCATCTAATTGCTTGATATAGCGTCTCAACCATCTTCCACCAACTTAAGATAAGTGCCATTGCTCTTTTGACTATCCAAAGTAAATGGTTGATCTACAGTCAATTCCATCACTAACTTTTTGAAACTATGATAGCATTCTACCACCAAATTTTGCTTAATAGCCCAAAATTTTGCTTCTAAGACACATAAATTGCGAAACTTTTAGCCAAAACCTTCAATTGATGAACAAGTTGAATCTCTTATGATCTTTGCATTACAACAATGTTGTTTTGTTGGCACATCATGACATCTACATTAATTTTCATCCAACTTACTTTTGGAGTAGTTCAACCATAAGTATGTTGGTTATTTTTGATTCTTGACATGGCCTTAATTGCTAGGGGTAAACTCAATGAACAAAAAACATGTGCTTAATATATTCAATTCAATTATTTTTTTCTCTTGATGCCTTGAACATTAACATTATTATTTGTCAATGTCTAAAGCATGGAAATGGTGGTGGTAAAGTAAATCTTCCACTCTATATTAAGCTTGAGATATTTTCCATAACTGAGATTTACATAAAGATTGTTATGCAACAAATCATGCTCTTCATGCTCAAAAAATATACTGTCTTGATTCAAGTAAACCACTCCAAGTCATTTGGTTCTCACACAACATGAAAGGAATAAGTTTACATTTCTTCCTACAGCTCACATAACATACATATAAGACCTATACACTATCAAGTACTCTAAGCATTCTTGAGAATTTTTCTATGCATTACCATTTAGATGAATGGTCTTATTCTTTTAGGGGCCTTAGGTTTCCATAATTCTTCTCTTATTTGATCATGACACCCTTGTTTTCTAAAATTAATCTTGTAGAAGCAATCGAGGTGTTTCCTTTTATGGTTCCAAAAACTCTCATCTTGGGGGATACTACCAAAAGGTGCCAACTCCCTCACCATTTGATAATGGATTTTACTATGTAGATATCCTTTCACATGGTCTATCTTCATTTGCCCTTCTATAGAGATAAATCTATTTAAGCATTTTATTGGCTTTCTCTTTGGGATGATTCCTAGTTTTTTTATCTTGAATTATGTCCAAGTTATCAACCCCTTGTCCTTTCAAAGTCTCTTTTTCTTACTATTGTTATAATCCACTTGAATTTTTGTAATATTTAGGAGAATTATCTTGCTAAGATTGATCCAAAGCTTTTACTTGAATTTTTTCCCTTTTAGGCAGTGAAACCTAAATACGTTTTTTTAATATTTATTCGTCTATAACCTCTGTCTTCTAATACTCCTTAAACTTGTTTCATGACGAATATCTTGCTAAGTATTTATTCCTTTGGTTTGCACATTGTGTTCCAGATCAACTAGCCCAACCTTCCTCTTGAATGTGCTACCTACTCAGATGTAGTCTCTGCACACTATTTTCAAAATCTTGTTAATCCCCCAAAGGAAAGGCCGAGGATTGCATTAAAGTGGTGGCAAGACTTAGAGAATCCATTTTGTCGAAAAACACTTTTGGTTGAGGATAATGTTGAAGATTTCCATTTTGCAAGTCTCACTTTTGCTCTATCTAAAATAAATGTGTACTTCTAATTGTTTATACTCCCTTCCCTAGTAAAGCTCCAAGGTATTTAAACATATTTGAGGTTGGGCTAACTCTTGAGAATCCAATTATGTTTTTAAGGTTCCTCGTTTTAGACCCTTTTAAAAAAAATAGATCATGGTTTTTTAACCACTGATTCTTCAATAAGAAGCAACATGGAAACTCAAAACAATCTAGTATCATGTAAATCTACTCTTAAGGTTTTTGCAAAATGATGCTTCTACGAGCATGAGGTGAGATATACCAATGCCATTCTTACCAAGTTTGAAAGGTTTCCAAGCTCCTGAACAGCTTTTGTCTTGTAGACAATTTGGTCTAGTTTTTCCGGGACTTATAATGCCAAAGGTGTAACTCTTGAAATAATCCTCTCTTCAACTTCTTTGAGACCTTGTTCTTTACAAGTTTAGGCTTACTTTCTTTTGATGCAATATTTAATGCCTTACAATTTTTTAGAATTTTAGATTTCTAGTGTAAAGTATCGAAGGACTTCTCTAGTTCTAAGCTATAACTTTATTTTTAACTTCAAACATATTTGAACAAATGCATCAATGAATGTTCCTGTATGATTGGATGATGGTGTGAAAATCCTTGTGTCCCAAAACATCTTGCAACAATATGATCTAACCTTTAAATCATCCCCATATATGGAGATTAAGGGAATATGAAGGCCAAATTTGAACTCGAAAGGACTTCTCTAGCAATATTCAGGAAATCTTGTTCTCCATTTGACATTGCAAAGGCATCTATCAAGTCTCTTATAGATTCTAACGTACTTCTGTTTTGGACCATGCCATGTCACCATGGGCCCACTGCCCCAACATCAAACAAGCTCACAATCATTGATGAAATTGAGAACAATTGTGTTTCTGTTACTTTTAAAGGTAGCTTTCTTTTTTTTTTCCTCCTGTTTTTACTAAATTCTAATTAAGCTCTTGCACAACAGTCAAGGCCTTATCCAATTCTGACAAATCTTTGACAAGTCCCTCCAAAATATTTTCCTATTAATATTCCTGAGCTAGCATATATTGGGGATAAAAGTTACTCATTTTTACTAACCCCAAGTTGGTGATGACTCTTTCAGCTTTCTTCCCACTTATTCTTGGCTCAAGAAAAATGCTAAGAAATTGGCTCTTAAGATGGTTCATTGCTTGAAAAAACTATTTTTTTCAGCTCTTTTGGCATTCAAACAGAGAATTCTAACATTCATAAGCAAAAGCTAGAGCTGGAAAGGCTTTTCAAGCCAACAAATGCTACAATCCAGGAAGATCCCTTTTGGGATCCTCCTGGTCACCACAATTTCCAATGGTGTTTGAGTTCTCATTTGCTTTATATATTTATTTATTTGGTATTCTATGACCACACTTTTATGGGTATTGTGTGGTATTCAGGTCACAGAGTAGGTCTCTTCTCCTGAAGCAAACATATACTTATCACCAGTTAGTGCACTGTCTGCACCTTTCATTTTCTCTGGTTTCTATTACTTTGTCCCTATTTTTGGTTAGAAATTCTCCCATCACACACCCATGTTCACCGGTTTTCCTGAGAAAAACATAGTCTTTGAAGAACCTGTACCATTACCTCATTTTTTTAACCAATTATTTTTAGTCCTTGACCCTATAGCCATGTCTATGAAAGTTCTCATATTTGACAACATGAATCTTTCTGTGAAATTCAAATTCTTTGAGAAGAGACTTTTTTAGATTAATTTCAAACAAATTTTGAAGTATTGCACCCATTGAATTTTCCATTGTACTGCCCACTTACATGACCTATTTGATTTGATTTTGAATAAGAGATTCTCCTTGTCATACTACTAAATTTCTATCCTTGAGATTTTACCAAATGATTAATTGCTCAATGGTATCTTCTACATAAAAAATTGGTTTCCAATGTTAATATTACTCTAGGAATATTCTAAGTTATCTGATTATTGCTCTTTTGTAAAACATAGTCGTTCTGGTGAGCAAACTTATAACATAAAAGTTGTTACTAATATCGATCATGTCCATTCCTTCAACTAGCCTCCACAAAACCCATAGTTGTCTATTTAGAAATTTGTTGCTGACTAGCTTTCCAAATAGTTCTATTATGATTTGAGTTCTTCCAAAGCCTTTTGATTCTAGCCTTTTTCTTCTCTAGACATGCTTATTGTTTGGCAATATTCATCATCCTCAAAGGTCTACAATCTCCTCATCTTGTTGCTCAAATCATAACCTTCCTCTTTAGTGATGGATCACTTTTCTGGTCCTTTTTACCATCCCTGTAATAGCCTTCATCCTCTCTCCTTGTATTTCTATGATGTGTTTCCATGAGAGATCTATTTCTGAGTCTTCCCTTCTCTTCTTTTTGTTCATACTTTTATGAAGAAGATTAGCTTCACCTCCTGCTGTTCCATGGGAAGGGGTTGTTCTCCTTTCCTTTGGCTTTACTCTTTTATCTAAACCTGATTTGGAGTAGGCCTGTAGCTTGTGCCAAATTTTACAAGACATTCATGACTTGCATCTGGAAATAACTCGAAAAAAGATCATTATGGAGTGCAGAATTTGCTTTTGATTCCTTAATGATTATTATGGTACGTTGTTAATAATGGCATATTCTGAAAAGTGGTGATTGTCATAAATGCATATTGTTGTCATTGAATTTGTGTTTGGAATTGTACAACATATTGAACCACGATTGGTTGTTGATATTTCTTTTGGTCATGATTGTACTGGTACAAGGGGTTGAACATGCATGTCTTTTTCATGATATGCTTATTGCAAATTGTTCTAGTGAATGCTTGGGATAAGCTTAATGGTTCATTTGGAGGAATAAGTGTGTTGGTTGCTGGTTATGTTCAATTACAAGCGTACAAACATGTTGTATGGTAATTTTAAGGAAGTGTTTAATTTGAAGTTGTTGCTAGATAATGACCTAATACTATATAAGAGGTTAGTTCTATAAAAAGTTATAGTGTGTACCTGTACTTTTTCTAAATTTTGGCAGCATATAGACTGAAATATCCCAGGAGCTAGATAGGGAGAGAGGAAGATAAGAATTCAAGGTAGTTAGGTTTCATTTTCCAAAACCCTATTTCAGTTATCCCTATCGAGTTCCTTGATACTTATCCTTTCAAAAGGTTCAATTTTGATGGTTTCTTGGCGTTTGGATATGCAGGACGCATTTAAATTGTTTTAAAAAATAAAGATAAAAATGAAGAACTGAACTTATTGAAACCTCATTATAGCTAAAGAGTGATTGTCAAAAGGTTTTAGACAAGGTCGGTTGTTCAAGCATCATAAGCATTGGTGGCAAACAACCACCCATGGAAAATGACGTTGGTGAAATCAGTAGATTGAGGGATTGGGTAACGATTAATGAACCTTAGTTAATGCAGATTAGCTAATGGATATGAAATGGGTCCAGCTTAGTTAGCTATTAGGTGTAAGTGAAGTTTTTGACCTTGGTATCATGCAGCATTGGGCTTGCTTTGAAAGCATGTATAACAAACATTGTTCATGTGACTTGATGGTTAATTAAATTTATTAGTTGTTTTTTAATTGATTATGTTGTTAATTTCTGCATCAGCAATATCAACAAGGCTTAGCAGCAAATAGGTTTGGCTGAATGAACCTTTGTGTCCATTGCATTATAACAACTCAATAAGCTCAATGTATGATAGTCAGTCATGAGAGGTCACTTGACATACCTTTTGCAGTTTTCCTTTCATCTTTAGAGAGTTCTAAGAATTTCACTTCCTTAATATAGCACTGTCCGATCTACACTTTAAATGATCAAAACACTTTCCAATTGTCTTTTGAGCTTAATTTAATTGATGGTTCTCAATATTATAGCAGTTACACTCTTTTTCTTAATAGTATCCTTTCATGTGTAGCAACATATCTACCTCAGTTTCATTTCATCAACATTCATCCTTTTCACATGCTTAACCTCTACCATTTAACATTTCTAGAACTTATTACTGCATTGGCTGCATTTCTTTGCTATGACATGAACATTAGCTTTGATTGGAATTTTTTTATCACACCACATCGTTGTTACCCTTCTCCACTTCAGCCATTCCAATTGTGTTTGTTGGTGACATGACTAGCTCTTTCCTTTGATTTTTGTATGATAGATTTGACATATATAAACCTGTTCAGTTCTTATAAATACTGGAGAATGTTTATATCATGCTGTTGTAATGAGGTTATTGGTTTGTTGTGGGATTAGATTGGGGGAAAAATATTTTGTATTCATGTATGGATTCTGAGGTATTCTAAACTCTTTTTGTTGGATGATGTTCATTTTATACCTCGGATGTGGTAATTTATTGAAGTTATGCTATGTTGTATCAATGCACCTTAATAGGGAAGAGCTCGGTGGAAAAGGCTTAAGGAGGAGAATAGGAGATCGAACCTTGCTTACTATTGATTGGTTGTCTTTTTATTTTGTTTTCTTGTATTCTTCTTGTTGGTAGCAGCAGTGAGTCATTGTACATCTTTCTAAACAAATTCTTTATTTTATACTTTTGATGATCAAGAAGTACATGCATTTGGGTGGTTTGCTGTTCTTGAACTATCATGATTGTGCTTTCAAGATTGTTATTCTTTAGTTATCTGGAAACCTTGATTTATATTATCTCAATGAGAAATTTTTGTTTATCTGAAGTCTGAATGTTTGTCTTTGAACTACTAAGTATTTTCTTTCACTGTGCTTAAAAAACAAGAAAGACTGTTTTGTATTCAACTATTCCTCTACAGGGTTCAGTTCATTTTGCTACCCACCTGATGTGTAATCATGCTTGTTTGGATTTTTTTTTTTTTTTTGCTGTAACTATTATTTTGAATTTGCCATTTATGCAGGCTATTAACATCATCGCTTCAGGGTAGAAGGTCTGCGATATGGGCAAAAGCAATCCTTTTTGAGGAAGCATGTGAGCGCATAATTTGGATAGCGGAGAATACGCTAAACACAATGCTGCTGGAGAAGGTTGGTCTAAAATGTTCCTCTGGTATTCTTTTCATGCATGGGACTGCAGTGTTGGCATTTTGTTTGTTAGACATGTACTAAAATAGAGTCTTGGCTTGGAAAAATGTTTTGTTGCCTCCATTATAGACTGGAAGTTATTGGTTTGATTTAGAGAAATCGTCTTTACTGCAATACATGTGCAGGGAGCGTCAAAGTTGATGCTAATATGACAACCTGTAGTGAATTGATTGAATTGTTTTTGAAGTTTGTTCTATGATTCTCTCTGCATGATTGTATCTTTAAGTTATATTGTGGCATAAACGATTGCCCTTTGTAGATGTCTTGAACACTTCAAACAAGCAATGCTACATGAGTTACAAAAAATGCTCCGGTGAATGCTGCAGAATATAAGTTCTGTTTTTTCAGTTTTAATAAATTACAAATTATTGATCATGTGGGAGCCTTACTCTGGAAACTTTAGCAGCAAAGATGAATTTTTGAAAGAAAAGTTTTGAGTGTAAGTTCAGAAATTATTTGTTGTTGTGATGATAATTCTCTGTTTTAAGTAGGATTTTCATTTAATAATGTCACGTGACTCACATTTTGGCATAGGCAAAGAGGATTTTGAAGGCTAGGTTAACCATTCAAAGTTTTTTAGAAGTTATTAACTTGTGAAAAGAGTATTTAAATGTAGACTATTACTAGAACTTTTGTTTATAATATATTCACCTAAGTTTCAATAATGATCTTTTTTTTTTTTTGTTAACAATTTTGATTATTCTGTGAAATTTTTTACACTTTGGGATCAAATGTAGGAAAATAACATTTTGGATTTGAACCCGGATTGATGGTTAAAGATGATTCCAGTCTATCATTACATATTGCAACCTTTACAATTTATGCTGAATGAACTGTACAGGTCGTTGAAGTAGTAGAGCTATTGTTATTATCACTGTGCATTGGTTATGTAATTGAACAGAAGATTATCAAGATAAGATTTGGTAGAGGTAACCGGAGGCAGTGCAACATTTTGTTTATAAGATTCCAAGTGAACTGGTTAAACAGGGATGCTTCGATAGGTGGTAGAAACATGCTAAGACCTTCACAAAAATTTCTGAGTAATCAATAATAGAGATCCAATGAATGGATCAACATAACTGTTGCTGATAAAATAATACAAAGTGCAATAGTTTTTTCCTATTCACATACAATGCACAAAATGTACTTTAGTTATGAACGAGCTTATGAGCACCCATATAAAATTTGCATTTGTCTTAGTTATGGAATGGAAATTTATCTTGGAATGATTTGAATTGTTGATCTGGAGGCCAGATAATCGTCACCTGGCCTCTTGACAGGTGGTGTAATTGAATGGTTGCAAATTGACCCTTCAGTAAGAATGGTCAAGAGAAGTCTCTTGACCCATTTTACCATCTAGGCATAATACTTTACTTTATCCTTCTTGCTTTTGGGGTGCTACAATGAGTTTGATGTTGTTCTACTTATCTTGGAGCTCAAAATTTTCATAGTGTACTTTGTTGTGTCTTGCTTTTGCTGGAAGTTAAACTTAGCATGGATCGTGGAGTTAGAAATAAAGTCCCAGTGTCATATTTCATGATTCTGAAAACAGCTGTATACTTACTGTTTAAGTTATTAGTCTTTTGGTATATGAAGATATTGTAAACTATAGAGTACTCTTGTTTATAAGGTAAACTGGGTGATGAAATAGAACTCAAAATGGAAAAGGGTTTCCTTACCATAATCCTTGTCTACTTTTGTAAAATGCTCAATTCTAATCAAATCCAAGGAAAATTTGAAGTTGCTTCAGAACTTTAAGAAGCCCGAACTGGTAATTAGGCATGGACTTGAACTAATAGTTTGTAAATTGGCATGCTTAATTTGTATCATCCATGTTTTTATCTAGCTTTAGCAACATAATGGAAGTTATCACAAGTGATCATCCAAGGAGTTCCATTTATGTACATGATGATTTAATCAACCAGTAGAAGAATAAGACAATTGACACTTACAATTTGGCGAATGATGACAGGCACATTATGGTATGAGAACACCTTACTGGAAGAGCTATAAGTCCTCATCACGCAACCTTATTATAAGGATTTATTGTGCAGAATTATTGTAATGCCTTATTGTGTAACTTTAATAAGCTTAAGGTCTAAGGCAACAAGCTTATAAAGAATCACAAGGATAACATCTGATGCAGCAACCTTAGGGCTTAACAAGCAAGTAATCTACTTGGATGCTCATCTTGCCCTCTTATGGGAGACATTTATCACCATTCACCTATTCTTTAATGGCCATACAAGGACTTGTCTCCTTGCATGCAATGGAGAGAAGATGTGGTTCATCTATTGAAGCAGTGACTTGTCCAAGAAGCAATCTTTTCATAAGGAGGAAGGCAGTTTAAAGTTCAATAAATAAAGGAGCTTGGTTCAATGAAAGGGGCTGCCTCAAGACCTCTGAATGATTTGTGGAGGAACGCTTGCTTCTATTTCCTCTCTTGTGTGCTTCAACTACCACTTCTTGCGCATGAAGATTAATGTAAACAGGAATACCCACGTTATATTCTTTTATGTTCATGGTGGAGTTCGACATAATGTTTGCCTTCTACTCCATATGTTGCCCAATGTCTTTAGCCTAATAAAGCTACTACTTTGATGGCGTTAGTAACAAGGGATGAGCATTAAAAATGAATTTTTTGCAACCATTACAGGACAACGTTGGTTCCATCCTGACTATTGACTCCTTTACAGGTTCTAGGTCTCTGTTGGGATTTAGCCTAGACTTATGTATATTTTTTCTGGCAACTGAATAAAATATAAAAAAAAATTATAAAGGATCAAGCATTGCCTAATTGTGCTGTCTTTTCTTTTTGTTAGGTTGTATTTCATTTTCAGGAATTTTTAACATGCACAATCAATGTGATACTTTACTGGTGTTTGATCTTCAAGGGTGGTGGCTTTATCCATACTTTTAAAAGAATTCTGATTTTTTTTAAATCCCGATATTATAATTAAGATTTAGCATTATACTCTTCCACTCATCAATACTCATGACTTGCATACAGTGTGTTGATTTTTTGTTGACTGTCATCAACAGTAAAGAAGCTGCAAACATTCTTCTTCAACCCCTGATAAAGTTCGGTTTGATGAATCTTGTTGTGAACTTATTAGCTTGCGAGTTGAGCAATTTAGAAGATAAATTAGTGGCAGAAAGGTATGATTTTGAATCTACTGTACCCTTTCTTAAAACTGTTGTGCAAAGTGATATTTTACCATGACCTTACCCCCTCCCCATTTTTTTTTCTGCTTTTGCTTTGTTTTTATTTGTCATGACACAATGACTTGTCTATAATCTCACTTGAGGAACAAATCAAGTAGCGAAGACATGTTGTCCTTAGATTCTTGGATTCTAGTTATTTTAGTGCTAAATATTTTTCCATGAGATGGATTTTCTTCTGTGCATTGAGAAAAATTCTAGATTCCCATGCATCATATCACTGCTTGCATGTACACATGCATAACTTGCTAACTTTTGTAAAAATGCGTACTTGTGTTACTACTAAGCCAAACTTTGAAAAGCTTGACTTTCATTGGCTGGAAAATGTGATTTTATGGCTAATTTGGGGTATTATCTTTAGGTTGTAGTTCTTAGTAGTGTAGTGCTTGTCTTTTTAATATGATCACAAACCATATTGTGTTTTATGTATAATTTTAAAAAAACCACATGTTCTAGCAAATATATTTGGTGTAGTTTTTTGTAAATTCATTATTATATTGATGCTATTAGAGGTTCTTGTATCAAATTTATTCCAATGCTATTACTAAACAGAATGATTTGTCTTGATTTAATGTTTCCATGGTTTAGGGCTTAGTTTAATAGTTTTTTGTTTGTGTTATGCATGTTTTGATTTGAGATTTTTCTCATTAGCCATGTGTTTCTTTATTTAAGTGGATTTTTAAATTAATGGTATTATATTCTTAAATTAGTGGTTTGAAGTTTCTTAAATATAACTCAAGAATTTACTCAAATTGCTAGCTTAAATTAAAGCATATAGGTTGACTATGGGATAAACTATTGAATTAATATCAAATTTAATCAAACCTTTCTTGAATCAAATTGATCCAAAATTGGTTGAAATATTAATTCTTCATTAACATATGTGAGTTCATGCATACATTATTATTGATCCATGCATATACATACATACATATATATATATATGTATATATATATATATATATATATGTATATATATATATATATGCACGTGTGTGTATATACATTACTCTTAAACCCACCCACCAAGTGAGGTGGACTATTTAAATTTTTGATGTCATTATATTTTATTTATCATAATATTATTTTATTTAAGATTTTAACACATCATGATCTTTCTAATAACCTCTAAATATATTTTTTGCCTTCCTCTTTTCCTGTTTGTTTTTTCTCATACCAAGTCCTTTTAGTACTCTAAATTAACATATATATATATATATATATATATGTTTATATTCATAATAATTTGAGTCAATATCAATAAAATTTGAAATCTTTGATTGATATATGTTGTATTGAATCAAATCCATGTGTCATGAGCTATACTCGGCTCTCATTTAGATCAACTAAGTTTCCAATCCTAGATCAAATTGAACATTTTTTAGCCAACTTTGAGTTGAGTTTGTCATCTCTTGAGTGCATCGTTAAAACCCATTAACCTAAAATGTTAGTTAAAATAGATTTTGCATATGATTAAGCTTACCAAATTATTAAGTAGATTCATAAATTAGCATTATGCATTTGTGGGTGAGTTTTAAAGGATTAACTATAGGGCCACAAGTGGGTGAATATGATATTTGCTTATTTCACTTTCTGTGTTCTTGTTTTGTTACAAGCTTTAAAAATTTCTTTTATTTTCTTGTTAGAGAATTATATTTTCTTAGTAGCGAAACAATTTAGGCTTTACAATAAAAATGGAGCACCTTGTATTGTGTGAATTATTTGGTTTTTTGACAATCATACAATTTTTGTAATTTCTTTAAGACATTTGTGGTATTTTTGATGCTTGGATTTTCCTAAGTATTGGTTGTGGTTAACTTGCTAATATGAGTTTTTTGTTTTTAGGTATTAACATCATTTATCAAAATGTCAACTATAAGCGTTTATAGTATCATTTTGTATGATCTATTACTATCATATGATATTGACCTAAAGTATCTTATGGTTTTGCTATGTGTACTAGAGTTTGTTTCTAATCCGTTGCTCCCAAGTTCAACCTAACTTTTGTTGAAAATGATGTGCCACAAATTGGATTACTAAAAATAGAGCATGTCACAATATTATATGCAATGTACTCAAGTTCAAGGCAACTCTAATTTTCTATCTCTTTAGTCCTTACATTTAGGTTATTAGATTGTCTTGGTGGAGATTTAATGTAAGTTTACAAATGGTTGTTTCTTCTTCTATCATGTGGTTAGGTGGTTGAAAATAGAGTAGAGATTATTTGGGGTTTCTCTCTCTTGGAAATGATATCACCATAATTTTTGAATGCAAACTTTGAAAGAAGCTAGTTGAGTAGTATGTTCTTTATAGGATAATTTTTGTTTGCCTTGATAGAGTTGACAATTTTAAACTTCTTTTTCTTTATAGAAGTAAGCATCACATATAAACCTTGTATTGTATCACACCATAAAAGTTTTTGTCTCTATCTTGATTAATAATTTTAGTTCTCATATATTTTCGTATTTACCACTCTTTTTATAGGTTTTTTATATATTATATTCACATTAATGAATCATAACATCCAAAGACTTGATATCTTAAAACTTTAGTGAATGCATTGGTTGAAATAGTACGATCATTAGGAGGTAACCACCCTTGCAAAGATTAGTGGTTATATATATTTTGTCTAATATTAATATATTAGAAGTGACCTCTCAATATTTTCCTTGTTAGTTACCCTCATTTTTATTGAAGCACTATATTGCAGGATTAGTTAGTGTTTTTACATTATACTTATTCTTATTTCTTAGTCTTTTGTAATTTTTTTTTCTTTATCTCTTATTTATATAGGTCAAAACACTACAATGTAACACAATTGTTTTTATCTCAAGCTCTATTTAATAACAGTTTGTGTAATTGAAAATAATCTTTTAAAAAAATATTTTAAAAAGATGATTTTGAAAAATGTATTTTTTGTGAGAAGAAAACAAGGGGCTATGAAAATTGTTCATTAAACTTTTGGAGGTTCAAAAGAAAAAGTGATTTTCAACAATGATAAACAAACAAACCCTTGCTAACTGTGGTTTAAGCCGATGATTGTGATGGATGTGCTTTACATATGAGGATTGTTTACCATCTTCTCATCATGTTCAATATATTGTATAGAAAAATCTATTTCTTCCCATAGTTTTGCAAAGATATTGTACTACTTTGTGGCAAATCTATTTCTTTGCCAGGTATTCCTTGTGTTGGAATGAATCTTGAGACACCAAGATGTGTTGTGATGATTTGAATACATCTCCTCAGCTGCTTTCCAAATCTAATGCATTGTCTTGTGAAGTAAACAAGCCCAATTTTTGGTTCCATTGTGTTGATCAACCATGCCATCATATGAGTTTTCAGCTTCCCAAGCTCCAAAATTTTCATCACTACTTGGCAGAATGGGTATCAAAGACCCATCTTCCCATTCCCTTTTTTCTCAAGTCATACGGATTGAAATGAATCGAGGAATTTGGTTCCATTTAACTTGATTTGGGATTTTTTGCATTGTGTGTTTAGCATTTGCTGAAGAGAAGGGGGGCTGGGGCTACGAATCGATTTAATCATGGTCAATACTTGATTGGAACTCGACATTGCCTGAAAGGCAGCCTAGAATGGGGCTTAATGGGTGCCAAGAGGAGCAGTTGTAGCTGATAGCATGAAATCAGAAAGTGAAAATGGAAAATAGAGGCAATTGAGAAGAAGTGAAGTTTTCTCATTTTAGTTCTTCGTATGATCAGTGCAATGTGTAGATTGAAGGTAGAGAGGGAAACCAATCCTAAACTAATAAAACAGCAATGGTTCAGTAGTTTTTCTGCTGCAAGAAAAATAATAAATCCGGAACGGAAAAATGATCTGGAAGATTTTGTTCAAGATTCCCCTAAAAGAAGGGGCTAACTTCCTTTCCAACATAGATAACTTTCTATTTACCTGTGAAGTATCCTATGATGAATTTATAATATAAATTGGATATCTTCTCCAATTTTTCTTCAGCATTTACAGTAAAGAAAGAGCAATAAAACACTACATTTTGATCGTATTATGTTTTCTATGTGTATGATGCAGGACATGTATTATTGATCAGATTCTATGCTTAGTTGAAGCACTTTCTACCCTTGACTACAATATGGAAAAAGTGTTTGCAAGAGAGGAACTCTACCAGCTGATCTGCCGTGTAATCAAGCTGCCTGAGAAATTTGAGGTTCGAATCATCTGAAATGTTATCATCGTCTTTGGAAATTGTTTGCAATATTGTTTCCTCTTTGATCATTACTAAGTTACCATTTACCTCTTCAAGCTTTTTGAGCCAATTTAGAAGATGAAGCTCAATAGAATCAAGGCCATAGTGTTTTGTTTTGTTTAACTCTTTTTCATACTTGATGCAGTTCACTTGCTCCCGTGTCTCTGCTGTAGTAATAATAGCAAACCTCTTGGTTGATGGACAGCATTTTGCATCACAGCTTTCTCAAGGTATTAAACCACAAACAAAACCATTCCATCACTTCCATCTTGTAAACCTAACATGCTTTGGCATTCGTATGTTAGATTACGAATTCATCGAGGCTTTGCTCGACACCATCCCGTTGGTTTCAGATGATTCGCAAGCCCGTGATGCGATCTGGTGCATCCTCTCGGGGCTGTTGCCTCGAATTCCAGAGCACGATATCAGCAGTCTCTCTCTCAATCTTCTTGCATCAATCTTTGTCGAGAAATCCAATCTCATCGAGGAAGATCTCAAGAGCCATTCTGCTGAGGTTGAACCTCCCAATGGAAACAACACTTCTCCAATAGTCACAACCGTATCCTGTTAAGTAGTTTTGATGCTCTGTATGATAAGTGAAATGAAATGAATTCCAGATTGTTTCCTCGACGAAAGCTGCAGCTGTGGAGAATTGCATGCGTCGTGGAGGAATGGCTCGCACAGAAGCTCGAAAGAACTGCCGATGGAGCTCCTTGTGGGGGGAATGGTGAAGATAAAGCAGAGAGGTTGCTGCAGCTTTGCAAGAAGTTCTGCTATTTGATGTGAACTTTAAAGGTGATATAAGTGAAATATAAAAATGTATGTTTAATTTATTCAACCATTCCATGGACTTGATTTGACTTCAGCTTTGATTTGAATGAGTTTTCTTACTACGGTTCTTAACTGTCAATTTTGAAATTAAAAAATTCCTTATTTAGAAGACTGGAAGCTAAGTGCAACGAAAAGTCGTTTCACAACAAGTGACCGTTATCCACCGTCAACCAACAGAAGTCTCCTTTATAGCTGTCAATTTTTGAAAAGTATTTATTTATTTTTTTGGAATTTAATCATTGGAAACAATATTGTAATTTGCTAATATATAATTTAAATTGCAAATAATGCAAATGTCAGGCGATGCACGCTTTATTCCAGACGAGGCAAGAATAGAGCACATGATACTCGCGGTAAGCATGCCTTACGCGGCAGCAGCCTTCGCGTGTCCGTTAATTTTTCTAAGAATTCGTTTTTTTTTTTCTGTTTACTTCCAGTTAAATGGTAAAATTACAATTTGGGACCTGGTCAATGTATGAATGGCATCAGGATGAAGCCTTCCTGGTTCCAGCTCGCCGTTATGGGTTGACCATTGACTGAGGAGGCCAAAGTCGGCAAGTATAGTTGACACGTCAGCAGCCACACCTTCCACTCCACTCTTCTGCGCTAGGGACGCTTCTTCGTTTCCCGCTGTTTCTTCCCACCTTCATCGGGCCCACTGCTCGCCTGTACGCTATAAATAAACCTTGGGGCGGTTTTACGTCTCTCACCGCAACTCAAGCTCTCATCACTCTCTTCGAGAAAGCTTCCAAAAAGGGATTAAGGTTTCGTCTGGTCTGTTTTTTGAAGAAAGCCCTTTCGATGGCCATAGAAGCTTTAGGATTCGCGCCGAAGGTCCAATCTCCCCGGCCATGTCCAGCGGCCGCCTGTGAATCGAGCTCGGAAGACTCCCGCCTCCTCCCCACCGAATGCTTCAGCAAGCGGAAGCGTTCGAGGCGTTACCCTCGCATCTTCGGCCGGGGGGCTTCCGAGGAGGAATACCTCGCCTTCTGCCTCATGATGCTCTCCCGCGACAACGCCTCCTTGTCTTCCGCCGCCGCGCAGCCGGCTCCACCGCCGCAGAAGCTCGTCCACGCCTGCTCAATCTGCGGCAAGGCCTTCGGATCTTATCAAGCCCTAGGCGGCCACATGGCCAGCCACAGGAAGCCCGTCTCGGTCGATGACCGCGCATTGGTCGGCTCCCCGGCCGCCTCCGCGTCTTCCTCCGGCGCCACCAAGGCCCACCGCTGCCTGATCTGCCTGAAGACGTTCCCAACCGGACAGGCCCTCGGCGGGCACAAGCGCCGGCACTACGACGGAACCATCGGAAGCGCTGTGGGTGCCGGAAGCGCCTCGAGCACCACCGTCTCTGTTTCATCCGAGGCGGCAAGCATCGGAGGCCAGAGCCGAGCTTTCGAATTGGATCTAAACCTACCGCCCGTGCATGATTTCACTTTCGACATCGCGAGGCGGTATTCTTCTTCGGAGGAAGAAGACGAGGTGCAGAGCCCTCTTCCTTTCAAGAAGCCCCGCCTCCTCCTGACGGCGTAGATTTTCATTAATTTAGGTTTAATTTTTGTCTTCTCGTGTTCCGTTTCGGTAAATCTTACTTTTACATATATATTTTTCTTTGCAGAAAATTCTTTTATTATTTATTTTTCAGATTTTTTTCATTCATCAGCTTGCTCTCTTCCCATATTTGTTTTAATTTATTTCTTTATTTATTAAAGTCTCAAACACGTGAATTAGTTCGGCAGTCATTGCCTTGCTTGATGCCTAAGCTATCTTATCAATTAATAATTTTTTGGTAAATATCAGAAAATTAAAATAATTCCTAACTTATTTACGCGCTCGATCTGAAAATCGATTTATGGAAAATCCAAATACTTCCAATATTCGATTGCAGAAAAGGAAAAAAATCATTAATTAACGTGTTAGAATATAAAGTTCAACAGTTTTAAGAAAAAATCTATCGTCAAACGTGGAGCAGATGATCTTCTACCACGTGGTTTTCATGTAGATTTTTTTTTCCTTAAAAAATTAGCCGTCCGGTTTGCCGGCCCGGAATGGCTTACCATTGACCTGGGCCGACCGTGTCATAACGGACCTTTATTAGCTCAACATATATGCGGGAAATAATAATGAAATATTTTAGAAAGAAAGCCGGCTATTTGACATTTTTTTAAACCCAGGGGTTTTTTGCCAGGCAAGTTCGGTTTTCGGAGAAGGAAAGACAAATGTAGCTTCTCCCTTATATAAAAATAAAAAAGAAAATCTTATTTTTTTTAAATTATCACTAAATAAAGTATTTTCAACAGATTATTTTCTCTATGATACCATCCCACAGTTGATTATTATGTCTATAATATATGATTTGATTCGTCTCCTTCATTATAGGCCCAAAATGCATGACAAATTGCTCTATTAGCTCCACAGCTTCTGGTTTTATGCTAAGTTAACCAAAACTAAGTCAGAGCATTCTAAAGTCTGCTTTATGAGTTGCAGTACAGCTGTAGAAGAGCCATGGGAGACTTCTCTTTCCTGAGCTGTGATTTGGAAAGATGTTAACCTATTAGTTACTTAGTTAAAAGTTAAGAAAGCTACAAATGGAGGACCACAGAACAAACATTTTAATGCATGAATCACAACATGAGCACATGGAGTCCATGCTTTGTGCAAAGAATGAAAGGATCAAACAGAAATTGTTGTGCAAAACAAGGAAAACATTGATAAATTGTAGATTCATGCATTAAAATGTTTGGCCAAGAAGTCACATTTCTGGAACAAACATGCAGCAGAACTTCAATCTTCTTGAATGGTAAACCATGCTGTAGAATGAGGTTTTAGCAATGGTTATACTTGAAAAAAAGCCTACCAAAATGAAAAACAAACGTTTGATAGACATTGGGGTCTTTGTGGTTGAAAGGAGATGACGAATTTTCATGGAATTATATTGAATTTTAACCAAGATTATACTCACTTATTGTCATTTTTATAAGTATGACTGAAAAATCAAAGAAGAAAAGTATAATTATGATGGACTATAATCTATAAATATTATAAAAGTCATGAAAATGATGATGACAAACACAAGAGAACAAAATGATTCTCTTGAAAGAAAACAATATTATTCTATTTCAATTCTTTCTTTTGTAAGAAATTAATAGATTTTGTTACAGATTAGCAAGACAGTTGATATATTTTTTTTTTTTTGTGTTTGCAACATTGAGTATATTTGAGTGAATTTGTTTTATTCTTATGTAAGTTCATATTTTAGGTCTAATATAAATTGAATTATGAAAATGTTAGATCCTTATCTGTTCTTCTTTATTTTATTGTTATTGCTCTTTTCAATCACTACAAGATTCCCTAAAGACCAGCAAAAGCTTCACATAAATTTACAACATAAATAGCTGAGCAGCTAACGTGTACGCATTTTATTCCTGTATTGTCCATTTCTGGTTTACTGGTCCACAGAACTGTTCCTTTTGGTTCAGAAGATTGGAGGCCATGTCCATTGAACCTGCTTACACAGAAATCAAGCAGTTCCTTTTGAAATTAAACTTATAAAGAGATATTATATACATAGATATAGTATCTTTGTTTAAAGTGAAATGGGTTAAAGACAGGTACTTTTGAGGGCATCTCCTTGTAGTATTGAGATTATAAGAGTCCAAAGAAAAGGAAACGAGAAAGCCATGTGGCTGCTTTGCATTATTCATTTGGGAGAAGTATTAAATATCACATTGGTTTTCATGGTGTAACATCAACCCACAAACTGTGTCTCCTCATATGCTCCTCGAGCAAGAAGGGGACGTGCACTTGAACCAAAAGGTTGAGAAGATGGTCTTGGCTTCAGGACAATATAGGTTGAAAGCAATTGCAGCAGATCTACATCAAAGATAAATAGAAGCTGGGTGTTTAACAGTGTGCAGTTAATTATAAAATATCCTAAGATTCAACATGACATGAGAAAATGTATTAAATATTTTAAATCAAATGTACTAAGCCTTTTTGGATGTCATGGGTTAGTAGGGTTAATTTAAGTTAACACTATGGTCCAACCAAGCAACTGAAGAAAGTTTTTAGGCTCACTAAGTTAGCTAGTTTTGATGTCAACTTAAATTCACTTAAACAGCTTTGCAACCGTTGTCACTTCGATTGAAAGGAAAACTCAACCGAGATCAAATGCCCTATTGCAAATTACTAAAAAATTAGAGAAAACAGGACATTCTTCTTACCCTCTATAAACTTCAAATTGCAAAAACTAAGTCTGTTTCATCGATAGAGCTAGAGAGCAAACCAAACTAATAAATGAGAAATATGACATAGCTAAGAAGGCATGACCATGAGATTGAATGACCTCCTCTCAAGGATCCCTTTCTTTCTCTCCTCTCTTAACATGATATTAGTGGCAAGATTTTTCAAGTAATCCAATGGGATTAAAAAAAACCAAAGTCAATTTGTGCTCTAAGAATTTCCCTTAAGAGATCCTTTTATAATCAAACAGCTTAGATTAAAAAAAAAAAGATAAACATGAAAAATATAATCTTAACTTTTTAAGAAAAACTATAACTAAAATTTTGGACATTTGAATTAAAATTCAAATGTCCAAAATTTTAGTTATAGTTTTTCGTAAGAAGTTAAGAAAATTCAAACCGAATCTTATTTTTCTCTAACTAAACCGATTCTCATTCCAATACATCTAAAAAAACCTTCCAAAAATCTTTTTGAATCTTCCACGAATATCATCAAGCCTATATGAGACATTATTGACACTTTTCTTCAATTACAAGAGAGATTTCATATAACCATGACTCTTCTTTATCTAAGACCTTTCCTTAAATTAAAATCTTTTGAGTAATTTTGCACCCACCTCAAGGCTACCCCTTGAGTATAAGCCTCATGTTGCTCAATTAACACAATTTCCGAAGTACTCTCCAAAACTACTCCATAAGACTATCCTTATTGCCTGATCTTCAACTACTATAATATCTTTCAATATCTCCTATGTAGACCCATTATATTTCTTGAGAATATCTTAAAATATCATTTGAGACATTTTTTTCGATAGTTTTCTTCTTAAGGTCTTTTATTGAGATATACTATTCTTGAGACTTTTCTCTTGTGATAATACCACTCAATACCTCTTTTTGAGACTATCCTTCCTCTTGAGACCAAAATTCTCACGATTCTCCTATTGACATATCAAAAATCATCTGGTGACTCCACTTAATTAAAATAATATTTTAGTTGAAGTCAAACAAATCTAGACTTAAAAACATTAACCTTTAAAAGAATATTGGTACTATAAAATCGTTAAAGAGATATGACATTAATATCTTTAAGTTATGTTTAGATTAATGATCTTTATAAATTTATCAAATAAATGATACGATCTTTCTAAATCTTTAAAATATATGAGATTTTTTTAATATGAGTATTGAATAAATTGAATTATCTCATTTACAGATTCTTGTTACTAGATTAACAGACAACCACAAACCAATGAGCATCATCACCATTGCTCAACATGATTACATCAAAACTTGGCTTAGTAATAGAATGGGTTGTTATAAACTAAATTATGAATCAAATATAATTTTTTTCTTTAAGCTTAATGATTTGGGTTATATGATTTTCAAATAATTTAACATAATCCCATTTTAAATGAGGGCAAAAAAGTACTTAATAGGTTTTCAAATATGATAAAAATTGGTCTATCAAACATCAATGAAGTGAATTTATGTTTTACCAAAATCACTTGTTCAAGTATTGACAAATGGCTCTAATTTAACTCAAAGCAAATAATATTAATAAACGAGGGCAAAAAAGTACTTAATAGGTTTTCAAATATAATAAAAATTGGTCTATCAAACATCAATGAAGTGAATTTATGTTTTACCAAAATCACTTGTTCAAGTATTAACAAATGACTCTAATTTAACTCAAAGCAAATAATATTAATAAAATGACTTTATTTTTTAAAATTTAAAAACAAACTTAAAACAATAAATACATTGAAAAACATGCAAATAAGTATCTCTCAAAGAACATTCCATTAAACTTTATACCGCATTTATATTTATAAATATCTTATTAAGAGTTATTTTTATTAGATCTCAATAATTAGTTTGATATAATTATTATTAAATACTATACTAATTAATAAATAATATATATTATTTTCTAATAAAAGAACAATATTATTTTATATTTATTGTGATTATACTTTTTGTAACATTATTTGCCAAAAAAACCTAATCTTGCCTCAAAATTGAGAAATGTGGTTTATAAGCAAGTTAACCTAAAGCTCATGAAAAGGTAAATATAATCCCAAGCAAGACTTGTTATCACTATAGTAAGAACAAATCGTAGAGAGATATTTATATGAACATTACACGTCGTATACTTAATAATTCGCCTTTACGATCAGACGAAACGATCATTTGACAGTTCTTTGATCTCTCCCACGAACAGATATACCCACGCTCACATGTCATAGTCACACTTCATCAATTTTTAATACTTATTTATTGCCTTTTTTCATTTTTTGTACGTGGGAAAGCTGGAGCGGAGCGTTGAGCTCATTTTAAAGGCCGACCTGCGGATGAGGAGAGGAACAGAGGAAGAGAGGAAAGTGGAAGGGTGAGCAGAGGGAGAACAGAGGAGAGGAAGAAAACGTCGCGGGTTAGTTCGGCCGCTTCCAGATGGCGACTCTTTGAGGACACCTGGAAAGGTGGTAAGGTTTGATGTTTCCCCCCGATTTAATGCGATGGTCTTCCTTTCCTTACCTCCCTCGTCCCGGCCCTGTTGTATCCCTGGCCTCGTATTCTTCTAGGGTGAATTTGGATTTGAATGCTCAAAATGAAAATGCGAGAGGCTTCGAACTCTGCTGTTTTGCTCCACGATTTGCTTGGATGTTGGCATTCTTTCTCGTTTTTGCTCGTCCGTCGAGCAAAGATTGGTTTTATTTTTTGCAACGGTCTTTGGAATATATTTATTTGAAGCGTTTTGAATGGTGCTAGATTCTGGTGGCGTTTTCCTCTCTTGGGTTTTCGCACTCACATGGGGTTCTTTGACACATTCGTTGTCTCCGAGTTTGGAAATTGGTTTTCTGCCACTTGACAAGATTCTTTGAGCAGAATTTGTTGTTTTGGTCTCCCTGATGCATCATCTCCCTAAGCAAAAAGATGCCTGTTGTCTGCTACTTAGGTCTCTGCTTTGCGTCCGCTCATCCTCGGTTGGTACTTTCTTTGCAGGTGATTCGAGTTCTCAATTGGAATTTGGATTTCATCTCTTCACTATAAGAATCAACCAAGGGATTCAACGTAGGGGGGAAATCGAGTAAAAACGGAACGAGACTGAATTAAAATAAAGGGTTCAGTAAGATATTCCGTTTGGGCGGTGGTCTCAGCTTGAAATTGATGGGTTTCTAATATTTTAGGAGTCCGGAGTACTTCCTGCTCTAGATAAACCCCTTTTGGCTCCGGACTCTTTGGGCTTTGCCTCTGGCCGGGGAAACATTAAATATACTCTCACAGGCCAAGGAGATTGTTCAATTCCATGCCCTTCTAAAAATCTGGTTTGAAATCCTTGTGGAAAGAGGCAAAACCTTCCTATCCGTCTTCCCCTTTCTTCTCTCTTCTTGCCATGCCATTTATTCTGGTGGCAGAAGCTCTACATTTTCAACTTCTTAATAAGATTTCACCTGTTGGTGCCAATCTTAATTAATGGTTTGGAAGAAATTTACAGTTCTTTTCATGGTTTGAGTATGTGGTGAGCTTTCAAGGCCCTGGTAAAGTGCAGTGAAGCCTGCTAAATATTCTACCAAGATGAAGTACATGAAGCTTGGATCCAAACCCAGCACCTTTCAATGGGATGGGAACAATATCAGGTATAAGAAGGTGCTGGTTAAATGTGTCTTTTGTGGGTTCAATTGCATGATGTAGAATAGTACATCTGTTATTTTTAGAGCTTTTTTGTTTGGTTTTAAGTTTAAAAAAACGGAATTGCAATAAGTCTCACAGCTTTGCATGTTATTTATGAGTACCAAAAACAATAATGGAGTTACTTTTCAAGTACCTTAAAAACTTTTTTAATCGAGTATGGCCATGGATATCATGGCTTTTCCAGTTGGCCTGGTTATTCTGGGAGACTTGCAATTATTACAGTGAAATAGTACAATGGACAACTAGAGAAAGGTAGCTATTGGCATCCTGTTTCTTTATATCCTATAGTTTAAGTTCAAAATAAAAGTTAGAAAAAAAGGTGAAGCAGGTCTGCATTTTACTCGTGTTCATGTTGTGAGATTCTGATGTTTGAGTATAATTATAAAGCAGGAGTGGGTCCTTTCTTTAATTTTCGCATCCCATTGTGCCAGCTTGATGAAAAGGATTCAACTGGGCCATTTTCCTTTGTATATATAATATATGTGTTTATTTCGCAAACTTGTTTTTTCTCAGACTTCTGATGAGAAATCTACGCTTATCATTAAATCATTATTTATTTGGCTTGTGCGGATAGAGTGCTTTGCTGTATGGTGCTATCATGGTGTGATATGATACCATGCATTTGTTCCAAATGGTGCCATTTATTGTTAAGCATGTTGGAGTCTTGCTTAAAAGAGGTGGAGCCTTTCATATTTCTGGCTTTTTAATGATATACATCATGCACAATGATGATGACTATGAAGGAAATAGTTCTTTTTAAGATATTATTTAACATGCAGTTTTTTAGTCTTGTTTATGCTACGGGGAGTGAATTTCTTCTTCTTTGGAGAGCAGGTTTTTATAAATTTCGTTAGGCTGTTGGTGCCAATTAGCTCAGTTGGTAAAGACTTTTATAGTTGTTAACAAGATGCTTTGTTTGAGCCTTTTTAGCCATAGGAAAGCTGATTTCCATGGCATAGATGAGAAACAGTATTTTTGTAGCGCTAAAGCTGGGCCTGTGGGAAAACAAACCTCCTGCATTAGTCGAGTTTTATAGATGTGGACTATGTATAATGTTTGACTACAATTCCAAACCTTTGATGCATTAGCTCTGAGTTGAGGGGTAAATAAAAGAAACTATAGGAACCATTTGGTCATGTGACTAGCTCCTCTTGCATGTTGTAGTAGGATCTAGTGTGTAGTTGGATATGGCTCAAATTGCATGTCATTCTTTATTTCTATGTTCTACTTTAAAGGAGAAAATGTCATGATTTGTCTACTGAGGCACAAACCTATCAATACTTGAAAGCCATAATGATATGGTGCATATTGCTCCTATTCTACTGTATATTCATAAGAAAGTAGATTCATTTGGTTGTTTATTGACAAAGCGTTTCAAAATTTGAATCTTAGTTAAAGCTCACTGATGGTTTTTATGCTAAACTTTATGAAATCTATCTTTACTGAATAAAATTGTCTGGATTTCTAAACAAACATATTAATTGGTGGAGCTTATGTTTATGCGCAGTTCTAATTATTGTGAATTGTCGTAGTGATCATGCAAAGATTTCTATATGTGCAGGTTTGTGACCACTGAGTTGGAAACAGATATCATCATTAAAGTGGGTGATGTGAAGTTTTACCTTCACAAGGTAACGGACAAATAGCCGTATAGGTTTATTATGTATACGAAAGATATTTAAGCTAATTGGTGATACTTTGTGATATTAAGAGGGTATTTGGTTCAATGACTTTATCATATAATGCAACTTCATTTAATGGTTTTTTTGTTCTTGTTACAATGAAATCTTTAAATAGCATTGTTAAAAATGATTTTGTCCTTATAAAATAGCATCTAAATTTTAATTAAATTTAGGTCATATTTAGATATCAATCATCTTGATATTTAAAGTAAAAATAAAAGACTATTTAGATAGCATCTAGTAAAACAATAAAAACATATCAATAAGTTTGAGATAATATTAACATGTGACGTGTAGATGGTATTGATATTTAGATGTTAAGACATTCAACTAAAATTGTCCTAGATCATTTGTCTATAGTGACTTCTGTTGTTCTATACACTCCAATGTTTTGTGTTGTGTGCTTTGCCACATATCTAATTCTTCTTTGTACTACATGGTGTCCAATGTTTTAAATATTTCTGATCTTTATTATGTCAAAATTTTGATGCATTTGCCTAACAAGCACTTCTTAGTTGTTTTATAAGTTTTTTCATTATGTAGTCTAAAGATGTAAACATTAGTAGCAATACATATCGTGTAGTTAATTTAGTAAGTTAATAGATTATATAAACTCTTAGAATAAAAAATAATTTTAGTGTAGATTACTTTGGCTCGATTTGTTTATTTAGTCACATTTATAATATAAAGTAGGAAATGTAAATATGAATTTAAACCTGGAGTCATGAACTCTTTGAACCAAAACATGGGGAATTGATGATGATATTTTCATCTATAGGATTCTTGGTGACATTTGATGCACAAACAATATCATCATAATAATAGAACCATCTAAATATGGATCATCATCAGCATTGGAGAAATAAAAGAAATATTATTTGAGAATGACAACTCATGCAATGTAGCTAGCAATCACTTTTCTATTTTGCTATGCATGAAACAAGATTAATGTAGTAATCTTAAGTGCAACAATAGGAGACTAAATGAAACTAATGACAATGAAATAATTAATTATTTTTTATTTCTTTGATACATGAAAATAGAACTAGTAGCCAACATTTTTTATAATTTTGTAAGAAAGTTTGGAGGGGGTGCAAATGAAAAATTCAAAATATTTATTATAGATTGTTAGCACATAATCAACATATGTATATTATTTGTGATTTTGATTATAATAATGTCATAATATTGATCAAATGTAGTCTTACATTGCAAACTAATATAACATCAACTGTCAAAGAAATGTTGGAGACTTGATCAAGTTCTCTATAACCCTTATTTTCATTCCCAATTCTAAATTTTTAGAAACCATTTCTATCTGATCATCTTCTAACATGTTTTTTCAATTTCTTTGCTTAACCTTTGTTTGATCCATAAATTTGACAATAGGCCCATTTATTTTTTTTTCATAAATATGCAATCAATGACAACACCTGTGGATAGAAAGGTATAAAAATCATTGTGGCATCTTGTACAAGCTAAATAGTTTTCAATAACATCACCTACCTCAAATGTTTTATTCATGTATTCTTGGATTCATAAGACGCTAGAATAACTTTGGCTCAAAACCATCACCAACCAAATAGATAGGAAATTAGATGCACTAAAATGTTACTTTTAACAAAGAACAACTTTTGTGAAAAAAAAATAAAATAAAAAAAAAATTGAGTGCAAGAAAGAAGTGGTGGGTATGTTAGACAAAAGAGATGAAGGACTAGATGTGAAACCAAGATTGATCCATTTTACATGTGGTGTAGAGCATGATTACCATATGTTTGGCTATGTGATCTCAGTCAACTTCCATTGTTATAATTTTAGCAATTCAATTATGTATTCAAAACTAGGTTCTTTATTTTAAGTTATTCATCATTAAGTTAATGCTAGCAGACATAAGAACTTAGACCTTCAAGTGAATTGCCTTATATGATCTTGGGATCATCTTGGATGACCTCTCCTAATTATCCAAGACTATACGATTGAACTAATTTTTAGATAGTTTCATATCTTCTATTAATCATCTTTTTCTACAAGTTCAAAGAAGTTTAATAAGTTTTTAGGTATAGTTACAAAGTATGCATGAGAATATCATGAAAACTTTATAAATAGTCTTATATTAGGGTTATGAATTAATTCATGCTTATTATAATTTGAGTTTTCTTCTAGTTGTTTATGAGATTGTGACCACTTTGTGTCATCATCTACAATGGCAAATCCTATACCGAGGAGATATTAGATCTCTAGGAGATAGGGTGGGTACTCCAAGGGGAGAGAGTACCTTGTAACTCATCTTCGTGGTTTAATCTTTCCACTGACATTGCCATTTGCCATTGTCACCAGCAATTACACAAATTGCTTTCACATCAGATTTTCAAAGGTCAACCTTTCTTCAGTTCATTACATTTGAGTTCATTGTAAGGATTGCATATTTTCACATTAGGCTTCATTGTTTTGCAACAATCACCCCTTTTTCTCTAGTGATCATTATAGTTTGTCTCAAATAGTCTAGGTTATTTTTATGGTTTGAGCTATTTGATCGATCACTTATCTTGTGTTCTTTCTTTACATATTAATAACATCTCAACTAGAACATATTATCAAGAGCATGTTTTCTAATCTATTAAAAGCACAAACACCCTATCTATGCATGTTCCTTAACATATTTTGCATTCTCATCATTTGTTGTTTAAAAGTACTTTCACATAACTATAATGTAGAGTAATTAATCTTTGTTGGATAATGAACAATTTTATGTTCTACATCTAAAATCTTAAATTAAAATAAATTAATTTGACTCATCTTTGTGTTGTTTGACATCAAAATTGGAATTTGTATATTATTTAGGTTAGGGTTGTATAGTGATTTAATTTGTTTATTCATAGTATTTTTCTATCAACCTTAAAATTGCATCACTTTTACTATTTTGCTGGTTGTATTGCATATGCAGATTTTTATTTATCTTTTTATTCTTTTGCTATTTGAATTTTAAATATTGTTGAAGTTTGAGGGATAGAGTGTCCTTAGGTTAACATATTATTGATGTATAATTGAAGACAAACAGCTTTTCAAGAGTGTTGACACCATTTATCCTCTGTATTGCATAGCATGGCGTGACCCTTTGGTCGATAGTATTAAGTCGTTCATCATTAATGCTAGGTTTAAGGATCATGCTGAGCTTATTAGTCTTGGTACATCATCTACAGAATTAGTAGACATAGATGCTATGTTAGATTCTATAGAACAAATTAAATCTTTAATCATCATGACTACCAAGAATGGTATATGTGTTGCATAATTATGCCAGGTTAGTGGTTCAAGAGGATAAGCCTAGCCATGATAAAGAATTGGACCCATGTCACTAAGTAACGCAAAGGCTTTTTTTGGTTGTAATGATGAAATGACCCACATCTTTAAATAGACTTAGACTGGTGCGAGTAAAGCTATTACATCTTCCCCATCTCTTTATCCAAAACGTAGAGAAAATTAATCCACAACAACTTGGGATAAGTTGGTAGAGAAGTTAGAGATGAAATGCTTTCTGAAATCCTATCACCTAGAACTTATGTGAATTATTTCTGTCAGAGGTTGGTACTCTAGCTTATGCATATTGCACAGCCGGTGATTATGGGGCTTCTACCCCTGCAATGTTTAGTAAACCTGATCCTAGTCAAGTCTCCACCTAGAATCTTTACTGCTAGTGCAGCTTTGAATCGATCCAGGTATATACCCAAGCCTCTTCCCCTTTCTGCAGCTGTTTATGGCTTAAACAAGTCAATCCCACCTAAAAGACTTAGGTACTTAAAAGAGAGAGCAGAGGAAGAAGAAGCTGTTTAAGATGATGCTAAAAGTTATATTTTGAGTTATGATGAATTTTAAAGAACATTGTAAGGAACCAATAATAAGAGTGATTAGATGCACCTTGTATGGCCACTAAAAGTTGAATATTATAAAAGAATTACCATATTTCTGGCATATATGCATAGATAAATGGTAGTTTATAAAACTATCAAAGATAATAGGAGTAACATTAGGGCCATATTTATTAATAACATTATGAGATTAAGATTCACAATTACCAACTATTCAAATTCATATGATATGTTATGTTTTAATAGTTCATAATGCAATTCAAATTTTGTTGCTTTTTTGGAAAATTTGTGATAATTTTCTACTTGTGCAAGTGAAAAGCACAATCTTAAGTAGACCATAGTTATATGATAGAGAATTTTTTCTAATAGTTGACCAAATACATGTATGTAGATGGATGAATGATAAATAAAGTTCCTATTAACTATTGTTTTTTTATTTGAAGATTAAATGATTTATTTCATCTAACACATGAATTTTGATTGTTTTTAAAGATTAAATGAAAATGGTTATCGTTCAGTTAGAAATTAGACTAAGGCCTAGGAAAAATGAAAACTATCTTTAAGACTAAAGATTGTTTTTATATATGATTGCTTATATTCTTTAGGTTATCAAATACTTCAAATACTTTAATTAGACTTATGATAGAATTCATTTGAATTTTCTTGGCATATTCATCATAGTTTTTTTGATAATTTCTTGTTTATAGAAAATCAAATAAGGAGCTTGTAAAGCATCTAAGAGAGATGTGAAATCTTATAATAATAAATTTTATTTGCTAATCCTAAGAAGTGTTCATGAATGACTAATTATGTCAGTTTTTTGGGATTCATATTTAATAATGATGACTTTGCCCATTCACCCTAAAAAAATAGAGGTAAAATTGAAGGAATGAGTTGAAATTTTTTTTTATTTTGATAAATTATGCATACTTTAGACATTTATAATTGATTTTCTTGTTTGGGAGATAAGTGTAAAAGGCTTAAGAGGATACTTTAAGAGAGATAAAAAACTTTATTTTGTTTACAAAACTTTAATTCTTTGAGATTAATGAGAGTTAATGCCAAGATTGTCATTTAGTGTAGGTCATGCATGACATCAAAATAATGAGCTCAAAACAATGGTATTTATACCATTCCATCTAGACATTGGGACGGTGTTTGTATTGATTTTGTTCTAAGATTGCCAAAGATGCATTAAAAAGGTTCCACTCTTGTAGTCGATGCCATGTTTTCTTAACATGAAAAAAATTATGCTATGCTAAAAGGAATTTGATGCTTCCCATGTAATAAGATTATTCTTATATGAAATTATAAAATCTTTTGGATTGCACTAGTCAATGGTATTTGATAGAGATGGGCAATGTTTTAGTTATCATCGAAAGATATCATAACATTTGTTAAGAGCAAAAACTAAATTCTCATTTGCATATATCCCTGAAATTGATTAAAAATTAGAGTGATGAATAAATATCTAAAAAAACTTGTTTGTTGGTCGAAATGAAACCCAGTTAAAATTTACTATTATCTTGTGTTGAATTTGTCAATAATAATTCAATTGGAATAATGGGATGAAATCTTTTTAAGTTATAAATGGGTAAGCACCATTGATCCTATACTCCCTCCACCTTAGCTAGTTGTGTAAGACATTTCACACCTTTGTGTAGCATATCTAGAGTTTGCATGAAAGAATTGCAAAATAGATCAATAAAAGCAATTCTAATTTTCCTAAAGCAAATGTGTTATGATAGTGCATCAGACTTGTGTGATTTTTGCTTAGAATTAAAAAAAATTTGAATGTGGGAATTGCAATTCCATTTTAACATCTCATGTTAAATAACTTCTTATGAATATGTTATGAATTCACTAGAAGATCATTGGATAAGTGACATTTTTATCATTCTTAACTTGGTTGTTTGTAAGGAACCAATAATAATACTTAATGATCAATTTGACCCTACTCCATATCATGAGAGTGAGCTTACCCATGAGTGTTAGCCAGCTTTCAATAGTGAAGAGAGCAAAATAATTGAATCCTAGATGACCATACCTCTACAACTAGAAATTGAATTTATCAAACATATTTAGTACAATGAAGACGAATCACTTACAAATGGTATGAATTATGTCAGAGAAAATTCAATGATATTCTAACTTATTAATCAATATTAATCAATATTAAGGTCGATTTGATTTTCATATTATAGAACTGAGTTTGATCCACACCAATTAGTAGATGGTGAATGCACCAGACATACAATTAGTAGTGGTGAATGCACCAGGCATATATGAGAATGGAGATGAAAGATAGTTTGACACATAATTTTGATTTTTTCTCTAAGTTAACGATCACTCAAGCTAGTCAATTCAGCTAACAATTGTAACTTTGCAATGTGTGACCAACCTTGAATGCAGTTTCCAATCTTGTCCAAGAGTCAGCGGTTGAATAGGTTGTTATCGACGATCGACGACGAAGACAAGGACGAGATCGACATCACTGACATCCCTGGCGGCCCTGCAGCATTTGAGATCTGTGCCAAGTTTTGCTATGGCATGATAGCAACCCTAAATGCCTACAACGTGGTTGCGGCTCGATGCGCAGCAGAGTACCTGGAAATGCACGAAACCGTCGAGAAAGGAAATCTTGTCTACAAGATCGATGTTTTTTTGAACACCAGTGTACTTCGCAGCTGGAAAGACTCGATCATCGCACTGCAGACGACAAAGGCCTTACAGCCTTGGTCGGAGGAGTTGAAGGTGGTCAGCTGCTGCATAGACTCCATAGCTTGTAAAGCCTCCATCGACCCCGAGGAAGTCGAGTGGTCTTACACTTACAACCGGAAGAAACTTCCATCGGAGAATGGCCTCGATCCGCATTGGAATGGTGTCAGGAAGCAGCAGTCTGTGCCCAAAGACTGGTGGGTTGAGGATCTCTGCGAGCTTGACATGGAATCTTACAAGCAGGTTTTCATGGCCATAGAAACCAAGGGGAGTGCATCTTGCCAAGTACTTGGAGAATCTCTCAAGGCTTATGCATGCCGAAGATTACCAGGCTTCACCAAGTGCACTTCTACGAATGGAGGGGATTTCACAAAGTATCAGGCTTTGCTTGAAACCATTGTTTGGTTGTTGCCTCGTGAGATAGGCTCCATCTCATGCAGTTTCCTGTTTAAGCTGCTAAAGTCAGCTCTCTTGCTCTCCTGTGGTGAGAACTGCAGAAAGCAATTGATCAAAAGAATAGGACAGCAGCTACAGGATGCTTCAGTATCTGATCTAATCATTCCTGCTCCAGTGGGAGAGAACACGTTATATGACTTGGATACCATTTATTGTATACTGGAAGAGTTCATGTGGGAAGATAACAGTTCACACAGACAAGAACGCAAGAACTCGAGCCTTGCTTCGGCTTCTGGGCGTTCAAAGGCAGCTGTGTCAAAACTGGTTGTCGATTTCCTTGGAGAAGCTGCCAAGGACCCTGAACTCCCCCTTACCAAGTTTGCTGAACTAGCCGAGATGGTCTCAGGTTGGTTAGCAGCATCACATGATGGGTTGTATCACGCCATTGACATGTTTCTGAAGGTAGATATCCAAAGCCCTTGATTTAATTGTCTTCTTTGCTTTACACGTCCCGTGATATTTCTGTGTTGTTGGTTTAGGGGCATCCATCTCTCACAAAGAGTGAGAAGAAGAAGGTCTGCAATCTTATGGACTGCAGCAAGCTTTCAGCAGATGCCAGCCTGCATGCCGTGCAGAACGACCGTCTCCCTTTGAGAACCGTCGTGCGGGTTCTCTTTTTCGAGCAATTTCGACGATCTTCTGCGGGCAGAGTTGAATCCGGTCTGCCGAGCGGAGTGGTGGACTCGTTCATCCATCAAGACGGCGGAGCTGCCTCCCGTGGCAGTTCCAAATCCGCTGCGACGTCCAACACCACCGAGGACGAGTGGGACGGCCCCCCCGCCCCCGATGTCGGTTCCCTCAAGAACTTGAGCGAAGGAAGTAGCGGCAGTGGCGACACAAACAAGGATGATGACAACAAAGGAAGCGAAAAAGCTAAGGGTGTCCTGAAGGCGAAGAGTATGATGAGCAAGCTGTGGTCTGGCAATACGGGGGTTGGTGAGAACAGTGGATCGGACACATCGGAAGGCAATGGTTCCATCAACTTACACGAGATGAAGACGAATCACTCGAGGAACACCAAGAATCCAGCTTTTCATTGCAGGGATTTGGATTGAAGCAGGTTCCCTTCCTCATGTACCATCAGTTGAATTATAGTAGTTTAGAAGAGCTTTTTGAACAATGTCGCAAGTGTATCAAGTACTATCAAGTCTAATGTGTTGAGATTGATAATTTGCCTATTTTTTATTGTTTTTCGGTTGGTGCTTCAAGAGTTTTTTTGTTTTGATGACGATATATCAAAACAACAACTCTATGGATCCTGAATGCATCAATTTAAAGTTTGTGATCATAACAACAGCTCTACTGGATCCTGAATGCATCAATTTAAAGTTTGTGATCATAACAACAGCTCTACTGGATCCTGAATGCATCAATTTAAAGTTTGTGAATCGGCATACATCGATTTCATCTCATCTAAGAGGTACAATATTCATCTCAAATCATAGCTTCGGCTATCTTAATTTTTCTTAAGGAAATTCTTTGCCCTCGCTTGGATTTGGAGTAATGGGAAGGTTTCCATCATAGGAACACCGAAGAACATCGGGCAGCTTCCTAGCAATCCTTGGTCCCTTGGACAATCCCATTGATTTTGGTCGAATATCCTGAAATACGATTTAAATATATATAATCAATGATTGTTACTGAATTTAATCAATGCAGATGTGATCTAAATTTATGGTGGAGGAATTCTGGGTTTTGAGACGATTTTTGTAATGAAATTTGCAACGAGAGAGACGGAGGGTGGACCTGGTCGAAAATGGCGGTGGGTATAGCGATGGTGGCCACGGCGTTGGGAGCGTCGACGATACCGGAGATGCGACCCTCGCAGGGGCAGCAAGAGAGGAGGAGGTAAACCTGTTCCTTGGAGTACCCGAACTTGGAGATGTAGTCGATGGCGTTGAGCACCGCGCGCTTGTAAGCGACAGTAGCGTCCAAGAAATGCTGCCTCCCGCCCTCGTCGACGCTGATTCCCTCAAACACCAACCACTCCGAGAACCGCGGCTCCACCGGCCCGATCTCGAAGATCGGGTTCACATGCAGCGCCGTCGGCCCCATCGGCGTCAGGTACTCCTTCATCCCTCCCCTTATGATCTCGCATCTCGCAGAAAGAAGACCACACGAAGTAAACATCTCTTGTTTCATTTATTGTCAGGCAAAACTAACATTACTTAGACTGAATTCACTCACTTGAGTTCTAAGAAGCCACTCATTTCTATTGCTCCACAAAAAGAAACTTCGCCATCACCTTGAGAGAAATGCATGTCTCCTGTACTCAAGTTTGCCCCTTCCACAAAAACTGGTAGATATATTTTTGATCCCCTGCTTAGGTTTTTGATGTCGCAGTTTCCTCCATTTTCCCTTCCAGGAATCGTTCTCGCAGCTTCATTTGCAATCCTCTCCCATTCAGGTGTGCCTTCCGTAATCTAGTATTGCCATGAACAAGGAAGAAGCTTGATTCAATCTAATCCCACGGTGTACTCAAACAATGCATTGTTGTATAAGAAATACAAACATGATTGTTCTCGAATGAACAATCAAAGTTGTCACTAGACCTTTCCCAGAAGGCAATTTCTTGCAGTTGGTGGGCTTGCCAGTGGCCTCTGATGAACAACTTCACATAGCTTGAGAGAGCTGGGATCAATCTTTGCCAAATTGCTTTCCCTTTCGTTCCAGATGTGGAGAAGTTCAAGTGATGGTGCAGTCCCAATCAGCCCTGGGTGAGTTAAACCAGGAAAACGTACACCTGTTTGTCATAGAACAAGATCATTAACTTCAAGTGTTTCTTCCTAGAAATCAATGGCTGACTCCAGGAAGATGATCTTGAAAAATTACCTGGTATCTGAGGAGAGTATGCATATATTCCTTCAAAATACCATATAGCTTTTGTCGCGCTGGGGAAGTGATCTGTGAGAAACCCACCTCCATTTTCTCTGTCAAACGTTGCTGTGTATCCCCATTCATCTCCAGGAAGAGGACCCAAGTCGCAGATTTCCACGGAAAGCAGGTCACCTGGCTTCGCCGGGACCCCTTCTTTGTCGAGAACCCTAATAGGCCCACTCAGGCAATGTGCCTGCACAAGATTTGCACTCATTGTCTGACATCTATGGAGTTGATCATAAGCATATGATCGTAGAACACAAGTCACAACTCTAAAATCTTAATGGAGCTTGTGGTTGTTAACTAAGGTTATATTCCAGTTGTCTTGTATATTACATCACTTATATTCCAGTTGTCTTGTATATTACATCAGTTGTCTTGTATATTAGATCATATTGCCATCTACCTGCTTTCTTTGGTGGAGAAATCAAGAACTCATACTTACAATAGTTAGATCTGCGTGTTTGACGTCCAAAGCAGAGTCCTTGTCTTCTATGCTTCCTCCCAAACCATCCAACATCTCCACCCGGAAGAGCTCACCTTCTGTTACCTCTGCAACTGGGGGTATATGTGGATGCCAGCGGTTGTGAAGGGGATGCTTCTGCTCCCTTGCCTTCTTCTTCACGTCGATGGGCACAACCAGTCGCCGGCTTGGAGGAGCCATGGCTGCAAAAGGTGAACTTCTACGGCTTTGGTGTTCCAACCACAGGGTGGAGTGATGCTCTGAGATGAGACTTGTTGGGTTTATCATTACATAGAAGGTTCATGGTCAATGAATGAGGAGTCGTTGGAGCTCTATTTTTTTTTTTTTTGTTTTGTTTTTTTGTTTGAAGGCTTGTGTTTAAAATTCAATTATGGAATTGGAGGTTTGTGGTGAATTATTGAGCAGTTTTTGGATCTCTGGATTTTGTGATGTCGTGCATTTTGTGATTGAAAATTGATTGGAGAATTTTGAGTTGAAAATTCAATTTAGTTTTAACATCATGATATCATTTTTGCAAGTTGTAAATATTTGTTTAATTAATGATTATCCTTATTATAGAATTGGTTTTGTATGATTGTTGAATATTAAGTGATATGAAAATATTATCCTTATTATATTTTATAAGCAAATGATATCTTTACAAGTGATATGATCTCTTTGATAGGATGAAGATGTCCTTCACTTTAACTGCTAACAATTTGTGTATGTATGTTGAATACGATCAAATGTATATTAGTTATTAGATTTAGAAGCTAAAATTTTGAAGAGAAATTAGACCATATGAAATATAATATATTAGAGATTAGAGTTAAAAGATTAGATATAAAAATGCATATTCATGTTTTATATAATTTCATAACTATTTATTTTGTTAGATCATTTAATTCATGGGTTATTCATTAATGACTTTTTTTCTTTTTATTATAAAATTGATGTCACACGGACTTATTATGTTATAGCATTTTTATATATTATTAAGTTTAATTTGAATGAATTTAATTTAATAATTAGATATCTCACAAGAAACATTATAACAACTCAAACTATACATGATAAACAAGTTCATCTAGCTCAAATAACTTGATCCTAACACCTTAATGCAGCATATGCTACTTGAATGATTAACTTGGCACTCATCATATGTGAAATTTGGATAAGGCATAACAAAACTTAGATCACTACAGGAGATCAATATTCTCTGGTTGCTAACTTATATTATAACCCAGTAGTTGATTCATGTATATGATGTCATTTTTGCATTTTCTTTCTTGCATCAACTGAGATTAATCAAATCATATCACCATATGCAGAAACCAAATACTTACAATGGTTAGATCCAAGTTTTTGATGTCCAAAGCAGAGTTGTTATCTTCAATTGTTCCACCAGTCCAGTCCATCATCTCCACTCGAAAGAGCTCACCTTCTTCTACCTCTGAAACTGGAGGTATATGTGGATGCCAACGGTTGTGAAGGGGATGATTCTGCTCCCATGCCTTCTTCTTCACGTCTATGGGCACAACCAGTCGAGGGCTTGGAGGAGCCATGGCTGTAAAAGATGAACTTCCACAGTGGAGTGAAGCTTTGAGATGGGGTTTCGTATGGAATCAAAGGCCCGTGGTGAATGATTGAGTAGTTTTTGAAGATGTCTTTCTTGCTGTTGTTGTTCAATTTGTGGTGAGATTTGCTCGTTGAAAATTCATTTTGGTTTGTCCTCTTGTTTGAGAACAGTACAATGGTTTATTAATTATTAACTGCTTGATGTTGGGTTGATTTTATATAGTTGTTTGAAAAATATTGTTGTTGAGTTCTATCTATTTAAAAGATTGTGTTTTATAATATGTTGAAAAAAAATGCATGATAAAATAATAATTATTATAAAATGATAATAAGCTTTCGACCTCTCTTTTTCCTTTTTCTTGACCCAAATCTCAATATCATCAAATCCCTATTGATTCAAACAAAACCACATATCGTGCCAAATCATGCACAACATAGGACCAACTCTACACCAAATTGAACCAGTTCCATGCCTAATTGATTTAGACCGAGTTTGAACTCAGTTAAATTGGTTCGAATGAAGTTGAATCGGTCTAGAAGGAATTTGTAATGTACTAAACCAAGGTTGAAGAGCATTGACTAAGTTGAATCGAATCAAACAAGATCTGACAAGGTCGAACCAAACTGAACCAAATTAAACCTAGCAAAACAATGGCAAAACAAACTTAATTGAACCGAATCAGAACAGATAATGCCAACCCACATCGAAATACTTTGCTCCAGAGCACATGTATAACAAATCTTGTTCCAATTCAATTGATTTTTTTCGATTTTGTTTCAACAAAAGTTATTTAAAGAAGTCATAACAAGGAACTCAGAGATCTAAATCGACTTCCTTTCCTTCATCCTAATAAGCTTTTGTTCAATTTTTCTAAATTCTTTTTTTTAGTATCACTAAATTTATTTTATTTTTTAAAAATATTATTTGTGTTTCATTCTTATTGAGACTTTCCATTAAACTAGCTATCTTAACAGGTTGTCATTTGTCAAGATTGATACTGCTCTTGGGTTTATAATCCTTAATGATTTCCCCCAACTTTGTAATGAAGAGACACAGAGAAATACATTATCAAACAAAACCTTAAACACATTCCCAAGTTTGCCAGGACAGCTAAAAAAAAATTGCACATCAGCCAAATTTAAGCAATATGATATGATCTTCAAATAATCTTATATTTTTGTATTACTTAAAAAGAATACAAATGTTGAGTGACAAATAAGATACAAAAAAATCCAACCAAATCAACATATTAACTTGATATGGGCAACACAATACCCTATCAAAAGAAAAGAAAGCAGGAGCCACATCTTCTTGACATTAAGCATCAGTGAATAAGGTAAGTAAGCAGAAGAGCTGCAATCATGAGCATATAAGCAATTCCTTGGTCGACCGACTTGCCGTCGTTGCTCATCGGCGGTGCAGCCCCTGGAGATAATGCGATGGATTGGCCATTGGCAAGCTGCAGAAGCCCTGAAATGAACAAACCCACAAAGAGAACACCCCAAAACCTGAAGCAGTTCTTCATCTTCCAAATTTCCAGCTGTGTCTTCAACAAATTAAGCAGCTATGGAGAAGCAGATCACTTGAAGAATGAAATTTAAGGAATTGAGGAGAGGAAAAGCTCTGTACCTCTTATTTATAATTCTGGATGTGTCCATGAGATTTAGTTCAGCTATCCTTGTTTCCAAAACGTGTGAATAACGTGTTGAAGTCTTCCATTTACGTTAAAGAGAGAAGACTCTCTGATGGTTCACGGGAACCTGCAAGGAAGGAAGGGGTTTTAATAATATATGATAAAAAAATGCATCATTTAGGTGGCATCCAGCTAAAATAAAATGACAACGTTCCAGAACATTACCTGACTAAGAAGGGAAAGTGACTTGTTATACTGTTGTAAAGACCAATTCAGATACTGCATATTGCAGCAAAAAATACTAATGACTTTGTCATCATAAGCTAAGATTTGATTTGAAATTTAATTAGGTTTCAAATCATTAAACAAGTATTTATATGTTTGATTAGTTTGTGGGTTTGTACAAAAATTTAACCAGTCTTCACATGAGAGGTGTGTTTATATGTTGGAGGATTTTTGTAAACAACTTTGCTTCTCCAACGACAACTAAGGAAAGTCAAAATATACAAGAACAAAGTTAGGATTGTGGCAAATCCATGAAGAAGGAAGCTTTGAATTTGCATTAGAAAAGGTTTAAAGATAAACAAAAGAAGTAACCTCCAAAAATGAAGATTCTTGGCTTGGAGCTACCACACCTTAGTATTTATAGTGAGAGGCAAATGATCATTAAGACTATAAAACAAAGTATTAGATGATGATCTTTGATTAATTGAGATAACTAAAAGAATTTGGGGTAGAAAGTAAATACGAAGCATTAAATGACCTTTTTAATGCTAGAATATGGAAAAATATGTGATTGAGATAAAATGTATGGGTGTCATTAGGAAGCAAAAGCTTTGGTCAAGCTAATGAGCCCATGATGACGAACCCTTTGATTGAGAGGCTAAATTATTCTTGAAATAAAGAACATGAGTCGTTTGCCTAACTAGGGTTAAGAAAATGAGTGTCTTTACTACGTATTCTTTAGGTTGCCACTAAAGATCAAAAGCTAGAGTTCTTTGATAGGTTGACAAAGGGAGAACTTGGTAGTGGAATATTTGACTTAGTCCACTTTTGCATTTATAAGAGATTGTTCTTCATTTATTTTGTGTGTATATTTGGTATATGTTCATATCATATAAAACTTTATATTTTCTTTTATATAAATTACATTTATAAATTGTTATTTTATAATTTATTATATCTAATCATGTTGGCAATTCATAATAAATAATGTAGTTAGTTGCAACAAATTATTACAAAGCTTTAATTGGTAGGATAAATATGACAATAACAAAATAAGAAATAAGGAAATATGAGATCCATTTTGATGCCGGACGGATTTAAGCTTTTGTTTATTGAGCAATACAAGCGATTAACCTGCAAACTTTTAGGGAAATAAAGAAAACTTGTAGGAAATTACGTGAAATTTCGAAAAAGGTAACACGCTTGAGACACCCGTCCAAGGCGATCCTAGCCAAGAGGGGACCGTGGGCAACACAGAGGTTGCTTCGTATGCTAGGCCCGCTACCTCTCGACGGCGCAGACACGGGGTACTCGGGATGGGTTAATAATACCGATCTCGAAAAATAAAATTTTGAAAGATCGCTCAACACAGACTTAAGAGTCGGATGATCGAACTAATCAACACTAGTTTCGAGGATAACGAAGTAAGTTGTACGCGAAAAGAGTGAACCAGAGGCAACGAAGAAAATCGGATAGTAGGAAAGTGAACAGCGAGGAAATCCAAAATCCGCGAAGGAAACACGTCAAGTAAGGGAAGTGACGGGAAGTGTCCGAGCGTACCGTTAGTACGGAAGTTGACTTGCGTTTCGTGGGTGAAGCGCGAAGATATTGCTTTAGAATGGTTGATGGACTGGCACGGCGTCTCACCGCTTGGGCCTCACACCCCTCCTTCCAGTATCGGAGCCTCGACGAATCAGCACGTTGAAGTTCTTGATGCACTCACACTTGAGCTCTCAACAAAATGCAAGAAAACACAAATTCTCATTCACTAAGCGTCCTCTAACATAAGGGTAGGCCTCCCCTTTTATAGGGAGCCTAAGGGTACAAAAATACATAAAAAGCCTTAAAATAAGCTGTTCCCAAACTTAATTAGAACTTGCAAGGGACGGTTGAGCTGTCGCACGTGCGCCGCGTGCGTGCGCCGCGCGTATGGGCGTGGGCACTGCTGTCGGTGCTTTCGGCGCGGCGTGGGCGGGTGCGGCGGAGTTCGGGTCCCGCCGACCCGCGAGGGCGGGCGGGTGACTCGAAAGCATAATCGGGACGGGCGGACCCGATACCGACCGCGGTGACCCGATTGGAGGCGGACGGGTCGCTGGCGGCCCGCAGGGGCCGTCGCGCCGATGGTGCGGTACCCGCGCGCGGGGGCGCGCCGCGGTCCTGGCTGAGCGCGCGCGCCCGCGCCCCTGCGGAGCGGTTTGTTGGGCGGCGGCCGGCGGACTTCCGGCGGACGGCGGCGGACGGACGGCGTTCGGTGGGGCGGTGGGACCTGAGTCGTCGGTGAGCGTCTTGAATGTTTTAAAAGTCCGTTTTTGAGCATAGATTTTATTTTCGAGCTCCAAATTGACCCTACACAAAAATAAATTCCTCGAGCTATATCGTGCCTGACGGGATTGGGCGCGTCGTAAGTCTCAAATGTAACTGGTGTCCGCACCACATTTGTTTTGACGTTCATTATTAAAACACAATGAAGTGATAATGTAATAAAGTTATTGGCAACAAAAAATAAGGTCCACTCAAAGTAAACTTATGATAAATATAATTAGAGTTTTAATATATAATTAATATAATATTTATTCATGTGTATAAATTTGGAGATTATTGATGTTCTGTTTAAGATTATGTTAAGGCCAATGACTTAATAAGGTACTCTAAACCAATGATATTAGAGGTAACAATTTGATTGGGATTAAATGCTACATGATAAATTTGCTCATAATATGATATTAACTTTATCTCTTTTTCCATCATAATATGTATAATACTTATTGTATTGACTTTATCTCTTTTTCCATCATAGTTAAGAAAGTTTTTGATGAAATCACATTGTGATTTCACATGATTGAATAGCCTCTTCTATGCATTATAATCGATACTTTGATAAGCTTTCGGTGAGCTATTTATATTTCATTTGAGTGATTGGATAATAATAACCTAACTAGCTCCAATGTTTGCAACAAATGAGACATGCTTTCACAAGTGCCATGCGATATGACAATAGTGGAGAAAGAAATATGCAACACGTCAATATTATCACTAATTAATAAATATCAAAAACATAAACAACATTCTTACTAAATAAATCAAATATTTATCAAAACATGTTAAAAAACAATTCAAAAAATATTTTAAAAAGATTTTTATAGGTTATACTCTAAAATAGGATTGTTTATGTATTGGATCCATGGCACACAATTTTCTAACATTAACAAGATTTTTTTTGTAACATACTCTATTCGAGATTGATATCTTTTACTCCTATTTTTTTTTTATCAAAAGTATTTTCTTAAACTTTTCACCTTCAAATTTAAGGTCTTCTTTCATAAGATACAAGAAGTAATTGATATTTGATGATCAAAGTTGTAGTAAAACTTGAAGTAATAGTTATTTATATCTTGTATGATATAACACATCTCACTCATATAAAGATTGTTCTCTTTAAAACAATTACCAAACTTCAATATCTTGTAGGTAGGGTGGTTGAAATTTGTCATTAAAAAAATAATTATCCTTTATTTAATAAGTATGAAAAACAGTCCTTATCGTTCATTTTTATCTTGAACCCAGCAAAACAAATGAATCCAAGAAAATAAACAAAAAAATTTAAAAAAAGAATAAAAGATGAAATAAAATCCTTTATGATTCAATTTATTCATTGAACAACTTGCATTCAACTTAATACCGGTCGATGCATGAATCAATTAAGCACCGAGCAGTCGCGTCGGATATTGCCTCGTCTCGGGTCGGTCTTCACCCCAACCCGGCCCATCCGGGTCATGGCCAATACGAACTTCTGGTAAAACTTCTGTGGGTTCGCCGCCCACGAGTTGACCGTCGGCCTGGACCGCTGGTCCGTGAACAGGGTCTGGTCCGAGGTCAAGAGCCCCATTCCGTTCTGGAGATCGACGTAATAATTTTTGTCAAACGTGATGGGCGTCGTGGGGTCCAGTGGGATCACTACACTAGGATCCACGTCTGGCCGACACGCGGCCTGCAGCGCGGCCGCGTACTTCCGGTTCATGGTCGGGTCTATCGGTTCGCTCTGGCTGAAATTGCGAATCCGGTTCGCGAAGAAGCTACAATGCGAGAAACCAATGGTATGCGCCCCTGTGACGGCAAAGTTTTAATTAAATAAAATTAAACTTTTATGTAATTTTTTAATGTCTTTATTTGTAACGCCGCTACGCCACGCTTCCAAATGTCTAAAATTAATTTTAAAAATATTTTTACGAGTTTAAAATTTACTGAAAATTGGACTGCCAGATTGGGCGAATTGGTTCACCTAACGGTGCCTACGGCAAGGGAATTAACGGCGCCTTACCGGAGAGGGCGATCATGTCTTGCTGAGAGAGGCCGAGGTTGCCGAACAGGGAGTTGAGTTGGTCGAGGTCGAACGTCTCTAACGGTATTTTTCCGTCGACGCTCGCCGCCGTCGAGCTCAGCCCGTCCAACCTCCCCAGCTCCACCGGGTAGCGAGGCCCGTTGGCCTGTAAAGATATCGCTTAATTAATTCGATTTAAATATTGAAAAGTTAAACATTTCCTGAATTATTTACCAAATAAATGACATCTCGCGTGGCCATCACGAGGATGTCCGCGCAGGAGACCTTATTCCGGCACTGCGGCACGGCGTCCACCGCCGCCTTCGCCCGGACCACCGTATCGAACCCGTCGCCGGCCAGCGACAGGTTGTCCGGGTGGTCCCTCTCAGCCTTGTTCTCCGCCGTCGACGAGATCATGATCGACGCATCGCAGCCCTAAAATGGTACATTACAAAAACGTCCCAATCATTTGCTTATTTATTTTCCTGTTCTGATTTCATTATTACCTGAACAAAGCAGTCGTGGGCGAAGAGGCGCAGGGTTCCAGGGATCGTAACGACGGTCTCCTTAAACTTGGCCTCGACGGCGGCTCGCACGATGTCTTCGACGTTGGGGCAGACGTCGGCGTAGTAGTTCCGCCGGAGAGGGGATGAGGCGGAGGTGGAAGCCGGCGGTGAGAGTAGGCAGAGGTATGTGACGGAGAGGAACAACGTCGAGGGGACCGCTACTCCGCGTTTGCCCGCCATGGGTGTCGATGGGAGCGAAACCTCTGCATGCGCATAGACATAAATATGCGGGCGAATTCATTATTTTAACGAAACAAACAGCAAACTCGTCCATTTGGAAGAACGATGTCCTTGACACGGAGCATATATTTGATATAATTTTATTGGGTAGCCCGTTGTTATGCGGATGCCGGGAGCTGTGTGCGAAACTCGAATTAGAAATTAATAAAGATTATAATTTTCTTCTAAAAAAAATATATTCGGTAAAAAGTGATATTCTGTGCATTTAACTATGATTGCAAATAACAATTTTGCCATAAATGTATTGTTGTATGCTCTTATATCAATTCATTGCCTAAAAAATTCCCAATTTGGTGTAATTAGCTAAATGCAAACATTGAATTCGTTGAGGAATCTTTTTAATATTTATTGTTATTTAATTAAACATAATCAAATCATTTTGTTATCCTTGTTTTAATTAAATATTTTCAAAGTTAATTAAAATCTTGACATTTCTTATGCTTTACGATTTTTTTTTGAAAACCATAAACGTCATTTTATTGACAATCTGATCTATTCATAGTTTGTTGGATCGATCACTTATATTAATCGTTCAAAGTTAAATATCTATTGCTATCATAATTTATTAATAACAAGTAAATAGTTCATTTTATACCTAAAAAAAATGTAACTTGCATTTTCTGACATTATGGCAGGGAATTGGGCTCAAACAAATAAATCAATTTGTTTTGCTATATGTTGAAATGTTTATGTATATTTAATTATGTATTATTTATGCCACGAATTCAAGAGAATTACAATTTAAATAACAAGTTCCTTCATATTAGTTTTTTTTTTCTTTAGAATAGGAATCACCAGGAACAGCTAATAAAGTAATAAATAAATAAAAAAAAAACAAAAACAGCAGCATCATAATGCAGAAACGAGGGAAAATAAATTTCAAGCAGCCAAAGTGCTCTTTAAATTATAAAAGCAGCAACTTTGCAAGAGTTACGATAACATACATACATTCTGCATGAGACGATTTGGTAGTTGAACAGGTGGCTCTTGTTCTACTGTTTAAGATGAGGGAAGCACTGGTAAAGGTCGGTTTTAGGGTGCTTTGCCTCGGCATGTTCCTTGCACTTGGATTCCGATGTGGTGCACATAAATGTTTGCATGCAAACCTTGCACTGCATCAGAAAGGATATAAGTGCAAAACAAAAAACAAAATTTTACATGCCAATTCACAGAATCATGCAAAAACCCATAAACTATAACCAGGAAATGAATCCATTTGTTTTAGAACCTAATAAATCGTTAAAGCCTAAGAAATTTAACTCTTTATGTGCCATTCCTCTAGAAGAAGAGAAGAAAGAGAAGGTGATTGTGAAACAATTTGTGACATCAAGCCCTTCAGCTCTAGTGATTGTTGTGAATTCAATGAGGCCAAAACTTAGCCGGTTGTATTCAATTTTGTTTCTCCATGACCATGGTATTGTTCCTACTTCTGTTCAAGATGCTATTGCTTGCTTTTAATGGAGAAAAGCAACGGGATGAAACTCGGAGTTGAATGACCCTGGAAGCTAGTAATGTTTGAGCTCACCATTGAAGTGATTTAAAAGGGTCGTTAGGTGATTGCTTTCATCAAATGCCCGTCACCAGCAGATGGCTAACAGGCAACATTCAATAATGGAGAATACTAAGATATGACATCCACATCTTTGTTAGTTCATCCAGCTGCCAACTGATGAATAGAGAGTCAACACTGCAAAGATACAAGATCTCAAGCGAAAGAATGAAGTTCTACTTAAGAAACAAAGAGAAGTCGTTCTCCCAAATTTCAACTGGGGAACCATTCAACTGAACAGATTCGAGGGCTGCTTGAGCGGAAGAACTCGTCGACAAAACAGCCTATCATGAGGAACACTCACCACAGGTTTTGGTTGCGTGCCAAAAGGAAGTTAAGGACTCCTAGTGGTGCTGTTCACATCTTGTCTCTATTGTCCGTGTGAATCTTCCTTAGGTGTTCATAAAATTTGGAAAAAAAGAATGTCCAAATTCTCTACGGATGAAGGCCATACTGGATTCTGACACAAGTAGATCCTAATGGTAGGTGGGTTAATTACTTGAGCAATATGTATTCTATAGTTATAAATTCTTTCATATAAATAATGGACTGTGCTTAAATAACGAGCACCCTTTTAATTTCATGTCTTTTAACTGGATTAGTAGATCGAATGAACAACATGACACATCTAGAGGGTTTGAAATAGAGAAAATAAATTCACAGGAAAGCAATTCAAATGCTAATGCCAATTGTGTGGAAGACATCTTTCACCAATGGCATTCAGCTGATCTGCGATGTTTGTTTAGTGACTAGTCAAAGACGTCACAACATGCTTTTCTAGGTGCTTAGTTTGATTGATTTCATTGTATCAATTCATTTCCTAGGTGTTTAATGAAGGGAAATGTCTAGCTCTCCACCACAAGATTAACATGACTAATGATATCAGCCCAAAAATTAATAACACGACCTTGACTGTCAACTAAACATTGGTTGAAATTGAAACTATTTAGGTTAAAAGCCATAGTGCTAATACCCAAAGCAATGAACGATATACCTACTACAAGCCAAGCAACAAGAAAGAAGTCATGAAACGATAATTGTTGAAACTAGCATGTTGAAAGATGAATTGGCTAAAATAACCATGAGCAGCTACAATATTATAGGTTTCTTCTTCTTGAGCAAATCTGTAACCTTCATTAGCAACTTCATTTCCAGTGATTCCCTAGATCAAACTAGAAGTTAACAAAGTTAAGAGGTGAATGACCTTCTTTTAGAAGATAAGCAATATATAGCTTTGCACAACCACACGTTCATCTTCACCTCGTTTCTGCATTGTAGCCAATACCTAGACTTTAAGAACACCTTTGTTGATGAAATGAACTACTATGGAATACTCAAGGCTCAATTTGTGCCCAATACGATGGTCTCCATCTTCAGCTTCACCAAGATTATGGAAATTATTAGCCAACAACATAGAGATACAATTAATTATAATACATTTTTGCCATTTAGCTAGTGAAAAGGGTTCAATCTACTTTCAACACAAAGTTGGCAATAATGTGCTTAGGACACTTGCTCCCTTCTCTACTTGTAAAACTCAAAATTTATCTTTAAGTGAGGTATGAGATATAGCACAACAAGAAAATGATGTAAGTCTCAAAGGTCTCGATCACTTGGAAGGAGATATCCAGAAAAAAAAGAAATGGTTCATTAGTATCTATGTTGCCAATTCCGCCGAGTTGCATGTATAAGGCCACCTGAGGACCAAATATTGACAATCAACACCTTGGAAAGGCTCAAAATTTTACCACTAGATCTCTTGAAACAATATTTAACCATAAGGTGGGACCTTAAATCTCATAAAATGGGTGCTTCAAGTGCTTCTATAAGTACATTATTCATTGTATTGAAACCTGTAGTGAGGTCTTCAACCTCCAAAAGTCAACCTTCAAAGGTCATAGACTAAATGGTGAGTTCTTATTGAGCACATAAATCAATAAGTTGGTTGTTGCTCACTTGAAAACATAACCAAGATTATTTCAAGATAATTATATCAAGCATAATCCCCAAAGCATTTGCATTTTTTGCTATTTAAGAAGCTAAGTAGGATGCATTCAAGACAAGAAGCAAGGAATTAAGCTTAATCCTTAGAGATTTTTCATTTTGGGCTTATGAAATATTGCCTCAAATGACTTGAGTTAGTTCTATTTGAAACAATGATCGAATACAAGAAAACAGCTATCATACTTTTAGCCTTGTGAAAAGTATTAACAGATGTTTGCCTCTTCAACACCACTTGCATCCTCAATCTTGGCTCTTCTCATGGAAGATGGTGCTTTTATGACTTATCAGGAAGACAAATTTGGTAATTACTAGTCTCTATTGTTGTAAACAGCTATTGGATGGATATCATCTTTAGTACATGGTTGACAAACTTGGATAGATGTTGGGCATTAACTTGATTGGTGGGGCTTTCCAAATTATGATAGCTAGAGATAACATGGAGTACTATTGAGACAAAAAAATAACCTTCCATTTAATGAACTACAACCACGGTGACTAACAATAATGAAGAATAATTAGAATTGCAAATGATAGCTTCCAAATCTATAAAGGATGTCACCATAATAGAGTAGGATTCCTTGTTATGCTGCAAATCCCCAAAGGTTGGACTATGTTGCTAGAGGTAGGTAGTATTCTTCCCTTCATTAAATAAAAAAAATATGAAAATAAGGCTGAGTAGGGATATGGTGCCGTTTTTATTAGACAATCCAATGTCTTAATATAAGCGTTCCATAAATGACAAATCTATAAAATCATCTTACTTTGTTTCTAGACTATATGTAACTATGAAAATGAATATAAGCCATTCAAAATATAATTGGATCATCTCATAATTGATTCATGAATCCAACTCATATGACACAAATCAATAAAAAATTAATCAAGGTTTTGCTCCAATTACTATATTTGGATTGAGACATGAAAACTTAACTAGTTAACGTGCTTACACATAAAGGGAGACTCACAAGAGAGAAAATACAAAAGAAATACAGTTACATATATATATATATATATATTAAAAAACCATGGAAAAATATTTATTTAAGAATACAAATAAAAACATAAGATATGCAAAATATAAGGCCATTAAATATGTAAACATCTTAGCTCAAGATTGATTCATAATTTGACTCAGACATTGCCAATCAATTCAATCAAAATCCGATCAATGTTTTGCACAAATTAAGCTACGCGAGTTCATTTATGTAAAAGCTTAATCACAAATGTTAGCATAAAAGAGGGCATCTAAAAAGACAAGACTATTTGTCTTAGTGATGATTTACATTATATTGTTATTCAGTACTTGTTGATGCATAGTTTTAGTTTCTATTTTCATTCATTCTTTTATTTATTTTGAAATAAAAAAACTAAGAAATATATATATATATATATATATATATATATATATATATATATATATATATATAAATGATTTTATGTTGTATAGAAGTATATGCATTATTTTCATTATAGGAACTATACACAAATTAAAAACAATTTTTAGTTTCTACCATATCCAATATTGTGGAAGCATTCATAACCTGGAGTGTTTACATGATCTTGTAACAAAATTATGTTTATCAAGCTATTATAGATGAATTAATCAAATTATGGGCAAAATTATTTTGATCCAAATGATAAATTAAATGGAGGTATCAAGCATTATCATGCTTTTTGCTGGTTTTTGTTTCTTTTCTAGTTATTTAAGATAATGTGTTCATGATGATACGTCCTGTAAAAGATCTTTTGTCAAAGCTAGCCAAAATGGTCATCTATAGATAAACCAACACTTACAAAAATTCCATGTAAAGTTAGACTAGTCTAACTTAGTTTTACAATTACCAGAAGTTCTGTTTATTCTCCAGCATATTGGTGTTGGTTATAGTGTTTAGGATGCTAAACCCAACAATAACATATAACATTAATTACAGCAATCACAAGACAAAATCCAAACCTGCAAACTAGTAATATAGGACAATAATGGATGCCTTATCAGAAATTATTTAATACAATTGCTATATTTATAGTTCGTTTTATTCCTATCCTCCTCTTATTGACCTACTTCAAATTAACAAAGTCAATCTCCAGACAAGTCTACGAACTACAAACTAAAGTCATTAACAAATCATTGATTCCAAAATACAGAAAAAAATAATAAATAAACAAAGATGCATGCTACTCCTGCCAGTAAGAAGACAGGAAACAGTACTATAGGCATGTTATATACAATTCCTAAGCAGATGAACAAGAGTTCATCCAGACTAAGCCATGCACAGAGGATTTCTTCGCATTAAAGAACATATAAAGCAATCGATCAGAGAAATGCGCTAGGAATTATATTGAAGAAGCTAAAAACCTGGATGTTCATAGCCTTCTTGTTGGTTTCCAACTGACTACCTGAAAAAAGGAGCATCGACGAAGCTATTAGTCAAGATCTAGAGGGCAGGAGCTGATATGGTGTAAATAAGAAGTAAAACAAATGGAATCGTGAATGAAACCCTTGGGGGCTTTCATCTTCTCCATGTTTCTCTCGCGAGCCGTCTTCGATTTCTGCCCGTTTCCACCCCCCATCTCCGATCTTCTCTCTCCTGTCGCCGACCTTGCTTCGCTTCAAGAGTAGAGAAGGAGCTTAAGGTCTAAAGATGCGGAAAGGAGATAGCGACGTAAACAACACCAGCGACGCGGAGAGAAGACAATGGACACCAGAGCGACGCCAGCCAGTCTTATAAAAAGACTTGTGCTTTCTTGAATTTAAATCCCTTTAAAATAAATGTATTTCGATTTAAATCTCAAATTATGATATTCAAAATCAGCTTTTATTTTATTAAAATAACTTTAAAATTAGAGAGGTATTTTACTCTATTTTTAAATCAAATTACAATTTTTAAAAGTTGCTATTCAAAATATCAAGTTTCTACAAAATCGGCTGGACATGTTTTTTTTTAATGATTTATTATCACAAGATAAAAAAATTATATAAAATAATATTTATTTTATTTAAAATTAATACATTTAATTCAATAAGATATTTAATCAAATCTTAAATTTAATTCTTTAGTTTATGAAGAGTTAGATGTTATTGATTATAAAAATTAAAAAAATTCTTTCATAATATTTTAATATTAACATAATACTCAAATAATATAAAAAATTTAAATATATAAAAACCCATTTTACTCAGATGTTTTTTTAGCAAATATTCAACTGCATCATGCCTTCATACTGACCTAACTTGTTGATACATTTCATGTCACATCTCATGTAAGATCCCCATACCTAAATTTAAATATAAATAATTAAAAAAATCTTAAAATGTTATCTTATATTTATAATATTATATCTTATTTTAAGCAACTCTCAAAACATAAAATATTATATTTCAACCACAATAACATGTCATAAAATCACAAATTTCAACTACCTCCTAAAGAAAATAAATAAAGAGCAAGATGAATAAACCATCATGACCAAAGTATTATCAATCTTTGCAGTTCTTCTTATTCAATAAATCTCAAAAGTATTTTTGAATGGACAAATTGAAATCTCATTTAAATATCTATACCATGAAACCCATGCTAATCTTACATACAAACATATTGCATTCTACAGCATCTGATGCAAAAAGCTTCATTGCTTCAATATTGGAGAGTTTAAGGAATTTGGAATAGCCATACTCCAAGCAACATTAGAGGAATGTCTCCTTGAAGGCATATGCATCTAATCATATCACACAAAAATAACATCCCACAGAGGAGCAAAAGGCAACTGGCTATGAAGATAATATGAAAGATGAGAATAACTTACAGTGGCTTCAAATTGATTGTTTATAGAACCCATTGATCAAGCAGAGGGTTCCAAGATCCAAGCTTCACAAAAGGGTTTTTCCTTTCAGCTACAGCAACTCCTGTGGAATTCTTACCACCCTAAAGAGATCATAGTCCATAGCATCATCAGAAAACTAAGTAAATCACATTAAAACAACGTATTTATAAAAATCCACTTGCCATCCAGAAATTTACTTCTCATCTGCTTATGGGCATGGCAAGTGGATTTAGGCTTGGTTTGTAAATCAATGTGAGTTTAAGAAGGGTCTCTAGTACCTTAAAGCACCGGTTTGTTCTGCTATCGCAGATTGGATAATCATATGGACAACAATAACGATGGTCCTTGCAGCAAACAGCTGATTCAAGTTCACAGCAGCTCCAAGAAAAGCAGAGTCCAAAGAAGCGCCTAGTGCAGCAGCAGGTATTCCCAGCAGGGCAATATGTCAAGAGATTGCATCTGGTTGGAGCTGGGGTAGGAGATGGGGGATTTGGACTAGTCTTAATTGGATAGGAAGCTAACATATTTATACCACATACACCATTAGAATTTCCACTGTTTCGGAGCATGTGCATATATCCATTCATCCCCCATTTTGTTCCCCAAGAGTTCTTTATGATCCAGTAATCAACCCCATTTTCTGATCCATAACCTACAATCAGTACTGCATGATCCAATGATGTTGAGCATGGACCAGTAAAAATACCCTGCAAGAATAAGTAAAATTAAAAGGGTAAGAAGAATTCAAAGATGAGAAGATAATTCAATGGAGCAGATGCTGAGTTTGATACAACATTTGAGTATAACTGAAATGATCTCTCGCTGCCACATATGCCAGCGCTGACTGGTTGACTTGCAACAGCCTGGAGCAACAGCTGCTCATTTTTTGATGGTACATCAGTATAACCATCAATCGTAACGGCACGATGATCTAGCTGCATGGAAACATAGTAGAATGTTAATTTAGCCAAATAAAAAGAAACAGGTTACAGGCAAAAAGACCTTGTTTTTATGACAAGTTCCTTCTCCAGTTCGATATGGATAGTCATTCTCGGTATCAATTCCATGGTTTTGCACTATCCAATCATATGCATAATCCATCAGGCCACCAGAACAACCAGTGTTATAAGTTCGATCACAATCCACCAACTCCTGTTCTGAAAGGCTCATAAGAGATCCAGTAACAATTTTATTTATTCCTTCAACTGCACCAGTGGTAGAGAAAGCCCAACAAGCACCTGATTAAGCGGATAAAAATAAATCAACTAAGTATAAAGGCGGCATTTCAAATCACATTTTGCAGGAGGAAAGTGATACTATGATGACAATATGAATTAGGCTTTAATTGTGCCTATGAATGTAATCAATTTCTGTTCTCTTTATCTAAAGTTGCAAAGAAATAGAGTACAGGACATATACTCAGTTTGATGACAATATTCTTCCTGTCAAGAAAGGGAATAAATGACTGATTGATAGAATTACAAATCGGTTCACAGATTTTGTATTTTTGTTGCTTGATTCACATCCACTCTAACAATATAACAGGCCTAAAGTTGATGTCTTAAGGTCTGTGAAGGACAAGCTGAATAACACGTATTGGATGATACACAGGTTGACGAGTCTCCCTCATCCCATGTAGCTGATTTGAGATTTTATCTAAAAGACTTTGGTGGCGCTAAGGGTCTCATAATGCAAGTGCCACTTGCTTCTCTAGAAATCAAGTCCAGCTAATCAAAGGCCCGTTTGGTAGGTTTATGTTTTAAAATATTTTGGGAAAAGGATTACCTATTTTAAATTCTGTTGTTTGGTTGATCGAATTTACCAATCCATATAAATTTGAAACTTCACAAATGTTTCAAAAGAAATGTTATGTTTTCTCATGAAAATTATGACAAAACCGTAAGGTTTATCTAATTCATCCCTCCAAATAGAACAACCACACAGGTATTTACTGGTTCAGGTATATCCATTATGAAAGAAAAGATCAAAGAAACAGTCCAAATATTCATAACCGAGGCCAAGAAAGGAAACTTCTTTACATCCTCGCCAACCCCATCACCTATCTCCAATCTTTTTCCATGCATATCCATAGAGAGAGAGAGTTATGCCTTGATTCGAAAGAAAATTTTGCAATACAAGGAATAGCATATGCAGGTTAATTATATTAGATGGATTATTTCTTTGTAGAACCAACAAACAATAAACAAGATACTCAAATATTGAAACCTCTAGAGCAAGTAAAACTAACACAGATAAAAAATGACAACAAATTTACAAAATGCTAAACACAAAGAAAAAACTCCAGCCATATTGTAAGCTTCATAACATTCAACTGTTCAAGGAATTTATGTTGCTCACAATTGACTCTCCAAGTTTAGATTTTTTTTTTTTGAAATAAGTTGAAGGTAGATTCCAAATTGAATAAGATGTTGAATCAATCCCACAACCATGGTAATAACTCCCAAAGTTTTTGACAATTGAACAAGTAGACATCAACTTGTTGCTTAGATTTTTGTTCAACATCTTTGGTTTACCAAAAAAAAAAGAGGATATTAAGTACAACGGTTTGTTAAGTCAATTATAATTGTTTTAAATTGTCAAGTTGAAGAAAATAAAACAAAAGACATTATTGAAGTTTTAATGGAGCATGTTACACAGATTAAAAATACATAATACCTCATTAAAATTAAGAAAAAAAAGTAGACAATCACAATCTCCAATGTAAAAAGGATAACACCACTAAGAAGACCAGCACTAACAACTTTTGATTTGAATTAATTTCCCATCATCGATGGAGAAGAGAAAACTCAGATGCCATTCTACCATGAAAATTTCAGGGATGACGTTTATAGTTTTGACATACTATCTTTTGTATGTTCCATTGCAACTTTAGAAAGATAGAAGAGGAAGGTTTATTGGATTTTAATTTGAGATCCAGCATCTCATTAGTCAGATCTCTCAGGTTTTTTCCTCTCTTGGTATTTGTAAAAAGCATTGATAATTATTTATATGCCCTTAACTTCTACTTGATCATGATAATTGATTTTGATCCTCTTGTTGAGTAGATGTAGGATACTTTTCAACTGAGTCGTGCAAATACTTGGTGTTGTTCTGCTTTTGTTCTCAATTGCTTTGCGTGGTTCAGCTAGCTTGCCCTTAACTTGTAAGAATAAAGAAAGCATTTGCTCTTACAAATTGTACCAGAGCTTTGGTCAAATTTAAGGGATCATGGTAACTTCTAGAATAACTGCATCTTGGAAGTGTTCTAGGACCATGATGTATGACTGCGAGAGATTTCATAGCAACAGTGAATTTGATGTTTAAAAGTTCAAGATGTAAACATCTTAAAGGCAAACTTTCTTAAGGCCTCAAAAAGAAAAGAACAACTTTCTGGAATAACAGATAAGGAAACCAATGAAGGGAACAAACCAAAAAATTGTCAATACAATTCAAATGTCCATCATCAAATGTTGTAAATTAGAAAACTACAAGGGTTGAAGAAAAATAATTAGACTCAGTGAGTGTATTTTTATACAATGCAATGATCAATTTGTATTGTCATGTGTACAGTTGCTGACCTGGAAAATATTTTAATGGTAATGCAAAAGGCAGTGATACCAATCCATGTTTATAATTGAATTCAGAAATTTAATGTAAGTTCTGTTATTGCTTGCAGGAATAACTGAAAACAAGATATTAGTTTTATTAACTCTCTTAAAAAACTGCCCAATTCAATTGATTTCAAATCTGCAAAACTGCATTGCACTTCAATCTGGTTGTTGCTAATTTATTTTTAAAATAATTTTCAAATATTGTGTGACTTTCAATTTCTTCCTAGTTAAGTATACAAATCAGGTTTCAACCATTTAGTTCTGTTTGCACTAGCAAACATACACTCCAATATCCACACTCCATTCTATCAAAATTTTCCTTTCTTTACGAAGTGCATGATACGTCACATTCAACCACCGAAGGGGTGCAATTCATGAACAAAAGGTATCCCCAATTTGTGATGAGATTTCTATATGGAGAAATTATTTTTTCTCATGAATTATGTTCAGGTTACATTTAGGAGTTGTTTGGGAATGGGCTTGTGTTTACATCATTTTGGATTAGCATAATTTGATTAGTGATTTTGGAAGGAACTTATGGTTTATTGCTAACTAGAGTTTGTTATTTAACTTAGTTTTATATTGGATTACTAACCAGGGTTTGTAGGTTTAGCCTATTTAGCAATCACTGACAATGGCAATAATCATTGATCAGTGGTGGCGCCCAACAGTGAGTGGCAATGGCTAGATGATGGTTACGGACAAGGGCGGTGGCCAGCAGGTAATGGTAGTGTAGTGATTGGCCGCTAGGCAGCATTAGATAACAGCTATGGCCAATTAGAGGAGGTGGCTAGAACATTTCACATGCAAGAGTAGTGAGAAATGCAATATATGTCATGGAATACACAGGACTTAATATTTCACATTCAATTAGTGTCATCTATAAGTACATGAATAAGCATAGAAAGGCTCAATGAGAAATAATAAAAAAAGCATTGAGATATGTTAGAGAATCTATTGATTTTAAGTTTATTTTATGTAACAAAAGATTTAATTGATAAGTTATTGTTTTAATTTAGATTATGTAAACAATTTGAGTAAGAGGTTCGCTTTCAAAAAATCCCAAATAGTCTTACATAATATATGTATTTATCTCGCAAACTTTGACGTTTGAAACTTTTCGATAGTATAGAATGGTTTTGTCTACTACTTGGATTGGTTTATCATGCAAACTAAATAAATTAAGAAACTTGGCTGGTCACTAGGTTTGGTCAATAGAAGGGCATGCATAAGGAATATTCAATTATCTAAAGTAACCATCAAAGTGTTTGACGTTTTGCATAAATCAACTTATAGTATGAAAGAATCAAAACATATAAATGCCAAATATCATTTTATCAAAGAAGACAGGTTGAGCGAACATTTGAATTCTAAAGAATCGCACATAAATATCCTATCAATAAGCTTACTGATATACAAATTGACAAGTCCAAGCTATGCTTCAACTTAGTTGAAGAATGCAACTACTGATGCCCTGCATGGCTTTGGGCAAGAAGATTTATTAATGAGTTTGACTGTTGATATTTTCCTTTTTTCTTGAATATAAATAACACAATACAAGTTAAAGAAATAGGTAATATGATCATCAATTTTATAAAAAAAAAAAATAAGAAATTAAGTATTGTTGTTTATTATACAAAAATGTTCTTATTTTGATTGTCCAAAATAAATGCAAAACCTTAATGAATATTATTAGAACTTTAAAGGGTTTGTTATATTGATTAAGAATCAATTACATCACTTCATTTAATTGAGTTAAAATGAAAAAACAATTTGAATCAACATGGAATGGAACAACAGCATGAGTGAAAAAATAAGTACAATTGTAGAAGGATTAATTCACAACAAAAGGTAGATAGAAGAAAAGAAAGAGTCTTTTTTTTCTTTGAAAGCTTAATAGTTCCTATTTATCAATCTTGGCATTTCCTCTTTTGTCTTCTTAATTGTAACTTCACGAATATAGAAGACAAAGAACAATAGGGCTATTGGTTGGTTATTTGAGCTGAATTTAAACGTGAGACCAAGGATCCATCTTGCAGGAGAACATTCCATTTTTTGCTCTAAAATAATTGTATAAACTCTTGAAAGCCATTTTTAAGATTCCATTTGTTTTATGGTTTGTCTATTTCTACTTCAAACCACATAAAAATTTCAGATTGTCTTATTTTTGGTGTCTATTGTTATTAAAACAATGTCTTCTCTGTTTATCATTAAACTTACCCACAACTGATGCATTTTCGATATATAGAAAATATTCACTCTAAGAACTTTTCCAAATCACTTCAATATTGAACAATCATTGTTGTTAAAAAAGAAAAAAAAAATATCACGTTAACTTAGAACTCAAAGCAGTAAATGGTGACCAACAAACCACTGCAACAAAATCTACCGCATTTCCCAATTTTATAATCCAGATAGAACCAGAAGCTACATTAAATTTCCTTTATCCTTGTAGCATAGCTTTGTTTGTAAGGAAGCTGCCGTCTTTCTTTTTTAATTCTTAGATAAAGCAGAGCTTTAAATTCCAATTTACAATTTTATTCGAAAATTTCAGTGCTAAGTAGACCACAAAAAAAAAAAAAAAAAAGAACCGGCAATAAAGAAAATCGATGGGTGCAATTTACCACAGCTGCCCTGATCCTTGATTTGAGTGACGGCCCCCTTCTTCCTCCAATCAATGGAGGTTGGAACCGTAGCTGAGTATAATCGAAAGGGCGTCCGGCCGCTGCCCGTGCCAGCCGAATCTGAGCTCCCGAGACCGCGGCCTAGTCCGAGGCGTGCGTCGCGGAACTCTTGGAGAGTTAGATCAGCAAAGGCGTTGAGAGACAGAGTGTAGGTGGAGTTAGCAGCGGTGTTGTGGCTTTGAACGAAGGCAAGGTTGTCCTCGAAGATGCGAAAGCGGGTGAGCTTCTCGGCCTCGGAGGCGTATTCCTTGCTGTGTTGCCGGCACCAGGATTCGAAGAGGTCGGAAAAAGCAGAGGAGAGGAAGGGAGCAGAGGCGAGGAGGAGAAGTAAGAAGATGGAGGTGATCGTCGAGGGATGCATCCTCCTGAATCGTCGATCGCCGGGATGTGTTGAGTGCGTTTATTGCGTCGGAGAGAGCATGCTTTTCTCAATCTCAATCTCCCTGACGATCGCTGACATTTGCTCTCTCCTCTTTGGTCCCGCGTGGCGTCATGGAATGCGATTAGCATGAATTCAATATGTTTATTAAAACTTTTTGTTTTTTTTTTTTTCTAATTAGATTATCTTTGTATAATTATTGTTAAATATTAAATTAATTTAAAAAATTATTCTAAAAAACATATTAAAATTTAGTGTTAAAACATTTAAAACTATATATAATTTTAATAAGAAAATAAAATGATTTTTAGAACTTTTTATAAAACAAAATTATTTTATTATTTTTATACATTTTTTAATGTTTGTATTAAAATAATATGTTTTAAAGCATATTTAGACAAATATTTTTATAAGAAGATTTAAATGGGAAAAGGTGGGTCAAAAGATTCTCATTTTTTTTAAAATTTAATAAAATAATCATTTAATAACATTTTTAAATATATTTTTTGAGAAAAATTAATAAGACATAACAACGAAAACAATGACGATATTGTCTTTTGCTTCTACATAAGATATCCATTCATTTAATCAAATAATCTAAGTAAAAAATGATCAATGTGTTTAGATGCTTTAATCAATTTATGAAAATTTTAATTATCTAATAAAATTGTCTAATCAATTTCTGTTATGTTGGTTAAGAAAAAAAAAGATAAAGTTATAATCATAATATTCATAGTTTATTAGATAAACTACTGCTATATAATTAGATATTTTGAAAAAAAAAAACATATAAAGATATTAACTAATTTGTCATATGATAATGAAAATTTTAAAAAAATATTAAAAAATGATATTTTCTTTATTATAATAATATATCTATCATAATTTACTATTTTGAGTAATATATCACACAACATAAGGTTAAAATTTTATATTTAAAGAGTCATATTTCAATCACAAATCTCAAATAATATGACTCAAACAAGGCCTTATATGAAATTCTATAATTTTTTTATTATATTATACAAAATAATTATAATTTTATTTTCATATAAAGATAATTGAAATGCTTATTTTAAATATTTCGTGAATTGAACAAGATTAACTTCAATAAGAAGTTGGCCCAAAAACAATAACGAGCCTTGGTTTTAATCACAATTTCATTTCTCCATTGATTGAATTTTTAATTAAATTTTATATTTTCAAAAGAATATAATAAGAATAAAATGTTTACCATTTTTACAGCATGTATATATATATATATCTAGCACATTTCAAATTAAATCATAATACCTTCTATTTTTCTTCTAACATACCAGCATTTGCAAATGTATGCATGTTATTAATAAATTAACATATACATGATTACTTGGAGAGAAAAGCTAAGCTTACTTAGCTGACGGAAAGAATCCATTTGCTTATTTACCGAAATAACAAAGCAACTCATTCACCGAACGCTCGCCGAAGAGTCCGGCGCCGGATGCCAGAATCTGTTGAAGAACCACATCGAATCAGCTTCGACTGCGCACCCATCCTGGTTTCTATGCCATGCGTAATATGCGTGCGTCCTGTTCTTGACGTCGAGCACCGCATGCCCAAAGCTGGCCTCTCTGTATGCCGAATACGCCGGCTGTGGCTCCGTCATTCTGCAGAGGAAAAGCTTCGTTTCAGGAGGTTTAAGAAATGGCATTCAGGAAGGGAAACATAGCAACATACATGGTGGCCAATCCTTCTATATTTCCGCCATCTCCGATTGTTATGTACACTGGAGCGGACTGATCAGGAACAGGCGAGCACAACCCATTTGCAATGGTGTAAGCGATGTTTGATACCCTTTCCTGAACGAAGAATGGCTTGCTGCAGTTTAGCTTTATGCATAAAAGGAAGGGTTGAGAGAAAGATGGGAACATACGCTGCGCTCATAAGCATGGACATGGCCGGCAAACACGATGTCGACTTTGTATTTTACGAACCATGCTTCGAACATGGCTCTCATGGATTCGCCCTCCATGTAATGGTAGTCGTTACTATTGTACCATGGAGAGTGCAGCAGAACGATCAACCACGGGGTCTCGCTTCTATTTACCTTTGGAAGCTCTGCCTCAAGCCACTGGTACTGAGGAGTGTATTTTCCTAATCAAACAACAACATAATGATCACTATATCTACAAACTACTAAGGGTTATAAAAAAGAAGACAATAGACAATCAATTCAAATAGTGTAATGCACTCATTAATAGAGTTTGATAAGCATTTTCGTACCATAAGCCGAATAGGAAGCGAGCACGATTATGTATGCCGAGCCTCGCTTGATGGAGTACCAAAATGGGGATGTACTACCAGAAGCCTTGTAAGGAACATGGTACCTGTAGTTGTATGGCTTGAAAGGTCGTGTTTCTCCCTGCATGATGTTATGTACTATAGATTAATGATGCTTCTATAAACTAAAAGTAATATGACAACAATCTAAGATCAAGAAGCAAACTGTAACAATCATTTTCTTTACTGTTTGCTGGAGAATACAAAAGCATACCTGCAAATCGACAACTTAATTGTACTAAAAAATGTCAAATGTATTATCATAAATCATTCATAATTCCTTTTTCTTGCTACCTACAAGATATCGTTGATGACCATTACACTCATTTCATATTTCCTAAACAAACCCAAATTGGACTTCCCAAAGTGAAGGCTGCACAATGAATAAAAATCATTTAAAAGTAAACCAATTTAGTTTATAAAGTTGTTAAATTTAATTTTCCTGTGCATATTAGCAAAAGCATTTGGAATTCAAAAGGGCCATGACTATAGAGAAGACATTCAAGAAGCATGATCATAACAAAATAAAAGAATAAACTAAATTGCTTGGAAAAAAGTAATCCGATACTCACAAGCTCGGGAGCAAAATCGATCTCATGGTTCCCTGCCGTCCAAATCCAAGGCTGATATGCAGCACTTCTCTCGACAAACCTGGCCCAGGTATCCCATCTAACATTGTCATGATTTGGGTGGTCATCAGCATAAGAAAGATCGCCAACATATAATACAGTTTGGCCCTTCGTTGGATTCAACTCATAATGGCTAAGCGTCATATTTGAATCAGAAGTCTGCCCCAAATCACCTGCAAATAGGATGAGAACTTAAGTATAACAGAGTTCAGCCGAGCAAAACAGTAGAAATAACAAGGAATTGGTTTCATTTTATAGTTACAAGTAGAAGGGGAAAATTAAGATTCTCAGGCTTAGTTTTGCTAAAAGATGGCCAGCATAACTCATGTTTTCAGATGGGTTGCAATCATATATACAAGTCTTTGGCATGAGGAAAAGCAACAATTCTACACTATTGATGGATAATTGCCTATTCATCATGCTTTTCTTGCTTAGAGAAGAAGAAATCCCACAACTTCATGGCGTATATTCTTAACTTAGAAGAAGAAACAGTGAAAATAAATTATGGGAAGCTCGGAAAATTTGAATCCCACCAATAATGCCGAAGGTATAAGGAACATCTGGGCCAGCTTTTGGAGGTGTTGTGAACCAAAACTTCCTCAAGGTGTGGCCAATTCCAACAGCATAGTAGTACTTCGTGTCATGCTGGAATCCAGAAGAAAAAGAGAAACTAAATGGTAAACATCAAAGAGCAAACTAAAACAGTATAAAGAAATCTTTCCAGCGAACAAACAAGCACCTTCAAATGTTTGATAGTACAGTGATGAATGTATCCTGAAGTGTAGTTGTAAAATCTGTATGTGTAAGCTTTTCCCTTTGCCTTGAACTCCAGGTGGTTTTCGGATGTCCCGTATAAAACCAGACTTGAGCCAACCTCGTCTTCGGTCACCCATGAAACAATCATCGCCGAGCCGTCATGGTTGCCTTGAGTAATATGAACCTTTGGAACAAATCAATCGGCATAAACAAAAATCAATTTTGAACGGGAACTTGATTTGCTTTCGATCGGGGAGTCTTTTGGATATAAGAAAGGAGGGTATGGGCAGCAACTTTACCTGCTGGGGAGCATTATAACCCGGTGGGACGCGGAAAACATCACTGTCGAGGGGCATGTCAGGCGTCTTCTCAGCCTTGCGGACGAAGGCACTGGTCTTCCCTGCTTCACAGAACACGGAAAGCGCCGCGATCGCAAGCACCAACACCGTAGCAGCTGCCGCAGCTGCTGCCGCCGGCGAAGTGGACCTAGAATGCCGCATGCTGTATTTTCCTCGCCTTCTCTCGCAGTGCCCAACGATGAATTTGGCGGTCGGAGAAGGGATTAACCATTAAATAAGGAAGAGAAAGCGGGAAGAGCGGGGAATATCCAAGGAGAAGGTGCCGGCTAACGCTACGATTTCGGCGTCGCGGACGATGGGCGGTTGAAGTTCGCTTTAAGTGATCGTACAAGTTTGGCCTTAAAAAATTTGAAAAATAATCAAATTTAAAAAGTCAAAAATATGATTTAAATATAATAATATTTGATAAAATATTATTCTTTTCCATTATTTTTTCCATTTTCTTGATATTTGCTTTAATAGTTCTAAGGTTTAAGCTATTTGCATGATTTTTTCCTTAAATTATTGACATAATACATTAATCAGAGCATTAAAAAAATGAAAATTAGATTATTTATGGATCCTTAAACGTTGTAGGCGACTATGAAAATTAGTGTAATAGAACATTTGGTCGGTAATATCAACTAAGTATTAATATAATATATATATATATGATCAAAAGTTATTAAATTGTAAAATTTGAGTATTTAATTTTTGCTTTGGTTATTCTTGAAAACTTAATTTTTCTGTTTATTCATAATGCCAAAATAAAAATATTTTAAGTGAGCTTGGCATTTAAAAGTATTGACATTGCCATGGTGTGATCTTCAAACTTAATTTTATGAACTTTATTTGTTATTTGAAGTTTTATTTTATTTTATTCATAAGTTAGTTTTAAAGAATAATTTTGAACAATATAAAATAAAAAATCATAAATAAATATATTCATATATTTGTGATTAACAAATGCTCGATATGGGCTCATAGATATAATACAAACAATGATGCAATTTTTAAATGTAATGAAAAATATAATATAGTATTGAAATTGTTAGCATAAATTGAAGTAAAATGGTGATTGACTCAGAAGGTTAAAAAATGATTTTTGAATACTTTTGATTTATCGGATATGCATATATTATTATTTATGAAAGTCAAAGTTAAAACTCATTTTGTAAAATACTAATAAGAGATAACGACACAATAAATATCATTGTTTTACAAAATCATATGATCAAGAGAAAAACTGAAATTTCAAATAAAAACATCATTTCTTTGTTAACTTAGTTTATAAAAAATATCAACTTATATAAAAATATTATGTGTGATCATTTTTTTCTCAAAAAATAATATATTATCAAAATTATATTTTTATTTATCATATTTTGTAAAACATAAGGTGGGATAATGGATTTGACTATCAAAGATAGATAAAAATAACTCAAAGAGGTGTGGGTTGGTAAAAAATCAAAATCAATTCTAGCTCAAAACTTGTTTAATCATACAAAATAACTGATGTAAGATGGTGAGAGATCTTTAAAAGAACATTGGTGGCAAAATCCAAGAGAAACTAATGCATAGGCAATAATAAAGTAAGGCATAGATATATTATATTTCAAATTTAGATAAAATTTTAACAAATTAAAAATATATAAAAAATTATTTTTGTAGAACATTAATATTAAATTTAAAATTCTATTTATTGATATGCAACCTCATTAATTATGTAAGCATAAAAATGAACACATACTATTTTATTTGTACATATATAATTTAATCATTATAAGTTTATTTAATACATACATATAAAATTAAACATGTATAAATTTTTTATATCATAACATAATTTCTTTATATTAATATATCATTATATTTGATTATCTAACACTAATTAAAAAATATTTTATCTTAAAAAAAAATCTAACCATTTTAAAACTATGTTCTCAAATATAAAATTTAAAATTATCAACTCATTTTCTTATATAAGATTAATCATCATTAAATATCTTTATCTATAACACTAATTGTATAATAATTATCATCACTTTATGTCCTATTCAATCTTCCTATATATTATAATGTGATTCATTTGAAACTTTAGACATGGTTTCCACTGTAGCACATTTTTTTTCTTATATATATATATATATATTTCCCATAATTTTTGTGACACAAAATAATGTTAGGCATTCGGCCGAACAGATCAACAACCAAAATATCTCAAAAGAATAAAAAAAAAATGAAAATTTCACAGAATATAGAATATGCTCTGCCAATGTTGCAGGCCTCCGATCGAGGTGTCCTTAAACAACAGAGGAAAGAATAATCTCCGCCGGCGGCGCGTCACGGGAGCCGACTTGAGTACAACAGTCCGAGAGCGGAAACCTTATGCTGGCGGCGGAGATTCCTCCGGGCTTGTCTTCCGCCGAAGCACCGCCGGCAGAGGCTGCTGGCGGGTGGTAGTACAGCCGTGCCGTCTGGGGGCAATGGGAGTGGAAGCGAGCCGCAATCCTGATCCCCATGTCCAAAAGCTCCACGCACCTCGCCATCGTGCCCGACTAAGACGAGAGGGATGGGAGAAGAAGCTCTTTTGATTAGGGATTTGTGCCCTGAAGGGAAGGGAAAACAAAGGGCGCCATTTATTGGAGGGAAGTTGCAGGAGCATTACGCTTCGAGAATTAGTCGTTTAATTTGTTTTTTGTTTATCTGATTTTTATTTAATTTTTAATTTATTTCAAAAAATGTGGATGTTGAAGAACGCGTTTTCCTTCGCGTCCACGGCAAACACGAACCGATTTCTTGCAAACCCTTTAACAGGTGTTTCGTAGCATTGGGTTAAGGAGATTACACGATTCCACCCAAAACCTATTATCAAATAAAGTTTAATTTGAATTCTAATAATTCTCTTAATCTTAATCTCATTATCTTTTGTTTTATTTTTATGACATCATTTTTAATATTATTGATTTTTTTGACATAACTTAACCTTATAAAATATAGAACAGTTAAATTCAAAATTATTCTTAGATATTTTGATTCAAGATAATATTCAAACATGATTTTTCTTTTAATTTTATAATCATAAAATTGATTGAGTTAAGTTAATTTAAATAAGTTAATCTTAAAATTTTGAATATATGTTAATTAAGATATGTCAATTATTTTTTTTTACATCATATTTGAAAGGTTATGTATTTTTACCTAAAACTCGTTGTCATTTATGTTAGACAAATTCTTAAACATAATTTCATTTTATTTTAAGCTTTTTTAAGAAATTGGCTAATTACATTATGAAAAAAGGTTTAAAAAAATCATTAAATATAAAATAATTTTGATTTTTAAAATTACTTCACAAATATATCTTCTTCTTTTATCAAAAAAAAAAAAAATTATATTATTTCATATAATAAACATATTATCAATATGTACTTTCTTTTAAAAAAAATCAATTGTTTTTGTACAATAAATTAATCATCAAATCTTGAATGAATCATTGGAAAAAGTTTTAAAATGCATAAATTGGTCAAATTAAAACATGGGGTTCTTAAGGAATATTTATTTGTTCTACCTTCTTCAACTAATTCATAGGGCAGGAGGAATTCTTCTTTGATTGAGTTTTGCATCAAGGAAGCTTTTTGAATTGTTTGTTACAAAAGTCACATTTGTATTATATTAATATACATTATTGTTAGTCAATTTTATGTATATATTATTTAATTCAGCTTGTAACTTTAAATGTTAATAATGAATTTTTTTTGACCAATAATTAGCCAAGAAGAGATAAGAGTTTGAAAAAAAAGAAAAACGATGGCAAAATAAAAAGATTGACAACTGACAAAAATATATATAATAATTGATGAAGGAAGAGATTAATACTTTGAATTAAGAGAAGCGATAATTAGTAACTTCTTGAACTAACTTAAGAAACTAAGATTCTATAATGAGTAATGTTAACAGTGATGATGTCATGAGACTACAAATAACTCTAACAATTTTTAATAATTAAAGTAGTAAACGCCTAACCAATTCTATTACTTATGTAATCAAGATAAGTTTTCAAACAAAAAAAAGCTTTGTTTTTGACATGTTAATAAAAAAATTAGAAGTTTTTCTTGAAAAGAAATCAATTAATATTATACAATAGTATCTAAATAAAAAATTGTCACATATCAACTTAATTACTTAGCAATAAACATAAAAACCCAATCTCCAAACTGTTTAAACAAAACAACAATTTCCTTAATAAATTGTTTAATTTGGATATGTGAGAGTTCCTATTATTTTTTTTTGTTGGTATATTTCAAATTAATGGCTTGATCTAAAAGCCCACCACTCTTTGCTTAAGGAATTCTTTGGGCATATAAATTAAAAGGGATTTTGGGCTTTTTTAGTTTGATTATACACCTTTTTTAATTTTTTGTGGATGACTCTTACAGATTTTTATCCGAAATTCTATAGTTTCTTCAAACTTTAATTACTTTTGCAATATTATTTAATTATATTTAGTGCAAGATTTCATATAAATTACAATCAAATCATTGCATAAAAGCATCTAAAACTATCAAGTTTACTCAATTATTGTCCAAAGGTATCCTTTTTTATTGTGTGTATGGATTTGTTATTGGTGACAGAATATTTGTATTCTCCTCCTATCATGGCTCTTGAATGACCCACAAGTCATCTAAAGAACAGAAGGAACAAATAATCCAAATACCATGCAACAAAAGAAATCTTCTTTAAAATGTTACTAAAGTTTTCATAAAAAATGATTATATTCATTCATAATAATATTGATGTAAAAATTAAACTAAAAAAATTAATAGAAGCTTACCTTGTTTGAAAAATCTTAGATGTGTAATTATAGAGTAAGAAAAGGTAAACTTAGATCCTTTTATATTAAGGATGAAGAAGAACAAAGAACAAAAAAAATGACATATAGAAAGCCTTTTGAGATTATCCTTCCTTTTTAAAAGACACTCCAACAATTGCTTTTATAGTTGATTGAGGGAAATACATTATTTGATCCCCTAGGACATGTGAGTATGTTAAGAGTTATAAGCATTTTATTGATTGTGGCTTAATTATTTGAGATGGTTACATATTAGATGGGGAGTTGTTGTTGTTAATGATAAACTCCAAAGATCACCTAAATAATAGTTATCTTTTTTGTGTTAAATCATATGAGAAGCTAAAGAAAACTCTTAGTAGAGTTGACATTGTATGACTTGGGTTTAAGCATCTTAACTCTAGTCAAGAATCTTGAGGATTTGGTCTCGAATATCTAGGTCTTCATGGTTTTGTCTAAGTCTCGATGCTCTAATCTCAGACAGTTTGGTATCAAGTGTCTAACCTCGAGTCTCTTATGGTTAATGCTTATGATGAAGTTGTATTCTTGATTAACAATTGGGTTTTCTCATGCAAATCTTTTATTTTAGTAGAGTTGACATTAGACAACTTGGATTTAAACTTCTTAACTCTAGCCATGAACCTTGAGGCTTTGGCCTCAAATATCTAGGTATTCAAGGTTTTGTTTAAGTGTCAATGTTCTAGCCTTGGCCAATTGGGTATCAAGTATACAACCTTGAGTCTTGTATGATTAATATTTATGATGATGTTATATTTCAGATCAATAACTGATATTTCTAATACAAACTTTTACACATCTTCACATAACAGCTAACAAAATTAAGAAAATAACAAGAAGATAAAAAATGTGAACTGTAGCATTATCACAAATAAAAATAAGAATAAACTAAAATCATAATAACTGCAAAAAAAAAAATGTAATTTGAAAAATGTTTAACAAACTGGAATGAATGAATTAAGCTCTGAGGTGGCTAACAAAGGGATGCACAATCTTTAGGGCACAAGGTGGAGACAAGAAGAGCAGGTTATGTCTGCTGTATGTTTCCTTATTTGACACTTATCTTACATCAATCTGATTCCACTGCTTTATTTTGTTCTCTATTGTTCTCAATCTCTACAGGCACTTTTTAACATCAGCAATTATTCCAGGAACGAAGTGTTGGGTTTAACTCATATATCTTCTAAAAAAATGTTAAAAGAAAAAAAAAAAAAGAGAGAGAAAAGGTGAAACAGAGCCATTTATGTTGATGAATTTTACTGCATTAAAATGTTTCAATAATGATTATTTTGCTCATCTCGATTCTATAATTTAAGCGAAATTCAAACAAACATCAATAGTTTCTCCATGGAGACATGATTTGAGCAAAACCAAAGCCAAATTCAAAATGAGATTAAAAAATATCAGAATTTAAAAGGATTAAAATTGAAGGAGTTCTATATCAAATGGGATTCGATTTGTACCTTTAGACTGCAAGTCGCAGTCATGTGATCAACTTTTTCCAGCAAACAGAGCCCACATAAGATTACCTTACCAAAGAAAGTGATCTGGCCATTAAAAAAAATCTATTGAAAAATAGGCAAAAATCATTAAAGTGAGACTAATCTGCTAGATTAAGAAAGCATATTAAAAAATAATTCATTTAACCAAATGAATTGTCAAATTATCTATGAAAAAGGATGGCATCATGGCATGAAGTTTCGCCTGTTGTTTCACGCTGATTACCCCAACGTGCATTTCATGCAAAGACATTCATAAACATATTCTTTCCTTAAGAATTTATCATATTCATTAAGAATAGAACACAAAATAATCTACTATTGTTCTTTCGAAGATACTTCTTTTTATCAAATCGCATCATATCTTTCTAAAGTGCTTTTTCATCAAAAGGTAATTGAATATTTTGTAATAAAAAGAAAATTGTATATCTTCTAACTGAATAAATATACATGAACAATGATGATGTCACAATACAACTAAAAAACATTGTCATGCACGAATAGATAATTAGATGTTTTTTCTTTGTAGGAGTCAATAGTTTGTTTGACTCTAATAACTTACAAAACAAGTCTTATAACACCACAAAAATAAGATCATAAATAACAAATTTAGTTGTAAAAATCCTTTATCAACCTTTGTCAAATTAGTTGTTAAACCCTTAATGACTTTTTTTTAGCAATTATGTTTGTTTTGATAGTACCCAAATTACGACATAATTAACAATGGAATGTGACAAAAGAATATCTACCAGGAATTGTCTTTTTTTAAATATAGGTATTTATTATTGATAAATGACAATAAATAGACAACAAGGTTTACAACAAACTTAATTGGTCATTTGATCATTTTTTATAGTTAATTGAAACTTACAACAAACTAATAATTAATTGTAATGTAGGTTGATATTTTGTTAACTATTTTGCTAGCTATTGGCATTGTCATGCCTAGAGCACTTCACAAATCGAGGATGATGGATTTACTCGCATTTCAGCAAAACTCGAGCAAAATTGAATGTCATTTCTTTGTTACTATAACATTTTCTTATAACAATAAACATATCAAGCAAAAACTAAAGCAAATTACAAAAGCATGAATAATATTTTACAAAATTTATTTTTCTAATAGTTCTTTATTTTAGAACATCCATTGTATGGACTTATTCTCACTGTTTCTAAAATTGTATTTTGTGTTAGTCATCACATTCACTTGACTCTAGGTGTGAACCAACAACTAGTTTAGCAGATAAATTTACAATACAAACTACACTTTCAAGCATATAAACAAACAACATTATAATATTAACATGTGAATAATATACAAACACATAATAAATATCTATACTAAGCATGTGAATTATATGTTAGCAATTAAAGAAGATTATATAAAGATAATTAAATAACAAGAAAAACATGTCATAAACAAATATAATATAGATAAAAACGTAGTATGTATTATTTATAATACACTATAATTCTATGTGCTTTGGTTTATCTAGTAACTAATAGGTAGCCCAGGACTACAATTTAATGTCTTGAAAATCCCATTTAACCACAACATAGAACTCATCATGTTGATGACAAAACATTAAAATAAAAAGACCTATCATTTGGAGTTTGTGCCTCAATATGCACTCAACTAGAACAATAATGGTTTGACTTTGAATAAAAAGAAATCATTCTCATTTTGTTTTGTCAAAATTCTTTTCCAATTTTTTTATTTTTATTTCTCATAAATATAAAAGAGTCAATTAAGATTTTATACCATTGGATCATTCACAATTTTACAACTTTTCTTTTTGACATGTAGTTGCAAACCATCACATAAATTATTAAAACATGTTTACCATGTTATCAACATAATTGAAACAAATTATCATATAAATCACACAAAATTTGTTAACATCAATAATATAATAATCATAACATCTATAAACGTATGAATAATACACAATTACGATATCTATGCACATATAGATATCCATTAACTTTACCAAAAGTCAATACACATACATTACGTACATTAAATTTTACAAAAAAAAAATTCTAATCTTATGTAGCAATTATATTCTTTGTTATCTTTTTGACATTTCTTTAATTTTGCAAAATATGCTAAGAATAATTGCTAACACTGTAGTTTATCTTATCCTCCTCCAAAGATGTCCTATATCAAAGCATAGATCAGGCTTCTTGATCATGGGTAGAATTGTTTGTCTATAGATTGTGTCATCTAATCTATCATAATACAGCATTAGATCGTTTGACTTGATTTAATAATCAAATCTTTTGATATTGTGATACTCATTTAGCCTCTCAATCATCAAATAATTTTGACTCAGTTTGTAACAAAAGGGGGAAGATTGATAAACATTTCTAATATCTCATTTTGTCTAGATTATTGCAAGAATCCCTAGACAGATCCGTGGACGTGCCTGTGCGAATCAGTCGAGGAGATCTTGCCGAAAGATTGTGCAAGACCGCGCGCGATGGGGAGGAAATGCATTTTATAACTTCTCTATGGTGACGAGTCAGGTGGCGCTGCCGCAGGCGAATCTTTGCATGTTGGCTTTTGAACGCATCTCTTCCAAAGGACAATATCACCATGCGTGAGCTCATATATATATAATATATTATATACGTAGCAAAGTTACCCACGAATTGTAGATGATCGTCTAATACGAATAATGGATCATATAAACCAGCGATGATCCAGAATTCAGTCAACAATGACCCATGGTAATGAAAGGTCTTCTATTTTTTTTTTATCGAACTAATTAATCGACAAGTTGGGGTTAAAAAAAGTGAAACATGTCTGGCGCGGGATATGGTGCCCGCACATCCACGCACCCCATTTGCAGATCTCCATATCTAATATTCCAACCAATCTACCCCCTTCTCTGTCTATCTCTCTCCTCGGACCACTCCTACGTCTCTCTCTCTCACTCGATCTCTCTCTATAAAAACAAGCAGCGCTCTGCCACGTCCATGCACTGATCACTGACCATGGCGCACAACACCATGCTGCTCCTTCTCGCCATCTGCGGCCTCATCTCCACCGTCGGCCTGACTCTCTCCCCCGCGGACCTCCTCCGCCCCACCGCAGCTTCCTGGGGCACCCGCCTCCTCCTCCGCCACGCAGAAACAGAGCCCGCCGCCGTCGACTTCGGCGGAACCACCCGCTACCCCCCGCTGGCTGTCCTCCGTCCGGCCTCCGCCGGAGACGTCGCCACGCTTGTCCGCTCCGCGGCCCGCCTCTCCTCCCGGCCCGTGCCGGTCTCCGCTCGCGGTCACGGGCACTCCATCAACGGCCAGGCCAGCGCGCCCGGCGGCGTGGTCGTCCAGATGAACTCCTTCGTTGGTCCCCTCCGGCGCCGCATGGCTGCTCCAGTGTACTCGGCGTCAGTCGGGGGGTACTTGGTGGACGTGTGGGGCGGAGAGCTGTGGGCCGACGTGCTCAACTGGACGTTGGCGCACGGCGGCCTCGCGCCTCGATCGTGGACTGATTATCTCCACCTCTCCGTAGGCGGCACGCTCTCCCACGCCGGGATCAGCGGCCAGGCCTTCCACCATGGGCCGCAGATCAGCAATGTCCACGAGCTCGACGTCGTCACAGGTAATCAAATAATGCATATATACACACGTATTTGTCTAACTTTTTACTTAGGGGATTTTCTGTACATAAATCTTTCTCAGGCAAGGGAGAACTGGTGACGTGTTCTGAGGAACAGAACTCGGAGCTGTTCCATGCTGTTCTCGGTGGACTGGGCCAGTTTGGGATCATAACCAGGGCAAGGATCGTACTGGAACCGGCTCCTCAAATGGTACCATAATTAATCAATCATATTGTTTAATTCTAAGTGACATATGCTTTAACTGCAAAAGGTCGTAATTAAGTTTAATGGATGACGTATGAGAAGGTGAGATGGATCCGAGTCCTCTACTCCAACTTCACCTCCTTCACAAGGGACCAAGAGCACCTTATCTCCCTCCACGGCCGGCTAAGGTTTGACTACATCGAGGGATTCGTGATCGTGGACGAAGGCCTCATCAATAACTGGAGATCTTCCTTCTTCTCTCCGGGCAACCCGGTGACGATTGGCTCCATCGGTGGGGCCGGCCGGGTTCTCTACTGCTTGGAACTCACAAAGAACTACGGCCGACATACCACGGCAGAAGAGGTCGATGAGGTAATTGATTGATTGATTGATTAATTAATTGGATATCAACTAGAACTATGTAGTGACCGATGATGCTTCAACTTTCTGGTTGAAGCCACATGGGAACATGGAAGGAGATCTGTAGCACTGGATTTTGTTGTCACCTTTCATTGTTAATTTATTATTCAACACATGCACACATGCACATAATAAGCTTGTTTGTCTTTTGTCCCCACATCCTACTTATTGAGTATTAGCTTTATTATAAATAAAAAAATTGCGTATTTAATCAAAATAATTGAATTATAAAATTATTAATTGATTTTGGACTGGTTGCATGCATGAATGGATCAGGAAATAGAGATGCTGCTACAGCAGCTGGACTTCATACCTGCTTCGGAGTTCATAACCGACCTGCCTTATGTGGACTTCCTCGACCGGGTTCACAAAGCCGAGCTAAAACTCCGGGCCAAGGGGCTATGGGAGGTGCCCCACCCTTGGCTCAACTTGTTCGTGCCCGCCACCCGCATCGCCGACTTGGACCGTGGCGTGTTCCGGGGCATTCTAGGCAACAAGACAGGCGGACCCATTCTGATCTATCCCATGAACAAACACAGGTAAAAACTGTATTATTTGTTACGTCAGCACGGCCAATCATGAATGCAAACTAAGTAATCATATACAATAAAGTATTAAACACGAGACTAATTTATTATCATGGCTACGCACGAAGTATTCATAAATTTAATCGATTGGTAAATGAAAGAAGAAATAATTGATGTGGACTGAGAGTGACTTGTATTAGTTGGACTTACACGTTGGATTTGCAACAAACGCCTATCATTCGATATCGAAAATAAACAGCTACCCAGGCTTTACTATTTTATTCATCTTCTTTACTTTTAAAAGCTGTTTAATTTGTTACAAGCAAAAGACATCGCTTTCAACAAAACCTAAAAACAAAAGCTCGGCTTATGAATATAGAATCCCGAAAGTGATGGATTCTGTTGCTATTGCTTTAATGTTGTTTTCATTATACGTTGATGTGGTGCTTCAATGATAGAACTAAATTTGAATTTGTTCCAGGTGGGACGAGAGGACTTCCGTCGTAGTACCAGACGAGGACATCTTCTACCTCGTCGCCTTCCTAAGATCGGCGGTGCCCGTGCTCGGCGACACGACGAAGAGCCTGCAATACCTCAACAGGCAAAATCAGCAGATACTCGAGTTCTGCGACTCCACTGGCATTAAGGTGAAGCAATACCTCCCGAGCTACAATGGGCGGGCCGAGTGGGAGCGCCACTTCGGCCCGGAGCGATGGGAGAGGTTTCTTCGAAGGAAGGCGGAGTTTGATCCCAGCTGCATACTTGGCACGGGGCAGGGGATATTCCGACCCGTATCTTCTCCTTTCTCCTCCTTGACACCTTCATGAATCGGGTCGGGTACGATCGGTCGAGTCGGGTCAATTCAAGATGGTTCAGATTGGTGTTTGGATGGGGGGGAACATTAACAATTATGCAGCAGACAAGGAGTTGTTATGATGGAAAACGGTGAAGCAACAAATGAAAAGCTGGCAGAGCATGGATGGGATCATTTGATTGATAAGAAAAAAAGCTGGATGGGCAAGAAGTGGGGGTATTGATGGGACCTATATAGCAATATAGGATCCGTGATCACATGACCCAGAATAACAAGCAAGGATCTCTACTGGTTTTGCAGCATAAAGAGCCTCCTTTTAGTCTTTACAAACAGAAAACAGTCTGAGTTCTATTAAAAAAATGTTCCTTGTAAGCATTACAGACAAATGCAGATCTTCTCATCATCATCCACAGTTTACCTTACAGTCAAAAACTTGAAAAAAAAAAAAAATAGTTATGAATGGTAGTAGCTTAGTAGGTTCTTGGTGGATTTGTGAGCTGGCCTACTTTTGTACTTATTGTATCATCTGTTTGCAAGGTGAGGACCGATGGTGACTTGGGGGCAAATTGATCAAAATAAAAGTGCGTTACAAGGAATATGATGTGGGCAAAATGTATTATGAGGAACCCCCCTCCCTTTTAATGATGTGATTGACCAAACAAAATGAAGGATGATATCACGCACAGCCTAAGGAAGCTGCTTTGTGATTACATGAAGATATGGGAATCGAATTTCATGATATCAGCTCAGCTTTATGATACTATGCGTGTAAAAGGAATACAAGTTTTCACACAGCAGCAAGAGCTCACGCTGCCTGGAACGGAGGAGCTCTTGCTTTTTCTTTTCTGGGTTGGCTGTTGTGGGGTTATTAATTAATGATTTTTTTATAGTAGGTGCAGCTGTGTGGGGTTAATCATGCTTTCTTCCTAAAGCATAATAGACAAGATTAGAAAATTACCGACCGGTGGTTCTTTGTTCATTTAATTAGTTTCTCTTGGTAGCTAACGCGACATAATCCCATGAGTCATTTTCATTAGAATATTTTGGGGTCTTTGGCTGATCGTATTAGAGATAATGTTTGCCCAACCTTAATGTATATATTGAAAGCCCAGGGCACTAAAGCGTGTTCTCTAATTAATGGCTTTCCAGGCGAAAATGCATTTCACAAAGATGTTCCTACTGTTCTCTTTATTTTTATCAGAACGATTCATCTTCATCTTCATGTTCTTGCATGAATTTGCATGTTATCCAATGGGTAAGAAGGTCCAAAAGCTCTAGCAGTTGATGTTCCTTTTATCTCAGCATTATTATCTGTTTGACCCACACCACCAGTCTCAATATTTCTAATCATTTTCGTACTTCGTGGACCGAAATAATTATTGACAATATTCCTCTTATTCTTCCTCCTAAATTTACTCTTTCTTAGAGAGTCTTTAATCCATTTGACATACTAAAAAAAACTAATCATCTAGTGTAAAACGAGATCAAGGCCACAGTTTCTATCTCTATTTGACCCTTTCAGTAATGCAATTTTGTATCCTAGAGTGCCACCTGTTTCCTCTCTTCCAGGTTCATATGAGATTCCAAATCCTCAGATTTATCAGTAATATATTAGCTTCGTAAGCTATGATTTCTTACATGCTCTCTATGTGTCTTTTGAAATCTTATAACTAATTCAAATGTTATTGATAAACTTGGCTCTGAGCATAAGTGTTAATATCTCAATACATCTATAACGCCCTATTAGGATTGATGAAATTTATGACCCATTTGTCTAGGAAGAAAATCTCATCAAATCAAAATAGTCACATACCTTCTAAGTAATGCAACATTGTCAAATATAGTCATCTCTATTAAGAGACTAACCAATCCAACAAGTACTATGCAACATCCTAAATTTTATAGATTTTAGAAGAATTTTCTCAAAACAAATTACAAGTCTTGAATAAATTACACAAGTACAATAATTTATATTGTGCTATACGTTAAATTGTGTAACCGAACAAATAAGTTGAAAAGGATCGTGCATAATGAGTTGGATCATCGTATTAGTACAATCAAGAGTTATTCAACACATCGTCACAAGGGGTCAGATCAAGCTTTGGCTAAGTGCATTGGATTGAAAGGATAAAGAAGAAAGAAATATCTCCAAGAGTTAGAGAGGAATCCATAAAGAGTTGAGCTTAAGGCAAAGAAAAGAGTCTAGAAAATCTAATTTTGGGAACTACAACAACAAAGAGTGGAAGAAGAAATTTCGTTCAAAAATAAATCCTTGGAGTCTATTACATGATAAAAAACCTTGTACAGTGTATATATATTTAGACGGTTGATGTATTGTAAAATAAAAGTTTTTAAATGATATTAAAGAATAACAAAGTAATGATGACATTTGTATATGCTAGTTTGAGCCTATGATTTGATGTGTTATTTGTTAGATGAGCAGAATCTTAAATAATGATCTTGCATATAAATCTTGTAAATACTTGATTTATTTTGAATTTTTATGATTAGCATATGTTTGATTGTCATATGATATTAAAATATGATATATTGAGTTGCTTTATTTATAATTTTTATTTATTTTCACATTAGTAAAATAATGTTCACTAAAAAGAAAAAAAAAAAATTAAAATACTATTTGTGATAATAACCTCAAAAGAAAAAGAACAATAAACTTTTGAAAAGAGAAAAAAAATTAAAGAGAGAGAAAAATGCTGGGTAAAAGAAAAGAAAAATATCAAAAGATGATAAAGTAAATAACTGTACAAAATAAAGATTATTATCTTAAATGATGATTATAGAGATGAGCCAAATGAGTAATTCATTTGAGTTGTTTATAATAAAATTACATGTCTTTAAACATGCCCAATTTTTGTTGAAAAGATCTTGTCTTAAGCCAATCCTTAAGAAAATAAAAAGATAAAAAAATAAAAAATTTTATAAAAAATAATAAAAAAATAGAGTTACAAGCTTTGCACAAAAACTTTGCATTCTTCACATGCATTTTGTATAAGAAATTGCTTGCAATTGGCCAATGCATGTGACTGCTCAAATGTTGTCTTATTTACACATGTGTTTATTTTTTGCCTTTGAAACAGACGATTAGCTCATTCTATTTTTGGTTTAACATTTTCAAGGCAAAATGAGGCACTCTATGTGACTATAAAGAAACAGTGAAGCATAGACCATACTAGTTTGACTTATAAAATACTCTTATCTTTTTATTAATGTTATAATTATTATGATAATATCTTTATGTATGTAATAAAACTTTTATCATGATATTGATTTAAACTTTACTTAAGTAATGTATGAACAATTATATTTTAAAGACTTTGTTTATTTTAATATTTAAATGTTTTTTCTTATTAAAAAATTGATTTAAATACAAAACTATTTTAAAAGATGATTTTGTTGTGGGATCATCCAAAATTTGCTTATTTAATATTTTAAAAGAAATTATTAAAGAGAGTTTTATAAATTTCTTCTATTACCTATTTTATAAAAAATAAAGAAATCTTTTCATTTTTTTCAAAAGAGGAAAAGAAAAGTAAAAGAATTAGATATCGTGGTATAGAATTCAAAAAATGCTAGGTGAGGGCCACCACACAACAATATCTTTTCATTTATACTTAAGTGAGGGCATAATTGAGATTGTGGTATAGGATGCCCCTTTTTTTCTTGCTACCTTTCATTCCTTCATACTCCATTTCTAGCTACCAAATTATACAAAGTCACCTATTAACATATCACTTTTACTTCCAAACTAACAATTATGGATAATAATGAATCTTTTCTCTCCAATACACTTATCACTTCTTATATTTCTACTTCTAGTTTCATTCATGTTTCATGTGTTCTATGAGTAACTATGAAAAAAAAAATGAATGAATTTAAAAATGGAAACACTAAAGGTCCTCCACTATCCATCACAAAATATAATTCATTTAGCTTTAAAAAACAATAGATTTAGGAAATTACTGCAATAATAATAAATTAAATTCATTAATTAAAAAACAAAAGATTTCAAAGGAAGTAGAGTTGTAAAGGAGTAATATAAAGAAGCAATTGCCTATGTAAAATAAATATGATAATCACACTTGCCCATCTGCAACAGTATCTGATAGAAAAATTTACTATTTTGATTCAATTTATTTCTGTGCAAGCAACATGTGAATGATGTTTTTGAGTTCATTTGCTTTTCCCCTTTTTTTTTTGTATAAAAAAACATAGACTTCTTTGTCCCTAAATTCTGAACACCTTTAAGTTAACGTAGGCACACATATTTGATGCATTAACGAAAAGACTTTAAGTCAAATAAATCAAGAGTTAGAGCTCTTTTCTTCCAAAACAAAAAAGAAACTTAACCAAAAAAAAGTCGTGGTCTTCGAAGTATGACAAACAAGACAAACCCTTAATTCTAAGAATTTCTGCTTCTCACTAGTAGAGAAAATTTACCTAGAGGCACTTCAAAAAGATTACCACATGTATAAATTAATTAATTATTCAGATTGGTACCTTGCCAAAAAAAAGGCTAATCCATGTTGGCTGGTCAAAGTTAAAATAAATCGATTAAACCATCTAAAAATAAGTTAGTCATCCATTTGACAATCATGACTAAGAAAATCTAAGGGCTTGGGTTAAAGTGAATGTCATAACCCACAACAATGTCGGCAATCAACCCTTCACATGATCATATTCAATCGAACATCGCTGCACTCCAATTTTTAACCTAGACAAACTTATTAACAACTAAAACAAAACTATAATTCGCAACAACAATGCGTCAAAGGCTACAGCAACATTGACGGGTGCCACCAAGCATGAAAACAACAAATGTTCAGCCATATTCTAAAAGTAAAATGTGTTTAATGTCAATAGCCGTAAGAAAAATTCAAGTTGTGATAAAGGAGTAGAGTTCAAATAAAATAAAAAAAGCTTGTACGGCTAGTGTAGGTTAGCTGAACAACAATTTAAAAGCTACGATTGAGTAATGGAATGCGCTTTAGGACAGATAAGAGAGGGTTCCTAAGTGAAACAAAGGGATAGGAATGGAATATATTATGAAAATGCTTTAATGATATCTTAATGTGGGATTAGGGTAGAAGTTAATAGGCAAGTAGTACCAAGTCTAAGGTGCGATTAGGTACTATTACTTCACTCCATATTAAAAAGCACAGACTAGGCCAAAAAGAGACCCAAAAAAAGTAAGACCAGAATTTTCTTCAAGTTCAAGCTTCAAGTTAAGAACTAGACTAAGGATTAAATCACTCCATGTCCCTAGAAGAAAAATTACATTCACAATAAATTTCAAAAAATGACCTCTAAAGGGATAAAAAACACTCTAAAATTAGGGTAATCAAATTATTACAGCAAGAGCAAACATGGAAGAAAGGTGAGGGAATTGGAAGGAAATCACAAAAATGAACTCTAACAGCATTAAGACAAAGTCTACCATTGTTAGATCCTTGCACTCACAAGTCTTAATTGATTCCCATGAGCATTGCCAATAATCTCGAGAGAAGTTTGAAAAAGAATTCACAAAGAATTTACCAGATCCAAAAGCTTAACAAAAACAAATTCATTTCCAATCTTAAGAAGAATATAAGAATATTTTTAAAGATAATAAATAACACTTGGACAATAGAAAGAAAAACAACTAAAATATGTTCACTGTTCTTTATCAAAGTTTTTAAAGCTATAGGTTGATTGTCAAGAGCAATCTATATTTATCATCTGGCTATCAACTAATCATCCAGTGCGACTATGGATTGTAACAACTACAATCATGAAGATAAACTAACAAATGTTGTGCTATATAATCACTTGGATTGAAGTTACAATTACTTAGGAAGATCCTGAAAGTCTTAAGACGATCCAAATGACCTATTAATGACCTGTACTATAACCTAATCTGTCACAGTAAAAGTACAATCCTAAAATATACATAACAAGACAATGCAACTAGAACATACTACAATGCAAAAAAAAATAATAAAAAATGAAGATGGTGTCACATTATCATATTTATCTAGTTGAACTATACTAGGTGGCCAACATAATTTTCCCCTCAACCAAATGAACACAGGTAGTGTTGGCATTAGCTAGCATCAAGTGATTTAACACCAACAACAGTTCGACATTCCAAGTACAATTGCACAACTTTCACGCTGTTATTCCGAGTGCATCAAATTCGGTTTGCACAGGAAAAAATGCTTTGAGAACTTCCAAAAAACGAGTCTTATGCTGCTGCATATATAACAGTTCAAGGTTCAAGGTTGAAAAAACAAGGTACTATCAAAATATAATCAAGGGGTTCCATAAAAGTGAAGAAAGTCGTGTTTGAATAAAAGGCCTTCTAAATATTCAGTCTTTTTACAAAATAGTAAAAACAACTTCTAAAAACGCAAACAACATCAATCATAACAACCTTCTATTGAACAATGCTTCAAGCACACAAATCAGCAAAAAGGAATTGGTTTAGCAATACCTGCTCAGTCGAGACTTTTTGCAACTAATGGCTTTCCTTCAATTAGAATACAAATTATTAATCCTAATCTTTTTATTTTTTTGCTAATCTTGCATCAGTCCTTCTTAGGATGGAAAGAAACTCTGCATCTATCAAGCAGTTGGGTTGTACCCATCTATCACTATTGTAGGAGCATTGTGTAATAATATGGGGCATTTTTATTTCTGCATAATCCCATTTAAAGAAATAAGCTTGAATTGATCGGTATTTAGTAAGCATTAAACCTTTCAAACCCGCCACATAAATAGTATGACTTCATTCAAAGAATCGCAACATTAAACTTGGAAAGGTGTTTACCACAAGTATTCTTTAAGGCCTATCAACACACCCCAAATCCACGATTCATCCAATAGACATCAGAAACCTCACAGCCACCAAACTGAAAAGTGAAACAAATTCTTTCACGAACCAAAAATGTGATAACCGAAGACTTACCATCATCGTCGACGTCATCAGTTTCTCAACAGGAAGGCGAACTGTAGGTCGCCCCGTTCTCCACCTGCGATAGAAAGAACCTCTAGATGAGATTCGAAAGATTAGCATTGCGTCCTAGATGACATTCGCTTATTTAGAGATGACCTACCGCAACTTCCACAACCCCCGGTGCAGTTCTGAACGATTCGCCCAATTTCAGTTTCACACGGCACATTAACCTCCTATTTAGCTTGCATCCACCAACAATCCATTACTACCAAAATGAAGCGTTTCAAAGCATGGATAAAACCAACGGACGCGCCCAAATACGAAATTTATCCATTGCTTCGGAAACGAGCAAAACAAACTACGCATTGCGAAATACTGAATCTGAATTTAATAGAAAATGAATCTTCAACACTGAAATTCCCTTGAAATCGGCCCATGAAATCCATTTACTAGAAAACGTGAACACAGTCCTTTTTTTTTTTTTTTTTTTTTTTTGAAGTAAAATGGCCGAAGCCTACAAGTTGCACTCCCTAAGGGGGCTCATACACAAAATCAGAAAACAAAATGTTTTTAAAAACCAAGGGGAGGGGCATACCCCAGTCCCATACAAAATGTGAATGCTCAGAAATAACAAAATTTGCCACCCAGTCAGCAGCTGCATTTGCTTCTCGCCTGCAATGTGAGATGCGAAATGACGGGAAGGTCTTCATCAACTCCGCCAAGCCCCTTCCGTTAGGCCTTTTAGTGGACGATGTGGACTGAAGAAGACTTATGACAGTTTGTAACGAATCACTTTCAAGCCAAATGGCAAGCTTGCCTTGGAGCCATTGATGTGCAATTTGCAGAGCCTTAATTGCTGCAAAATATTCAGCTGCAAAGGAATTTGATACATGAATAAAATTACCAATCACCTTGACTGGTCTGCCATCCTCATCCCTGAAAATAATACCAACAGCAGCACTGTCATCCTTCTTCCAAGCCGCATCACAGTTAATCTTTATCCATCCTTTGGGGGGTGGGGACCACGAAGGCGAGGAGATTAAATCCAACCCCATGGGGTTGGCGTGGCACCGCTGGTCCAAAGGTTGGACAAGAGATGTAGCATGCATAATCAAGCGAGCAACATTGCGGGCAGAATTGACACCTTCACCATGCACTTTGCAATTGCGATTTGTCCATATAGCATGAAGCATATAGGCGCACATACCAATGAAGTTCACTGCCTTCAAATTCCTGTAATTACTAATAATCCAATCAATCAATTTCACAATAGAATCAATGCCCAAATGCTGAAAATAATCAAACTTCAATTCAGCCTGCATAAGAACCTCCAACCGAACAGCTGTAGCATATGAACAATCCTAGAAAAAATGCTCAATTGGAATAGAACTTAGAACAGGCAGAAATAACTGGAATTTTTCGCAACCCTAGAAGAAAACAATTGGAATTTTACGCAAAAGCAATTCGCCCGCCCGCGCCTGCGGTGGGGCGCGTCTGCGAACGCGGTTCGAACCGCGTTGGAGCGCGTTCGATCGTCGTCCCCGGGAGCGACGTGCTGCCAGCGACGGGATGGCAGGGGCTAAGGTTAAGAAGGTCCGTCCAACGGGTATTGTGGTGAAAGGGAAGACTTCCTCGACTGTTTCGCCAGCGATTGAGGGCAGTTCAGGGGCGTTAGATGTTCAATCGGAAACGGGTACGGCGGACGATGAAATTGAGTCTCAAATGTCTCCGTTGGCCCCAGACTCCATTATTCTTGCTGGTGAAGCGCTGGGTTCAATCCAGAAGGCACGTTTGACGGAGAAAGGGAAGGCAGTGATCACTACGGTGGATGACGTCAGTCCGGTGGGGGATCGGGACGGAGTGCCGGCTGTTCACGCCGACAACTTTGCACAGCCGTTAGCCGTGCTTGGGGGTAGGGACGAAGGTCAATGCAGCCATGGGGTTGCCTCTTCACTGCAGCAGGAAGGATGCATTTCACCTGTTCGGCATAATGCCACAGAGGGTAAGAATGACCTGCAGCATGTTGTGTCGGGCAGATTAGTAGCTGAGGAAGGTGTTTCCAGCCCTGGGACGGGGAAAAAATCATTCAAAGAAGTATTGGCTGGGTCGCCGGCTGGGTCGCCGGGTCGTATTGGTATTCCATCTGTTGTGCCCGCGCTCTCGCAGCCAGGCATTAATACCTTGGCTAGGCCTCCCAATATGAATATAGCACATTTGGCACCAAAATCTGTTGACGAGTATTTTGATGGGCAGGAGGTCCAAATGTGTGAACATGCTATGCAGCGACGAGTTGTCTACCACCAGTATGACTTAGTTGGGCGGCTTTATGGAGGAAGGTTTTCTTTTTTGTGGCTTGCTCGCGAGTTGCAGAGGCGCTGGGGACACTTTCAGGGGTTCCGCGTACTGGATATGGGAAAAGGTTGTATCGCTTTACATTTCACCAACCAGGCGGATAGGGACTTTGTTTGGCACGGCGGTCCCTGGTTTGTGAATGATCAACTCTTTGGTTTGGACAAATGGACCTCGGATTTTGTTCCGAGCCCATCTGTTATTATGTCGGCGCCAATTTGGGTGCGCCTGCCTGATTTACCTTTTGTGTACTGGGACTCTGTCAACTTGATTCGGGTTGCTTCAACTATTGGAGAACCATTACAAATTGATGGATGGACCTCGGGAATGGAGAGAACTTCTTTTGCCCGTATTTGCATTAGGGCAAACTTGGCTAAACCTCTTCGTCCTGGAATTTGGCTTAATAGCAGTAATGGGAGAATATTTCAGAGATTTGAGTATGAAGGTTTGCCCAGGATCTGTTTTGACTGCGGAAGGGCAGGTCATATCACTGGTGCGTGCAAGCCGGTTCAGCCGGAAAAACAAAGTGAGGTGCGGCTGGAAGATGGGAGGCAGCAGCAGCATCAGGTTGGGGAAATTCCTGGACCGGTGGACCGGCTGGAAGAAGGGAGGCAGCAGCAGGTTGGGGAAATTCCTGGACCGGTGGACCGGTCCGCCCAAGCAATTAAACCGGACCCGCTCAGTTTTAACATCCCGGTGGAGGCGCAGGAGAAGGAATTGGACCGAACCGGGTTCGGTCCATGGATGGTGGTCCATAGCAAAAGCCGAACCAGGGGCAGGTCGCGCAGGCCTTTGCGCAGGAATGGGCAATCCGGGCCAGCTAACCGGTCGGGTTCGCTACCGGGCCGGAGATTTCCGGAGACGAGGCCGATGACGGGAACGAAATGGATTCCGTATGACCGGCAGCGGCAGAACGTGACGCTGACGAATGGTACTCGGGTGACTCGTAATTCGGAGGCGAATTTGCAGCCTGCGGGGCGTGTTCTGGAGCACGAGAGACTTAGCACAGCTGTGCCGAATGTGACTGTGGGGAAGGCAATTGCAACCGAGGTGAGTCGGCAGGGTGCGGAACGGCCGGGACGGCTGATTGAGCTTCATCCCCCTCTTACTCTTATTAATGAAGCACAAAATTAACATGCCGGGGCGACACGCAGGTCTGTCTTTCTCTCGCCTGCGTGGCGGAGCTTTGAGTTGTTTTTCCTTGGTTTTATGCTGGCCGAAGGTGTGCCAAACCTCGTTTTCCCGATTTTGTCGAGTGATTCTGGCCGACGGTGTGCCACGCTTTGCTTATTTGCTGTTGTTTGGATGTGTGTATGAATCTGCTGTGATGGCTTTGTGTATGCAATTCCCCCTGTGCTGGTTTGGGATTGGCATGTGGTTGCTCTTTGGCTGGTTGAGGGTGCTGGATTGGTTGATATTTGGAATGGGAATGGATGGAAACAGATCTATTGTTCAATTGGAGCAGCTGGTTGATGACCCGTGGGTTTGGTCGGATGATGGTCCCACTCTGTTGGTCGGCATGCTGTTTTGTTTCACGCCCCTCGGTTTGTGGGTGATTGCTCGCGGGTTAATCATGCAGTGCCCTATTCTATATCTGTTGTTGCTGTTTATAAAGAAAATGGAGCTTTGGGTCAACTCCACTACCACCAGATTTCTGATTGCTGAAGACGCTCTGCCTCGATCGGGCATGCTCTGTCCTCTGGTTCACCTTGATGGGGCTGCTCGTCGGCTGGATTGGTATGGCTGCTCGTCGGCTGGATTGATCAGTGTCGGCTGGATTGGTGTGGCAGGTGATGAACGGTATTTCCATGTTGCAGTGCAGCTCACGCACTGGAGGATGAACAGCATCACCATATGGGATAATAATTGCTGCAGCAAACCTGTGGATGGGATTGGGCGCAGGATTTGGAAGCAAATTGCAGCGGTGATGTGTGAAAATGAGGCTATTTACCATTGCATCATAGCACCTTTGATGCAGATTGCTGCGGGGTTGAGTGGGGGTCAACCAATTGCTTGGTGTGGTGCGAGCATTGTCGCTCGGAATGCAGGGACACATTGTAAAATCATTTATAATGAATACAGCAACAGGTAATAAGCCGGCACTGATAGTGTGGAATGTGCGCGGAATAAAGTCTTCAAAATCCAGAACCTATCTTCAGCGACTGGTAAGGGAGCATAAAATTTTTGTGGTTGCACTGCTGGAAACCAGAGTGATGAAATTTGATAGGAAGGATGTGGATCGACTTCTTGGGAGAAATTGGAATTTTTTTGTTCAGCCGTCAGTTGGCTTGTCTGGTGGAATTATTGTTCTTTGGAGAGATTGGGTTAAAGTTAAGGTGGTACACTCTTCAAGACAGATGGTTGGGCTTCAGCTGGAACAGATGGGTGGAAAAATTTGGCACTGTTGCTGCATATATGCATCAAAGGAGACTGCAACAAGGAGGATAGTACTGCAACAGGCAAGGAAGATTGCTGAATTGGGTGGTCCGCTGCTTGTGGCAGGTGACTTTAATGTAGTTATGAGTCAGGAGGAAAAAAAGGGAGGGAAGAAATTTTCTTATGGGCCGGCTCAGGATGAGTTTAGTGACTTCATACAGGAGCTGCAGTTGTGTGATTTGGGCTTTATTGGCAATAGGTATACCTGGTGTAACAATAAGGATGGTCTGGCCAGAATTTATGAGAGGCTGGATAGGGTTTTTTTGAATGTTGATGGGGTGTCAGAATTTACTGGTGCTACGGTGTATCATCTTACAAGGCTTGGTTCTGACCATTGTCCTCTTCTGATACAGTTTAGTAAGCTTGAGCTTGGTTGTATATCCCGCCGGACTCAATTTGAGAATGCATGGCTGCACTGCCCCCAAACCCAGGGTGTGGTGGCAACAGCATGGCTTAGAAGGACTAGGGGGTCTCCTATGGATGTTTTATCTACAAAATTTCAACGTGCATTGAAGGCACTAAAGGTATGGAGCAGGAATGAACTGGGGAATATTGTGGGCAAACCGAAAAAGCTAGAAAGTGCTATTAGACAACTGCAGCTGAAAGAGGTGGATTCGGGCTTGTCTACTGAGGAGAACGACACTCTTTCAAAGAATATAACTGAGTACCATACTGCACTGAAACTTGAGGAAAACTGGTGGTGTCAGAGGGCCAAGGTGCATTGGGCAAGATTGGGAGATAGAAATACTAAATATTTTCATGCGGCTGCAACTTCACGATTGAGAAACAATACAATATACCAATTGAAAAATGATCAAGGACAGGTCTTGTCTAACCAAGGAGAGATACATGATTGTGTGTTAGACTTCTTCAAACATAAGTGGTGTGCCCAGCATGGACAGGAAGTGTTCCCTTCATTCACACCTAGCAGGTGCTTATCAAGGGACCAAGCTGTCACCCTTATTAGACCTGTTTCGGAGGAGGAGATAAGGAAAGCGGTATATACTCTCAAGAGGAATAAAGCAACAGGAAATGACGGGATATCTAGTGAATTTTTGACAGGATACTGGCAAATTACGCAAACTGATGTTATTGCAGCAGTACAATATTTTTTTCAGGAAGGTTGCATGCCTACAAGATGGAAAGACACACTTGTTACACTTATACCGAAAATGCATGGAGCATGCAAACCAAGTCAATTTAGGCCAATCAGTTTATGCAACTCAATATATAAAGTTGTGGCAAAGATTATGGTTTCTAGACTTCAACCTGTACTTCCTGACATTATTGCACAGGAGCAAGTTGCATTCATTCCTGGCAGAACAAGCTCTGATAACATATTTTTGGCACAAGAAATGGCATGTAGAATGCACAGGTCTTCTGCTACTGATGGGCTCATGGCAGTTAAATTGGATATGGATCAAGCGTATGATCGGGTGAACTGGAATTTTTTGAAACACATTTTGCAGATGATGGGGTTTCCTGATTTATGGTGTAATTGGGTTATGAATTGCATTTCTAATCCCAGGTTTGGTATTCTTTTTAATGGAGTCAAGCTACCATGGATTGAGGCGAACAGAGGATTGAGACAGGGGTGCCCCCTATCCCCGTATCTCTTTGTGATTGTTTCTGAGTACCTATCTCACTTGATTTATCAACATAGAGCCGCTGGTAGTGCTATTGGGTTTAGTATCGGGCGAGGTGCCCCCTTGGTCTCTCACTTGATGTTTGCAGATGATATCATGTTGTATGCACCTGCCTCCCACTCTGCTGTCTCTTCTATCAGAGCTGTTCTTCATCAGTATGGTACAGTATCTGGACAGGTTGTAAACTATGAAAAATCCAAGATTTTCTTTAGCCGCAACATGTCCAAAAAACGAAGGAAAATGATAGCCAGTAAATTTCAAATTAAGCAGGGGAAAGAATGTTCGTATTTGGGGATTCCAATCATTTCAGCTATGCCTCAAAGGAAGGACTTTTCTTTCATCATCCAGAAAGTTAAGGACAAGATTGTGACTTGGTCAGCACGTATGCTATCTTTTGCAGGTAGACTTTTGCTCATTAAATCAGTATTGGCCAACATTCCAGTTTATATCCTTTCACACTGTATTGTTCCCGCAAGTATCATTGCTGATCTTGAGAAGACTATAAGACATTTTTTATGGAGTGGTGTTGCAAAGAATAATTCAATCCATTATGTGAATTGGCAGTTGGTAACTCTTCCGTATGAGTTGGGTGGTCTTGGCATACGGCGCCTCTCCCTATGGCAAAGGGCCTTGGCTGCAAAGCACTGCATGCGGCTCTTGATTGAGAAGGATATTCTTTGGTGTAAAAGCTTCATGTCCAGGTACCGGACACGTCTGGGTGACCCATCTTATAACAGAATAGATTCTAACACCTGCAAATTAATGCGACTAGCTGCGGGATGGATGGTGGAAAATTCTGAATGGCGTATTGCGAATGGAAATAATTGCTCTTTTTATGAGAACAATTGGATTGGACCGCATTCACTAAACCGTTGGCCAACCTTTATTAATATGGATGTTGTTTTTCCTCAGAAAGTTAATTGCTTAATTGGTGAGTCAGCACAGTGGGATGTTAATGCATTGCAGGAATTATTTGCTCCTATTCTGTCCAACCGAATTTTGAATCTGCCTATTGATAGCTTGGAGGAGGAGGATAGGCTCATTTGTAAACCTTGTGAGAAGGCCAAAAGCTTTGCAAAGCAAGTTTATACACGTCTGATTGAGGGGGAAGCGGATAACTCTTGCTGCAGCGTGAATGTTGGGCGAATTTGGAAGCTGATGGTGCAGCCGAAAGTACAAACCTTCCTTTGGCGTATCTATTGGGCTGCGGTACCAACCAGACTTTGGCTTGTAAACCGTGGAATTGGGAGTGTTCGTAGCTGCCTGTTTGGTTGTGTGGATGATGAATCTATTCAGCATGTTTTCTGGGATTGTTCATATGCTACAGCTGTTCGGTTGGAGGTTCTTATGCAGGCTGAATTGAAGTTTGATTATTTTCAGCATTTGGGCATTGATTCTATTGTGAAATTGATTGATTGGATTATTAGTAATTACAGGAATTTGAAGGCAGTGAACTTCATTGGTATGTGCGCCTATATGCTTCATGCTATATGGACAAATCGCAATTGCAAAGTGCATGGTGAAGGTGTCAATTCTGCCCGCAATGTTGCTCGCTTGATTATGCATGCTACATCTCTTGTCCAACCTTTGGACCAGCGGTGCCACGCCAACCCCATGGGGTTGGATTTAATCTCCTCACCTTCGTGGTCCCCACCCCCCAAAGGATGGATAAAGATTAACTGTGATGCGGCTTGGAAGAAGGATGACAGTGCTGCTGTTGGTATTATTTTCAGGGATGATGATGGCAGACCAGTCAAGGTGATTGGTAATTTTATTCATGTATCAAATTCCTTTGCAGCTGAATATTTTGCAGCAATTAAGGCTCTGCAAATTGCACATCAATGGCTCCAAGGCAAGCTTGTCATTTGGCTTGAAAGTGATTCGTTACAAACTGTCATAAGTCTTCTTCAGTCCACATCGTCCACTAAAAGGCCTAACGGAAGGGGCTTGGCGGAGTTGATGAAGACCTTCCCGTCATTTCGCATCTCACATTGCAGGCGAGAAGCAAATGCAGCTGCTGACTGGGTGGCAAATTTTGTTATTTCTGAGCATTCACATTTTGTATGGGACTGGGGTATGCCCCTCCCCTTGGTTTTTAAAAACATTTTGTTTTCTGATTTTGTGTATGAGCCCCCTTAGGGAGTGCAACTTGTAGGCTTCGGCCATTTTACTTCAAGAAAACATGCTGAATAGATTCATCATCCACACAACCAAACGGGCAGCTACGAACACTCCCAATTCCACGGTTTACAAGCCAAAGTCTGGTTGGTACCGCAGCCCAATAGATACGCCAAAGGAAGGTTTGTACTTTCGGCTGCACCATCAGCTTCCAAATTCGCCCAACATTCACGCTGCAGCAAGAGTTATCCGCTTCCCCCTCAATCAGACGTGTATAAACTTGCTTTGCAAAGCTTTTGGCCTTCTCACAAGGTTTACAAATGAGCCTATCCTCCTCCTCCAAGCTATCAATAGGCAGATTCAAAATTCGGTTGGACAGAATAGGAGCAAATAATTCCTGCAATGCATTAACATCCCACTGTGCTGACTCACCAATTAAGCAATTAACTTTCTGAGGAAAAACAACATCCATATTAATAAAGGTTGGCCAACGGTTTAGTGAATGCGGTCCAATCCAATTGTTCTCATAAAAAGAGCAATTATTTCCATTCGCAATACGCCATTCAGAATTTTCCACCATCCATCCCGCAGCTAGTCGCATTAATTTGCAGGTGTTAGAATCTATTCTGTTATAAGATGGGTCACCCAGACGTGTCCGGTACCTGGACATGAAGCTTTTACACCAAAGAATATCCTTCTCAATCAAGAGCCGCATGCAGTGCTTTGCAGCCAAGGCCCTTTGCCATAGGGAGAGGCGCCGTATGCCAAGACCACCCAACTCATACGGAAGAGTTACCAACTGCCAATTCACATAATGGATTGAATTATTCTTTGCAACACCACTCCATAAAAAATGTCTTATAGTCTTCTCAAGATCAGCAATGATACTTGCGGGAACAATACAGTGTGAAAGGATATAAACTGGAATGTTGGCCAATACTGATTTAATGAGCAAAAGTCTACCTGCAAAAGATAGCATACGTGCTGACCAAGTCACAATCTTGTCCTTAACTTTCTGGATGATGAAAGAAAAGTCCTTCCTTTGAGGCATAGCTGAAATGATTGGAATCCCCAAATACGAACATTCTTTCCCCTGCTTAATTTGAAATTTACTGGCTATCATTTTCCTTCGTTTTTTGGACATGTTGCGGCTAAAGAAAATCTTGGATTTTTCATAGTTTACAACCTGTCCAGATACTGTACCATACTGATGAAGAACAGCTCTGATAGAAGAGACAGCAGAGTGGGAGGCAGGTGCATACAACATGATATCATCTGCAAACATCAAGTGAGAGACCAAGGGGGCACCTCGCCCGATACTAAACCCAATAGCACTACCAGCGGCTCTATGTTGATAAATCAAGTGAGATAGGTACTCAGAAACAATCACAAAGAGATACGGGGATAGGGGGCACCCCTGTCTCAATCCTCTGTTCGCCTCAATCCATGGTAGCTTGACTCCATTAAAAAGAATACCAAACCTGGGATTAGAAATGCAATTCATAACCCAATTACACCATAAATCAGGAAACCCCATCATCTGCAAAATGTGTTTCAAAAAATTCCAGTTCACCCGATCATACGCTTGATCCATATCCAATTTAACTGCCATGAGCCCATCAGTAGCAGAAGACCTGTGCATTCTACATGCCATTTCTTGTGCCAAAAATATGTTATCAGAGCTTGTTCTGCCAGGAATGAATGCAACTTGCTCCTGTGCAATAATGTCAGGAAGTACAGGTTGAAGTCTAGAAACCATAATCTTTGCCACAACTTTATATATTGAGTTGCATAAACTGATTGGCCTAAATTGACTTGGTTTGCATGCTCCATGCATTTTCGGTATAAGTGTAACAAGTGTGTCTTTCCATCTTGTAGGCATGCAACCTTCCTGAAAAAAATATTGTACTGCTGCAATAACATCAGTTTGCGTAATTTGCCAGTATCCTGTCAAAAATTCACTAGATATCCCGTCATTTCCTGTTGCTTTATTCCTCTTGAGAGTATATACCGCTTTCCTTATCTCCTCCTCCGAAACAGGTCTAATAAGGGTGACAGCTTGGTCCCTTGATAAGCACCTGCTAGGTGTGAATGAAGGGAACACTTCCTGTCCATGCTGGGCACACCACTTATGTTTGAAGAAGTCTAACACACAATCATGTATCTCTCCTTGGTTAGACAAGACCTGTCCTTGATCATTTTTCAATTGGTATATTGTATTGTTTCTCAATCGTGAAGTTGCAGCCGCATGAAAATATTTAGTATTTCTATCTCCCAATCTTGCCCAATGCACCTTGGCCCTCTGACACCACCAGTTTTCCTCAAGTTTCAGTGCAGTATGGTACTCAGTTATATTCTTTGAAAGAGTGTCGTTCTCCTCAGTAGACAAGCCCGAATCCACCTCTTTCAGCTGCAGTTGTCTAATAGCACTTTCTAGCTTTTTCGGTTTGCCCACAATATTCCCCAGTTCATTCCTGCTCCATACCTTTAGTGCCTTCAATGCACGTTGAAATTTTGTAGATAAAACATCCATAGGAGACCCCCTAGTCCTTCTAAGCCATGCTGTTGCCACCACACCCTGGGTTTGGGGGCAGTGCAGCCATGCATTCTCAAATTGAGTCCGGCGGGATATACAACCAAGCTCAAGCTTACTAAACTGTATCAGAAGAGGACAATGGTCAGAACCAAGCCTTGTAAGATGATACACCGTAGCACCAGTAAATTCTGACACCCCATCAACATTCAAAAAAACCCTATCCAGCCTCTCATAAATTCTGGCCAGACCATCCTTATTGTTACACCAGGTATACCTATTGCCAATAAAGCCCAAATCACACAACTGCAGCTCCTGTATGAAGTCACTAAACTCATCCTGAGCCGGCCCATAAGAAAATTTCTTCCCTCCCTTTTTTTCCTCCTGACTCATAACTACATTAAAGTCACCTGCCACAAGCAGCGGACCACCCAATTCAGCAATCTTCCTTGCCTGTTGCAGTACTATCCTCCTTGTTGCAGTCTCCTTTGATGCATATATGCAGCAACAGTGCCAAATTTTTCCACCCATCTGTTCCAGCTGAAGCCCAACCATCTGTCTTGAAGAGTGTACCACCTTAACTTTAACCCAATCTCTCCAAAGAACAATAATTCCACCAGACAAGCCAACTGACGGCTGAACAAAAAAATTCCAATTTCTCCCAAGAAGTCGATCCACATCCTTCCTATCAAATTTCATCACTCTGGTTTCCAGCAGTGCAACCACAAAAATTTTATGCTCCCTTACCAGTCGCTGAAGATAGGTTCTGGATTTTGAAGACTTTATTCCGCGCACATTCCACACTATCAGTGCCGGCTTATTACCTGTTGCTGTATTCATTATAAATGATTTTACAATGTGTCCCTGCATTCCGAGCGACAATGCTCGCACCACACCAAGCAATTGGTTGACCCCCACTCAACCCCGCAGCAATCTGCATCAAAGGTGCTATGATGCAATGGTAAATAGCCTCATTTTCACACATCACCGCTGCAATTTGCTTCCAAATCCTGCGCCCAATCCCATCCACAGGTTTGCTGCAGCAATTATTATCCCATATGGTGATGCTGTTCATCCTCCAGTGCGTGAGCTGCACTGCAACATGGAAATACCGTTCATCACCTGCCACACCAATCCAGCCGACACTGATCAATCCAGCCGACGAGCAGCCATACCAATCCAGCCGACGAGCAGCCCCATCAAGGTGAACCAGAGGACAGAGCATGCCCGATCGAGGCAGAGCGTCTTCAGCAATCAGAAATCTGGTGGTAGTGGAGTTGACCCAAAGCTCCATTTTCTTTATAAACAGCAACAACAGATATAGAATAGGGCACTGCATGATTAACCCGCGAGCAATCACCCACAAACCGAGGGGCGTGAAACAAAACAGCATGCCGACCAACAGAGTGGGACCATCATCCGACCAAACCCACGGGTCATCAACCAGCTGCTCCAATTGAACAATAGATCTGTTTCCATCCATTCCCATTCCAAATATCAACCAATCCAGCACCCTCAACCAGCCAAAGAGCAACCACATGCCAATCCCAAACCAGCACAGGGGGAATTGCATACACAAAGCCATCACAGCAGATTCATACACACATCCAAACAACAGCAAATAAGCAAAGCGTGGCACACCGTCGGCCAGAATCACTCGACAAAATCGGGAAAACGAGGTTTGGCACACCTTCGGCCAGCATAAAACCAAGGAAAAACAACTCAAAGCTCCGCCACGCAGGCGAGAGAAAGACAGACCTGCGTGCCGCCCCGGCATGTTAATTTTGTGCTTCATTAATAAGAGTAAGAGGGGGATGAAGCTCAATCAGCCGTCCCGGCCGTTCCGCACCCTGCCGACTCACCTCGGTTGCAATTGCCTTCCCCACAGTCACATTCGGCACAGCTGTGCTAAGTCTCTCGTGCTCCAGAACACGCCCCGCAGGCTGCAAATTCGCCTCCGAATTACGAGTCACCCGAGTACCATTCGTCAGCGTCACGTTCTGCCGCTGCCGGTCATACGGAATCCATTTCGTTCCCGTCATCGGCCTCGTCTCCGGAAATCTCCGGCCCGGTAGCGAACCCGACCGGTTAGCTGGCCCGGATTGCCCATTCCTGCGCAAAGGCCTGCGCGACCTGCCCCTGGTTCGGCTTTTGCTATGGACCACCATCCATGGACCGAACCCGGTTCGGTCCAATTCCTTCTCCTGCGCCTCCACCGGGATGTTAAAACTGAGCGGGTCCGGTTTAATTGCTTGGGCGGACCGGTCCACCGGTCCAGGAATTTCCCCAACCTGCTGCTGCCTCCCTTCTTCCAGCCGGTCCACCGGTCCAGGAATTTCCCCAACCTGATGCTGCTGCTGCCTCCCATCTTCCAGCCGCACCTCACTTTGTTTTTCCGGCTGAACCGGCTTGCACGCACCAGTGATATGACCTGCCCTTCCGCAGTCAAAACAGATCCTGGGCAAACCTTCATACTCAAATCTCTGAAATATTCTCCCATTACTGCTATTAAGCCAAATTCCAGGACGAAGAGGTTTAGCCAAGTTTGCCCTAATGCAAATACGGGCAAAAGAAGTTCTCTCCATTCCCGAGGTCCATCCATCAATTTGTAATGGTTCTCCAATAGTTGAAGCAACCCGAATCAAGTTGACAGAGTCCCAGTACACAAAAGGTAAATCAGGCAGGCGCACCCAAATTGGCGCCGACATAATAACAGATGGGCTCGGAACAAAATCCGAGGTCCATTTGTCCAAACCAAAGAGTTGATCATTCACAAACCAGGGACCGCCGTGCCAAACAAAGTCCCTATCCGCCTGGTTGGTGAAATGTAAAGCGATACAACCTTTTCCCATATCCAGTACGCGGAACCCCTGAAAGTGTCCCCAGCGCCTCTGCAACTCGCGAGCAAGCCACAAAAAAGAAAACCTTCCTCCATAAAGCCGCCCAACTAAGTCATACTGGTGGTAGACAACTCGTCGCTGCATAGCATGTTCACACATTTGGACCTCCTGCCCATCAAAATACTCGTCAACAGATTTTGGTGCCAAATGTGCTATATTCATATTGGGAGGCCTAGCCAAGGTATTAATGCCTGGCTGCGAGAGCGCGGGCACAACAGATGGAATACCAATACGACCCGGCGACCCAGCCGGCGACCCAGCCAATACTTCTTTGAATGATTTTTTCCCCGTCCCAGGGCTGGAAACACCTTCCTCAGCTACTAATCTGCCCGACACAACATGCTGCAGGTCATTCTTACCCTCTGTGGCATTATGCCGAACAGGTGAAATGCATCCTTCCTGCTGCAGTGAAGAGGCAACCCCATGGCTGCATTGACCTTCGTCCCTACCCCCAAGCACGGCTAACGGCTGTGCAAAGTTGTCGGCGTGAACAGCCGGCACTCCGTCCCGATCCCCCACCGGACTGACGTCATCCACCGTAGTGATCACTGCCTTCCCTTTCTCCGTCAAACGTGCCTTCTGGATTGAACCCAGCGCTTCACCAGCAAGAATAATGGAGTCTGGGGCCAACGGAGACATTTGAGACTCAATTTCATCGTCCGCCGTACCCGTTTCCGATTGAACATCTAACGCCCCTGAACTGCCCTCAATCGCTGGCGAAACAGTCGAGGAAGTCTTCCCTTTCACCACAATACCCGTTGGACGGACCTTCTTAACCTTAGCCCCTGCCATCCCGTCGCTGGCAGCACGTCGCTCCCGGGGACGACGATCGAACGCGCTCCAACGCGGTTCGAACCGCGTTCGCAGACGCGCCCCACCGCAGGCGCGGGCGGGCGAATTGCTTTTGCGAAAAATTCCAATTGCGAAAAATTCCTTTTGACGAGGCAGAGGATGCTGAATAATCTCGACAAGAGCAATTTTTGGCTGCTTCATAAAAAAAATGAACAAAAAGCCACCGGAACAGCCCTGACGGCAACGAACATCCGGAATGATTGAACAACGAGAAGAAATTCTGGTAACTCAAGCGCGGAGGTCCAAGAAATAATGCAACAAAATACAGCGGGGAACGAAGAATCGGAACCATGAAGGCGCCTGCGCGGCAACTTTCTTCGTAAAACCGGGAAGCATCGATTGGCTGAGAAGCAAATTGTATACAATTAATCAAGCAAGTTTTAATTTACAAATTTGTCCATTAATGAAAGCATTCATTTTTAATTTATTTTTTTACTTAGTAAAAAAGAGAGATATTTGCATAATTCATGCACCCATGTATTTAATAAATTCTTTAATAAATCCTTCACAAATAAAAAAAAAAAAAACATTCAATATGGCCACATTTCAATTTGCCTGTTGGAAGGCCGCTGATAAGAAGAGGAAGATGAGCGTTTTTAAAGCAAACGTTAAAAGGCATTTTAAAAGGAGCTTTTTAGGTCATTTTTAAATACTTAATAAACATTTATGTCCTTCCATTTTTTTTTTAGGACTACCATTTGCATACCAACTGCTACAAACACCAGCTAACTGAATCATTCTACACCCACAAATAGTAGGGAGGTGAGCAGGAAACAATATTCCAGAGTTATACAAGCAGAAGCACAAACAGACCATCTCTAAAATCAAATGATCAACCATGAGAAAAAGACCTCATTTCAACGATGAGAATGGCAAGAACAAGGCAAAGGATCGAAATCGGATTTGCCATCGTGATCCACTATGTTGTCGACGACATAAAGATGATTACCTAAGCCATGGCTTACACTGAAGATATCTGCAAGGAAAAACAGTGCAGCATCAGCAAGCAGACATATGAAATCCTTCATAAAAGAGACTTGACTCTAAATTCATTCCTATAAAGGTATGCACACAAGGTCATGAACTGTGCTCACAAGTTAAAATATCAAAATTATTTTTACTTATCAATAATACAGATTAATCAGTTATCCAATATTAATTCATTTTCAGCAGACAACTCAAGCAGATTAGATAACTAAAAGCTGTAATAGACAGCATCATTCTGACAAAGTGAAGGATCTGGTTGTTCGGCCATGGTTTTAATACAGTTAAAGCTTGTGAAAATTGTACCTGCTTTTTCTTCTTCGGCCTTCTCTTGCGACGAGGTTTGTGGACATCGGAATTTGAACTGAGATTGCTGTTGAGATCAGCTGAAGCATTTGTTGACCTCTGCCTTGAAATGGTTCTGTTTCTGCTATTAGGCACAGTGCTGGAACTTGGCAGCCTAACATTCTCTCCAGAACGAAACCTACTCAAAGGCAATGACCGGGGTGGTGGCATAAGGACTCGCTCAGGTATCTGATTAGAAAGAGGTCAAAGGTAAAGCGAAAGTTTATCCAATAACACAAGTATAAAATAAAGGAAAGGCAAACGTGGGGAGTAACCAACAAATAATACAACCTTGTTCCTTTCATCACTGGACATGCTTGAGGTTGCTTTTCCAGATGCACTAGAACCTGGCTCTCTATACAAAAGATTAGCATATTCAATTCATTAATGGTGAGAGAAGGCAATCTTTACATTTGAAAACTTGAAGAGAAAAAAAAAAAAAAAGTTTGCATATTTCACATTGCTTAACATTATAGGTTCAGAATTTAATCAATAATCCACTTATATATTATTATGAAAATAAAATATTATTGTTTGCCTTCTGGCCATGTTGCAGAAAGTATCAATCAGAAAAATCACACGTTTCTGCATGCAAAACTAGTTCTATACTTTCCAGGCAGTAGGATTCATTAGAAATATCATTCAATAATGAGCAAGATATCAATCATAAGTTCATTCAATTATTGAACAATTCATCTTCGATGAGAATTTAAAGAAAACTTCTCAACGAAGAATTGGAAAAAAAAAAAAAAGAGCAGCATCATCCAAGCCTATTGCTGTACGTGCAACACGTGCATGCAGCACCTACTGCCAAGTGCAAATGCTGACCCTGTGTAGCATGGGGAGTGCAAGCAAAGTGTGTGCCTTAGCTCATAAACTAGTTCTACAATGGCTAAGTCGGAGTTCTAATGCATGCAGCATAGGAAACAAAAAGGAATCAATACAATTGATTATTAAAAAATGATGATTATAACAAACTATTTTACCCAAGAGTTTATAAAAGATGCAGAGAAAGATGAAGAAAGGGATTCCAATTTTTGTTATTAAACATAATTTTTCACTTTTTATTCTTTTAGCTTCTTTTTCATTTATGATTAATTCTACCGTACCTAACTCTGAAGTAAGGTAGCTGTGAGGCCGTCAAATAAGTTCCCTTTTAGACAGATCATATTTTAATATTAGAATGCTTTGTTTCGATGCCAATGCCAAGAACTAAGAAAAAAAAAAGTTAAGTAAACCGAGATAAGGAAGCAAAAGATTAAAAAGGTATCAGTCAAGATGACTATATCAATTATTCGACCATCAGACCTCAAGATATAGGTAACCCTATTAACCTAGAGAAATGTTACTAAAGACAATACTAAAATCCCAATGTACTCTAACAACAAATCAAGAGGATGATTTGCAAAATATCATGGTTGAAGTAAATGAGATCGTATCAAAGAGAGGGGAACTCTTTACAACTAGTATTCACGTGAAAAAAAAGCTTAATTCTATCATTATAGATAAAAGAATTTAAAATAATTTGATCTTTGAAAGTCTTATAAAGATGGTGCACTCAGAGACTATATCTCATCTAAGACTCTATTCGTTATGGTGGATTAAAAAAGACAAAGAAAAGAGTCCAAAAGCAATACAATGTGAAATTCACAAACACCTAAGATTATATTGATAAAGTTGTATTTGAAATAGTGTCTCGGGATATTAGCTAGATTATATTAGGATACGCATAATTGTGAGACTGAGATGCTATACACCATCATCGAGCCCAACGATATTGGTTCAAAAAGGATAAACGGAACCTTATTATGATTCAGATAAAGAAAAGTCAATAATAGACGTTGTTGTTCATGGCCAAGTAAGGAGATTACTAAATGCATGCCAAAATCATATGTTATTATTAGTCAGACTTAAGAAACCAAAGATTGGTATCAAAAAATGCTGAAACCTCCCAAGACCACGTGAGAATATAATAAGTCTATCCATTACTATTCATTGAACTCACAAGGTTACCTAGAACACACGTTGTGGAGCATGCGATTCAATCTTTGTTTGATGTGATGCTTCCAAGCTTCCAAACCTACGTATGTACAGCAATTCTGTGGTAGAAATTGAGGAGATCAAGAGATTAATCATAGAGTTACTGTAGAATAAAGTATTCAAGTTGAGCAACGTGGCACTTTGGTGGTCGTAGTACCAAAGAAAGATCATGGCATATGTGTGGGTTATCGAACATTTACCAAAATCACCATCAATAATAAGCATTCCCTACCGAAGATTGATGTCTCTTGGACTAGCTAAAGCATGCACGAGTATTCACAAAGTTGGATCTCAAACTAGGATAACACAAAAGGGGATAAATGGACGAATTTGATCTCTGAAAGTCTCATAAAGATGGTACACTTAGAGACTATATCTCATCTAAGACTCTATTCGTTATGGTGGATTAAAAAATACTATCTGAAAGAGTCCAAAAACAATACAATATGAAATTCACAAGCACCTAAGATTGTATTGATAAAGTTGTCTTTGAAATGGTGCCTCTATATATTAGCTAGATTATATTAGGATACACATAATTGTGAGACAGAGATGCTATACACCATCATCGAGCCCAACAACATCGGTTCACGAAGGATAAACAGAACCTTATTATAATACGAGGTAAAGAAAAGACAACAATAGACATTGTTATTGTTCATCAAGTAAAGAGGTTATTAAATGCATGCCAAAATCATTTGTTGTTTGTCAAACTTAAGAAACCAATGGTTGGTATCAAAGGATGTCGAAACCTCCCAGGACCACATAAGAAAATAATAAGAGTTTATTCCTTGCCATTCATTAAACTCACAAGGTTACCCACAACACACGTTGTAGAGCATGCGATTCAATCTTTGTTTGAATCATTGCTTTCAAACTTCCAAACCTAAGTATGTACTGTAATTCTGTGGCAGAAAATGAGAAGATCAAGAGATTAATCAGAATTACTTAAGAATGGAGTACGCAAACTGAGCAAAGTGGCAATTTGGACGTTGTGATATTAAAGAAAGATGGAGGATGGCATATGTGTGTGGGTTATTGAACACTTAACAAAATCACCATCAATAATAGGTATCCCATTCCTAAGATTGATGATCTCTTGGACTAGCTAAAGCATGCATGAGTATTCACAAACTTGGATCTCAAACTAGGATAACACCAAAAAGGGAGACAAATTTCAAGACTCGATAAGGATTGTATGAGTGACTGATGCTATTTAGGTCATGCAACTCCTTGTCGAGGTTGAAATAAAGAGAACATGACGTCGCCCCAGCAGATAACTAGGAACGCCACGCACCTATATTGTTATCTAGGCCAGGACATTCATCAGTATGAAAGCTAATAGTACGGGACAGCGGAATAACTAATTAAACCCTAAAACTTGCTTATAATAATTGTACAACTTCAGTAAACTAGCCATCAAATTCTGCTTTACCCGCACAAATAGCGTAAAAAATGGAACGATATTCTATACCCCTATTTAGAGGATTTTGTTGTGGTATACCTTGACAACATATTTATTTATATTAACACTCTCAAATAACATGTAGAACATTTGAGAAAGACGTTTAGCATCATAGACACCTATCAACTAAAGTGGAATGGGAAGAATTGTGTGAATGCAAGGGATGCCCTTGTACATATCTAAGCTATCAAATCAGTAATGGCTAAACAAGCATTGACAAAAGGAAGATAATGATTATTCAAGAATGTCATATCTCAAAATATTATAGATGGCAGGAGTTTTCTTGGAGCCTGTCAACTTCTGAGAAAATTCATGAAAGATTCTCTAAGATTGTGTAACTGTTATACTCACTCGTCTAAAGTTTGAGTCAAAAGAACTACATCAACAACCTTTCAAACAATTAAAGAAGGTAATTAATAAAGCACTAATCATAACTCTACCAAATCAACAACGATTGCTTGAGATTCAATGGCAGACACATCTAGCCATGCTATCAAGACAGTTCTAATGCAGGAAGGATAACTTGTAGCTTATTATTTTAACTTAAAGAAATGCAAAAGAATTATTCAACAAATAAAAAAGGAACTTCTAGCCTTATATCAAGTCATAAAACATTGGAAGCCATACATTCTTGAAAAGAAGGCCATAATGCACTTAGACCATCATACTTTGCAGTATCTACAAACTCAACCGAAGTAACAAAAAGCAAAACATGTGAAATGGAAGTCATACCTATAACAATTCAACTTAGTCCTCAAATACAAGGAGGGCACACAAAACCAACTTGTAAATATGATTTCTCATTCTCCCTCAATCATATTATGCTGGACAAATATTATGCAAATATAGCCTGCAATTCGAGAAATATGCTATCAAATATGAAAAGGATACAAATTTTGTAGTTATTTATCAAGAACCAAACTGAGGGAAATTTGTAATTCGAAATGGATTACCAATCAAGGAAAATAGTTGTGTATGGAGGCTTATACATCTAGAGTTCTTAGGAATTTTGGATTCTTTAAAACTATCCAAAATTTCAAAGGTATGTCTATTGGCCACAAATGGACTCGGATGTTGAGAAATTCATTCATGGGTGCAGGCTATGTTGTATGACGAACCTATCCAATCATAAGTAGGGAGGACACATGCCATTACTAATAAATCTGAGGCCCTAGAGCAGTATCTAGATGGACTATATCGAATAACTACATACAATCCAATGAGAACACATCTAGAAGTAAATAAGTTCTCTAAGATTGTCATATTCATGTCATTTAAAAAAGAGATCACAAGAAAAGAAACCACCCCCTTCTTCCAAAATGTATGAGCTTATTTTGTTTTATTATCATCCATTTGTATCAAATTGGGATACATATTCCTTGAATAAATTTTGATAAGCATTATGAGGAAAGATAGATACTATTCTGATGCAGAGTGAATCCTTCCATCAATAGATTGATGAACAAACTAGAGTAGTTAACAGAATAATTATTAGTCTACTTATGGGTCATAATACTTAACACCCAAAGACTTGGGATTAAAGTATTATCTATGTACAATTTGCATACAATAATGTTGTACATGCATCTACATCAAAGAGTTCTTTTGAAACTTGTATAGGATTCATAACATAGTCTACTAGATTTGGAATTCAAAGTACAAGTAATGAAAAAACTGAAAGTGATGTCCAACAAAAAGTTCAAATATTTCCCAAAATAATACGAAACACACATGCTAGTGTTGAAATACAACAAGTCAAATTCCAAAAGAAGTATAAGAAGCGACATGTTCAACATAGAGTTGAGAAGAACTTTGCAAAGGCAACTCCATTTGGTAAGAAAATATTGAAAAGATATTGTAAAAAGTTGAAACCAACATGGTATAACCCTTTAAAGATAATGTAAAAGGACAACAATAATGCCAATCAACTTAAGTTGCTAGCATATATCAAAATTTATCTAATCATAAATGTTCAGAACTTGAAATCGTTTGAGCCATCTACGCTTGATAAAGAACCCCATGAGCACATAATACCAATGGACAACCTAGTCATAGATGTTGATAATACCTTAAACGAAGATAGCATCCTTGGAAAAAGAACTATCATGACAAAGAGAGGGACCAAAACTTTCTACTTAATTAAAAATAAACGAAAGAAGCCGACTGCTGCAAAATGGTATCACTTCAAGAAAAGTATAAAAAAAGAAGTCTATGATCAGAAGATCTATTATAGATTCATTTAATTACTGAATTGTTCATATCTAAGAAGGACTCAAAAAAGACATTTCTATGAAGAATCCAAAAAAGACAGCTTCATGCATCAAGCAACATGCCAAGGCAGCGTGCAAGGTTACTGCCACACACATAACACACGCTACAATAGGTGCAACTTATTGTCGCGAACACATCGCGCTGTACACGCTGCAATTGTAGGCAAATTAGCTAATATCAAAGTTTGTCAAACGCTAATATATTTTACCAATTCCATTGATTTTCTATTTCTTAATGCATTCAATATTAAGCACATCAATCATTATCTTTTATGTCTTAATGCACACTTCATCTTTAAGTTTACGTTAAAAGATGTCCTCATTGAATCATGTAAAAAGGCATTTGGCCTATTGAAAAAAAGACATTTTGAGAATGTAGTTTCCTAGCATACTGAACATGACCCCTTCAATCGGATCCCATTTTTAATCAAGCTTCCCAAGTTAAACTGAAAGTTCTGCAATGCTACGGCCCTTCACAAGTTAGGTAGCTTTATTGGTTACCCAATCATGATGGACTAGCTAATCCCTTCCAAAGGTCTCACCTTCACCAGACTTTGTGAAAGTAGATTACAAATGTTCTATGCCTAAACCTATCTTGCTTCAACTTAGAGAAGACTAATCATATACTAGTTAAATATGTTGATTAGAAACCATGTCCAAGGAAGGTGTTCAACATCTATGTGCACACCCCAAGATAGAGTGATCTCCATGCAAGGGCATGCCCCACTCTTCGAGTTAGCCTTGCCCCACAAGAGATTCTCATGCTAAAGATTAGCTCACCATTAATGTAACTTATCCCCAACTAATGATTCATTCTAGCTTACAATTTATGGTTCTCCCCATCAACTCCATAGCTTAGTTTCCTCATCTTTCAAGAACGCATAAGGAAAGTCAAAATGGATTCTTGCACCTTGTGTTCCTTGTAAAACATTTCTAATTACTCAAACAAATCTTCTAGTCTAGCATAACCTAATCCATTGCTCTCTAACTCCACTTATTCTCTTCCTCCATTCAACACCAAATGAAAGGGGGTGGTGAAAAATTTCATTAGTGTGATTAAGAGAATAAGTGAAAAAAATAATTTGTCTCTTTTATGACTTTGATTAGGCCTTTTATGTGTAGTTTTTAGCTTTCTTGACTTTCCATTTGTAAGCCTCTTTCATAGCAATCAAATGGGCACATCGACATACTAATTGCCCGTAGTGAAAGATCTCTTGTGCCTACAATGGTCCTCATCAACTCTGGGCTGTGAACTCCATCTACCAACCCACCCTTCCCTTTTGATTAGGTCCTACGATGCCTCCTTCAAGAAATACATCTCACACCTCCACCTAAACCCACTCGTGGGATGCCCCTCACACACCCCTCACTCATCTCTTTCACTACCCTACACCAATTCAGATGGGTGCCCCATGAGCTTTGTGCCATGGTTGGTGTGCAGAAGAAGGCTTATGCAGTTTCTTAGGTCCCTTGCTACTTTGCAAACTACTTGCATGCGAGTGGGCCGCTCTTCTCTATCCCTTGCTAATGTTAGTGGTGAGTGGGCCATCCGCTGCAGCTACACCCTTGGTTGTGGCTGTTGATACTGTGAACAACTCTTTACTAGAAGGTGTAATGCCTGCTCCCAATGTGTGTGGTTCATTTCAGGCAGCAGTGGCACCGTAGCTAACTACAATTGCATGCTTAGCTACAATTGCATTTGTTCCTGTTGTGCCTGCAGCTAAGTTTGTCTCAATTGAGAATGTGTTGAGGGAGGAACTCTATATCCCGCCCTCTATTTGTAGGGAGGTTCTCTCCCCTACTATAGCCCATGCTGCCCCTAATTATGTTGCCACCTCCATTTGAATGCATGGCATTTGATAGATTGCCAATGAGAATTTTGCTTTTGAACTTCATTGTAGTGAACTCACGGCTGCTTTGAACTCACCTAGGAGCTTCGAGGTGCTGACTGGCAAGAATTTGACTGAGAATCAACCCATAGTGGGGGTCCCTTGAAGGCCTGAACTATCTCCCCTTGGCTGCCTCCCCCTTCCCATGTGACAAGAAAACTTGGATGTTTCTAACTTGGTGACAACAAACTGTTCCTACCTTCAAGGATCAGTTGTTAAGCTCTATATCAAGGCCTGAGACTAGAGACTGAATTCCATAAATGGGACCTTGTCGACAGGTATTATGGGGGCTCTTTTTCCATTGTTTGGTTGGCGTGTGAATTAACCTGATGCTGGGGTCACCTTCAAGGGTATAATGTTCTAGACGTGGGATCGAGTTGCACTCCATTTAGAGAAGGTCATTGACTGCAATTCTATTTGGGATCTTGTACCTTGGATCATGGGGGGCCAGGTCCTAGGCCTTGACTATTGGTCTCAGCAATTCATGTTGGGTCTGTTTATGATTATGTTGACCGCTGTGTTGGTGTGCTTTCCCAACTTGTCGTTCTTATATTCAGACACAGTAAACCTTGTTCACATTGCAACCTTTATTGGCAAAACCAACTCAAATCAATGACTAGACTACTCACATGGATTGGTCTCCCTATGCACAGGAATGAATTTGAATGAACTTGGCAGCACCCATTTTCTTTGAAATATGGTTGGATGGGCATAGGGGCATGACCTTCCAACGCTTTGAATATAAAGGGCTACCTATCATTTTCTTTGATTGTGCAAAAATGGGACATTCTGGTGGTGCTTGCAAACAACTTGACAAGCTCTGATAACAATGTGTAGACACTAAGTAAGAATTTAAATGCAGTTGCCACTTACACTGTGAAAAACAATGGAACTTCTGTACCAGCTAAATCTGGCCTTGGCCTTGGATGATCGTGCTGCCAAGGTGTAGGCGACATGCTGGGAATCCTGTCATGGCAAACAGAAATCGCACTGACATGTCTGTCTCCAACCCTGTAAAGCCTCTACTAATATTGTTGCACAAAACAATGCGTTGATGGGGCCCATGGGTTAGCGTAGCCAGGTGGTTGGTTTCCAGGCTGATCTAGCTGCCCCTTGGCCAGCAATGTGGGGGATGCCGTCAACTATTTTTCTTGCTATTCCTATTACCCTGTTGAGGCAGAAAAAGTAATTGTTGAAGGTGAAAATTTAAGTCAAATTCTGTGCTGCAAACTTCACACTCCATACTGGAGTTGGGTACCCCTTCGACTAGGCCTGCGACAACGGAGTGTTCAAGCAATCTATTACTTGATCCTGGTCCGCTGCTGATTAGATTACCACAAACATAGGAAATCACCAACGGAGCATAATGGCTCCTCGGCACCTCCATCTCCTCAATGACTACAGCTCTCACTTGGAATATTCAAGTGAAATCATCCTCCCCTCATAATCACTCAAGGGAACTAGTAAGACTTCATAAGGTGTATTGTGTTGCACCTAGAAAAGTAAGTGGACAGTTATTCTAGAAAATAGACCAATTGGTTTCTTGGTAGAATGAGAATTTATGCTTGAACATTTTGTTGGTAGCTTGGGTGGGATAATTACTTTATGCAAAAGCTGCATTCAAACCTCAATCTCTAAACAAATGAGACAAGCTATTGTTCCTAATATAACTAGTGCGGGTGCTCCATACTGAACATTTTGTTATGCATCCAAAGAGCATACAATCGGGAGGAAAGCCTAGAATTTTATTCATTCTATTGGATCCAGAGAGGTGCCTTTGATTGTTGCAGGGGATTTCTACATTGTTATAGCTTGGGAGAAGAAGAAGAGTGGGAAAAGAGTCTGCTACTCGACTGCCCAAGAGGAGTTTTAGAAGTTTCTTATTGGCTTGGGCCTATGTGATATGGGTTTCAATGAAAGCCAATATACTTAGTGCAACCCAAATTTTTGTGGAACTAGATAAGACCTTCCTAAATATTGTTGTATTACTAGCTCTCCTTGAATAGGTGGTCTACCAGCTTACAAGGGTAGGGTCTGATCATTGCCTTCTTTTGATTTAGCTTCAAGACTTTAGTGATGGAAATGCGTGCAAGAGAACTCAAAATTAGGACATGTGACTGGACTTTCTTGACTTATGGCAAGTTGTTTCGACAAGTTCGAGCAAGAGTACTAGGGGCTCCCCTCCAACTAGGGTAAATTCAATCAATCCTTTCGTGCCATTAACAGGTGAAGTAGGAATAATGTTAGGGATGTTACCATATGCCTCAAGATTCTCTTGAAGATATTCTAAAACTTCAACATAACGAAAAGCTAGCATGGGCTTGGATGAAATGGAGCACAAGCATATTTTGAACATTTTCTCCTAGTATCGTAATGCCTTGTCCAAGGAGGAGTTCTAGTGGTGGCCAAGGGTTAAGCAATAGTGCACTTGCAAGGTGATCAAAACTCTTCTTCCATGCAACAGCTACCAAGTTGCTTCAAGATAATCACATATCTTCTTTGCAGGATGGTAATAGTAACACTTACACGAGTAGGATATGTAAAATATGATTTTAGACTTCTTAAAAAAATTCGAATACCACCTCCCCTATGGTATTTTCTCCACCTCTTCCCCTTCCATAGGTTGTATTATTAACACATTATTAAACCGTGCAATATGCCACAATGACTTATAACGAGATCAGGAGAGCTATTGCAACTTTTCAACCTAACCAAACTCCTGGCTATGACGACAACATTGGCTCCTTTAACAAAAGCTTAATGGGCTATCATGCAAGTCAACATTTACCAAGCCATCCATTATGTCTTTACTCGTGCTAAGATCCTGATTTATTAGGATAGACTCATTGTTCTAATTTCAAATGTGCAATAAACTAGGAGATTAGGTTAGTTTAGGCCCTTATATCTCTACAATATTATATATGATCAGAAGATCAAAACCCCCCATAAAAGAAATGTTGAAAAAAAAAAGAAAAAAAAGTCATGTGCGCGCACATTCGTAGGCAAGTGCGCCCTGCGCGTGACATTATCAAATACACGCGCATGACATTGGACATCTTGCATCGCAGGGCAGGCGCTCGAATTCAGGTGTCGCAACTACAAGCGTAAAAACACGCGCCCGAATCACCGTGCACTAATTTTGCCATGAACATTTTTGCCTCAACACGTGAATAAAACATGAACAAGCGAATAGGGATAGACACGCGGAAGACACACGTGCACAGCTGGGCAAGTTGAAGGCACGCGCGAACGAGGGATCGGTGTGAGGGGGCAACAAGCCGGTTGGCTTGAAATTTCAAAATTTAGGGCAATTTTGTCTTTTTATAATTTAAATATCAATTAAAATATTGTATCGAAGCCCTATATAAAGGGGTAAGAAAAGTGAAGGCAAAAACTTTTTGAGATAAATTTTCAAAGAGGAGAGAACTAGAGATTAATCTAAAAAAGAATTCAAAGTGAATTCAGAAAAATTGAGAGATTTTTGGGAACGAGAACTTTGTAAAAATTCAAAAATCCCTTAAAATGAATCTTCTTGAGAAAATTATCCTTTGGGACAAAAGTATTCTGTCTCTTCTCCTTTTACCTTTGCTCATGCCATATTCACGCTTCCACTTCAGCTGCGACTACTCTAAAAAAGGTATGCTGACCAGGACTCGAGACAAGAACACCCTGGCAAACAGATCAATATACAAGGTTGTAATTAAGATTTTGGTCCACCATCTGCATGAGATACTTTTACATAATATTGAGGCTGAAGAAGTTGCTTTTATATAAGGGAGATCGATATCAAACAATATCCTCATGCACAGGAGCTAAATCATAGGCTTAATATGTCTTCTTCTTGGCTCAAGTCGGGCATTGTGTAAGCATATGATTGGGTTAGTTAAGACTTTCTCTTTGTTATGTGACACCAATTTAGCTTTCTAGAGTTTAGTGTGCATGTGTGAGAACTTGTATCGCGTACTCTCACTATAGGATCTTGTGATCTTCTATAAGGGTTCCCTTCTCACCCTACGTCTTTACCATTGCTTCAAAGTTTCTTTCTATGGTATCAGTGACATGAAGGAAAAAAATGGAATTTCAGGGGATAAGAATATGCCCTATAATATCAATTATTTCCTACTTATAGTATGCCAATGGCATTATGTTGTACAACCTAGATATGTGGACCACCATAGTCTCCATTCGCAATGCCTTTGCTATATATGGTGAGGCCTTTAGCTTACATATTAATGTCAATATTTGGGGTTAAGTTTAGTAAAAAGTATGCAACACCAAAGAAGATGATATCTAACAAATGGATGATTAAGCAAGCAACGAACTTCAAATACTTGGGTACCACTCGTAGTAATAAACAACTCGTGGCTTCTAATTTTTATCACCTATATAATGGTGTTCGATCCACAATTGGCAATTGAGGGACTCATGATCTTTCCCTTGATGGTTGAGTCAAATTGGTGAACTCAACTCTTGTTGTTATCCCAGTCTTCCTTGTCTTATGCACTTGGCCATACTCAAGCCCTGATTGAAAGAACCATCAAAAGCTTCATATATCGTGCATCGTGTTCATGTATGCATTATGTGGATTGGAACACGATTTCTAAGCTAAAGGATTTAAGAGAGCTTGACTTCCCCCACTTGATCCCATGACAGATTTCTCTTACTGCTCGACATACCCATGCTTTCCTTGCCGATAATGACACCTTGAGGGTCAAGTCTATGCATGCTAAGTACAACAACAACCCTATGCATTTGAGACCCTTTATAGTGATTCTACTTCTTGAAGTCTTATATGTCATGCTAAGGTTCGCTTTACTTAACACTATTTAGAGGATTGTTGATTATAAGTAGCAGTGCACCTTTCATGACAATTCGTTTGGCCTGGGAACCATTTCTAATTAGCCTATATTGATCAAATGAATGCTTTGCTCCTCGTACATATGGTTGTTTTTTGGATACGGATAGAAACTAGAATTATGATACTACAACTGTTCCACCTCAATATGTCAATGAATTTCTCGTCTCCCTCGTGCCTAGGCTAGGGTGTGTGACAAGCAGATCTAGCATTCGTCGAAGCCTATTTCATCATCCAAAGCAGCATCATATCACATTAGTGATGGGCTATATACTTCCCATGCTTCGGATGGGGCACAGGCATGGAAGGTTCATGCCTAACCTAGGATTCAAGCATTTCTATGGCGTGTGTGTAGGATTGTTGTTCTAACTCGATCTTTTCTCGTTGGTCGTGGGCTTGTATCATCTATTATGTGTTTGTGGAGGTGCAGGACCATTAAGGACTTGGATAATGCTTTGTAAACTTGTCTGGTGGTACAACAAGAGTGGACTATTGTTTCAAATGGATAATGTTCTTAACACATTTCACGTCGTTACAACACTTTCTTGAATCCAATACATTTATTGTGAGGATGGTGGTCTAAAACGGGTTTATATGCTACAACACTCTCATATAGAAAAATTGACATAGTAAGATACATGGCAAACCGACTCTCCCTTATTCAACTCTTTACAATTTTATTTAGCATTAATTTATCTTTGCGTCCTGTTTAAAATTCCTAGGATCGGCTAGGATATGCCACCCCCATTTTGTCGTCATTACGTAGATTGGGACACAATCTCTAGGATGAAGGATATACGCAAGCTTGATTTGCCCCACTTGATCTCGTGGCAAATTTCTCTTACTGCTCAACACACCCGTGTTTTCCTTTCTAGGAGTGAGACCTTGTGCGTTCAATCTATGCATGCTAAGTACAACAACGTCTCTTTGCATTTGAGACTTTTCATAGTGATTCAACTTCTTCAAGACTCATATTTCATGCTGTGGTGTTCACTCAACACCATTTAGAGGTTTGGTGACAATAAGTAGCACCGCACATTTCATGATAATAGGCTTGACTTAGTAGCCATTTTTTATTAGCCTACCTTGATCAATACAGATGCTTTCCTCATGCATATGGCTGATTTTTTGCATACAAATGGGAATTAGAAATATAACAGCATGCTGCAAGTGTTCCACCTTGAAATGACCAGCTGGTCTTGCGTATGTCGAAGTCTATTTCATCATCCAAAGCAACATTATATCGCATTAGTGCTGGGCTGTTGCTTCCCATGCTTCGGATGGGGCATGGGAAAGGAAGGTTCATGCCCAACATAGGATTTAAGCATTTCTATCGCGTGTGTGCACACTTGCTGTTTTAACTCAATCTTTTCTTATTAGTCATGGGATTGCATCATCTATTATGTGTCTGTGGATGTGCGGGAACATTGAGGATTTGGATCGCGCTTTGTGGACTTGTCTAGTGGTACAACAAGAGTGGACTACTTTGTTTTGAATGGATAATGTTCATAGCACCTTCTCCTAGTTATAGCACTTGCTTGCTTGGGTGCCATACACTTACTATAATGATGGTGGTCTAAACCGAGTAAAATTATATGCTACAACACTCTCATATGAAAGAACCAAAATAGTAAGGTACATGGCAAACCGACTCACCCTCATTCAATTTTTTACAATTCGATTTAGCATTGAGCCAATCTATCCTTGCATCCTATTTGGAATTACTAGGATCTGTTGGAGCATGCTACCCCCATGTCATCGTTGACTTCCTGCAAGTCCACCCCCCTTCCCCCCGCTCGTGAATTGGATCAAAATAAATTGTGATGCATCATCTATTACAACCTGTGGGGCTGCTGACATAGCATATGTCATTTGGGGTCATCTTGTTTGATCGACTTAATCGATGTAAAAATATAATCATCGATGGCTTTCCTTCAAAGAGCTTGTTATCTCCATGGCAATTTCACCTATTGTAGGCGTTTAAACCAAACCCCTTCTTGGCTACTTCTAAATTCAAGTGAATTACCTCATCTACAAGTGGAGCAAACTCTCCCTTTCATGAAGGTTGGCTCCAATTAATTTGCTTTAAGGATGTTAGGTTTTCCCTTTCATGTATCTCTTTCTTTATTTTTGGTGGGTCCAGGGAACACCCTTACCACTTGATCTTTCTCACATACTCGTTTTGGAATACTTGTATGAAGCTCCTTAAGCATTACTAATAAAGACTTCGACCACTACGTTCAACTCTTCTAACACACCATAGAAGGAACTTTAAGAGGTGAAGATTTTGAAGCAAAATGTCATCACAAGACAAGCATAAAGTTCACCTCCATTTTGCTCATCTTGTCGTTTATTCCTCTATAGGTGAAACAAGAGCATCAACTTCCATTGTCAAGCAAGTGGTGCTCTTCAAGATCCATGACTTCAACTTCTTAAACATCAACACCCAAGTCTTTGACCAACGTTGTCACACCTATTCTAACATTTTCCCCCACCCCATAACTAACCCCATACATCACTTCCTCCATTGAACCAAAAGAGATCATTAGATAAGAGGGAAATGTGCAAGTGGATTGATTAATGGCAAAGAGATCATTGGATAAGAGGGAAAAGTGCAAGTGAGTTGATTTAGACAAAGAGACCATTGAAACACAAAGAAAGAGTAGTTTACATGACATAAAAAAAAAATAACATTTCCAAGCAAATTTAATCTAAATTGAAACATCTTATCTATTTTCAACACTAGTAGCCTATAACAACCCCAAAGACAAAGCAAAAAAACAAGGCAAAAAGCTTAGCCAAATGGCCTAAAAAGTAAAGCATGGATAATAAGTGTTATAATGAAATCTCCATGATATGCACACCAAGTCCCAAGTTAGAAATTTTTTATTTTTGATGCCCAACCTTACGAAGTTTTAACATATTTGTATACCTACTATGCCTATTTTTTAAACTATGGGAATTTAATTGTAAATAATGACAAACTAGAAAGATCCATCTATATGCAATTTATCCAAAAATTCAAGATATAGGAGATGTCAATGCAAATACTAATGTTTAGCTATTTTGTAGATAATAGGGATGGTTTTGCTTGATACATGTGCAAAAATCTATCAAGCCAATTATATAAACACTACTAATGTTATTGCCATGACCATTAGGAAAATGAATGATTCATGAGATAGGTTTCCTAAATCTAATAGCTATATTGACAAAAGAGAACAATAGTTTCCAACGTAGACGTGTTGCATATCATTTAGTTAACACACTCAGATATGACAAAAAATATTACAGCATAAATGCTAGAACAATGATAAATGTCATGACATAGATATAGCTTTTCACAAGATATAAAAAAAGAAAAAAAAATTTTAGAAAACCTAGCTAGCAAAATACTAAGAGTAAGTAAAGCAAAAAATATCTAAACATTCCCAAGAGCAAAATTCCAAAAGCCAGAAATATTGTAATAGGATACCAAAACGATAAGGCAAATTTCAAAAAGATTAGCTTCATGATGAATGTTGATAATAATTGCAACAAGCAAGCTACGCCACTCCGCCAAAGGGTGTAATAGAGATTATGTAGCACACATCATAATTTCTAGATAACCTACAAAGCTAAATGCCAATCAAGAAACACTGAGTGAAGTTACAACTCCCATGTATTTGACAAGACAGAAAATTATCAAAAGTTGCAATAAAAGATCATTGTTTATACTTTTGCTCAAGTTTTGACAGCAAATTATTTGAATCACTCAAATTTTTTATCTTCAACCATGATTGGAACATAAATATCAAGAATAATACTCAATTTTAGTAATGCCAAAATAAAAAGCATTTTATTTCTAGTTTTACAACAAACAACACTGTCCTGTATCAACAAAATTTAACACATTATAAAAGAAACAAAGGGAAAACCCATTGGCCACACAATTAAATAAACTCCATTAATCACTGAAAGAGTATATATTATTATACCTTGTGCTTCTATCTGTCCATTCATCGTCTGCCTCTGCCTCTTCACTTGAGCTTCCCGAAGAAAAAAAATCATCCTCACTTGAATCCAGAACATCATCATCACTTGCCGTTTCTACTTAGATTACAAAAACAAAAACTAATTATATAACAAAAAGACCCATCATTAATTAAATGCCACTAAGAATTTAGTGAAATCAAAGGATAATTCTCCTTATTTGTAACATAAAATTCAGAAAATAAATCCTTCCAAGTGATACTTTGATTTTGTTCAACGAATAAACATTCAGAAAAGAATAACAAAAAATAATCACCCTCTAAATCTTTTCCACTGGCAGCAGCAAATATCAAATTTTCCTTGACCAATTTTCGTAATCTGTTTCTCCTATCAATACATTTTGGATCATCTCCTCCAGCAAACAAAGGGACGTACTTTTCCAACTTGGGGAAGAACTGCACCAAAATCACCCGCTGATAAGAACTTTGCGAAAAGATTCAAACAACTTATCAAGGAAAGTCTCCAATCTCTTTGGTTAGATTTAAATACTCTTCATGAAACATAATGCAGTGGTTCATCAAGAATCTTAAATTAAGCTTTTGTTTGGAAAAATATGTCACTTTTCTATAATCTGTTCTCAAAAAATAGAAGATATTGCTCAACAAGTCTGCCATCAATAGTTTTGGTAGATTCATGAAGGGGAGCTAGTAGAACACTGAAATTTCATATAACTTGTTTCGCAAGCAAAAAAAAGTAAATGGAGGATGAATTCGCAGAGTCGGATCTAATTCTCAATAGGTACCCTTGGTTTTGAAAATAATAGATGGGCCCTTGAGTTCCAAGAAAATAACAAATTGGTTATTTTCCAACTTAACACCATCAAATATCAAGTCAATTTTTGAAATTGTTCTAGTATGAAAGTTGAAACTTAGTCCTTTGGTTTTGCACAAGTTACAACCAAGCCCCCCCCAGCCCTCAAGCCCTCCAACAATTTAACCTTCTGTCACACTACATTGCTGCTTCACTCTCTGCTTTCTCTTCCTTCGTTGTGAACCATCACCATGATTGCCATCACTCCATCTTTATTGTCTACCCTACCTCCATCGTTGTTTACCACAACTATCTCTATGTTTAGCCTTTGATGTTGTGCTTTTACACCTTAAATGTCACACACTGTCATTGACATTCCACCATTGAATAGCAAATGATTGTTTAGAGAAAGTTTACATTGAACCTAAATGTTGATGGTGTTGTAACAAGGGACCAGTTGCAACTTTTATGACACTTAAGACCTAAATACCTATTTTTAAAACCAAAGAACATTAACTGAGAATTCGGCCACATATCATGAAGCTATCTACAATTTGCTCAAAATCATTATTCGCCAAGTTTTATACAATAAAGCTAATAAAAAGTTTGCAAACATAATATACAGACATTACAAACATTACGAAATTCATGATAAAACAAACAAAAATGAGAATAATATATATCATAACAATAAAGGTTATATATAGGAATTGATTAGTATAATATTTACAAAATTAAAACACATCGTGCCTTGGAAAAAAACTTACCCTAACATACTCAAGGTCCTCCCGTAATTTTGCAAGCTGCTTAAGGGTTTTTTCCTCAACTACATTATCAGACGATACACGTTGTTGTTTCTCCAAACGCCTTATCATTCTTTCAATTTTTCTCCTCTCTTGTTACAATTGAGTCAAAGATGAAAAATGATATTTAGTAAGGAATAACATAACAAGAAAACTTTGATATACCAATAAAAGATGCACATGCATATATAATCAAACCAAAATGCCATATACCAAAAAACTTGATCTTTTTGTCTCTTAGCTGCATTTTGCGCTCTATGGCCAAACGAACTTGAGTCTCCTGCAATTTCTTGAGTTCTGATAATTTTTGCTCTTGTGAAGCCCTAACTTCAGAAGTAAGGTCCTACGCAAATATTAATTAAAATCTTAACTTTGTCCATAGACCATCATCACAATCAATACTATTAATAACAAAAAACATATAAAGTCGATTCATTAGAATGTTTCGTGCTAACCAACAACAGAGTATTATGTATGTCTAAAGGCAAAGTTCAGGATTTCTAACAATAATATGTTAAGTGATAAGAGAAAAATATGGAAATCCTATCATAGTCTAACAAAAAAAGCCTAATGAACCATTATCAAGTTTAGACAGGGTTACGAATAAACAGTTTGACTAACATCAAAAGCTATCTTCAAAGGGAAGGGCGTTGTTATTTGTTAAAATTTAGAAGAACAAAAGGATTAAAACAATAAACAAGTATATCCCAAAAAAAACTAATTTCATCCTAATGAATTCCCACTAATCTCTTCTTCGCAAGCTTCATTAATGAGTTATTCTCTCTTCTCTAAGAAGGGCCAATCACTAAGACCTCAAGAAGGGTGCTACAACATTATGACATTGGAAAAGAGAAAAATAATATTCTCCAAAAATCTCATCTACCAAATAAACCCTCTTTCAACTACAACTTACAAGAATCTCATTTCTACTTACACGACAATAATTTCTAATCGACATCTACCTATAAAAAATCTTATAGCCTCTACTAGTCACCCAAGGGTGTAATATTTAAGCGAGAGAAAGGATAATAGCCAAATATTGGGAAAAAGTTTTAAAAAAAAAACAATGAAGATATCAAAAAAAAAACCATTAGTTGAAAAACCTTTGTCATCTATGTAAACTAACATCCATCAAAAGAAAATTTAAAAATACACATTTATTAAAAAATGCTTTCATACAAATATATAGTTTAAATGTAGCAAAGAATCAGGCTGTCAAATCCACTCCAAATTAATCATGGTATATAAATTATTGAAAAAACCTTGTAAAAAAACTCAAATAGGTGAAAAGATATAGTCTACTTTCAAAACCGAGCATTCACTTGAGTATGGAGGTTCAAAATTTGTGTCACCAATAGCTTTCAAATATTTTGCTATGTGTAGGCAAACTTTATAAAATCGTTGTTATCCTACAAAAAAAAATTAGTGAGAAGAAAAAGTATAATCCCTATTATGATGTAAGGATATGGAAAATTAAGAAATATATAAAAAACTGTCATAAATGATAAAAAGGAATTAGCAAATTCTAAAGAAAAACCTTTCACATTAATAAAAGAAAAAGAATACAAAAGAAAAAAAAAATGACCAATGAATATATAAGTTCATCAAATAAACAAAAATGAAAACTAAATGTTTATCTCAAGTAAAATGTCTTAAGGATATTAACTGAAAAATAGTACTCAATGGTAGAGATATTAAACCTATATGGATGAATTATTATGACATTGGATTAGCTTAAGATAACTTAAAAATTTAATAAAAATAGAAAACACATTCTTTTTATTGACAAATTTATGAAATGGAGGAGATCTGTACATTGAAGATGATGAAAAAAATATGCCATTCCACTACCTTAGTGAAAAAAGATGACAGAAGACTATATCCCATGGTTACTCAATTATTTAATATCATTTTGAAGACAACAAATGGCATATGAGATGAGAATTACTTTAATACTTATTTACAGGAAAAAGAATAATAAAATTGTGTCAATTAAACGAAAATAATGTTGATGATCCATAAAAAAAATCTTGGAAAACTTCATTGAGCTTTGTTTATGAATAAGATTCGAACATCTCATCAGTTTTATCCCATAATCTATACATCTACTAAAAATTAGATTAAGTTTGCAGAGAGAAGAAAAACCTTAAGTTTTTGCTAATTTAACAAACACGATAAGTTCAACAATAGTACTTTACAAAGTCTTCGAAAAGTAATCAATTGACATTGCATGTCCTATAGTTGTTAAATACATGTAATAGATCAACATTGCGAGTTAATGTTTGAGAAAGATCGACTATAAATTTGTCTATTATAATTAATCTTCATGAAGACTCCACTTTGTTAATGGTGAAATTCAAAATAAAGTACCATGGTATATGATCTTATTTATAATATTACACTAATTGAAAGTACAAAGAAAGATGCTAAGCTAAAGCTTAAACAATAGAGAATAACATTATAATTCATATGTTTTTGTCTAGATGGATCTAGAATCAAATGTATGAAAAGGAATTTTAACAAGGATGGGACAATAGACGATCTAATGACAACAATTACTGTTTGTAGGATGAAAAAATGTTCATTTTCTTTGGTCCATATTTCAGAATTATAGGAATATCATTAACACAATCCATGTCAGGTGGCATAGAGAAATTTCTTTGTTGTCTCCTAGAGTCAAAACATATTTAAGATCAAAGGTAAAAGTTACTAGAATGCAATGAAACTAAAATAGTATACTATGCTGAATATGGCTATAGAGTACAAGTTTCAAATTAAATTAGTTCTACAAATATGAGAATATTGATGTGAATGACATATTATGCATGAAAGCATATGATTAGAAATAGAGAGTATTAAAGAGGGCTAGTTGCAACAATTGAAAGCAGGCTCATGAAAAACTTAGCTGAATTGAACAATGTTAAATATAGAGCTACAAGCGATAGGCTTTAACTTTTGTTGTTGCATGTGAGAATCCAAAGTATAAGTTCAAAGTTAAGGAGATTTAGAACTTCTAAGAGAATGAAAAAGAGAATCCAAAGTATAGAGCGGAACACGTTTTAACATTTCAGGTGACCCTGAAAGCGAGAAAGTCAGTTGGCTATGGAAGCGTGGAAGTCACAACTTCCAATTTGTAATAACATTTATAGAATTATAAAGTCAGTAATTTCAAAGACACCACCATTTCTAGCTTCCTAAAAGAGCAGATATCATCTACCCAGCCCAACTGACTAGACAATAGTAACAATAATAAGAGATTAAGTTCAATAGCGTTCAGGAGAGATAACTTTCCCATTCATTTGGCACAGGTGAGCCAACCCATTTCACTCTCCATCCCTACACCAAACCCTTTCTACATCAACCTTAGACTATATTCAAAATTGGGGAAATTCTACGTCTGTCAAATATTACAATAAAAATTTCACTGTATTTTAATCGAGTAATTGTCCTGAGAGAAAAAAGATACACAAGATTGGGAAATTGTTCCGAGCACCTTGCGAAGAAAACGCTCCGTGGATCTTATTTGATTCTTAAGCGACGCATTCTTCCCCTTCTTCTTCTTCTTAAAAACCCCTAATACCTTCGGATGCCGGCAAAGCTTTCGGCTTCCCTCGATGCGACGGCGAGCATAGCTGCCACGAGCCATTCAGTTCATAGCAAGGCGAACGGTAGCTACAACAGATGGCCGATAAAACTCCTGGCGAAGCCACAAACGATATCGCGATCCTTATTACCGCTGTACGGCATGTGGGTTCCTATATATATTATTAAAAATTAGTAGAAAAAAAAAAGAAAGCTTTATTTCATGTAGCATCAATGAATATTAAATAAATTAACAAAAAAGAAAATTAAATTAAATGATATTATTAAATAATATTAAAATATTATGATTTAATAGTTTATTACTTATATATATTTTTTGGGGATAATTTGATAGAATTATTTTTTATTATTTTTTAGTTTATATTTTGTAAAGAATGAATTGTTTTTTAAATATTAAAATGGTAAAATAAACAGATAATAATGGTTCCAACTGGTCAAAAAAAGCATAAATGAATAAAATCTGTTAAACTATTCTATACAATTTGAATATATTTTTATGATTAAAAATACTTAATTTTTTTTATATGAATGATTCAAATTATTTTAATTTTTTTGTTGTTTAAGTTTATATGCAAGTCTATATGGCATAGTTCCTATGCAAAATAAAATGAACTTTTTTGGTATGAAATATCTTAATTTTTTTTGTTATTTAAGTAATGAGGGGTTTGATTTAATGTAATTGAGATAACATTGATATTTAAAATATAATATAGTTATATTTAAGTATTGTATAGAATTTTTAAATACTTTTGTATTATGTTTTCTCAACTCTTATCAATATCTTGTTTTCAATTTTGAGTAACTAAATAATAATTTTAATATTTTATTTAAATATATTATAAAAATATATAAATAACATCACTTCAAATAATTATTCATTAAACCAAATACCACATAAAATATAACTATGCTTATTTTTATGCACACACTTATTTAAAATTGATTTTAGTTTCATTAATTTTGTGTACTTGAAAAATCTTAATGTTAACTATTGTCTTGTTTGACAATTATATTACAAGTTCATTTCACATATATTGTACAAAAATATGTTTTAGATAATTTAAAGACAAAATATTCAAAAAATATCATCCATAATTAAAATAATCATTATTTTTTCTTTAAAATAATATTTTAAAAGCATTTTTTTTAATTTATATATTTTAAAAATAATGTGCAACAATATTAATTATTAATAAATAGATCCTTAAAAAAGGATAAAATATGTAGAATGACATGTTTTTCTTTTACAATTGAAAATAGATTAAAACTTTAATTTTTCTCATATCAAATTCTTCATTGATGACAATAGTTAGTTTATGAAAACAAATTGATATGAATTAAAATTATTTATATTCTAAACAAATAATATTTAATCATAATCTTCGATATACGTTGATAAAACAACTATTGAAATAGTTTTAAATCACAAATGATTTATTTGAGCCTAAAGAAAGAACAATCTTTAAGAAAAAAGATTATAAAAAGGTTTTGAATCAATAAGACAACATAGTATAATGAGATCAAGTTTTTTTTATTAATTATATTATATAGAATGAGTATACATAATCAATGATAAATAACATCTATATTTGAATTAGGGAACTAATTTTTTAAATTATATTATGAAAAATTATAATATATTTTTTAAATAATAATAACTATGAAAAGCCATGACAAAATATTTGAATAAAAATTCATATTTATTATTCCAATTTAATTTATTATGAATATATGGTTTTTTGTTTAAGTTACTAAATTTCTTTATTTTGTTTGTACAAGTTTAGAAGAATTTTATTATAAAATTAGACATGGGAGATATATGGGATTTAATACATTATAATCATTAAAAAAATAATTTTTGATTGTAAATATTTTGGGTACGTTGTCAACATGATTTTTAATTTTATTTATTTTAATTTTTTTTGTTTTAACAAAATGATAATAACTTATTTAATAATTGTCATGTTAAACGTTATGATATAACCAATCCAATTACTTGAATTATAAATAATTAGAATATAAAATAAATTATTAAAAAAATAACAAATGATTTCATGATTTGTACTCGTGCCGATTTTATAATTATATTTAGCAAATTGGTTAATTCTTTTTTCTTTTTTGCCAAGTTTAGTATAGTATTAATCAATAATATATAAAAAAATACACTTGCACAAATTAACTAAAAAATCAGTTACACTATTTAAGCACTAAATAACTCATAATCACATAAAATAAAAATGTTAATTATTTTGATAAATAAAAAGTTGTGAAACTAAACTTAAAAAAAACAATACTTTATTGTTTGAAGAGTTCATTCAATTAACAAAAGAGTTGATGTAGATTTTTAAAAAAAATCTTTTATTTTTTATGGTATTAAATTTCTTATTGTTTTTTAAGAGAAAAAAATGTCAATATTTCTAAAATTTACATAAACTATTTTATTATGCTGTATAAAATAATAACCAAAAAAAAAAAATCTCACATTTTTGGAATTTTTTTTTCATATTATCGAACATTTCAAAGAATTAAAAAAAAAAAAAAAACAGTTAAAATCAACTTCTTTTTAGACATACAGCTCGCTAAGATCTTTTTTTTCTTGCATTCCAGACTTGCTTGTTTTTGCTGCAGCCATCCCTCGGTAACAATACCTCCATGGACGGGGCGGTGTTGCCGCGCTGCTCAGTGTTTTTACTACTATCTGCACTCGGACGCAGGAATGCAAGCCGATTCGTCTTCACTCGGCAACAAAGAAGGTTCAATTCAAGTTCCATCTGTTGTTGTTCGGAGAAAGTAAGTCTCATCTCTCACGCTGGAACTCCAATGTACTTTATGTAGTCATTGTCAAAACATGGAGTGCTGCTTTGGATGATTTGTTCTTGATTTTTTTGTAGGGAAATGGACCTTTATTGGTCGTGGTGGGCGGTGGGGCGGCAGGAGTGTATGCTTCAGTTAGGGCAAAGGAAGTTGCTCCTCACTTAAATGTGCTTGTGATTGAGAAGGGAAAGCTTTTGTCGAAGGTTGGTTGTGTAGTTGAATAGGTAGAAGTCTAGAGATAATGCAATTTGATGTTATGTGAAGATGAAATGAAATGTGATTGTGAATATGAGATAATGATCATGTGAGAAAAATTTGGGATTAGTTAAAGTGAAAAGTGGAAAAAATAAAGATGAAAAAGAAAAAAATAATGCGTAATATATGATATGTATATGAAATATATAGTATATCTATATGTTTATATGTAAGTTATTGAGTATGTTATTCATTGTTATTGGTGATTTATTTATGAGTATTTAAGCAATGTTATATCTATATTCCATGTTTATATTTATTATTATTATTTTTTGTTATGTTGTGATATTGTTATACATAAAATTTGTCTACTAAGCTTTATTAAGCTCATTTATTTACTTACATTATGGGTAATGTCATAATTGCATAAAGAATGGATACTTAGAGTGACATATGAGCTAAGTAGTTTAATGTATAGAAATGTTTGAAACGATTATATCTTGTATATTGTGACATAGATACTAAGTTTTGTTGTAGCAAGTGTACACGTATTATCTAGCTTTGTTATATTTTAGAGAATAATTTTGGAAATACTTTTTTTTATATATTTGTTTTATCTTCATATTCGTTTGATGTGGTTTTATATCTCTTAAATTATGTAGAGTTGTGATTTAACTCAATTATTGATTATTATGTATATTTTTGTGTAGGTAGGACAAATGGGGCAAGACAAATATCTATTTCTCTTCAAGAAAAATTTTTTATTCTCATTTTTTTTATTTTCATGATTTTCAGAGTATTTATAGATTATAGATGACACATCTTTAATACCAAAAAGCTTAAGGTTGTAGTAATGTTTATACTTAGTTCACCGTAATCATAATTTTCTTTGTTATTTTTTCAACCATGATTGTATGAATCGTACTTAAAATATATACTTAACACCATCTTCTAGAAGCCAATAAATTTTAGTTCCATGGTTTTAATGTAATGAATGATAAGTGTATACAATTTTGAGTTTGAATTCAACAATTTATTTAAATGTGCTTCTGTAAGGCTTGATTTTGGCATGCTAAACAATTGTTCAAATAGCATGACTCCTAAGTCCCTTGCCTATGTTGTCTTCAACCTTGACAAGAGTGACAATTGCTTGGGCTTGCTCAATCTTTATTTTGGATATTTGTGGTCGTCATCATTGACTCGTGCAAGTGTGATTTTGATCACACTATTTGAATATGGCAATCATACACTGAAAACAAAATATCTTGTGGAAAATATGGTTGCCCAAGGTTATTTTATCTAGAGCAAACTTGACTGGAGATATTGCTAGCTGACCTATAATGTTTATCTCCAACTCTGAGTAAATAGTTTTGAAAACCACATTTTGTCACCAATAACATAGTGCATTCGTCAGCTTCATTTTAGTTACCTTAACAAAATTCTAGTGCAACAACAAAAAAATTACACAACCTATACAAAACTTTAAAGATCAGAAGACATTGCTCAAATTTCTTAGATTAGCAATGTCACGATCAAAGTTTATAAATGTGTAATACCCAAGATGATGAATTCCATTCCAAGTTGGCAATTTGTTTTTCATGAAATTGGAATGTTTTGAAGGGCACATCATCAAAGTAGTGAGAGAATTCTATAAAAGTCTTGCAAACGATTTTTTTCTCAAATTAAGTACATAGCTCACAAAATTAATTTTTTTTTTAAAGTTGTAGCCTTGATTGTGAAAGAAGATAATACAAGTCTAATACCCAAATTAGAAAATTTTAATTCAAAATTTGTGATACATGGTACAGATATATGATAAATAAATTAGAGAGATTATTTTTAAATCGTGATGTCTGATAAATAAATACATGGTATGGATCTCATAAAATTTGACTGTTTTCAAGTTTGCCTATCCATTGTCACAAGGGAAGTTTTGAAAAGTCTAACATCTAGATCATAGGATTTTCTATTAAAATTGTGGTGTACATATAATTCAATATTGTTATTATGAAGGTTAGTTGTTTTGTTCATATATGAAGAGTCTATAAATGTTTAATATCTAAACTAAAGTTTTTTGTTTTGTAAAGTTTGTATATGGCACATGAATTTGGGTTATTTTGAAGGTCAAATAGTTTAAATCATGAGAGAAATCCATATTTGACTAGCATTTTATACTTGAATAATTTTAATTAGGGAAAATGTCATATAGTTTGCCATAGTTTTGAAGTAATTTCACTTTAGCCTACATTTTTCATTAAATTTAATCTAGGTTCTATAGGTGTGACAAACATTTCATGTGAGTCCTTTGTTTCTCTTATAAATTTTTTTTCCAAAATAAGCACCATTGGTCCTCTCGTAGTTTCCCCTTCTCCATCTACCTTTTTTTGCTCAAGGCATTGCTCCTTTGTCGCTCTCCTTCAGGGATGTTGACAATTGGCTTGTGAAGTTATATTGGTGGCATTTTTTTCACATATCAACTAGTACTTAACTGTTATAAGCAAGTTGCAGGTTGGGTGTTTCCTTGAATTATCACTTTATGAATGTATGTTCAATGTTTTTTTTGGCATCTCTTATTTGATTGGTTAAACAATTGTTGTTTCTCCACCTCTAGGTCAGGATTTCTGGTGGAGGTAGGTGTAATTTAACAAATGGAAATTACCTTGAAAAGCAGGTGAGATACTCTTAAATTCCCTCTCTTTTTGAATTTTGTCGGAAGCATGCTCTTTTTATTACTTGTTTACATGCTCTTTATGTTATGTGTTTACTTAATCGTGCATCTCTTTGCAAAAGTCCTTGCGCATTCTATTAGTTTTACAATCTTATATATTGCTTGTACTTGCTTTGTGTGGATTGTGTGGAGCAGGTATTTAGGTTCAATCTTAAAAAATTTGTTTCTTATCATAATGTTTTGAGCACATATATTTTCTTCAACTATGAAAATGCTTATAATTTTTGTCTGTGGAGAGCAGATCTATCTTATAAATATGTGGGACTTGGGTAGGCTCTTCTCATCCTTTGAAAACCTAAATTCTTCTATTTTTATCGAGCAATAAACACCCAGTCCTTGTTGAGTATTGGGATTCTATTTCAAGCTTTAAAATTCAAGGTGTACATGTTTAGATATAGCTTCAACTGAATTGTTAGTTTAATCTTTTGATATATATTTATATATTTTTTCTTACCTATTTATTAAAATCTACATAATTTTATCCCAATAACCAATTATATTAATTTTGATATTGTCAGATTTATGACAATTGAATGTAGAATTTTAAAAAAAAATTATCATATGAATGACATATATTTATCTTTACTTGGGCTTCATTTTTTGGATGAGGTAAACATCTTGATTTTAACTTTGTTGTTCACCCAACCCTCCCTATACATAACTTAGGGGTTGTTTGATTGCTTGCCAATTAAATTATCATTGTCATAGAGCAGTTCAAAACTATTGTACATCTTGATTTGTGAACACAGTTGGATTTGAAGTAAATACTGTGAAAGAGTTTTGCCTTATTTTCTGGATGCAAATTCTTGTCCACCTTGTCTACCCAGAAAAAGCTGAGCTTAGTAAAACATTGATGATCACTTTAAGCCTTTATGTCGATAATTTTTTGATATCTATCAGATCTCATTTATAACTGTAGCATTCATAACTAAAAATTCCAACAATCTGAGACAACAATTAACAGTCCACAGTTAACATTAACAGCATAATGCACACTAAGGCACGTTAGACTACACTGCCATCGTGGAGGTGAGGAAATGGGATGAAGTAAGACTACACTGCCACCCGTGCCTATTAATTTTGGAGGTGAATTACCAAGATAGTTGTTAGGGAAGTTGTCAATCTTAATTGAAGTTCTGTGTTATTCGTCCTGTCAAATGCAGGGTCTGGCAGGAAATTACCCTAGGGGTAATAAGGAACTTCAAGGATCTTATTTCAATATTCATGGACCCCAGGATACCATGAATTGGTTCTCTAGTCATGGTGTTGATCTTAAGGTTAGGCCAAATAGTGTAGCTCATTTACTTTTCTACTTTTTTTTTGTTTGGTCAACTATTCTAAAAGCTAAAACTTTTAATGCCTCCACCAGATAGAAGAAGATGGAAGGGTTTTTCCAAACAGCAACAATTCAGCATCTATTGTGGATTGTCTTCTTAGTGTAGCAAAAAGCAGTGGAGGTATGTTTTCAGTTTCTTGGCTGCAATACTATGATTTTGACTTGATGTAGTAATTGAGTAAAAGTTTGCATCATGTTTATAGAAACCATTTAGTATGTTTCTACCTAGAAATTAACTTTGGATTAATATGTGTTTGCATGGTTGCCTAGATTAATTCACCCTCGTCAAATTGCAATTCATTTGATTGTCCTATTAATCTTTATAAGCGCAAAAATTACCCGAGCGAGTTGATGGAATATGGTTCGATTAAGTTGCTGGTGTGGCTTGCTATCGATTTCCTATATGATCTTTTCCATTTGGCATTCTTCATTCTTGTTTCTGGCTTGACAAAGGTTAGGAAAACAACTGATGCATATTAAACACTTCATTCTAAATCCATGTTGTTCAAAACCTTCCTCTGATAAGGGAAAACTGCAATTTCTGTTGATTTTTATTTTTTAATGCTGAATAATAACATTTTTTGGGGCTAATGTTGTTCTGATTGTGGCTGTTCTTAGGACAGTATGGTTTAAGTGCATCTCTATATTTGATTATCTTTATCCCTAAAAGTATTTCTGCCTCATAAGACTACAGTTGCCCTCTTCTCTGTTTGAAAGTGAATATTTTAATTTCTCAGCGATTGGAATCTAGTATTTCTTTTTTTAGTCCGTTGGCTCATCAGTCTCTGTTTGCTATAATTTTTACTAAGTTACTTAAGTTGGGTTGGCAAGTGCTTTGACAAGGATGAAGTTTGATTCTAAGATTGCATTCAACATGAAGTTTTGAAAACCCAAATGCTATGAAGAAAGCTAACAATTTTTTTGACATAGAAATTCCCTGAAGGTATTTATGGTTTTAAAGGATCACAGTTCCCAGTAACTGAGTTTTAGTGGAGGCCAAAATTTTTTTTTGGGTTTTAAACAAGTATGTCTCTTGCACATGGACAATAAGAGATATATTGCAGGCAACCAATTTAATAGTTGAACTATTTGATATAATGATAGAATGAAGTTGCTTTAAGATGTGAAGGGTTAGGCTAAAAAAATTTGCGAGACTGGATATACCAAACCATCTGGGTCTGATCCTTTTCTTGATTTGGCACATACAAGAGTTTTTGTAGCATCAGTTTCTGTTATCGGAACATCAAGTATTTTAACTTTTTATTATGAGTTTCTTATCTAAGCAAATGACTAACGACAAGTTTTCTTCCAAAAAGCTTGCAAAACTTCATTATGATTCTGTAAGGTAGTAGAAGACTGGAGACATTTCTGTCACCATAGAGCCGCTGAGGGAAATAATGAGCTTAATGGAGACCCCAGCAATATATAACTGAGTTGCCATGAAGTCATGGCAGCCCATCACTCATTCATCCCAAACAATGTTAAATTTCAATGTAAAATAAAATGAGATTGTTATCACATTAGCTTCCTATGACTTTTAATAGTCTAGAAAAGCATGCACTAGATATTTCTATTGAATTCAAAACCCTTAGGTAGCATGAGAGAGAAATAAAAGGCCAAATAGGGAATCTAAATTAGTCAGCTGATGATTTTTTTTTTCTTCTACTGCTGTTTTTTTTTTCTTTTTTCCCAGCAGCTATAAGACCAATTTTGTAATCAAATCTTTGGGATTTCAATTTTTGTTGTTTGGGCTTTGTATTTCCTTTTAAATTGTGCTTTAAATTCATCTGTTAAGCATTCTACTACACATTGTAAAAACTAATATAAAGTGATGGCCTTGCTAGACTTACTGAAATGGAAATATATTTTGAAGTTCAACTGCAGACAGGAAAACTTATTTCAAATGCATGTGTTAGTGTTAATGGAAAATTCAGTCTGAAGATGGAGAAACGAACGATTGACCTTGTAGAGAATATTGAGGCTGACTATTTATTAATTGCTACGGGAAGTAGCCAGCAGGTTGGGTGATATAGTATTTCTATTAAGAAATGGCTTTACCTCATTGATTGTGACCAGTATGCTTTTGTGACAGGGTTATAGGCTGGCGGTCGAACTTGGACATTCTATTATAAACCCATTGCCGAGCATCTTTACTTTTAAAGTAGATGATGAAAAACTGGCATCTTTGTCTGGGGTAGTATTTCTGTCTCTTTTACTTGTGAAATAGTTCAGCCTAGGATTGCAAGATTTCTACTTCAAAATTGTGAGTTAGAGTTTATCTTTTTCGTTTTTTTTTTGTGACAAATGCTGAGAGCTTATAGCTTTGTTTGTTATATTGCCATGAGGAAAATATTATAAATGAAAAATAGCCAATATACCAAAACATAAGCTGTCCAAATAAACAATGCAAAAAAAAAAAAAAAAAAAATTCTTTCAAAGAACTTGCAAGAGTAGACCATGTATATTGTTTGTCACCCTTGTGGGATCTAGCATAACATATGTAAAACCAAAATTTGCACCAAACTCACTTTGATTTTTTGTAGAAGAATTAATATTCACTATTAAAAGATTATAGTCCATTAACTTCAATATTTGTTTGTACAATCATCCAAGACATAGATTGCCCTAGGAGTCTTGTATTCTTTTCTTTTCAAATTTGGTAGACAAGTTTGCATGATGCCATGTTTTTTTCTTGGAATTCATTACAAGTTAAGGGATTGCGTAACCTGTGGAGTGAGTAGATCTGGGCACCACTTGGGATAAGTTTGTTAGGGATGCTTATACTAACTTGACGTCCAAAAAAAAAAATAAGATGGTTATGTGACTTTCCAGTGAGGAGTCACAAAGAAGACAAAGGATCGGAGATCCAAGTGCCCATTTGGCTGCAACATTAGAAAGCTTGAGTGTACCATGAATGGTCATCCACATAAATTTATTGTTTCTAGTTTTGCATCTATTGAACTTAACAAATTGTAATAAGTCTTGGGGATTGTGCTTATGGAAGGGACCAAACTGTAGATAATTGTATGAGCACAGGTCTTTGTAGTCTCCAAAGTTGTCCTTTTATTCACTTTCCTCCAAAATTTCATTCCAATAACCAAAACCCCATTTTCGGTCCCAGAGTTTATGCTGGTTAGATATTTTCTTTGCATCACATCTGTGCAAATGCCTTTGTGGTGACGAATTCTCTGACTGGTTTGCATAATGTTAGCTTTATTGATATGAAAAGGTTAGAACCACTCAACTCCCCCAAGCCTCTTTGGGATGCAAGTCTTGCAAGGAAATAGTGGCTTATTTTTTGTCAATGTTGTCATGCATCATAAACTGGGAATAAATCTATGTTTTACTTAGAAAAATGTATGTTTTACTTTAAGATATCATATTTTTAAATGTTTTAGCCATGATGGAATCTACTTGCCTTTCCAATTGGGGAGAAAAAGAACACAATGATAAGCTTTAAGGGGGTTGATGCTTGATCAAGCATAATGGTATCCGAGACACCACACATGTGATTTATTATTCTCTGATTTATTTACTTAAAATTGGAATTGTGACATTAAGAAGTCATGAGAGGATAGGGATTATTAACTAGCTTTTGTGAAGATTATATTCATGGAATTGCCTATTTTTGAAGTGCTTGAAACTCAATTTGCAAACCAGTGGCAACGTTCCACACCGTACCCTTTTCTGTGTTTTGGATATAGAGAATTAAGTATATTGAACAACAGTGTTCTGATAACATAGAAAATGTGCTGATAAGTACCAACTCTCCTGATATATACCTGCACTTGGTTATTTAAATACGTTGTGGTATGTAGGATTCTCCAAATGATTAATGCCTTATGAAATGGTCATGTTGTTGGATGTTTGTCACTTAACTCTCCTTTCATATGGGTAAGATCTTCTTAACATGCAACAATTGGGTTATTGCTTATGTCCTATTATATTCTACTGAATTATGTTCATTCATGTGAATGATTTCATATTCAACTATGTCAAGGGAACCCTTCAACTAGCTAACCTAGAAAAAGACATTTAACCTTTATGCAATGCTTTGACAGAAACTAGGAAATTATTTCCAATAACATTTGCACCACAGCAAACATCTTATTCATCATGATTATCATTTGGTGTTTTTCGTGGGCAGCTGATGACCTTTTCTTGGCTCAGGTTAACTAATAAATAACTAAAAAATCGCAGCTATCTTTTTTTTGGAAGTTTAAATATCAGCTAGTTGTGAAAAATAACCGATCAATGAATCATGACTGGTGAATTTTTAACCAACAAATCAAACTAAATAGTAGACTTCTTATCAAGGCAAACTGCAGTAAAATTAAAGGCTTTTAGAGGATGTTGACATTGTACCCACCATGAACGTTTCTTATATAGTTTGTTGGACTCCATCCTTTTACTGGCATTGATATTGTATCATGTTTGTTTTTTTGCTTGCACTTTCTAAAGCTATGATAATCTTTCATATTTTGAATCCTCAAGCCATTATAAATTCCACTTAATTGAATATTATACTTATTCTTCTTATTAAACAGATTACATTGCCAAAGGTTAAAGCCAAATTAAAGTTGGATAATATTTGTAAAACCCTACCTGAGTATACACAGGTAATCACAAAAGTTTTTAACTAAATTCTATTATTTTGTGGATGAATTGGACCTACATTAAAATTACACTCATATTTGCCATAGATGGGTGCTATGCTTGTTACGCATTGGGGCCTTACTGGTCCTGTGGTTCTTCGCTTGTCTGCTTGGGGGGCACGTGATTTATTCTTTAGTGAATACAAAGGTAGATGTTCTTATGAAGTGCTATTAAAGATTTGTCTTTTTATTCTATTGTTTTTGTTCAATATTCATGCTGTCTTATTAATGTGAAGAAACAGCCCATATTTAGGTCATGATCAATTTCTTTGCTAGGAAAGTGGAATGTCGTCTGGAAAAAGATGTTATGCAATATCAAACGATAACAATAAATCTTAATTTTGTTAAATGTGGTTTGTTATATAAATCTTTAAACATCATTATGCCTTATGTACTAGCAACTCTTTCTTAATATCCATGCTTTTCAAGTCTTTTCAAATGTTCTCTTCCAATGTATTTTATGGTTTATATCTACTTTTATTTATAGGAAAAAATTTCTATTACTCATATCCTAACAAGTGCATTTAATGGCTTATAATAACATGTCCAGACTGTTTGAAGATACAATCAGTGTTAACCAATTTTCTTGTAAATACACTTTCTAGTCATATCATTTCAAGTATAGATGATATTTATTTAGGCAACCTCATGTCTGCAGCATCCATTTTGATTGTATACATATTTAACAATCTATATTTAGTTTCATATAACATTGTTGTTCTCCTAGAAACTTCTAAATTTATCTCTAATCTTAATTGGGATGTTAAGATGACATAATAATCTAGATGACATGATAATCTAGATGCATTCCTTTGTCATTCAACATACAAGGATCCTATTAATGCCACTAATTTTTTCATTATTTCAAATCATTGAGTAGATTACAAAATCTCTTATTCTTTAATATTTTATTATCTATCAATAACTTTCTATGTCATTTGTTTGACTACCTAAGCTAAACTTGCATATTGTAATTTTGTTATAGATCTACTAAAATGAAACTTGATAAACTCTAGGTTCATTCTCCAAAAGTCTAGATTTGTTTTTAGTTGTTTCCTTTGCCTCAAATAAAATCATATTATTTAAGATCATATCATATTGCATTAAAAGTTTCTTATTTGGGGCAGTCTTGATTGTTATAAATTCTCGATAATTGCCCTTTTCTCCTTATAGGCTATGTATAGAAAAATTATTTATATAGCCTTTCTTTTGTCAATGCAACATCCAAGAAAGACTCTTTAATTTTATATTCCCAAATGCTATCAGAGCCATTTGTCTTTTAGACCTAGGTCACGGGTTCCATCTCTTCAAGTCAAAGGTATTTGATGGTTGAGATGCAATCCTCGACAATGGTAACAGGGTTCTCGAATATGATGAGGGACTTATTAGCATCCTCCATCTACTTGATGCTGGATAATTGTCAATTTCTCCAAATCATCATTCATACACAAATGGCTTTATTCGATATCGTCGGCCACATAAGAGAGGAAAGGTTGTGACATGGCAAAAATTGTTCAAAATTACATATTTTGTAAGCTTTCTAAATATATCTTGGACTTTATTTTCAATAATCTTTCCTTGATATGGAGAATAGTTCCAATATTTTGATATTAGGTTCAAGAGTTATAAGGTAATTTTACTATTGTAGAGTTTAGAAATGCTTTGGTTAATTTTGGTAGGAAATGGATCTCTTTTATGAAATAATGTGAAACTATCCAAATGGTGGCACAAAAATGTTGGAAGATGTATGTGCTTGATATTCCTCAAGGTTTGAACTCTGACTTGGACGAAGTTTGTGGACAACCATATAGGATAAAAGTACTCCTTACCATGATGGAAGTTTTTTGCTATGATGAGGGGGAAGAGAGTTGAAAAAAGAAAGGAAAACCAAAGCGAAATATGTAAAATCCTTCGTTGCAACAAAGATGTGTAATACCATATTGTTTCAAGACTCAAAGCTAAAAGATAAACCATAGTCTTATCACTATAACTAACTATACTATATGTGAAAAATTTTCAAACATCCATGAAAAACCTTATAGTTGGAGCTAAAGAACGAGAGATTATAGAATTGAGATGATAGAGTGGTAGAAAGTGAAACTGAGGAGCCTTTGATAACAAAATCTCTTCTTCAAGCAAAAAGAATGGCTTAACAAATTGTAGGTTCAAAAGTTAGGAATCTATTAGTTTGTCTCATCAAAGCTTGTGATTACAATAATTTAAAAATTTAGCACAAGCCATTCATTTGTGAACAAGTTTTTATTGGAGATTGTTGGATTGTGGATACTTGATCATATGTGTCATGATTATTTAAGGATTTCAAAACATGTGATCACAAATAAATATTTGGGTAGCTAATGCTTCATGCCATTCTTAACAAAGTAGATGTTTGCTTAACCAACTTATTGCTAAAGTTTATGCTTCATGTGTTAATTGTAGACAAACAGTCTCTATCATCTCTTAGGACTCGACAATCACTCTAGGATGAAATGTCTTCATATATTCTCTCTCTTTTTTTGGAGGTGACGACAAAAACCGATATTGTAACTATAGAACAGGGCATAAAGATTTTGACGTGAAAGCTATATATTCTAGTGGGAGTTTCTAGTAATCAGAATGTTGGCCAAACAAGAAGCTTACAAAAAATACAAGTGAAAAAACATGAAATGAGAATTACACAATTAGTTGATTTGCATATTCGTTTCTTTTTAAAAGATGATTCATTTGAAGGATGAGTAGGGGTAAGAGGAAAAGGTAGAGGTGTAGATGTTAGTGGCAAGGAATTAAAGATCATAATACTTTGATTGGGGGGGGGGGTGGTTGGGTTGGTAGAGAAGTGTCCATATCATGCACCATTAATTGAGAGACTTTTTCTGATGAGTCCATCAGAGTGGAGGGAGAGGGGAGAAAGGACACTAGATACACGAAAATAACCTCACGAACTGTTATATTCATAACTAAAAGGTGGGAGAGAGACCTAGTCAAGTCCATTAAGCCAATCAAAGGGATCGTTGAAGGTGACTAGGGAAAAATTAGAGCTCCTTGAGAGACAGAGGGAGGTGCAATGGCTTGATAAGAGGGGAAATATCTAATGGTGCTATATTTTATAAGGGTTCAATCATAAATTACCTCCACTTGTGAGTGCATGTTATAAATGGTCAAGGGGATGGAATTTAGAGAAGTACAACTGATATCAACCTTTGCATAGACACAAATAAATGTAAGCTTGGTATTGCTAGTAGTGAACTTCATGATTAAGTGATAGATTTGAGATTTGATGTGTGAAGGGAGCCCGAGGGATTTTATCCAAATTGCAATTGGTGTCAAGTTCTCTTTTTTTTAGTTCTAATTTAGACATTATGTTATAGCATAAGTATCTAGGACATTAAAATTTTTAATATTTAAAATCCTTGTATACACACCTTTTTGAGAATAAAGAGTTTCCTTTTATTCGAAACCATGCTTTCTTGTGAAACAACCTCAAAACAATTATCCAATACATTTTCTTTCAAGCTTCAAAAGTATTTTATTTTATTTAAAGGAGTAACAAATTTGTTTAGCTTTTGTTGGTTTAACATTTTTGTTGATGATCATGAAATGGTTTATTTAGAATAATTCTAGAAAGAGAAATCCAACTATTATTTTTAAAGAACTGTGAATAGCGCAATATGTAGACAATTTTATGAAAAATATATTTTTCATCTATGCATGTCATCCATATTGATAATAAGCAAAGCACTTTTTTTTCAAATAAATTCATCTATTATCTAGTTTAAAATGATATTTTTGGTCCAAGTTCATGTGCTTTATATCTTATAAAAAATTAGACTATTAAGAGGAAAATTGCCACCTTCTAAAGATGGCTAAGTCAGTGATGTTTTCAAGTTCTCTTCTAAATTCTTGTTGGACATTGAAGTTGACAAATATAGGAGTTTGCCCTCTACTGCAACGGGCCATTTGCTCGAGCAATGTCGTTACAACCTCTCATTCGTGAGCCCCGACTCCTCTTGCTATCTTAATATAGGCTTCCCATCACCCCATTACTGATGTACCCAACATCACCCTTTTGCTTATTGAACACACCTTCCCCACTCTCGAGCCCTCTCCCTCCACCTTTGAACTATGCAATCCTAACCGCGATGATGTTCCCCTTTCTTTCCCATCCATTCCTTAAATATACAACTGACTCACCATTATGAAAAACCTTTGTTGATGTTTCTACCAATCTAGCTGCTAACCTCTTCCCCCCTAATTTCCAATTGTAACCACCTCTTCAAGCCAAAAGGCTGTGGCAGCTACCACCCATCCTCTAGCTGCCACAACCCCTTCTCGAGTTCCAATAGTCGCTAGCCACCATCCACACCGTCCCCCCTCCTTGTCTGACCTACTAATCAACGTACGGAGCAGTTTTTTTTTTTGGTGGGGTAAGCAGGCCTCAGCTAATTGCAGCCGCATTTTCAGTGGCAATATCTAGCTCCAAATCTGGGAGGGTTAGCATTGGAGCTGCTTCAACAAGAATTGGGGAGGTGGAAGAGGTTGTCGAAAGTTTGAGTGTGAGATCCAGTTTTGTTTTTTCACTGGAAATTGTTGTTGGAGAGGATGAGTTAATCAACAATAAGATGGTTTCAAGAACTATTACTGCAGTTTATATGTTTTTTTCGTAAGTCATTGACAATCATGTTTTTGTGATGAGTGAAGCATTCAGTTGCTATTGCTACATTGAAGGAGGGGATTCATTGGAATTGAGGATGGTGGTCGATTTCAAATTGTATTGGTGGGAGTTTTTCAGCCACATGGAAAGCTGGCTGGCTTTGACATGCAGCTTCTGGTAGTAGTGCATAAGTTGTTTGCCAAAATGCCATGTGAAGGATCCAGTGGATTTTGCTAACATTTTGATTATGTTTTGTGGCAATGATCGTAGGAGCTTCCTAGAAGCTGTGCATGAGATTGGAGTGAGACTTATAAGAAGTAGGGGCGACAGATCAAGTGCACAGGTGGGAACCACGTGAAACTTTTTACATAAGCCTTCTAATATGTATATCTCATAATCATTGATGATAAATCATTTATCTAAAGATGATTTTATCACCATGTCTAGCTCCACATGTTAAAGGGAAACAATAACTCCAATGATTTGGTTGGACACCTTTTTGGGAAAGGTTTTCATTCTTATGGTTTGCTTGGGAGCTAACGCAATGTAAGTTCACTTTTTCTGGTTCCATGTTCTTTATCTTGGTTTTAGTTACATTTTGCTACAATTTGACAACCCCTGTGATCATGACTTGGTTCGACATGAGGGGCCATGGACCTTAGGGTGTCAAGTATTAGACCTAGACGCTTGGTGATCTCTTTTCAAGCATAGCTTTTTTGTGATCTTGTTTGGGTCAGACTTCTTGAGTTATCGTTGCTCTACTGGGACAATAATTAGCGATCATTTATTGATCGATAGATGAACCGTAGGCAAAGAGAGGTCAGCGTGTACCAGAGTTTGTGTTAGAATGGATTTATCTCATCCTCTTAAGTTGGACATGAAGATGGAAGGCACCTTAGATTGCATGTATTAGTGCTTATAAGGGTTTGTCTCTTGTGTGCTTCATGTGTGGCTAGATTTGACATAAAATAGGGGTGTGCCAACCAAAATGGATGATTACTAATTGGAATCAGATTGCAACAAATGAGAGAGTTGGTAAAACCCAATCAAAGGGGATTCATTTTGAGATTTACAAAACCACCAGTAGAAGTTATGTTGATCTTATGTTCTATGATGTTCTATAATTTTTGTTCTTTTGCTTAATACAAAGTTTTCCATATATATAGAATTGCTAAGCACATCATGGATTTTAGAGCTGATGCGTCATTTTCTAGAGATTTTTGGTGGGTGGGGGTTTACCCTTTTACTCGATCTTTGTGTTTTTGTACTTAAACTCTAGCTTAATTTATATAGGCAATAACCATCTTGGAATATGCAGGATTCTCCATGACACTTGTGGAAGCACCTCCCAAGGTAGTTAGCCAAAGACTAGAGATTCTGGATTAAAACATTAACTCTTTTCTTTTTTCAATGAAAAGTAATAACCCTTTCAAGTGCACAATTGATGGCTCATTCCAAAAAATTTCTTGGGGCTCCCTTTAGCAAGTAGCTCGAGGGAGAAAGATGGAAGAAAAGCCTCATGGTAATGTGAATTGGTTTGGTGTCTCTCCTTGGATTGGAGACCACTCCACGCTTTCAAATGTAGTCTTAGCATCAAGACCTGCCCGAGACATTTTCTATCCAAGTAATCTTTGATTAACTTGTGATATGTATAGCTGATTCACATGGGTTTTTGAGAAATATATGTTAGTACATATTGTTAAAGTGGGTTTGTTTAACTTATTCTTTTCACTATTACTTGTTGGGTGTAACCATGGCAGCATTTAAACTAGCTTTGTTAACAGAATCATTTTCTCCTCTTTGGAACAAATTTTCTGTATTCATCTCTTCTTGTCAGACCCCTCCCCCATTATCTCTTCTAGAGATTGCAACTATGCTTATACAACTTGCTGTTGTTTTTGACTGATAAAAGTGTAAGATCATCACATAGAATAGGATTCAAATCACACTTTGACAGAACAATCTCAAAATTAGTCATGACAACAAAGGGAAAACTATCAAGAAAAAGTAAGACCTGATATGATAGATTAGGGTGTTTGTATGATGCTTGGGAGCTTGCAAACCTTACATGTTTTATTGCCTTGAGATTTGTATTGGAAAATGTTTCTCTTTCTACAATGTTTGAAGTATTTGTACCAGTTGCTGGCTTTAAATAAGATAAACAGCTTTGAATTAGACTTTATGTATTCCCATTGCTAGAAATCTGAACACAAGTGCATGAGGACCAAACAAGGGTGATTATGAATTTTAACATTTATGCTTATTTATAGCATGCCTAATATTCATATATATATATATATATATATATATATATATATATATATATATATATATATATATATGTATGTATGTATATATACACACACACACACTTGCAATTTATAATGGAAACTATAGTATGCTATTTATAGAAGGAAATAAAAGAATATTTTTTATACTAAGAATAAGAAAATAAAAAGAGTATCCTATATTAAAAGAATAAAATAAGGGTCAAAATTAATTGATAAGTGCTGTTGTTTGATTTTAAGAATTTACTTTAGATTCCAATTCTTTTCCTTTAGTTGAGAATAGTATTAATCATTTATAGCTTGTTAACAAGTGATACAAGTCTTATCTTGAAATGTATACTTCGGGGAGTATTTGCTTCCTAAGTCTTTATTGGAACATAGGAAAGATTGTCAATTGCATTCTTTGTGAAGCTCTAACTAATCCTTCTATATTTTATCTTGTCATATTGCATTGGGTCATGAGCTATGCTTTTGGAAGATCTATTGTTGCTATAGAGTTTTTATGATTTTTTTAATGCAATGCTATGATCATGGAGTAGCCTTTAAGTTACATACATTCGCATATTATTTGTGCTGTTGTTTTATATTCTACTTCAACACTACCTTGGCCCACCATAATCTGTTTCTTTTTTCTCCAAATTACCAATTTTCCTAAACTTCAGTGGAATAATTACTTCTGAATTTGCTTACTACAACTCCTCCCTAGCCAACATCAAATAAATACTCAATTGTTTTTTTTTTATTTTTTTTAAATAGCCCTTTTCATAAAGTTTTCTTCAGGTATCTTAGTGTGCAATTTACAGCTTTCATGTGCCTTTGTGTTAGAGCATGCATAAGCTAGCTAATGATGCTCATACTAAAGGCTATGTTTGGTTGAGTGAGTGATAGATGGATCAGCTTTCTATTTGGTCTTTGTTACTATCCTTTTTGTACAATTGGATCATCTTCATTGGTGTTATGCTTCTTGTTCCTCTTTGGTGGAAATGCAATTGAGTTTCCTGGTTTTCCATATTTGATTCTTGCACATCCCAAGGATTTAGTTGGGATCTCCAAGTCCTTTTATAATAAACTTTGTGGTTTTTCTTGCAAATTTTGGGTTCTATTGTTGATTGTCCATGTACATATATTATCAAGATGCACTTTCTCTCATCTTTACACTATTAAATGCAATGTTATCTGTTTTCCTCAACAATATTCAAGTTTCTTCATTGTGCCACAAAATTTTGTACACCAAGCACAAGGAGATTGTTTTGGATCAAGATTTGTGCAACATGCACACTTTATTTATTATTTATTTAAATTCAAATCTAGTGCAATCTTCATTTATACTTTTTCGAACTCTTCATTCAAGAAGTAATCTTTAACATCCAATTTTTGGAGCTCCCAAGCTAAATGTTTTGCCAAAAATAGAAGAATTCAAGTTGGTTTTAGTTTCTCTATTGGATCAAAGATTTCCTCATAGAAAATCCCATAGTCTATGTTGCATTCAATAACAAGTTTGGCCATTATATATTGATATTTCCATCTGCACCACACTTCATGATAAATATCCTCTTGTGACCCACAATTTTTTCATTTTTAAGCATGTTAACTGTGATCTAGGTTCCATTTCCAATCAAGACATGTATTTCTTCTATCCCAACTTGTTTCTACTTTGCCTCTTGTAAAGCATTGTGAATGTCCTTAGGAACTACAATAGTATCAAAAGTTGTAAAACAAATAAGGAAAATTAATGGATCCCAATGATCACCTTGTTGTACTTTCTTCCCTTGAATAGACTTACTTGAGTAATAAGGTTAATTCCCAAAGAATAAAGCATCACGCATCTATGAATTTTTTATAGTTTTGGCAAATGGCACTTTGAAACCTTTTGAGTTGGAGATTATTGAATGATCAAGGGTGATTATGAGCTCTAGTCTATGTTTATCAACAATACTTGAAATGTTGTGGTGTCCGAGGCACTATCAATGATAATTAGACTTCTACAAATGATACCATGCCATTAAAGGGCCACCAATGCTTTTGGATGTATATTTTTTTGTGTTTGTACCTATATGTGTAAGTATCTCTATGGGATGTCATATTTTTAGTTGTATTTTGCAGCGATTCATAAGACCAGTTTTATGTTAATCACGAGCATTTAGATAAGCGTGATGTCTTTTCATGACTTTAGATGCACCAGTTAAGTTCTACGTTACCCTGTTTGCAATTAACAACTTTTTAGGGTTCCCTGGGAGTCGGTGGTTTTATCTAGACTGTCCTAGGTGATTTATATGATGACAGGACAGGTTCCTATCTCTAGTAGGCAACTAGCTTGGTAAGTCAAATTGTCTTGAATGGTTTGATGTTTTTTCTTTTAACCCAGTTTTTTAGGTTTTCTTCAATATTTGTACGTGTATTTAACGCCTTTAGGGGCTGTGGAATGATGGTTTTCGCCCATGGAGATTTACATACGTTTTCGGAATGCTTGGAACTCCTAACCCCTTTAGTACCGATGTTCTTTGCCTTGTTGAGGTTATCCAAAGTTGGAATAGATGCAAGAGTGGTGTGCAGCTCCTTTGGATCAGATCCTTGGATGCATGGATGTGACATTAAGCTTTTGTTTGTGTAATGAAAGTTTTTGGTCATGGAGATTTAGGTAGGATTTTAGAGTGCTTGGACTAAATCCCTTGTTGAGACCATAATAGGTTGGAAGAGCTGAAAGGACAGCTTAAGGCTGCTTTGGATTAACTCCTCGAATGTGTGGTTGTGACGTCCATCTCTGATGCCATGTTGTGGCCCTGCCACCATTTTGTATGCCATTATGAGCATCCACTTTCTCTCCACTACATGTCCAAGATATCTGAGCTTGGTTGAATCCTACTCATCCCACTTTATAAAGTCATGAAATCCCAAAAAATGGATCCATTATTTGTATTTTGTGTTTTGTCCTCCTTTGAGTTTAAATGTTAGTTCCAATAGGTTCCATGGTTTCCATATTTTTACACTGAGTTCCTCGCCCAATCAAAACCCATCATTTCTTTTGCTTTATGTTTTATTTTGTTTTCCTTCCCAAAACGACCTTCAAATCTTATGGAATTTCAGAACACTACAGTTGGGCCATGTCCTACTTCGTGAGATAGGATCTTGACATTTGAGAATCTTACTATCTAGAAATTTAGGGTTGTTCGTGTTGTCCTGCCCCTTCAAATGACTTCTGATTTCTATGAAAATTGGTAGGTTGTTATATCTTTTATTGATCTACCAAATTTATGATTGTGGTCTCTAGAGATTCCTTCAATATGTAGAAATTAAATCTTCCATTGCTTAGTTTCTGCCCCTTGATTTTAGAGTTTTTGGTTTTTTTCTTTTCTTTTTTTTTTTTTTTTTTTTGTCATTTCCTTCTCCTTGCATTTACTACCACTGCAGCACCTTTTGCCTTCTGTAATGTGGACGCTTGTCCACCTGGGTGCTCGTCTTATAACTTCACTTATATACAAAAAGAGGTACTGTTATATAATATGAAATAAAGAAAATATCTTATATTAGAAAAATATAATAAAGGAATGGGGAGAATATCTTATACTTAAAAAATAGAATAAGAGAATTAAGAGAATATCTTAGTTAGGTAAACAAAAAAAACCTAAAAATTAAATGATAAGTTGTTTTCTAATTTTAGGGATTTGTTGTAGAGTCTATCAAGACAGAGACCTCTTTTCCTTTTTACGGCAATGCTGATGCAATAGGGACAATCCTTTTACTGCCTTTTAAAACTCATGGTTTTTAGTTTTTCACTTAAAAACTGTGCCTTTTCTGATTGTTTTCTGTAGGGAACCTTTATGTTGATCTTGTACCTGATGTACACATAGAAGATGTAAAGGACAGTCTTGTCCAACATAGACATCATTTAGCGGTGAGTTTTCTTCATTTTGCACTTCACTATGAATCAGCTTCATTCTTTATGAGTTAGTGTGCAAGAGCACAATCACATGTAATGTTTAAGCCAAATATTTCTCAAGTGTTAAAGTGAGGCACTGTGCGCATTTAGCATTGTTTGGATATGATACTGGGGACAAACTTAAGTCTTTTTATGTGAAGTTGTTTATTTCCTGCTCCCTTTCCTTTGACGACACTGAGATCCTCGTGCTTCTTTCTATGATAAGTTGTTTAGTTCCTGCTCCCCTGATGTTCTTGATGCCAGTGTTTGATTCCTTCACTGATCAGCTCACGCCAAGTTTCTTTTGTTGTAATCTGTTTTCTTTGATTTATATCCCTTAAGTTTATTTCAATTTTGAAAAATTCAATGATTATACAATTGAATATCAACATTGTCATAGTTTCTTGCTTTGATTTTTTCACTTATAATGAACCACTATAACAAAATCTAAAGACTTATATCTGCCGAGCTATCTTTTTTTTCTGTTCTTCAAAAGTTTGCTCGTTTTCCATGAACCTGTTTATATTTTTGTGATGTCATTGAGATCTGAAGGGCATGACTACATTCATAGCAAAATATTTCTGCATTCATAGCAAAATATTTCAAATGTTTCACCTCAAAATTTTCTTTAGACCTTTGAATAGCCAACGACTTGAAAGATTCTTTCCCATGTTGATAACTCTTCCTTGGTTTGATGCGGAATACTACATGAATTAGGGTGTCAATTTTTCCCGGGCTGTACTTTGGCTTCAATGTTTTAATTTTCTAAAAGATTCTTGGGCTAGCCTGGCCTTAGAGCGTTAATTTACAATCCTAATACAATAGCTCCTTTCTTAAATGCTCTCAGCCATTCCCTTGTCTTCTTCCTCTGAAGCCACGAAACCCATTCCAAAATAACAGTTTTCATAAATGAGGTCCAGCTGATTGAAACATCGAATTCTATCTGAACCATGCATACAATTTCAATTTTAGGTAACTGTGTTTGTCTATAGGTAATCTTACAAACTTCTTTATCAACATCCTTGAACTATTATTATTTCTGGCAAATGTTAGATCCAAGTGATGCAAAGTAACTTGGTTTAGTTTACAATCACTTGGATGGTGTTTCCTGCTCAACAAATACGTTCTTGATGTGCATATTGTGATGGGATGTGTTTTGTGTTCGATGTTACATGAATCATGCTTCCTTATGTTACTGAGGACAACATACTAAGGCTTTTTCCAAATCATGGCAGAATCAGAAGCTCTACAGCTCATTTCCAGCTGAGTTTGGCTTGGTTAAAAGATTTTGGAGATATCTTCTTGATCGCGAGGTTATGTAACCTGTGGCATCATTAGTTGCCTGCTTGTCTATTTTGAAGTTAAGTTATCTGAGAAAATTAACCATATTTGTGTAACTCATTAGGGCTTAGATGGAGATCAGCTATGGGCTTCCCTATCAAATAAAAGTGTAAATTCAATAGGACTACTGCTAAAGCAATGTTCATTCAGAATTGCTGGGAAGGTTTTATTTTAGTTAACAGACTTGATGATATTGCATGAACTTAACTTTAAACACCATTTTCTTTTAAAATACTAGAAATACTCTGATTTGGTATTCTTTTAACTCTATATGAAGGGTCAATTCAAAGATGAATTTGTCACTGCTGGTGGTGTTCCTCTTTCAGAGGTAATAATGTTTTATTTTGATATCAGGTTGCAGATTTTAAAATTTATCATAATGGCTAAATGTTGTAACCTTTATTTGGATGAAGATTTCACTTAGAACTATGGAAAGCAGGATACAGCCGAAACTATTTTTTGCAGGAGAGGTGAATATATCTACTCTTTACTGACCTTCCTAAATTCATGTCAATTGATAGAAGCTACTTATCGATTGCAGGTCCTAAACATCGACGGAATTACTGGTGGCTTCAATTTTCAGGTAATTTACTAGTGATTTCTAATCAGTATGAAAATATTTGGTTTCATTTTTCTATTTGATTTTGCAATAATCTAAACCTTGATGCTTCAGTATTTAACAATTCTAGTTTGATGTGTTGGAAGTACTTCATATTTTTCTAGTTCATTTTCAAATCAAAGAATACACAAAACGAAGAAACCTGGTCAATTGGAACTTTTTTGCTTGTCACATTCAGGATTGCCTATTGATTGATACTTGAGATGGCCATGCACCATGACTACTGAACCTTGAGTTCTAATTGATTTGCACTTAAAAAAATTTGTTGATATAATTCCTTTTTGGTGCTAAAACCGTCTCGACATGCAGAATGCTTGGACTGGTGGTTACATTGCAGGGACGTGCATCGGTGAACTTGCCTCGAGCTATAATAAGGTCGAGGCATTATAGCTCGAGGCAGCTGGCTATAAACCTATGAATGAAACCAGATGATGCAACAGGCTTACATCGTAGGCTGGAGAAGATTAACAAAGCAGAGAAGGATGTTTTTGTTAAGACTTCCTTGTATTTTCAGGGAGCAGTGGAGGAATGCAAATAATGCTAATCAAAATTCATTTTGGTAGGTATTAGTGTTGCAATTAGCAACCACAAATCATACAAGTAGGCTTTGTAGCTCATTTTGTTAGGGTTTGGAGCTGAAATTAAATGGATGAAAAATTATAAAAACTGTTGCACTTTCAAATTTGAGTAGGAACAACATTCCAATAATGTTTTTTGAAATTTCTAAAGTGCAACATTTTTCATGATTTTTTCACTCATACAATACTCCATTATTCAAAGGTTGCCTAAATTTCTTTTTCAAAATACTCATTCAATCACAAGCACTGCAGATAAATAGTAACTGCTTGAAAATGTCATATCATCTCTCCTTGAGATAAAATGCTCATGATTGACTTATAGTTTTAATTTTATATTGTTAGGTCAAAAATTTTACCAAAAAAATTGCTGCAGATCACAATGAAAGCAATAGCCAAGTTGCCAAACAATCAAGTAAACAGTTTTCCCATTGTTGGCTTGGATGTTACTTGATAGAACCTTCATTCAAACCATGAAATATAAATGTTATGCTACCTTCTCCATTGATTTTGTGGTAAACTCTAAGTTGAATTCGTCACTCATGTGGCATGCACAAGTGCTAACCATGGCAGCATGATTTGCACTTCAATGATATAAAAAAGTTAAATGAATGCAAAGAACATAAGTATTTCATGATTTGGTTTAAATTAAATTCATTTCCTTATGATTGCTAGAGATAGCTTAGTTGATAAAATATTATTCTACATAGCCATTGAATAATGCACGAGTGACCCACATCATGAAATTTTAACAAAATGCAACAATTACATCTCTACCTTAGCTGCCTTTTTGTACTTAAAACATGCATTCTTCCCATCATAACAAAATTGGAATCATATTCCACAAAAATAAAGCAAAGAAGATTCAGTCGACCAGTTTTTCAAATTGGGATGCCATGATGATCAACAATGTAATGAATGAAGCAATCAATAAAAATGTTGCACCTAAATACTTGTCAGCAATCAGAACATGATTTCTTCGTCCATGTTCTTGAGCATGGAATGCACAATTCTTAGTAACCAATGTGCCGTTTTCAGCTGCTATCACCCAACTTTGGCTTCAGCATCAATGGAATTAGGCTCATCACTTGAAGATAGTCCAACTGTGGCTTTTGTGCTGCTATTTCTTCTTTGTGTATCTTTGCTAGCAACTGATCCATCTTTTGCATGGCTATCTGATCTTTTATGCTTTTGCACAGCTTTATCAGTAGTTGAGGTAGCTTTCCTTGGAGAGAGAGACCTTTTCAAGGGAGTCTTGCTTACAGAGGTCTTCGGAGATTGACCATTCTTTTGCACTGTCGTTTCGACTTCGTCAATGGATGGTTTCGACGTGATCTTGACAGAAACATCTTCAGCCGAACTTGTTTGCTCTGGAGAATTAGTATTGTCTGTGGATGATGCATCAGGAAGCAACGCCTTCCGACTTAATCGAAGTTGACCTTTTTCATTTACCTAACAACCAAACATATCAGTCAGATCACATGGTAAAACTTTGAACTTAGCACCAAAATAAGCTAATAAGAAATGTAAAAGAAGAATAGCTGAACTAGCAGGAGTAGAACGGCAAAATTTTGATGTGTTTCAAAACTTATCTATAAAACAACATAGTTAACGGTTCAAGGGTTCAGCTGACATTGGTGTCTTTCAAACTTGTGGGTTATCTACAGAAGATTATAAACATGTGCCAAGTGAAATTTCTTCAAGAAAGAAACATTGTCTCTCTGTGTATCTTAATTGTTTAGGAAAATTTTTTATCAGATGCAAGTATCCTATTACTTGTTTTGACATTTGAAATAAGCCTCAGTGTATATAGCATCTATGTTAGGTCTTTTAAACATTGGAACATGAAACATACAAGTGTAATTTCACAATCTATGCCCAACCCCTTTCTCAAGTTTCGAAGTATGATTTGTCAATTTAATTTCCTAATAATTAATAAAGTTTTGGATATCTTTAACATTGAAAATTTGTATCAAAATATTTTTTTGAACTCATTCAACATTGTTATAATCTTCAAAATCATATTGCATGATTTGGTAAGGCAAGAGATACTTAATATGACATTTTGTTAAGACCTAGACATTGATATGAGCCTAAAGTTTCAAACAAAAAAACCATGTTCATGTCAGGTATGAATGCAAAACATTATGCAGACGTTTATTATGAGTGTGCCAAACATTTGTATTACAAATGGGTTCTGCATAACATTAAGGGTGTGGAGGTGTAGACAAATGTAAAGTTGATTGAAAATTCATATTATACATGACATAAATAGTTATGAACAACTAACATGGCTCTAGAAAAGTGGTGGACAAGCATGGCACACATTCTGTGGATTACAATGGTTGTGGAAAATCACAGCTTGTCAACAGGTAACGTTCTAACGAAGACATGGCTATTAAAAGAAGAAGAGTAGTGGCATGAAGTTTAAGTGAAGATTATGCATCTAATGGAAGCCTGAGAGAATCATCTTCCTCCTTAAACCTAATGTAAGACATTTAAGGAGGTTGCAATCATTTGGTTAAAAGAGAATCTTTGTAATCACTTCCAAAGTCCTATAGAATAAGTTCCAATAATGTGGCCATCGTTTTTTTTTTTTTTTTTTTTTTTTTACCTAACTTGGGGTTTCCATGTTAATCTTGTGCCTCTATTTCTTATGTAATCCTTTTTAACTTACGTTTTTATTTTTGCTATGTTTGATTAGCGAGTTATATTGCCAATGGATAACCAAGTGAATGGGTTTTCCCAACAGATATTTCAAAGAGCTTATTTGCAATCCAACAAGAGCGTTGCTCATTCGCAACAACTGGAATCAAGGCAAAGTTTGAAGATAAGAGATGTAGGATAAAAATGTCAAGATTGAGATGCTTGAAGTCAAGTATTTTAGCTTTGGATGAAAATGTCAAAATAGAGAAGCTTGAGGGAAAATATTTCAGCTTTTGGGAGAAGCAAATGGAGTGCCTCTAATAGAAGAAATTGTATGAACTACTGTTTAGGCAAAAACTAGAGTATATGAATATGAAGCAAGATGAATGGTACTTGCTTGACCATCAAGTGTTTGGAGTGATATGGCTAAGATTGGCTAATAATATAGCCTTCAAAATTGCTATAGATAAAACCAAGGCTTGATTAAAGATGGACAACTTGTATGAGGAAGTCATCAGCATAAGAACCGTTTGATGAAGTTGTTCAACTTGAATATAATAGATGAAAAATTTATCATAGAACACATTAATGAGTTTAATGTGATTAAAAAAAAAAGAAAACTCTGTGGAGACGAAGTGATCGATTTTGTTCTCATCCCTGCAACATAGTTGTAATGCAACTATCATTGTCATGGGAAATGCATATGGTTAACAAACGATAAAACTCCAATAGGTTTGAAACCTAACTCTAAGCGAGAATATATGACACAGGAATCATAAGAGCTACCTAATTCATTATGAATGGCAAGGGTTTAGTGGCACAAGAAGGGTGCAATGGTATGAGGCAGTCAACAAATGGAAATATGACAAGCATATGAAGAAGAAAAGCGGTCAAAAAACTGAAGAGCAAACGTTGGTGAACACAACTACTTAAGGTATTATAGATGCTAGTATTGATAACTTAATTAAGTCAACAAATTTTAGAATTAGATGTACCACTTCATTCTATACCATCTAGAGAGTTGCTATATGGTTATATAGCAAAAAATCATGATAAAATATATTTGGCCAAAGATGAATTTCTCGAAATCATAGAGAAGGAAGACGAGTCAATTGTGTCACCAAATGATGCATGTTAGATGTTGCATGACGTAACATACAATCTAAGTTCAAAGAAAAACTTGATCTTGGTTGGACAACCAAAACAATCGGGGTATTGTACCATAATCAAAACACTGCTCATGGAAGATTAATAGGGTGCAGAGTTTGTTGCCCCTGTTGCTAAAGTTTGGACCTCGTATATGGTGGATAGCCATGGGAATACGTTAGCTATTACATCAGATTTCAAGAATATTTCCAAAATGTTGTCAAGGATATTTCTAAAATGTTGTATTAACTAATATGCTCATATGAGTGGAAAAGACATAAATATTATGATGTGAAAGAGCTAATCATATATCTAAAGTCTCTTACAATCAAGGCATGCTAAGAATGATTTTTTGGAAAGAAACATGTGAAGTTTTCTTAAGACAAGATGGAAGTTACTCTTTAGGAAATTTCAATTCATTCATCTAAACTTGTGGGTACTACCTCAAGTGTCATCACTTGGAAGATCGAAGTACTCTATTACCTACATCAAAAACTCCACCAAGAACACTTGGTTCTAAAAAATAAGTTAGAAAGACAAAAGATGGACACAAAAATTGGCCATAAGATAAAAGAGCTATAGCCAATAGTGGTGAGTATGAAATTAAGAATTCCTTTAGTTTTGTAATGTTCATAAAATCTGAATGACAAAAACAATTCCCAACAAAACACAACAGTATATAGCCATTAAACGTATAAGTAGAACTTTGAATAAGTATGCGAGGAGTATGAGATTGCATGCTGCACTACCCAAGTCATTCAAGGAAGATGTCATGAATATGATAATAGAGAACCTTCTGCAACATTGAACTTCAAGCTACCAATCAAAAAGTCGACAAACAAGAAAGCTAAAGCATTTAAGAGTCCTTGAATAATAGCCGTAAGCACAACCCAACTTAAAGCACAATGATAAACTAGATGGAGAACCTATAAGGTGCTATTTAATTGAACGCAATGTAAATAATTATAGTTATCATTTCTAAGTTCTAGTATGACATAAAATTACCTAAACAAACTAAAAGTCAATACAAAACAAAGTTTAGATGTGAATATGAGCAAACTCTTATGACCACATGAAAATTGGGTTTAGATCTGCCGATTCATTAATACCATAGTATGATCCAGCTATACACTGAGAATGATGCAAAGGAAATCAATTTTTGTTCACTAGCTTTTGAGCGTTTTAGAGAAGTAAGGTGTTTCTTGGATGCTCTACAAATTAAAAGTTTTTCCTAGCATAAACTATTATGAATAAATTGCACCCTTTAAGAAGAATGATACATGTTATTGTAATATCCTGGAAAAAAAAAAAAAAGAAAAGAAGAAAGGACACACGGGCGTCGGACGCGAGGCGATCCGACGATGCCGCGTGCGCCCGTACGCCCCGACCCCGAGAGAAAAAAAAAGGGTTAAGGACGGCGCAGTCCTTCGTGCCGAACCATGCGAAGCAGCGGAGAAAAAGAGGAGTAGGGATCGAGGGTTTTTTTTCCCCGCAGCAGTCTCCGTCCCGACGAAAAATCGGAAGAAGGGAGTAGTCCGGCGGCGGCGATTTCAGGTCCCGAGCTCAGCGAGGAGGGGAACCGGGTAAGTTCCGAGCCCTTTTCTCTTTCCCGAGCCATTTTCTCTCTCCTCGAACCGTAGAAGGGAAAGTTTTTTTTTAGAAAGGTTTTTACGGGATTTTTGGGATTTTCGGGTTGTTATGCAGCCCTTCTCCTTTTTGCATCCCGAGCCAGGGAAACCGCGGACAGCAAAGGGAAAAAGGAATTTTTGCGGTGCAGCCCTTTCTCGTTTTCCGTGCCGAGAAAGGAGGGTTGCATGCGAGTGTCGGCTTGATCCGAGGGGAATTTCTGAACCGTGCAGCGGTCGCCGGCAGCCTCCGTGTTAAAAAGAGGGAGTCGTGCACGAGGAACCAAAAGCAAGTCCAAGCGAGAAGAACAGATAGAAGAGGCTGCATAAGGGTGAAGAAAGCAAACTCTGACAGCACCTTGTAATTGAAAGAAATGAGAAGAAGAGGAAGGGGAAGGGGAAGAGGCCAAAGAATGGCAGGACCCTCAGGACCTCAGGTAGGTGAATTTATTTAAATAATAATGTAAGTAGTGATTGTTATTTTATTATAAAAGCATGGCTTTGAAATATTATGACATTATATGAAAATGAAATGAGAATTTGCAATATGATACTATGGTATAGTAAAATGTAAAGCATGCCAAAGAAAATGTGTAGAGGTATCGATTATGCCTCTTAAAGGGTTAAATTCCCTAAAAAGAAAAGTAAAAAAAAGAAAGAAAAGAATTGACCCTAGATCGCATCCCAGTAGTCCCCGGACATATGAGCACCAGCACATGATACTGGGCATGATGAGATGGCATAGAGACCTCCCCCGCATTGCTAGTACTTTGTGCAGGGCTGAGTGCGGAGGGATATGATGAGATCGAGACATCTCGTATATGGCTAGCACTTTGTGCAGGGCTGAGATACGGAGATGGTCCGACGTGATAGAGATCGAGACATCTCGTATATGGCTAGCACTTTGTGCAGGGCTGAGATACGGAGATGGTCCGACGTGATAGAGATCGAGACATCTCGTATATGGCTAGCACTTTGTGCAGGGCTGAGATACGGGGATGGTCCGACGTGATAGGCTTGGCCAGCCACGATATGCCTACGGGCAATGGTCTCTAGATGAGATAGATGCCATAGAGATGTGATATGATATGATAGGGATGGGGGATGTGGATCATGGGGAAAGTCTGGGACCCAGCAAGAAAAGAAAAAAAAAATGAATAAGGAAAAAAAAGAATTGAAAAGAAGAAGAAATAAATTGCATACTTTGCTTGATTCATTGCATGCTGATTTCAGATTTATCTTTGTCATATTTACATTTGAGTTAAAGCATATTGTTAGATATTCATCATGTTATATCCTTGTAGCCATAGCATTCACCTACTGGGCTTTATAAGCTCATTTCCCCTACTTACATTACAGGACATGCCACTGATTCACAGAGAGAGGGTGCTTAGGATGGTATGGGACTTTGTACAAACGTATCTGTTATTTCGTTTTTTGTAATTTTTGTACAGGATTTCCCAAGTGACAGGTATGCATATATTGAAGTTGCTATTGATTATATGCTGCTATGCTCTGATTAGCTGATTTTATCAGTAGATTATAGTGATAGTTTAGGCGGGGCGTGACAGTTATACTATTAGAAAGAAGAAAAACTTCATAGAATAAGTGCACAGTTGAAAGAATAGTTTGATGTCACAAGGCATTGTTAGAATTTGAGAGATTTCAACAAAAGAAAGGCATTGTTATGATGAGATTTTCTTGCACGTGGTTAAGCTAACAACCAAACAACTAATGTTGAGTGTTACAATGGTGGATCTATATTTGGAATAACTTGACATTAAAACTATATTTCTCTATTGTGACCTTGAAGAATTGATTTTTATAGCCCCAGCAATAAGCCTCTAAGTTACTTAAAAGGAGAAGATGTGCACAAGTTCAATTACACGTTGAAGCAAGCTCCCAGGTAATACTACATATTGTTTGATATTTTCAAGCATAGTCGTAAATATGTAAGAGTGCCTATTATTGTTACTTTGAAAATTACAATATAATTATGCTACTCAGTGAGGATGACATGATTGCTGGATCAAGCATGAAGGTGATTCATTTGATGAAGGAATAGTTGCCAACAGAATTTGAAATGAAGAATTTAGGAATACACATCAAATTCTTGAAATCAGAATCTCAAATAATAGAACTAAAGGAATTTTAAGACTAATAAATAAGAATACGTTTTGAAGATGCTTAAAAAATTCAGGGTTTTAGATGGATCGAGTGAAAATTTTAAATTAAGAAATAGCTAATGAAATCTTATGAATGCAATGATTTGCACTAATTTGAAAATTTCTTGTACAGTGGAAGTAATTAGCTAGTATATGTTTGATATAAGGTGTAAGCTTTAGGAGTAGTGTAGTAACTTTCCCATTATTTAAGGGGACAAAATACATTAGACAATGCTTCAAGAAAAAGAACACAATTTTATAAGAGAATGTTGTCAGTATTTAGGAGATGTAGATAGTTGGAAGGGCATATTTGAATACATACAAGCCAGATGTCATGACTATAAAAGCATGTGGATCTCTCAACCATAGAGGTTGAGCATATCACCATTTTTAATTAGTAAGGAAATGATATGGTCTCAAAAATGCTTTAAGAAGTTAAGATTGAATAACACAACCGCATTATATGCTATGATAGTTGGAGTAGAGTTTTTCTCGCAAAAGTTCTCATATTTCATTCCCAAGAGAAGTACATACAACTGAAGTATTGCATCGATGTTATGCTTGATAAAGGAAAGTTTTCACAAAAGAAAATCCTTGGTGCTGAGAACTTGAATGTTCACCAAGGTGGTGACTATGAATAAAATGAGGTTTTTTTCACTTTAGTTGGCATGTGTATAAGATAAGAATAAGTACATTACATTGAAGATACAAATGATCTGAAAAAGAGATGAACACTTGGAGCTCAACTTATATAGAAGTGATTCCAAGCAGGAGATTGTTGTAAAGCCTAATATAAGAATACAAATTCATACAAAATGAACTTACTCTTTTAAAGAGGAGCTTTCATTAAAGAAAATCCACGACACTAGGAACTCATATGTTGAACAAGGTGGTGAATATTAATAAAATAAGGTTTTGTTTCACTTTAGTTGACATGTGTATAAGATAAGAATAAAAGCATCACATTGAAGATACAAAAGATCTGAAGAAGGGATCAACTCTTAGAGCCCAACTTATACAGAAATGATTTGTTACCAAGTAGAAGATTGCTGTAAAGCCTGATATGGATTTAAAAAGTTCATACAAAATGAACTTACTCCTTTTCATGTCTCAGATTATGACTGAGTCGTATTTTGAGGGTATATTTTATAGAAGCACTAAGCTTTTATCCACATCACAGAAGTTATGAGCATGGATGTATGCCTTCGGGATAAAAGCAAAGGATGCAAAGTTCATTAAAACTTGTATAATAGACATTTTAGCAATTAAGGTATGAAGCTGAACACAGGATTTAAGGTTCATACTGTACAAGCTTCCTAGTGTCTATGTATTATGAAGCGAGCATATGGGGGCAGTGTACGACAATGGATGATAAGATAAGGATAATGATATGGATGCAACTAATGAAATAGTTGGAATTAATTTCTTAAGGTAGATAGATAAGAGATTATTGAGCAAAGAAGCATAATTGCAATGATGTGGCTTGTCAATAGAAAGTTCTTGGATGTGGACACATGAAAAGCTTTTGCTTGCCTATCCAAAGATGTTTGAAGGAGAAAAAGGAGAAGAAATATATTCTTATGTAAATTCTAAGTCCTCCTTCCTCTCTCTGAAGCTATTGTGCATTATTCTTAAGACTTATTGTTCACTATTGTTAAAGCAAAATTTTGAAATAATCTTTTGTAGCAAAGGTCATCTAAAATGTTATCATGATTTTTTCGAGTTTTATTTCCTAATAAATTATCTTATCATCATCTAGTTTCTGTCTTTGCCTCTGCTTTTCCCTTGTCTTCAACCTTGTGTTGAATATTTTACTTGTATGAGTAACGAAAGATTTACTAGTGGATAATGGAATGCAAGAGGTTAATTTCTAGGATTATTTAGAGAATTTTGTGTACAAACTAAGATTTATAGTATCATATCATCTAATAGTAAGAAGAGACAAATATTCAAGATAACTCTAAAAAAAATGCCAACTAGTGGACTTGGTGTAAATTGTATGGATTTTGGTGGTTGTGACCTGCCATCTTATAATGCTATTATAACGTACATGGTACATTAAGACGATTATATAGAAAAGAATGTTGCAAGGTTTGAAAACTAAGTGAAGAAGCTTGTGCATCCAAAGAAACATCGAGTCTTCTTTCCTCAAGTTATTAAGATATCGACATCATTATTATAAAAGAGAACCAATGAGATAAATTTTGTAATTTCTTTACAAATTTTATGAAGATTTTTTGAGAGTGTGATTACGATTTTTCTTAGATTTTGGACTTTTATGTAAATAATGTGTCTTTTTTTTTCTAGTGCACCTTTTCTTTTTCTTTTTTTTTTCTTTCACTACATTTAGATGGCAAGTAATATATTAATGGATAATTGAGTATGATATAGTTCTCTTTTCAGCTATCTCAAAGGGTTTGTTTCCAAACCAAGAAGGATGTTGTTTGCCCACAACACTTTTGTCCATTCAAACAACTACATAAATGTATACTTATATGTGCTAATTCATTTGTATTCATATAGACACCAATAAGAATACATGAAAAAACCATAACTGATTTTATGGTTGTTATTTTTCATGTCCTAATTTGATGTCCACATTTCATTGAATGAAAACCTAAGAGTTGCCACTAGCCCACACAAGAAACATACAAGAAGATGTAAGTGACTACTTGTATAAAAGGATTACATGTCAAGTTTGCAGGCCTGCATCAATGAAATAGAAATTTTAAATGTGTTAACTTCCAGAAGGAAACCTCATTAGATTGGTCTATCAAACATAGATTTAAAGAACTGAGAATTTGAAGAATATTATAAAATGAAAATCTCCAGCATCATGAAGCTACACAAACAAAAAAGATGACTAACCTTAATAAGCTTCAAATCAAGGCGGTCACCAACTTTAAAAGCCTACAAAAATTGCAACAGAAGATGAACCAAAAAAATAAATTGCTTTACAAAGAAAAGCAAGAGAAATAGGCAGTTGCACTTACATCTTCAGCCTTAGACAACCATTCTGAACTTAACTCACTAATATGACAAAGTCCCTGTTGAAGGGATTTATAAATATGATGAATATTAACAGAATTTGGTTAAAAAAGAAGAACAAGAAATCACATTGCTTCAAATTTCATTGTCAATCACAACATAGACAACACACTAAACAATAATCACCTTTTACTATTACTTGACACAATTAGTTGTTCCCTGTTAAAATCCTTCAAGTAATTACAAGTTCTCCTACGTCAATAGATGCAAGTTCCAAACGACAAAAAGCTACACGTATGCACAATTGCTCAATTCAAACCTCCCAAGACCAAGCAGTTGAATGAATCTTGTGAGCATTTATTATATTTATTTATTACATTTCCTTACAGAATTAACTTGGAAGAGTAAAGATTACAATCCCTTTGTTCACCCTACACTCTTTCAAGATTTAAACACAAAAATTAAGTCAATGGATGATTATTTAGATACGCCAAAAGTTTCCCATTGATAGTGTTGCCTGCATGAGAAGAGTTTGGCAACTTTTGTACAAGAGATTGAGACATTGGAATGAAGCTTTTCCTATTCCTAAAGCTGTTCTGCAGCAGATTGGATCAATTTATGCAAATTTTATTCTACATGGAAAGAAAAATAAAAAATCCCATAGGATTGCTTATTCCTCTATTGCTCATCCTAAGGATTTCAGAGGAATTGAAGATATAGCATTATTCTGTTTCAACCTTTTCCAAACCTCTTATTGTATTCATCAATTTTTATCATTAAAAATATAAGTATTGACCCTATCAGTAACGTGGCATTGAGTGTTCTGTTAATGTGCATTTCTATTCCATCAAAACTCTTTTATAGAAGTCCTAAGGATATGACTAACTAGAGACCTAATGCATACTCCTCTTCAATCTTAACTTATCTGGTCACTTGAGATTCAAAACCTAGTTTGTAACCCTCATTGGGTTCAAGAAGAAAATATTAAAATTCTGTCTCACTCTTAGGCAAGTTATGCTGTTGACTTCTTGCACAAAATTGATCTTACTGCCAATAATGAATATTATCTTTTCCATAGCTCTTAAGAGACAGATGCTCTTATTCTTCAAGTGTAATCAGTGCTTTGGATTATAAATCAAGGACTAAAAACATATGATGTCAAAAAGGAAAAAATTTCTCTTGCTCTTGTGGAAAAGAAGTAAATCACTAGAAGAAACATTCTATCAGGATACGATGTATCATTTTCTTATCTATTGCATTTCTGACCATCTATGTAAACAAATGATCTTTTTGAGGATGAATCGCTTCATACACCTCTTAAATAAGATTATTCTGCAAAGAAGCCTTGTTTTACTGCTTGAACTTTGTACTCAGGCATCTTTACACCTCTGTATCTTCATTTACCCAAGTATGCTAATTTCATGTCAGATGGAAGATGTTGGGTGAATGGGAATCCATTGTGTTAAGTGGGTCGACTTTACTTTTTTCTTTTTCTTTTTTTTTTTTTTTGAAAAGGATATATCATTATATCAAAAGTGGCAAAGCCACACAGGTTTTACAGTTAGATCCTCAAGGGGGATCAAACAGAAAATCAGACAGCATGAGTTGGATGAGAGGCTGAGGAAGAGATTCCCTAGGACCCCAAATGAACTCATGAGTGCAAGCTCTGCGAGCAGCCCAGTCTGCAGGCTCATTTCCCTCCCTGTGGATATGAGAAAACCGGCAAGCCTCCATGGCCTTGACATACTGCAGAGTAACAGCAAGCATCCCCTCCCCACTGGGTTTAGTGACCATATCCCGAGCCTCCAGAAGTGCAGCCATCGAATCAGACTGGAACTCAACTGCACGATACTGGGAGAGAAACTCCCTCAGAAGGTCAAAGGCCATAATTATGGCCTGGACCTCCATCATATCAGCAGCCACTGAGAACATCCTCCTACCGGCCACCATGAGAGGTTTGCCAGAGCAGTCTCTAACAACGACACCAAGACCAGCTATGGAATCACCAACCGCGGCATCACAATTGACCTTGATCCATCCTGTAGGGGGGGGGGGAAGCCAACCGTTCGTGACAAGCAAATCCGAGGATTTGCCAGGATTCCCGCTGGACAGAGATGAATGGATAAGATGCCTCCTGAGGGTTGTGCTAACCTCGAACCTAACCGTCCGAGACACTGAGCGAAGAGTGGGCACGAAGCCGTTGTGTATAAGCGCATTCCTCCTCGACCAAATGTAATACAAGGTGGTAGCAATAGTCGCCACATGCTGTACCGCACCGTCGCGCCGCGCCGCAGGAGAGCTCAAGAATCTGATCAACATCTCCAAAATGCCAAACCCGGACGCCGCACCAGTGGACCAGCCCAGCTCCCTTAGCACATGACGTGCATGACTGGTCCCCCACACGTCCCGAGCACGTGGGCATTCCCACAACGCATGCTGCAGGGTTTCCTCCTCCATGCAGCCGAACGGGCACAGGGGATCGCGGCTTATTCCCCGGCGAGCCTTCCATGTCGCCGTTGGCAGAAAGTCGCCGGCAGCCCGCCATAGGAAGACCCGAACCCTCGGCAACACCTTTAATTTCCAAATTCTCCCCGTAGCTTCATCACGCCGCCGGTCGCCGCCTCCCGCAGAGGACGATTCGCGTTTGATCTGTGCATAGACTCGGCCACTGTGAGCCTTCTCCTTTTCCGTATGCGTCTGGACCAAGCAGTCCTGGACGGAGTCCCGAGCACGCGGGAGGTGTCTAATTCTTTCAACAAGCTCCTCACCCGCCCAGCTGGAAATCGCCTCAACATTCCAAGCACCGTCGTCCCTGATGCATTCGGCAACGCTTTCCAGCCATCTTGTGCGGACATTAATGAACGTGGGTCGACTTTACTTGCCAATTCCATAATTGGTAAACAAATTTGCTTATGAACGTATTTTCTATTTTTATTTTGGGTTGAATTGTTTTGTTATTTTCTCTTTGTATATCTCGCTTTTGACAACAAATCAGTAAATGCTCTTGGCCCGTGTTTTTCATTATAATATGAATGATAAAAGTGTAGTTTTAATCTCTTATTGCAGAATCATTTCATGCTTCTAATAAATACCGCATAAATACGAAGAGAGCTTTGGCCTTTGGAGTTCGTCCAATCATAATGCCCTTTATACTTGCTGAAGAGTTAACATAAAGAAAAGTACTTAAAAAGAAAACAAGCATAAAAATGAAATTAGAGAGTTATTCATGCATTAACAAACTGAATAGCCTATAAGCAACAGCAATATATACACCAAAAAGTTTGTCATTTTCAAAAACAAATATAATGAGAGGGAAACACCTAAACAGCAATAAACATGTGGAAAGAATAAGCATTCCTAAAAAACAGATGAAACAATAAACTAAATCATTATTAGCTTATGCATGGTCCACAAGTCATACAAATCACATTCCACCTACTCATCAACCGTATTGAGTACTTGAGGGGACAAACATGCTCATCTCTTTTATTTCGGGTTCAGCCCACATGAAAATAAAACCATAATCTCTTGCTCACCGTTAGGATCGCACCGAGGAGAAGGCGAGTCTCAATTATAGTGATTTTATCGATGGACAAGCCCTCCCCATCTTCTCCCATGCCATCAATCTCATCATTTTGTACTCACCGAATTGTGTCGCTCGTTAGACTGTTGTTCGGCTTCTCCAACAGCTATTTTCTCTAAGGACAGTGTGAATTTGTTTTCCAGCCTTTTAAAGTTTACTTTGATTGATAAATTCTCCTCGGGTCACCCTAGCATGGAGTCCTTGCAGAAAGATTTTTCAACAATTGGGTTTACAAATTGTGGACTTCTAGACCTTAAGCATATTTTAAATCAGTTTGAACGAGAAGAGAATTTTATCATGTACTAGTTGCACAAAATTTGGGCCTTTCATGGCTTTCCCATAAGAACATTCAAATGGTCATTATTTTTTTCCACTAAATCAGAGTCTCCAATTATGTCTCGTTTTCTCATTTGTCGATGCACTTCTTTAAAAAGAGCCTAATTTTTCTCTATATGCCAACTTATCAAAGAACCTCTTAAAATTGATAAAGCAATTGTATCCCTTGCACATCTAATGCTGCCTAATTTGTCAGAGCCAAGCTACGATGTAATTGTCACTGATGGTACTTTGGACATGTCAAATTTCTCGAATGACTACCTTTCCCCAATAAAAGTGGTAAAAAATCTCTCAATTCGTTAATACAAGAATAAGAGGAAAAAAAGGAAAACCTTGCAAGAATAAATGCTAATCTTTATAAAGATTATTAGTATTTTGATAGATTGTCTATACTGATTATTGTTATTTGTGCATCATGTCTTGAATCTCTTGTACTCTATTAAATGTGAAATAAAATATAGTTTTTTATTTAAATGTTCATAAATAGAATAGTACCTGTTACAATAAATTGATTAATTTGGCAAATAAATAATACAAACAAGGCAACAAGATATACAAAATGAAGATGAATAAAAGAAACAAAATCAAAAAAAGAATTTAAGTACCATCATCTAAAACTAGTTTATCATAATGGTCCTACCTCATGCCCCGGTGCGATCTCCACAAAAACTCCATATGGCACAATTGATTTGATCTCACAATTCCTGAGAAATTTAATTTCAGCTAAAAGATTAATTTGTTTCCTTCCATGATAATAGTACAACACAAAGAAAAAGCAAAAGCAAAACCTTAGTCACCAACAAATTTATTTTATTATGGCCTCAATTCCTTGATGGCTGCCAAAGTCAAGAGAAGCCACCTTTAATCCTATCATATCTAAGAGAGTATAGAAAGTATACCACCACCACAAGTTTATTAAAGAAGTCATGAAGACTACTATAAACATGAAAACCCCATAGAAAGACTTCTACTTCTATAGATACTTCAATTATTCTTTTTTTAAGTATACTTTGTCTAAGCCTTTAGACTAACACTTGTTCATCTTCTTTAGGACTATGCAAGAGGAACATCATGTGTTACCATATTTCCTAACAATGGATCTCGCCTCATTGTTTTTTCATCTTTTTTAGGACTATGCAAGAGGAAGATCATGTTTTACTATATTTCCTAACAATGGATCTCGCCTCATTGTTTCTCTTATGATTTTTCTCACTACCTTGGCGTTTTCCACACGAGTTGTTGTCTATTTTAATTTTCTTTATTATTTGTGGATTTCTCTTTTTCTCCATATTCTTTGCATCTTCATGATCCTTTAGTTTTCATGTTCACCTCCAATTATAATTATTGGGTGTCCTACAATTGATCCAAACCAAAGGTTGAGAAGACAAAGAAGCATTAATGGAGAAGAGATAACATCAACTTGGTTGGTAGATTGATTTACTTCTCCCACACTATGTAATATTCACAAATACATAAATAACAAAAAAGAAATTGAAACCTGTGTACTTGATCGGATTGGACCTTCTCGAACCAATCCTTGTTTAGGCAAGGGATTGCAACTGCAATCCTCTCCTCTACCACTCCCTTCCCATTTAGGAAGGAGATGAAGGAAATAAATTTCCATATCTACTCCCCTCGTCACTACCCTTTAGTCACCAATGCCCTCCCCTTCCTCATCTCTCTCACACATCAAACCCTTGTCATTGATCTCTCATTCTTCTTCGTCTTTGTCTCACTCTCTTCTTTTCACTACTTCCTAAAACCCTAGCAAATGCTGCTGCCTCTCTTTATTGTAGTTTCCACCGAATGAAGCTTTGTCATCGTCAAGAGGAATCATCGTGACTCTTCTTTCTATTCTTCTTTTTTCTTTTTCATCCACTACTCAAATGAATCCCCATTTTTTATTTTTTTATTTTTATTTTTTTATCCACATTAATTAACTAATTAATATGAGTTGAGCTTTTGGTGGTAAAAAGAGATTTAAGCATAATATAATTCTCTAATTAAGTTCTTATGCACAATTAAATTAATTAGATAAATTATTTGTTTAGGTATGATAACTAATTTAGCACTTAGTAAAATATTACTATTGAGTGTTATTTGGGCACATAAATATATTTGTTGACCTAAATGTTGTATTGAGGTCGTTTAGGTCAAACTTAACTTTTGAGTGTCATTGTAAAACTTAGGAGTGCTCAGATCTAATATGCATCTTGAGGTGGTGATCCTTAGAGGATGAGTACATCCTTTATTACTAAAGGCTCTTTTTTGTTAATTTATTTAGGTCAATCTAGATTTTATATATCATTCATACCTATCATTTATTAAAATCATCATTGTCTCTTGATTCATTTATCAATTATTTTCAGCACATTGAAATAAAATATATTTAAATATTTGGAGTCGCATATGTCTAGTGATAGCAGAATGACTCGACAAGAGAGTATTGTGTTTGGTTTGGAACTTCCATTTTTCTATATTCACATAGAGATTCATTATCTATATCAATAACACTTTAATTGTGATTATTTATTTATAGCACTATGAATTATGTAAAACCTATGATGCATAATAATATTATATCATCTATGGAAACTTTATTATTAATCATATATAAGTATGATTGTATACCAGATGTGACTATCAATGATACTCTTCTATTTTAGATGATTAGCTGGTCAAGCAAATGGGACCGTAGAGAGGCGACTCTTGTATTCTAAGTTGGACACAACTTCCGCCTATTTCAGATGACCATGAAATTTGATAGAATGATCATACCATTCATGAGCTATGATGAGCAAACTATGAATTAAATAGTTTCAATATCATGGGTATGGTTGTCACATATATTATCAGTTTGGCCACATTATCCTTTAGGTTTGATATTAATATTCATATAATGACATTGAATCATGTTGACATTTATGCTATATTGAATTATGCTAATTGACATAATTGAGTTTATTAATAAATTTTAGGTGACACTTGAGAATTGATGTATACCTTTTACTTTCATTATTCGTGAATATAATGAATGACAAAATATTACATACACTTGTTTTTGCCACCTCATTCAAATATTATTTATAGAGCAAGAGTTTGTAAATATATAAATATTATTATTGGGTATTCGATGTATTCATGACACCTCCTGTATGTTTATGCCCTTGTCTGTCTTAGAAGGTCTCACCTATTGGTTTGTTTGAAAACTCAGATTACTTTATATTTTTTTTCAAATCCTGGTTCTCTTGATTGGTGGATTGTTGTTGATGGAGCCAAATCAGTAGATTATCTTTTCAGATAGATATTTATCATGCTCTTTCAACTAGTTATATTTAGAACTTGGTTTATGATTAGTAATATATTGTTTTTATTGTAATAACTATGTAATTTTAGTTAGTAGTACTGTGTTATGTAATTTTTTGAATAAATAAAGATTAATTTTGCTTCTGTTAAATGTAAAACTGTGGTAACAAGATCAAGTGCAATAGCAAGTTTTGAGCTATGTCCCAAGGGATTTATGAGCTTCCTTAGATCAAGCTTATTCTTGATGACCTACAGATACAAAGGGAAGAACCCATGAAACTAGATTGTGACAACCAATATGTTATAAGCATATTCACAATCTTATTCAGTAAGACAAGACCAAACACACTGAAGTGGATTGACATTTTATCAAGGAGAATCAGGGCAAAGTTCTTGTTAAAACAGCCTATGCGCTTACTGGAAGTTTGCAGACCTAACACCGAAGGGAGCACAGACTCAGGATTTGAAGAACTTTTTTTGGTAAGCTAAGAACGGAAAACATCCACTCATTAACTCAAGAGAGTGTTAAATCATGGAAATTAGTACCTTGATACACTTTCTAAACTTAATATTCTATATGATGTTCTTCCCATAGAGAGCAAGTTCTAATTTTGCATTTCTAAGAAGTTGTTGTATACTAGGAATTAGTTTAGGACCTGACGATATTCCCATAATATCTTCTTTGTCATGGATTGAAGGTCGCTCTTTATGTGGTATTATTTTTAAGCATCGATTCAAGCTTAACACAAAACTTACAAACACAAAAACAATTATGGTGCAAGCTCTTACGCAGTAATTTAATACCTGTAAATGTCGCCAACTGATGGAACCAATGTTAGATTAGCTATTATAGCTTTAGACTTCTCTATGCTGGATAAATCTCTTGCAGTAATTTTAACCTACAATTTCAGAGGACTGGTTAACAGAATCTTAGAAGATAAAAGACAACAATTAAACTTCAATTTGTCTTACAAGTCCATTTTCATTGGTCTCTATGCCTTCTACTCCAGTCTCTTCAATGATACTTTTCACTTTTTTCCCACCAGAACCAATGATTAGATGAATTTTCTCGGGATTGACCTATAATATAATAACAAGATTAAAGTAAATCTGAACAGAAGAAGGAGAGGATGCTGCCTCTTCTAAATAACAGTACAAAGAATGATTATATAGATGCAAACCTTCATGACATGAATCAAAGGGGCATGCACTGAAACTTTCCTAGATGGAGGAGGTGAACACTTGGACATTTCCTCTGCAATCATAAACAAAGGAATACTAACACAAAATATAATATATTGAAATATTGGTGTAGATGAGCATCACATTTATACTTAATTCCATATTTTGATTGCCTTATAAGAAAAATGCTTTTGTTTTCTTATCCATCCAAAAAACTATTTAATCAATTCATCAGCTGAACAGTAGATCCTAGAAGTATCTTACTATTTCATTTCAAATGCCAACGTAAGTTTCAATTTCTTGTTGTCAATTTGCTCCGCATCCCTATCACCTAGAAGTACATCCCTAAGGATAAGCATCTACAGCACGAAAGGAAAGATGCTACTCATTTCTTCAAGTAAATAGCCAACCAAAACAATGATAATCGCATGCATAGTTCTTAAAATTGCCAATTAAAAATTAAAATTATATAAAAAATTAATGAATAGATCAAAAAAGTCCATAGGTAATATTTCTGCTTCCTCAATTCCATTGCATGATTATTCTTTCAAGGATGTCCAATAAGTGATTTCACAAGTTCATCCTTCACCTTTTGGAGAGAAAAAGGAAAAATTAAAAGAGAAAAATAAACCAAAGTTTTATCTAAAATGGGGTTTGAAATTCTCAAAAAAATGAAAGAAAATATAAAGCTAAAAAATCCAACAGAAGTGAAACAATTCTAGCAGCATATTGGAATGTAATACTCTAAATGGTAAATGATCAACTGCAAGAACAAACATAGAAAATGTTTATTTCAGCATACTAAATGCATTTATTTCTTGCAGTAGATTATGTTTTAGCTAAAAACCAATTGCATCAATTTCAAAAAAAAAACAGATACAAGAAAAGGATTTTGCAGCAAGGCAACAGAGCTCTAACGTAAAAGAATCAATTCTTTTGGAATAATAAAGGATAAGAGTTGGAATGTTAAAAGAAGCTCACGAAGGACATGCATTCGTCCATCTTTTGCTTGCAGAAGTGCTTTTTCTATCACAGGTAAAGTGATTCCTGCTGTCTGCAAAAAATAATTGGAAAGTACATAGCAGTTTATATAACAAAATGTCTAAGCTATGAATATCTCCTTTTACATCAGGTAAAAGAGAGCATTTTTGGTTAAGAAGACAAGAAAACTACAAAAACGTCTCTATTGTGAGCCTAGTAAACCAAAAAACAAATAAAGAAAACCATAACCTTTATGTCCATCTGAAAAGCAGTGATTCCATGCTCATTACCAGCAACCTGAATAGTCAAATTAGCACCATCCATGGGAACTTATGATTAATTATAAAATTCCAATTGCACTATTTTTTCACAAACTGAAAAAGGTATAAAATATATACAACCTTGAGATCCATGTCACCTGATGCATCTTCAGATCCACTAATATCAGACAATACAAGTGGAGTTCCATCTCCACCATATTCTTCAGTGTCCAAGACTAAACCCATTGCAATTCCAGCAACTGTGCCCTTAACAGGCACTCCAGCATCTAAAAGTGCCAAACAACCTCCACAAACTGAAGCCATGCTGATAATAAATTTGAAATTTTGATGTTTAGACAAACTGAATCTTCATGATGCATCACACAGATGATATAATCAAGGAATAAATATAGCAAACGACAATATTAATGCTCCATCAAGAATGCAAAACTTTGCTAGGGGCTTATTTGTATTTTTGGAGCTTATTTGCATGTTGTATCCCCTCATCTTTTAGTTTGGGCTTGATATTGTGATCTTCTTCCCGAGCATCCCAGTTTGTTTTATTGGCCCTCAATTTTTGTACTTCTTCTTATTGTAATATATTAGATAACATCCTTAAATTTCTACAAAAATAAACAAAAAGCAGAAAATTACCTCGAAGAGCCATTACTTTCAGTAATAGTGCTTTCAACTCGAACAGTGTAAGGAAAGTCCTTTTCAGAAGGTAAGATAGGTTCCAGTGCTCTCTCAGCAAGCATTCCATGACCAATCTCTCTCCTGTTAGGAGCTCCAATTCGTCCGACTTCACCAACACAAGATGGAGGAAATGAGTACTGCAATACAAATAAGTGAAACATAACAAAATTTAAATCAGTACTATCTTAATAGAGCTAAGCCATTGATGAGAAGAATGCTAATTTTCACTTTCAAGAATGCTACTTTTTCATTTAAATTACAACTGGCAATAGAGAGTTCAGCTCCAAAAAAATGCCAGTCCTCTTAAGCACCAAAAAGAATAATAGCTATTTTCAAACTCTCTAAAATATACTGGTCTCATGTCAGCATTTGTATATAATAAAGATATGAAAAGTTCAGGAATCAAATGAAACTAAAAAAAAATTCATCCATCAAATTTAAATCATTGATTCAAATCTCAACAATATGACACTTATCAATGGCATGGCCCACGAACTTCGTAGATTTGAACTCCTCGAAGATAGCTCCTCGAGTTTACTTCCTCGAGACTAGCCCCTCACAAAACTTAAATGTCAGCCTCTTGGAGCTAGTTCCCAAAATCATCCAAGTCAAAGATCATCTCAACCATTGAGCAAGCATAATAAAGAATAAATGTTGACCATGTATTCATCCTCCTTCGAACAATTGACACGTGGAGGTTAGTTAACCACAAATACTAGTTTCGTCAATTTATTAATAGACAAGTGGAGATCAATTAACCACTTCAACTATCATATGATACTCTGAAGCATATGATAGTTATAATTAATTCTATTACAATATCGGTGATATGACATTATATTATGACAATTAAGATTGCTACAATGAAATGTCAATTGCATGTCTTATGTGAAAAAAATGACATTAACAACACATTTCATCCACTTCCTCAGTTATAAATAAACCTATCAAAAGTTCAATTTATAAGATCCTTTTTTGCACCTTGATTCAAAAAACATAGGGAGAGAAGAGTGGTTCATGATGTTGAAGAATTCTTTCTTCTTTCATTCCTTGTGATTTCCCCAATAGGTCTTTCTCCCTGGTTCTCTTCTTCATTTTCCTAAGTTAATCTCGATTGATGATGATCCCAAGTTTTTGTCCCTCGACTCTACAATATTTTGCTTCCTCTAAGTCATTTAAAGTAAGTTCCTATTATATTCTTTGAATCCATAATTTGTATCAATACTACAAATATATATCAAAGATTTTTTTTTTCTCTACTTATCTCACATCTTTAGACTTCAAGTAAGTTCTTGTTATATTCTTTTCCCATATAATTTCTCACATATATAAAGATAACATCTAAGAATGATTTATCAATATTTAATCTTCTTCAAAGTTTTTCTCTTCATTTTATGAATTCATTGACAAAAAGACAAACATGCTGTTTTTTTATAAACACTAAGCTCTCATAAACCTATTACAAAGTCAATATTGAAAAATTTGGTAAGTCCAAAAATACATTTTCTTATATATTTTCATGCATCCAAAGAGATAACTTCTAAGAAAGAAATTTATCAACATTTAATCTTTTTCAAAGCTTTCATGATCTTCATTTTATGAATTCACTAGCAAAAAGAAAAAAAAAATCTACTTTCTTTTGAAACACTAGGCTCTCATTAATCTATTACAAAGTCACAATCTTAATTGATATTTACAAGAAACTTAATGATCCATTGAAGTGTTTGTTTCCATGCAAACAACGTCCAAACACTCACCCTTTGCTATTTCATAAGTACCCATGTCACACATACAAACAACCAAATGGTTGTGCTCGGCTAAAAAAATGAGAAAAGCATTATTTTGACTTGAACCAAGTTACACAATTGCAGTGAGAACGTTAAGATAACCCAAGCAAACAAAATTGTTAGAAGACTGCATAGGAATTTTAAAAGGATGCGAAAGAACAATCACGACTCCTATATGTTAAACAAGTAGGATGAAAAACAGCAGGCTGAATCAGGAATACAAAAATAAAAAAATGTTTATTTGCAGTTTATTATAAAAGTTAACCTTAGCTGTGCAAGAAATCATGCCGTCTGTACACCCTTTGCTTCTCGTATCAGTTAATATTGTTTGTTAATGATTTAACTAAACTAACTCATGCAGCACAAAATAAGGGTATTGCAGCTCAACACCAACATAGACCTATCACAAAGTCTTAAACAAAAGTCAATTAATTAATTTCTTCAAATTTTGACATATGGCTAAAACTTTTCAGATTTTAAGAACTTTTCAATAGAACCCATGTCATCACCAACTTTTTCAGATCATTTTTACCTATAAATCCAATCACATGATCAAGTTGGAAAATCTAAATAGAAACTACATAAAAATACAATATTTATTTTCAAAACCAAATAAAAATAAAATAAAATAACTAAAATAGGATCCATGTTCCCACTGTCACAATAGTTTTATAAAATATTAAATCATTTATAATACATGAGTCTTAAGTTAAAATAAAAAAAAATAAATTAGTTAACTAGTTTCTATATCCTCTCACTACTCCCTTTAGAGTGTCATCAATGTTTACTTGAAATTATTAACACAAAAAAAAGGATGAACTAACCAACACTTAATGAGCAAAAAATCATATAACATATAAATTAATACATCTTTGGATCATATCATATATTGGATCATATGACACATCATAGCATATACAAAATAATTAAACTAAACATTTAAATAGACAGAACAATGAAATATTTTTACTTGATTCACCAATGTAATATAACAATACCTTCTTGCCCATTTTACTTTTCTATTGATCTATTCATCCATTTCCTTAATAATCAAAGGTCCCTTGACCTTAAATTTATAAATTCCTTTTCATTTCTTTTATTTCACCCCTCATATCATAATATATACTCTCAAGGGCCTCATCGAACCTAATACATCATGATAAGACAATAAAATATATGGTATATTTTATAAACACCTTTCAAATTAACGCCATTAATTAGTTCCTCTTATAATTTAATTTTTCTTTTTAAAATAGGATGCACTCTCAAGAACCCCATCTAGCTTCATATAACACCATTTAAACTATTCTCAATGTGATTTAAATTTCCTTTTAAAGGATTCCAAAATTTCATAACCTTTTCTCACAAATTCTTCATATGGCACGGCACAATCATGTAATTTATAATAATGTTAAAATTCCTTTGTTCCCAAATCTTGCAAGTTAACCCACTACGACATGCTTGTAAATTGCAATATGACATGTCCATAGCACGACGATAATAAAACTTTAAAGCAAGTATCATGGTTTATCGCATGATGATTTATAAACATGTAAAGAATGATTTGCATCAACCAATCACATGTCCTTAAACATGTCATTACAATATAATCTTATATCATAAGAAAATCAACAATTTGCATTACATAGAAAGCCTACATCATGCAATTATTCATCTCTCGAATTTACCAACTAAATCAAAATTCCTATTTGATCATTGCAGTCCAAGCAATAATACATTAAACATATACATACATGACATGAAACCTTCTTACCACAATTTCCTGATTATAGTAGACTTGCCTTGGGATGGACTTTAGCTCGACTTGTGCTCGTTCCCATGAACCCCTGTCTCTTTCTCCTCAAGTACCACACGATGCTATAGTATATTTCCAATCCCTCATGATTTCTTTGCTCGACTTCTCATGGATTTCTTTTGGCACTTCAACAACACCTCTATTTGTTCTCTTCTCTTTAAGCTCTATGTTAGGATTCAAATTTCTCTATTTCTCAAAAATCCCTACCCAACCACTAGCTTCCCCTTTATATTAAATCTCATATTATTCCCTCCCTAACACTTCAAATTATTCAAACATCAACCAGTATTCACTCAAAGGACCACTTCCTCTAACAACATTTCTCTTCCTGCAATTTTTGCCACTTGAATTTGCCGCCAAACTTCGTTTTACCTTTCGTCAATTAGTTTAGGGTTTAGGCTTTTAGAAATTACAAAATTAAATTTTACTTAATTCAAACCAATGAACTTTTTAATATTTTCTAATTCTTTTATTAATTAAAAAATTTTATTTGACTCGTTTTTATGACTTCTCATTAGCTAATTTTTGCATTTTTTTCAATGTCATTTAGTGTTTTTAATTTTTTGAAAATTTAAAATCATTATAATAATTATTTTTTTCTTTCAATGTTTAGCTTTTATTACACTTTCTTTTTATACCAAGTTAATTTTATTATGATCTCTATAATTTTTAAATCCCCACCAAAGTTAATAATTTCATAACTTCATTTAATATTTTTAATAATTTTTGAGATTTTACAACTTGAAAAAAAATTATTTTTTAATTCCTAAAAAACTTTGGTCTTCCATTTTGAGATCCAGAAATATCTAATTTTCATAACTTTGATACCAATTAATTCCTAATAAATCATTATTTCATTTTCTATGTTTTTGAATAAATTCAATAATTTTTTCAAAATCCTAAAAATCAAGAAATCATTATTTAGCTTTATTTAATTCTAATGACATTTGTCATTTTTCTCATCCCTCAAAGTTTTGGTAAATCAAGAAAGAATAATTTTTGTTTGATTTAGACATCTAATAATTTTTTAATCTAAAAATAATTATTTAGACAATCTCTCCTATTTTTAAGATATTACATGTAATCTTAAAAAGTTATAATTCATCTTTTCATGATTGCATGGTTAGTACTATTTCAATAAAGATGCAAAATTGGCGAAGATATGTGTAGAAAAATCTTTAAAGATGTGGGCAAAAAAATCTTCAAGATATAAGTAGAAAAATCTTGAAGAGTCGTCATGAATAAATTGGTGATGAATTAGTTGTGACTTGACATGCTTTTCTTTATGATATCATGTTGGGTGACACTTGGTGGCTAAACCCTAAAAGAGTGTCCTCTTATCCTCTTTTTAGCATTACTTTCTCTCTCTTACTTCCTCTTTCCCTCCATTCTTTGGCTCGATATTATCGTTTTTAAAACTAGTACTATAGCAATTGTGTTACTTTGCCTACTTGCCCGCACACAATTATGCCTATTCACCTATGCGTAGCACTGTCTACTTGCTTAATTGTCCATAAATTGTACTACTCGCTTGCTAGCACTACGCAATGTTCTTATCACCACCATGCATTGTTTTTTCCTGTTGAGAGTAACTAGTTTTGGCTCTCTAGTTATTGGCCACTTTTCACCTAAATATTACAAAAAAAATTATAAAAAAATATTTAAAAAATAAATATAAAACTTGTTATTTTTCAAATCCATCTCACTTGTTATTTCACATTTTTAAGCTTTGGTGCATCTTTATGTGCATAACTTTGTTCTATCTTCATTGAGTTTCATTTGCTTTTCACATTGCATGATTCAACCCAAACGGATAATTTTGGACCATTTAGATGACTTAGAATAAGTCACAAACCTTAGGTTTGAATAACTAAAAAAGTCTCAATGTGAAAACTTTAATAAATTCAATGATTGCCCAACTCCTTCAAATGCAACCTAGTAGCCCTATCTAACCAAATCATGTTGCTTCACATGATAAAGATGTAAATGGCAATCATAGAAACTGCATGTTTAAGAGAGATCATGATGATAAACAACACTATTGAGATTTTAATTTAAAATTCACAAAAAGGTTAAAAGTAGTACTAACTTTTGATGTAGTTCATAACTCAAACAAATTTTTAGATTGATTTAATCAAATAAAAGATTTCATCAATTAGTACAAAATATATGATTATTAAAAAATTGAGCTTTACAAAACTAAAGCTCATTGGGCATACAAAAATTTGTTGGTCCAACTTTCTTATATAAGAAGAACGAATAGATAGAAGCATAATGAATTAATTAGACATAAATAAATGTTAACAAAAAAAAATTGCCCAAGTCACTATAATAAGAAAATTGAGAATCCTCAAATGCTCCAATATTATGTTATGTTGTCAAAAAATCATGACTCAATAAATCTTCTGAGTACCAAAAATTGGAAAAGGATAAACAATCCAAAGCATTAATTTTTAGGGATAAAAAATTTTCAAACACATTTCATTTTAAAGGAGAAGATGATGAGAAAAATGTATTTAGGAGCATTCATGCTAAGTCAAACCACCATTTTGGCTGAAATTTAAAAATTTAATATTGTGATTAAACAAATTATAATGGAACATAATATATTCTTTTTTTTTAATTATACACATGAAATGCAAGTATGCTACATACTAAACCAAAATATCAAAACATTTACGGATAAAGCAAGCCATAAAACCTCAAAGACAAAAATGATATCTATAGAACTGAAAATCTAAAAGAAAGAATACAAAGGTATCTATTTATCAAATTTATACTAAACAAAAAAAACTATCGAAGTCTCCACATTCATCATTTAACAGTACGTTAGTTTGTCTAAGAATCAACACTTCATAAAAAAAGTTAACACATTACATTCAAAAGACAAGACAACGGGAAGAAACCATTCAGGAGCATTCATGCTAACTCAACCGCAAGTTTTGCTGAACTATAAAAAATTTCATAAATCAATTAAAAAAAATTATGATATGAACAAAATATACCTTTTCCCTAATGAAAGACGTGACAATCCAAATACACTAGAAGTGGCAAATATTAAAACAAAAATATCAAAACATTTAAAAAAAAATCATATAGCCTGAAACAACAAATAGGCATCTATAGAACATAAAGTGAAAAAGAAAAAAAATAATTAACAAAAATTGAAAAAAAGCTATTAACCAGAAATAAAATAAAATAAACAAAGTATCAATTGATCTAATTTCTACAAAAAAAGAAGAAAATTACCAAATCTTCAATTGATGATGTTCAAATTCTCCATTTAATAGTACATCACTTTATCAAAGAATCAAGATTTTATAAATCTTCTAAGCACCAAGATTTGGAAAAGAATAAACATTCCAAAACATTAATTTTTAGGAATAAAAATATTTCAAGCACATTGCACTTGAAAGGAGGCGATGGGAGGAAAGTATTTAGAAGAATTCATGCTGCCTCAAACCACCATTTTGGCTGAAATTTAAAAATTTAACATTGTGATTAAACAAATTGTAATAGAAAATAATACATTCTTTTTCTACTTATACATGAAATCTATACACACTACATGTACTCATATTACAGGCAAAATATCAAAACATTTACTGACACAGCAAGTGATAAAGCATCAAACACCAACATAAAACTGAAAATCTGTTAAATGAAAGAATATTATGAATTACTTCAAATTGAAAATTTAATATTACATTAACTTATTCAAGAATCTAAATTTTCCAAATCTTTTCAGCACCAAATGATAGAAAAGTATAAACAAAACAAACCTTTATGCTGAAGTTTTAAGAATAAAAAAAATATTAAAAACATTGAAAAAATATTAAGCAAAGGTATCATTTTATCTAATTTCTATTACATAGAAGCAAAATTATCCAAAGCCTTCATATTCACTATTCATTACATTAGTTTTTCTAAGAATCATGACTTTATAAATAATCTCAGCACCAAAAATTAGTAAAGGATAAGCAATCCAAAATTTTAAGGATATAAACAGGTCAAACAATTGCATTCAAAAAGAAAAGATAAGAAACCATTTAGGAGAATTCATTCAAACCTCAAACCACAATTTTTGCTTAACTTTTAAATTTTCATATTCTGGTTAAATAAATTAAGATACAAATGACAATCCAAACACACTACAAGTGGTCATATTAGAACAAAAATATCAAAAACTTTACTTAAAAAGACATAAAATCTCAAACAACAAAAAGGCATCTACAAAACAAAAAGTCAAAAAGAAAGAAACAACAGAAACTGTAGAAAAGCAACTGAATAGAAAAAATAAAAAAAAACTAAGGTATCAATTGATCTAATTTCTAGAAGAAAATTACCAATTTCATATTTGCAATTTAATAATACATTAATTGGTCTAAGATTCAACATTTTATAAATCTTCCCAACACCCAATGATAGAAAAGGACAAACAATCCAAAATTCATGTTGAAGTTTTAGGAATAAAAATTATCAAACATTTTGAAAAAAAAATAAATAAACAAAGATATTTATTGATCCAATTTTTATTAAACAGAAGATAATTATCAAATTGTCCATGTTCACAATTTATATCACATTAATTTGTCTAGGAATCAAGATTTCATAAATCTTCTCAACAAAGACAATTGGAAAATGATAAGCAATTCAAGATTTTTAAACTCTCAAGAATAAAAGCATTGCCAGCACATTGCATTCAGAAGGAGAAGATGATGGAAAGAAAGCATTTAGGAGCATTCATGCTGCCTCAAAACTTGATTTGGCAGAACTTTTAAAATTTCATGTTGTAATTAAACAAATTATGTTAGGAACATAATATATTTTTTAATTACACAAATGAAAATCCAATATACTAAAAGTGATCATAACAGAATCAAAATACCAAAACATTTATTTACAAAGCCATAAAGCCTCAAACACCAATAAAAAGTCTAAAAAATGGAAGCAACTAAAAAAACTTAGAAAAGCTACCAAACAGAAAAAATAAAATAAACAGAATTATCTAATCATCTAAGTTTTACAAAACAGAAGAAAATCATCAAATTCTTCATATTCACTATTTAACATTACATTAATTTGTCTAATAATCAAGATTTTATAAATCTAGGCAGCACCAAATCATAGAAAGGGATAAACAATCCCACACTTAATGTTGAAGTCTTAGGAATAAAAAAAATATCAAAAACAATGAAGCAAGATTAAGCATTCAAATGTGTCTATTGATCAAACCTCTGCCAAACAGAAAAAAATTGAGATTCTTCATATTCACTATTTAATATTACATCAATTTGACTAAGAACCTTCATTTCGTAAATCATATGAATTCCAAAAATTAGAAAAGAATAAGCAAATCCAAAACTTTAATTTTTAGAAACAAAAATATGTCAAACATAATGCATTCAAAAGGAGAAGGCATTTAGAAGCAATTATGCTACCTCAAACAACTATTTTGGCAGGACTTATAAATTTCATATTTTCATTAAACATATCATGATAGTAGCATAATATTTTTTTTAATTACATGCAGGATAATCCAAGTACTCTAAAAGTGGTCATAGTAGAACCAAAGTATCAAAACATTTACTTACAAAGCCATAAAGCCTCAAAAAACTAATAGAAATCTATAAATCTAAAAGTCTAAAAGAAAGAAACAATACAAAAGCTACAGGAGTTGGGAATGTATCTAGTCAAGCCAATAAATTGTTGGTTGTCTTTTACCACCTGCTAGTATTTGTCTGCGAATGAACGAAAGAAATGAAATCAAAAGCCTTTCTAGATGGTACATAAACACAATCTTCTATTAGAAACGTTGAATTTTGATGAATTCAAGCCACAGTAAAAGCTTAAAATAAGGTCAGGTGAGAATACATAATAACATTAGAAGCTAATTCACTTATCATGCAGCAAAATATGCTTGCAACAACTAACATGAATACAAAAAAATAAGCAACTAAAGCATACAAACTCATTCATCGTGATTCAACTTGTCATAATTATTAAATGGCATAGATACCATCTTAAAAACAAATGTGAGACTCATTAAAAAAACAAATATGGGTGACTCAGAAATCATGACTATGCAAAAAATTTCAATAAAATCTTACTCATGGCTAAAGTTAACAAAACACCAAACTCTCCAGATACAACAAAGCATATAACAGCTAATCCAATCATATATTGAAAGCATTAATTAAATACAAAAAGGATCATTTTATCATCATCAACAACAACTAAAAGAAAGTTTGACATCAACCTCAAATATGACATCGCTCTCAACTGTGGAAATTACCGAAGCATTCAAAAGCAAACCTGAAGATAAAACCTCTTTGATTCTTCAGTGTCAATAAGGTTGTCAATCCTCTGCGCCATTTGCTTATCTCCTAAAGTAACTACTGCAAGACACTGTAAAAGCAAGCATCTAGTAAAGCATGCTTCATAAACTAAAAAATTAAAAATTAGTTAAGACAATCAACAAAATTCAAATTTTAAAATATCATATTTTAAGAACTTATTCTTTACCATTTGTTTACAATAGCAATCAATTAAGGCGGTTCTCTGAAAAAATCACCTAAAAAATTATCCATTAACTCAATTAGAAGAGCTGTTTCACAAATTTTCAAATCTCAGCTGCTTTAGTGACATTCAGTATCCTGATAGTTTTAATAGTATTCATTACCGCAACAAAAAAACATTCTTTCAAATAGCAAAGAACCATGGTTTTTATATTTTCAAGCCTGGAAAAAATAGGTTGCATGCCAAAAGATATTTCTTGTACAACCCCTTAAGAAAAATTTTTTACTCTTTTTTTCTTAATCAGATTTGCAATAACTTGGCCAGTCCTTTTGCTTAAAGATAAGGCATAATGCCACAATAACTTCATCTTGTTTCCTTCATTTGGGGAAGGATAGGGCCTCTTCCCCCCTTTGTTGGGAAAAGATATTGATGTCCCAATTTCTATATTAACAATTAAAAAGAAAATAAAAAATAAAAATGGCTTATACGGCCAAAGCTAGCCATCAATGCCAATTGCCAAGGTTTTGAACAAAACCCCATTCCAGCCCTTCTAATCTCTCTTGTACTCTTCTCCTTTTATACTTTCTCCCTAAAATCTGAGATGCTACTACAAGGACAAAACAACCATCATGTCTCTCCTCCATCCCAAAAATCATAGACACCATCTATAAACCAAGGGAAATGTCCCTTTGGGGTTTTCCCCTTCTAGCAAGGCATGCCTTCACCTTTGTTTCTCCAATTCATCTTTGCTTCTCCCCTACTTAAATGATCGTTATGACTTTTCCACTTCTCCTGTTCCCGTTTCAATACAAGTAAACATAATCATCTTTGCTGTTGTCTTCTTCGATAAGGATGTCATATTGAAGCTTTCTAGCTTTGAATGTGAAAGTGAATAGCTTATTCATCTTCATGGGATTCAACATTTTATTCATTTTCATCCTACACTTCTATTTTTTCTCCTTAACCATAATTCTAAAATTCTTACTCAAATAATTTTTATTAAATTAATTAATTTTTGTTGAACATGTGATTTATTTCAATTAAATTAAATATAATTGTAGCACAAATTCGACTATGTGAATATATTAGATTTTACCTATGAAAGTTATTCTCCTAATCTGAACATTATTTTTAGATTGATTAATGTGATGATGAACATTGTCGTATGATGAAAATAAAATTTTAGGAGCTCTTAAATTTTAAGAAAGCACTCCTTAGATTCAATCTTGAATGAATTTTTTTAAAGACCAGAAGTTGCATGAATGGTATGCATATCAATCAAAACTACTAAGTACAAAAACTATGACCATTATCAAAAATAACCAAAAACTCATATAAGAACATTCCCTCATTCCAATGAAAATCACAAAAAAATGCTCATAAAATTGAAAAGTACATTGCCCTATTAACAATTCTAAATGCATGCCATTATGTGGACAAAAAATGAGAAACTATGGATATGAAATTCATTGTCAAGTCAATATAATTGCCCAATAAGCTTTTGTGCACAATTGCAATAGTAATGAGAGTCCCCCTACATCCATAACCCATCAACATGATAAGCCCACATATTTAACAAAAGCTAGTTCCAAGATACACGATCCTCAACAACCTGAGCTATTATAGACAACACTACAATCCCTTTGGCCCCCCCACTAGGAAGCAAGAATTGTCGTAGATAATGATACCAATACCAACAAAACCACCTCGACAAACCCAAACATCAAATTTAACCTCGACACAACCTATAGTTAGGGGATCCACAAAGAGGGGCTAAAGGAGCCATGGCAACTAATTGGATCCCAATGCTTGATACTAAGATAAGTCCCACATAATGCAATAGTGGAGTAAACAATAGAAGAAATCACCAAAGGAGCAGGCTTAGGACACCAACACACCCTAATACTATGACTACAAATATAAGAAAGGAAAGCCACAAGAATCCAAAATCAAAGATTAAATTTATCCAATATCACCTTAAAGGCAATGGAAGTAATAAGATCAAAGGGGGTGGGAGCGTAGAGTCATCAAGTAAAATTCACGGAAGCAAATATATAGTAGAGGAGAGGAAGGACCAACTTCACCATCACAAAACATCCCCATGGCAATATAACAAAAACAACTAGCCCTCAAATCATCAATCATGCATATGATATAGATTGGACCCTAAACAAACCCTCCCATTAGAAGATGGTGAAACTTGGCTAAGCATTAATCCTCCAACATTAATGCCCCCACCACCATCACCAAAGAGTGATCTACATAGCATAGTAATAGACAACTGTGTGCCCTTCAAGAGATGCCAAACCAACTATTTTCTACTACTAATGGAGCCCAATGAAACATAAACATCTTGTCCATGAGATCGTACCTAAAATATATACCCAGCCTATCATCATTTGATTGTTCAACCTCCCTAGCAAATTTCTCAACCTCTAAGGGGAGATCAACCACCATATTGATGATAATAGGCCAATAACATAACTTAAAGATCCCTGACTATGTATCATCCAATAAAGAACAAGCCAAACTTAAGTCAACCAACCACATTGTCTCATCCATTCAAAGTGTTTGGGCATCACTATGATAAAATCCCACCTCATTAATTGTAAGCCTACTTGTCAATTCTCTCTACTATTTCTAATAGGCAAAAAAAATATAACTTTAAAGGCTCAAATTTAAGAGAAACTTTGATCAAAAGATTAACTAATTATGTACAATTCCAAGTATAAAGGGAAAATGATTGGAGTTACAAAATAGACAGATTCAATGATTCTATTGTCCAAAGACCATCGAGATCAATCATTAGATGTTGGTTATCAACAGGAACCTTCATTGCAACATCAAGGCTTTCTTACTAAAAAACATGGATTTTCTCATCCCCAAAAAGCTTATTAAAGAGTTAATTTATCATGTCCTGACATTAAAAAAGATTTTCTTTTTACAAAATAAATCTCCAATATATATTGAAAATCGTCATTGTTTATCATAGCTTGATATTATACGATATGATGGGTCATCTTACTGACATGTATTGATATAATCATCCAAAACTCCTACTTCCATAAAAATTACTGATTTCTTATAAATTGTAGATTTTATTTAACTTTCATACCCTAGCACAAACTTGATTAAAATGCCATAAAAATATGTTCCCTTCTTCATTGATAGTTTTGGGATAATATGTTTGCTCTGAATTAAATTTTGTAGAAATAAGTTCTCTTTCAATTAACAATTTCAAAGTGTTCTACCAATTTTGCTTTGAATATGTTTTCAAACTCATTGGGGCAATTTGGGGATTTAGATAATTTGGATTTGAAGAGGCAAAATATGACATTTTGGGAGCTAAATGCCAACAATGGCAATTTGGCAATTTTATCTTGAGGATGTTTAGATACTTTTTAGTAGCTTAAAAGGATATTAGAGCCTAAACGATGCACTCATCAATATCATCAAGCTCTTGGGATGGCACAAAATGCTTTAAGATTCTTTTTTATGATATCTTCTCCTAAGGATATTTTGGTATTTTTTTAACTAAGGTTACTTGATAAATTTGTGAAAATTGCAAGCTCAAAAAGTGTTTCCAGCAACATAAATGACATTGGGTTAATTCTAGAACACCCATAAACAATTTAGACAATTTTGTACCAAGGGAGCATTTTGGTAATTTGACAACTCCAATTATCCAACCATGCCCTCAAGCTACCATCAATCCCTTGTAAAGAGGATTGGATGTTCATGGAGTTGCACAATGAAATAAAATAGGGTTTGAAAGGAACTACAAAAGCAAATAGATGTAGTATGAGCACACATGTTACAATTTTGACTTAGGCAAATAATGCCAACCATGCAACCAACAATAAGAATAATAGGATCAATGTGACATCAATAAAAATTTTACCATAACAAACTAAGAAACTAATTTAGTCCAAATCTCAACTAAACAAGTTTAAATTCAAATTCAAACCCTAAATAATGCTAATCCAAAAGGCTCTTGCAGATCTTTAGTTACTTCAGGTGTAACTTCTTTCACTGATCTTGATGGTACCCACAATATATGATCTGACCTGATTCAAGTCTTCTCAAGTTTACTACTCAACAACTTTGATTGGAAATTGCAACATAAAACTTTACACCTACTTGGCCTTTCATGAGACTTGTAATTTAACTTCATCAAAATAAACTTCTCTTATACTGCAGAGATCATCGAGTTTTTCCTTCTTCAATTAAACTTTTGAAGTAAGAAACAACCCCAAGATGCTATGCACAAGTCCTTATCGGCCTTCTATGAGTCTTCCTTGGGTGGTGAATTACGTCACCTTGAACCAATTCTTTTCATATCATTATACAATGGAGTTTAGTATTCTCCAACACATCCTCAGGCTTCCTTCTTGATGCTTCACTTGCATTCTTTGATCTCAAGCTCAACTAAACAACCTTCCTTAAGAGATTATTCCTTTCGAGGGCTTTGGAATGCTTTCACCAAGGAGCTATACCTTTCTGAGGGGTTTGGTAATCCCTTCCTCAAAAGTGGTTGCTATTCTTCATTAAAGATTACTCACTCCTCTTCCTTGAAGGTGGTCCTTAATCCCAAGGGAAAATCGTCTCTAGTCATTGCTAGTCTTCAAGGGCTATGGAAAGCCTCTTAAGTTTTCTACCAAATTTGATGTGCTCATCAATGCCAAATCTTCGTACAATATCACTCAATGAACATAATACCTCTTGAGTCTCTTTGATTTTTCAAGTACCTTCTAACTTAACTAGGAATCAATAGATTCAAGTTCTAATGAAGCTCTTATAAATATGAGTGAAGTGGCATGAGTATTAATGGGATGCCTCAAGACTTGCATATTCATACTTGTCCACTTGCCTTGAACTATTCTCCAATCATATGCCCTTTCTTTAGCAAAATCAAATCCCATTGAATTAGGTTTCCTCTTTCATGAATTCAACAAATTTGGTTATCTCATCGACCAAAGTTCTGCTCAAACGACTTATTCATCTCTTGGGTTGAACTCACATGGCATTTATTCTTCTCCTAATATAGTTCTCTAGCTACCACATTGATAGGATTTCTACTTGTGTGATAGCTTTTTTATCTTTTGTTCTAACCCTTTTGATCATTATACCCCTACTACTATGGCTCACTAGCTACTACATCAATGGGATTGTTGCTTGTCTAACAACTTCATCTCTTGGTCTCAACTCAAATGGCCTTTATGCCCCTCTCCATATGCTCCTTTGGCAACAATTATGAGACTTTTGCTCAATTAAAGGCTTCATCTCTTGATCTCAACTCTTCTAGTTTCTACATCTATTCCAATATAACTCTCTATCTATTACATTAGTAGGCCTTCTTCCCATTTACTACATCTCTTCTACTTCTACAATTTTGGCTATTTCATCATGGCTCAATACTCTCATTACAGTGAACCTCTTGCTTCATCTAAAGATACAACAATGGTATACTTACTACATGGAAGAAGATCTTTAGACCTTGCATCATCTTAGGATATGAAAATGGAACACTTGTAGCATGGAAGAAAACCTCTAGACCTTGCATCATCTTTGGATGTGGTAATGGATTACTAGCATGGAAGAAGTTCACCTAACCTTGCACCATCATTGGAAGTAGTAATGTAATACTCCTAGAGTCGAAGATCTTTGGATTCCATGTCATTTGTGGATATAGAAAACTATTATCTAGTTCTTTCAAAAACATAATCTGAATTTGATAAGGTATAGAATTGTAAAACATATGATTCATCCATGCCAACATGCAATCAACAATCACTCATAGTTTGGAGGTGGGGATGTTCATGTAGTTGAAGAAAACAGAATTTAAAATGAATTCCAAAGATTCAATACAACAGTAGGCATGCACGTGACAGGATTTTGATTCAGGCAAATACAAGCAAACTTATAACTAATGATGACAATATTAGGATCAATTACTCAAATTGTAAGTAATTTTCAGATTTTTCATAATTGGAGACAAACTACTTGTCCTTACACGAATGCAATAAGCCGAATCTGTCTAGATGCAAATGGTAAAAGAAGAATCTTGTAGAGACAAGGAGTCATGCCCAAGCAGCCTATAGGCACCCTCTCAAGGTTTGCTCTTCTCTTTCCTCTCTTGCAAATAAAATGGTGACAAGTAACTTCAATTTGAAAAGCTAGAGTACGATAGATTGCTTCAAATCGCTGATTTTAATCTCGTCCCAAAGTTCTCATTTATAATCTAAGGACTCTTGTAACAATAGAAAATAAAAGATGAGCATTATGAATCTTTTAGCCAAACAAACTATCCAACTAATTTTGACCAAATCTCAATTGCACAAGTTTTGAGTTGAAATCAAATCCCAAATTGTGTTGATCTGAAAGGCGCCAATGCCTGCTCAATTATTTTGGTCATAAGCCCCTCCATCAATCTTAATAAGGATTCCCACAACACACAGCATGATCTAATTTGGGTACTCTTGAGTTTTGTGCTTGACAAGGTTGATTGAGTATAATGGCTTAAACCTTGAGATCTACTTAGTCCTTTCATGTGACTTAAGATTATTTAAACTTGCCAAAAATAATCTTCTCTTACGGTCAAAGGTGTTTTGAGTCTTTCCTTCTTCAATTGACCTCTTCGAGTGCAAAGCTATCTCAAGATTGTATGTAGACCAAGTTGGCTTTCTCCAAGGCCTTCCTGAAGTAGTGAATTACATCGAATTTTGAGTTGAATCTTTTCATATCATCCTACTCAAAACCTCAACACTTTATAATACAACTTCAAGAGGCTTAATAAGTTAATCTCAATTACTAAAAGTGATCCTCATGACCTACTATAGCATTCAAAGGTTGTTAATTTTTTCTCAATGCTTCACTTGGCATTTCTGATCTCAAGCTCAACTAAATGTCCTTCCTCTGGACCTAATTTCTCTCGAACAGTCTTGGTATGCCTTCCTCAAGGGACCATACCTCTCAAACAATCTATTTATGCCTTCCTCAAAGATAGTTGCTGCTCTTCCTTGAAGATGGTTGCTACTTTATGTTGAAGGTGGCATGCTCTTCTTCCTTGAAGGTAATGCTTAATCTCAAGGTTAAATATCCTTGAGAAATTTTTGCTCTTCCTTAAGGCCATTCCTAATTTACTCAAGGGCTATGGATGCCTCTTGAGTCTTTTACCCATCTTGATGGTGCTCATCAATACCTAGTTTGCATGCATTATTGCTTAATGGATATAGATACCTCACAAAACTCCTTAAATCAACCAAATAACCCTTCCTCAAGCTCTGCTCTCTCTTGAGGAATCTTCATGAATATCCTTACAACTTTCTCAAAGCTTATGCTCCTTGAAAGATGTGGGCAAACCTTCCTTCTAACTTGTCCAAGATTGGCCCTAGATCATCACACACATTTTACAACATCAAGAGCAACTTTTTCATCTTCCACTTTCAATTGTGATCTAGTAACTGAAAAGTTCAAGAAAAAAATATTTATTGTGATCTCACTAATCCCTTCGATATGAAATTTTTAAAATTTTACCATAATTTTTTTATAACAAGCTTTGGTTTTGAAAATATCTCATAACCTTCAACAAATTCCAAAAAATGATTTCTAGATTTCGTTAAGACTTTTATATTTTATGCTTTTTCTTTTTTAATATTTTATTCCACGAACATTTCGACATAACCAGAGCATAAACTCTACCTATAGTATGTGATTGAATTTCCCAAATTGTTTATGGAGACTCTCTAACTCATTTGGATTGGTTTCTAATAAACTTGGCTAATTTGGACTATAGTTGGCTTGAATTGTGCTTTATGTGTGGTTAAGTTAAAATTGGATTCAAATACTCAAATTAGGTTGTGTAACTCAATAACAAACGATTTACGTTCAACTTGAGCTTGGTCAACACATCGGAGTTGTGCTTGATAACAATTTACTGAAGCGACATAATTGGGCTCCATTTGGATTCAAATTTGGACTTCAGTTGGCTTGAGTTGCCATTAAATTGCTTGTTTCTTTTTATTCTTTTTATTCTTCCAAAATTGATAATAATTCTACCAACATTTTGCAATAACTATAATATAAACTTAGTTTGTAATATATGATTGAATTTCTCATATTTTTTATGGAAGCTCTCTAACTCATTTGGCATAGAGGTTGGATCGATTTCTACTTAAATTGACTAATTTAGTTTGATTATACTCAATTTAGGTCCGAATTTGGATTTCAGTTGTCTTGAATTGTGCTCTGTGTGGTTAAACTCAAGTTGCATTCACATACTCAAATGAGGTGGCACGATTAGGAAAGATTTTTTGGTTCCACTTGGAATTGGAGGTGTGATTGAGATCAGCTTAGCTGATGAAACATGCAAAGGGGAAGTGATTGGGCTCCAAGCAAAGTTAGGTTAGATGAGCCAAAAAACATTTGAGTTAAGTTAGCTAAACAGTACACTCCAAATACAAAATGAATGAGGGAATGCAACAGGTTCGATGTCCTTTGCAGGGTAGTATTATTTCTGATGCTCTCCACTTTGTGAGGAAGCTGCCTGCTTTTCGCCTCACTCATGTTTTGAGGGAAGGCAATGCCCCCGCGGATTGGGTGGCAAAAAATGCATGCTCGTCTGATATGTCCTGGGAAAGGGGAATGTCCCTACCCAAGCCGTTACTTAAGCTCCTACTAGCTGACTTTGCTTTTAAACCCCCATAGTGGGTTGTCTAATGTAAGCCTAGGCCACTTTTGATCAGAAAAAAAAAAAAAAAAAAAAAAAAATACAAAATGACAATAATAGCACAAAAATATAGAATTTCATTTCAACTCAAAGATTATAATGTAGGACTGATTGATCACATTAAAAATAGGTAAAAATCTGAAAAATATAAAACCATAAAGATATCCAACTGTATCCATCTTGACACGTAAAAAGGGACCTCCCAAATTACGACAATAAAAGCCCAAAAATACAAAAATTCCATTTCAAGTGAAAGATTATAATGCAACACTAATCATATTAAAAATAGGAAAATTTTTGAAAAATGTTAAACCACAAAGATATCCAACTGCATCCATCTCGAGAGGTAAAAAAGGACCTCCTAGAGCAGTCCATCAATCATCCAAAGTAGCAAGCAAGAAAAATGGTGGCTATCATCATGGTCATAATTTGAAAAAGGTAGAGTTCTAAAAAATGGTTTCTATTGGTATAGAGTACAAAAGATGGCAATCCAACCAAATGAAGCCAATCCAAGTTTATCTCAGTTTGATCTTGGCTATGTCTTATGAGACCTCGAGTTGTTTGTGTCATTACCAAATATATTGCATTGATGCTGCTGTGCAAACAATTACACGTGTTAAGTTTCTCAAAGACAAATCCCATTGCATCCAACATCAAGAGTTCCTTGCATTTTCTATTATCAAATTCAAGTATTCATTTGTGTTACTTGATGATGTGCATAGCGTATTTCATATGCTTTGATTGTCCTACTGCAATTAAGTATCAAACATACCAATATGCTACTTCCTTGGCCATTCATACCTTAGCAACTAGTTGTGAATTGCTACTAATGGGTTGCTTTGTATACTTGTTTATTGATACTTTTGTGAATCCCATATGTTATAGTCAATGGATTGTTAACATAGGAGTATCATATCCTGTATGGCATCTATGGAAAAGGTAATAAATTTCATGCTTTCGTTTTTTATCCTTCTTGTTTTGTTTTGAGATGGGGTAGTTCTTTACACATTTTTTTGGATAAATATATCATAAGAACAATTAGTGTTGCAAGAAAACTAGTACTATTTGGCCTCAACTCTAGTGCAATGCCATGTGCATTGAGGCTCTTATTTTACATATGCTGATCTATACCATGCGTTCAAAGTCTACCATCGGACCTAAAGTTGATATTCCCCATCCAAAACTAATAGAGATAACAATAATAGAAAAATATAGATTCAAAACACTATGTTTAGAAGGCCACATGACATTTCAAAAGAAAAATACTAAAATTTACATATCCAAACAAAGTAAACTGTCGATAAACAATGTAAATTTAATAAAGTTTTCGTGCTTTCTAAAAGATAATCCTGTAAGTGTTCTTGCTATAAGATTCTATCATTTGTTTTTGGCAAACATGAGTAGAGTGCAGCATGGTGGGTGAAACCCCTCCAATACGTCAGGTCTGATAGAAATCTGTATCAAAACTATTCTCATATATGCAAAACGTAACCACAGAAAAAAGTATCACCGATCCCCTCTATCTCCAAGTTTTAATAATCTAGACATTATAAATTCCACTTATTCAAATATCGAACTTTGACAAGAGATTGTAAGACTTTTAATTGTAGTTAAGCCAATTCTATGATGTACTTTTTAGAGGACAGTCACTTGTAAATATCTCAGAAAATCATGTCAATCAAAACACATGTGAAATATGCCAAATCACTTATATATGCAACTCACTTGCGTTTCCCCTCGAGTAAAAAGTGCACTTCCATGAGCTCGGGGTAGGAGTCCGCACTGTGAGCAAATTGAACGAACCTCAAGTGGACCACGACCATCACTTCTTCTCCCACCCTACAAAAAGGAAACAAGATTGATATGATCATAGTAGCATGCATCTGATTTGAGGGCTTCATCCCTACAGGAAACGTTGTTTCAAGAATGATAATAAAATTTTATCATGATAAGGAAAAGACTTTTAATTGTGCAAGGTTTTCTTCTATTATCATTCTAACAAATTCAAATAATAACAAGACCCATTTTAATGACCATATGTAGAAATAATGATACGTAGAAAACAGGTTCGAAAGCAAACCACTGATACTAGAAATGGCAATGCCCTTGGCTTTTAGAAAGAAGGCGACAGTTCAAGTTCCCCAGAAATACTAAAAACACATTCAATAAGTAAAACTTTTTAGGATCCCAATTCCAAGGTGTATAGCTCACTAATGATGATAACTTGTCCGACTCCAATAATAAATGCCCATGACTTCGGACATCTAACTAGTTATACCCTAAAACTAACATTGGGATAATGAAGGATACCAGTATAAATAATGTCCATGTATGAAACTATGCTATAGAAAGCTCTTTTTGTACCATGCACATTATATAATCGTACAAGGAGCATGCTAGATGCCTCAACATTTGTGCAAATGTTAAATAACTCTATCAACTATGCAAGTTCTATTTTATTCAATTCCATGACACATTATAGCTGATCATCCAATAATAACAGTTACAAACTTGTATGAATTTGAGGAATTACATTTTTTAGACTAATGTGGTAATGTTTTGGTTCATGAGACCCTACTAAGCAATATCAAATCTATTTAATAGATAGATGCAGCACTCAAGTGTGTTCTCATGAGTCATGAAGCCTTTGATGTTGTGTAATTGTATGCTAGGTATTTTGTTATACGTTTCAAGTGTAATGAAACTTATGGTAAGATGCCATTTGGAATATAACATCATAGTCAAACCAAACAATTCCATGATTTAATTATTAACGAGCTAACTCTAGCATTACTGTGACTTGCCAAACCCAACTTTTTCTAGTATAGGTCCAAAATATTATATAATATCTAAATTAATTTTATCCTCATCAAGACCTTAATAATAATTAAATTAAGATCATTAATTAACTTATATAGGTATAACAAAATGAAATACAAACTACTTCTAATTAAGGAAAACTTTGATAATAAATCACTAGAAGGTGGCATAAGCAAGATGCAAGTTGTATTAGGTTGGAGATAAGTGACCTACTCTACCGAATGGTAAAAGTATTGTTTTCATGTGTCTTTAAACATTAAGAAAAAACAAGTAAAACACCACAAAAATGGATAATATATAGGGTGCAAAATTATCATATTAGATAAAATAGAATGTGAAAGCAGAAAATCCTGAAATATGGATTAAGTGCAAAAAGATATGGAATTCATCGAAGAAGAACAGGAAAATTTTGAATAAAGAAGGCAAAAGTACCCATTACTTCATTTGGTTAGCAAGCAAACCTTGACAATTCGTTTGCGAAGAAATTTTGAAGTAACTTCCTTGAAAACTAGCTTTACATCAACTTCTGTGAACTACAAAAAAGAAAGCTAATAAATATCTCAAGTTTTTTTGGAAATTTCTATTTCATCTAAAAATCCATAGAATACAATAAAATGCTTAAACATTGTTCACATAATAACACTACATCATCATCGTGCAGTTCGCAAATATATTAGGACAACTTCAAGATCATTGAAATAAGAAGTTGCTGTCATAATGTTATCATTTTAATGTTCTGTCATGTTGTATACATCTCTTCACAAATGGACATTCAACCATCCCACTTGAACATGATAATTGGACATAATGTTATCATTTAAAAGTTGTCATAGTATATAAATGTATTCTCACATGGAAAATTATCTACAACCGAAATAAATTGAGCATAATTTATTTGCTTAAGTCATAGCACATCACAAGACATTCTACAGTTCCTTCAACAAACTTACATTTATATGACATTAAATCTGCCTTTAGTAGCTTTTATCTCCAAACAACTGGTACCAACAGTGCCAAGCCTTCAGCAACAAACAATCATTTATAGGTTCCTAAATCAAATTTCTATCCTGCTCAATATCAAACCAAAGCTTGCTTGATCCAAATATAATGCAAGCTGAAACTCCTTATGAAGAGTCGAAACTGAACATAAGCCAAGCAACTCTGATATATATATATATATATATATATATATATATATATATATATATCTATATATATATATATAGAGAGAGAGAGAGAGAGAGATGCATAAATCATATACAACAAATTACTTCCCTATGAGTGCTCCTCACACTTTTTGAGTCCCTCGATCTCATTTTGCCAGTGTTACACTCATATATATAGTTGCATATGTCATAAACAATCAAATTATTTCACTTTGAGTGCTCCACACCCTTTGGAGTCCCTTGATCTCATTTTGCTGGTGTTATTGAAATAGAGACATTTGTTATTTTTATACGATACAAAATCTTTTAATGCATCTTAAAATATTTTTTGAGAAATTTCGTAGTTTTTAGATGCAGCACATCTTTTGAACATTTTAAAATAAGATGCTTGTTATTTATAAATGGTCAAGATACAAAAATCAAGATACAAAAATCAACTCAATCTTAGTGGTCAGTAATTTTTATTGAAAAACAGGGATCTTTTTACAGTTAGTTGTTGAAATCATAATTATTTGAATTGTTCGATCTCTACTTAACGAGATAAATAACCATTTCAAACCAAGGTTTTAAGTTTTGCTCAAAATAAGTCTAGATGACTAGTTCTAGATCGATCTAGAACCAATCCAAAATCATCACCTCAACTCAGTGTTTTGTGTTTGCGGCTGCTCCATCCAAAAATAGGGAAGTATCAGATTTTTTTTTATCTAATCAAGACATTTTTTATCTAATCAAGGCTTTTTTTTCTATTTTTCTAGTACAAAATTTTTTATCCAATCAAGACTTTTTTTTATTTTTATAGCATTTTTATGTAAACAACATTGAAAGCACTCTGTGGCATAGTTGTGGTGCATGCGTTTCGTTTTGCATTGGCTAAGGGATTGACTCCCACACCTTATTGAAGTGCAATTTTTTACAAATTTAATTCCTCTTATGAGTAATAATGTCATCAAAATAATTTAGTGCAATGGAGTATTTGAGCTTCTATAATGGAGGTGTCAAGTCATAACATTATTTCTAAAAATTTATTTTTATTTTATTAGTTAACTTATTTACAAAGTTTATGTACCTCAAGATTTGATTCTACTTGTATATTATTCTATAATTTTTCATTGAATTATAAATTTTTTAATTTAAGCTCATTTTTGAGGAAGATGTTAAACAAAGACAAACTTTTAAACTTTCTAATGTTATTTTTAGCTGCTAAAAAATATTTGTAACTTAGAATTTAAGTTTTTTTTTTAATTGATAAGATATAATATTTTAATTAATATAAAAATGACAAATATATTTATAATTTAAACTTTTTTACAAAAAATTAGGCTTTTTTTATTTTTTTAATCTATTATATTAATATAACAAATGTAAATATATTTATTTTTTAATATAATTAATACAATTTAAAACAAAAATCAAATATCAAAACAATCAAAACCTATAATTGAAGTACTATATTGACATCAAAACTTCCAACCTTGATTCCAAAATTAGTACAATTCAATTATTAACAATAATAAGTCTAATAAAAATACATAATGTAAATCAACATTAAATAAACAAAATGTCATTCGTTAATTAATTAACACCCAAATATTTAACAAACAATATAAATGACTAACTCAACAAGCATAGTGATAATTTATCGTTCTAATGCACTAAAAGTCATCCACCACCAATTGGCCTATTTTTGACCAATTTGTAAGCATTCAACTATGGTTTGGTTGTTTGCAACTTTTGTTGTTAGCAAATTCTGGTCAAAATGAAAACAATCAAAAAATTATTATCAGAAAAAAATATAGAAAACTTCGATATTTATGTCATTTTTGTAATACAAGTAAAAAGAAATTATATTAAATTTGATACTTCTTAAGAAATAAATAAGTCTTTAATTCAATTTATTTTTGTAAATAACCTTACCTAACAAAAATTAATAAAAAGTTTTCTAAAAAATCTTTGAGTTAATTAGCCTACATAGCTCTCGTTACACCTAGTTACAACTATGGTTTGTAGGCATTCAACTATGATTTGTTTGTCTGTAACTTTTGTTGTTAGCAAATCCAGATCAAAATGAAAATAATCAAAAAATTATTATTAGAAAAAAAAATATAAAGAACTTTGATATTTATGTCGTTTTTGTAATAAAAGTAAAAAGAAATTATATTAAATTTGATACTTCTTAAAAAATAGATAGGTCTTTAATTCAATTTATTTTTGAAAGTATACTTATCTAACAAAAAGTAATAAACATTTTTCTAAATAATTTTTAGATTAATTAGCCTACATTGCTATCCTTACACCCAATTACAACTATGGTTTGTAGGCATTCAACTATAGTTTGTTTGTCTGTAATTTTTGTTGTTAACAAATCCAAGTCAAAATGAAAACAATCAAAAAATTATTATTAGAAAAAAAAATATATAAAGAACTTTGATATTTATGTCATTTTTGTAAAACAAATTAAAAAAAATTATATTAAATTTGATACTTCTTAAGAAATAAATAGGTCTTTAATTCAATTTATTTTTGTAAATAACCTTATCAAACAAAATTAATAAATATTTTTCTAAACATTTTTTGGGTTAACTAACATACATAGCTATCCTTACACCCAGTTACAACATGTCCAAAAATGGGCTATGACAAACAGAATTGGATGGAAATTGAAGTGAAGAAGCCGTGTCAGAAATGGGTGGTGGCATGTGCAATTCTACAAAGCCAACGCATGACAAATTAGAGCAAAGTTAGGTAAGTTCAAGCAACTTTGCCTTCCACTATTTAACTAAACATGTGCACTGACTTCCAAGTCTAACACAAGTTATCTAAGTAATGGCCAAAAAAAGAGCTGTGCTAACTACTCTCCACTGTAAAGTTCCGAAGTCCTTTAACCTGGGTAATATTGATTTCAGGAAAGATGAAAATCATGCCTAGCACTACTACGTAATAATGGCCCTCTAGTTCATGCTATGAATAAAACTGATCAATAGCAGATTATTGGATTCTCTATGTAATTTACAAGAAAACAATATCACTAGTTTAAAACATTTACAAACTTGCCCACTTTTATACCAATGTTCAACAAATAAAATGAAATATTCATTTGAAAAAAAGGTAATAAACAATCAGCATAAACTTCTAAGGTAAACTACATGTGGCACATAAGGCACTAAAGCTTACTGGGATTTTAAAATATTGGGAAGGAAACTTAGCTCACAAGCACTTAATATGTATTACAGGTATAAAATCTTAGCTCTGAAAAAAATGGTTTCGTACATTATTTCAAGCATTTTAAAAATCATTTGGCCAAGCATTAGGTGGAAGAAAGGTATTCACGAATGAGCAATTAGATTGCATGAAGAGAGCTTGTAATCTAAGAGTTAATCCCTCCACATCCAATGGAAAGAACTTAATTGGTGTTGATATACCTATAAATATTAAAGACAAATCACACAGATTCTTAAAAAGACTGAAACTATTATATAAGATGCAGTATTATTTCACTGACAGTGAAATTAGACAGATTAACCTTACCAAGGGTAAAGGTTTCCAAGTATTTGGCTTGATGTGAACATCGCCTTCATCAACTTCACCATCAAGTACAACTTCCTCATCTTCATCTTCATCTTCATTTTTATCATCACAATTGTCAATTAATCCTTCAGCAATTCCAGGAACCCGATCTTTCAACACATAGCCACTCTCGGTGAGTATGCATATCACTTTCTCTTCCAGTGCTGAAAGAGCCTTTCTTCTTGGTATTTTCCTGCGTATTTGCAATGCCTTTACCAACTCATACTGTGAAATATCCTGCATCAGAGATGTAAAGGATTGATACTATGATGCATTGAATATCTGAAAGAAGCTAATCATACAAACAAAATGAGTTGTAGATTATTGTTGCGGATAAATGGCTAAAATGAAATGAACCAATTTGAAATGGGCGGATAAATAACGAGGTTAGAATACTCAAATCAAAGGTAAGATCAAAAAGAGTTGATATGGTTGATTCAAAAATAAAAATGTAAATCAGTAAATATTCCAAATAAGGAAAATGAAAACAAAAAATATTAAAAAATTAACAAAATTAAACATAAAAGGCTCTAGTGAAGAGTTCTTGATAGAATGCAACGGTGATGAAGTCAAATGATCTTGTGTCTTGTTGAATTCGTCAAAATCATAATCCCATAGAAAACACATCAAGACCTATGTTATACAGAATTTTCAACATCCAATTTAAGAAGATCATCATCAGCTTCTAAAATAAATATTATTATAATTCAACAGGGAATCTGGTACTTTGCACAAAGAACAATAAGTAAATTATAACCAAGATCCAAAGAGGCATAAACACTAATAAAAATAAGATCCATAATTTGAGTTAGTAAAAAAAGAAAAATAATGATAAACAATGTGCAAACTAATATGTATGCAGCTCAAAATTAAATAAATAAAAGAAATACATCAAAAAACTTTTAGTTTAATTAAATAAGCAATGAAAACTAGATACAAGAGAAACTCTGCCTATTTGAAATCTAAAAATTGGGATTAAATGCCATTAAATAGTATTAAGATTGTGAAAAATAAGTCCTAATTTCTTGACAAGAGGATAAGAATATCACAAAAAGCATTCAATGAGGCAGATTAGGCTAGGTGAATTCAGGTGAAACATCATCTTTTAGATATTGCACTTATGTTTTGGACAACATTGTAACTTGCCATATTAAGAAACGATCAATGATCTCTAGAAGTAACGCTGAAGCTAAATTCAGAGTCCAAGATTATAAAATTTGGGGAAACTTCTTGCATAAAAAAGATTATAAAATAAACTCATGTGGAACCAAATCAACCAATGACACTTATATATGACAAACAATCAGCTATTTGCATGATCAACGGATGCAGCTCATCACAATCACAGGAGGCATGTAGAAATTGATCACTATTTCATCAAAAAAAAAAATGAGGAAAGGTTTGTTTCACTTCTTTAAACTCCAACAAGTCTCCAAGTTGCTATATCTTGATCTAGACTCTTCCAAGGAAAAGCATCAATGAATTTTGTTTCAAGCTTAGCAAGTTCAATATTTTTGACCAAATTAAGGAGGGCGCAAAATATCTCAACATTTATTACAGAATATCTCAGATTTATTAATGTTATTAGTTTATTTATTCATTTTTTATCATAAGAAACTAAGAATCCTCTGATTTTATTTATTTATTTATTTCAATTATTAAGAGATTATGCATAAATTATTGCATATCATTACCTTTAAAGTCTATTTATTTGATTTTTCTACAGAGTGAATCTTGTTTATTCCGAAATTTACATATGTTAGTTTGCTACTTAGTTTAATCTAGAGAATGTAATAATATAATATTAAAAGTTGAGAAAAAAAATCATATTCTTATTGAAACAATATAAGATATTTGCAACAAATGTAGATGCAATGGCCAATATAAGATTATTCAATGATCAAAATCTAATCACAACAACAATAAATGATTTTTCAATGATCGAATTGATAAAACCATAACATCCTATGAATAGATCGCCCAATCATACTTCCATGTTTCGAAGTCTTATTAATCAGATCATTCCATCAAATGAATAATTTACTCCATTGAACCAAAAACGCAACTTGTTCTAGGATGACAATGTTTTAGGAGATCCAAATTTCAAATTTTGAATGTTATAGTATTGGAATGATTGTTTGGATCAATTTTATGGACGAAGAAATTTGCTCTTAAAATTTATTTCTTTCCATCTATGCTCACGAAGGTAACAACACTCTATCAAATAGTGGAATCTCCTACATAGCTTTATCTTCCACATTCCAATTTCTATCGAACATATTCTTCGTACCTTGGCTAATATGTCCATTGTAGAGTAAAACTTTTGTGATGGTATTTCTTGTTTTAGCTTGAGTTTTAAGGATCTTTGATGTTCCCCATCTTTTACACGCTATATTGTGCTAGTCACAACAAAATATTGGAAGCCTTCATTTAAACCATGCTCCATAGATCATGGAATGTGATTGTAACTAATTAGACAATCCAATCCCAATTTTTTTATGGTTCAATCAACTTTCATTTGGATATTTCATGAACTTAAACAATGTTTGTTGTATAATTACTTCAATCTATGAATGTAAAAAGTATTACAATAAATAGTTTTTATTAGGTTAATCACTTGACCAACTAAAAAAACCTCAATCATCTTATTTGCATATTGATTGAATTGATCAAATCCTTTATGTTGGTTCTAAACAATGTAAGGATATAACATTTTCATTGTTTTAAAAGAAATAGTTTCCTCTTTTTTGTCCCATTTGATCATTGCATATTAAATAATGAATGAGACCTTGCAAGTTAAAGCCAATATAATAATAAACTTTAAAATCGTAAGTGTTCTAAATCAACTCAAGTTGTGAACTTCCATGTCTTCACGACTTGTAGAACCTTCCATGAACTTACTATTATAGCGTTTTGAATATATAAGGAATTTAAAGCATTAGTCACAGAAAAAATGGGGAAACATATTTTAAACAATCATTCTGGCTTCTGTCAGCAATTTAAAGGCATTGTCCAACTTAAAAGAAATTTACAAATTTTCCTCTGTTAACATGCTACAATAAAATGCTGCAATAACTGCCAAGCTAATTTGATAAAAATAGTACATAAATCTAATAAAATTCCTATTTTACCAAAGAAAAAGTCACAGTAAAAAACATACTTCAACATGCTTATAAAGCTCAGATGGCGGCATTTTAATTGCATCTAACATTTTTGGCTTTCCACATTTCTTGACAAAGGTTTCCACCTCCAAGCAAATGTTACGCACTGCAACCTGCAGCCATCCTTAATTAAAAAATCAAATTGATGGCAAGATATAATAAAAAGGAAATCTGTAGAATTGCTCAACATATTACTAGCAAATTTTATTACAAAAAGGAGGGAGGGCCAACAGCCTTAAAAGAACAGGCTATCCAAGCAAAACAACACCACTAATAGAAAAGAAATAAATATCTAAGGTAAGCATCATTAGAAAAACCTTCTCAAACATACAAAAACACAAAAAATTCGGAGTAGGGCAAGCGGAAACCAATCTAAGCAAAGAGCTTGATAAAAGATGAAGAACACCAAACATATATAATCTGCAGGTTTGCACAAATCTAAGCATATTGGCTGTGAGTTGAAAAAGCTGGCCATTAAATAATCTTTTATTTCACTCTCAAAACATGATAAATCATCAAGCTCAAATCATCAATCTTGTCCTTTTTGGAATCATTACGAGTATTTGTCAAATATGTAAATGTCTAATGAAGATTAGGGTATGATGAGCTTGAAAAATTGTAAAGATAAGCTTAGGTCATATATCATTAAAACAGTTGCATCCAAAGAAGAAATGATCATGGGATTCTAAGGTATTAGTACACGGAAGGCAATCTATGAGAATTTTGAGACAAAGTCCAGCCGTAAGATCAGAAGTCTTTCTTCTAAAATTCACCAATAAGCAAACACTATAACTTGACTTATATTTTTTAAACAATATGAATTTAATGAAGTTAAAAGTTGCTAAGAAATGTACAAAGATTGGAAAGTTCACAGTTAAATTCAATGCAGGTCAATAGCTCACACATCCAAAGCAATGTTGATCTCGTGTGGGATGAAATCTAGAGAGCAGCAGTTCCAAAAAAGAATAGTATCTGGTTGATATTGCATGATAAGCTTTTTATATTCATATATTCTTAGATGGAGTGCCAAGAAGTATTCAATAGGACAATTATGCAAGCTAGATGAGAAAAACTAGCTACATTGCATTCATTATTGTGTTAAGGTTTGGAAAGTTAGCATTGGTGATCTTCAAGTTAGGTAGAGGAGGTTATTCTTAAAGCTAGAAGAGTAGGACTAGTTGTATGGCAACTTAAACAAGAATCAAAAAGATGGTTTTACACCACACCCTGGACAAAGACTACAAGTTCTACATTATGAACCTATATAACAACTACTAATTACATGATGTGGACATAAAACAATAGAAGATTCACATGGCACATTTTAAGAGACCACTTGAGGATGTGGATTATACAAGGAATGTAGTTTCAGAAGCAAGTGAACTTGGTACCTTGTACCTAAAATGGTCACAGGTATGGCTAAAAACATATGCATGGTAGGCTGGAATAAACCTAAGGGATAGATTAAAATGAATTTGAATCTAGTAATCATTTAGCAATCATGCATACTTGTTGCAGGAGGCATATGTCGATATTCAACTGGAGGTTTATCGGCAACTTTGGTTAAAAGCTGAATCTTTCCTCTATTATGGAGGCTGACATATTTTTAATCAAGCTTTGAGACTGGCTTAGAAGTGGGGCTTCAAATAAGTCATGTTAGAATCAAACTACATATCAATACTCCTTATTTGAGGATAAAAAACTCCCTACATGTTAGCAGAAGTGTTGAAAGTCATTCAAGATCTCCTATCAAGAAATTGATTGATCTGAGAGAAGAGATTAAAAATACAAAATGATGGTCAAGGGAAGAATGAAGACCTTAAATTTTAGTATGATACTTTATTCAAGTCCTACTAATGTGGGAGTACTTTCTAATGCCAGGATTTGTAATCAAAGTTTTTTAGGTTTAGGGCCAGTAATGTTCACCACAAAAAAAAAATGAAATAAAAAACCTGATTAGTAAGCCAGTTAAGTAAACTTTTGTGCAAATTGCTATCTCAACAAGAAAATTATTTGTAAGCTCTTTAAAGTGTCATCATGATTCAGTTTTCTACTGCATGTTAAATATATCATTTTATATATGAGCTTACTGAATTCAGACTATTTTTTAACCTTTTTAACATTTTAACAAAACAAACATAACATGTTTTGCTTCAGAACTTTTTCCTTAAATTAAAAGATGCTGGGAATAAATAACAGGATTTATTCCAATTACACCAGTTTTTAAACATCCATTCAACCTGATATTCAAGATTAGATAGGTAACTTCCAAAATTCACTGTCATACATTTTTTAGATTATGAAGCATTCTGCTATAACGTTGCACTTATTTGTAAGTTCCAGAGCGATCAGATGATGAGATCCACTCTCCCATTGTGGAGCGTTAAGGAAACTCTTTGACATAAAGCAATCTCCCTATGCCAATAAGTTTGTGATCAGATTTATGATAAGAGAAGGTTAACGATGATGAAAGACTTGATGGTATCTTAGAAAGACATTTGTAAGAGATTCTCATGAAATCATAACCAATCAGTGATAAATTTCACAATGAAAACACCTAGAAGAATGCAAAGGATGCATAGTTCTTGAATAAATTTTTGGGTTCCTTGAATAAAGGATGCATAGTTCTTGGTTGAATCAACTAACAGAGTAGTATCACAAAACAATCTAGGCTCTACTAATCAATTTTGGAAAAAATCAAAAAAAAAATTGTTTCTAAACAGGATCTAAATGTTTATCTGCCTTGTCATGCACAATAAGCTTCATACAGATGCCAGAATGGTAAGATAAAACGCTGAGAAGGATTCCTTGTATTGATTGTGCGGGCTAAAGGAGAAAAAAAAATGTTTTTAAAAAGAAACTAAATGTTTCTAAAAAGGATCTAATAAAAAAAAAATGTTTCTAAAAAGGATCTAAATGTTTATCTGGCTTGTCATGCACAATAAGCTTCACACAGATGCCAGAATGACAATATAAATGCTGAGAAGGATACCTTGTGCTAATTATGCGGGTTAAAAGAGAGAAAACCAAGCTGCACTGTCTTCCTGACTGCATGAAGGTCTGTGGGTTTTGGAGTGGACTGCTACCACCCAAATGGAAGAGAATACTTTTTAGTCTAGAGGAGCAAGATTGGCTTCACCGCAATTTAAACCTGAATTCAAGCTCAAGAAAGCAACACAAGTTGGACAAAAAATGGAAGATCTACTTTATTATTACCATCTAAATTTTTTGGACATGAAGAAATAAAGAGATACATTGCATAGGATTCAAAAACCACTTGATGGAATGGATTACAACCGGAAAGTGGTTCTGGATAACCTAGGAGCATTGCTTTTGTACCTAGAAAGATGACTGGAATGGTGAAGAACAAATCAACGCATAGGTGTGGCAAACTAGAGGGATGGATTAAAATAAATGCGGATGCTGCGGTATGTCAATGTTCGGGACTAGCAGCTATGAGAGGGATTCTGCAAGAGTGATTTTGGTAAAAAAAAAAAAAAACAGAAAGAAACTTCCAATTTAAGGATGGAATTGGCATGGCAGTAGGACTTGTAATTTAAGATAGGCTCGAAATTCAAATGGAAGTAGGCCTTGAAAAAGATAGTGATACAATCAGTCTGAGACCAGCAATCTCGTTGCTAGAACACACAAAAAGATAACACTTACAGAAAAAGAGGTAGTTAGGTATTTGGGGTCACCTATCAAGGAATTCGTTGGTCACAAAGAAAATGAAAACAAGACAAGATGTCTAAGTGGGTGCTAAAGCAGCAAGATTTCAACATAATACTCTACTCAGCTCCTTCTCCTAAAGTGTCTCTACATATGGTGAAGGATCTACATTTCTATGACAATAAACTGTAATTTTTTTTTTTTTTTTTCCTGGGACAACAACCAGTAAAGTTGCACCAAAAGATATAATGACAAATTTAGATGTTCTTTCAAAGTTTCATAATATCAAGAAAACCATGCTTATTAAACTTAGGCGCTATTGACAAAATTAAGATTCTACTTGTTATAATATACCTAATGTAATTGAGCTGACAGGAATCAAAATCCATAACCTATGCACTGCCGATCAATGAATACTTCCAAAATAGGGTTGGTTTACAGATGCCTTTGCAAAAAAAAGTAATGTATGCTATGATTGCTATAGAAAGATTTCATGGATAGACAGCCAAATATTTTTATGACCTTAGAAACCTATTTTTCTCACAAATCACATATCAAGAAATATTATTCACAATTGTCCGATTAACATGAGTAGTTTGATGGCGATCCAGAACATGAGCCCCTTTAACCATACAGCAATCATTTATTGCAAATAATTCAATGTGGGCATAGGACACTCTATTACGTAATTGTGCTGTGCTGATTAGGAGCAATTCATTATTCTTAAATTTCTTGAATTTTATAAACAATTTTTAAAAACTGTATCCTATAAACCACGTTGTGAGGAATGGCAATCCTTGCCACAGCAAGGTGTAAAAATAACTCTACTCTTAAGATTCAATTAAAGTTTTATCTAACATGGGTATATTGTGTGCATGAAAATGAATCTTTCACCTAGTGTGATCCAAGAGTCATATAATATGCACTAATCAATTACAAAAAGAGCGACATATTGTAACATTATGAAACAAATTATTTTGCATTCGATCTTAAGACTACTAAAGGGTACAAAATTTTTATAAGGGAAATAACCCGTCATGTTAGCTCATCCCCTAACTTCCTTCTCTCCATTGCTCCTCCCTCTTTTATAAGTGGCTTCCTTTCTCCCTCCCCCCTCCTGAAGGAAGCCCAGGCCCCCTCTAACTCCTCCAACTCATAGATAGCATATCCACCCACTTTCTCACTACAATCCAAGGCCAATGTATTGGGTATCGCCTACCTCTCCGCACAACAATAGCTTCAACTCCAATGACAAGGAGTACTACTACCACCATGCCACTCTTTGCACATCAATTATCATGGACCATCTCATTACAACCAATGACTAGCTTATGTTTATAAGACTTTGTATAAACAGCATGAATGCTCCTCCTTCTCAATGATTATGGATAAATTTTGAGAGAACTCCCACCAAATCTTAATGGAAAATGTTGATGCGAAATATGGATTCAGAGAATTTAAACAAAAATTTACTTAGGGCTACGACAAAGAAGCCCGAATAGATGAAATTCCTAATTTTTTTATGGAAGGAGATTAGAGCACACCTTTAAAGCAAGCTAGTGTGGTACGACAAAATTCCGATTAAGAGGTTTTGATTTGCGGTGATGTAGAAAACAACATGGGTGACGTTGAGATGGTGTGGTAGGATGCGGCAGCGACTCAGCTTGGATTGGTGACGACTTTGTTAGGATCAATGGCGATTTTGTTGGGATCGGCAACAACTTGCCGAGTCAATGGTGACTTGGTCTGGATCGGCAGCAAATCGGCCTGGATCAACGGTGCTTTAGCTGGATCAGCAACAACTTAGCCGGATGTGCGGCCAATCAACTGGAATCAGTCTCGAATCGCCCGGGATCGCTGTCAAATTGGCTCAAGGGTGGCGGGAATCAGCTAAGCGAGCTCAAGTCGGCATGGGCTGACACGGCTTGGCTTGGATGGGTACTAGTCTGCGTGTGCCAATGCGGGCGGCTGAGGCAGGTGTGAGCTGACTCAGGTATGTGCAGGTCCACGCGGGCCTGAGTGAGTCGATGCGGGTCAATGCATATCAACGAGTGCCAGCACAGGTGGTGCGAGTCGATGTAGGACGAAGTGGGTCGACGCAGGTTGGTACAGATCGGCGATCAATTAGGGCCAATGTGGGTCGACGCGGGTCAATGCGATTTGTCGAGCCGGAGCAGGTCAACACAAGTTCGCAGGTCGACGTGGGTTGCTACGAATCAAGAATCAGTTAGGATCAACATGGGTCAATGCAAGTCATCAAGCAAGCGCAAGTCAGCACAGGTGTGCGGGTCGACGTTGGTCGATTCGTGCGACACAAGCAACTTTTTAGAAAGTTGCGTTCAAAACGAAGGCAAGGGATCGGCGGAGGAGAAGAAATCGGTGAATGTTCCAGCAAAGTCGGGATTGTAGACGGAGTAAGACAAAGCTCATTCGTCTTATGATCAATCTCCAGCGACAACTGCAAAGGTTCCAACCACGCCAGAAAAGCTTCTCAAAACTATTTCCCTCTTCTGCTCCTCTCTCTCTCTCTGCTTTCGCTTCCTTCAGTCCCCTTGCAATCAGAAGGAAGGGAGATTTATAGCGGCGCTTGGCAAATGGCGTCAAGACCACGTCAGATTTCTTTAATCCGACGTGCTAGCTTTTCCTAACAAAATGCATTAGGTTGCCTGCACTATATATTATTTTTTTTCTTTTTTCGAGGACATTTCCTGGTTCTTTAGAATATGATTGGAGATCTAACTTCAATCTCTTGCTCTATTTTTAGGCACACCCCATCATCTTATCCTAAACAAGTCATTTTTAAGGCCACTTGCACCATGACCCCATCCTATCCTCCCTCCAACTTCTCTAAACAATAACTACATTATGCTCCAATCAACCCACCATAGAAGTGGAGGTAGGTATGAAAGCTACAATAGGTCTTCATCAATTGCTGCTCACCCTCAAATCCAACCCATCTCATTCCCTATGATTATTGCTGGTTGAGCTACCAACCATGTTTTGCTTTTTATCTCCTTGATTCAGCTCCTAATCAAGAACATGACAATTCCCTTATTCCTCAGCCCTCCTATCACAAATTAATGTTTTTCTCCATCACAAGAACTAGTGACCCACTCAAGCATTTGTGGGATGCTCTCTACACTTTTTACTAGGATTCAGCAATCTAATGTGCACTTGGTTCACATAGATAGTAGCTATATCTGACCTTTTATCAGCTAGTGTCTTGTGTCACTATTGGTTTCTTATTCTTGAATTTTCAACATTTATCCATTTGTTTTACAAATAAGCTTTCAACTTCCACCATGTATCCCATACCTCATTAATAAATCTCAACGTAAACCCCTCAAATTTTCTTTGAATAAAACAACAGAAATTTTTATAAGCCTAACAACAATTGAAAGAACGATAATTTTGAACCATAAATGTGAGGCTGATGGTCTCCTTATCATAAATTTGCCCTTTACATCCTCACCATCATTATAGCTGTTTTGACATTTTTTTTTCCCCTTTCCCCAACTTGTTTCACTTTTATGCTTATGCTTATCCTTAATTTGTTTCATACTCTACTTGAAATGCCTAGCATTCTGCTTTGTTGTTTTCATTGATTCCTAGCTATTTTACAGATTTCTCTTTTCTCACTCATATTATCACCTAAGGTATAGTGATTTCACGCCAAAGCAATCAAAACACAAGGTTTCATGTTTTGTCCTATATCAGTTTAATTATATGCAAAGAAGTTTCTAAATAGAGATTAAAGGAAAACATAAAACTTACTATCACAACTTTTAGTTAGGTTCATTTCCAAAAATTCCACAAGTGGAGGATTTCAAGGCATTCAATGGGAAACAGCAATTTTCTATTTTAGACAGAACTTGACAAACTAGGTAAGCGGTAGACCATGAGAATTGGGTAAAGAACATCATTGAATTTGCAAGCCATTGGAATGTATACACATGAGGAAAACTTTAAAAACTAGCACCAGAACCATTGGAATGAATAATAATACATCAGCAAAAGTTCTAAAAAATTAGCTCTATTCAATACAATAACCTCAAAAAGTAATGGCCAAAGCCTAGATTAATTGTTTGAGGGTTACATCCAAGCTAATATGATATAGAAATAAAAGAATCGGTTAAGAATGCCAGTATGTATGAACTGTGAAACACACAAAAACCAACAAAACTAAATGCATATTTTACCATTCACTTAAAACATATTAATCAAGCATTATAGATATAAATATGCTGTAAAGTTACAGTAAATTAAACATTAAAAAAAAACTAAATGCATTAGCATACATGACCAATTTCAATTGCTTGAAGCAACTTCTCCTCTGTAACAAAGTTACAATACCCCTGCAACAAAAAGCTAGACATCAGTTCATTGTTTAGCTAACTGAAATGTATTATCCTTCACCAAAAATTACAATATGATAGTTTACTTCTTGCCATAAAATAAACATGGCTAAGTAATGCAAATTACAGCTTCATATTGTCATGCCATAATAACACTCGACACATACGGCATTTTATAGCCAAAATCAAAACCATATAGTAATCTGTCACCAAAGAGACCTTAAGTTATCCATATAATACGAGAGGAAAGGCCCCATCTACAATGCCAAATATAGTGATCATCAATGTAACAACAAATGCACGTACAAATCTTCTTTCTTTTGGTACTTCCTCAGCTATGGTTGCAGTAAATTAGGCTATTCTACATTTAAAAGAGCAAACTATAATAAAAACTTACTTCTATCATCAATATAGCACTATCAGTTCCAGCAAGTATCAAATCAAGCTCAGATGACTCCATCTCCTTCGTTGTTGGATTAACAACAAACTTATCACCAACCAGACCAACACGAACTCCAGTAACAATTTTTGTATTTGGCACTTCTGAGAGAGCTCTGCATGGAAACAAGAATTTTGAATGATATCAAAGAAAATAGGATATCAATGAAAAAAATTAACTTTAAGTGGACCTACACAGCTATGCCTGCAGCTGTAATAGCCAAACAATCTGGGGAATGAATGCCATCATAGCTAAAAACCTATTATAAGAATGGAACGTTTATTTAGTCAAGTAGGCCACGGCTGAAAATAATTAATGACATGTTTGCTGGTATGCAAAGAACTATAGATCCTCTCCAAAAGCAGTAGTAATTTGTTTGACTGGTGTTGGAGAAGAGGAAAAGATATATATCGTTACTTGAGAGGCAAAATAAACCAAGTACAAGAGAAAAATAATAAATAAAGAAAAATTAAATAATTATGATAAAATAGTTGTGGAATATTCTGAAGATATTCTAAAATATATTTCCATATCGAATATTCTTAATACAATAATGTTTCTAATAACACACCCCCTCAAGTTAAAACATATACATCATGAAGATCTAGTTTGCTGCAAAACTTAGAGAATCTAAGTGATCTACAAGCAAAAGAGAACAAAAAGATTATAAGTCATCAAGTCACCATGTATAAACAATGCTAGAAGAGGAAAGGGGCAATCGACTAGTAGTCAAAGAGGAGGAGAATTGAATGAAGAATCTCTACAAAAACTAGCAACAATGATGATCTCAATGATCAACATCATAAATGAAGCAATTGAAAGAGGGCGACGACGGAGATGACAAGGCTACAATCTTTATGACCACAACCTCAGCAGGGTGCAGCAGTCTCATAGTAAAACAAGTCAAAGGGGGCGAGTGACTGCAAGAGCTAGCAGAAAAAAGTGAGATTAGGAGTAGGTGAGTGGCAATCTTTGTTGAAGTAAGGTGGAAATCAAGCATTAATACCATCAAGGGGCAATTATGCATGATTATTTGAGAGAAAAAAAATATCAATAAGAAACATAAAACAAGTGTTAAAGAAAAGAGATAAAGAAAAAAATATTATATAATTATGACAAACTAATGAGGAAATATTTTCTGAATATTTTTAAGACTATTTTCATAACTAATATTCTTAATACACTAATATTTCTAATAATAAATTCAATAGAATAATATAACTAACTAAAGGAAAAGGCATTGCAATCACCCATTAAAAAAAGAAATACCATCTTTCAAACACATAATATCCTCCAATGATATTTATCCTAAACCAAGGCCAAGGTATTACAAAGATTTAACTTAAAAAAGTTGTTTCTAAACTTTATCTAGCAAACAACATGGTGGAAATCGAAGTTAATAAAATTAAAAAATCTCTAAAAATCATTTGTTGAACCTTAATAAACGATTGGTTAGCTGCCTTATCAGTTGCATGTGTTAGCTTTTACAAATTCAAGTATCAGACAAGTACAATCAATCATATCAGCACATTTAATCAAAGTATATCCTTGTATTTTGAATGATGGAAACAATCCAAACGCTTTATTCAAATGTAATTTAAGAATGTCAAAGCCCAGAAGTGTACCCAGGACAGTATCTGAGTTTCATGGTAGAAACCTTTTGGCATTGTTGGACGTAATGGCCTGTCTATCAATCTGCAAATAAGAACCTGCAAGAAATTATGCAATAATTTAGGCCGGGTTTAGAAATATTGCTTCGTTGTTGTGCTGTTTTTCAAGAAATAAAGTGATTACACCAACAAATTGACACATTCAATGTTTAGCAAATGTACTAGCATGTGTTCAAAGTCATGGAGAAAGAAGTATACGGGAAAATGGGAATTCAATTGCATGCACTCATCTCAGGAATCTGCCCATAAATCTGGTCCCTCATGTTTGATGTTAAAATAGCTTGCGAAAGTGTCAAATAGTTTGATGTTAAAATCATAAGAATTAGATCACAAATACAATGTCACCCCTTTGTTCAAGTCCAAATTAAGATAGAAGGATGAATAAAACATGAGGGACCAAAAATCTGGAGTACAAATAGACACTAATCGTTGACTTTAAAGATGTTTATATAAACTAGAATGAACAAAATAATTTACATTGCATGGTTTTGCCTAGTTATAAGCTTACTAGAAAATGCCAGACATAAATTTAAGGACCTAAGAATCTGCCTAAACCCATGCCAAAATTCTCAGTTCTTTTTGAGATTAATTCAAATGATTTTAGAGTCAGTTTCAATTTTAGAATAAGTGGAAGCAACCAATACTCAAGCTATGCATAAATCTCATATGCACCAAAGTTTTGTCCATACATAAATGATCCGCCCAATATGTGATAGTATGCACCTCTTCTTAAAGCAACAATTTACAAAAGTAAATCATAACATCAAAAAAGATGAAACATATTTCCTTTTTTGAACAATCTTCCCAAAACCAAAACACCATGACAGCTGTTGAACTCAAACAAAACTCTTTCTTCTTAAGATAAGTTGTATATAGGTCCCCATGTTTTGTTTAATTCTTATGTAAATCCCTTGGGTTTCAAAAATGGCTGCAAAGGCCCATAAACTCAATAAATACAACTATGCTCTAGCCTATCTTCCAAAGATATTTATATACATCACCATAGGTTGCATGATTGTGCAAGTCTCTACAAAGATGGATAGTTAAGAGTAGTTAGGGATTTAATGGAAATATCTACTAAAGTATGAACATGTCTATTTACTTGAGGGAAAACATAAAGGAGAGTCTCATGAAGAGGTAGAGGAAACTTTCTAATAAACCCATCTCAACTTGAGAGTCCAACATGGGTCAAATTAAATTGAAATGATTGTTTGGTTGGTCGTCTTAGCCATAGCCAAGGTTTGCAACAATGCTAAGATTTCAATGTCTTTGCAAGATTCGTTGCCTTCTTGATCTGAGTTAAGATCTTTGTTGAGCCTTTCTGTGTAGAAAAGCTAATCTACATCGATTGATCTAAATTTGTGAAGGAGAGAGAGAATTTTCCTTTTCTTGTAATATAAATTTTCACCAATTTCAAGGAATTTTTTGAATTTTTTTATCTAATTACAATTTTTAGCTAATATCAACTATTTTTTATTTATATTTAAGTGCACTCCTAGTTCAATTCTATGTGTTTCTCCTTATGAGATGTTCTGACTTATAAGCACAAGACTTTTTCCTAAAAGAGATTCTTTTGCATTTCTTTTTACTTCCACAATCTTTTCTTAAAACCAATCCTTAGTAAGTCCTCATTGGTACAATCTACCTCTTAAAAGGGATTTATCCAAGAGGGATAAAAACCATCCTTTAAAGCTAATTTTATCCCATTCACATGTTAAAATCAATTATTCATGTACATCATTTACTATCCTTGCATCAAATTATTTGTTTACATATTAATCTTTTTAATAACGACTATTGTATCCTAGGAAAATCTTTGTTTTCTCAAAAGAAGTCATTTTAAGCAGTGCTTTTACTGATTAGCATTCCCTTCCTAATGCAAAAAAAATGCATTACCTCATCTATTCAAATAACTAAAGGGTCACTATATGAAATTATTGCTTTCGACTTGGATTAGGATTGGCCATCGTAAGAGGAAATTCTGACATTGATGCCAAATAAATGTTTTTTTCATTGACTTCCAAAAGTTATTCCAAAGTTGTCCTTAAATACTTTTCAAATTATAGAAATTTGGACTCATTCTAGTGTTCAACATCTATGACAATTAACAATCCATAAAGCTTCAAGAATTGCTGGTAAAATCCATTTGGAATAAATAAAAACAAAATACTAAAGAACACTACAAACGCCATTTCCGATTCTATAGGAAACTCCTCTAGGATGTCTACTCCAAAAGTTTCAAGACATTAGTAATATATTTACAATAATGACAAATGACATACAACCAAATAATATTCATTAATGAAAAATATTATATCCTCCAAATATTTAACTTGCACGTTCCTTTTAAATGTTGTTTTGTAGTGTTATCACTACAATTTCTCATAAGCAAATCCATGATTGCTTATATATACATTTATGGTTATAGAAAAGTTCAATTTTGGTTATAGCATTCGTAATGATGTAATTTTGGAAAAGAAATTATTGGTTTTATCTCCATCTTTCATCAAAAAATGTTTGCTCTGTGTTCTCACTTATAAATAGCTTGGCATAAATTTCTATTTTTTTATCAAAAGTATTCTTTCCTAAGTTTTCTCTTGCTTTCAACGATCATCTAATGTTATCCTTGTGACTCATAACTTAAAGTTGCATAATTTCTAACTCTCTAAAAAAACAAAAGAAAAAAGGGACAGTTCTTATAATTTTTATTATTCTCAAGGCCATGAAAGTAGACGAAGGTAATCTACTTTATTTGCTGAATTTAAATATACAATCACAAAATTGCAGTGAGAAACTAAAGGGAACGGACCATTTATAATGCAAAACAGATTTGCTTAAAAACAAAATTTATATTGCTTCTAAGAAATATTGAATTGAACCTCATGATCTTTTGGTCTTCCCTCACGTTTAAAGAAACCTCCACTAAGCCAACAAAACAATAATCAGCATGAGAAAAAATCATCAGATGGTGAAACTTTTGAGACAAAGCAATCATAAAAGCAATATGAACCTGCAAGTTCATACCTAGTACGACCTGCAGCTGAAAGTCTCTCTTGGTAAAATACTGCCAATGGAAAGAAATCAGATGGCTCACTAGGAACCTCATCTAAACAAACAGATGTATAGACTACCTACAAAGAAGATGGAAAAAGCAATTAGGGAAGAATCACAATTGGTATCAGCATAGTTGAACAGAAAATCTCCAGCAAGACAGTTAAAGTGACAGTAAAACTATCGACTACAGTTGCAGATAGTGGTTCCATCATGCCATTAACATTATACTTTATGATTGAAAAAGATAAAAGAATGAATGTCACCAGTCAAACAAAGATAAATCAATATGACAAGGTTGAAAGGACAGGAAAGCTAATTTTATGAAAAGCTAATAAAAAATACAGGTACAGCACATCGAAAAAAAACATATACCTGTTGAAATGATATCAACAAGTTATGGTAGAACAACGAGTGATGGAAGATGGCCTCAAAAGAAGCACTTCCATTTGCAGAAGGAAACCACAATATTCAAGTAGCCATTGATGCACATAAAAAGTAGCCTTAAACATTCAATTGAAAGGTGCAACTGCCCATACATGATGTCAGACATTAAATATTTCCCATAGCAGACCTGCGATAAGGCGTAGTTTTGTCTGTTAATTATTCATAACACAATGCCTATTACTATCCCAGTCAATGTTGAAATGCTTTGTAACATTTATTTGAATCTAAATGTTTGTGTGATGGATGAAACTATATGTATAATCCTATTAAGTGTAAATCTTTGGCAAGCCTAGCCAGGCAAGATGAGCTAGTAGTCAAAGATGTAAACAATATATAGATGCTCCATATCAGAAATATTCTTGGTTGGCTCCATAAATTTCAGGAATTATGATGCATGCTATACCAAGTTAATGCTCACTGCCTCGTATTGCTATTATAGATATATCTTGAACAATATAGCAGGAGATATTATGTTCTCAAATTCATGCCATTCTATTCAACATTCTAATGTGTCCCCACCTTTCATAACATAGCCAATAATATTTTTTGTGCCAACTCATTGATATTTTAGAAAACTATCCCCCGAGATCTAGGGGTGTGCAAAAATACCCAAAGGGCCAAAAATCAGACTGACAAATTCAACTCGATTCTAGTTGGCTCCAAGTTAGATTCAATTATAAAAATTGTGAGAATCAATTGAGTTAGATCAATCATCTATTTCAACAACTAGGTATCAAAAAACCAACCTAACCACACTTTTTTAGGGAAAAAAAAGTCAACAAAACAGTAGGGGACATCCTTCAATGACACCAAGGGGTATACCAAGAGGGTCACCCTCAACAATGTAAGGGGGCATTTTCAATTTAATTTTTTGTTAAATATTTTAAAGCTAATTTTATCAAACCAGGCCTTAAATATTTGAATTAAGCTTGATTCTAACTTCATTAAAAAATGACTATATTCAAGTTAAGCACAAGTTTTTATTAAATCCAAACCAACCTAACCTGATTTGTACACCTACCTAAATCAAGGTTTATTCAATATGGAGAATTAATGATAGATTTTCTCTTCTATGATGGATACATTTTTTTAACATTTATTTTTTGTAGATCCATAATATGCATTGATATTTGTTTTGCATCCTCTATTATAATACAACGCAATACTTATTAGAGAACACAACCTTTGTTCCTAAATGGGTAGGGATTAAGTGACTTTAGCCAAAATAGAGGTGCAAAAAATACTTTGCATTTTTGTTTTTGCATGATCCACCACTACGATATCACATGAAGGGTATTCTAAGCAATTCAAGCTAGAGAATATGAGAAAAACATTTTTAAAGTAAGCTATACACTCTCGAATGCACTCATAGAGGAGGAATTCAACATGGCAAGCATGCATAAGTATGATGGTTATTTATTGGAGTGGACTCTAATTTGAGATTACCTTGCATTTAAAACAAGTCACCCCCACATATGTAAATTAAGCTAGTAAAAATAGCTTATAAAAAGATGGGTCTATAGCTCTCTTTGAAACATGTAGAGATGCTCTATATATCATTATTCTTTTACTAGGTCCCATTGATCAACCCAATAGATGACTTGTAATAAAGCTCTTGCAAATACCATGATTTGATAAAGGTCTCCATAGCTACTCCCACAAGCAATAGCCTCATTAAATGAATATTCGCATTTCTCAACTACTAAATTTCTCTATTTAAGCAACAGCACTACACAAGGTTCCTTTTGGAGAAGTAAAATTTACAATTTATTTTCTCAATTATCTTTACCATGTTATGGGAGTCAATTATCAATTTTCAATGACTGGTAAGAATGTTTTATTTATTTTGTTTCCTTTATATATTATCATTCAATTTTTAGTTTTCAATAATGTAAGTTAGCTCGAATTTGAAAGATTATTAAGGATCATATTACTTTTTGACACATACAAGACTCCTATTGAGGCAGAATAAATCAAACTTGCATCCAAAACTATTTGATCTTAGCCTAAATTCAAAAAATTAGCATAAGATCCCATCCAAAATCTTGCTTGGTAAGTCTTAATGATGGTCATCTTGCACACGATATCAACACTACACATGGTTCCCCAAGTTCGTGTTCAATAGTTTCATTTGTCATCGAGCACGCCATGGTAAGCTCACTAATAACCCCAAGACTTCACCAAGTTTTATCCCCAAACTCATCACTCTCAAGACCGCTCGCCATCCACTGAGCTCACCCTCTTGCATCCTACCCTCAAACTCACTAATTCTTGAGCTTGCCATCTCCAAGCTCATCATCCTCAAACTTATCACTCTTGAGCCCATCACCCACTCTCCGTTCCCCTATCTCTCATAGGGCTTTGCCATCATCCTTTCTATTGCAGCAAGGCTGTAAAAGGGTAGCCCTAGGTTTACTAGTTCATTCCCATTTTTGGACAAAGACGTCCTCTACACCTCAGATCAACTTCTAACAATGAATCTTAGTCCATCGACCCCCCAAGAAAGACCATGTAGTCATCCCTTCTCCCATCCTTCCCAATTCCCTCCCCATTTAGACTCCTCAAGCTTTATCACACCCCTTCTTCTCCTAGCTAATTGCACTCTCCTCACAAGAGACTCAACCCTTCCTTGCCCCTCTATGAGATAGGCTAACCTGACTTTATAGAATTCATTGTTTCCTTGAACATCTCCCACTATGCTTCAACCCTACCTTCTCACCCCAAAATTATCATGTCTCCCACATCCCGACTTATGATGATAGTCCCATCAATTATCTCCATATATGCCCCATCCACACCCCTTCCAATAGAGATTTTCCCTATTGAAATTCTTTCTAGCTTTTGACCTTGATGATGATGATGATGTAGAAGTTAGTATTTTGATCCATAAGGTCACAACCTCATCCTCAAGGATGTTCCCTTGATATTTCATGAGATAAGGACAGCTTTGATCATATTCCTCTATGAATAAAATTATTTGAACTTTCCTTACAACTCAAATCTCAGGTCGGAATATCTAAAATTGTTAGTATTGTGAATATGATAATCATGACAAACAAATGCACTACTTTAATTCCATACTTACCTTTCCTCATATCTACATGGAGGTTGACACCAAGTGCACCTTCCCAACTTCTATCCTTGCAATTTTTAACGATATACAAACACAAAAGGAGGTGATCTATGATTGGCGCACAATGCCTTGTCATATCTATGACATCTTAAGGCATTCCCACTCTTGTAGAGTAGTGTGCCCCCTCCTCTTTTATTTTGGAGGCTCTAATTCTACTTTAATTGTCTCAAACATTAGTCCATCTAGCACTATAGACTCTCATGATTGGTTCTTCCTCTACCTGAAGATCATAGTCATAACAACTTATGAGGTCATGCTTCTATCTCTATTGAGTCCCTTCACTCATCTCTTCACAAATTTTCAAAATAAATTCTATTTCTTATTAGCATTGGCATCACTTGATCATCCCCTTCTTGGATGGAACTGTTTTAGTCTTCCTTATCTACTACAAACCTCTAGACCTCTACATTTTGCTCTTGTCCCTGCCCATCTTCTAGATGCCTCATTGGTTAGGATGAAAACGAAGAACTAAAGCGACTAATCTTGTAATCTGTCTTATGTTCTTCACTTTTTGTACATTTTATAAGCCTTGTTGTTTTGATCAACATCCTACTTATTCACTAGAATGCCTAGCTTTCAAAAGGATTTGCACCTTTAATAATAATAAGATTGGGATATGCCCACTTTTAGTTTAAAAAAAACCTTATTTATCATCAAAAATCAATCAGAAAATAAGTAAATCAACAAAAAAAAAATATGCGAAAACAAAAACTACTACAATCTCAAAAAACTAAAAAACTAATAACCTTTCATAAATTAAGGAGCCCAAAACCAAAGTATATTAAATTTTCGAATCCCCAAAAGTTCTCGAGTTGAGGAATAAATATTGATAATTCCCAACAAGCCCACTATAAAGTCAAAACACGATTCAACCATAAAGTAAGTAAAAATATCTGTTTATTGAAAAAGCACAAATCTATTCCTATCCATAATTTCAATATTGATGAAATTGAGATCAATCCTAACATGTTTAATTCTCCTGTGTTAAATCAAGCTTGTTACAATGTTGACTATAGCTTTACTATCCCTATATGGTCTGGTGAGATTAAAGCATGGTATTTACAATTACTCTCTCTAGCCATACTACCTTACAATCCATCATGCAATAGCATGGAACTCATTTGTCACTATTATAAGCAATCACAATCTACTTCTTGTTCCTCCAAATTACTAGATTTCAACATGATGTAGACTTATTGATTTCAATACTTCCAAGACAATAAAACTTCAAGAAAATCTTTAACACTACATTTAGAAAATGTTTTATGTTACATAACTTACTCTTTTGAAATAATAACCAATTGCTTAGATTAGATACTTTAAAATATGATTGACTAAATTCAAAGGTCTTTGAGTAGAAAAGTGCATAAATTGATCCATTACATTTACTTCATTAGTAATGTCAAAGTGGATAAGAGATCAATGAATGAGTCCTTACAAAATTGGTATTAGCCTATGTCCAGTCATTGTTGTTAATTTTGACTATCCAATTTTTCTCTAGAGGAGGAACAACTAGTTTACACCAAATCTATGTAATTTCTATCAATATATCTTCAACATGTTTTTGTTGTACCTCTTTACTAAAATTATATATTAAAATCAAACTGCAACTCCACCAATTATTACTACTAAGAATAGCAACGAGTTGTAGGCTAGCATGACGCCTTTAGAAATTAAAAAGAGCACATAAGAAGGACAAGTTTTAGCTTTCGTGCAAATGTGGAGGATGCAACAATTGAACAATAGCATGTAATCTTTAACAAATAGAGGGGCACGTAAAAAATAATAGAAATCTTTACCCCCAATATAAACATTTAAATAGTATTAGAGGATTTGTACGGTATTATTAGATGGAGAAGTACATCAAATAGTTAACATTGGATTTTTTCTCCACAGAAATTCAAAAATTACTATTTATGAATTCAACTTACAGTTTCACCATCAGTAACAGTCACAGAAGCACTAGCTTGCCTGCCAATTTGACCAGTTTCAACCAAGATCTGCAGCAAATTGAAGAAATGTCATACACTATTAAACAATTAATTCAAGTATCAAAATGGAAAAATTCCCTTCTCTAATGGAAAAGATAAATCTATGGAAATAATTGAAGAAATATATGAACAAACATAAAAACAGTAAAAAGAGGAAAAGAAAAACAATTATTGAAGTGAAATAGTTTGCCATTATATGGACATAAATTCTTTCTTGTACACCCAACATGCTAGCTCAGTGAATAGATTTAGTACTGCTTTGTCATACATTAAAAAGTCGTTAAAAGAAAGTTGATCTAAAAAGTTAATTATGAAAAAGATTATTAAATGTGAGTAGATAAGTGCCTTTCATGAGTCATTTAGTACAATCTTAGGATTGAAGAGCAAAAATAGTAAAAACAAAACATCTAAAACTGTGTCCAGCAAATGAATTTAATTTGGAACACCAGCAAGAGCCTAGTTCCCACTCCAAGAAGCCTAAGTTACTAGAACAACCTAACACAAGCAATGTGTATGAGAAGTATGGTGCAAACAGCTCTTTTGAAATACAATGCATCATGTTAGAACCCATTGTATAATAAGATGAGTTTTCAAAAGGCAGAACACAAAATATCTGATAGCCAAGTGAAAGCTGCTCTTTCAACAAGACAAAGGAACAGTTGCTTACAAAAAGAGATACCCTATGATACATGACTTAAATTACATTGACGATGAAAACAACACATACTATTCACAAAATCTAATGAATTACAGACTTCAGTAAGATGACTCTAGATGCTCAATTAACTTATAACAACAAGAGTAATAATTTCCTGAACAACACATGCCCCTCATGGGCAAATTAGTGACTTGAGAACATAATGAAAAGAAAAAAAAATCAAGACAACAACCAAAAACTAAAGCTTTCAATATTGATAATCAAACACAAGGAAAAACTTCGGTTTGGATCTTTTGCATTGATAGTGCATTCATGCAAGTTAACCACACCACTATTTGAGACTGGTGCAGGGTCTTTATATGGCAACACTAGAGAATTGAGAGAAAACAATGCCCATCATGGAAGCAAAATGGAGGTTAAGGATATGGAAGATTATAGCAATGCAAATAAAGAAAGATATAAATTGCAACTCTTAAACACCCTAAACAGATGATGAATCCTCACTATTATAATAAAGAATAAGCATTCGTACTAAAACATTACAAAAAACTTTCTTAACCTATAATGGCCATGGAGTACAGGCTGAAATTATCAACCAAACATGAAAGCTGAATAAGAATTTATTTGTTAGAAAACTCAATAACCAAGCTTACATGGTTATTTCATGTCAATATATAGCCAATAGAAATAAAAAGCACAAAAAAATCTTAATTTATATATCTAACATGACCTACAACATAGGGCACACCCATTGGAACAAATGATACCAAATTTTGAACTAGCTAGACCCCTAATGTTAAGATCCAGCATATGAGACATCCAATTTGTACAACTCATGTTATGATGATCCAAAAGCTGCTATGTACTTAAATAAGATGTATTGTATCGCACAAAAAGATGCATCCTATGCCACGTCACATGGAGTATTAAGCATGATTGTACAAAATATTGCATAAAAAAACTTATAGTATACAATCTACAAATACAAATAGAACAACTATTGTCACTAATCTAATGTATAACTTGGATATACTTAATTCCCAAACCAAAAAAAGGGTAGTCATTAATACATTTTCATACAAGCATATTAAATTTAAATTATTTGAATGTTATACAATATGTAGTACACTACCTTACATACGAGAGTGGATAAACATGAATAAATTTAGCTAGTCTTGAATTTTTCTTGTAACCATTATTTTAAACTTTAGTTATTCCCTTTGCTTGTCCTCCCATCATGACTTTGAACTTAAGCATCACCCTTATCATGTGTAGACAATAAGGATGCTCCCACAAGTTAATTTTTATTGTGGTCATGCTAAAAAGGTAATCTAACCATGAAGGCTAAACAAATATTCATTAACTAAAAGCTCAACATCTAGGCTTATACAACTAATAAATGCATATATATGGCAACAGAAACTAAAAGTGGAAGGACAAAACACTCTAAATTTATATATCTTGTTTGAGCAACTATGTAAGGACTATCAATGGGATAGATGATACGAAAAGTAATTTTGAACTAGTCATATTCTATTGTTAATGTCAAATACACACTAAACATCAAGCCAATACAACCTATGTTATGATGATCCAAAAGTTACTCTACAAGCATTTAAAATGTATCATATCTCATAAGAAGATACACCTTATTACTCATATAGAAATAAAGTAATATTATATAAAACTTTGTACAAAAGACTAACAATTTATTGCTTATGCATACTAACAAACTAACTTCTATCAATCATCTATTGCATAGAGTAGATATACTTAATTCCTTATAGTATTACCTGAGAACATTGATTATAAATCATTACAAAACTTTCATCGTTAAATGCATAACATCTTATCACATTAGATCAAAATTAAACAAACACAACAAATTAACGCTTATCTTGACTTTTTTTTTCTTGACATAATTTTGAACCTCAATTGTTGTCTTTTTTTCTTTAGCGTAATTTTGAAATATAGTGTCCTCATAATGGTATTCATACAACAATGATGCTCCCAAAACAATCAAATATTATTGGCATTGTCTTTGTGTTTTCTTATCCCTAACAAAGCACACATTCTTATAGTCCTGGATTATCACTCACATCGGAAAAGTTTTCCCTCCCTCTAACACACATGCACATGCACACACATTGGGTAAACCAAAAAATTCCTACAAAGGGAATGATCCTCACATCCTCTATGTTAATAGTATTGGCAGCACACTAATAATTTCTTTCCATATTCTACCCATAAAGACTAAGGATCTCATATATTTCAATTAACCATCTCAATGATCATGCCACCATCACATACTAAATGGAACGTCTACATTTTTGCATAGATAATGCTAGTCAAGGCCCTCAAATGCCTTAATCAGAGTGTTTTTGACCTATTACCTAAATGACTCTCCATGTTACAAAAAATTCAATATATCACTTATTTGTTTCACATTTTGATTTTTGCAAGCTTCCTCCAACAGCTATAAATAGAATTCGGAGTGCTTTATCCAGGTGGAGATTGATTAGGGTCAAGAGAAGCTCAGAAGTTAAGATAGAAGAAATCAAGTAGATTGACTCAAGTCAATAGAAGCAATAGTGTATAGACCCCTCCCGCCCAAGGGAAGCGCCCCTATTGAAGTTGTCTCTATCTACACGAAATCTAAATACCACAACACAGACCCTCCAGCGGCGGCACACTTGGAGTGGATGATTCGTTCAACAAGTGCTACAACGCGGCAACTACATGGTTGCTCAAGCGCGAAAATGCTTAGGCTTCTACTAGAAACAAGTTCGTTAGACACAACGCTATCAACCCAAAAAATCGCTCTTTTATCTTTCAAAAAATGGTTCATTCCCCATTTTAAAAATAAACATGACATGGAAAAAATTATTGAACTCTCCTTGATATAAACTGCCAAACATAGAAAGTCTCACGTATCGATCGCCGACGGGTATCTTCACCGAGTACTTCTGCGGCCAGGAAGAAGAGCACTCTTCTTCGACGGGCCTTATAACATCTGCTGCACTTGAAAATCTTAGTGATGTCCTCCTCCTTCGCAAACCTTGGTACCAAAGGAAACCACGGTACAGGTGCTCCCTCCGGTCTTTGGGGAGCTGACGGCAGGCTGATGACAACGATGGAGTTGTCGTTTTCACGCATCGCAGAGAAGTGGACTGCGGTATCACAGCTCCGCTGAAGCTTAGCAGCATTCCAAATGGTGTTCTTCCTTTTCCCTTCGCACACTGTGGGCCGCAGAGGCAGATTTTGTAGTCGGGGAGAAGGAGCGGGCTTTATCCGTTGTAACACACAAGAATTGTAGCGGAGAGTGACGGCAATCTAGAAATGAAACAATTCTATAATACTTTTTTCTTTAACAAAGGTTTAAAAAAAATTTAAATAAATCATTAAAATTATATCTTGAAAAAATTAAATTCATATAAATATTTCAAATATGTATATATATGTATTAAATTTTGTTTTTGTTAAATAAATAAATACTTCTTAATATTTTTTAAAAATAAAACTTTTTTATGCATTTTAATATTATTTTTAGAAATAAAATCTCACCAATAAATCTTTTATATGAAAATCTATAAAATAATGACTATTTGTGTAGTAGATAAATTGAAGAGTTCTATGTAGGTCAACTTATTATTAAAGAGCATGACTCATTTAACATTTGTTATATCGTTTCTAAAATGATATTCTAGCTCAATGGATTTGTATCGTTTATACATTATCATATATATATGCAGTTGGTTTCATAGGTGTGAAGATTGATATTGACATAGAGCATGCTCATGATAAAGATATATTAAGAGCTTCTATAGGTTATACTTTATCATTTTGGGTTCTAAGTAGTAGTGTAATTAGGTACTTGTTTGCATCATTTTTTTTATAATGTTTTTGTGATGGTAAATGGTCATTAGACTAATTAGATTGAGTCCTCACACATCTTATAATGAGGTTATCCACCCTCCTTTTATATATTTATCTGTTGATCAAAACTTTGCTCTCTCCAATCAAACTTGTTTGATTGGAGTCTTTCTTGTTCATTAGCTTTATTCTATTCTCTCATCATATCAATACATATGCCAAACTTCTATGCTCGTTCTTTGTACAATTCAAAGTCATTCTTCATATTGTATGATTTTGTTCTCATGCAAGGCTATTAACATGTGATCATGTCACCCTTCTTTGCAACTATTTAGGCCACTACCTAGTAATTAAGAGGGTACATTAAGCATCATTGGTTGACATTCAACTTACTATTTCATGGTTTTCCCACATCTGGCATCGAACATGTACGATGCACCTATTTGTATGTTGTGTATGTTATTCTTTTCTCCCTCCCTATTTGGACTATTAGATGTATTATGTCTCGTTGGCAATTGTTGTTTGTCTTTAGAATTGGGACAATAGTGGATACTAAACTATATTATATTAGATGTTGGACCAAACTTTATATTTAACAATCCTTGAATAGTATAATTTATACAATATAATAAAATTTATATTTCAAAAAAATATGTTACGTCTCTCAAGTCCTACCCACCCAATGGTCAATGACCATGCTTAAACCTGACAATTATAACACATAACATATTTTTTATCTATATAATTTTTCTTTCCTCTCAATACAAAAATCATTAACATCATCATTCTACTACCAAACCATAATGGTAATATCTCATTAGAGTAATTTCTTGTTGTCATAAATAATATCCACATAATCATTTAGAACAAAAATCATTACACAAACAAGATGTTGCAATGAAATATTGTTACATTTTTGTTCATATCAAAACTTAAAATAGTTATTTTATCACTTTAAATTGTTATGATAAACCAAAGCTATAACTTAGAACATACTAAAGGGAACACTACATTTTTCATTTTGTTTATGCCAACCACCCCCATTGCTCTCCTTGTTTCTCATGCAATGGATCTATATAACCTAAAACATATTAGTTAATATATGATATTTTGAAGGTCACAAGATCAATAGGTAAAAGCAAACAAAATGAGCACCATGTGAAATGATAAACATTTGGGTCATTCTCATAGCAACAATATCCATCTTTCAATAGTAAGCCATATCTTGATGTATATTATCAATTGCATCAAATAGAGATATTTTTTAAAGTGTAATGTAAAACTATAAAAACCTTATATTTCTTTAAAAGGAATTTATTATTGAGCATTGTTTCTAATGATGCATAACCTCATGTAGCTAAGAGGAACTCAACTAATCAAGTGTTACTCTTACATGGCTATGGGTTTTTATATCCACCATCGTAGCTGACATATAATCCAAAGAACTTAAGAGACTAGCATGGTCATGGATCTCCGTGCCTATCTTCATTGATGATAAAATAAAAAACTCAATCAATTATAAGATTTATGTTAAGATATTTTTCTCTTGAACTATCATATTCTAATTTAAAAAATTTTGCTCTAAAAAAAAGTCTCAACATCTTATGTCCATTATATAATATATAAAGTCTAGAATTTTTTTTTATAATTGATATGGAACTTTTTTATTTCATTGTTATACCCCTACTCAATAGTTTGTTAAAAATAACTCATTATTTGATAACTCCTCTCCTTGAGATGACACTTAATAATCACGCCTTACCCTCTTTGAACTTAGGTGTTATAAGCCCATATGTTTTTACTCGGTTTTTCCTCGAACAATTTTAGACGGAGAAGTATTATTTAATGACTCACACCCACCTTTGTAGGGTTCGAAACCAAGTCAATTCATTTTTTACTTTTTTATTTTTCAAAATATTTTTTAAAATAAATACAAATGATTTTTTAAAACCTTTCTTATGATCACATATTGAAAAACCATAATATAAGCAATTTAAAATCTTAAAAATTCAAAACTCCCAACAAAAGTAAATTAAAAGCTTTCACATTATTTTAAATCAATTTTGTTCATATAATCAAAGTGAACTGCTAATCATGAACAAACCATGCACATAGGGAATATGTTTATGTTAAATAAAAAAACATAACTAATTGGCACAACTTATATAAAGGATAGCAAATAAATAATTATTAAATATAAAAATACATAAGATACTCTCTCAATGCTTTAATTAAGTCTTATGTTGTATCTCATTCTTACTTGAAACTATCAAGTCCAAAGACAAACTAACTAATTGTCACTAGTTTAATGACAAAAATATTATTTATATAAAATAATTGATTTTAGCTCAAATGAAACTTTTAGTTATTATACTCTTCTACCTAGAAGTTTGTTAAAAGTGACTCTCTATTTGATGACTCATCTCATTAAGATGAGACCTAGCGATCACACCCTACTCTCTTTGAACCTTGATGTTATAAGCCCATTTGATTTTTCTCAATTCATACTCAAACAACCTTGTACCAGTGATTCGTGCCCACCTTTATTGGGTTAAACACCAAGTCAACTCTTTTTTTTTACTTTTTTTTATTATTTATTTATTTTTTAAATAAATACAAATAATTTTTTAAAATTTTTACCATTGTCACGTATTGAAAAACCATAATAGAAGCAATTTAAAACCTTTAAAATTATAAATCCCCAACAAAAAAAATAAAAACTTTCACATTGTTTTAAACCAAATTTGTTCATTTAATGTAGTGAAATGCTGATCATGTCCAAACCAAGTACATTAAGAACATGTCTATATTAAATAAGAAACATAAATAACTCAAACAACAACTTATACAAATGATATTAAACAAATAATTATTAAATATAAAAGTACATAAGATGCCTTCCCAATGCTCTAATTGAGTCCTATGTTGTCTCATTATGAGTTGAAATTATTAGGCTAGCTAATTGTTACTAGCTCAATGGTAAAAATATTAATTATATAAAATAATCAACTTTTGGGTTATGTCACATGCTATTATTAATCTCATTGTAAAATCTAAGAGGTATAAATATTATTTAATAAAAATATATTAAGATTATTTTTATTATTAAAAAATAAAGTTAGTTAAAAATATTTATGAGATGATTAGACATAAGTTAGGGAGGAAATGTATCATTTTCATTAGAGATAAAATTTTTTAGTTGTAAAATAATTTTATAAAATTTTGTACTCTTTTTATAAATTAATATTATTTTATGACAAATCACACATTTTTAGAAAATAAAATACATGCTCTAAGGAGGGAGAAAAACACTAAATAAAGAAAATTAAATTATTAAGAATTCACTATTACAATATCATGAAATTTTGATATAAATCGATCACAAAAAAAATGTCAAAGTTATAGAAAACTATTATTATAAATATTTTAAAATATATATATATTAATAAGAAAGTATATTATTACAAAAAAAAATAATACATTTTATTTTGATTTCAACGATATAAAATGTGTGAAATTTTGACATACTGAGGAGATCATAGTTATAGTATTATTTGTTAAAAAAATAATTAAAATATTAAGAAATGTAAAAAAAATGAAAATTATAGGAATCATAAAGTTTTTGAGAGAATTATTTTAAAATTTATTCAAAAAATTATATGGATCATAAAGTTTTATGAGAAAATTATTTTAAAATTTATTCAAAAATTTTAGAGGTTATTTTGAATTAAAATATTTTAAATAAACATTAAATATTTATTTATGTTTAATTTTCTTTTGATTAAACTTAAATCTAACAAATTTGACGTCAAAATGGCTAGTGGCCATAGAACTATTTAGAGCCTTTAAAGAAACATTGGGTATTGTGTAATCTCTATATTATTGAAGTTTTGTACTTTTGCGAAGAAGAAATAGATGGTTTTGTCGATTTAAGAAAGCAAAGGGAATGGATAGGAATGCAAAAGGAAGATTTGGTTTTGGGAGAAGGTTTTCGCAATACTTGGAAGAAAATTGGAGAGCATTGTAAACTATTATACAAAATTCCAAAATTAGGGTTTTTTTATTTAAACATTTTAAAAAGTGAAACTAAGATAAGAAGGAATCTTTGAGATTGATAAAGCTTGTTGGAACAATTTAACTATAGGTGTGATCCCGATATTGAATTTTAAGAATTATGTGACATTTAGGTTCATAAAGCACCTTAATACTAATACATCTCATTATCTTTACTTATGAATAATTCATTACTTTTATTCTTTATCATGACTATGCATTATTTAGTAAGTTTGCGTTATACATTGAATAAAATGTATTAAAAGTATCAAGGGTTATGTCAGAATAAAGCAAAAAGTGAAATCAAAATAATGTAAGTATTAAAACACTAAAAATATATTATTTGTATATAATCATATCATACAATACAACTAGTTCATCATATGATCGAACAAACAATCAGACTCTACGATTTAGGTTTTAAGTAGAAGTGTTAAGTTATTCATAAAATACAATATATTATATCACATTATATGATTATTTTAAAATACATGAATAAAACAAATCAAATAGGTTGATGATTTGAATGATTAGTACATTGACTAGTATCATACAATATAATCCTCTTGATTGCATAGTACAAATGAAAGCAAAAAACTTATAATTATTTGTTAATCTCATTAGAAATATGAATCAGTTAATTAGAAATATGGAAGCCAAAAACTTATAATTATTTGTTAATCTCATTAAAAAGAAAAAATGTAATTAATGCCACTTTCATATAATCAATTGAGGTGTTATTTTGAGCTGAGCCTTACATCTTGTGCCTCCATCTTTGAAGCATTCCTACAATGAGAAGGTAATATCAAAATTGAATTCAAACACTTTCTTTCTTTCGCACTTCAAGTATTTTGTAAAAACATTTCATATTTAGTTCTTGTTTGTGCCACTTAAAACCTTGACTAAGGTTGTAAGAATATTGTAAATAGTTTTTTGTAATAGTGCTTAAACTTGTTTCTAGTCTTTCTTACATTATCTTATTTGAGTCTTGTTTATTTGTAGCTCTTTGGGGCCTTTATTGGCTCATTTGTGGATTAGTTTGTGCAAGGGTTTACATCTATGTATCATTTGGTTAAAGGTGTGGTTCTAGCGAAGTAAGTTTGGTCATTAAACTAGGGGTGGAAATAGATCTAAATTTTAATTCAATCATTTAAAAATATTAGTCTAATTTACTTTCAAGCATTTAGTTTATTTGTTACTTTACACAAAAGTTTTAAAAATTAATTAATATTTTTTTTAAAACCCGTAATTCAATCCTCTTTTATGACTCAATCATTCTTACAAGAGAGGAAAATTATAATTGAGTAGGGTTGTTCAAGAATTAGGAGGAAAATTGCTTTAGCCATGAAATTAGAGAGAGGATAGAGAGGAATTGCTACTAAAGAAAATCTATGAAAAGTCCTACAAAGAATTAAGATGAATTAGAGAAATATTATAGCAAGTGTTATAATGTCCTATAATACTTGAGGGAAAGGAAAATGGATTAAGGAAAGGCAAACTTTGAGAATGGGCTCATACATCTATGCATATACTTTATGTAATGTCATATGATGCTTAGTGACCCCAATAAGAAATAAATTAAAATTATTAATTTTGAGGATGGTTGAGATTCTACTTCTATTATAATATTTGTTTATGTTCGAATAATATGATCCGTTTATTGTTTTATTATGATATTGTGCCCCACATGTTATGTGAAATTGCACTAATGATTATCTACAAAAAAATACATAAGTAACAATAACTCCTAATGCAATAAAAAAGAAAAAGAATAAAAATTGTAAAATGGTAATGTGTTTTTTTAAAAATGCATAAATGGTGGTTGTCTAAAGTGAAGATTATTACTCTAATATGAATTATTTCATCAAAAAGTTAATTGAGTTGTCATTAAGGCCATCCTTATTTGAAATAGACCAAATCTATTTTAAAAAAATATGAAAAATTTTACTATAAACTAACTTTAAGTAAAGTGGAATGAGAAAATATAAAGAAAAAATATTTTCAGACATTTGCATAATTTGTTTTACATGAGGAACGGATTCCATAAACCATAAATGATATTTTGTTATTATTGTATATCATATGTTATTTATATGTTATTGTCATGCTCCCAATTTATTTATTTATTTTTATTTAAATTTACATATAAATTAGGTTACCATCTAATTCTTAAGCCATTTTTAAACCATTTAACACACACACATATGAAAAAATAAATTTAAAAAAAAATTTAAAACCATAAAATCCTTTTTTATATCTTTATAAAAATACACAAAAATTCTTAAAGCAAAAAATAACATTAATATTATATCTTTTAATATAAAATTTTTTACTTTGAAAATAAGTGAGACTATTTTCTTTTGAAAGCATATACAATATAATTTACTTTACAATGAAATCACTTAATTTTTTCTTTGAAATCTTATGACAATTAAAACCATACTAAATGTAACAAACAAATGCATCATAGTTCTTTGACAATATAATGATTATTCCAACTAGGATTAACCCTGTTAATCATTACAATATATTATCTCATATAAACTCATTATTGAAATAACGTTATATACATTCCAAATGAATACATCCTAAAATATGATATGTAAAACAACATAAATAAAATATGATTGATTAAATCATCTCTTTATTTCTTATTCTTTGGGTTCCACGAAATGTAATAGCATTACCTAAAATTTTTAATACTAAGAAAAAGACTAAGTCAACTAATATTAGCTCATTAAGCAATCTACTTATGTATCTTAGTCAGAACAAGTTTTGAGTCATGTTATATACTTGGTAAATTCATAGAGTGGTTGTTCCATTTTAAGGGTTGATCAATACAATGTAGCTTGTCTACTTTCATAAGGTGCCCTTAAGGGAGTAAAAAGTTGTGGATTTAGAGCATGCCCTGGCCATTTGATAGTTTACTATATCTACTTAACACTTCTTCATTTCTGTTCATTTAATGTGAAGTTATCTATTCCCTTTTCTTTCGATGAGAAGTTGATATAACTTTAGATAAGTTTGTCTTGTCATGACCATTTGAGGAAAGAGAGTTTAGCACATGAGCTCTAAAAAAGGGAATGACTTTTCAATGCCATAAGAGATAGTGTTGCTTAATTTTACATCGAATAGGTGAGAGACATTTTTCCCTTAGGGTGTAAAAAGATGAGCATTTGGAACATGCCTTAGTCATCTATTGATTTACTATATCTACAAACACTTTTTGGCTTTATTCTTTTGATGTGAAGTCATTTATTCCCTCTTCTCTTGATGAGGAGTTGATCTAACTTTAGATGAGTTGGTCTTGCCACAACTATTTTTGTCAAGCCCCCACCTAACCAAGTACCATTATATAACAATATTATCATAAATTTGCTTAGCTATTACATCAAGTGAGGACAAATAACCCAAAAATCAAAGGTGGGGACCCGACGGTAAGACAAACACACACTCCAAAATTCGCAATATATATAAACACGAACGTGTTTTTATAATAATCACACCAAAACCTCTTTTTGTTTTACACATCTCGTGAAAAGGGTTCTTTTGTAGTAGTACCATTCACATCTCTTCGTGTAGTGATTTCATGACCTGTGATGTAAGCACTAAATGAGATTTTATAAATCTTAGTAGATAAATTCACATAATTAACCAAGGAAATAAAAGGCATAACAAATACCATTAACAGTAAAGATGAATGTCATACATACATATAAGGTAATGCCAAATGGAAACCATAAAGAATGTCAATTTCTTATATAGTGTGTTGTTATCGGGCCCAATTCCCTTTGACGCATTATCCTCTGGATCCAATCATCATCAATAAATGACCTCCAGCCGGCATCCAACCAATCACATAACAATAGGCAGATATCTGATCCGAAGATCGATACCCTGCAACACATGCTGAGCCTAATGCCACCAGGCAGGTATGGTACCATACCCTACAACACATGCTGAGCCTGGTGTAAATCATCATGGAGTCATAGCACATAATACCAGGCAGATATCTGATCCGAAGATCGATACCCTACGACACACGCTGAGCCTGATATAAACACTAGGCAGATATCTGATCCGAAGATCGATACCCTGCAACACATGCTGAGCCTAGTGGTGAGGATAATGTTCTCTGGGAATCCCATTGTTTTATTTGTCATTTTCCAAACATCAATCCATGTCATATCAAAAGTCCTTTCATGCCATATTGTTTCATCTCTTTCTTTAGCATATTGTATCATATTCTTTCTTTTCATGTTATTTCTTCTTTTTCTAATTATCATACCAATGCATAAGTAACAACAAAAATATCAGGTTTTCTTTTACCATATGCAACAATTTAAAACACCATGTGATAGTAATAAAACCATGTAAAACATACAATACTGTGCTACATCACAAGGTTAGGAAATTATCTACCTGAATTTGCTGTACCAACCGTCTTACTCACTTCTGATTTTTCTTGATGTCCTACAAGCCCGTAAAATACAAAAATAATTAATTTAAATATGCTTATTAGTCAAAAATTGCTTTCTAAAAGCTTTCCCAAACACACCCCAAAATAAATCCCAAAAGGCGCTGGACCGGCCACGGTCTATGCTGGACCGCCCGCGCCCGTCGCTGAACCGCCCGCACAGAAAACTTTCTAAAAGCTTTTCCAAACAGCTTTCCAAAACTGCATTTTCTAAATTCCCAAATTCCTTACGCCGTCGCTGGACCGCCCGCTCGGCTCGCTGGACCGCGCGCTCTCGGTGCTGGTCCGGGCGTGCTCGGCGCTGGACCGTGCGTGCTCGACGTGCTGGACCGGGTGCTCGACGTGCTGGACCGCGCGCGCTCGGCATCCGGTTCAGCAGCGTAACCCGGTCCAAAGCCTGGACTGGGTCACGCCGCCCTCTCTCTCTCTCGCGTTCGGCGAAACCGAAACCGAAACCGAAACGTTTCTGATATCATAACATACTTACAAGCCATGATATAAAAAAGGTTAAGCTGTACAATGCATATGGCCAGCAACCAATATTTAAAGAGGTTAGTTACACAATAATGACTTTGTGTTAAATAAATGATTCATGATGAATGGTGATTGTAGTTTGTGCTACAAGTTTGCATTTATCCTTGAGTGCGAGGATAAGGTTAGACTCTTGCTTGTCGTTGGGCCTTCATTCTATTTTGGAAACAAGCTTATTTGATCGTTTGCCAAATAGAGAATCCAGCAATTTAAGTCGGCAAGTACACAGCTGAATTAGCCATCATGTTCATTGGAAGAATCATGCATTATTATAATTCAATAATACCAGTTAAAATATGGCAGATATGCTGGATTTGGCTTCAAGTTTGTGTTAGTTCAAATGACCAGTGATTCCCCTGCACAAAATAACTCTCAAATTATTAGATTCAATGAATCTGAACAACTGGAGTTCTGCATCCTCTGCACAAAGCCATCAGGCATGCTTGCCAAGTTCAAACCTCAGTTGTGAAGCCAAAATATAGGAAGGCAAACACAACTGTCTTCCTATTGGAATACACAAGTTCTGAAAGCAAATTGCATGCTCAGCAAGAAGACATATATCATTGATCTTGCTTCAGAGTGCAAGGCTATGCAAGAACCTTCTCTTCCCCTGCGCTGGAGTACAATAACAAATTATTTCAATTCAGTCTAAGGATACATTATTCAAGTACAGTGACAAATAAACAGTTTTATATGAAGGAGCCACCATTGAAACTGCATCTGTAATTTCAAATGGCCATTATAGGGCATACAAGTATCAGTATTTAACATCAAAGACAGCATCTTTAAAGCAGATACACTCAAAAACAACTTGGAGCAGCTTATCAAAACTGATGTTAAAGCTAGGGGTGAAATGATGAAGAACAGTTCACACTAGCAAGCCAAAGAATGCAAACGCTCTACAAACTTACAGAACAAACATACAGCAGAAAGAACAAAGAACAAAAGCATTGAAACAGACACTTCCTTCCTCAATTACATACGGTTAATACTCTCCACAGGTTCTTTTTATGTACAAATGTCACAAGTTGTTGCCGATTCCCCTACGAAGTTTCAAAGAAATCACCACCACCACAAATTATTCGTCTTTATGCCAGGCGAAGATGAGGTCTCCAAGAGCAGACTTCAGTTCCTCCCAGGAAACATCACCATGCCTCTGCTCCTCTGTCCAGCTCCCGGTCTCTAACTTCACCATGACAAGCAGCATGGGCGGCGCCACCTCGGCGATCTCCACTGTCATAACCGCACCCCATCTTCCTAATACTTTGCCACCGCCACCCTCTTTCCTCCTTTCGAAAACATAGCCAAGCCTCTCGCTGACCTCCTCGATCCTCTCCACCACCATCTCCAGTGCTGCCGTCGACATGAATCTCCTCTCATTTGCGACACTCCCTTCGGAGCTGAAAAGGCCAGAAAGGTCAAGACCGGATGAAAGGGAAATTATGTCGAACGCGTTGAGTGCAGGAGCGGATAGTGGAGGAGCTGCTGCGGCCAGTGGCCTCGGGTGCGGCCGAGGGATTGCGCTGCTGAGGAGACTGAGGTGGTCGCCAAGGCTATTGGCCCGGCGGAACCAGGAGAGGTCGGTGACGGCGTCGATGGTGATTCGGGTCTCTGGGTTGGGGTCGAGAAGGCGAGAAATGAGGCGCTTTGATGCGGCGGAGAACCAGGGCGGAAAGCGGTAGTCGCGGCGGTGGATTCGATGATACATTTCGGGGAGATTGGAGTCATCGAAAGGCAGGAAGCCGGCGAGGAGGACGAAGAGGATGACGCCGCAGGACCAGGCGTCCGCGCGGGCGCCGTCGTAGGCGTGGTGGCGGGCTATCTCCGGGGCAGCATAGGCCGGCGTCCCACAGGCTGTCAGTAGGAGACCATCCTCGCGCCGGTGCTCGGGAAGGGCCGCGAGACCAAAGTCGGAGACTTTGAGATTGCCGTCGCGATCGAGGAGGAGGTTCTGCGGCTTGACGTCGCGGTGGGCCACGCCGCGCGCGTGGCAGAAGCGGAGAGCGGAGAGGAGCTGGTGGAAGTAGCGGAGGGCAGTGGGCTCTGAAAGTCTGCCGCGTCGGGCGACGCGAGCTAGTAGCTCACCGCCGCTGGCGTGCTCCATGACAAGGTAAATCTTTGAACGGGTAGCGAGCACCTCGTAGAGCTTGATGATGTGAGGATGGTCCGAGAGGCGCCGCATGGCGGATACCTCGCGGATGATGCGTGGGCCGAGGTCGCCGCCAACAATCTTCGGCTTGTCGATCACCTTGATGGCAACCACGGATCCCTCGGGCAATGATCGTGCTTCGTATACCTTCGCGAAGGTTCCGCGGCCGAGGAGCCGCCCGACCTCGTACTTTCCCAGCAGCACCTCCGGCAGATCCTTCTCTCTCCTTTTCGCCATTTTCTCTCTGCTCTTCCACTTAACCTCTCCTTCGATGACAATATAGAGCTAAGGTGGGTGTTCGGTATGGAGACTTATTGCCCGGCTCTCTTAGCGCATCTCCCACCGTCGAGTCTTTCGTGCACGGTGGTCCCTATCGGCTGTCTAGTTTGATACTATCGCCCTCTTGAAAGCTGAGGGAGGAGTGCTGGACGATGGCACGCTTTAATTGTCATTAAGCAATTTAGGTTAATTTGCATTACTAAAATAGGCCATATATATATTTTTTTGAAATAAATTTCATATTTTTTTTATATCTAAGAATTTAATAAATACGATCCAAACAAATGCATGGGAGTAATTTCGCGCATGGGTGATAATTATAAAAAGGATTTTTTTAAAAGATTACCATTAAAAATTAACAATATCTAGACAATTAAAAAAATATGCCTTTTTAAATTATTAACAAAAAGTTAAAAATAAAAAAGTATTTTTAAATTTATTGTGACAAAAAAGTGAAATATATATTTTTCAGAATAGTTCCATTATTTATGGATTTTTTTCAAGTCTATTTTATATTAATTATTCATTATTTATATTGATCATGCAAATATTTTTTTAATATGATTTATGGACATACATTGTGACATGATTATATTAAATTATAGTAAATAATTTTAGAGCACATATATAAATATTATCATGAGATCAACTCATAGTTTTAAAGTTAAATAATTTTTCAATCAAAATTAAGTGTGAATCGAAAGTGTTAAGTTTGCAAACCTCTTGATATGTTGGTCTATAGTAGCATAGGGTCCAACTAGTTTTATTTTTATTAAAATAAGAAAAAATATAAATAATATGTGGGACATATTCTATCACATATTCTTAGAAATAATTTCAAAGATCGTAGATAACTAAGGAATCTGTAACCACAATTTTTAAAAAATTTTTCTATTATTTTGAAAATATGAGAAACAATGTTCCATATAGTAGAAATAAATTTATTTTTATTTTTATTCATGGATGTTTAGTTTTGTTATTACATGAGAAAGCGAGACCTCACAATGTCGAGTAACTTGCGGCTGACAAAGTCAATTTATTACTATTAATTGGTAATATTTCTTTATATCTTTTGATTATTCAATCTTAGTGGTTGACGTTAGCCTCTTATTTTATATCACTATCTCATATTGTTGGACCACAATTAAAAAAAATGTTGAACACTCAATAAAACTTTTGATGGTTGTATGCCCACAGACAAAATTTACTTAGCAACATGTGAAATAATGAAAATGATTTTAGCCCTACCCCCTTTTTATAAATGAAAATGAAAGAGGATCACTAATAGTTGCTAAGCAATAGTTAATATCATTGATAGTTTTAAATAGCCTAAGGGTATAGAAATTTAATATCTAGAAAATTGTTACAAAAATTGACGATTTGTTTGGATTGAATCATAAAAGAAGAGAAAACAATTTATAAATTTTCTTAGAAGTATATTAATTTATCATTTTAACATTTCATTATATTTGAATGATTTATTAAATTGGCAAAATCTACGATAACTTGGCAAAGGGATTATAACACCTAAAGGAAATGATAAGTTTCAAAAAGTAAGTGTAGTAATCGTTAAGAACTCAACATAAATCAGATTGGTAAAAACTTGAATTTGTCTAGGTTATAAAACAAAAAATAAAAAATTTTTAAACATTAGATTATATTTTTTTATAAAATTAGAATATTCTAAAAATTATAATAAATATCAAATGAAATTAAAAAAATTATGAAAATAGATTGACACATAAAGTTTATAAAAATATTCAATATAAAATTATCTTGACATAAATAGAAAACATCACGAGCACCAAACATAAAAAAAAAAAAGAACTAATAAAATCACTAATACAAGGATTTTTAGTGTCAAAATAATGCTAAAAATAAAAAAATAATTCCAAAAAAAATTTATGAAAACCATTAGATAAGTAAAGCTCACCAAGTAGATGAAAATTGTTTATAAATTTTTGGAGATCAAAATGAAAAAAAAAATGTGAGATGCTATTCCATGTGGTAGAAATTGTCAATAGAGAAAAAAAAAATGAATGGTCAAGTTGATGTGTTAGGATCCCACCTAATCAATTATTAAGCTTAAGACATTGAAGATTAAATGTTAGTCAAATCATAAATGAAGACACATAAAATTTTAAGCATAGACATGACAATGTGACAAAAGAATTCAAAAACCATTCAAGCAATTGAAGACACATAATGCACTAAATAAACAAACGATTTTAACTACATAAACTATATATAACAATCCCTACATTAAAAATAAAAAATTATATATGTATAAAACCATATAACAATAAAAAAATATCTTAACTCCACACAAAATGTTACCTACTTTTATATCTCGTTGGTATGGTCCCCCTCCATAGCATCAAAATCTCCTTCTGTTAGTGTCGTGCGTGTCTGATTTATGATATAAATGTAATTGTCGCTCTCTCGTTAAGTAGTAAGGCTAAAAAAAAGGTAATCGATTATTTTTAAAATCAAATTTCTAAGGACCAAAGAATTAGGCAAACTTTAAAGAGTTCAATAAATAATTTCAATAATATAATAAAATAAAATGCTTAATGCACTCATAATATAGAACAATTCCATGATAACATGATACTTCAATCATGAAATAAAATAATAAATCATTAATAAATCAATAATATCAAAAAAAATATATGAAAATGTTTACCTGATTGTTATCTTATTTCTAATTTTTCATATATTTTATTTAGTGAGGTTAAATTTTCTTTCGAATAATTATTATATGGATCCCATAACCAATAATATATGGCTCGATTATCATCACACCAAACAAAGCTATCCTCTCCTAACCATCCTGCACATATTACTAGTTGCTCAAAATATATTTATATGGTATCCTTATCTCAAGGACATCATCACCCTAATCATATGATGATCATGTCTCAAAGAACCAATTATTTTCTTTCTGTGCTTTTATTTATAATTAATTTTCTACACTTTTAACACATCAATGTCATCAATTATATAGTTATATTTGTGTTTATTTTTAATTTCCTTTTATGTTGTAAACTAAGTGATACTATCATACATAATATAATGACAACATGTGAAATAATTTCATGTTGAATCAAGTTTCAAAATAATCATATGTGAATAAAATGTCAAAAATTTTATCAAGATAAACTTATCAAAAGATCCAAATTATATATATATATATATATATATATATATATATATATATATATATATATATATATATATATATATATTATTGCATTATATCATATATTACCAAACTCACCTGTTTGGATTCGAGACGAAAACTTCTTGACCATTTGCTCCTTAAGATTTCATACAACATCAAATATGTTATACCCGGAAAAAAATATTATAGGTTTAATCTTCAATAATTCAATTGTGGCTTGGATGATTTCAGATCGACAGTAGGATGAGCCAGGAGCTCAATTGGAGGCTGTTCAAATTTCTGAAATTTTCTGGGGATTTTTCGGAGCACCGAGGAAATTTTTAAGTAATTTTCCCTGTTTAATTGGATTTTTTGGAAATTCGAAAATCTCTTTAAATCAGTCCATTAGATTTTTAAACCGGAATTTGGTTTTTACCGCGCGTGAACCGGACCGGAGCGGTTCAGCGAAGGCGGGGGCGGTTCGCCGAGTACGTTTGCACGTGCGGTTGGATAAGCCGCGGATAAGCGGATCGGACGGACGAGAACAGCGGTGGAGATTAACCGGCTGATCGGGGTTAAGCGGCGTTATTAGAAGGTCAACCGGCGCTTAATGGGTTCTTAACGGGTTATTACCGGTTTAAGCTGGGTATTTAACCCGAACTGTTCGGCTGTTAGGGTTTCGAGCGTTGGCCGGAGACGAAGGGTTCGCGGCGAACGGCGATACTTTTCGGCAGCCTTTCAAGGGGCTTTTTGTACCTGGAGGTTCGCGGGACCGAGGAGAATCGATTGGTACCGGTTTCGTTCGGCGAGGAGCAGCGGTTGGTCGCGTGCGAGCTTCACCGTCGCCGGAGAAGAAAGGTAGGAAATTCGGTTTTAAATTAGTTAATTAGTAGAAATTAAAAACATGGAATATTTTGCTTAATGAAATCAAGCATGTGGATGAAAAATTGGACTTAGATGAATGCTAATTTGCGTCTTTTACAATTTTTGGATTTCTGGAAAATTTCTATTTCGCCGAAAAATTTAGTTAGGTAGGAAATTCGGTTTTAAATTAGTTAATTAGTAGAAATTAAAAACATGGAATATTTTGCTTAATGAAATCAAGCATGTGGATGAAAAATTGGACTTAGTTGAATGCTAATTTGCGTCTTTTACAATTTTTGGATTTCTGGAAAATTTCTATTTCGCTGGAAAATTTAGTTAGGTAGGAAATTCGGCCTAAATTAATTAATTAGCAAATTAAAATATGGATTATTTTGCAAATAGCTACCGGAGCATGCGGATTGTGGTTTTTGAAATTGATTAATGCAAATTATTGATTTTAGCATTTTAGGGTTTTCGGAAAATGGTACCCGCCGAATTCGGAAATTTTACCGAGCATGTGTTGATTCGATTATGTGCTTTAATCATGTTAAGATAGTATCAAATGCTGAAATTTGTTTAATTTCATAGATTGTTAAAATGGGTTCGGATGAAACTTCGGCGGAAATTTTGATTGAACCTTAGAAATTAGTGACATTATTGAAACATTAGGATAGTACGAACATCGGATTTTGTTTCTCCTTGATCTCGGTCGTCTGAAATCGACGGGGAAAACGGAATTTTCCCGGAGGAATCGTCGGCTAGGGTTTCGCGGGCGCCGGGCGGAGGAAGGAGATGGATTAGATTAATTACGGTCTAGTTAATTAAGTAATTATAATTATTCAATATTTATTAATAATTAAATGCTAAACGTCGGCTGGAAATTTGGATTAAATATTCGGCCGGTGGGTTCTCGATTCAGCGCGAAGACCCGAATCGGTGGCGAGATCCGGTTCAGGAGATTCGGCGCGGACGAACGGCGTGGCGCGGAGGAAAATTTAATTTCGGAAATTAATCCGAATTTTTGGAAAAAGGATATATGTGGAATTTAAATTTTATTCGGAAATTTATTCCGAATTTCGGAAAATGGATAAAGGGCGGAAATTGATTTTGGAATTTAAAAAGTTCCTGAAGTGAGAAAAAGGTGATTTTAGGAAATCACATAGCCAAGTTGAAATTGACTGTTGGAAATTATCCATAAATTCAGTGCAGCTGGATTAGCTGGAAGGAAGTGTGACACTTGGGTAAGTGCTACCAGAATAGTCAGAATTTTGGTACAGTTTGTGTTGCTTGGATGGCAATGGCATGGTTTGAGTCAGTTTACTCAGTGTTGGCATATTTCACGGATTGGCATATTGGACCGGACTACTATAGACCCTATATGATGTTTTAGGGTAGTTGTGGTAGGTAACTGTGCGGTTCAGACTTAGCTTCCACAGTGTACATGTGACTGGTAGGCGCCATGCGTGTTTCGAGATGGGCGTATCCATCTGGCATGCTACCTGGAACCCAGGCTAGGTTGTGATGCGTGTTTCGAGATGGGTTATCCCACCGGCATGCTTTGCCTAGGCGCCATGCGTGTTTCGAGATGGGCAATCCCACTGGCATGCTATATAGACGCTGAGGTGTCGGGTGCTAGGCATTATGATGCGTGTTTCGAGATGGGCAATCCCACTGGCATGCTTTGCCTAAGCACTATGCATGTTTCGAGATGGGCGATCCCACTGGCATGCTACCTGGAAGCCCAGAGGAGAGCTACTCTGGGGTGACTGGGGTGACTGTGGTTGGTCAGAGTCTGGGACTGAGAGTGCCTTTCCACCCTACATTGTTATGCTGTATTCCTATACTCTTGCTATTATCCTTCTCTTGCATGTGAGTTTTTACTAGCTGTCTTTCCTACTGGGCGTAGCTCACTCCTTTATTATCTATATTTTTCCAGCGGCTCGACAGCCTTGACGCCACCCAGATTAGGTGGGATCGTGGTCAGCAGGCTAATGGAGGATATCTGATCTGTGATTTTCTGAGACATTTTGGTTAGTGTGATTGATACTATTGGATGTATTCAGGGAGACTGTTATCCTTATGTCATGTAATATGTGAGGGTGATTCTGACTTATGTATCTAGTTGGATGATATTGTATTTGTTGGACTTGGATCTTATTCTTGTGATGTAGTTTCCATTCACTGTTTTACTTTATTGCCTTGGTAGTATAGTGTGTGGAGTGCCATATTTTATCCGAGGATGTTATGTATTTTATTTTTGATGGTGAGGTCATTACATGACTATGGAACTTAACCGTGGGGGTTTAGACTTCTATTAGATTGGTTCTCCTACCAGTATGGGTTAGGAGTATTGGGTCTAGTAGGAGTAACATTGCGCGAGTTCATCAGTTAATTCAGGAGTCATGAATCCTGATTTGACGGTGTACCCGGGAGATGGGATCTACATTGTTAAGGAAAGTAGGTGTGTAATGATGTGTTATATCCTATGTTTTTCGTAGGCTACTCAGGTTGGTATGGGACGATCTGAGCTGTCTATATGTAAAAAAAATATATATATATATATATGCCAAAAATCAGCCTAGGAAAAAAATGGGGTGTAACAAAATATGCAAAATAATTATTATATAATCTAAAATATTTCAAAATTATTAGTTATTTATAAATTATTTAATCACTAAAAATTTTATCATGTTACTAAGACACATTATATTTGTATGATTTTCTTATTATATAATATGATTATCCCTACTTGCTTTCTCAACAATTTATAACTACTAGTACAATGTGATCATTTAAATCATTTTATACAATTAGCTTCCTCCCTATCAAATTTGTTCAATTTCAATCAATGATCATATGTACTCTATTAATCATATAGTATTATTACCTACATCATACTATAAAATTATAATTCTTTTCCAACTGACTAATTTGATCTAATTAATTATTATGCTTATATGATATGAAATATTGTTAAGTCTAATGAACACCTTAATTTTCTCCTAAGTTTGCTCAAACCAACGTATAATATGATTGATACAATTGAATTGTATGATCCTTAAGGATTCCACCTAACTTAACATAATCGTCTAATATGATTGAACTCTTTATATTCATAAGATCCTCATATATAAACTATTGTATGTTACCTTGATGAATTCATCTATTAGTTTATTCTAACATAATAAGATAATCATATAATACGATAAGTGATATCAAACATGTATGATAAAACACAAACTATTAATCAGCTTAGTAACCATTGGACAATATGACAAAAATCATCATACATGTAAAATTGTATTTTCCTTTTCTTTAAGAACTAGTTGATCCATTCTCCTATTAATCTTTGATTAATCATCCAATATGATCAATATGATTTTCTCTTAATTATTTGTACAATGCTCCATCAAATTGATACAATTCATTAGACTTGAATCAACTTAAATGGATCATATAAATATGTTCAAATTCATTATACTTGTGTAATGCCACCTTTTATAATATCCTATTGATAACCCATTGTCTAACAAGATGGGACATCATACATTGTAATTCTCTTACTAATGCATTACGACATCTCACTGGATTGATCCAATTCTTTATTTTAACCAATTTTAACCGATCATATGATTGAGTCATTATACTTGTGCAATATTACATAGAAAACGCCTACCTCTAGACCTCTTCGTTTCCATTTAATCACTTCCTAATTAATACAAATCCTCTCCAAATTATTTTAACATTAATTCTACCTCAAACAACCACATGAACATACCTTAATTTACATCAAACCATACTTAATTCAACACAACCAAACTTAAATTCTTGCATGTTCCTTGGGTAGCTTCCTCTCCTTTGTTTTTCCCTTGTTACAATCCCCTATGTTCCTCTTCCTCTTGTATCCAAAATCTCCATCTAAGTTGTAATATAAAGATTTAAATTTCTTTGCACCAAGTGCTCCTTTGTTTTGCTCTTCTTTCATGCTTTTCCCTTCTAGCTGAACCTCTCTCTCTTTCTTGCTTCTCTTTTTTTACTAGCCAACTTCCACACTTTCTCTTATTTCCTATTAATTACCAACTTAACAACCAAGAATCTCATTTCATTCCATCTCATTTGAAGGAATAGCAAATAAATTGGAAAACAATTATGATTTTTTCCTCACATAAATTTGGATATTACTTTTTTGTCATTTTGAAAAGTTCATCATTAATTATTTAGACATTAAAAAATTAGAAACTTAACAATATTGAATTTCTCTTATTTTTATAAATATCTTCTCTCAAGCCTTTCTCAAATATGGATTTTATGATAATTAAATAAACTTACAATAACCCTTGATCATTTAAGAAGCTTCCTTTGATTTTGCCTTTTTTCTTTAGTTTCCTACCCAAGCGAATGGTATATAACTTATCACAAAATGCTCATTTTTTATACATAATATATTCAAAATTCTTATTTTGCTTAAATCTCTATTTTCTCATTTATTTCCATTGCTTTGCCATTTCTATTCTCCATTACTTTACTCATGTACCATATGTCCTTATGCAAATATGGTATGCCTTGATACATTATATATTATACATTGAATTTTAATATATTGTATGTAGATCTCAAGCATAAGGATGCTACTATTGCTGTTTTGATTCCCTTAATTATGAAGGTGAAATCAACTTCAAGTTAAACACATAAAAGCTCAAGAAACCAAATAAATGAAACAATACCTCTAAAATTATTTTAAAGAAAATTCCACATTCAACTCAAAGATCATACTACAAACTCTTGCTTTAAACAAGTTTAAACAAAAAACTCATTCTTACCTAAATGGAGCCAAATTCAAAAGGAAAACCTCATGCTAAGCTTAATCAATATCATACCTTGTTATACCTCTTCATGCTACAACCAATCCAATGCTTTCTAATTGCTTAAGATTTTCTTATTGCAATTTGACTTTCCTCCTCTATTTCCACTTCAACAATTGAATCCTTACTTATCTCCCTTAAGGCTCAACTACAACACTTCTTCCTCCTTTTAGTAAATGTTATATTAAAAAGATCCCTTCAATTTGATTTCATAAACTAACGCAAAAGGAAAATGTTACACCCCATTTTTTTTTTAAAAATTAGGCTGATTTTTGGCATATTTTTTTTTTTTTTTTACATATAGACAGCTCAGATCGTCCCATACCAACCTGAGTAGCCTACGAAAAACATAGGATATAACACATCATTACACACCTACTTTCCTTAACAATGTGGATCCCATCTCCCGGGTACACCGTCAAATCAGGTTCATGACTCCTGAATTAACAGATGGACTCGCGCAATGTTACTCCTACTAGACCCCATACTCCTAACCCATACCGGTAGGAGAACCGATCTAATAGAAGTCTGAATCCCCACGGTTAAGTTCCATAGTCATGTAATGACCTCACCATCAAAAATAAAATACATAACATCCTCAGATAAAATATGGCACTCCACACACTATACCACCAAGACAATAAAGTAAAACAGTGAATGGAAACTACATCACAAGAATAAGATCCAAGTCCAATAAATACAATATCATCCAACTAGATACATAAGTCAGAATCACCCTCACATATTACATGACATAAGAATAACAGTCTCCCTGAATACATCCAATAGTATCAATCACACTAACCAAAATGTCTCAGAAAATCACAGATCAGATATCCTCCACTAGCCTGCTGACCACGATCCCACCTAATCTGGGTGGCGTCAAGGCTGTCGAGCCGCTGGAAAAATATAGATAATAAAGGAGTGAGCTACGCCCAGTAGGAAAGACAGCTAGTAAAAACTCACATGCAAGAGAAGGATAATAGCAAGAGTATAGGAATACAGCATAACAATGTAGGGTGGAAAGGCACTCTCAGTCCCAGACTCTGACCAACCACAGTCACTCCCAGTCACACCAGAGTAGCTCTCCTCTGTGCTCCCAGGCAGCATGCCAGCGGGACACGACCATCTCTGCGCACGCATGGTGCCTAGGCAAAGCATGCCAGCGGGACACGCCCATCTCTGTGCACGCATCACAACGCCTAGCACCCGACACCGCAGTGTCTCTCGTCAATCAATCTTCTGGAGACTATAGACAGAACTGGTCACATAGATCTCTAGCCAACGTGAGACACCCCTGCCACCCTCAGGCACGCAGGCCTACACACTTGACTAGCCACGGCGAGTCACCCCTGCCACTGCCACTCTCAGGCGCGCAGGCCTACACTCGTGGACCAGAAGAGATCAACTCAGCCACCGTCCCAAGAAGTCCTCTCCCAACAATTTCCATAAAAGCCACGCCCCTACAGTCATTGCCAAGCTCTAACTCCAAGATTCGGCAACATGTGTCCAGATACAACAAGGCGCATACCAGTCCACATGTATACTGTGAAAGTTCAGTCTGTACCGCACAGTTACCTAGCACAACTACCCTAAAACATCATACAGGGCCTATGTTAGTCCGGTCCAGTATGCCAATCCATGAAATATGCCAACACTGAGTAAACTGACTCAATCCATGTCATTGCCATCCAAGCAACACAAACTGTACCAAAATTCTGACTATTCTGGTAACACCCAAGTGTCACACTTCCTTCCAACTGATCCAGCTGCACTGAATTTATGGGTAATTTCTAACAGTCAATTTCAACTTGGCTACGTGATTTCCAAAAATCACCTCTTCCTCACTTCAGGAAATTTTAATTTCCAAAATCAAGTTCTGCCCTTTATCCATTTTCCGAAATTCGGAATAAATTTCCGAATAAAATTTAAATTCCACATATATCCTTTTTCCGAAAATTCGGATTAATTTCCGAATTAAATTTTCCTCCGCGCCGTTCGTCCGCACCGAATCCCGCTGAACCGGTTTTCGCTGCCGGTTCGGAAACCTCGCGCTGAACCGCGACACCGCCGAACCAAATTCTTTAATAATCCGTTAATCGGTCGATGCCTAAATAAATATAATTACTAATAAATATTATATAAATACCATTAATTACTTAAATAAATTCGTAATTAATCTAAACCCTTCTCCTTCCTCGGTCCGACGCCCGCAAACCCTAACTGAAGCAATCGCCGACCAATCCAATTCCTTCCGTCGATTTCCGGCGAACGCGAACAAGGAGAAACAAAATTCGATGTTCGTACTATCCTAATGTTTCAATAATGCCACTAATTTAAAATTTCCGCCGAAAGAGTTCGCCCGTACACCATTGCCGTAAGATTAATCAAACAATTAATTAACTAATTCAATGACAAACTGATAATACAAATCCCTAACATGTTCCTAAGCATTAACTAAATTTTCCGGCGAAATGGGAAATTTTCCAGAAATCCAAAAATTGTAAAAGACGCAGATTAGCATTCAACTAAGTCCAATTTTTCATCCACATGCTTGTGTTCATTAAGCAAAATATTCCATGCTTTTAATTTCTACTAATTAACCAATTTAAAACTGAATTTCCTACCTTTGCTCGTCGCCGGCGACGGTGAAGCTCGCACGCGATCAACCGCAGCTCCTCGCCGAACGAAACCGGTACCAAAATGCTCGCCTCTGTCCCGCGAACCTCCGGTTACCAAAAGCCCCTTGGAAGGCTGCCGTAAAATACCGCCGTTCGCCGCGAACACTTCGCCTCTAGCCGCCGTTCGAAACCCTAACAGCCGAACAGTTCAGGTTAAATACCCAGCTTAAACCGGTAATTAAGCGCCGGTTGACCTTCCAAAAACACCGCTTAACACCCGATCAGCCGGTTAATCTCCACCGCTGATCTCGCCCGTCCGATCCGCTTATCCGCGGCTTATCCAAACGCACGCGCAAACGCACCTCGGCGAACCGCCCCGCCTTCGCTGAACCGCTCCGGTCCGGTTCACGCGCGGTAAAAGAAAAAATCCAAATTCCGGTTTTTAAAAAAATCTCGGTGCTCCGAAAAATCCTCAGAAAATTTCAGAAATTCCAATAGCCTCTAATTGAGCTCCTGGCTCATCCTACTGTCGATTTGAAATCATCCAAGCCACAATTGAATTATTGAAGATTAAACCTATAATATTTTACCGAGTATAACAGAAAAAGCTAGAAACACTTACCTTAATCTCCTCTCAAGGTCTAAACAACAAATTTGATTCTCCTTCTACTCCAATTCCTCTTCTCCTTGCCTCTAGATAGTTTCTTGCCTTCTTGAAATAGTCACATTAACTTTATCCTTAGCATAAGTTATGATAATGTTTAGGTTATAAGGGACATGGTTGCTTAAAGATACATACACAATTATTAGTATCATTTTTTAGAAGATCAATAATTACTATTTAATTTTGTGAAAATTAATTATAACTCTAAATGATTTATGCCAATAAATTTTTTATAAATATCCCTTTTCAATGATATATTTATCACACAATTTTAAGATACTTTGTATGTTGACACATTTTTTTTAATATCACCATAATTAAAAATTTCAATAACGTCTTTGAGAATTTTTAAAATATCTTTGTATGTAACAAAATATTGATATTATATACCCAAATATATAAATTTATCATATTATATACTAATTTTATAAAATTAGAAATTTGGGCTATCATTGTCTCACTTTTATGCTAATTTAGATCCACAATCAAACAACTCCAACATACATGGCACATGTCTAAATCTCACATAGAAAGCACCTAGGCTTATACGACAGCATAGAACAAAACCTAGCAATTATCAAAATACAATCAAAGTATAAGAAAATCTTGAAAAATACAAAATGATCTTGAACAATTGGGATAAACCTTCAATGAACAAAAATGACGTCTAAATGTCACAAAAATTTCTCAAAAAAACTCAATCCATCTTTGACTAATTGTCACACAAGCTTCTAATAAACATGTCAAAGAACTATAAGTCTAAGAGAAATTATATTAGTTGACATTATATATCAAATACACATGATTATAATCTAAAATAATGCAAATGCATGACATATGGTTTAAACATAACAATACATTGTATGACTATGTTATAGCATTGTATCATCTCTAGTTGATAATCACACATGCTATTTAAAAAACATGTTATGTAATAATTAAATAAGAGAAATTTCTTTAATCAACTTTACATACATTAAATACATATAGTTAAAATGCAAAAACATTACAAATAGTTTGAATATAAAAGAGTAGGATATGTGTGTGAATTTGTATCGTTTTGAATTGTAATATATTCATATATTGAAGCAATCTTGTGTAAATGTTGTATTCTTGAAATTTGATGCTTGCCTATATTTGGTCAAAGCATAATACAAAAACAAATAAAAACGATCTTATGCAAGCTATCTTTTGTAAAATTAATTTTATACAATGATATAATAAGAATATACTATAAAATATCACCTTGTATAATGATTTTTTTAAAACCATTGCATAAGGCCATCCCTTTATTATGCTTTTGATAAACCACCATATAAGGTTTATCTTTTATGACACTTTGAGTTAAAAAAAAACAAATATAAAAGATAAGTTTTTTTTTTACATGAACTATAAACTACTATAAGGCATTATTAATTTTATTAATAGTATGAAATAACATATATTTGTAATATTTTCATATTGATTTTAGTCTCAATAAAATATTTTTCTTATGCTAGTGATAGTATTTTGCATGTTTGATTTTTGCTAACTTGTCCTACTCTTTGCATGCTTGCCAAAGGTTATATTGAAATGGTACACATATGGGCTCTAGGTATAATAATAACAGCTTCTGTGGTATCGTCTCAAAAACAAATTTTTCAAAAGGTCACCCTTTGATCATATTATATACAATATTTTGTATTTTAAACTTACAAAAAATGACTTGATTTAGATTTTATACAATTACTTATTAATTTAATTTTACATAGATGAATATGAATTTCATAAAAAATCAAAAGACTCGATAATAAACCAATCAAATTTGATGATGATTTTAGAATATATTATTATTAGTTTGACATACTTAGAAAAGAATTTTGATTCAATGCTTTGTTAAGTATGATACAACTATGATACATGCATTATAGTATGAATTATGGATGAGAATAACATTAGTAGTTGTAGCTATCTATTAACTATTCTCAATATGCTAATTATTAAAATGATAAGTATTATAATTATATAATTGTGTTATTCATATATTATTTTAGCATAGGCATTACAACAATCATATTGCAACTGTTAAGAATTATTAAGATTTCAAACCTTTTGTCAAGTGGATTTCATTATCAGTCTTCTTCAACTATCAATTTTATAATTATTTAGTGCACTGTTTTAAATATTTATATGGATATCTTTAATGAATTATCATTATAATTTTATTGATCATTAGATTTTCTAAAAAAAATTATATGATATAATAGTATAAGATTTCATCAAAAAAATTTCAAATTATTATATTAGAGTTATTAAGAATATTATAATGTTAGTTGAGTTTTGGATATCATATATTAGTTTTCTTTGATATTTTTGATATTATCATTTTTTATTTGCTTTTAATTGTATAAATATTTCATCTTTTTTTATTCGCGAAATAACATAAACACTAATGTTAGTATATCAAGGAGTAATGATAATCTCAAGATTTACAGGCTTGATTTACAACATTATATTGATTTTTTTATTTATACCTCAACAAATATTATATTTATTAAATTAATATAATAACATTGGTGTTTTGATCAATTGTAACTATTTGAAGATGAAGATAATAAACTTGTATTCTATACTAACAAAAGACAATGAAAACCATCATCTACTAATTTAATAGCATAATATGGGTGAAATATTCCAATTAATTTTACTTCAAAGAGAAGTAAATTAAAAAATATGACACTTTTAATAAATAGAAAATTAAACTACATTATAAAGAGCATCTAATCATTTTATCCCATTTTACCCAATAGACCCAAGCAAAACATACTTGCCTTTATGATTTCATATTTATGAATGCATATTATGATTAATTATGGTGTGTTGTTATAAAGATGAGATAGAGTAAGAATTTATTTTCTTTTTCTAATATTAGTCCCATATAATGATTATGTGATGAGACAAGAATAAATCATGTTAACAATTTAGAAAAACACTTTACATAATTAGGTTTCATATGTAAAAGAAGGCTACTAAAATTAGATGAATCCATGAAAATAATCAAGATGGTAAAAGAAACAAAATCAAAGTAAATGATTTTTTATGTTTTATAAAAGAACTTAAAATTGATGGCACATCAATTCACAAAGAATTTTTTTTTTTGTTTTTATGTATTATAATTTCTATAAGTTGTATATATAACAATCTTCTACATTTAAAAAAATCCACACATAAAAAATAAAAAATTACATTTAAAGGAAGTCCAACTTATTGTTGTACAAATCAGGAGTTGTTAATATAAAGACCTCCACAACAAAAGTTATGAAAATTTTTTAACTTAACAAATGTGACCAATGGGCTCTACTTTGAAAAATCTACAAAAAATACACATCAATGATTAAAACAATCTCAATTTGAAGTCTTAAAAGCTTTTTTAGTGATTGATGTTTATCCAAACCTACACAACTATTCTTGATTAAATCAAATGACTGTTGATTCAAATTCGAATATAATGTGTCACTTTCTTATAAGATAAATATATAAATAAAAGAAAAAATATTTTAACATAATGAATGTCATTCTCTTATTTTGTTTGTTATTTTTATTATTTAAAAATAACATAAAAAGTACTAGTTGAATATTATGATGATAAAAGAAATCAGTTCAATTATTAAAAAGTTGATTGACATGCAATCTTTAGATACTAGTTCATCAATAGATATTATATAGCTTATAACAATGTCATCTATTAATTATTGTTAAGACAAAAGTATAACTTTAGCATTTCAAACATTCCATTTAAGTGTCACTCAAATTTGAGCATTTAAATAAATATTAATAATTTTTTAGATATTAATATCTGGATTTTATGATTATTGAGATAATTTTTTGTTCTGATTTGACATATTAAATATCACTAAAAATAAGTTATTTTATTAGCGCTTTAAGTAACACTAAAGAACATTTCTGCACGTGACGAAAAATTATCATCAAATTGACTATATTTAATTAAAATGCAATTTTTTTAATATGTTATCATTTTATTATATTCAAAAAATAGATATCCCAAAACCACTTAATTAAAAAAAAAAAAAAAAAAAGATTAAAAGATTAACAAAGAGGCCCCCTTCTTTCTTTAGATGGGTATCATTCAATGGATATCGTCCTTAGTACTCAACGTTTATTTTCCAACAATTTTCTAATTAAAAACTCATCTATTGAAGGATAATTTCTAAATAATCAAACTTTACTAATTAAAATTATATCTAAATAATATATTTATATTTTAAAGAGCTCCACATATATTCCAAGAGGACACAACTGGTTTGCTGTTTTATATGCGAACGGGCCTCTTTCATGAATTAATATTATTATCACGAAAAAAAAAGGCACAAATCCGAAGCATTAAAAGAATAAAATAAATAATCCACGTCATTTTCCGACGTGTCCTTCTCAGGCTCACAGAAGGAAAGAGAATAATTCTCAACCAACAAAAGAAGCGATTGGCACGAGTTTGAAAGTTACATATTTAGAAAGAAATAATATATTTAACTGCATTAATTTCAACTAGCCAACCTATAAGATGTCTTATATTAAAAAAAATGATAAAAAAAATAGAATAAAAAAATGCTTATGTAAACAATCTTATGGTTTTTGTCAAATATGTAACATCTAAGATTGAATAAAACAAAGAATTATCACTTTATGATATTATAGAAAAATAAATAATCAAATAATAAATATTTTTTATAGAGTTTTATATAGAGGGACATCAAGATGAATAGTCTCGCATCAATTATAAAAATAAAATTTATTTATTACATAAAACATTTGCACTAGTGCAAAAAATGGATGTCGAGTGATGTCTTAAAAAAAGAATTTTTAAATAATAAATGACTCCTATGTATATAAGAATTCATTGTCTTAAAATATCTATATGAAAACTTTATAACTAAATATATTGAGGTTAGAATAATTTCGGGATTAGTGTTCATGCAAAAATGTATTTATCTGAAAGACAATCTATCTAAATTAAAATGAGATAATAGTAAAACTTATTTAGTATAAACTCCTATGGCACCGGCTCATTCCCGAAAAGGTGTCAATTTTCCTTTGGCGCCTTCATCATGACGCCCTCCCCTTCCCAACAACACTCCATCGGATTGGCATCACCTTGGTTTCGAAATGCCCCTTCTGCAACAACCTCGACGACCCGGACCACCTCTTCTGGTCCTGCTCCATATCTCGTCCCATTTGGAGATGGTTTGAAAGCAAACTGGAGATCTCCCCTTCGACTCCGCCGTGCGGATTCGCAAAGTGGTGGGCCCTGAAGCCGAAGATTAGCTCCCTTGCTTTCACTATTCCGGCTTATGTCTGCTGGTCAGTTTGGAAGGCATGGAACGCTGCTACAATTGCTGGCCAAACAATCTCGGTTAACGACCTCTTTTGGGAAACATAACTTCTTCTGAGGAGAGCCTATATAATTAGGAACCGCAAAGATAACATGCTGGAAAACTATTCTCTCTCCCTTCTGGCCTTGTTTTAAGGTTGTTTTCCCCCCCCTTGGCAATTTTGTATGCCAACTTTTGTACAACTATTGGGAAATGGAATATTTAAAAAAAAAAAAAAAAAAAAGAGATTGAGATTAAGAGATCAATAGAGATAATATCTTAACATAATGAGATTAGATATTAACAAAAATAATATTTTCTTTAGTTCGACTTAATTAAAAAATAAATAAAATAAAAACCTATAAGCCTATGAAACTTAAGACCAATTAATATCAAAATTATTTTATTTATTAAACATATCTTATAATATAACAAATTAGAAATATAATTATTATAATATTTTGTGTACAATTTTTTAAAAACAAATAAGTCTTTAATATGCACTAAATATTGAAATAAGTCAATGCAAAAATCATGATGATTATAATAGATTCTAAACACAATATTATACCTACAAATTTGACATCACCTATATAAACAAGACATAGGAATGTGCTAGATATTATGATAATAATGTTACGATGGCAAGTGTTGTGCAAGTCTTAACATTCACTTTTTTATTAAAAGGTGTCTTGCTTTATTATATCATATTAGATTTACATATAATATTATATTATCTAAATTTATGTGTTTTCGTACACAATAATTACTAAAAAAATAACAATGGTGTGAAAGTGTATTGTCACAAAAAAAGTTATTTTGACCAAAGAAAAGAAAACCTTTTTATTTTTATTTATGTTTCAAGTTAATTGGGATATGAAAAGAGTTTATTATTGGAACTTAGATAAAATTAATAAAAAAAAAGAAAAAAAATTATAAAAAGAAAAAAATAAATTTAAAAATAATAATAATAATAATAATAAAAGAATCATGAATTTAAGGTAACAACATCACCAAAAGACTTGATCTTCCCAACTCTTAGAAGTTTAACTTATACTAAAACGAGATAATGAGTTATTTAATATTAGATTCATGATTTTGTTTAGTCTCTTAAGGATTTTAATAAAGAAATCTCAAGTATTACTCATATCATTACTAACCAAAATTCCTAACACTATCTATCACTTAGTATTAATGTGTAATTGTTCATTGTATAATATAAATACATGTAATAATATAAAATAATACAAATATGTAATAATATAACATAAATAATATCATAATTATATAAAACAAGATGAAAACTTAGTTTGATAGTTCCTTGTCAAGTTTTTCTCTTTTAACTTTCAAAAGTTAAAAAATTTTATCAAAGAATTTTTATAATTTTTTTATACATAAATATATTTTAAAAATATTTTACAATTATAAATTATACAATTTATAAAACCAATGACAATTGCCAAGATGCAACACCAAGAACAGCAAGACTTTTCTTTTAGTAACACATAAGAGACACCTATTTCAATTCAACATGAATTCATAAATCAACAATGAATTACATTATCAATCAAAATAATAATTATATAGAATTACCTAAAATCTGAGGCAAATTTGGTATCCATCACACAAAACTTATTACCATGAACAAAAGCAAACTGAATAATTCGAAAAACATTCAAACAAAAATTTATTAATTCATATAAAAAAAAAATTCCCATACGCTATCGAACCTACAGCCAGTAACCATTCTCAAAGTCAGCATTTCTACCTTAATTAATTTTCAGTAAAAAAAAAAAAAGAAAAACACCAAAAAGCCATGTTATTGGACGTAATTTAATATTATCTTCCATGAACAAAAAAAATTGTCAAAATACAACAGGGAGCTCCTGAAGATGGAGCAGCTTCTTAACTTATAAACAACCTGAAGAAAAAAAAAAAAAAAAAAAAAAAAAAATCTGATGACCATTCAGGAACTGCATGTTGATACGTTACAGTTTACAAATAATCCCAACCTTCCTTTAACCAAAAAAAGGGCACAACAATAAACATAACATGAACAAAAGGTGTCAAAAAAAAAATGAGGGAGAATGGGGTATCAGCTTTGCCTAGACTAAGACCATTTTGTCGATGGGAGACGTCACAGCAGCGGCAGATTCCAGTCTTCTCCAAGTTATCTGCCTCTGCTCGTCCTGTGCTTGGGCTTCGGCTTCCTTCTCGACGAACTGCTGCTGACAATTCTCAAACAGCTCGCTATCCATTTCAAGGAACATCTTGCGCACGTTGGAGGTCAGGCCATGAACCGCTTGGTTCCAATGGCCTTGCATGTTCTTCTCAAGGGCCTCAAATATGATGGGGAATATGACAACACGATTCTGGGCAATTAAGCTCACGATATGATCGTTGTTCCACAAGAAGAGCGCGCGTTCAGCCACCTGCCGAGAGCAAGCACCACGCAAGCATTTAGTGAAAAAAAGGACTTCAAAATGACTTCCATTCTCAATTCTTAGTCCTTTTTCAAACTAATGTTCCTACCCTTTTTCCAATAGAAAAGCAGTGAAACGAGATCAGATGAACCAGAGCAAAAAGAGAACGGACGACGACAGATCTGTCGATGAAGTGACAGATACACTTAACTAGCCGTTTGTTGATGTTGTAATGGAAGACAATGCCGCGAAATCTGTCACAAAATATAAGGAGATAAAGTGACACTCCTAAGCCTTCAGATGATGAAAACAATCGATACGGGGCGGAGCGGATAGTTGCAGAGTGGATATGAAATGGATTAACCATGAAAGCACAAATAACGGCTTTATTCAGCTTGATTGCAATGCAAAAGACTAAAACTCCAGGCTTACCTATTCGGGCTCTTGTTTATGCTATACATTATCATTACATTGCTCTCTATTCCGGAAGTGAACAAATGGTGCAACATTGGGGGAACGAGGTTCCTCGAGGTTCATTCTAAGGAAACAAGACACTCAGGATGCAGATGCAAAAGAAGCAAGGTTATTGCCTGCACAGATTCTTGTATACCAACATAAACTTCTCATGTTGTTGATTGGTATTTTTTGGACAGCTTATTATGCCTCTTTGCTTCTCATGTAACTCGCCTTCTGACAACTATCTGTGGTCTTATAGATGAGCTTTTGCATGAACGATCATTAAGCAGCTGGGTGAGTTCACAGCCAATATCAACAAAATCATGTTGTTGAGGTTATCAGACCAACCCCACCCAGAATCCAAGGCCATGATCTAGTATTAGTATGTGGGTGACTGCCACCTGGTCATGCAATTGTGGGATCAGTGGACGATAAAGTAAGACATAACCCTACACTATTGAAGACTAGACCTTCTCATCCACATCCAAATGAATTTGACGATTACTTTGAGCAAGCCTTGACAAACGTATTTGAAAGCCCAAGGAACAACAAACATCGGACAACAACGTTATACAGCATCGTAGACATTGGTGGGGATGATGGTACATTTTCTATGTATATCTATTGTGAGAACTCGCAATGTTTTTTTATAAAGATGTTCATTCTTACAAAATGAACGCAACACAACAATTGTTTGGAACATCTACTCAAGCCAAGGAGCTAAACCAGGTAAAATTAGCATAACTAGTACAGTGAAGCTCCCAACCATGCGATTGTTGCATGCTTTGTTTGTTCTTCTCCTTAGACTGGCGTAACACACTCTTAAACTCCAAACGCTAATATAATTAAGTAGACAATCAACTATAACTCCTTCAAACATCTATGTATCTTCTTTCAAGTTATCTTTTTGAACCACTTTTCAAAATTGCGATTAACAAAAGGTTGAAGGTTTTGCAGTTGAATTAAAAATGCAGCTTCTCCATACAAGATTAATTTCTCAATATTCACTGAATGGAAAGGTACCAAAATCGATAATGTCTTGGTACAACAGATGAAAGAAACTTTTCATCTGTCTTCATCCAAACGTGCTCAAGAATACATTGGCAACCTACCAAGCTTCCCTCATAAGAAGCCCAAAGTGTCACATTCGGTTGAAATCAACCTCGGGACGTGTAAACCCTCAGTAGATAGCCCTTGGATCAGAGTTATTACAATCAAGCCAGATAGATTGGTTCAACCAGCTTTTCTGTGAATTGCTTGCTCAAACAATTCAATTGATGCCCAACTCGAAAAAGGCAGTGAACAAGAAAAAATGGGATCACACAAGGTGAACCATATGAACTGGTTGAATCAGGAAAATAATGATCCAATCGGAATTTGTAATACAAAGGTTAAAAACATAAACTAATTACTCAATACAAGAAGTAAGGCAATGTATATTTTAGCTATTATAAACAAACTTTAAGTCATATCACGATTCTATATCTATTTATAACAAGGATTTTCTAAAAAGCTTGCGTATTATTTCAGGTAAATGTTTCAATTATTTTTTGTTAATTTTAAATTATCTTTCAATGAGGTTGATTTAAGGTTTGAAAATACACAAACTCATTTTACAATTTAATATCGTAACTACAATGTGGCTTCATCTTATAACTTTATATGCATGTGTAATCAAAAAAATAAATCAAAATGTATAAATATGCATAGATCAAACGTCAATCATTATAACAACTTCAGAGTAAATAATGTGTATTTGCTGCTGATGACTCAGCGTCTATGTGTAATCACTATAACCAACACAATTATAAATTTATCAAACTCCAATGGGCATTTAGGAAGTAAAAAAAGAGCATACGCATTGGATTGAACTCCCATTCATTATTTTATATCATCAGATGTGTTATAAACATAAATAATATTCTTGACCTATTTTTCACTAAATAAAATAGATAACCCTTCCATCAGATCAAGGTCTAACCAGTTTAATAGCGAACTGGATACTAGAGCAATTCTTTGATCAGCCATATTCATAACATTGCTTTTGATAGCCCATTTAACTCCTTATGAACTTAAAGATACCTCTGCATTGTCATGTCATTGATGCTTTGGTGACTAAACATATCCTGCTTATTGTGGAAGATCTCTAGTAAGAAAGAACAATACTTTCTTGTCCAAATATGTTAAGTGCACGAGATCAACTTCTTGCCTATCTTATTCCATGACTAGACTCCCCAATGGTCTTCCTTTTCTTTGATGAGCAGACATTCATTAGAGCTTTGATGAAGTCTTCCAACAATCTTTCATTTGGAAATCACTTCAACACAACATAGTTTGATGGGCGAGCAAAAGCAAAGGTTAAAGAAATGGGTAGTAGAACAGAAAAATTTATAAATAGGGTACTTGCAATATGGCCACCACAAGTGGGAAACAATAATAATGTGCAAGTTTTGACCGTTGGGTGCAACTAAAGCCAACTTTATCAATAGTGTCTTAGGAGACCACAGCTAAGTTGCCTAAAATGAAGGTCACAAACCATATTGTCATTTGTGATGAATATGAATAACATCTAGCTAATAATTACCATCAATTCGTTGACTATTTCACTAACTACTGTGTCATTATGACCAATTTGACTGTTGAGGATTTCCCCATCATTTGAAATGTTCCTTTTATGAAGTACTTCGATATATAAAGTATTTGATTTTTAAATTTTTTTTTTTCAAATTTAGCCGAACTGCACAACCACAAGCACCAATAATGAACATTGTTTCTTTTGGACATCTGTGCTTGATACACCACAATTAGTTGTCTACTATAAAACAATAAGCGTATCATAACTCTAACAAGGGATAAATGACAAAACAAAAGTCAATTTGACACTATGTACAAGAGACAAAGTAATGTAAGGGGAGCTAGATAAGAAAAGGTGGACACCAACATCAATTAAGTATGAGTTTTGAAGGAGGAAAGCAAGTAGCTATGTAACAACACTAGTCTTGACCTACTATTATATGTATATTATTGCTTTGTTTATTATGTATCAATCAAGGGCATATCATGCATATAAATCCACTATTATTAATATTAAGAAACACTATAGTCAAACATTTACCAAAAAATCAAGAACAAATGATCATGAGCAAAAAGAAAATAAGATTGCTAAGCTCATGCTTGGGGTCTCATATCAGATACGGATTATAGAGAAACAAAAGAAACGCTAAATCAGCCATAATCTTGATCTTAAAACAAAAAAAGCCAAATGCAAGCTCCATTTGTTACACAAATCACAAAGAATTTTATTCACACCTTATTTCGTTATATTGTTATAATTAAATGATATCTGGCTATTTTTAGATTTATATCTTTGTTAAATTCTTTTTTATATATAAAGAAATCCTCTCTTCTCATAAGAACTTAATCCAATTATTGGATGATGATACCATGGGCTTTTTCACAAATTACTAGGAATGCTAGGGAAGCAATGCAATTGAGCCTAATGTAATTGAGTCATGAAGTGGAAAAGTCTTAAGCTAAGAAACTATCCACAACTAAAATGCCATAAATAAAAAGCCATTATGATTATAAGTGTTTGTATAAGTGAAAGCCATTCTTTCATATGAACAAAGAGAAAAAGTTTTAGGAAATGCAATAATAAATTAAATTACAATTTCAACTCTCATGACTCTCATGTAACAAGATTCCATATAATTAAAGTTGAGCAAGAGTACCAAAAAAATAGAATTAAATTAAATTTCAACTCTTTAGATATTTCACTTAATTCATGGGTCAAGTGCCTAATAACTATCCCAACTTTTGAATTCACAATATCTTATACTAAATTCTTATGTACTTTATATTCATAATTTATAATGTTAAATTAAAAAGTTTTTGTGATATTATGGTATTATGTACTCCTTCAAATGTCCAGCTCAATGTTGAAATGAATAAAATAATAATTTCATGAAAGAATCACTTTTGCAATACTTTTGTCATTCACTTTCAAATTTTTACATCCAAACTTCTTAATCAAGAGTTGAGAACTAATCCAAAACAAAAAAGAAAACAAAATAAATGACCCCATATCCATAAATTTTTAGTTTGGATCCATACAACTCAAATGTCTCTGTCATATTCATATTTTGATTACAATCTAGTTGAGCAAATAATAATCAAAAGAAAAATCAAAATATTCTTATGTATTTTATTTTTATAATTTATAATATTAAATTAAAAATTTTTTGTGATATTAAGATATAATGTACTCCAAATGTCTAGCTTGATGTTGAAATAATTAAAATATTAATTTCATGAAAAAAAACACTTTTGGAACACCTTTTCCATTCACTACAAAGTTTTTAAATCCAAACTTCCTAATCAAGAGTTAAGAACCAACCCAAAACAAAAAAAGAAAATAAAATAAATGACCCCACATCTATTGGTTCTTAGTTTGGATCCATGCAGCTCAAATGCCTTTATCATGTTCATAATTTGACTACAATCTAGTTGGGCAAGTGATAATCAAAAGAAAAATCAAAATATTCTTAAGTACACATTTATTAATACATGTAAAGCTTGTCCAACCCAAACAACATGGCTAAGTTTTTTTTTACTTAGCTTCAAATGGTATATAAATTCTATTGAAGTACGGAAAAGAACATAAGATGCCTTACGCTTTTAAATAACTAACAAAATTCATACTAAAGGCTTATCAAGGATGATGGATATTTTACAATAAAAAAGCTTCTACATTTTTCCTACTCAAAGTTTTCATGGCAACTTCATCATAATAGATTGACTCCAAAAGAACGTAACATATACATCAAGTAATTAAATATATCGAATTTACTTCAGGATTTTAAGAGAAAAAAAAAGATCTCTAAAGATTAACCTTGCAAACCTATACAAAGACATGAGAAGCACAAATGCGTTGTATTGTATATGGGGTCATCCTACTAGTTCGAACATATGAGATGTAATTTGGTTATATTTGCACTTTCCAAATATCTTGCACGGCAACTATATTGTCAATCTATTCATCTTATAAAAAAAGCTCTATGCCCAAATATTACCAATGACTTGCAACTTAAGAAATATGACAAAAATATCTCAATAGTTTCAAAACCATCTCTATCACAAAGTTTATCTATCATAATACCAATTTGAGAAAGAGTGAAACCACCTATGATAATTCTAAACTTCTAATGTCGTTTTTAAGCCATAAGTAAGACTATTGTCTCCAATCATAGCATCGGATAACCTTCACACAATTCCTTAATAGTTTGACTCCTATAAAAGGATGATATCATCACTAAAATAGTCTTGTAACAACCACCTCACCCTCATGAACAAGCTATTAAATTCTTTCCTTTTTGTAATATTTGTATCCTCTTTTCTAGTTTTTATGAGGCTTATTCTTTCTTTATAAGCCTCAGAGGCATGGCTTGTATTCACAAGAAAATAGGAAAACTCATTTCTGTCAAGTGCTCATGACATTTCACTGATCCCAAAAGTTTCTCATTTTAAAGCTTAAACTTCTTTATTTTCCTACATTTTTCATTTCACCTTGAGAATTACTCAACTCCAATGAGCACAAAAATAAACCCCTGCTTGCTCTCTCAAATCCCCATCTTTCTTACAAATTTTGGAAGATATAAATCAATACGTCGATATTTTATCAAAGTTTCCAATTGTTTATTTCAACTTTGTAAAGTTTTGAACAATTACAAATTTTATTGACATTAGTATTGTCTCAAATTTAGTTATATTCATCATAATCGTCATTATGGTAATGCTTCATGGTCAAATCACTATTATTCTATGACTCCTTCATAATGGATATAAAACAAAATAAAAAAATCATCTAATACGATAAGGAGCTCCTCTTTGGGAACTCCCACAACATTCACTTTTGTATTTTCATAGTTGCACAACTTCAAAGTTTTATTTATGCAACAAATTATAGGAAGTATTCTCTTCTAAAACTTGTAAAGATAACACATCATCAACAACACAAGGATGAATATAAACTTGAGTGCTCCTAATTATATGGGCGCTATATATAAGAAAGAGAAACAATTGAATCAACTAACATAAAATACCAAATATATTGTCAGAATATGTAAGGCAGGTAATTCATTTAAGACAAATAACTCTCAGTCAAGAGCATATCATGCATGAAGTAGCGTTGAATTCCTGTCACACCAAGAATATTAATATCAACATAGGTGCAACACCACAAAAGAAGGAGATATTTTATTAATCTAAATGTCAGGCGCTTGAATTATTCAGCAATAATAACTCAGTAGCATTATAAAAAATGATGCAGGAACTTAATGAAAGAGAGTTAATTAACATTTGTTAGCTCATTAACAACATTATCATTTTGGAAAGGTTATATGGTGCTGATATGTGCTCTAGATGAATAACTGGAACAAGTGGGCCTTTCCAAAATGCAGCCAAAGCAAAATGCTTTAATCTAGAGCCATTGTTAACTAAATATGATACTGTAGGTACTAAAATTGAAGGCCTTACAGCAAGAGTTTGCCTAAAAAACACTTCCATTAAATTAAGATTAACATTCACACACTTAGAAAATAACAATATAAACAATCTGATAATGTGTTCATTTTACCTGAAAGTGATAGCTATTAAGGCATCTTCCAATCCGCCTGAAAAGTGGAACCATGCAACGCTGAAATTCTGCAGGCTGTGTGGCTTCTAGAACCTCTTCTAGCTCACCTAGGAATAGCACTTCCTTTTGGCAGTTGGTGACCGGCCAATACTTCAAAAGACCTCTTATAACTGTGTCAGCTAGCTTATAATCCTTCTCCACAAACTGGGTGATGCAGTATGAGAGCTGTTGATGATAAGCTGCCATTGCCTTAGGCTTGTGTAGGGGGATAAGTGCTCGAATGAGGAAAAGCTTGTGCTCCTCCTTCATGGGCAGCGCAAACCCGTTAATTATACTGCCCAGTATCTCAAGCAACTCACCGATCCCACTGTGCCTCTCAGTCTCGAAAATAAATCTATAGAATATGTTGTTAATTGCCTTTCGGATGAAGGGACGATGCACCATGAACTTGCCGTAGATTCGATGGAGAATTGTTTTGAGATACTCACGCTCGCGGGGATCCTCAGAATCAAAGAGGTCGAGCACTTGAAGTACAAAGCAGTGGTCGATGTACCGCTTTGCGATTTTCGTGTCAGTGTCTGAGGAGACAATGTAGCGAAGCAGGAGTTCGTAGACAATCTGAAGGTGAGGCCAAGTGGGATCAAGGTAGGGATCCTCTTCCTCCGGGTCGGCATTCTCAGATCCGGTGTTCTCGTGGGAGGCAGGGGGCAAGCAGCGGAAGATGTTGATGCCAATCATTCGAATGAGCTCCTCCTGGACAACCTCGGAGAGTCGGCCGGAACCAGACTGTATGAAATCAACCAGCTCCGCGAGGGTCTGGCGCTTTGTCTCTTTCTCCCTGGCGAACTTAAGAGATTCGGAGAATTCGAATACGACGGAACAGATCTGAAGCTTGCGCAGGAAGAGGGATTGACGCTCGGGAACCGGCACGTCGCGGAAGAGCGGGAGGTTTTCAATCTGGGTCAGTCCGGCAGTGGTGCCTGCGGAGCCCAGCGGTGCCAGTGGCTGGGATCCTGAAGACGCGGGGGAACGGGAGGCGTGGTTCACGGTAACGTTAGACGCGGAGATGACAGGACCACCGGCAGAGCGATAAGTATTGGACAAGAGCGTGGTCTCGCTGGCGTCCGATTTGGGTACCTTGCGTCCCCCGCGCTTTATGATCTTGTTAAACATTTTACGGTTTGTGCTATGTTTTGTCTCGTCCAATCCCCGTTGTTCTATTTCGATCTCGACGACTGCCTTTAACCCTTGACCTGAGATCAATCGAAGCAGCAAACCTAATAATTAAAGATGTCGGGGTATAGAGGTCGCCGGAGAAGACAGAAGGCGCCGCGAACCATTGGAATATGATTGGATTTTTGTCGTGGCTGCCAATCCTAGCGATTGATCCCAATTCCCATGCTTTGAGAGTGTAAGAAAGGGAGACGGAGATTGCCGGAGGCCAATGGAAGTGGGGAGAGGCTGGACACGGAGATTAATTAATGTTTTGTTTAATTTAATTTTAATCTTCTCAATTTTATTGCTATAAGATAAAAATGTAGAAAAGTTTTATATATATACTTTTGCCCTTGATTTTAAAATACTAAAAACTTATCCAATGGAGCTTTTGCAAATTATTTTTTTTTATTTTGATTGCAAGTATAAAAGTGCTTTTAAATACGATTAGGTCTTCATTAAATTATATTTTAAAATATGTTTTTAATCCAAAAGAATAAGAGAACTATAAAAAATGATTTTATCATTTCAACATTTTGTTAAAAAAATTATTTCATTATTTCTTAGCAAAGTTGTAGCTATTTTTTTTTCATTTAATGATATCAATAATTTTATAAAGTAGATATCAACATCATATATATCAATATATAATTTTTTAATAATACATAATAATAACAATTTTTAATTTATTTTTTATTAATTAATTTAATATTTCTATAACACTTATGATAAACATATCCAACTAGTATTTTAATAAAAAAAATACCACAATCTTTAAAATAATTTTTTTAATTTTTCCTTTTTTTCATGTAAAATATTTTTGTAAAATGCTCCTTCAATTTTCTTTTAAAAGTTTGTTCTTATTCACAAACTCTATTATCAAATAAAACTTTAAAAAACTATTTGTGAATATAAATGCTATGACACATTAATGTTCCATTATAATTCCTTTCTAGCATGACAATGTAATTTTTAAAGCACAAAGAAAAGGTGAAGAATTCAAAGTTTTTTAACAACAATGATTCATGGTTAGCATTGTTGACTCACATATGTATTAGCTAGAAATCCTACTTCACAACTTTTTTTTATGAGAGTATATTGATTAAGAAAATCTCATTTCCTTTCTCGTCATTAATATTTTACAACATTAAATTCACTTTTTATTATAATATGTGAATATCTTAAAAATCTTCTCACCCCCTCAATCAACAACTGACTAGCCTTGCTCTCATCAAACATTTTAGCCTCCTTGCACTCGACCAAAAATGTTTTTTTAGAGAGTGTGCCTTGTTATGCATCCCTCTTTCAGCACTTTTTGGATAGCTTTTTATTAATCAACCTCCCATTATGATATATTTTTGAGGCTTTGTTCTAAGCCTTCAATTACAAAAATACTTCGAAGTTACAATAGTAGAACTAAGTGTAAAATGATAAAGAAACTAAGAGAATAAAATAATAAAAGAGATAATTTTATGTCAATAATTAGGAACGAATTCTTTTACCCTCTATTCTTCCTAATTATAAAAATTTTGTTATAATATTTTATTATAATTTCTATAATAACAAAACTGGTTTTTCCTCTCCATATATTGCATGCCATATAATTTTAACATGGTTGTTGCGACAATTATGCATGCACAAGGGTGTGAACTTATGTAGACTTCATGTTTGCAATGATAAGTGACGTGCATGTGACGAACATATGGCATTATGTGTACTTATTACAACATGTGTTGTGCATGAAGTGTGAGTCTTACATGCAACATACATCATGTAAGATTCCATCATGTATGTTGCTGGCAAGTCGCATATCTTACACATGTTGTGCAACATGCACATTGTCTTATGCACTATCCCAAGCACCACATGTATTACACATACTATTATGCTTTCTAGAATATCCATGCAAGTGTTATTGTGCCACTTAACTCGTGTGATATCTAAATAACTTTTCTCAAGTCCTTCTCAAAGATGGATTATTTATTAATTAAATTAACTTCCAATAAATCCCTTAATCACTCTACCTTCTCATTGACCATGTTATCAACTTCATCATACTCTCTTCTTTTCATCAAAAAAGTACTTTTCTAAAAGATTGACATAATCTTCTTATTAAGAAGACTAGACTTTGGATTACAATTGATGTAGGAGTGTATTGTGTTCATTGGCAAACACACTGCTAACATCACAAAACCTTCATCTTACTTTAATATATACTCAACCATGCTATTCTCTTCTCTAATCAACAGCTTTGACTACATAACTATTTGACTAAAATGATAGTTTTTGAAAGAGCAATTTAGCACCAACTTTAGCTACAACTTAGGTAATAGCTTTTAGTAACAAAAAATATAGCTTTTCAAAAAGCTATATGAAATCTGTTTTTTGATATAATTTTGATTTTGTTTATTTTTTATGTTTAAGCTCATTATAAAAAAGGGATACCTACTCTTTGGAATGATGATATTTGAATGAGCAAAATTTTTACTTTTACGTTTATTTTATTGAGGTCTACGATTGTCTACAATAAAAACTTTGACGTGCCGATTCCTTGGGGCTCTAGAGGTGGCATGTGAGATACAAGTAAGGGGACACCATACAAGTTTACCTACGAATCTACAACATCATAGTCCTATCATCGCTACTTAATAGTTCCTTCACTTAGCTAATTATTTACTTTATTCTTTCCCTTCACAATGTTGCTCCTCTTTTACTTTATAGCTTAAGTTTTCTTATGTTGACATTTCTGTCTAATGTCACATTTTTTTACTCTTATAATTCAATTTTTATAAATGACCTTTACTTCATTATTTTCTTTATCGTGGCTTCGATTTATCAATCCTTTTGTCGAATACACTGTCTTTGTGTAATTGAAGAGGTTGCGGGCCTAATATCTAAAACAAATTTTATATGGCTCCCGATCCCCTCTTGGTTAAGATTTTCTTTAATATGGTACCTCTTGCATGTTAACTTTTTGGGTTTCTGATGTTTATTCTTTCATATTTTATTTCTTCCTAATATTCATAGGTCAATCTTTATATTGCTCGTAATTTGCATGACTCAAATGACATTAAGTAGGCTTCCAAATTTCTTCTTCAATGGTGGTGCAACAATAAAGTCATTTTGGTGGTCACTGAACCTTTTACTTTACTATCTTAGGGAATAATAATTGGTAAAACAAAATTGTGAATAAGTGAGATAGTGTGACATGCTAGATCGATGAGGATGGGGAATGAACATCTAATAACATTTAGTAGGGGAATCAATAAACCAAAGAGTAATTCTTAACATGCTTATAAGTAAAAAAGTACATAAATCAAATTTCTCATATTGATTACTACGAGAATGATTTTAATATTTATATAAGATGTCATGATCTTAAGATATTTAGTCAACTTGTTAAAGATAAAACCAACTTGAGTCAATAAATGATAACTTCAAAAAATAATACCTCAATATAGTAAGATCATTATATCACGTTTGATATTAGAACCAAAGCTTACTAGTTCGTTTTGGTTTTAGAGTGAACCAAGCAAAAGCTAATGTGCATGTGATAGTCAAGACCAAAAAGATTACAGAGTAAGAGCTAAGTGACTATCAAGAGTAGAATCATTAAAGTAAAAAAGTGGTTTCTAGTAAGTTTTTAAGTAGAGTTTATAGATGGATTGTTTCACATTAGTTATTAAATGAGTAATTTTAATATTTATATAAGATATCATAGCTTTAAGATATTGAGATACTTTTTAAGAACAAAACTTAGGTCGATATGAGATGACCCAAAGGAAGAACACTTGAACATAGTTTGATTTGAGAAAACATCATGTTTATTGATAGCTTTTTGAAAAAAAAAAGATTTAAGAAGTTGGGATATCAAATTTATATTAATGTTGGATAGAAGAGTTTCATATAAGTATATGTTCTATCTAATATTTTTGATAATAACATTAACCTCGATAAAGAAATCACATGATGTTTTATTCTCACATTTTGGTAGATAATACCACAAAGTTAAATATTTTCAATATCAATTTTATTCCTTTTCAATTCGTAAGAGTTTATAAGATTAAGCAATTAAATCATATGAAACATCAATGACATGTAATACTGATTCTAAGGCCTATGAAATTAGATTACAAAAATAAGTAAATCAAATACAAGTCATGTAATATAAAGTCTTTTCTTAAAAATGCTAAGTACTAAATCTTAAAAAAGAAGAGAAATCTAATACCATATTGTTATGCAAAACTACAAAAATTAAATAAATTATAAATTACAATCTTAAATATAATAAAAAGATAAAAATAATTATTTGATCAATGTAATTTTTCATGACTAACAACCTTATCTTAGAAAAGTTAAATGTATTTGATTCATGCTTAACCCATTAAAAACATAGCCCCAATAATTCACAAAAAAAATCAGTAAGATTGCCTTTCACAACCATAAAATAATATAATCTTAGTTTCAAAATCCAAATGGCTAAGGTACATATCGTTAAGCTAAGCAAAATTCAATATCCCATTTGAATTAATCGTGATGCCTTAAAGACAAGAACATCACAAAATAATATTTCAATGTTCATGTGAAGTCTTGATTTCTCATGATTATATGTCACAAATATATTAAAGATATTATTATTTTTTCTACATTAATATCTCAGCTTCTTTATTCTCATAATGAGCACTCTTATCTTCTTCTGTCTCTTTACATGCAGGCTTTTTCAATATTTAAGATAGCATGACGAAGTTATTTAGAATAATACTCATAATGGTCTTTTTTCATGGCTTACATCCTTATCTCAAAGAAAATATACATGATCGATTCATGTTTAACCCATAAAAAAACACAGCACAAACAGCTTACAAAAAAAAAAACATCAATAAGGTTGCCTTCAACAAATGACATCATTTTGTTTCAAACCCCAAATGCCTGTAGTTTTAAGCAGAACAGCAAGCAAGATCTCTCATTCCAGATGATCGTGAGGCCTTAGAGACATAAACATCGCCGCATAACGGCGAAGCCTGCGCTCATTCTGTTCTATTTCGGACGTTTGATCAATGCTTCGACCACTTGTCGCTCCTGTTCTCGCCTTGTAACGTCGCCAAGCGAGCTGTATGTTTACCGCCGCCCACGTTCGCCAATTTGCAGAGTAGAATCTCGCCGTCCTCTTGAGCTTCTCATTCGCAAACTTGTACCTGAAGTGCTCGGTGATGTACCTCAAATGAGGTGCATCAAGGCCGAACGCCTGTGTGGGCTCGGTGCAAACAAATGTTGCAGACGAGGCAGGCAAGCGATCTAGGAACGGACGGCGTAGACACCACGAGAGGAGCTCGTCACCGAAGAAGCCACCTGCACCGAGCATGCAGGTCGCCACCGCTCCTTTGCTAAGCTGTTGTCTGCTCTGCAACGATCCTTTAACGACGAACACCATGCGCTGCACTGGGTCTCCTTCGCGTATCACCTGTTTTATTCCAGGTTTACATAAGCAGCGGGAATTAGAACCAAACAAGAAATGTTTCATGCGCCACCTTTTCATTCTTGGAGAACACAAGCGGCTCGGCTCGATCACATATGTTGTCGAGGATAAGGTCATCCAGATTGTGGAAGAGTGGCACCTGCTTGATGAGATCAAAGCAGAGATATCGTTTGATGTCTCTCCTTAGCCCAAGGGGCAAATCTCTGATCATCTCCATCTCATCCTCCCCTCGCGTTGCTTCCCATCTCTGCCATTCATATAGCCGAACTCTCTGTCTCAGCTGCGAGCTAAGCTGTCTCCTCCTCATCCACCATTCCAAGTCTCGGCACCGCAGCTGCATCTTGCGTTTCCTCGCCATCACCGCATGCAGGAAGACCTGTATGCATTGATAGATATTGAGGCACACTTCATGCTCTATCAAAGGACTGTCACGTGAGTAAGAAGCACCTGAATGTTAGCGATCAACAGGGTGAAGAGCATCAATCCGCTCAGTACCATTGTTATGCTGAATACCACTTCAAGCCAATGACTTGTTGGCTCCAGATTGTTACCAAATGTGCTGCAACACGATCAAACACATAGGAAACATACATGTACATACTCAACTTCATTTAGCTATTTTTTTGGTTTTTCTGAGAGTACCTTAGGGTAAAGAGGCCCCAGAATATGGGATAGAGCATTTTGACGGCAAAGGACTTGGTAAAAACAACAGGAAGACCAGTACTGTAAATTCCATAACGAAATGAACCATTGACGTTGAAGCATGTTAGATCATGTCGAACAGAAGTCCTTGTTAAGTTATAGCTCCCACATGAAAGGGAGAGGAGGCTACAGTTGTTGTTTTTCTCACATTGCTGCTTTAGGCATGAAGCTATTCGTTGAATTGTGAGAACATACCAACACCCTCCAGCTACCTGGACATGCAAAACAAGCGTCTTCGAATTTGGAATTTGAGACAGAAATTGGAAAGGAAGACGGTACTTATTGCTTTATCCATAAGCTTACATGAGATGCAATGAAATAGGCTATTAGATTGAGTCCAAATCCCCACCAAATTGAACCAAAAAGGAGTCCAGTAACCTTCTGCATCCTTCTCATCATACATATGATGTGATAAACCTTGGGCAGGAATTGGAACAAGAAGACCACTAGAAGAACAATCATTATGCAATTTATGTCTTCCTCCTCCATGAACTTCGGAGCCATTATCCAAAAGATTATCTGTGTATATAACACAGAGAAACGTGCTGAATGAAATTAGACACTACAACTTGCTCATGATAAATCCGATAAAATGGAAGTAGTTAACCTGAGGAATGGGCAGGATGACGAAGAGATCGAACCAGAATCCCTTGAGAGAACGCAGGTAATGCTCTGCGACCATCCTCGCATCCCACACGAGCTTGCCACATCCAACCACCAGCGACTCCCGCGACACATAAGCCAGCCTCAGCTGCAATCCGATGTGGACTAGGTGGAGCAGATCGGCTGCTGTTCGCAAGGCCGTTACACTTGCGGCCAACCACCAATTCAAGGACAAGCACGGCGGCCAACCTCCGTTAACTGAGAGAGAGTAGAAGAAGATGGGATCAAGCGCGAGCGCCACCGCGCGAACCAGAATCAGGCCACGGTTCAATCTCTGCACACGGGAGCTTCGTGGGTCGAGCACCCACCGGCTTCTTATCCGCCGCCGAAACCTCCTCTGCTGCTGCTTATTGCTGTTTAGAAAAAGACGGCGGATCAGAGATCCTCATTCAGAGAGCTGTTGACTATTCATCAGAAGTTGAAACCATGCCATGTTCATAATTTGAAATCCGACCTGTTGTTGTCCAAGTCATCGTCGTTGCTCTGGGAGATGGGTTGGATGGGGATTAGGGAAGAACCGGCGCTGGCTTCCCATTCGGGAGAGTTGGCGCGGTCGCAAGTGGTGGAGTGGAAAGCGGGCACGCCTGATTGGGTGCAAGCGTAGCATTCTCTGGCAGGCAAGGCACCGCCGCCGCCGCCGCCGCCGCTCTCTTCGGTTTCTGGGTCGTGCAGTTGCCAAAAGGATCCATCGTAGACCTTCTCGAGGCACCTGTACGAAGGACGAAGTGTCACCGATTAGACTGTTTTAATGGGAGTGAATCAGCAAGCGTCACGTTTGTATTGTGCAACGTTACCGAGAGAGAAGAGCCTGGGATTTAGTGAGGAAGAACCGCAGCATCTTCCATAAATGCCGGAAACCATCAGAGTACAGCAGAGGAAATTAAACCGAGATGTTGCCAAGGTCCGGGAAGAAGAGAAACTTAGAAAGACGCCAGTGAATTCAATTAAGAAGAGGTATATATACATGGTTATGTTTTCTTCTTGTGGAGAAGAAAGAAAGCAATAACACAAATTAACTTCGGCTTTTTTCATGAATATTTTACAGAATTCACACATGTTTTTTCTGATGCCTAAACACAATTATATTCATCCACATGGGCAGGAGTCGTATAGGATTTGCAACGTAGTACGGTAATAGAAAAGGACAACGGTTGGACACGCGGGCCCCAGGGCAGGCATCGAATCACGGGCTGTTCCTATTGCGGTTCATATTGTTCCACGTGGCCATGCAAAGTTGGGTACGCCATCTCGGATAAATCACCGCGTACCGACGGTGCCGTCTAAGAAGAGACTACGGCGCCACAGCTGGACTAAAATACAAAATATAATATTTGAATTATTCCATTTTTTAAAAATTTTCGTGTCTAATAAATTATATTTATTAAAATTTCCTTTTCTTTACATAAAAATTTATTTTTCCAAACAACGAGTGTAATATTAATCCGGGCTTGAATTCTCCCATTTTTTTTGTAATTATTCGAATTACTTTTCATTAAATATCTATCCATAAAAGTCAATACTCTTTAAAGTGATAATAAATATTTATTTGTAAAAAAAAAAACTTTATGTGAAGAACAAATATTTTTTGTCTTTTTTCTCTTTTGGTTTTTCCTCTTCTTATCCTCACTTTTCCTCTCCTACCATTTCTTCTACCCATGCAATACATCATCGTTATGATAATCATGATATATCTTTTTTTATTATAATTTATTTTACCCTTGTCACACTTTAGAACATATTTTTATTAAAATAATTCTATTATTTGATTATAATAATTTTTAACTTGATTTGTTGTCCAATGTCAAAATAGTATGTAATTATATTGAGATTACACATATTATATTCATTAGTGAGTAAATCTCAAACCACCAACTATAAAAGTGTAAGCCAAGTTCTTTTCATTCAATATTTTACTTGTTATTATTTTTTGACTTAATCAAATGACTTATCACAGTTTATTTTTCAAATTAATTCTTAAATTAGATTTCAATTTGTTTATGTTCAACAAAATCACAACTCATTTACTTATTATCCAAATAAAGCAAAGTATAATGGAGCAAATTTGGAGGAATCATATGAATAACCCTCACGAACTTTTTAATCAACACCATGCAACCAAAAGTTCCAACTTTTAATCAAACTACACCTTTTGGGATTGTTTTTACATGACTTCTCTCAATTAATTAATCTCACTATTTTTTAAGTTCAGTCATTTTTATGGATATTTTTAAGCTATCATCTTAAATTTGATTATTTTTCATGGAATTATAATGATGCAATATATGACATTGACGTTGATTCACAGGTGCTCACTTCATAGTAGTTTAGATTGATGAGCACCATATACAATCAATGTAAGACATTAGAATAGCATGTGATTTTGACATGCACTTTTATGTTGAATTCATGATAAGAGTAGTGTTTTCCACTATAATGCTATAATCATCAACGCTACCACAAATTTATATTAGGTTGCTTCTTTTAACAACATTCTCAAACATGAGAAGGATTATGAAATATGTATCATCATAATGTGAAAAAATGCTATCGATTATGAAAATTCATACACAAGTTACCACAACATAAATACCAAGGAATTAACGATCAACCTTCATGTCTTATAAATATATTTTTATTATAAGTATACACTATTATATGAAATTACTATGAGAATTCTTTGATATTTGAAATTAAATAAATGATATTGTACAATTTGTCTAGATACAACTTTGCAACGACATTTCTAAACCGCATGTAGAAAAGTCATTGATTCAAAGATGACTATTAGCTAAAAGTAAAAACTTGAGCACAACACTTGGAGCATGTGAATGTAGATAAATTTTGTGACAATTCAAGAAATTTTTAATAATGTAAATAACAAGGGTCGTCTCATTGCATCTACAATCATTGTTGACATTTAACATTAATTAGTATTATTTTGTACATAAAGCATACAATTGTTGTGTTTAGAATTGTAATATTAACATCTAAATAATTTAAGATATGTTTATCATCAAAAGTTCAAGTGGTTTTAGGTAATATAATCATAAAAAATTTAAAATATTATTATTCATAATATCCACAAAATGTTCAATAATATTTCAGAAAATGAATTTGAAATATTTGTAATAAAGGTTTTCAAAAAAAAAACTTTTTTAATCAAATTTTTAATAACATTTTTCTCAACCTCAATAATCAACCAAAAAATATTAGTCACAACCAAAGCAGATAAATCTCAAGTCATTCCTCCACCAAATGGTTCCTAAGTAAACAAAATTGTCTTGATAATCCATTATTTGTAGACCATAATAAAGAAACAATTGGGCAACTTGTTACTTGTCATATAGTTTAAAGCCATTCAATGCCCGAACCAGCAACTCCCCAAACAGCTCGTCAAATTATCAACCACAGAAGAAAGAGCTTCCGTTTCTCAGTTTTCTGCAAGGAAACAAGCAAAATGTATGGAAACTTAAAGAAAGATTTGACCTAAATCTGGATTTCAATTAGCAAGAGAAAACAAGTTTTAAATGTGAATAAAAAAAAGATTATCAATGTGAAAAACAAATGAAGTTTGCATTTATAAGATAAAGAGAAAGTTGCAAGATGTAATCTGTTTTGAACTCCAGTGAAGTTCTTCCAGATTATAGTGGCAGTTCATGTTTGCAATTGAATTTTTACTTAAACTTTGTACTTTCTGTCTATCTTGTAGTTTTATCACTCTCTTTTTGGGTGATGAATGATTTTGTTGGAAGTAATCTAATGGTTACCTCTTTGATTAGTTGAAAAAATTTGTTCATACCCAAATGGAATTTACAAGACTTACATTTTTCACAATAATAACAGAGAACTAATCAACAAAAATAACAAATGACACTATTATTTAGAAAATAATAACATTTATATGAGATTGATGATAGCCAGTTAATTCTTGTTTGCAAATTAGAAATAACATCATTAGTTAAACTATGCCTTGTCCCACGAGCTGAGGAAGGGCCATGAGCATTTAACCTTGAAGGGAAAGCAGCAGAAGTGACAAAAGAAGAAAGACAGACCATTTGTCTCTGCTTGGCATTTTCCTGCATCAACATGTCAAGCTTTGTTGGCAAATGGCCCCATGGATTGTCTTTTGCAAACTTTCCATAGTCCCTTAGAATAGTATTGAAAGGCTGTATGGAATTGTCATTTCGCTTTTTCATAAACACATAAGATCACGGAGCAATAAATCATCTTTATTACCCACTTGTTTCTTGCCATCAATGCAAGGATATGAACAAAGGTGCACGAGCTTTATGTTTTATAATTTTGGCAAGTACTGTAAGATAGGATGTTTGATTAAAACTCTGGCCCTCAATTATTAGCATAATCATTTCAGTGTATCCAATGTTGTTTATAACAAAATGAAAGAGAGTTCAATTTCTTCTCTTCAACCATATGTGGAGCTCAGAGATTTAGGTACAACCACAGGAGATTATTGTAAGAACTGCTCTCACATGTTCATTATGTAAAGTTTGCACAACTACATGTTACCAGCTTTCGATTTCGGATAGCCAAGGAGTGTCTCTGCACTGGTCTCAACAGACATGTTGCCCGCGACGGACGAAGCAATATGTTGTGTTTTTGCAAAAGATGGCAGCTCAGATAAGTGCTGATCACAAGCAAGATAATTGTGAAGTCCACACAGCTTAATTTTTTTATCCATTTTGATATGAATCGATGATCCAATCCTTTGGGATCACCTATCATATATTATGAATTGAGATTTGTAGATAGAAAAAAAAGTAAAAGAACTTTAATCAAATCTTCATTCAACATAATCTATTCTCTGAATTCCTTATTAGATAAATTATCTGACTTTTTCTTTCTAAATTCTTAATAAAGTCTCCAAGGTTTTTATTGGACTATTCGATAACCCATCAAATTGTCCAATGCTCACAAACTAGGTTCCAACCACTCTGTTGGACTGTCCCATCGTACCTAATTAGATTATCTAATGGCTTATCAGATGACTATCAGACCATTTGTTGAACATTTGATAGAATTATTTTTCCTCTCTCGATCTCCATCGATTTGTTGATTGCTCCTTTGTATCATCTAAGAGAGACCTGAGGCAATGGGTTCTCTTTTACATCTATAATTTTTTTTTGCATAAAATTCAACCAAATCTTAAATTAACATTAGAACCCTTCCACATGATTTTTCATCACTCTCAACATTTTATTGCATGAATAAGATCTTTTCTTCTTTGAAATTCTAAGAAAATCAAATTAAAACAAGGGAAAACTAAACTTGAAATGAAAATAAGACATTGTGTTTGCTTTTTCTTGGATTGAATTCCTAATTTTAGTCCTCCATCATGCAGATTTGTTCCTCAGGTTTGCCAATGATGCCTTAGGTTGTGAGAATCCCTTCAACTCTTTTTAACTTCTCTTGCACAATAATCTCTTGCTAAAAGTTTATTATATCAATTTATTAATTTATTTTAAATTTTATTTATTTTCTAAGCTTTGACATTACATTAAATTACTAATTCAAATCCTATTTTATTAATTTTTTTATACCCTTTAGACATTACATCACTTATTTGATAACAACAAAGCAATTATATTATGTTTATTAATACTTTTTTTAAGTATTATTTTTAGATAATATATTTCAAGAACAATTAGGCTAATTATGTGAAGGGCTTAATCATGTAACTTAATGAACTTGATGGAGGTGTTTAGGTGATCATCATAACTAGTACCAACATAAACACAAGCTTAAGCTATAAATGAGAAGATGTGTTATTGAGACATTCCATTTTGATAGTTAAAATATTAAAACATATAAATTTTTTTAAATACTTAAGATTTACTTAATGTATATATTTCATCTTATTTTATATATATTATATTTCTTAAAACATTATATTCATAATAAATTACATCATGTATTAAAGCTAAACCTAGTTAAATTTGCAAAACTATTGAATTGAGTGAGGTTTTTATTGGTTGAACTAATTGTATGTATATGATAAACCCATAATATAATATGATTAACTAATATTTAGATTAGACAGAATGTTAATTGAAGACAATCTTGACTAATATGATTATTTACACTTGTATGATTCCCTTATTGTACATGCATGTTGATGGCTTACTTGAGAGATAAATATTGAGATTTGGTGTTTTTCAACTTTATATAGTAGATGTTATATTTTATATTTATATGATATATTCAATGGAGGATAAAAAAAGGGATAGATCCAGAGAAAGAGCAAAGTAGAATCTGTGTTACAAGCATAACATCATAATAAATACGATCCATTTAATAGAATATTGAGAGTAGAAGACTTAAGTTGTGAGCAAGTAGGATTCCATTTTGCTAATACAATATCAACTTTGTACTTGTATGATATTTATTTCACATGAGAGCATATTATTAAGATTTAATGATGTATTGAGCATGTTTGCATCACAAGAGTACGATCCCTTTATTGTACCCCTATGATTCATTTTGATTAGTGAGAATGAGCTTGACGTAGGACTTATGCTAATGTGCAATATTACATTACACTACAATTTTTTAGGAGCTTAGAGCTTGGATGTCACATAATTTTATTTTAGTTTTATTATATGATATTATCATCATATTTATATAGTTTATTTTATAAATAAAAATGAACTAATTAGATGATAATGATTGTTTGGATGGTGGTGTCAGTCTTATATCATACTTGTATGTTATTTAAATTGGACAATATGATTAGTTGAGTAATATAATTAATGGCTAGCTTGATTAAATTTTTAGAAAATCAATTATAGTCATTTGAGAGAGTTCTTGGAGCCATTGAATGCAATCTTAAGACTATATAAAGGCCACTAAACAATAGAGAAAAGGTTAATGCTTTACTTGTCTATCATTTAAAAGACTTGTTCATTAAAATCATGTTACAATTAAAGGACTTAAAGAAATGAAAGACTATAGGTTTCTTATCATTCCTTATCTTATCAGCCATTATTTCATCCTTCTTTAATGAGTTAAGTTGCAAGCTTTGACATTCTTTTTCTTTAAGTAACATTGCATACATTTATTGATTGTTATGATAATGTTAGTGTGCCTCTTGCTTAATTGTAAAATTGGTTATCAAATTATTCTAATTGTGCTTTACTTTGGTTAACTTGTACCATTGTTGAAACTTTTACTTATCTTTTTATTAGCATTATTAACCCAATTATAAATATTATAAAGATGATTACATAACCAATTTGTTTATTATAATAGTTGTTTGAGTTTTATGAACATGCAATTTAAACTTTGAGTGTAGTTGATTTTGTTTGGAGACTCTTGATCAAAACAAAATTTATCTTAACTTTATCATGGGCACTAAAAAATAAGGCCACAACATATTAAAGACCGCTTCATCATTAGTACAAGATGTTGATAATAAGGGAAAACAACTTTGTAATGATGAGATTGGCTTCACTTTTTGTTATAATAGGAATTCATATATTAAATAATGATATTAAAAGATTGTGTTTCCCTTTGTAGATTATCATGCAATATTTTATTTATTACTCCATTATATTTATCAGTTATATTACTATATTTTCATTCCATTTTATTACTTGTAGCTAGCAACTTTCTTATTGAACATACCATACTCATTTCTTATTTATAAAACTTGTTAAGATGCAAATATTTACAAAACTAAGGGTTTTAAATAATAGCTTGGGTTTTTTAGTTTGAGATCATGCTATATTTTATGAGCATAACATGATTCTGTATATGAGGACAATAAGTATTTTTATTAAGAAATATTTTATTAGCTTTTGGTTTGTAAATTTTCATAATATATGACAATTGGATAATATGTCATGCTTTTCTTTTTGGTTGTGTTAAATTAGATATTTAAATTTGAGATGTTTTCTCTATCATCCTCACTTATTTTAAATTATATCCTTAGTAATTTTTTGTTCCAAACTCTATTATTACCTAGCAAATTGGTACTTAAATGTATTTTATCAAGTTTATTAGATTTATACTAGGTAGAACATAACATATTCTTTAGTTGGGACTATAATATATGATTATGATTTATGATTATATGAGAATAAGACACATAATAATTAAAGAAGGAAAATAAAATATAAAAGCACTATAATATTCTTATCTATTTGTATATGTCATGATTTCATGACATGCATTATTTTTAATTATTGATATTTTATATTATGCTTTTGGCTTAACTTTCATCTGTTGAGCATCATACTCATTCCATAACATCATATTTTCTAAGTACACATGACACTATGAAAGAGAATTTTACAGATTGAAAACAATTATCAACTAGTAAGATTTATAATTCACCTTTTAAAGCATATTATTTGTTATAGTAGTATCCTTTTATGCAAAACATTTTTGAATAAGATTTTAATTTTATAAATCTTTCATTTTTAAAATATAAATTTATATATATTTTTACAACTCTCTAACAAATCCTTTTTTTATAATATCTTCTTATTAATCTTCATCTACTTCCTTTCTCTATTCTTGCGAACCTTATTGTCTAATCTATCTCTCTCTTTTTCTCATATTTCTAAAGTCACTTCCTTGTCATTAATAGAATTCAGGAGAGGGGTTCATAAAAAATCTTTTTATTTAATAAAAGATAAAATAATCAATAATAATTTTATTATTTGAAAATATTATAGAAATTATAAATGATTTTTGAAATTACAAATCATATATCAATATATTTTTTATGTTGAAATCTCCTCAATGGTATACTCAAATTTTCAATTTGACCACTAGCAATATGACACATATTTTGAAACATCAAAAATAATAATTTTTAAAAAATAATTATACATATAGCAAATACAAATATCATAAGTTGAATACATGGATATTGTATATTAAAATATTTATCCTATTATTCACTCTCTTAACAAGTTTTTTCTTACTCTTATCTTCTTTTTAATGTCTTTGTTAGCACCCTAAAGCTTATCTCTATATTCATTAAGGTGGTAAAAATACCATATTCATAATTTACCCTAATTGCTCTAAGAAAATACAAGTTATTAAATATATTGCCTTTTGATTTCTTTAAATTTTACAAATTTATAATAAATCAAATAAAAAAATAAAAATCACAAAATAAAACACCAATAAATATATCTTAACTAACTATATCCAACAACGTACTTAAAATTACATTTTAAAATATATTGCAAATAGACAAACTTTCTAAGATGCAACAAAAATATTATTATCTTATCTAGTGTATGAAATCTGAAATATCAATTTTATTACAAAAAATATAAATTTTTACAAACTCATATATCTAAGTTTTTTTATTCATACATATTATTTCATATATATTGTTCAATCATGGGTCAAAGGTATAAGATAATTAGTGTTAATATATATTTCAATAGAGAAATAATCTTATATATTAGATAATTTTTATCACATTATATGTGTTGTATATAGATGTTAAAGGTTTTCAAAATAATAATAATAATAATAATAATAATAATAATAATAATAATAATGATAATATGTTGGCTTTTAGGAAAGTTATAAAGTTAGAGAATAATAATGTATTAGGGTTTATAACTATAAAAAAAATTGCATTATTTTTATCTATTTTAATAGACATAATTATTTGCAAAATTTACTAAAATACATCATCGGTTGTTTATAATCTAGGCTTCTAAATAGAATAAAACATTTGTTGTGAAACAAGTCAGTTGCAAATCAGGTTGATAGATTTCAATTAGTTTTTTTTTTTCAACTTTAGTATTAAATCATATCACAAGCCAAAGGCAGTATATGCATGAAATAATTAAAAAATATTGAATTGATGTTCCTTTGCACTCAATCTTTTTCAAAGTTTTTAAAAATATTATGTCAAATAAATTTAATAAAAATGTTTTTTTGAATGAAAAATGATATTTTTCATAACTTAGAAAATGTGTATTCTTTTCGAAATCCAAAGCCATGTTTTGACCAAAACAAATCACGTTCTTTAATAGTTCAACTCTAAAAAATTTAGTAAGAAATGTTTTTTTTTTCCAATTTAGAATCACATGAAAATTTAAAGAATATTTAATCTAAATTTTTAAAAAAATTATTTCAATAATAATGTTTGCAATTAAATATGAGATTTTTGAAGGATGCTTAAAAAGAGTTCAAAAATATATTTGATATTATAATTTTTTTTAAAATATTTTTAATATTTTTAAAAAGAGTGTTCCATCCATTTTTAATGATTTTTTTAAATAATAATTTTTTAAATACTTATCTGGAAGAAATTTCAAAATAAATAAAACTGCACTGCACGTCTGTTTTTGTCCCGCTTTGATACCCTTGGCGTTGGTGGTACCTTTATTCTCGTCCGCTGATTTCTTCCCGGAGAAGACGCTTCTGATCTCCTTCGTCGAAGGTGAAGCCCTGGCCCCCTCTCTTGTATTGCCTTTTCCAAGCTTTCTCCGATCTGCGATGTTGTTTTTAGGTTTTGTATGTGTGTGCTTTTGATCGCTATTTTTTGGGAGAACTGTAGGGAACATGTCAGACGAGGAGCATCACTTCGAGTCAAAAGCCGACGCTGGCGCTTCCAAGACTTACCCGCAACAGGCCGGAACCATCCGTAAAAACGGGTATATAGTCATCAAGGGAAGACCTTGCAAGGTCAGTGCTCGCCTAGTCCGTTCAAATTTTTGCGGACTTGTGCAGCTTAATTGATGAGTTTAATAAAACTTAGTCGTGCATTCTCGTTAAAAATGTTGCAACAGTTCCTATTCTGGCTCTTCAAATTTCATTAGTTAGTTTTTATTATTGAAGGCTATATTACCTGGATCAAACAGGTTGACGAGTTATTGTTGGGGGATGTCTCAGAAGTGGAATCATTGGTGCAAAGTTTTTAGATTATATATGTAGGATTATTTTCTTAAGATGTTGAGATGCTTTATGGTGACAAAAGAATGAGACTGGAATGGATGGCTAAAATGTATAATACTTTGGCAACTAGGATTAGGTCATGAAATGATGATGTTGGAGTCCTATATTCACAATCGGATGTAATTCCAGAATGAGCAAAATGAAGTCTAGTTGTGATGCTTGGGATTGAAAAGGGTTGGACTCGTTAGTAGTGAGAGTGGCTTTGGTATTCTTCTAAGGAGAGTTATATAGCTGAGTAATCTAACACTAGAAATGATGGAAAAGTTTATAGGCCATTCATGTAAAATGATGATCTTAAGATGTCAAAATGCCTTTTAAGGAGACAAGACCATGAGTATAATATAGGATGGTTAAAGTGGACAATATCTTGGCACTTTGTATCAAACCGTGAAACTTGTGCTTCTTGAGTGAACTTTATGACTTCAAAAGAATATAGTTTTTTTTGAAAAACATTATAAATAGAAAATTTTACTTATTCAGTAAGTTGTTTTTGGTAAATATGTGGGATTTTAATGTAGGAGGAAATAAACTGTCTAGTAAAAAATAGTTAATTTTTTTGGAGAAGATGATAGCATTTGATGGGGAGCCAATGGGAAAGCTCTAATTTCTGCCATAAATTAAGAGAGGAAAGAAAGAATGGCTTAGGAGGATGCTTGTATGAGAGAGAGAAAAGGGAGAGGAGGCAAGAATGATATAAGAGAGAAAGAGTAGTGTAGGAGGAAATAAAGCACTTCTAATTTGGAAAGATAGTAAGCATCTCCATAAGAACCATGCCAACACTCAAGGTCTTGGGAGAATTGGGTATAAATTCACTATGCTCTACTTTCTTTTCCTAAAAATAAGTGGCCTTATACAAGCTAATTACAATATCCATATGTAAAGAAAAAAAGTACTATGCAATATCTCTTTATGAATTAAAACATTAAGTGAGAACAAATCTTATAAGTGTTTTTTGCCATGGTTTATGAAAATAATTTATTATATTAGAAAAGAGATAATATGCAATAAAAAGTTAAAAGAAAGAAAATCCCAAATAATAGAATTCTACATAATTTTTTTACCATAGTCTATGACAAGAATTTTTTCTTTTGTCAAAAATTGGATTCATTTTACATTTATGAAGTATGATTTGGGACCGTTATGATCAAATTTGACTTATTTCCCTTCATCATTACCATTTCTTGATGCAAGATTTTGGTTGCAATGCTTTTGTTTAAGCAATTGTGCTCGATTTATGCTTGACTTAATACTCGTGTTGTATTAGCTCACCAAATGGTTGTCCTGCTTCAACTCTACTCGGTCAGGAGGAACTTTGCTCTATAGAATTACAATCCAAATAGTCCTCTACCAAGTGAGGTGCTATAGATCATCTTATGTCATGTTAGTTTATCCAACTAGGAAATTGCATGGAGCATCAATGCTAGACATTTCGTTAGTTTTAATACACCTTAAATCTCAAGAAAGTTGGATTTTGATTGCAAGGTTAATTATTCATTGGCAATAACTATACTAGAGTTTCCTTGCAAACTCCTATGCTATCATATTCCTTTAAAATATAAAATATTCTTGACATTGTAAATTAGGGTAATAAGCTTCTTGGAAGACAATTGAAGAACATAAGCATTAGAGCCTACTTTTATAAGAATTTTGAATGTCTCACAAACACTTATATATAGTTTCATGTGCTTATTGGCAGAGTAATAATCATGCCTGATTTTGATTAACATATATTTACATTCTTCATACTCATTTGAAAATCTTGTATGATAATAGCTTCAACATATTTAATATTTCTTTCTTCAATTTGGATCGTTACTTGTTCATGCGTATGATAAAAGTCTTGTAAATGTAAAGGTAGAATCGAAAAATTCAATATTCCTTTGTATGCCTCTTCTTAAAGAGGGTCAATAAAATTTAGATTATAATAAACATATTGCTTGCTGTTCCTCTTGAATGCATTGTCGGGATGAAGAAACATCTAGGGATGATAGTGGTATGCATAATTGTTTTTATTTAAATAAATATATAATCATCTATTATTATGAAAGGTGGATCTAAAGTAATAAGCTTATCACATAATTCCAAGTAAATCAATTTAAAATTAGGGAAACACAAATAATCTTTGCATAATCTATTAAATCCCAATATTTTTTATTTTAATGTGCCAACCATCATTTGAACTCATGCAATGCATTTGTGGCTTTATTATGATTCAAGGTCTGTGTTGGAATGAAAGAGAAAATAAATAGGTATTTAATTCATTTGTCGTACTTATGATCTAAATGTTTTTGGATATTAATTAACTTTAATGCATGGTAATCTATGCTTAGGGTGAGTTTCTAATGTAAAAGATAGTATTACCAATGTTATATTGACCATAAAATCACATAAAATTCCTTTTTTTTTGCATCATTCAAATTTTCATTGAAAAGTGCAATTGGGTGATTATTCTTGCTTAGAACACTACATATTCCTAGATTAAAGTGTCATATGTAATGTTGTGTGTTTTATTCAAATTTGGTTATTTGAAGACTGGTGAAGAGATTTTTAATATGTTTATTTGATTGAATGTTTTTTTGCTTTTAGGTTCTAATGAAATTTGTCCTTCTTTTGGAGGTTAATAAGGGGCACTCTTATAGAACTAAAGCTGCTATTGAATCTATAATAGAGGGTAGCCAATGCTAGACAATTCTCAACTTTAATGATAGTATTGTGGATTGGCTAATCTATTATGGTTTTAACTTTGATGGGATTGGCTAGATTCCTTCAGATGAAACTATGAATTCTAGAAATCTTATTTTTATTTGCTTGAAAAGACTTTTTAGATGCAAATGAAGTTTTTCAGCTTGTATTTTCTAAATTATCTAAAGGTGGTAAAAGTGTATGCGATTGTCAAAACTAAACTTCAATGTCATTGAAGTAGACTAAAACTTTTTTTAAAAATGGTTGCAAAATGTTTTTTTTAAATCTCTTGAATGTTTTAAGGGCTTTGAAAAAGGCAAAAGGCATCATTATTAGCCATTCGTATGAGCCATTTGGTGTTCTAAATGTACTTTTCCATTTGTCTCAATGCCTAGTATGATTCTGGTAATATTTTTTTTAATGTTCATTCTAATGTATAGGTTGGATCCAAAAAAGAGTTAGTTGTTATTTAAGGCGTGGAATTGGAAACCTATTTTTTATTGTTATCCTATTTATTGTTCTAATGTTGATACGCATTCACCATGAGTTGTATTGTTTGTGTCAACAGTGCAGGTACAGTATGCGGGTTAAGGCTCTCATACAGTAATTCATTTTATTATAAGTCATCAATTTGTCCTTTTAATTTGGTGTGTTCGTTTTGATTCATTATAGTGCGGAAGGTTTGAAAACTATGATGTAGGTATTAGGTTGATGCAATATTGTATGCATACCATACATGGGAACACGGCTACAGAGCCTTCTAGGGTATCACTTTTTTTAAGTCAGGAACTTTGAATGGATGTTGATTTTGTAATGGTTTAGTGTTACCTCTTTGGTGTGCAACAAGGAATATCTATTAGAAAACTCTTTCTTTAGGTTCTTATATCCATTTATTTCAATTGCTAAATCAATATCAAAAGCATTCAAGTTTAAGTTAAGGCAAGTGCTATATGATGTGATGGATCTATTAATGGAATAATATTATTATTTGTAACACTTGTAGTTTCTTGGTGGTTGGAATTGCTATCTGTTCTTAGGTTAGCATTTATGGGTCAGGTAATACCTTATTCATGGGTTTATAGCTTAATTGCTTTATCTTCAAATCTAAATACATACGTGTTTTTTACCTATAATGTATAATATTCTAGTTGTAAATTATGTTGTCCTTGTAAATTGTAGTTTATATCCATTAGAAGAGTTCAAACTTGATTGTTTTTTCGTAGCTACTTATTTTGATTAAAACCTAACATTTGACCCAACTTATGTGGAAAGGTTTGAGGTGTGGTTAAGGTTTCAAATTACCTTATGTGAGTACATGAGTTGAAATAACATTCATAGTAATATTGTAATTAATGACTAACCTACACCGTTTGCTGTTATAAGCCACAAACATACGTGTTTTTTACCTATAATGTATAATATTCTAGTTGTAAATTATGTTGTCCTTGTAAATTGTAGTTTATATCCATTAGAAGAGTTCAAACTTGATTGTTTTCTCATAGCTACTTATTTTGATTAAAACCTAACAGTTGACCCAACTTATGTGGAAAGGTTTTAGGTGTGGTTAAGGTTTCAAATTACCTTATGTGAGTACATGAGTTGAAATAACATTCATAGTAATATTGTAATTAATGACTAACCTACACCGTTTGCTGTTATAAGCCACAAACATGCTAAAGATCTTCTTTTGCATCTACACATTAATGGCAAACACGGAGATATAAATGCTTCTCATAACTCTTATAGAATTGTCCTTTTCATTTTGTTTTTCATCACTAAGGATCATGCATCCTTCCTTTATGGTTTCGTTCAGATTTGTAGTGCTCATCTGTTCCTTAAATCGTGGTTGACCATACAATTTCTTGTTATGGTCGTGTTAATAATATTTGATCCATGATGTCTTTTTTATGTCAACTTAGGTCATGTCTTTTTTTATCTAGTTTTGTCTCTCTTGCTAAGGTATTGAACTAGTAGATTTTGACATGAACAATGAGTTTCATTTTTGCAAAATAGTTTTGTTGATAATTATTCACCTTACAATCAGAAAAATCTTTAGTTGGGTAACCTTGTTTGGAAATTTGTTAGGATCATGGGCTTCATCAAATGCTGGGGCATCTACTTCGACTTTTCTATGTATGTCATAATCCATATCTTTATATCGGTTTCTATGTTGATAGTTTCTTCTAACCCATCTTTTCATCTCTAGGGAGGTAAGGGTATGTAGTCTCTATTAGTCATGTCATTGCATTATTGTAAAGTAGGTATATTATGTCTTGGTTGGTTATTGAGTTATAGTTGTACTTGTTTATCTAAAATTTGTTGGAGTTCCTCATTTTTAGCTTCTAATCTTTGATGGATTAGTCTAAGACGTTTCTTGATGGGCTACTCTAATTTGTTTTATAGATATGTTCTTTGGTGCTATGTTATATAATATAAGCAAATTATGATGTTTATGTGATGAGGACATCATGTTCGAGAAGGACTTTCGACGTCCAAGGACCTGGTCTTGAAAAAAAAAAAAAAAAAAACAAGGCCAAAATCACTATTCCTGCCACCGACAGCCGCCTCCGCCGCCACAGTGAACCGCCCGCCGCCGTTTCGAACCGCTCGTGCCCGAACCGGATCCGGGTTTGCCCGAACCGCTGTGCATGAGTCCAGCCAGGCGCCTACTCAAGCTACCTACCGGATGACCCGCGACCTGTAACCCGCGCCGACCCACGCCAGCCCGCACCGCCGCCGCCGTCGCCGCGCCTCCAGCCATCCGAAATTAGGGATAAATAAATGAATGGACTTAATTTTTCATTATTTTTCTCAGATTTTTAGGAGTCTGTTTGTAATTTTTAGGTGATTTTTAGTTTACCCATGTGTCCTTTAGTATTCCCATGTTATGAGTCAAAATGTCTTTTGTACCCTTATGGATTCTTATATAAGGGGAAGTCCTCTTCTGTTGTAAGGGATATTGGATAGTTAATGCAAGCTTTTTGAGTGTTCTTTGCTTCCATTCTGAGTTCGTGAGTGCTCTGAGTGTCTTTGGCGTGCCGACTCGTCAAAGCTCTGATACTGGGAGGAGGGACGCGAGGTCCAAGTGGTGAGACGCCACTCCAGTCTATCATCTTCCTTCATCGCTCAACCATCTTCAAGTTGAAATTTTTGTTTTTCCTCGTCTTCCTTTTTACGAGTAATTTCCATTCCTAGATTATTAATTTGTCTTCAATATATTTTCATTCTGCGAAGTGCAACTTTTACTATAAATTATATTTTAAGTTCAACTGGTACTTAACCAATCTAAGTACTCCCTATTTCTGCGTGTTTGAAAGTGTGTAGCCGTAATCGATTTAGCGACTTCTTAGCCGCTAACGATCCTAAGTTTAGTTAGGATTCATTGGTTGGTGCCTTTTGCGTTCAACCCTCATCGTATCTAGGTGTGTGTCCCTTAGGGTGACGGCCCTGCTCTTTGTTGTGCATCAGTCACGAATTTTCTAACTAAGCAATTTTCGTCTAGTCCTACACCATTATGACTATAACAAAACTAATAATTTTTTTGAGAAAGTTGGAGAAATTGTTTGTGAACAAATATATAATTGATTGAGAAAACTAGAAAAATATGTTAAATTAATTAGCCAAGTAAACTTCTCAGTGAAATAAATGAATTAATATGATTACAAATCGGCCGAAGGACTATTCTATGCAGTTCTCACTTGCAGGTGATCACTCTTTAATACTCGAGTGGGTTTATTGATATGGTGACCAGTTGATTTATATGTAGAGTTGTTTTATTTGATAAAATAGAAAAGTTCTTTAACTTGCATGCAAATAAAAACACCTTTGTTCTTTTATTTTGTAATATTCAACTATATCAAAAAATAAATTGTCAGAGAGTACAAGGCTTACCCTAATTTTTGCCAAGTTGTAGTCACACCATGTAGATTTGACCTGTCAATCCTTGAAGATTAGTGGTTCCAGTGGGTCTTGTTGTTTTTATGAAGCATTCTCTAGATTGTCTTCAACTTTGATGCCAAATGATGGGAAGCTAATTAGGAGGCTCACAATTTAGGCTATAAATTGAGGGAGAGGCTAGGGTGGATGTTTGGTTGAGAGAGAGGGTGAAAGGAGGTGGCTAGGGTTTGAGAAGAGAGATTTGGGATAGGAGGCTCCAAGCACTCCTAATTTGGAAGTTAAATGAAAATGTGAAGGTTACCTGAGGGATGCATAGGAGTAGCTAAGCTTGGACAAATAGAATGCTTGAAGAAGGGATAAACTTTACAGTTAAGGGGTTTGGATATCTACTTCCTCATCTTTTGAGACCCCAGTTTTTGCATTTTAAAAATGACTAGACTGCTTGCTATGAAGGCCAGAAAATGTAGATTGGGAATCACAAGCTAGTTGGGCCATCACACGAAATGCATCACTATTATTGCACGTATGACAATTATCATTAATCTTTGAACAATTTTTGGTCTTTGAGCATGGAACCGTCGCCTGTCACTGTCTGTTAGTTGTTGAACCAATACAAAAATATCTGACCACCAACATTGATAGCCATCTCTACCAAAATTTTGATTGCCTGAATAAACCATTGGGTGGTTGTTGGTGATTTGGGATAAAGATTTGGTTTCATTAATTTATTTTTTGAAATGGGTTTGTTGGGTGCTCCAAGCATCTCCATGTATAAGGCTAAAGGTTAAATTGTAACCATCGTTAGTTGGCGATAACAGGATGGTGATATCAGGCCAATGGAATCTATATATAGATGATTTATGTGGCTTATATATAGATGATTTATGTGGCATATCCACAAGCATGAACACGCCGATGTTTATTGGATTAATGACGGGAGTTTTCTTGTCAAAACTGATAATTTTTTATAATTATGTAGATTTTTACTTGTAAGCCATAGAATGATTGGCTGTGTGCATTTGCTTTTTTTTTGGGATGAGTCGATCTTTGAATAAGACCAACTGCTTTCTTATTATCCTTTTGACTAATGGCAAGTGCTTATGGCACTGTGCTTCATAAACAGGGCTAATTACTCTTTTTTATATTCCGCAGAGGAGATATTTTATTTTATTTTATTTTTTTTGTTAGCTGGCCTTTTTTTTCATGTTTCTCTGTTACTATTTCAACTTTTGCTCTGATATATTTTTGATTCAGGTTGTTGAAGTTTCAACTTCCAAGACTGGGAAGCATGGTCATGCAAAATGTCATTTTGTTGCAATAGATATTTTCAATCAGAAAAAACTTGAAGATATTGTTCCGTCTTCTCATAACTGTGATGTAAATCAAATTTTATTTTTCCAGAATTACCTTCTTCAAGCTGAAAGTTGACGTTTGTTATTTCAAAGCTCCCTTAATCTTAGTTAGCTACTGCCCTTCAGGTACCCCATGTTAACCGTACTGATTATCAGCTTATCGACATCTCGGAAGATGGTTTTGTATGGCTAATTCTACTCATTGTTAGTGTTTCTGAATTTTTGATTGAGTAAGACTATGACACATAGAATTTGTCAGGTGAGCCTGTTGGCTGAAAACGGCAATACTAAAGATGATCTTAGGCTCCCAATGGATGAATCTCTGCTCAGTCAGGTGTGTTCTAAGATTAAATGAATTTTCAAGCATGTTCTTTTCTAAGATGTTCCTCTGGCTTTTAACGTTTAAATGAAGTGATTATTAAATAAATTTTCAGGCATTTTTCTTTTCAGCTATGTTTTTGGATTTATCAGATGATCTGAATGTTTGGATATATTCAGTTGAATTTGTAATCATTTTTAATTCAATTTGTTGAGGTATTATTTCTATAGCTTTTTGGCCCTGAAATTAATTGAAGAATGTAATTGCTGCTCACGGATCATTTATTTTTTAAATAAATCATATTTGAGATTTTCAAACTCATTTTGCCTTGGAATTTAATAGTTTTTAATGTCTACTTTTGTCACATAATCAAAATTATTACTGCTCATAGATAGTGAATACTTTTCTTTGCTCTTCCAAAACTTGTAGAGAAATTGATTAGCTATATGTGTCGTTATTAATACCATTTTGATATTTGATGAATCTAATTCACATTTCTGTTAGTATTCAAATTTCTCATCTTCTATTTTTTAAGCTCTTGGCATCACTATAATTTATTTTTTATATAGTTCACTTATTTAAGATTTCGTGATTAGAATATTAAATGCACACATTATTAGTTCTCTCTCTCTTTCTAATTTTTTATTGTCTATATATATGTTTTAATCATGGTTTCTCTTGCATGAGTTTTACACATGATCATTGAGGATATCTTATGTGGTATTCTTCATGTTTAGTTGCCAACCAATGTGATTCTTAGACCTACAACATATGACTAATATCATATGTAGCTAATCTTATGAATTTTTTTTTGTATTAAAACTATTTATTAAGTTATCGATTTATTGTGTTGGAACTTTTGTTCCTGTGTAACTTGTTTATTAACAAAGTCATTTATTTATGATCAAAAGTTTTTTGCTCAAGTATTACTAGATTATCTCTTTAGGTTTACTTGATGAAATATTTGGAGACGATGCAATTATCATTGGAGAAGATTGAGCTTATTTTGCAAAGTAATTGAGTTGACATAATGGTCGATCCAGTGTGTTTTGTGGAGTCATCTTTACTTGGTATAGAATGTTAACTTATGATCCAATAAAGAGGTACTAAGAAGCGATGAGTGAGATGATGAGTATATGGGAAAAATATCCTAAAAAGTTTCTAAAATATTCGTAACATATCAAAAGATTTCTACAAAACTCGAATTTTTAATATCTTTATGTTCTATTAGATAAGTCATCGGATCATTCAATTTTGAGTTCAATAAGACAGATTTGAATCCACAAGGGATCTCTGTTGAACATTAATTAGACCGTCCAATGGTGATCGGACTATCCAACAAAGGATCTGATATTTTAAATATTATTATGCTTCAAGTCAGCTCTTTTAGACATCCATTGGACTATCGAGTAGCATCTAGTGATTGGTCTAATAGTTAATTGGATTATCTGTTGTCCAGGCAAATAAAACGGACTTGCAAACAATGTTCCATTGAATGCTTATTGGACCCTCTGATAGATCTTCTTATACTTTGGGATGATCAGGATTCACTTCAACAGATCGTCCGATGGTTGCATTGGACTATTTGATAAGCTTACAAAAGGAGGTAATGATCATCTATATTTCCTAGATCTTTGGCTAGCTCTTTATTCAAGCCCCAAATGGTTACATAGCCATAGCTCGTGTGCTTGAATCTAAGCTTTTACACTTGAACATCATTATAATTTCAATTAATAATACTAAAGATTAGCTTTAAACTGGGTTGAAGCTAGAAGCATTTTTTATTCATTATTTCTCGGCTTTAATTAGAAGTTATTTATTGAGCTAAGTGGTCCTTCATAAACAAGTTTATATTGATTTAGCATGCCTCCCTAATTATTCGATTGTTCATACACAATTATATTTTGATATTTACTTGATATCTTTGTTGGTCCTTTTGAGTCAACAATTATGATTTGTTGACTTAAATCATACATTCTTTACCATGTTTCACTTTATCTCCCTTTTTATAAAAAATTAACATTGTTCTGTTTGTGAATTTTTATCTGTTGATTAAACATGGTATGATATGATAATTCTCTGTTTTCTTCTTTATATCGAAGTAACTAGTTAGTTACCACCCCCAAATGAATTTTTCTTTAGTTAAAGCCAAGACTTGACATGAATAAATTTGTCAATAGATCAAGGATGGTTTTGCCGAGGGCAAGGATCTGGTGGTGACCGTGATGTCTGCAATGGGTGAAGAGCAGATTTGTGCACTAAAGGACATTGGTCCCAAGTAATGGCTGCCTGGCTTTGTATCTCTCGGCCTTGCAGGACACAGCGATGTGGGAGCTAAGCTATAAATGGATATGGTTTTGTTGCATGTTAAATGCTAAATCATCTTCGAGACCTCTCCAGACACTTCAATTTGTCACTGATCCAGCCCTGTTCTGTGATGTGTTATTTTGTGTTCAGCTCTAGTTTTTTTTTTTTTTTTTTAAACAAATTTACGCATGAATGGATGGCATCGTTACTGTGAGCATTTGTCCATGCAGGTTATTCTACTTGAATATTAAATAATATATGTCAAACAAATATACAATAAAATAAATGCATGGATTAAAAATAAAAAATGTCAAATAGTTTGAATATTCAAGGAGGAGAGATTACCGGGTGCTTGACCCAAATCTACAGGCCGAGCTCCTGGATTTGACTCAATCAATCCCGTGCTGCTCAAAAGTCTCCGGTTCATCAGCCCACAGAAACCAGGGTCGTCTTACTTCTTCGTCGTTCTACCTGTACGTATAAAGCATCGTAAAGCATCTCATCTCCTGGTTCCAATTTCCTCAAATGGCTCGTTGGGTGAGGCCGGAGGTACGCATCTTCACTAACTTGGACATTCTTTCAGTCCTTCATAAACTAATCTTTCATGGCGTTACAGGTGTACCCTCTCATGGCTGCCATGACGTTTGTGACGAGCTTGTGTGTGTTTCAGCTTGCAAGAAACGTCTTGATGAACCCTGACGTCAGGTAGTGAACCCATTTCCTCTTCTCAACTCCACCATGTAAGAAGAAGAAGAAGGAACGGAATTATACGTTGGCTTTGATGTTATGACTTGCAGGATAAAGAAAACCCATCGTGCTTCGGCTGTTCTGGACAACGCAGAGGAAGGATACGGCTACAGCCAGCATGCATTTCGCAAGTACCTGAGCGATCGCAAACCCCAAGTCTTCTCTACGCTGAACAATTTCTTCTCCAAGGAAGATAACTGAAAGAGCTCAATCAAACTTCATTTCATGGTTTTGGACTTTGATCAATAAGATTATGGTTTGAATTTGTATGTGCAGAATATATTCCTCGTGCTTGTGTGTATACCACTCTTTGTAATGAAGTTTCATCAAATGTTTACTTTAATAAACATGAAGCAGTACAGTGATTGATATGTTTGATTAAAATAAATAATGCTTTTTATTAGTTAAATTGATAATCAAAATGTGTAAACAGCATGATTTTAGGAATTTTTTTCATAAACGGTCGAATCAATTGATCTTCAAAAGGTTGGGAAAAGTTTGTGAGAACATTTCATATTTATATACCATCTGAGCATTTTGAAAGTGAAATTGTTTGTTCTGCAAGTCATAACATACTAGGCTTTATCTTTGAGCCCATGAGGTGTTTGTCACGACAAATATAACAGCCTTTTTTTTAAAAAAAAAGCTTATTTATATCGGGAGATTTATTTTACTTGGTTACATAATGGATTTATCTGTTGAGATATATATGTCTCATTAGTGCTTCATCACAGGTTACGAATTTATCTACCGATATAAAAGACAAGCCGTGAAACATGATAAAACAAAATCCATCTCATAAGCGGTGAAAAATAAACCATATGAATACCTTCTTATCAAATGTCATGCAGTATCAAAAGTAAACCAGATAAACATGTATACCAAATTTTCATTTCCATTATTTTATATGTTATATACTTACTGGGCCCGATTCCCTTTTGAATCATCATCCTCTGGATCCAATCATCATATCAAATGACCTTCAGCCGGCATCCATCCAGTTCATAACACTAGGCAGATATCTGATCCGAAGACCGATACCCTGCGATCTTATCCGCTAGGCCTAGTGCCACCAGGCAGTTATAGTACTGATACCCTGCGATCACATCCGCTAGGCCTGGTGTCATCAATATATACGGAGGTCATGGTACACATACACACTAGACAGATATCTGATCCGAAGATCGATACCCTGCGATCTCATCCGCTAGGCCTAGTGGTGAGGATAATGTCTCCAGGAATCCAATTTTCAATTTTTATTTTTCAACCATGTCACACATGTGATAAATATGCCAAAACCATATCAATATGTCAAACCAATTATATTTTATCTCATATTATGCTTTTTGTTTCAATTTCCTTTTTGTCATCTTTTATGCTTTCAGTTCAATCAGAAAATAACACCATAAAACATATATCAAGCAATGAGAAAAAAATCATGTAAAGAAAAACTGTAATGCAGCCCGTAAGAAACCATGTATCGAAATATAAATAAATACTATTGTGCTATATCACAGGTTACGAATTTATCTACCTGGATCTATTATTGCAGGACCTCTATTCTCAATTTCTGGAGTCCCTACAAGGTCACATGTGCAAAATAATTAAAATAAATAAAAAGGTTTTAAGTCACAAAAACAGCTTTCTAAAAGCCCTGCCAAATACTTCCCGAAATCCCCAAAAAAAATCCCAATTTTTCTCCTTGTTTCTCGCCGCGCCTGGACCGCGCGTCCGCTGAACCGGCCTGCGGTTCAGCTCAGCGGTTCAGCCGACTGAACCGCCCCTCTCTCCCTCTCTCTCTCCTCCGCCTCAGCCCGAACCAGGTCTCTCTCTCCTCCGCCTCAGCCCGAACCGGGCGCCTTCCGGTTCGGTTAACCAGAACCGGTTCAAACAGGATCATCCCTGTTTCTCACCCGACGCTGCTTCCCTCTCTCCTCGCCGCCGCTCGCGTCCGGCGGCTTCTAGCCGCTTCCATGGTAAATTTCTCGTTTCCCCGAATCCCTCTCCGGGAAATACCAAGCTCCTCTCGACTTCTTTCGCACTCCTCGACGACCAGTTTGCCGGAAAAACATTCCGCATCTCGCGGCCGACAACTCCGGCCACTCCTTTGGCAACCCAATACGTCTCCGGCCGAAAATAACCATTCGGCCGGCCTCTCTTACTCTCCCCCCACTCAACAGAACCCCAATACAGCAAAATAAAACGAACCATCTTACCTTGCCGCAGTTTCTCCGGCGAGCTTCCCAGCTTCCGTTAAATTTCCGGCAACTTTTCGCAATCGCTCAAAATTTTCCAAATAGCTTCTGTGCTTAAGAGGATTAACTCACCCGGGCTGATATCCTCGCCCGGGTGGACACGTATGTGTTAATTATGCCTTGTACCGACACGTTCGTGATTGTTTTGCAGAACACCCCCTGAACTTTTCCAAATTACAAATCTACCCTGGCCTGGCCGACAATTCCATATTTACAAATTTACCTTCCGCCATCCGATTTTAAACTAAATCGGAAATCCTAAATTGCAGATATATCCCGGATCTGAAATCCTGAAATTACAAATATATCCAAAAATTTAAAAATTCATAATTAATTATCCAAAATTCCAAAAATTACAAACTTACCATCGTTGGACTCGTCTCAAAGAGCTCTTCCTATTGGAATGATCAAATTAAGCTTATTTTTTTAAAAAAAGGCTGTTACATTTGTCATGACAAAATTTCTTCTCAATATATCAGTAGCCTGCTTTTCTTTTCAACAAAAACATTCTTTGTATAACATTTTATCTGTTGATGATGAACAATCATTGTTTGTTGATCAAAACTCATCAAAAGGTTACTCATTGAGCTCTTTTATCTTTCCACCATGGTTTGTTGATGGGTGTGAAGTGAAAATGTAAGAACTTGTCATTGCTTTTATATGATATGTTTGAATAAACTCAATTTAAGAATATTATAAACTAATAGAGCAACTACGAAACTAATTGCACAAACAAATAGATAAAGAAACTAAATATTCTGAAAATATCATAGAACTTAACAATATTAAAAATTATCATAGAAGAATCGGCGAAGTTCAGCAATCGTAGGCAAGCAATCGTAGCCAAGGAGCAAGAACAAGTAAGGAATCACAAAAACGATTGCGACAAATTGTGAAGAACAATTCTAATTAAGTTGCTCGTATTTTGGTTAATTAGAACCAACAATAAATCGAGCAATTCTAACCTGAAAATATTTTAGTTGGAGTCATTAAAGAAGTTTCTGACTACCAATATTTTTTCAAATGATTTATCTTTATAATCAATTGAATTTTTAGTTATTTTGAAGAATTGTAACAAAATGATAAACTCATACAAAATCATGTGACACCAATTGATATGAAAAACATAATTTATTGGTGGATTAGTACCAATAATACTAAACTATGTATTTCTAAAATTGTTAGACTTTTTTTTAATAAAAACGAAAATCAATTTATATTCTTTTTTGATGAAAGATTGTGTGGCTAATGAAAATTGATAGGATTGGTTTTGCATAATGATCATAAACAGCTTTAAAATGATGAAATTTAAAAAGAGTTCAAGTTTTTTAAAATGTTATTGTAATGCGTAGAGACTTGCATAAATTGATTTTTTTTATATTAAGCATATATTTTATAATCTTTTAAGAATAAATTAATTAAATTTTACTTATAATGAGTATTATATAATAAAGTGTGGCATTTTTTTTCATGGTGCAAGTAAAAATTAACAACAAACAAAAGTTTGAGTAAAGACGAGTAAACTTTGAATTCAAAGGTTTTTGTTGTATTGAAAGATACTTATCAATATGAATTCTAAGTTAATGATAACGCCATGTATTTTAATCATCTAAATTCAAAGACAAAAAATTACCAAAGAAAGTGTAGAAGAGAGAATGAGATAAAAGAAAGAGCGAATAAAATAAAAGAGATAGGTAGAGTAATGAGCAATGAAGGATGAGGTAGAAGAGACATGAAGGATAGAATGAAAGAGAAGAGGATCCCCATCATATATGCAGTTGAAATACACTTATTTATGGAGACCAACATTCGACTAAGATAATACTATGCAATTTCAAAATCTTCTATACTCACTTAAAATGTTGTTGAATGAAATGTTATTGTATTTGTGATTATAAAATAAATAAAAAAGTTGAAAAAGTCATAATAAGGTAAGTAAGAAGATAATAATGATTAAAGTATATAGACAACTCTTAAAAGAGAGGAGTAAATATTAAATGTAATATAATAAAGCATAACGATTATAGTGATACTAATTTCGTTGAAATTAAAAGTGCTTCAAAGATAAAACAAAAAGGAAAATCTTGTTGAAGAAATATTAGTATTTTATTCATGGGATTCATTAGAGAAAATATGATAAACACCAAATGATTAAAAAAATTATGAAATTAATATGAAAATATAAATCTTGATGAGTAGTTTATTATCAAAATTTGTTCAATAAATTTTGGAAGTATTTTGACATAGAAAGTGAAAAGAATACTAAGCTTTATAAAGTTTTGAGTAAATGATATATTAAACCTATAGTAAGTATATTATGCAACGGCTAGGCAAGTGGAGAGAAAGTGGAAGAGATTAACTCACAATTCCTATGGCAATTGGAGCAAAATGGAGAAGTTTGTGAAGAAGAAATGTTGAGGATTGAGAGAAGGAGCTTGATCTGAAAACATAGCATGTGGACCCTTTTTTTCAAAGCAAGATGAGTTTTCTTATGGTGTGCATTTTGAAATTCATTAGATTTCATCAGGATTCGTATCCTTAAGCATGTAATAAAGTTGTATGGGAAGGGGAAAACTTGTAATATGATTTATGTCCTTAAATTAGTTTTTTTTATTATATTGAATTGTATCGTACAATCTACTATATCATATTATATAATTGATTACAAAATTTAAATTTCATAGAAAATTTAAAATATATACATAAATATTCTAAAAATATTTTTAACTCAAAATGTTTGTATTTTATAATGTAAGATATTTATTATATTAGGCCACTAAATTATCTATTTTCTATTTCTCATACTGATTCTTTATTTATCATTGTGTGATTGAAGGACTAAAAAAAATGAAAATGAAGTCGAATCTCATCTCTATCATGAAATCTCTACCTAGCATCGTCTTTCATTCCCCATAGAATAGCATTCTTCTAAATATTTCATTTACTAATTGAAAACATTAATTCATAGGCATGAAAGCATACGTAAAACTTGTAATTAAACAACTAAATGTATCATGCTCTAAAATCATGTGAAAATCAATGTGTTAAACATTTTAATTCAAAATGTAATTAAACATCCTAAGGATTTTTATGTGTGATCATCCCTTAAAGTCCTAAACATCTAGCAATCAACATGCATCATCCATCAATCATAAACATAAATAACCTATGCAAACATACTCAAGTTTATGCCAAATATTATCATCATTTTAAAGCCAATAAAAAATTATAAAAATGATTTTACAGCTTCTTCCGAAGATTAAAGGGTCTTACCGATTCTACAACTACCTGCTTCATATAATATAATGAAGCATTTAGATATTTAATTGAATATTATCTAGATATTGAAATCAATGTTATCTAAAGTTAAATATGAGAGACACCTTGGTGTTACTTTAGAAAGTTAATATTATAATTTTTATCAAAATTATTTAAAATGATGTTAAATAAAATAATTAGTATCTTTAAATAATATTATCACTAATTTTCTGGAGCAAAGACAACGAAACGGTAATTCCTCACCCTTCCATCATATGATAACGATGCAAAACTTGTAGGCTTCCTGAAGCTCCACGAATCTTCTATTTGAACTCTGCATCAACTAGACTGAATAAACGAAGAAACTGGGATTAAAGAATCTACTTGATAATGAAACAACGTTTCGTGGGATGAATCATTGCTTCCAGTTGTCAAAGCCAACAAGTTTACAGATCAATCGGTTCCAGCACTTTGCTGATATTTACCTTAACATGAATGTTCTCAAGTATAGCAGGTCGAACATTAACAGAATAAAAGTGAGGATAAGAGAAAAAAATAATATTGATTATAACTAGATGCAACCTTCTTGTTAAGGCCAATACTTCATTATTGTAGTATTATCCCTTACCTAGATGCTTAGTATTGATGCTTTAAAATTTTCTTGGAAAAGGATAAAACAATGTTATTTAATGTCTCCAAAAACATGTTTGACAAACAAGTCCAAAATCATTATGAATATATTTTAAAAAAAGTCATTTAAATTTTTTTACAAATTTTTTAAGATAAAAATATGAGAATATTTTATTAAAAATTTTATTTATTTTTTTAAACTACTTTTCCTATAACCATAACATCTTCCTTTTTTCTTCCTGATGTGATGCTCATTCTCCTTTGAAAATTGATCTCTTAAGAAGATGCCTTGTGATTATAAGAAAAGAGAAAAGAAACTGAAAATTAAAAAAGAAGAGTTGGCACAGAGTAGTTTATAAAGATCGAGATAAATAAAACAAATAAATTACTATACAAGTAGGAAGCTTTTTATATAATTGATGTATTGTATAATATATCATGATCAATGGTTCGTTTTATACTTGTGTATTGCTTATCTTGATGTGAGTAGCATGACATATTCATATGTGCATATATTTTATAATTTTTATTTTTGTAATAAAAAAGATAAGAATATGAATATCTATAATTATATACACGATTAGTATAATTATATATATGTATATTAGTAAAATTGACAATACTTGTCTTTGTAAAATAAAATCTTTATTTGAAACAGTGAATTCAATAAAAAGAAAAAAAAATGAAAGAATTTAGGCTTTAATCATATCATCATACCAGGAATAGTAAGTAATATTGAAAAGTATGTTTTTTCTTTAATCATATCTTATAATATTGCTTATTTTACATTCTAATGATTACTACTTATTATGTAATTTAATGACAATGAAAACACCGATATCAGAACTCACATATACTTATAAAATTGAGAGTAATCGACTTAATAAAAGAAAATATTTATGTGATACATTAAAGATAATAAAAAGAATGAGAATGAAATAATTCAAATTTTAATCTTATTATCATGAGTAATAAGTAAATAATACTGAAAAAAATATTTCCTCTCCGACCTTATCCCATAATGTCGCTTTTCAATTTTTTTATAGAAAGGTAAAAGATTCTTTCCAAAACTAAATAACAAATTTAATAATTTTAAATGATTAATTCACTCTACATTAATGAGCCAAATTTTAATGTAGAGATTATCCTATGCTTATCATTTCCTTGACGTCACATTGTTTAGTTTGCTGTCTATTATTGTTGGGAATAATTTAAACTTTTATAATTAAAAATTTATATTAAAATAAGCCTTTTAAATATTTTAATCCTAATGATCTAAAAATATTCTACAATAAATTTCAAAATAAAATATTCATAAAAATATATAATATTACAAAACTTGGGCGGCACGTGAAACCATTTTGTCTTTGACTTTGTATCGGCCGGCGATTGTCCTTTGGTTGATCATAACGCGAACCACGCAAGCAATTTTGGTGGGACCCACTAGTTGATGTTTTTATTTTGTTAATATCATTAAGCTGTTGGAGAGACACGTCACGCTTTCTCGTAAAAATAAATAATAAATATCAGCTAAAGTTTTTAATAATTTTTTTTTCAACTAATTGAGCCAAAGACGTAAGCCAAAAATATCCATTCGTTCTTTAATGAACAGATATTTTGAGCCTTCATTGCAATCATTTATCAACACATTTAATATAATTAAAGAAATTGCTTTATCTATAAAATTAAAATTGGATTAAAAATATTAAGAATTAATTAAAATCGAATAATGTTTCTATGCATCATTCTTTCTTCAAATCAAAATTTTATCTCATCTTTTTTATATAAATTTTAATCGAATTAAGATTAAATCAAATATCTTTAATTTTTTTTAATTTGAGTTAGATCAACTTAAGACAAGGTTGTTAGTCGTACATACTGTCAGCTTTATATTGTATTTTTTTGTTAGATTAATTAAAATTTTCTTTTTTTTTTGCAAGTTTATGATGGGATTTGTATTTTTAAATTTAAAAAATAAAGTTTTAAGAAAGCTATTTTGATATAATAACTCCAAGTTCACTGGAATTGCTTTGCCAAAGCTTCTATGAATAATATTTAGTTATCAAGTGATTGTATATTTTTTTTGTTTTAGTTTTTTTACTAAAATATAAATTAATTAAAATAATTTAAATTATATTAACAAGTCTATTTAATTTTATTTAAAATAAAATTTTATCCAATTCTTTTAATTATCCTGCAAACGAGTTGTCATTCCTTGGAATTGTAAATGGATTTTGTCCATTATGTTTTAATTGCTTCATTTTCATTTTTATTTATTTTTATGTAATAAAATTTGAATAATAAAACCATTTTCACTATATTCAAGTCTTATAAATTGTAACTACAAACGTCATAAAGTTATTAACTTAATTAAAAGAAAAAAGGTTATAAAATATTGTGAGAAATTTTTTTTTTTTTCACCATTGAAAGGGTCTTATGAATTAGTTAATTGCTTTACTTCTTATAAAAATATTAATTTCATTAAGAAAAAATAGATCACATAAAAGAAAATTATTTTATGAATTTGTATAATTCGTAAAATATATTTCATCACTTTTCTATTGATATTTAATTTCTCTTTCAATGTTTTCTCTCTTTCGTGACGTCTTTCTTAAGTTGCAACCTTTACAAGCCCAACTTCCTAAAATTTGTCACCATTCCTCCTCAAAACCAACCTCCTAGCAAAACAAGAAGTTGATTATAATTTAATACTAATTGTTTCCAACTTTAATCCAACTCTATCTTTGAATAATCTTTTAGCACATTCAACTATACAAACAAGATAAAAATCAAATATTCTCTTAAAAGATACAAAAATATAGAAGATAAATTATAAAAAAAAGATTTAAAAATAAATATATAGTTATATAAAACTTATCAAAATGAGTCTAACAACACTTGTTTATTCTCAAATAGAGTTCTTTTAAATTACTACAAATTATCAAAGTTAATAAATATAAATACTAATATATTATCATTGCTTATACATAACAATTATGTATTCTGGCTTTTTCAAAAGTATGATTATTTTTTTCTTCTCCTCTTGTGTTGGCACATTGACCTAAGATTTCTCTCGTAAGACTAGTTGAATTCTCTAGTGATTCTTTCCATTAGTGGCGAGAGATAGCATCATCAATGAAAGCTCGATAAATTTGATGATAAGGTAAAATTTCTACAAGTGGGAAATTTTGTAAGCCAACAAAAACGAGAATAAAAGAAATATTTTTATTTCTCATGATTTACCTTCAAATCTTCCTAATTTATGGGCAAGAATTGAAGTATTAAGTTTTAATAAAGTTTTTATTCAAGTATTAAAATGATTAAGAAAATTTATTAGAGATTTTTAAGGCAAACTAAGGAGAGAGATAAAGTGCTAAAAGAGAAGGAAATAGATAATTCATTAATTTGAATTATATTTTGTAATTAAGAAATTACAAATATTCGTAAATTAAAAATTCATAAATTTTTTACATTAAGTTGAGACTTGGTACTTAAACATATTGAAATTAAAAAATAAGAAAACTGTTGAAATATGCGCTCTAAATATAAATATTATATACTTATTATATATGAGAAATAAAAGCTATTATATAATAAACAAAATATAGAAAAAGTTTTGTATTCTTAAAATTTGGAAGAAAAATAAAAATTTCAAAGAGAAAGGGGTGACTTAAATTAGAAAATAAATTATATAATGATAAAAAAATGTTTATCACAAACCTAAAATTAAGTTATGTACTTAAATAGATAATAATAAATTAAGCTTAACAATTTAACTTTAAAATTTAGTAACATTTTTAAACAAATTTCGATAAAGACAAATTAAACATCGTTAGACTCATATTTAAAAACTCTATCCAATTCTATATTTATTTTTATATTTTAAAATATTTTATTTTTTTAAATAATTTGATACAATTTTACAACATAGGTAAATTAAAAAGTATTGTATTTGTTTAATTTTTTATTTAATATGTTTGTATGACACACACAATTCATCTTACCTAGAACCCAATTTATTAGATGAAATTTAAGATTCAACTTATTTGACACCATTAAGCACCAATATCCATTTAATTTATTATTAATTAATGTAATAGTTAATAATAAATATAATTAATAATGAATTTTGTTTCATTAGTTAAATTATTTAAATAAAACAACTAAATTGTAAAATTAGTTCTCCTTTAATAAAAAAGATTTTAATAAAAAAATCTGATATTTACATGAAAATATAAATAAATTTAAATAGACATAAATGATAGTCTCTATCTATTTTTTTTTATTTTTTATTAAAATATAAATAAATTTAATAAACTTAAATTATTTTAATAACCTTATCAATATTTATAAATATATATTTATTTAAAATAAAACTTTATGCAACTTATTTAAATATCGTGCAAACCAGCTGCCTTCGCATTCGAACTTATATATATTTTTTGATATTTTTCATCGTTGACAAGAAAAGCCTATAAATAGTGGCATATCTTCACAAGCATTTCGTACAGCTTTCTTTGCTTCCAATGGCGATTGACACCTACTTCTTCTTGGGCTTAGCTTTCTTCTTCCTTTTCCTCTTTGTCCGCGGCTTCCGTCGCCACAGGAATTTTCCCCCCAGCCTCGGATCCCTCCCCATTATCGGCCATCTCCATCTTCTAAAGAAGCCCCTCCACCAATCCCTTGCCAACATCTCCTCCCGTCACGGCCCGATCCTCTCGCTCCGCTTCGGCTCCCGCCGCGTCCTTCTCGTTTCTTCCGCCGCCGCTGCCGAGGAGTGCTTGTCCAAGAACGATCTCGCCTTCGCCAACCGCCCTCGATTTCTAGCTGGAAAGCATCTCGGCTATGACTACACCACCATCACGTGGGCCTCCTACGGTTCCCACTGGCGCAATCTCCGCCGCCTCGTCACCTTCGAGATCTTTTCTGCCTCCCGCCTCGTATCCTTCTCTGGAATCCGAGAAGACGAGGTCGGCGCCATGTTAAGGTCCATAGCCAAGGATTCGCAGATCGGCGCCGGCGGTGGTGTGGTTGAGATGCGAAAGAGGTTCTTCGAGCTCTCGTTTAACATAATGATGCAAATGGTTGCCGGAAAAAGGTTTTACAGCGACGATGCCTGCATGAAAGATGAGTGCACGAGGTTCCACGATATCGTTACGGAGACATTTGCCGTGAGCGGGTCCACTAACCTTTCCGACTTCCTCCCATTCCTGCGCTGGTTCGGCCTTAACGGGTCGGAGAAGAAGCTGAAACGGCTTCAAGAGAAAAAAGATTCCTTCATCCAAGATCTCGTGGACGAGCGCAGAAAGGAATGCAGTCGGCGTTCCTCACGTGCTGACGAAGAAGGGGAAGAGACCAGCGGCAAGAGCAGGAAATGCTTGATTGATACGCTTCTGGCACTTCAGAGAACTAATCCGGAAGAACACTCGGATAAAATCATCAAAGGAATAATCGTCGTAAAGCTCGCAAATCAGCAAATTAAATACTCAAAACAGCCTCTGCTTACGAACATTGATTTCACTTTGCATTCAATTTGGCGCAGGTGATGCTCTCGGCCGGTTCCGAAACGTCGGCTCTGACTTTGGAATGGGCGCTGGCGTTGCTGTTAAGGAACCCGGCGGCGTTCGCTAAGGCCAGGGCCGAGATCGAGGTCAACGTTGGCTGCAGACGGATAAGCGAGTCCGATCTATCGAATCTCCCCTATCTCCACGCAGTCATCGAGGAGACCCTGCGCCTGCAACCTGTGGCTCCGCTCCTCCCCGCGCACGAGTCGGCTGAGGACTGCGTCGTGGGGGGGTTTGATGTGCCGAGAGGCACGCTGCTGCTGGTGAACGTGTGGGCGATACACAGGGATGCGGCGGTGTGGGAGGATGCGGAGGCATTTCGGCCGGAGAGGTGGCTAGAAAAGGAGAAGCAGGGGGGAGAGAGGCTCCTTAGTTTCGGGATGGGGAGGCGGCGGTGTCCTGGAGACGGGATGGCCATGCGCGTGGTGGGGCTTGCACTTGGCGCTTTGCTGCAGTGCTTCGACTGGGAGGTTGGTGGAGAACTTGAAAAGGTGGACCTCAGCGAAGGGCCGGGCCTCAGCATGCCAATGGCCAAACCATTGAGAGCGAGATGCCGCCCAAACCAGCTTCTCATAGACCTCTTTGGTTTGGTTTGATGCAATTAACCCTTCATCTTTATGCGTGTGCTGTTCTTCTGAATAACATTAAAATCGTGAGCAAATAAAAAAAAAAGAATAAATTTGAACTTATTACTAACTTAGCCGGCCAAGAGCTTCGTGAATAAAATAAGTAAGTTAGAACAATTTATATCTGTTTTGGCCAAGCCTGATATAATTATTATTTTGATATAATATATTGTAATAAAATATGCTAAGATGATAATGGTTGTCATAATAAAAAAATTGTAAAGAAAAATGATAACAATATTAGTTAAGTGAATTTTAAAAAATGTATAAATATTAGTTATCCAAATTAGTGATAATCATTTTGTAATAATGTGTTTCGAAGATAAGCTAATAAAGTCATGATATTAGTTATCCAAAGTGACTTATTATCATTCAATAATGATAAGATTTAAAGATGAGACAAATAATCAATTATTTAGGATTATTTTTATTTAGAATATAAATAATCTTTTCTTAAACTAACTATAAGAAAAAAATAAAAAAACAACATGATTTTATTTATGAAAATTAAGTAACATGAATCATAAATAACAATTTTATTTTATTACTAATTACATGTTATGATATATTTATTATATGGTATTGACTTAGCATACGGGACGATCTAAACATTGCTTGTTTATATATATGTACATGAATTTGTTATTAAACCAATGATGCTATTTCATATTGTTTATTTTTTTTATCTATTAGTTTTAGGAATAGTTTAAACTTTTATAATTAAAAAATTATATTAAGATAAGCCTTTTAAATTATATTTAACTCAATCTAGATATCTAAGATAAGTTTTGACTTATGCAAATCATTTATTAATATTTATCTTATATTTCTCATTCCTTAATATGATCATAACCATCAAGACATTGTTCTCAAAATACTCTCATATTGTATGAAAAATTTGTTTTATGGGATAATCCAAGAAGTAGATGTGTTGCCCTTCATGAACCCACTTAAGATGGTTTTGTACAAATCAGCCAAAAGAAGAGTTTAAGATGGAATTTGTGTATAATGAGAGGACTTGATCACAAAGTAAGGGATGCATAACATAATGAAGTAATTCATCACATTATATTGTTACAACGAAGGATCAATATTAGGCCTCCAAATCTTCCATTGCATTAAGATCAACTTTTGGGTTGACTTGGATGGAGGTTTGCCAACTAAAATTGAATTCAAGTTGATTATGAGCTCATTAACAACCTATTTAAGCAAGCTAATTTCATTTTTTTAAAAAAAAATCTTTTAAAAAATAAAATTTTGAAAATTATTTTTTAAATTAATACATGAAATCTCCATCATTTATTCTTGAAAATCTAGATATTATAAGCTTATTCTTGAAATTTGGTTGATTAGTGCTAACATTTCAAAATATACAAAATCTATCTTACACAATATTAAGAACATAATTACATAATATCTAAAAAAGCTATATTTCATTATCATGACATGAATAAATTCTTTCACATCATATTAAGCACAAGATTCAAATATATATTATTGTTAATTTACATAATAAGGAAAGATGGCATTGCAACAATAACACGTGTTGTTGTTAGTTTACCAAAAAAAGAGTCAAGAAGTCTATTATTACTCCAAAAATAGAAACACTCGTAGTAAATCATGAAATAACGAAATAACAACCCAAAACAAAAACATTTAAAAAGGGCTATGCAAAAAATCAACTCTAGAAACCTTAGTCATATATGATAATTATCTATAAAAGATATACTTTTTCAAAAGCTAATACCTTTTACATAATCATCATAAGAACAAATATTTGAGTATCAAACATGACAAGTGCTTCCAAGGGTCTCAAAAATCTACTATCAACTCCCTTAATTTAAGGAACATTAGACCTAGTGACAAATGTTTAAATGGTATATTACAATATTTTAATTTCTTGCCTTAAAATAGACCTTCCTAACATCAAAAGACTCAAATTCATATATTTTTATTAGTTTCATGAGTTGTTAGTGACATGATGCATATAACATTTTTTCGCATTCTAAGTCGTGTAGATACAAGAATGACATTAATTCATATAGATCTCTTGAGCCCTCTTAAAGTTAGTATCAAATTTGGGATCATAATTTAATTTTTCTCATTTTTATGCAATATTTTTGTAATCATTCAATCATTTGTAAGTATATTTAGCTATTTGATTGAATCAAAATTTATTTTGACAAAAAATTTTAAAATGCCTCATGCATAAGCCTCAATCATAGAGGTCTCATAGATTTACCATGCACCAATATAGTAGCAAAAATAAGAGATATAAGAGCAAAGAAAACATATAAAAATATAATAATCACAATGAAGATATTTATAAAAAAATATAAAAAAGGAACATAAAATCAATAATGTGTGTCTCAATGAGTATATGTCAATAACATGTGGTTAAGAAAATACTAAAAAAGGAGGACATCCAAGAAAGGGTGAATAACATTTGAATAGGCATGGTATTCGATAGAGCTTGAGGATCAATTAACAGAAAAGTGTGTCAAAAGATGGGAGGGATAAGAGATTTCAAAGGCTTGAATTGCCTAACCTCTTACTTGTAGTATGAGAGAAAAACCCAAAATATTATAAGTGTAATCATTTAAAGCTTAATGATATCAAATATCATCATTTGATGACAATATTGAAAAGTCTAAGAGACACTTTGAAGATCAATTCTCTTTTCACAATCAAACATTTTTTAGTTATTTATTGGCAAGCATTATAACAAGTTTGTCTAGATAATAGGTAAAATAGTTCCTTTTCTCAAATGTGTAGTTTATTAAATTAGTTTTAATCATTTGTTTAAACTTATTTTTTATGGTTATTTGATAAACTTAAGACCATTTTATTCAATTTTATATTAAGAAGCTCTGTTTGTAGATATTACATATTTTATTTATTGAAAATACTATTCTTATAACAGAAAAATTAATTATTTTAATATTAAAATCATAATAAAAACTTATTTATAAAATTATAAATTTTTTTGAGACGTTCAAACGTCAATATTATCAACTTACCATCAACCAAATGGCACACTAAAAGTGAACCTGAATAATATTGTTCTGAATAAAAAATTGTCGATAAGTTTTATTTGATGATGAAATTGATTTTTATTGTTTAATATTATTTAAATAATGTTAAGGTAAACTCCAAGAAATGCCAGGAGGAGTTAGTTGTGAAAGGATTTTCACAATGATTTTTTAATATATTATTTTCTTTGCAAACTAATTTTTTGTCTTTTTTATTAGATTTTTTTCCTTTGTTTTTTATTTTACATTTTATATACATTATCATCCTCTACCTTGAGATAATATGACAACAAAAAATGATATATTTTGATTCATTATAATAAATATTTTCATCATCATTTCCATCATGATCTTAGATCAACATAAATTTATTATTTGAATATTTCCATTTTTTATATTTTATTATTATTATTTATATTTTATTATGACTCAATCAATAATAATTATATTTTTATTTTTTTATGAAGAAACATTTTATTGAAAAAGATGATTATAAACTTATTCAAGAGAGATGATCCTTGAAAATTAAAGCGAAGAAGGTAACATAACAAAGATTAAACGACAAACATGTATAAAGGAATGTTTGAGTTACACATAATACAATTTTTTTGTTCTTACAATTCTTTACGAGGGCTTTAGTTGTTGTTTTTTCATTCTCTTCTTTATTGAATTCCTATGCATTATTTTACTTTCTCTCAAAGATTTAAACACCTCGTGTTATATTTTTTTATAATTGTAAATTTTCATTGTATTATTATTTTCAACATATCTATCAATATTTTTAATTATTTTTTCTTTTTTCAATATCTTAGTAATTCTTTGAGTCCATATATTTGTTGTATTATACTATTGGTTTAAATGATAAACATTTTTATGTTAACAATATATATATATATATATATATATATATATATATATATATATATATATATATATATATATATATATATATATATATATATATATATATATATATATATATAAATTTTAATTGGCATGATAAGTATTATCAAAATATGTATACAAATATCAAATAATATCATGCTATTATACTTAGAATCATACAAAACTTAAGGTACATAACAATATTTTACTTGCATAGCAATTAATTAACTTTTATCCTAATTATTCTAGAAAGTTTTTTTATTTATTTTTGTTTTATGTCTCTTATGAATATTAAAGTAAATACAATTGATTGTAATACGTTTACATCTTTATTAAACTATACAATAAAATTCTTATAATTAGCTTATACAAAAATTCCTCAAAAAAGAAAAAAGAATAACACTCCACAGGTTGGATATCATACTACTTCAGCACCACACTCAAAATTATTTGCTGAAAACCTAATCATAGTGATAAAAATCCCTCAAATAGCAGTTTAACTTGCTAACGAATAATTCAGGAAGAAAACAACAGCAAGGTAGGCTTTAAAACCTGACCTTAGTCTCTTCATGCATGCAGCCTAAACGTTCTTTTACCCAAAATAATTGAAGGATTTGGTTGCAGCAGCCACTTAACCTAGCTCTTCCTTTCGGGTTCCATGCACCCCTAAAGAAAGAATAGATTGAGATGATATGACTCTCAGAAAACTCAAGTAAAACCTCAGCAGATCTTACCTTGCTCCTAGATTTTTCTTATTTCTAAATCAAAATCGTCGTCACACTATGGGAGCTGGCCATGACCGAAGACGTTATCTTAACTACAAAGTGCAGGATGTCGTAGGCAGGGCTAGTGATTGGAGTGAAGTAGAAAAAATGTAGCTGGAGCAGAAGATGAGGCTGCATCATCACCTTATTTGTTTGTTGGGTATTTTGATTTGATACTGCTTCATACCCAAAAAGAAGTGAGTTAACTTTGAGCAAAGCATGGATATGGAAGTCTTCTTTCTTTTTTAGACGGTGAAGACCATGCTCAAGAGCTTCTTACCCTAGGTCGTAATAAGTTGACGAGTTTTGAACATTTCCATGGTCCTCCAATGTGGCACTCTATCTTTTCTTCCAATTGCAACTAAACTTTCTTCTTTTACTCTTCTTAAATAAATAACAATAGTATCTTGCCATATCCAAACCTCATCTTTTTGATCAAACATGAATGCATAGATGCTAAGAGAAAAACAATCCATCAATTACAACACAAACAAATTGAATATTCATATCTCAAGACCAAAAACTCCAACCATATTATATCTTATCTCAATGTGACATCGTGTTTAAGTTACTTGTTTCAAGCAAATATGATGAAATTATACAAAAAATTCATGTACATTATGCTTTCTATGACTGTGATTATACTATTGCGTTTAACATCATTTATGTTATCACTTTCAAATGAATTTAATAATTATGTTTATCATGACTTTGACAAAAGATATTTCTTTTAGATTCAAAATTGTTATCGTAATTATTAAACAACCCAATAAAGTGTTAAAATAATGTACTAAGTTAACATCACATACGATAATGAATATACTTAATTCTTCTCTAAAACAATAATGAATGTATTATTAATATCTTTATGTGATACATTTAATTCATCTATAAACAATAATGAATGTATTATTAATATAAATTTTTGTTTTAACATCTTATACTTGTTGAATTTTTTTAATAATATCGATGTCATATAACATAAATAACAAAAATAGAAGTAATAACATATTCTATTTTACATGTTGAAAATGTAATAATAGATTACTTTTTAGACATTCATAAAAATATAATACTTATAATATAAAAAATAAATTTAGAAGTATTTTTGTGATCAGTTATGTCTTTATCTGAGTATCTAATAAATTAAAACATATTAAAATATAAATATAATATACTATAATTTAAAATATCTTAAATTTTATAGCATAAAATCTTATTTGTTACTTTCTAACGTTACTCTTTTGGTTTATCTAAAAATGAGCTTATTTATCTAACTTCATAAAAAAAATTTAATCTTGTATAAATCAAATATCATAAACATTCTATCAAATTTTTGTAGAGAATAATATTTAATATATTGTTTTCATCATACAATAATAATTTTACTCAATAATCAACTAGTGTATTGATTGAATTTTAAAATTTCATCCTAAACCTTTTAAGAATAATTTTTATGAAATGTCTTGTGTGACAAATATGCATTCTTTAATTTGTTCATTTTTAATCTAAGAAAGTACGACATTAATCCATATATATCATTTCAAACTCCTTTGTAATAGATTTTTTTTGAATTTTTTTAATTAATTTTGAAAAGTTTTCTATAAAAATAAGGTTATCTATATGCAAAGAAATAAATAATATATCCTTCCTTTTATTTCATATATAAAATGTATTCATATGGATATTAAATAAGTCTATTATTTTTACAATATAAGTTAACTCTTGAGTTCCAAACTCATAATGCTTTTTTAAGCAATTAAGTGCTTTCTTTAATCTTAAAACTTTTCTTTATTATCCTTTTTTTTACATAGGTTATTAGATGTTCAAAATAAACCACTTTTTCTAAATAATCATTTAGAAAAGCTCATTTCACATCAAGTTAAAAAAGTTATCATTTATTTTAAGTTGTTATTACAATGATATGTTTGTGAGGATATTCTCGTCTTGAATGCTCATAAGTAGATCTTTTTTAGAGTAGTTGCAACAAAAATGGAAGCGTTTAAAATGACTAGAAGCAAAGAAGAAGAAAAAAAAGGAAGAGAATATTTTTTACCACAAAGGATTAAAGGGCTATACAAAAATCAACTCTAGAAACCTCAGTTATATATGATAATTATCTATAAAAGATATATTTTTTCAAAAGCTAATACCTTTTACATAATCATCATAAGAACAAATATTGGAGTATCAAACACTACAAGTGCTTCCAAGGATCTCAAAATCTACACAAAAAGCTCAACTCCCTTAATTTAAGGAAAATTAGACCTAATGACAAATGTTTAAATGGTATATTATAATAATTTAATTTCTTGCCTTAAATAGACCTTCCTAACATCAAAAGATTCAAATTCATATATTTTTATTAGTTTCATGGGTTGTTAGTGACATGATGCATGTGATATTTTTCGCATTCTAAGTCGTGTAGATACAACAATGACATTAATTCGTATAGATCTCTTGAGCTCTCTTAAAGTTAGTATTATCTAAAAAATTGCTCAAATTTGGGATCATAATTTAATTTTTCTCATTTTTTATGCAATGTTTTTGTAATCATTCAATAATTTATAATTATATTTAGCTACTTGATTGAATCAAAATTTATTTTGACAAATAATTTTAAAATGCCTCGTGTATAAGCCTTAATCATAGAGGTCTCTTAGATTTGCCATGCACCAATATATTTAACTTATTGAAAATACTATTCTTATAACAGAAAAATTAATTATTTTAATATTAAAATCATAATAAAAACTTATTTAAAAAATTACAAATTTTTTTTGAGACTTTCAAACGTCAATATTATCAACTTACCATCAACCAAATGGCACACTAAAAGTGAACTTGAATAATATTACTCTGAATAAAAAATTGTCGATAAGTTTTATTTGACGATGAAATTGATATTTATTGTTTAATATTATTTAAATAATGTTTAGGTAAACTCCAAGAAATGACAGGAGGAGTTAGTTGTGAAAGGATTTTCACAATGATTTTTTAATATATTATTTTCTTTGCAAACTAATTTTTTGTCTTTTTATTAGATTTTTTCCTTTGTTTTTAATTTTACATTTTATATATAATATCATCCTCTGTCTCGAGATAGCATGATAGCAAAAAAATGATTTATTTTGGTTTATTATAATAAATATTTTTATTATCATTATCATCATAATCTCAGATCAATATAAATTTGTTATTTAAATATTTCTAAAATTTATTTTTTTATTATTTATTTTTATATTATTATGACTCAAGTAATAATAATTATATTTTTATTTGTTATGAAAAGTATTTTATTGAAAAATATGATTATAAACTTAATCTTTAAAAATTGAAGGAAAGAAGATAACATAACAAGGATTGAAAGACAAGCAAGTTTAAAGGAATGTCTTGAGTTACATGTAGCATAACTTTTTTGTTCTTACAAATCTTTAAGAGGGCTTTAGTTGTTACTTTCTCATTCTCTTATAAATTGAATTCTTATGCATTATTTTGTTTTCTTGCAAAGATTTAAACACCTTGTGTTATATTCTTTTATAATTGTAAATTTTTAATATATTATTATTTTGTAAATATATATACATATATTTTAATTATTTTTTCTTTCTTTGATATCTTAGTAATTCTTTGGGTCTATATATTTGTTTTTTTATATTATTGGTTTAAATGATACACATTTTTATGTTAACAATATAAATATTATAAACTATATATATATATGAAAATAAATAATTATTAAAAAAGTGATTTTTACTTGTTTTAAATGTGATCTTTTATTCATTTGATTATGATATTATTCAATTATGAATATTTTTGTCTACTAAGAAGAGAAGATTTATTTTATATTATATTATCTATAATTATATGTATTTTTTTCATTCCTGTTTTACGTACAATTTTAATGCTAATGTGAAAGTTTTAGTTAATGTTCTCAAGTCCAACTTTCCCAAATCAATTGTTAACATCATAGTCATTATTTTATAGGAAACTATGCTTGATAGGACTAGAATAATGATGAACAAAGTTCCTGATTCTTCAATTTCATCATGGATGTTTAGTTTGAGTTCACTGCACTTATAATAAACTTTTGAACAATATTAAACTACAAACTTAAATGATAGTATAGTATCGTTTCAACAAATGAAAATTCAATGCATGACTATTGGCTCAACCTCTTACATCTTTACTCTAACTTTTCTTCTTACTTTTGCTCTAGTTGAACCCCTAATTCTCCTCTAGAATTTAGCATCATCCATTATCAAAGAATTAAACAACAAGGTTCTCATTTTAACTCCTTCCTTGCACGTCGAGATAGTAATTGCTACAATTTTCTTTTTCTGACTAAGAGTATTATCTAAACATCTGTCTATTAATCTCCTGATAAATCATCTTATCCTTTGTAATGAATAAAAAAATGATTATTTTGTTATCCATTATTTTTAATGAATAAAAACTAGATTATTATTTATTATTTATTTTAATATTTTGTAATTGGATAAAATAACATCCATCTAGGATGACTACTATATTTTTGATAATTAAAAAGATGCATTTACCCAAATGATAATTTACAAAAAAAAAATACAATATTAATTGTATTATAAAATTTTTCAGAAATAACCAACAAAAAAATAAAAACTTGTACTCCAAAGTAAGGTTTTTCATGCATTTTATATCCTATAGAAAATTTAGATTTATTTTTATATACATGACATGGTTTGCCTTCTTTATTTCATCATTCTTAACATATTAAATCTTATTATATAATGCCATTTTATTTTAGATTTATTTGTTAAATAAATAATTAATTTAAAACTATTTATTCTCAATTTTTTGTTTCTAAACATGCACTAATATAGGCATTGAGTGAGGAGAGAAAATAAAGTATAATATAATTGTGATTCTAGTTTATGGTTACATAACTTTCTATGGCACACACATTTGGAGCACTATAGTTTTAGCATGTTATATTCAATATCAACATGTTTTTAACTGTGGACAATTTAATTTTCAATGTAATAAAAATTTTTCATTAAATTTCTATTTTTTTTTATCAATTACAAGAGTAATTTCAATAATAATTTTTGATCTAATAGATGATTCTATGATGATCACTTGATTTAATGCATAGCTAAGAGGATTTCACACCTTCAAAGTAGACACAGATGTCCACATGATGTACACCTCCTAATGTTTGTAGAAATCATGTGAAGAAGGTAGGCCTTTCAATGTTTCTCAAACGTCCAACTCAACATCTCATGTCACCACAAGACATGTGTCCTCATCAAGGCTTCAATCAACTAAGAGCCTTCATTGCCCTCCCTCTAGCCTTTACTTTCCATGGCTAAAATATTTCCAGAAGACAATGATTGGTTCTTAAAGCAATTCCCAATGGAGTTCATCCATTAACCAAGTTGTGCTCCCAACTTAGGATACGTTTGGTGTCCCTTTTGGAAGAGCAAAGTACCAAATTATTCCCACCTGCATTAATCAGCAGAATGAGATAATCTTCAAGCTCTGCAGTCTGTGATGCAGGTCAAGTAGTTCTGCCTCATTTATGAGTTTTAACACACGAATTAGAACAATGGAATGCATTTGTAAATGCATAGTAACATAAACAGTACCTTTGAAATCATGAACCACATGTAAAGCATACAGGTCCCAGGAGTTGGCAGCTGTACCAGGTGGAACGGATGAAGTGAAAGAGATTCTAAATGTCATGCACAATTTAGCAGCTGTATCAAATAGCAATGGTTACTTGGATGATCAAGTAGTACAGAGGAGGAGTACTTTGGAGGAAACGAATTACATGTGGGAATTTTCTTACATTTTTTATTGCAAGTTTTAAGGAAGTTTCCTTCTTCTTTTCTCATCTTGTAGAAGGTGTGCCACTTCATGTAACATGCTTCTTACCTGGTTACCTAGAAGAAAGTAAAGAATATCATTGATTGCACATGGAGACATGAAACATAAACCACATAAAGGTAAACAAATTAATACAATATGCAAGATAGAAATAAGAAAACAGTAATAATGATATGAATTTGTAACTGGGTCTTACTTGAAAAAGATAAGCAGCAAGCAAATATCCACTTCTAATTCTGTTTTCTTCTTCACCCTCTTCCTTTAAGCTCCCTGCATCACACATCACCTTGTTCTGCTCTTTAAGAGGAACCAAGGCCATTCCACAAGGCTCCCTATGACTTCAACTCCTCACTAAGGCAGTTCCTCTTATTCCTTTTTGCAGAGATGACAGAAAGGGAGGAGAAACAAGGGGAGTACATATCTAACAACATGAAAGCAGGATCAGAAACTGGAGGTTATGAAGGTATAGAAGTCGGAACAAAATGGTTGGAACTAACTCTTGGAGGTAGCATCCCATCATCAACTGAAAATTCATCCAAAGACACACCAACCCCTTTGAAAGTGTTTTCCTGTAACTTCTGTGTGAGGAAATTCTACAGTTCGCAGGCCTTGGGAGGGCATCAAAACGCTCACAAGAGAGAAAGAGGAGCTGCAAAGAGGAGTTATCGGTCCCAGAGAACGATGTTGAGCTTGTCTGCTCGTGCATTCAAACAGCCTAACAAAGAGGGAAGTATGGCCATGGCAACCAGATTCCAAGATGTTGATGTGGGTTGCGCAACCTTTGCCCTTGAGGAAGCAACCAAGTCGTTGTGGCCAGGAAGTTTCCAGCTGATTTCTCAAGCTTCCAAGGAAGCAAAAGAACTGCATAAGCTAGACTTGAATCTCCATCTGTGATGCTTTTGCCCAATAGTAAGAACTTCTTCCATTTTCGAATCTCACACACCTCTCAGACCAATTCCTCATGCCACGAGACATGGGGAAGTAACATCAAATCACTAATTCAACCATAATAAGTTTGAGAATGTAGTGTATATGTATATTATCGATGGAATGGAGCGTTATTTTCTCAGTTCCCATTGTTCTGCCATGGATAATCCCTATGAAAAAGAAACGTTTAGTATTACCCAATGAGTTAAATTCATAATTAGGATTGATATACGAAGAATGCATATCATTTAAGGGACACTGCCCTTTTGGGTTGCAATAGAAACACTCAAGATAGCCATGGAAAAGATCTTTGCACATGGCTACTTAACGTTACACCATATTTATCATCTTCCAATGTTTTTCCATCTTGTGACAAATATATTCCATCATGGTTGTGTGCATCTCAGAGTAAGAACAAATTGTCGAAGTTTTTCTCTCGAGTTATTTTCGGCAACAATCTTTCCCATGTTATGCTTACCCATCTCTTAATGAGGAATCCTAAGTGAGAATTGTTCTTGAGCCTCTTAGTTGGGTTTAGGTCTTCTCTTACATCTTGAACAACAAGCAACAAACCTTGCCTCGATGAGCATATCTATGCTTGTTTCCAATCAAAAAGATTTTGCACGGGCTGAAGTTTTGTTACAAACCTTGCCCCTCTCTTTCGCTCTCTTGGTTGCATTGTCTACCTCTCAGCTTCTCTATGAGGGAAAGATGGATCCTTCCTCGTTGAGAAGGGTGGAATTAAGACAAAGAATTGCATGTAAATTTGTATTAAAAACCTACTTGGTCAAAGTTCAATAACATATTCGTAATTATAATAGTAATCTATAAATGCTTTGTACAAAGTTACACATTCATAGAATAGAAATGATCAAGAATCATAGCACTAAAACAAACTAATATCATAACAAAAAAAAAAAAATCTATTTTAAGTATAATAAAATAGATTATAAAAAGATTATTTGTTTAAAGCTTATTATCATAATTCAACCTTCTTATGTAAACCTATTACTATCATTTGTTGTTTTTTTTTATATTAATCAAAATAAGTTTTATATCTAAATATATGTTTATGTACATTAAGATCACAATCTTATCTATGATAGTAAATCTATTTTTTATGATCAAAAATTATTTTAAGACATCAGATAATAATGATTACTTTTCTTGTTATTTGATCTTAACTTTGAAGAGCACATTGATTTTAATGTATTTATCTTTATATTATATCATATTATAGAAATTACTATTTTAACATGTTAATATGACATTATTGTATCTAAATATTATCTTTCTTTGATCAACACATATAATTTAAGATTATTTTGTTATTGATATTATATCATGATATTTTTATTTTTGTTTATAATATTTAATATTTTTTGTTCATATTTTAATAGGTGAATTCCTCTAATAATTTGTTTTAAATCTCATATTTTGTTTTTGAAAGATATTCATAATCATTATATCTTAAGTAGCTTTATCATATCATGAGTATTATATTTTATATTTTTATTTTATTATTATTTTGTTAAAGTAAAATTTTTGGATTTTGTTGTTTTAGTTTTGGATTCATTTGTTTATATTTCATTTAAATAAATAGTTTGTTTAAATGTATTTTAGTTATTTATATTAATAAAATATAGCACAAGAATAAATTTCTAAATCTTAGCGAAGTTGTACGTCTTCCTGCCTCCTTTCGTCCCTCCGCACAGTCGCCATCTCCGTGCGACGTCAACCTGCTAAGTCCTGCTCCGTTTACACCGATCTCCCTTTCCACCGGACATGTCCGTACACACATATGTTCTCATCTCTCTCATTCGCTCCCCCACTCTGCCTTCCCTCTCCTCTTCTTCTTCCTCCACCCCTATCTTCTCAGTCCATCTTCCTCATATCCTCTTATCTCCACTCTTCCCTCCTCTGCTCATATCCTCGCCCGTCAGCTCTCTTTTCTTTCTCACGGCCCTCCTCTCCCTCTACGCATCTTCCTCTGCCGCTCACTCTGCCCTTTATTCTCCCACGCCTACTCCCGCTCCGTACTCATCACCCCTCACCCTCTCTCTTCAATGACCACGTCGTCGCTGCGCTGGTCTCCCTCCGGTGGAAGCGGTCGCCATCCAATACGTTATCTCCTCCTGGAGGATTTATAATGACTCCATCAGGAGCCGTATGCACCTCAACCTACACTCAGCCACCGCGCCAGTCGACGCCAAGTGTGGCGGTGCAGAGCACGCGCTTATGGTTTTCAGTAAAATGCCCGAAAGAATTATTGTCCTGGACGGTCATGATACGTAGCTTGGCCAATCCCGTCAACGGCATGGAAGCCATTGCATTGTTCGACGGAATGGTCGTGCACTACTTCCCCCTTGAAACCTTGCTGTCCTCCCTGCTTAGAGCCATTGGTGTGACCGACGAAGGCAAATACATGTTCACAAACATGTGGTTACCTCACTAGTTCGACCACAAATGAAGCAATAGGGGTGCAGGTTGATCTCTTGGGTAGTGCAGGGTTTTTAAAGGAGCCCTTTGTTCTGCTCAAATCCATGACCATGGAGCTCGAAACATGTATACATAAAGCAGCATCTTCGAGGTGAACGGCTTCTTCCATGAGTTCTTGGTTGTCAACAAGGCCCTTCCTCGAGCTGGATATAGCAGGTTGAAGGGAGGGTGGAGGAGCTGTGGGACATGTGTTGTAGACTGCGGCCGTGGTGCTCGACCTTGGCTTTTGGGTTCATTGCAATCCATCAGCCGAAGCAGATAAGGATCATGAAGAACTTGGAAATTTGTGGAGATTCTTTCTCTCTGATTACGTTAGCTTCCTGTGGCGTTTGAGCGGGAGATTGTTGCACTTATGGTGATATCTTTTCAGCTTGAAAGGAATGAATAATTTGTAGGTACGAAAGCTACTTGAGTTTATGCAAGTTCTTCTTCTTTTACTTATATTCAACATGTGATTATTGCTGAACTTTTTAACGATATCCTCACCTAATTTTTTTTTCCAATTCAAACAACTGCAAGAATCCCAAAGCTTATATGTATTCTTCAAGTTTGTTGACCATTAAGCTCGAAAATAGCAAATTTGCACACCCTTATAATCCAAAGATATTGTCATAGATACTATGTCTTTTATGGGAAGTTACTTTGCTTGAAAGCGTGGTTAATTTTTCATCTGCACCCTCAAGTTATGTGAGGAAAATTAGGTATCAAAATTTCATGCCAGTTTCAATGAAATTTGATAATAGAACACGGCACCGGCCCTTGGCCGGAGGTGTTCATGGTGGCTGCCGACCATCATGCCATGATGGCGGTGAATATGACATGTGTAGCAACCAATTCTTTGAACCCTATCCTTGTCTTGCCTCTTTTATTTTATTGTTGAAGGTATGCTTATCCTTTTTCAAACTTGTGATGATGATGGATGTGCAATGGCCATCAATGTGTTCGTTGAATTGATCGTTAGAGGCTGGGGGTAGACTTCAACGCCACTCAGTTATCCACCCAATAAGCCCATCCCCGTCCCCCCACGCCGGCTTTCCCCTACTTCTCTCTCTCTTTCTCTCATTTAGAGGCACGCAGCCATTTTCTTCACTTTGAAGATGGGATTAGTCCTTGAATAGCGTGACTGTATAGAGTTGCATGTATGATCGAGTAATGAGATGATATTTATTGCTTGGTAATAAGCAGATTATAATCTGTGGAACCTAAAATCAGCAAAGAGTTTTTCAATCATAGAAGCAACAACCATTGTACATGCCAGTCAATTTTCGAGAGAGAAACGAAAGATGCTTGTTTAGTTATCAATCTTAAGCAAACACCTAATGGAACTTGGATGTAGTGCGTTGAGACTCTTACGTTTCAGTCCCTTGCAAACTAATCTCTCCGCTCTCTATTTCCCAAAGAAATTGAAAGCTGCATCAAATTGCTATTTCTATATATATATAGACATATCTATTGATCAAGACAATGCATTACAATTGAGCTCATGAAATCAAGCACATTCTCTGTTTTTAGCCTTGTCGATTCCTTCCTTTTTTTCCCGCTTAATATGGTTCCAAAAATTACTCTCTTGCTCTTTCTTCACCTGTGGTGCTTAACAAGTCATGCCAACTTTGATACAAAGCTTGTTGAATTGAATTTCTCAGAAGCTTCATTTTCCCATGGCATGAGAGCACATCCAGCTTATGATGTACTGGATGAAGAACAATGCCCCCTGTTGCACAACACGAAGGCATTCATGGGAAGCTCTCAGGTGATGGATATGGTGGTTAGCGTTGATGATTATGGTGCCAAAGGTGGTGGAGCTGATGATACTCAGGTAACCGATCAAACATTAATTTAATATATCTCAATTTACTTTTCTTTTAGATTTCAAACTGAGCTATAAACAGGCATATATATGCATGTAAAAGCAGACTTTTAATTCACTATTTGTTTCTTATTAGGCGTTTCTGTTGGCATGGAAAACAGCTTGCTCATCTAAAAGCCCTGTTTCTCTAGTGGTTCCAAAGAACAATACATATCTCCTCAAACCGATTACCTTCTCTGGTCCCTGCAAGTCTGAAGTTTCAGTAATGGTGAGATTTAGAAATCCATCAACTTGCCATCATTGTTTTTACAATGCAGATTTGATTTATCATCTTCCATCGAAATACAAAGGACAATGTCACATGATCTTTATGTCATTGTTGCATCTTGCTTGAATCTTCTTGTTCATTTTTTTTTTTCTCTCATTACACTAACATATAAATTCAGATTGGAGGGGCAATTGAAGCTTCTTCAAACATGTCAGATTGGAATGGCAAGAATCGAAGGTTATGGATCGTATTTTCCAACTTAGAAAACCTCACCGTAAGTGGTGGCGGATCCATCAATGGCAATGGACAGGTTTGGTGGCAAAAGTCATGCAAAATTGATAAATCTCAGGCAAGCTTCTTTACACTCCTTTGCCAAAATTACAACTGCTTATGTTTGTTGTCTTATTTCATCATTGGCTATCTCTCAGCCATGCAAGGGAGCTCCAACGGTACGTGTGGCACAATTTGAACATGATAAACATCTCAATGAAAACAGGAGTGCTTGCTTAACATCTTGACAAAAGATGCATTGGTGTTAAAACAAATGCAGGCATTAACTTTCAAATCATGCAACAACTTGAAAGTAAATAACATATATGTTAAAGACAGCCAGCAGATGCATGTCGAATTCCTGAAGTGCAACAATGTATCGGCTTCCAGTCTCACCATCGATGCATCGGAGAAGAGCCCAAACACGGATGGAATCCATGTCTCTAAAAGTAAAAACATACAGATATCTGATTGTTACATCAGAACTGGTAGGCACATATACATGCATGATCTAAACAATTCAAATGATTAGTATGTTTCACTTTTTGCAGGCTATCACAACGTTATATGTTGGTATATATTCCCTTATTGTTATCATTTGTAGCTAATCTGCACAAGTTACAGGAGATGACTGTATCTCTATTGTGAGTGGGTCTCATGGTGTTCAGGCTACCAATATTTTTTGTGGACCTGGCCATGGAATCAGGTGGATGCAAACGTATTTAGTAGTTTAGTACTCTTGTTATGCTTAAGGTTCACTTTAATAAATATGAGTTTTTGCTTCTGGAATAGCATAGGAAGCCTGGGAGCAAAGAAATCTACGGCTCAAGTCTCTGATGTGAAGGTTGATAAAGCACAATTACATGGCACAACCAATGGAGTCAGGATCAAGACCTGGCAGGTAATCAAAACTTGTAAATTGTTTCTTTCATAGCATATTTTCTTGAAGAAACATTGATGTCATCTCTTTTTGTTGTTGTACAACTGGTAAGAGATACTTGTCTGATATATAAGGACCTAACATATGTAGTTTTAGAAGACTCATTGATTGATCTAATTGAAAATGTACTTTGTAATCATGCACTTATGTACATCAATAAGACAAGGATGATTATGTAACTTTACCCATTTTATGTAATTGAAAACTTCTTGGTTTATTTGATTAATCCCTGCTCATTTTTTAGGGTGGAAAAGGATATGCAAAAGATATTGTATTTGAGAACATTGACATGTATGATGTAAAGAATCCCATAATCATTGATCAAAATTATTGCGATTCTAAGAAGAAATGCAAACAGCAGGTGATTAAACTCTCCTTCCTTCTCAAATGTTTATATCTGCAACGTCTTTGGTACTAAGAAAAAGAGTCACTACATGCAGGAATCTGCAGTTAAAATAAGCAATGTGCAGTACAAGAGTATTAAAGGAACAAGCGTTTCAAAGTTTGCAATTGCTTTCCACTGCAGCAAAAACATTCCATGCAGTGACATACTTTTACAAGACATCAACTTGGTGGAGGAAGGTGAAGACACTAAAAGCTTCTGTGAAAATGTTAAGTTTCATATTAATGGAACAGTTATCCCTCAACCCTGCAGGTATTAGAAAAGTTGCCAACTTCATCTAGATTTGATCTTTTTTCTATTGTGAAAATGTTAAGTCTTTAATGCATTAACATATGTCCTCTACTATACCTTTGTGACATTCTTTATGAATATGGAATGTATGCTTAAGGAAACATAATTGAAAAAATGGTTAGAAAAGTTGCCAACTTCATCTAGATTTGATCTTTTTTCTCTTGATTTAAACACTAAATGAGATTTTTTTTAATGATTTGTAAAGACATTTGGAAAAATATTAAAGAAGATACACATAGGAGATCTTATATTTATTAATTCAAATCTATGCTTTCCTTGTTTTGGCCACTCATTCCAATCTTTATCACCAAATGTTTCTTAGCCATTCTTCTATCTTCCAAGAACATCATTTGACCCTTAATCATTCTTTAACATGTTAAATATTAGCTCTTTGACATTCCTTCTCAGCAGCTATAATAATATATTTTTTATTTTTTTATTAAAAAGTATATTTTAAAACAATTTAATAAAAAAATTCAATTAAATTTAAAAATATTAATCAAAGATTAAATTAAAAAAATATATATTAAACAAAATATCAACAAAAAATAAATAAAAGCCAAATATTTCTTTTCGTAAATTATATTTTAAACCACCGTGCGCCTGTGCAGCGCTGGAGTACTGCCACTGGAACGCTGAGTCAGATCAGTCACGTGCCGTCGACGCCCCACCAATAGAAAAAAGGCATTTTCCTCCAGATTTAAAAAATCGTTCTAAAACAAAAAAAGACATTATTATTAAAAAAATATGGCATTTAATAAAGACCAAAACTACCATAGTATTATTACAAGTACATATATATAAAGCCACAAGAACAGACCACAATATTAAAAAAAAAAAAAAAAAAAAAAAAAAAAACGCATGCATGACTCTTGATTTTTATGAGACGAAGGAACTCGGACCACCATTAGGGGCACTTGGGACGGCGGCGCCGCCCGACGCCGGTGTAGATGTCGCGATAACATGGACACTCGTTCTTGTTCCCGTACGTACCGGAGGGCACGCAGTTACACGTCCTGCAGCAAAGTCCGCAGTACTTCAAGCACTGGTCGTGTACGCTCGCCTTGGAGCACCTCACCTTGCACTTCCCGTTACAGAAAGCTGCATCCAGAAGTCCACTTTACATTTACCACCCTCCTCTCCATACTAATTTCTTTACACCGAAGAGCTAATGCTCGCTTTCTTACCCGATTGAGCCGAGGCAACGTCCCCATACAGGGAGACCAGAAGCATCCCGAGGAGAAGAAGACGAGAAAGCCTCGCTGAAAAGATCTTCATCTCACCCAGATCTGGATGCGTTTTCCGCCCGATGGCCATACCCTCTTTTATACCTAAAGCCGAGGACCAGTCCTCTCGCCGCTTGTCGCTATACCTTCGGCTACAGAAAAAATGAACCACTACGTGGCATCCATCTATTTGTTGAGCAGCTGGCAATGCAACGTACTGGTAGTGGAGGACAGTTGGTGCAGCATTCATGAGAAAAAAGCATTTTAATATTAAAAAACTAAAAACAAAATATATGGGCTTCTTGGCCCATTAAAAAAAACCAACGGTCGAGTGGGCCGGTTAGTATGGCTAAACCAGGTGTTACATGTCCTTTGAAGGCCATTGACATGGTGAAGTACTCCATGGTGTGGTGCTTCTTTAAAGATGTCTAAATCAATTCTTTGATGTCTTCACTATGAGACAGATTCCCGAGTCATTAACCTTTTGAGCCAGTGGCCTACTCATAAGAAGCTTCAAATAAATGGCATAAGTGTCTTTGGATTCCATGGTATGTCTCTGTTTAAAAATATCAATAATTCAAACTTTATAAATTATTGAAGGTTCACTTAAAAAAAGAAGGCAACACATGTTCTTATGGAGATGAGTCATGCCTTGATATCAAATAGCATCTATCAAGGAAAAAACAAATACAAAAGAAACATAGAGAATCAAATATAGAGGTTGAAATTTAAATAAAATATAGTTTTTATTGTTAACAAAATATATAGCATAATATCATAATGAGATAGTTTAAAAAGAGTATAATATATATGTTAGAAGCATTGATTGTGATCTACTCATAAGAAAAAAAAAGAAAAAAAATTAAAAAAAATTGTTAATATTTGATATTTATATATTATAAGGATAAGCACATTAACTATTTATATAGTTAAAAGAAAATTTTGAATTTATATTAGAATGGTTTAGAGTTGATTTGGAATGGTCAAGAAGTGGTTTGGTTAGAAGTTGAGATATGTAATATGTATTTGTATGATTGATGTTAAATGACTGATAGAAAGAGATAGAACAATTTTGATTAAAAGGTCATGTGATCATTTGTGTATTAATTGTATTACATAATGATCTTAATCTTTCCATACAATGGGTGTAATAGTTGGTGAGATTGAGCAGCTAATTACATCATACAAAAGGATGGGTGTATCGTACTTATATGATTTGCTTGAATGTGCTTAAGGTGACAAATCAAATTTGTCTAAAATAAATAATAGAGCTTGTGAAGTGATCATAAATATATAATTATAGTGATCTTACATAACAATGATGACTGAGTAAGTTAATAAAAAATTAGATGAGCCTATTAAGTAATAGTTTAATATTTCACATTAGAGGATTGTACTAGGATTATGTCTCAATTATATAGATGATTAGACTAAATAATAAAAATTCTTAGTGGATTGTATAGTATAATTATATAGATTTTATTGTATGTTGAATTGCCTATCTTAAGAAACATAAGGAAAGCCAATCGCAATGGAAGATAAGGTACATCATACCAGTATAATATGATTTGACTAAATAAATTTTTTTTTTAGATAAAATATAACAATCATATAATATAACATGAGTGATTAATAATATGATAAAGAAAAAATAATAGATTGTTTGTAAGATTGTATGCATCAATTAGGAGAGCAGAGAGAATCATGTTGTACAAACTTAAGATATACTGTACCATCAATTATTGATTGACATAAATACTAGAGACGATTTGTATTGTATTATATGATAAAAGGATCTTATAGGTACAATCTATGATAATGAATTAACTAATAAAAAAAGAGATTATTAAAATTTAAATTAATTTATTCTAATTTATAATTATATGACATATAAGATTATAATATGATTATATATATATTATAAAAAACTTTAAAATAAAGGTTTCTCATATATAAATCAGAATCCTCTACTTAATAGTCGATGCAGATCCTGCATCCTTAGAAGTCTTACATAGGTGTCGCTCATGGCTCATTAATTATTCTCTCTCATGAGTTTACATTTAATCATCATTTTAATTTTTCTCCAAACATTTAATGAAATATATTTTTCAAACCGTAAATAATCTCGGTAAATGAGTTTCTTTTACACTGAATTTCGAACATGTTTCCTTCCCGATTTGTTTGACAGATGTCTGGGAGCAAAAAACACTTTACACCTTATAAAGCAAAATATTGCACATCAGCCCCTCTCAGGGTTCGTTTTTAACTATTACCTAGAGCTCTGAATCTCTGAAAGCGCGGGTTTCTCCGGCGTTAGAGGAGTGTTTTAAGAGGAGATGGAGAAGGCTACGAATGCATTGTTCTCGGTGTCGCGGGAGCCATCTCCGTCGAAGCAGAGGTCGACCTCACAGAGCCCTGTATGGAGAGCAGCGACGATGGTAGGGCTTCTGATTCCTCGCCGGTGGAAGCGTTCGGAGCAGGCGGCGCCGGCGATGTCAGGCCGGGAGGTGTTGGCGCCGGTTGTAGAAGGACCGGATTCTGGAGAAGACTGGTGGGGAGAGGACGAGAGGAAAGGTGGGTGGGGGGAGTGGCTTTTGGCGCAGCTCGGGAAGGCTCAGGTGGCGACCGGCTTACATAGGCAGTCGGACATGCGTCTGCTTCTTGGCGTTATGGGCGCGCCTCTTGCCCCTGTTCATGTCTCCACCGGCGAGCCTCTGCCTCACCTGAGCGTAAAAAATACGCCCATAGTAAGTATTTTTTAAACCTTCTTTTACATCGTTTAGGGGATAAAATGTTGCTGTAGATTTGTCTTGGGAATGCTAGTTTCCTGTTTGAGGAAATGCCTGCATGAGGCAGGTGAACGCATTTATACCTACGGGGGGATTTATTATTTGATGATCTAAATCATTGATAAGTGTTCTATAAAAAGTAGTTCTTTTACAAAATCTTCTGGTGCTTGAATATATACAAACACATTTATCTCCCTTTTCTGGATGGCATCCAAGATGGATTTCTGCCATATGAACAATCTTGAAGAACTATTTTTCATTCAAATGGATTCGTTAATTTGATTCCGTTGCCTCACTTCTCTTGTTTCATGTGTTAGGAAACTTCTTCTGCTCAATATATTCTACAACAGTATATTGCAGCATCAGGTGGGCGCAAGCTGCTGAGCTCAATTCACAATTCCTATGCCATGGGCAAGGTAAGGATGGTAGCTTCCGAGTTTGAGACCTCTTCAAAGCTCTTAAAGAATCGAAATGCTTGGAGGGATGCAGAGCCTGGTTGCTTTGTGCTTTGGCAGATGACACCTGATATGTGGTACGTTGAGCTTTCCATTGGAGCAAGTAAGATCCATGCAGGTTGCAATGGCAAGAAAGTGTGGCGACACACTCCATGGCTTGGTGCTCATGCAGCGAAGGGCCCCATTCGTCCTCTTCGTCGAGCCCTTCAGGTGTTGCTTCAACAAAGGGCAATAAGTTTGGTTTTGACAAGAAACTGTCTTCTTTTATTAGATAGCTCAATGCACTGGGAAATCACTTTGATGAATTTAACGCTTTCTATCTTCAGGGCCTCGATCCAATGGCCATTGCAAGCATGTTCGTGACTGCTCAATGCATTGGTGAAAAGGAGGTGAGGGGAAAGAATTGCTTCGTTCTCAAGCTCTGTGCTGATCCACAGACACTCAAGTCCAGGAGCGAGGGCCCTGCAGAAGTCATAAGGCATGTATTGTTTGGTTATTTCTGCCAGAAAACTGGACTCCTCATCCACATAGAGGATTCACACCTCACTCGAATCCAATCGAATTCTGGCATCGAGGCGGTGTATTGGGAGACAACCATCAGTTCCTTCTTTGATGACTACGAACCAGTGGAGGGTGTTATGATTGCCCACTCTGGTCGATCAACTGTCACCCTTTTGAGGTTTGGGGAGGTGGCCATGAATCACAGCAAGACCAGGATGGAGGAGCAATGGACCGTCGAGGAGGTGGCGTTCAATGTGCGCGGCCTTTCCGTTGATTGCTTCATCCCACCTGCACTTGTCAGTGAGACCTCCTCGTTGGCTGGCGGCTGCACATAGAGTGAAATGGATGGATTGCCATGTCTGGTGCCAATAATGGATCAAATTCCTCGGCTTTTAAGAGGAAATCCAGTTGTTTTTAATGGCTCAAAAGTTCATTAAGACTCCCTTTTGACATGCAAGTAGAGTAGTCAGTATTCTGGGTCGGCTTGCTTCTGCCAAGTGTCTCTTTCTTTAAAAGCATCCTCATCTTTATTTTGATCTGTTGTTGATCTTTAAGTGTGGATATCTGTTTCATGAGATTGTATGGAATGGATTCTTGGTGCTGCTTGAATCATATGCTATATGGTGGTAGGACAACTTTTAACGTAGTTTTGAAGCAATCACTGCAACAGATATCTTCACTCATTCAATTCAATAATTATCCCGACACTAAGATGTGATATGATAGAAATTAAAGTTGGAAACGTACAATGCATCATCTATGATTAAAACGTTTCTCTTTGAGCAGCCCTACAAGAATCAATTCCCAGGTTCTTTGACGAATAATGCACATGGGTTTGGTGATTCTTCGTCATCCCTAATTAATATTAAGCTTAAATCTAAAATTTGCTGTCTTGAATCTCTTAGTGAAGTAAATGTTAACATTTCGGGGATGGGAAATCAATCGAGATGCCCCCCTCACGAGTGCATTCATTCAATACTATTTTATCGTGATTGATGCTTGATGTAACCACTCCTCGTCTGCCATTACTGGCATTTAAACTACTCTTTCAAGACTCTGGTTTTTTTTTGCAGACAAGCCATTAGTTTTGGGTCAGGTTTTTTATTTTTTATTTTTTTTGAAATTTTTACGAAGAAAAATAATGATAAATTTTTTCATATATATATATTTTTACATTAAAAAAATGTAGAGCATGGACAAGTATCTTCCAAGCAAGCAGAGATTACTGCGGTAGATGGGAGAGGGGTCGCGTGTTTCTCCATAGCCAAGCGCGAGCAGGTCCTTCAACCAGAGGAGAGACCTATAAAATGACAAAAGATACAATTGATGACATGACCAGCTAATATAATTATTTCTTTTAAAAAAAAAAAGCCTGGCAATTCAAATTATAAAATTACATGAGAATTACTTTCCAGTAATTAGGCATTCTAAGGGTCAAATTCTAATTGAAAACAAGAGTCATTTTCTACAAAACAAAATACTACATGAAAACATTCTTCTTGCTGTTTCACCACAATTTATCTCCACAGCTTGATTCAAATTTGTCATGTTGAAACCATAGTTGTACTAGTTTTCAAGTTTATATACCACTGATCAAGCAATCTAATTTACTTTTACCATTTCTATGTCAAACATTTATATGAATAAAAAAGCTTAAGTACTTCGAAAGATTCATGGCTTCTTGGCTGCTTCGTTCAGATTTTTGTTTCTTATCTTGCATCAAAATACCATAGGCATTAGCTTAATTTCACAACAAAAGACCAATGAGCTTACCTTTTCCCATATTTCTGAGTGATATTTATTATACCATGCGATTTCCACAGAAGACAGCAATGAGCAATCGATTAGTTTACTCTGGCAAAGAGCACAAAATAGAATTACATAAATAACTATCCATGCAATTGTGAAATAATGAACTGAAGAAAATACATTATTTGCTTTTGATGTTTCATATTAAGAAAGATGCATATATTAGCAAGTAGCACATCCTACTATGGTTTATAAGTATAAAACAATCCTCACAAAGTGGCCCTTCCAAGATTGTATATATGATTTTAATCATATTAATCTGTGTTCCAATAAATTCAAATATGACATGCCAGGTATATAACTAAAGATGGGCAAAATTGTTTTTCTTTTCTTTTACAAGCTGGATGTTTTATGATATAGTGAACAAAGAGATCGGGCAGCTTTAACATTTAAAACAAATAGGGATCATTCTACGAATGCTTGTTCTACGACCCAGGTCATGGTAGGTATTTCAATGCAGAACTTTAAAAGCGTAAGACAATAAAAAAGATTGGCGGATAACAAAAAGTTTAGTTTTAGGGTGACTAGTCTTTTATTTCAAGACCCGTCTTGTGATCATGTTTGTTCTTCACAAGTGTAGATTCATGTGCCAGGCAGGTTTTCATGTGTGAAGGCAAAGGGCATGTTATTGTATAATACTTTGCTGCACATTCATTATCATTCATTATTACAAAATTAAAAAAAAAAGATTTTTCTTTAATTACAAATGATTAAACATAAGAATAAATAATTAAAAAAATATAAATACAAATTATAACTACTCGTTAATTGAAGAATTCAATGACAATAAACTTGGTAGAATGTTCCAATAGAACAATTCAAATTCTAATAAAAAATACTATATTCTAACACAATATTTCAAATTTACTTATAATAAATTTGACAAAAAATTTTATATTTATTTACAGAAATAAAAATCTTATAATCGACTAATTAACTACTCAAAATGTGATCCCTTCCTCATAAGTTAGTATATAGATATTAATCATTCTCAATATGCTCACAAAAAACTAAAAATTAAATATAAATAATCTTTTAATGAGAATATCAATCATTTGTGATATAATAAAAATAAAATGCATGAAAATAATTCTATAATCAATCTTCTTTATGAAGTGTCTATCAATCTCTACATACTTTGTATTGAATTGAATTATTTACAATACTAATGACAGTTTTGTTATCACAATATAGTTCAGTTAACATATCAACTAACATCTTTAGCTTTTTGAGGATTCTTTCTACTTATAATGTCTCACTAACTTCATTAGTCATTATTTTGAACTCTGTTTTAAGACTACTTGCAATTACATTCTGTTTTTTGCTTCAAGTAAAGGATCCCGATGTGGATTTCCTGTCAATAATCAACCCAATCCAATCTGCAATGGTGTATATCTCAATGCACAATTATAAGGCCATTTGAAAAAGTAAAGTTTTCCTTGGATGGATCTTAAAATACACAAGAATTTGATAAAGTGTTTTGAATATGCTTCTTATAATACAAATGAATAAATTGATTTACAAAGCTTATAACAAATGCAAAATCCAAAAATGTATGAGAATATATCAATTTACTACTAGTTTTTTATATTGAGCTATGTTCACGAGATCACCTTATCATCTTTGAACTTTTAAGTGGGACCGACTGGAGTATCTATTAGCTTGCAATCACTCATGCCAATATTCTTAGGATCAAGAACATACTTTCATTAAGAGATAAAAATTCCTTTTTTTTTATCTTGCCACATCTATGTCAAGATAGTAACTCAAAAATCTAAATCATTTATTTTAAACATTAAGGAGAGGGTTCAAACGATTCATCTCAAGTAAATCATCTCTAATGAGGATATCCTTTGCATGAGCAATTAACACAACTATTTTCTCATTTAGTGAATATCCAAGAATATCATATGATCAGCTTGCTCTTGAGTTTATCCATGACTTTTGATAAACAGATTAAATTTCTCAAACCAAGATCTCGAAGATTGCTCCAAACCATATAATGCTTTTATCAGTCTACACACCTTTCTTTCAAACTTTTCATCAAATTTTGGGAGTGTCTTTATGTACATTTTTTCTATAAGTCTTTATTATGAAATACATTTTTAACATCAATTTGCAGTAAAGTCCAATCAAGATTAGCAACTAGAGATAAAAAAACTTTTATAGTATTTAATTTTGTAATTGGATCAAATGTTTTTAGATAGTCAAAGTTATAAGTTTGAGTGAATTCTTTTGTCAAACAATGGCATTCTAAGTAACCATTAAACTTATATGTGATAATAAATGCTTTATTTGTATTCCACAGTTCTCTTTCCTCTTAGTTATCATAGGGATTGAAACAATTAAATATACTCTCTTGTTAATTCTTTATGTCCTCAATTTGTCTCATAATTTATTGTTCATTAATAAAATTCTCTTCGATCATCAATTTCAAGTTAATTTTTATTTCTCTCATTATGAGTTTTAGAAATTGACTGTGAGAATGAATAGCAATGTTAGAGAAAATGATATAATTAACTATTTTGAAGAAAAATTTTACTTGAATAAATAATATAATAGTACTAGTTTTAATTCTGCTTTTGATCTCAAGGATAATTATATTGTATTATGACATAGATGTAGCATCCTAAAAATTTACGTACACATTTATTTAATGTAATTTAATAAATGTATTACATATAAATTTTTGATTTAAATAAAATGAGAAATTTTTTATTATATATTAAGGATATTTTGGTAAAATAGATTATGATAATTGTAAAACATATATAAACCTTAAGGAATGAGAAAATTAAATAATATTGTAGAGAGAAATACTTAAGAATCTGATAAAACTGATTTCACTAAAATTGAGCATGAATCAACTATTTAATCAAAGGCTAAAATTTTATAAAATAATAAGAGTTTTAAATAATTAATAAATGACATATTAATTCTTAATAAACCTTTAATTAAGGATAGTAAACGATTACTATGCTTAGAGAGAGGATTGGAGGATGGGATTCTTGTGCCCATAAGAATTGCTAACGACCATAAGAAAGGATTTGCATGTGGGAGAAGAATTGGAAGGAGGAATTCCTGTTTTTATTTCAAGATTAGTTTTCTTATTTTAATCCATTTTTTAAGATTTTGAGGAGAAAGAGATCTCATTCATGTAATAATATTGGGATTGATGAAAGAACATTTTAGAATGATTTTGAAATAATAATATAAGATTAGTTGAACTCTATGCCAAGAAAATAAAGACTCGTATAGAAACCCATTGATATTCAAAGGAGCGTTAGAAAAAAAGAACATTTGTGTTAAACGTTCACAGGACGGTTCGACGATGAATGTTCAATAATAGTTCACTGAGTGATCGGAAAGTCCAACAATGATGCTTGGATGGCCCAACAAAGTGGTTGTAATTTGGCTCGTGTGTGTTATATGATTTGATGAATACCCAGGCAATCTAACAAAAGAGAGCTTTTTAAGGTCTTATTAAGCTCTAAAAGTATAATGAATATAATAGTGCAAACCATAAATAAATGTGAACGTATATAAGCTCTATGTGAAATTTGTGGGAAGAGAAGGAGATAGAGAAAGAGGAATATTCTAATCTCCAATAATCAAGGAGATGCTTCCACAATTTGCTAAGAACATGTTATAATGAAATGTTGAATGATAGATGTTATATATAAGCATTGCTAGTGTATTAAATCACTTGAATTTGATTTTATGATGAGTTAGGAGTGAACGAATAATAATATTATTTGTGGAATAAAGTGATATGGCCTCAAGCAAAGTTAATGTCACAAGCTGATTTGACATAAACCCTAAGTGGTGGTGATGCCACAAGTGAAATAAGTCTTAAGGGGTGATGATGTCACAAAGAGATAAAATAAATCATGAGTGATGATAATGCCAAACTAAAGTAAGATGAACCTTAAATGATAATGATGCTACAATGAGGTATGATATGAGCCTTGTGTAATGTTCATGCCACGATGAGGTACGTTATGGCCCTTAAGTAGTAATGATGCCATGATGAGGTGCATATGACCTAGAATAGTGTCGATGCTATGATGAAATGTGATATGACTTGGGCGGTGTTGATGTTACAAAAAATATGATAATATCTGGTGAAGAATAAACTAAAGAAAAGGAGTACGAGGATATGGTTATTAAATCTTATAAAGAATAAATCTATAAGATTTTGCCAATTGAGAATGGCATGAGGTGAATGAGAAAACAAAGTGAAAGAGCTTTGAAGTAACTCACAAACATGGTTGACAGCTTCAAAAAGGTGAAAGCTTGGTCAAAATAAAACCTATCTTCACAAGGGAAGTAATGTAGCTTTTGATTCATTAACCTTTTTCAATCAATTTTAATCGTTATTTATATGTGAAATGATGTTGACATCCATTTCCAATGAGATTAACTACTTATTAGATCTTTTGAATTTTATTTGTACTTTTATGTTTAGGAGGTTGTCCTTGCATGATATTATAAAAGTACTGATTGTGCAAATTATCGCTTGTTCGATCAAGCCTTATAAGCCAACTTAAAGAGTATAGTACAAGTCCGACGACACACATGCCTTATACATCATGTTCAAAACCAAAAGACTCGGTTCAACGTTCTCGAGTTAAATGAACTTTGTAAAAGTATGATAATCGTATCGTATTTGTAAGAAGATTTCTAATTTCGTTATTATTTTGAATTCATATTAGTCGCACAAGTACAATAGAACTTATTTGTACAAAGGTTTTTGGTTCAATTTTCTACCTAAGTCAGTTCGAGTTATGTGCAAAAGAACACATAATACAAGAACAATAATTAATATTGTTTTGAATGATGCATTCATTCTCTTAAATGCAGAACAATATCATACAACTTGATAATGGATATCGTCTTCATTCAAACCTAATCATTTCTTGGTTATACGTACAAGTACAATAGAGTCATCGTTCATTATGACAGGTGGATCACATTGTAGGATTAGCATACAATTACGGAATGATTATTTAAATTGAATTGTTTTTTATTTTAGCTTGATTCTACCATGACCTGAATGATTATTTAAATTGAGTTGCTTTTGATTTGAGCTTTATTCTACCATGACCTGGTTTGTTCCCTGCCAATAACTTTGTGACATGATTTAACTTTCAAGGCCAATGCATGCACATGACGAATGAACTCTCAATTATGCATAAGCATGTTTGTTAAACCTTATGGATAAGTCAAGATGTGCATGAGTACAAAGAGTAACAAAGACATAAGTAAATCCTAAGTACCACAAGAAACTTGGTGTTTGTTTTGACATTCTAACCAATGATGTAGTAGACAATAATCTCTGGATGATATCACTTCACACAAAGTTAAGTTGGCTCTATGATGTCAAAGTCTAGCTAATCTCCCCTTAAGCAATGCAGCCAAAGTCTTTGACCATTCATGTATGAACATTGCACAATACTCCATATGTAGAAAGCTCATAAGATATTTGAGTCCATAAATGCTTGGTTTTGTTATTATTAAACTATTTAAGATACGAAGTCAATAAAAGTTTAGTATTATTTATGATTCACCTCTAAACAATCTCAAATACAACAAACTAAACTTTGCAAACTGTAGTTAGTGATCTTTTGATTAATTTACAACTGAAAATGTTTCGGTGCAGCTTAATATTTTTAGCTGCAACATAGTATATTCTCTTGGAAGTCAATAACAATGCTCTCAGGATTTACGATATCAATTATCAAGTGTATTCCTGAACTAAAGTGAGATAAATGTAAATAGAACTCCTATAATAACAAAAACATCCAAGAATTGTATCAACAATATCATTAAGCCATTCAATTAGTTAAACACATTCTTTTAATCTGCCCTATCTAAAACATCCAGTCGAGGAATACTGGCTTTTGACATCAGCCTGTATTATGTGTGACGCAAAGGAATACCATTTATGTGAGATGTAAAGTATACAGAACTTTTATTCCAGATAAGGCCATGCCACAAAATTTTGGCACTCAATAAATCATAAAAATTCATCACCTAAAAGCATAACGGGCCATATTTGAAGCAACTTAGAAATAAAAAGATTTTCAAGAAAAATAATTTGATTGAATATGCTTAATATTTTCTTCCCTAGTAGCAATGTTGTTCTTGTAGTTCAATGAAAAGTCTTTTCTAAGGAATACAAAACTCAAGTGCATTATAATAAAGTTTTAATGACGAAAGTTGTTAACCCTGTATTCTCTCAAAGTTAATTTATCTCTTAGGACACAATTTATTCATGGACTTTAACTTAACAATCTTTATTGTCAAAAATAGTCAAAAGAAAAGGAAAAAAAAGAACTTTTAATAGCAATGCAATAATGTTAGCTTAAATAAGTATAATTAGAAGGAAATTAAAATAAGAATAAAAAAAAGAGTACCTGGATCGGCACAAAGGTAAGCCTCTCAAAGCCTAAATATCTTACACCTCCAAAATTATTTGGTACATTTTCCTCTTTAATATGAAGAAGATTCTGCAGAATTGAAACAGGGTTTCATTTAGATGCGTACATGAGAAACTGGATGCACTAATTCAAATTTTGGTAAAACTTGGTCTTATCAATCCACACAAAAGAAGAACACTAAGTGTCTAACAAGAAAGTCAAAGAACCGCAACTTTTCAATAAAAAAAGGGCTTTTCTCGTCTATATATTCAAAAAACATCAAAAATAGAGAATGAAAGTATACAAACCAAGAAAAAAAACAATGACCTGCAATGGAAACTAAATTAACTTTAAAACTACATATAATAAAGCTTTTCGCTTCGTCATTAAAACCCACCACATCAAACCTTTGGTTTATGCAAAAAGAAAAAAAAACATAAAGAATGTTATGCAATCCCTCTATAGCTTGACAAACACTCCTGAAAGCTCACCCATCTAAGTAACAATTTTATCTTGTGAAGTGAAAACAGCATAACAACAAAGTTACGTAGAATACAAAGCCCATAAGAGACATCAACTTTTTATTAAACTAAACGAAAAATCAATGGCAAAAACTTTTCAAAACCTTATCTCCTGCTAGGAATGACTAATGCGTGTTGAATACAAAAAAGAGGAAAACATTTTTCATGGCCCCAAAATGCAGCAGTATAATGCATGAAGGCATTCATATACAACAGAGCCAAAAACCTGACAAACCATAGTAAAGAATACAACATATTTGGGAAAAAAGAATCAGCTTGGATAATAAGAAAACTGTTAAACATTTATGCAACTGGAAAATTCATGATGTTCTTTGTTCTGAAATGGAAAATAAACTAGAGAACTTGGCAAGTAGCATTAATCTATAATCCTTTGAGTACGCATTGAATTTACCTTTAGTGTCACAAGTACAAAGATTAGGACTTTAAGTAAAAATCCACTGCAAAACAATTTTTTATGATTGATTTCATGATTAAATCTATTGAAGGGGAGGTAAAAGTTATATTTCATTACTTGATAAAGAAAAATCTATTAAAAAGCAAAATAGAATAATTAAAAAAGATAAAAATATTACATAATTATGACAAATAATGTGGGAATATGATGAAATATGAAGTTATTTCCACATGTGGGATAATTATGTTTATCAATTTTCATTAACTTCTCCTTTTCAATTTCTTCTCTTTTGCTAATGATTCCACTATTCAAAGATGGTTCATGTTAGTTAGGGAATGAATTGAGATATTTTAGCTTCAGTACGAACATGGTGTTGAGGCCAATAAAGAGCCAAGGCATTTTGATCCATTTGGAGAAGCGATGACAAACATAGTTCTTAGGCATTGCGACAAGGTACAATTCCCGCAAGATCCACACAAGTTTGGGGTACAATGGAAGCGTGTAAGGATGGAATGACATTGAGCAGTTCTTTAAGACATTGGTGGATACAGCTGTGTTAGAGAATGATGCTTTGTATAACAAGACATGAAAAGTGCTTTGACAAGGTTTTGTTTTTTTTTTCTCCTTTTGTTCTTATAAGACATATCTCATGTTCAATTTCTCAAATATTATTATAACTCAACAAAATTTACATTACAGGTTACTCTTATCCCTAAAACACCGCTAACATAATATAATAAAAATATTTTTTAGAACATTTCTATAACTAATATTGTTAATATATCAATATTCTTCATAATGTTATCCCAAAAGATCTCTCATATAAATCATGACTATTGTTGCAAAGGTTAACGAATCAAAGTGATCAAAGAGCCTCCATAAAAAAATTGTTATATGCTCTTCATTAAAGACACAACAAGTAACAATCTTCTTTGATGATACTACATTTATAATGAAATCGTAATCTACCTCAAAGTATTTGATTACTTTATAAAGTATAGGATTACTTGTAATGTGGATAGTTTGATGATTATCATGTTTAAAAACCATTAGTTAAGTGATAGAAAATTCAAAATTTTTAATGAGAATTTTTATCCACATCATCCCAGTGCTTTTTTTTTGACTTTACAAATATTGTCTTACCACACAAACAACAAAATAATATCAAGCCAAGTGATAATTTGATTGATAAACTTAATGACCATTGATGATAAAAAAAGTGTCTTCATAAATCTTCTCATCCCTAAAATTCTAAAGAGCCTTTAAAACTTAGTTTGCATCCAACAAACCAAATTTTCTTAAAGTCTACAACATACTTTCTTTGAGAGAAATAGATATCACCTTTGTATATATAAATAATACATCAAAGAAATCCTTTGAATGGCCTAAATTTTTGCAACAAATTTTTACTGAAGGTAACACTTAATTTTCTCAATATTAGATATATCACTTTTAATAAGAAGAATATTATTCACATAAAACAAAAGGATCATGATTCTAAAAAATTGGCAAATGAAAAATAAAATGATTAATTATGCTACTTTGTAGATTCACTTTAAGGATCTTATAGAGTTTATTGAACTAGACATAAAGGCTTTGTTTTAACCCACATATGCCAAAACAGCATATTCTAGAGATTGTTTCATATAATTGGCTTTGAAGAGTTTGCCATAGAGAAAGGCATTGCTTACGAACATTTGGACAAAGGGCCAACCTTGATTAATTGTAACGAAAAAAATAGCATAAACAGAATTAAACCTAGCCATTGGAAAAAAAAATTCATAATAATAAATTTTATGAACTTGAGTATATCCTTTGACCACTAAACGATCTTTGTATTGGTCAATAATTCCATCTAGGTGATACTCAGTCGTGAAAAAACATCGGAAAGAAAAATGTATGACATCAACAGGCAATGACACCAATTCCCATGTATGATGATCAATAAATGCTCACCTTTCCATTTAGGATCTAAGATTGCTTCTCGATATGCCACAAGAACATAAACAAAGAAAAACGATAAAGAAGCTAGTAAATGGAGGATAGATAATCAAGCGGAATAAATGATTATATAGAGTGACAACTACATTGGTATAGACTTTATGAAGAGCATTTGGCAATTAGAAATTTGATGTAATAGGCAGATGTGCAACCATAAATGGTGACAAGGTGGGTGGCATAATAGAGTGAGGCAAATGGGGCCATTGAGTATAAACTTGTAGGAGAGCAAAAGCAAGATTAAGAGTACCAAGTGGAAGTGGATCATAGGTAGGAATATCAACTGATAAGAGAAAAATAAGGTAATAAGAGAATTTTCCATAAAAGGTAACATCTATAGAGATATACAAGTATTTAGTTAAGAGATAATAACAACGATATCTTTTCTAAGTTCAAGAATAAGCCAAAAAAGCATTTAATAATATGGCAATAAAGTTTATCATATCCAGGATAAAAAGAGTGAACAAACACCACAAAAACCTAAGGGATTAAATCAAATAGAGATTTATTTGGAGTGAAGAAAAGAGAAAGCTTAGGTCTCGGTTAAGCTAGTGAATGATACACAATTTATTAAATAGCAAGTTCGAGAATGACATCTCCTCAACATTGACAATCCTATGCATATCGATATGATAATCGATGAATAATACCATGTGCGACATAGATGGTTAAAAAACACATAACACATATTGTATTATTTATCCAAATGAAGATTCTTAGTGGAAATAAAGAATTGAAATTTTAATTCATGATGTAATTGTCAGAATACATAGAATACTCTTCGTTAATATTTTAATAGGTATATCTATGTGACTCTAGTGTGACTCTAGCCTTGAGGGTCTAATCTTAAGTTGTTTGGTCTTGAGCATCAAGTTTCAAGCAACTAGGTCTCAATTGTCTTATCTACAGTAGCTTGTTTTGTTTTTGTATTAGTATTTCTAGTTTTGACAACCTATAACAGTTAATGAAAAATCACAAATAAAGAAAGCTATGGTGCACCTATTTTGGATGTCATGATTTCTTTTTCTTTGAGGTAGAGCTATGAATTTCTACCATTGGATTGAAATGACTTTTTAAGGAAAATCAGACAACGTGGAACCATCAAGGTTGGCTATTCAAATCTCGAAGCAAGTTTGGGTAAAGATATTGGTCCCCGAGAGGAAGTGAGACCATTGAGAGAGACGAGAAAAAATGGTAAAAGCTTAAAAAAGAACTTACTTACCTCAGCCCCTAAGTCTAAGAACTACAATTGAGGGAGAAGTATAAGGCAAGGATGCAAGGTTATACTTCTTAAGATCTTCACTCAATGGGACAAAAGTGAAGAAAGTCGAATTCAAGAGCAAGCTTCTCGAAGCCTTCATATTACCAAGAAAAAATGAAGATAAAGATACGACCATGTTTCTTAATGAGCTTGATCTAGAGACTGCAAGAGGGTCGCCTCCAAAAGCACCTACTGAAGAAGTCAGAGTCCACCTCAGCTCCAAATAATTTTGAAAGGGGCATCTTAAGCCGAAAGAGATGACCAAGCTTTGTCATTAGCCCACAAAAACATGGGCAAGGCTCTTGTTTAGATCATCTAGTCATCTCCAAGGAGAAGGAAACCCATTAAAGGAATTCAACTCTGAGGACCCTTGAGAAGATCCTAATAGCCAATGTGACCATTCGATGAGAGAACTCGTCCTCAATATTCTTTGGACCAAACTTTCCACATCTTTGCAACCCCTATAAGTTTAATCACACACAACAAGGTCGGTTGAATGCTCGTCACAGAAAATGTAACTATTGTGTGGTATTAAATAAGCACTATAAATGAAAAGTACCCTTAGCACCTTAATTAAGAACAATGATCCTTAAATAAGATGCAATTTATGTTGAGCTTTGTGTTTGTATAGTAACTATAATGTGATTAACTTCCTTAACAATTTGAAGTTTGCCAAGATCTCAAAAGGGAGGAAAAGCCAATTTATGGCATGATAATCATTTTAATATGCAAAAAAACAAACAATTTAGTTTCAAGGCCAATATGATTGCTCGGTCACATTGCAGCAAACAATTGATGGATGGAAGAAAATTAAATAGAACAGGAATTAAATGTCCCAGCCAAATCAAATTATCCAAATTCTTTTGTGCAAGTCAAATTCTGTTTCCTTCGTATCAAGGTATGTCAGAAAGTCATCAATAGACCAAGACAAAATAAAAGCAACATTTGCAGTCAGTTGTGCTTGCAATTGCAATGTATTTCCGCTATTGTGCCGAAGGAAACATAAAAATTGATCATTAAAACTTTAAAAAATGGAAATTTTGAAAAACATTGACATTGTGACCAGAAAATCAGTTAAGACAATGAATCTTTAGTAGCATGCAACTATAAAATAGCACCAGTGTCATGAACAATCCTATAGGAATTGATTGTACAATTCTAATAAAAACAAAAGTGTTGGGAATAGCAAAATAGTACCTCAATTCTGATGCCAAAGCAATGATCTTCATAATAACCAGGCTCATCGCTGACAATCATGCCCCTTTGCAAAGCAGTCATGTTTCCATATCGAAAGCTAATACTTTGAGGCCCTTCATGCACATTTAATGCAGCTCCTACGCCATGACCAGTTCCTGTGAGAAATGCAAAGAGGATTTACCTATACGTGAGAAGGAGAACAACAGCATTTCCAGAATATTGGCGAAACAGTTTCTTAAGATACAAAGTTAACAAGATTAAACTTTGAAATAGAAATACCGTGTCGATAATCAAGGCCAATTTTCCATAAAGAAGATCGTGCAAATACATCTAACACAAAACCAGGAGTCTGTTCAGGAAATATAGCTTGATCAAGAGCTATATGACCCTACAAAAAAATTAAAAATATCATGCAAGTGAATTGATACTACAAAAATTGAAAAATCACGAAACAAAATATCCAGTAAATATCTATGATTGCCATATAATGATATAAAGTATTCATAATTAGGCACTTGTCTTCTTCAGAAGTCACACTTCTAAAATTTCTGATGTTAGTCATCATCTTAGGCCTTTACATAAATCAAATGATTACATTACTCATTGTTATTTTCAAGTTAATCACTTGCTCTTTTCTACAGAGGCAATAGCCTTCCCTTGCAAATAAACTCAACAAAAGGAGACTTGGAGGATATTTAAAATTTATGAAAGCAAGGTTTACTCACTTTGAGGTACAGATTGTTTTTTGGTTTTAGAGAAGGATTATGCTGGTCATCTGAATGACTTTTTGGTCAACACAACAGCTTGCACATATCAAATATTTTAGCTGGATTACCTCATTAAAATTTCTATCTGCAAGAGCTACAATAAAAGCTTAGCATAGGATTATTTTCGAAAATTTAGCAAGTTTTAGTGGTTCATTAGCAACGTAGACAACTAGTATAATTTTATTTAGCACTTCTTGCTGAAAAGTGTCCCTTTTGTAAGTTGAGGGACAATTGTATAAAATTTGGGAAATTAAGGGATCAAATTATCCTAAGAAGAAGACCTATATGGCTCATACATTACGATCAGTAACAATAAGTTGATTATGAAAACTTAGACAAAACTAAGTCACCTGAAGAACTCTCGTGAAGCATTCCTTCTGCCTAGAGGTTGGTTCACCAAAATGCACAGTTCTTGTGATGTCAGTGGTACCATCAATATACTGACCTCCACTATCTAGAAGAAAAAGACTCTTGTCATCAACAACCATGCAACTATCCTGAGTTGGTCGATAATGTATAACAGCTCCATTTGCACCATAGCCTAAAAATAAAGTCAGCCATAAACTCAAAGAATTAGACATAAAACTTCTTTATTGATATTTGATAAGAGCAACATGTGTTTCCAAAAGAAAATGCGTAGCAGATCATTAGAATAAAGGGTCTCAAAAAGAGCACAAGAAAGGTCTTTCTGAAGCTTTATTGGATGGACTTCATCTAGAGGACATCAAGACAAGTAATAAGTAAAAAAAATTCAAATGAAAATTGTGGCTGTGATGGTGTGGTACTATCTTAGATAACAGAGAAATAAATAACAGTTATGCCATTATCACAAAAGAAATTGTTAAGACTGCAGTAAGTACCAGTAAAAGCAACATCTGAACATTAAGATTGTGCACATCGCATTTGTTTCTTTTTCTAGGCATACAAAAATGGGTTCATTGACCCAAAGATCAAGATCTAAACTACATTAATCCTATTTGACTTTGCAATCAAATCTCTTTGCAAAGACGTTCTCTGTAAACTCTCAAGTTCCAATGCATCCTAAGAAATTCCATCTTCATCCTTGAAGAGTTCACAGAGAATATTAAAAGATTGACAACCCATTCTCCTCCAATCACCTCTCATTTGAAGTCGCACTGCTACTGCTCCACTGCTAATTTTATTTTGAGGTTCCACAGCCACTTGTCCACTAATTTTCCTTTTTTTTTTTTACACTAATCAATTGTATTTGCAATCAAATTTTAATATATCTTTCCTACTTTGAACTTTGCAAGAAAATTCCATCTCCTCCTCCATTGTTCGGAATTTGGCCTTCCAAAAGAGCAACATCCAGTCTTTTTCCCAAATACAATAAGATACTTCATTTTTTGAATTCCAAGACCATCAGCAACAATCATCCTCACTCAGAGATATGAGGCCTACTTTTGGACGCCCAGTGGGCTGCATGAACACTGTTCCAATTTGAGCACAATTGACTAGACAAACAGATGAACTCATCATCCGGGAATGATTGCCACAAGCGGTCATGGACCTAGTTCTGGACATTTGCGTTATTCATGTAGTAAGTCCCACGCTTCCCATTCAGCAAGTGCCAAAATCACCAACTTCTGCCTAAGTGACTTTTCACACCTTTTGTAGTAGTGAAGAGGGCCTTTTGCTTTGATTTTGTGCTTTGCCTTGCTTCTATCGAAAATTCTCTAAGCTTTGCAAAAAGAAGAAGGTACACTCACCCGGCTTGCCACTGATTGTCACTCTCCCACTACCAACAAACTCCTCTGATTTTTGGTGTTGCCTCATCTCTTCTTTTCCTTCAAGCACTTTTTACCTACCCTGTACTACATTTCCTTGTACCACTTCTTCCATAAGCCAAGATAGAATGACCATCAGCCACCACTCTCTGCTGGAAATGAGAGCTCCACTAGCCACAAGGGATCCACCTTGCCCTCAACAACTACCCATGTCTCTTCCTTCTTTTCTCTCATAGTTCAACATCTGCAAAACTAACAATTAGGCTCTTACCACTCCAAATCATACACCCTTATCATCCTCCAATTGTCCCCTAAGGACTATAAGGCCATTTTTACCAAGAACTCTTCCTCTTCCCAGTATCTTCAATTTGTTCCATTTGAGCATGGAATTATTTCCATCCCTGCTAAAGAACCAGCCGAGATTCACGACACTGGGTACTTTTCCTCGTTGACATTGAGGTGCTCCTCCAAGTTGGTGGCCCTTGAAGAATTTCAATGACCTCATTATTGACATTGGACTAAAGGATATGACATCTTTTGAGCCAAAATTCAATTAGAATGAAAATTCGCTTCATAATAGGAATGAGGACTCTCTTTTCCTTTCAAAAATTGGATAGAGCTATGTGCAATAAGAATTCCCTGAACTTTTTCCATGATTTCACCTAATCCAAACTGAGATCAATTTCTTTGTTCCATTAGAAACATCACATATGGCAAAGAAAAAAGTTCCTTCAAGTTTCAGAATTTCTAGACTAACCTCCATGATTTTAAAGATGGTCATTACTTAGTATATTTCCCAATCAGATGACCCTATGTTCAATCAAGTCAAGAAGCTAAATTCTATCAAAAAAACCATCTGTTTTTAGTGAGGGTAGGGCATTGCATTGATTAGCTTGCTTTGAAGGAAAAACATCATTTTGAATATATTACCAACTTCATATCCATTAATCACATGGATAATCTATTGTTAAGATATGAGAAAATAAGTTGGGAGGAACTCAAAACCTCAAGAATCTCAGCTTCCTCTATTGTTAAATATTGTTTATGATTTCTTTGACATGTACAATTAAATAGTGTTTGTGATAACCTTGTTGGCACTATAATCTCCTTCCCATGTACCAAATTTCAGTTTCGAAGATTAAAGATTTTGAAAGATTTCATGTCATTAAATTCTCTCTAAAGAAATCTTTTGAACTTGATGGCTTCACTGTCGAATTTTTTATTAACTTTTGTGATATTTTGAAAAAAACTTCATTAAAGCTATTCTTCATGCTTTTGTTAGCTCCTCGATTCTCAAAATTATTAAAGCCAGGATAATTGCCCTTTATTTGCAAGTGTATTAATGCTACCTCTATTGTTAATTATAAGACTATCTCTCTTTGTAACTTTGCTCACAAGATCATTGCAAACAAACTCGAACATATCATGCACACAATCATTCAACCAACTTAGGTTGCATATATCTATGGAAGATCTATATCTAACATTGTCTATCATGCTACCAAGTTAACTTAGAAATTTAGCTCAATCTCCTCCAAAAAAAAAAAGAACTTCATGTACCAATATTGACATTTCAAAGGCCTTCGACTACATTAGTGAAGATGCTCTTTACCATAGGCTCAAAATCAAATGATTTCCCCCAATCAAATGGATCATGATATGCATAGATATAGTCAACTTCTCAATCATATTTGATAGATTCATTAAAGGATATTTTCTCTCTACTCATAACCAACACTAAGGTTGTACTTTATCACCTCTTTGACTTAACATTGCTATGAATTATATCACTTAGGACCTTAAGAAGCTTTTGGAAAAAATAAAGTTGCTCAACATAACCACCTTATCAATCTCTTTCCCTTTGTTGATGAACTTATAGTGTTTGGCAAAACGAGCTCACTTTCCATTGTGACTTTGAGTGTTTCCTGGACAAACTTCAAATGTACTTTGGGCTTTCAATGAACAAATATAAGAGTTTCATTGTCTTCTCAAAAGGTCCATCGATAGGAAACTTCTTGCTAAGTGCATTGGTTTTCTTATGGGTGAACCTCTCAAATATGTGGGTTTTTGTTCTTTATCTTCTAAGAAAATTAATGTTAGCTATTTCTTCCTTCTTCTCCAAATAGTTTATTCTAAGTTGTGCAGATAGACAAATCATTTTTAATCTTTGGTTGATAAAAATTTGCTTGTCAAAATTATCATCTCGAGCATGCTCCACTCTTAGTCATGCCTTCACTATTCTAAAGGTAATTTTTAAGAAGATAAATGGTGCTTGTGCCTACTTCATTTTACATGAGAATTTTAATGAGAATGGGCTACTATTGCTTTGAAAGATTTTTGCACCCTGAAGCCTTTGGCATATTAAAAGAACTTGATGCAGATCAAAATAGACTTCTACTAAGGTCTAATTTGAAGCCTATAAGACAAGAGATGCTCAATAGACTAATAAGAAATATTAAATGACACTATATACTAATTAAGATTAGGTGACGTATGTAACATTTTAAAATTGTTTAAATACTAGTGTCTTAAGTTGTAGTATGAATTAATTAGTTGAGTAGGTGACAACACGTTAAGCATAAAGTCTCACTAAGTAATTTTGTCACATCCAATTTCACACATAAAATACAAAATTAATGACAAACTCTATGTGGAATACTTTAATAAAAGAAAGAGCAATTCTAACATTGATTAACTACCTAAAAAATAAAAGTTACGAAAATGATTCACCTTTTGGCAATGGTGGCTTGTAGTTTCCTTTGGAATTGGTGTGTGGAGCACCAATGATGAAAAAATATGACCGGGTGGAGGCTTGGGTTGGTGGAAAAGCTTGGCTAAAAGGGTAATAAGGTGATCAGTTAGGATTAGAGCCTTGTTGAAAAGTGTGGCAATTTGATCGAGAGAGTGAAAGGGTGGACAAGACCTTGAGGGTGTCAAGAAGAGAGTGTTAGAGGAAGAGAGAATTTGATTGGTTCCCAAATCTCCTGGTGAAAAGTCTCTTACCTTCGATTCTTATCTTTCACAAGAGGAGAAGTTGGAATCTATCTAACAAGAGTTGGGTGCACACTCTTTGCTTGCAAAGGTGAAAACACACAAACAAGAGAAACTTCATTTTAAGAACATTCTTATAATGGGGGAACTTTTCTTATTAATATATGAAGGAGAGCTAAATAATTATGCATAAAAAAAGAGAATTAAGTATATCTTGAAACATAACATAAGCATATAAAAAAGAGAATTAAATGCACAATGGGACATAACATAAGCATAAAAAAAGAAAATTGAATACACCTTAGAACATAACATAAGAATGAAAAAGATGAAAGTTTAACATAAGAAAGATCATTTTAAAGTTAAATCACTTAGAAATCTAAAAGTGATCTTTAGAATTCCAAAAACATTAACTTCAAATAAGTCAATCACATTACATGGGTAATGCACACATAATCTATCCAAACATATTAAAGAATTACATCTAACAAACACATAAAAATGAAGCAACCTCAAACATAATGAACATTTCAATGGAGTAAGGCAAACTTAGACAAACATTCTTGCATGGTTCTTCAAATATTTGCTAAAAGCCCAAGGTGAAACACAACATGAAGGCATTGACTACAAGAATCTAAGTAGCTCAAACATGATGATGAGAAGTCCATTTTGTCAGAGGAAGGAGGCTACACTTAGAAGAAGAGTGTAATGCAATTTGAAAGAGAAGGGACCTTTAGAATTCCAAAGACATTAACTCCAAATGAGTCAATCACATTACATGGGTGATGCACACATAATCTATCCAAACATATTAAGGAATTACATCTAACAAACACAAAAAAGTGAACCAACCTCAACCATAATGAACATTCCAATGGAGTAAGGCAAAACTTAACCTAGCATTCTTGCATGGTTCTTCAAATATTTGCTAAAAGCCCAAGGTGGAACACAACATGAAGGCATTGATTACAAGAGTCTAAGTAGCTCCAACATGATGATGAGAGGTCCATTTCGCCTAAGAAAGGAGGCTATGCTTAGAAGGCGAGTGCAATGCAATTTGAAAGAGAAGTGAACATTACATAAATGGCATTACAATGGTAGGGATTAGGTTGATGGTGCTTATGCAAACAATGCCTTCGTACAATTTGACCCGGACACAAGCATGAAATGAAGATGTTGACTTTGATAAGATGCACTTTAACCAACAATTGGGTTTCTAGCTACTCCTTAGGATGGAGAATAATGTGATGTTTGGGGCCAAATGATAGTTTTAGTTCTCCAATTATTGCATGGTTTATCACCAACAATATTTATTATGTCAAAGATTGTTCAAACAAAACTTAATTGAGCATTGTGGCCATCAAACAAAACAACAATAAACAACTTGTCCTTGGAAGCTTCATGTGTTGAAGTTGAAGCACCTTACCACAACTCATGTATTTTGGAGGAAACTAACAATAAAACCATCAAGATCCAACGCCTTCCCCACAAATGGCATTATGCACCTCTTCCTAATTAACCACGTTAGTCAAAGATTTAATTCTATAATCATGTAATGAAAGAAAATCTTTCAGATGTTTCTATTATCAAGAGAGTTTGAAAGTAATTCAAGATGTTCTTAGAGATCTTTGTTGGTTCTCCAATCCTTAACGATTTTCAACCCTTCAATTTTATACTACTTATGATTACTAACAAATAAAAATAAATGCTATTTATATTATCAAAAACCACAAAGAAGCTCTTTCTAATGCGATATTTCCTCCAATTTGAATGATAATGATCTATCCAATAACTCTAGAATGAGAGGAAGAGACCAAGGGTTAATGTCATGCTGACTTTTCCTTTATAATCTTTTGGACCTTTTCATAACTCTTCTCCTCTTTTTGGTAACAAAACCAAAAGCCTCTTTGATCTTAGAAAGTTCTTTTCTTAATATATCAAGACTATATCATCTTTTTAATAATATTGTATTTTCCTTTTCTATACATCTGGCTACACATATTCCACTAAATAATGGTACTACTACACAAGCACAAACATGCTATCATGTCACTAAAACATCGACCAAATAACCTTGCCTTTGAATATCATCCAAACATGTCTATATTTGACCTTTCAAAACATAAATTCTAATTATAATTATTGTTTATCCAACGTGTAACAGTAGCTTAAGTTCTACATATTGACTATGTGAACTTGACTATAGAACTCAAATCCAAAATTTTCTATTGCCGCTTTAAACCTCATCAACCCAAAACAAGTTAACTTCATTAAATCCTAATTACCCACATCATAAACTAATATTACACAGAATTTGCATTTTTCCTCCATTTCTATTATCAAAATATTTACAAAGTTCATTAAATTTTCTAGAAACTTATCATCGTGATCCACCTTGCATCACGCTGGATAGTTGAGTGTGCCTTCCTATTTTTTCCTACATCAAATAGCTAATCAACAAATCTGATGAAGAATTTTGAATAGTACTGATAAAAAGCCCAAAACATAAAGACAACCAAAAGCAATGCTGGCTATATAATGGACTAACACCACGAAAAGGCTTTTTCAAAAGAAAAAAAGCATATTGAATAATTCTGTAGCAACAAACAAGTTTACAACCAGTTTTGATTAAACAAAAATGATGTCGTGATTCATTGTTCCTCAAAACATCTACTTGTGCATCAAAAGTTTTTCAAATCACTTGTTCCTTAATCTATGGCTTAAAAAATCCAACCAGTTTCTGGTTAATCATTCTAATGTGAAGTACCTAAGGTATTATCCAAGGTGATATAGAGAAAAAAAGATTATAATTATATAAACGTAGGAAAATTTGAACATCAGGATAAAATTATTTGAACATACCACTAATTGTTTCAAAGCTTGTATCAATAAACCCATCTTGTTTTCTGCGATACTCAAGTAGCTTATCAGAAACTTGGACTTCCGTTAAATCCTTATTCATGAGAATTTCATCTTCCAGCCAAGCCCAAAATTCTGTCAATGCTGCTGCATCTCTGCAATATCATTATTTTATTACTTTCCAATTAAAAGCTTCACTGATTACCTATAGAAATGAAAGAAACAGTTCGTACCATCCACAAATGTTATCAGGTAGTTTATGTAAATGCAAACTTTTCCATGTTTAAAATGACAACAATTAACAACATATGGATAATCACCTAACCAAAACATGAGTCGACATAAAAAGGCTGCTTCAAATGTAAATATTACATTTTATGAGATCAAGTTTCTACATTCTTTATGTGGCTTAATCACTCATACCCTAATTTTGAAAAGCTGTAGTGATAAGTTGAACACTAAAAGATTTTTCAATACAACTCAATTAAAAACTTCACTATAACTATCAAGCGGCTTAAGCAAAAGAAAGTAATTTTCTGGTGAAAATCCTAAGAATTCTTTATCAGTTGCATACATAGTTTTGAACTTTCTATTCCACTTTCATGAACGTCATGTTCATGATAACTTCTCACACTGCATCCAAGTTTCTCTACCACTCCGAAAATTCTAGATTAAAATCAAATGTCATGCCATGAAACTTGATGCAATGTCAAAGTTTAGGAATGCAGGCATGACAACACAAGGACATGCAAGATTCAAACAAAAAATATGTATAACCAAAACATAAACATAACATGGAGCCTCACTGTTGTATGGCATAAGTTTAGTACATTAAACTGTGCTATAAGACGCTTACCAATGAAATGGGTAACCCTTTCAAAAGAATAATATGATGTTATTGAAACAATCTTTTAATATTTCTTAGCGTTCTTAATACATATAAGGTAACTACAGTGAACACTTTCTATCAAAAAAAAAAGGTGGAATAGCCAAAAAAAATGAATAAGCAAAAAACATACTAGAAAACATAGATATCACTCACTAAATAAGGCAAACTGTACATAAACAAGGGCAACATAGATTTTTTACCAGTGGATCAAACCTTCGGAAGCAACAACAAAGCGGGTTACAATCGGATAGAACATCGTTAAACAAGGGTTGATCAGCACCCACAGGAATCAACAAAGCCACCAAAAATTGTCAAGAGAGCTTGACCATTAAACCAAAAAGATTAAAATTAAATCCAAAAAGCAAAGGAATGATCTGCAAGGATTCACCATCATCTTAAAATGAAGAGGGTGGCTGTTTTCCAAACCTAAGCTCCTATGCCCTGGGAGTCCAAGCAAGAAAGGTGAAACTTCAAGATAGGAATTCCTTTTAAGGTTTTTCTTAAAATGGGGCCTCTATTTATTAAAATGGGGCCTCTATTCATGAGTGTACTGAGTGATATTTAATCGTGTTTTTTATTAATAATTATAGGTTATAAATACTAACCTTGCAAACTAAAGACTTCCACCTTCTTCAAAGCAATTACACACTTCCTAGAGTCGCACCCTAAGAATTCCTCTCCATCTTACAAACATCCATCCCAAACTACAGGACAAAAAAGTAGATAGGGAAGAAGCAAGTCAGCTCGTCATAGTGTGAGTGAAACTCAACACAGCCTTCTCCCTCGATCTACTATCTTTTTTTCCAATAACCCTAGTCCCGATGGTCTAAGAAAGGCTCCCTCTATCAACTAAATTCAAGGAATTCAGCAATAGTCAGATTCAGCCATCCAATTCATTAAATGGACTACACCAGGAAAAACCTAATCTATCCACTAGAATCAAGAAAGTTGAGAAATTGCTAAAAATCAAAATAAAATCTCATCGGAAGTCATTTCCTCTCTTCCCTTCCCTTCTGACAAAAAATTCTTAAGACTTTTGATTGTGTTGCAGAGCAATGCCGTAGCTGTCAATTGATAAATCAACAAAGGCAAAACTGAGACTAAAGATAGTTACTCATGAAGCCAAATTAATATGCCTATAAAGCATACTACACTAAATTTATGACATGCATAGCTACTAAAATTTATTAGGAAATAATAAGCTGTACATCCTGTTAATGAGAAGTACATGACTAACATAAGACTGAATAAAAGCAAGAAAATCACATTCTAATTTCATATACCTAAGATGAGCATTTCGCATCCCCTGGATTTCTGCTGCATTTTTTAGTGCTTTGGGCAAGGAAACAGGTGAAATCTTAAAAAGAGTACTTCCCCCATTAGAATGCACCTGCTGATTTTTCTGTGTTGCTATAGCCCGTATAGTTCCTTGGCCAATGTTGCCAACTAATTTATTTGTGGATTTACTGAGTTGCCCATCCAAAGCAGAACTAAGGATACACACAATTGCAGCATTTACACTTGATGGATCCAACCAAACTTTAGCTCCTTGATTAGCTAAACTGGGAAGTAGCAGCAATGCATCAGAACCAAATATAAATATTTAGCATCTAGCAGTATTGAGAGACATTAACAAAACTAGTCCTTATCATATGTCTAGGATTAAGCTATAAATTGACCTCCACTCATTCATGTCTAAAAACTGTAACTAATACCATCAAAAACCCTTTAACAGGAATTCAGATTCAATTTCCATCAAAAGTGAAAGAACAATGCAGCAGTAATTGGAAATTAGGAGACAAGGTGTTAGGTTGTAATGAAAGAAATATTCCTACTCACATAAGACTGAACATATCTTGACATGGTAAGGGACAAGACATATTAAAGATCTTGCGATGTGGCATGTGACTATGTATACATAAAGGAAGCATGCAATCACACATAATATGGCTTGATAAATGAGTCGGCATACCTTAGTAAGGTATGGAAAAAGGTATACCATAGGATGACATGTGATTGAACATATATTGATAGCATATGATACTAGGTATATCATGGTATACTTAACTATATCATGAATGATATGTGACTGAGCATTTTCTGTATTGTAAGACTAGGCATATCGTATTGTGTGGTGAGGATGAAGGATTCAAGGAAAACATGGCCCAACAAAGAAGAACATAAATAAAGAGAAAAGATTCTCTAGCTTGCACATGAGACAATATTTATTATGAACATATATTGTCATGATTTCATATCAGCTTTCTTTTATTTTTATTGCTTATTGTGTTATTATTCAAATTTTCTTGTTGAGCCAAATCTTATTTATTTACACTTCTACAAGTTCACCATATACTACTCAGAGGTAGTGACAAGGTCGAAGTGTAACTATTATTTGATAGGATAATATAGTCGAGCACTTATGGTTTTATAGTATCTATTTACTTTCATTTTATACCAACAGTTACTTATAGCTTATTATGTACAGAACTGTTATAACTTCATTTGGTTATGTGCTCTAAGATAGTTTATTATTATATATTTATGATAAAATATATCAAAAAATTTAAGTTCCCTATACACATTTTAGGTTAGTATATCATAATATGGCTTGACAAGTTTTGCACATTCACTACAAATTTTCATTTCAGCATTAATTTGCTTTATCTAGTTTCCTAATTATCTACCAGAGTACTATCAAACCACAACATGGCCAGAGCTATTCCAATTCTGTTAAATTGAGTAAATCTTCATAAATTCTCTTCTCCTAAAACTCCTGAAGCACCTCTCAAGTTGAAAGTAAGTTTTAACCTCTCAAAACTAATCAATGAATACAAAATCTAATTCACAAATTCTACTCTTCCCAATTGGAGAATGCTGAAGTCTATCCACTCAAAAAATTAACAAATAGGAACTACGCAAAAAAACTAATAAAAACATCAGCAAAACAGTTAACCAAAACATAACTATCCACAAAATAAATACAGAATGTTAACAGGTTTAAACCTGACAAAAAGCATTCAAAAATTTAAGCATACAGATAGTAAAATATTCACAAATGCGAATTTATTTGTCAAGACCAATCCATCACTTAAAAGAGAAGGCAAAATTAGTTCTTTTTCAATTCATTATGAGTACCTCTCTATTTCTGAAAGAATAGCTTCATAAGGTCTCAATTTCACTCCAGCTTTTGTTAGGTGTAGCATTACCTCCTCGGTAACCTTAGCGTTATCAACAAATAAAGTGGCTCCTGTAGTAGTCACAATCAAGTACGAATAGAAGACAGGTGAATGTGGAACATCGCTTCCTCTCTTCAGAACCAGAAAAAATATGGTCAGTGACGGAAATTTGTGGAGCAAGAATACAGTAATTATGTGCTCATATCAAATTGTAGACAAGCAATGAAGATCAGAAGGGAAAGTAGTATAGTGAATCGTTAACTTAAGTACGACTAAACTTGAGAATGGAGAAGTGAGCATTGCCTAAAACCTACTACAACTGATTAAAGTGAAGAATTTCACTAAAATTCAATCCAAGTTCTGTTTTGCAAGGTGTTAAATTATCCCTAATCACGCAGCCCTCACAATTCTATGCAGCCTAAATTCAGAAATAGGGAATACATCAGTAACTTCAGTTATTTAATTGACTGCCAACAATCATTGGTATGTAACCTTCTGAATTAAAATATATGACAAAACACTCAGACAACTACATGAAACAAACAGAAGAGTGCCAACATAATTGCTAAAATTATATTCAGTTTGATGAAAAGAGCAGATCAAAGACCAAAAAAGCTAAGATTCATGAAAAGACTGACCAGTTCATTTCAAAGTACTTTGCTAGCATAAAATAGACTGTTGATTACATTCTACTGAAGTAGAAACTTCAGGTATCATCATTACAATTTGCTGTTGTAACCAGTACTGAACATCAATAATAAAAGTAAATTTTAGTTTCACGAGTAGATATTACAAGAAATGGTCAGAAAAACTTGGTAGAGATAACAGTTAGATAACCATTTAAGGTTCAAATAAAGTGTAATCCAAAGCATACTAGTATCCTTGCAAAGTTGATTATTTTCACTTTGAAACATTTGGTTTTTAATGTATTTGTTCTCAATTCTAGTGTTTTTTATCTCATTTTGTCATCTGGATTTGATGTTTTTAACTTGTATTTCAACTAAGTACCAAGGAGACTCCCGTACTCCTTTTTATGGGAGGCTGCAGGCCCCGGGCAAATAAGTAAGGTTAAGGACCATTTCCAATGATGCTAAACTCTGGTTTGTTACAGGTTAACAAAAATTTTAATACTCAGTTAGGCATCCATCATCTGCATGTCATGTTCTTGCTCGTTAAAAGTTTGAACACCATTCAGTAGTAAAAAGTTTCTCCTAGAAGATTTCTGATTTTTAGCTTTTTTGCAGCAAAGTACTGCTGTCTTAACAAGAATATTTAGATATGTTAAGTGATATTGCACAGATCTACGTGTTTAAATTTTCAAAGGTATCAAGACAATTGATACGGATACGATCCAATCCAATATCTAAAACGTCATTTATGCTACCCTTGTTTTATAGATAAATACAACTGCAAATCTAGTAGTGCAGGTTTTGAAATAATGCCATGTAGTCCAAACAATTTCAGTTTTTGTCAGAACCCATAAAACCTCAGTTATAATTCACAGATCAACTAGTAAGTCTGACTATGGCAATTGTTGTAAGGAATGTAAACCTCGATATATAGATCTTATAGGAGTTCCAATGATACTATTCAAGAAATGGAGATTTCCTAGAAAAGTAAATGTCACGTGTTTCTTCTTCTTTCATCATGCTCTCGTGTTCTCATCCTCCACCTACTGTGCTCACATGACATCAGAACTGCCACTTTCATAAAACTCTATTCGAACCTCCAACAATCCTCCTTTCAGGCTTACCATTGCTGCTATACAAACATTGAGATCTTAATCTTTATTTTGATCTCGTGAACTCTCTAATATTTTCAATGAATGCAGATTTCATCTCTAGTTCAAACACATATCTAGCATCCATTGAAGTCCTCCCAATCTCAACAAATATACAAATATGTTCTATTGGTCCTAGCCATCATAATCATAACAATATCACATATCTAATATAGTTGACCTAATCTTTAGCAAAACATATCCAATGAGTATCTAGAACCTAAAAGCCAATATATAATTTCATTCATCACTATCAAATAAAGTAACTACAATCTCATATAATTCCTTTTCTTTATTTTCTTTGCTTCTAGCAGTTCAAGCAATGAAGTCTCCTTTATCATATAGCTTTTCTCATCACAAATAAAAGACTACTTTCCTTTAACTTGAAGCATCCCTTGTTGGTTGCCAAAATATCATGCTTCCCACTTGATTTGCCTCCACATTAGTCACAATCCATCAAAGCCAAGGAAATACTCTCACTTAGCACTCCCTCTCCATTGTTCCCCAATGCAATTAATTCATCAACAAAGTAGAGATCACCATGAGCATCCCTTTTTTTAACAAAACTTTTATTATATTTCACATAAAACAAAATGCAAGAGGTTTAAAACATGAAACAAAGATAAGATAATGTCGCAATGAGCGAAACAAGCAATCCATAGAATAACAAATAAAGAACACTAGAGATTAACGCTTAGTCCTACGAGACTTTTCTTTTTTTTTTTTTCTCTTTTGCGCTTGTATTGAAGAATTTGGGGAATCTTTAATCATGATAATTCAAGCAAAATAGCAATAAAAAAATATCTGATAAGGCCAAAGCTTCATCGAAGTTGATCATAACATAATTAGGTACCAACAAAAAGAATCCTTTTACAAGAAGTCTAAGAAAGAGGTCTTTATGAAAGATTTTAAGTCATTCAACCGATCAATAGCCATACATTTCTCATAGACATGGCCAAATCTTAAGGCAAGGCTCAAATGAAGTGTTTACTTAATAAGCTCACTTAATAGTAAAGCACCAACTAAAATTTCAATTTGAGTAGAAAGTCAAGTGAGAATTTGACTAATATATATGTTGTCATAGTAAGAAAAATCAATTCTCCGAGGAAGATCCAACATAAAGAAAAGAATGTTAAAGTTTAGGGCTTAAGAGAAGTAGGAATGAGTGTCAGAGTGGAGACACATTGCTCACTCCTGATAACTGTCACAAGAGAAGTGAGACCCGCCAAAGGTAACTAAATAATGTTGCATTCCTCAACAGAAGTAGTGAAGGTAGTGATCTGATCAATAGACATAGCCTCAGTATAAGCAATAACAGAAGCAATGATGCCCTTATTAGCAGTAATTTAAAAAGAAGCGATACCAGAGGAGATCGATTGTAAATCTAGTTACTTTGCGTGTGACATAGGTTTCAAATTTTCTAAAATAGAAACTATAGCACTTAATCATAGCTCTTCAATAGGAGATAAGACATACCATGACAGAAATATTATAATCAACATTAGTCTACATAACTAATGAGCTAAAGATATGTGACTGAAACTCATTTTGCTTGAGTTAAGGCTTGTATTTCTACATTTTCTATTTTTCTAACTTGATATTCTCAATGGGCTATTGATTCCCTTGAAAATGCTCAAGATTTTGTTGACAATTTGATTCCTTGTGGTCGAGAATGAGACAAAAAGAACAAAAATTAAGAAGATTTTTGTACTCCAAAGTCTATCAAAAGCAAATTAAACAATTTCAATCTATATTTTATCCAATAACTCATTTGGAGATTGATTTCAATGTATATCCATGCGACACTATGTCGAACAAATGAAACAATGATAGAATTAATTTTAAGAGGTACCCCAACAAGAAGGCTAATAGAGAGCAAGAGACCTTTGCTAAAAAAGTGCAAATGAAAATATGGAAGCGAGATCCAGGTACCCCAACAAGAAGGCTAATAGAGAGCAAGAGACCTTTGCTAAAAAAGTGCAAATGAAAATATGGAAGCGAGATCCAATTAGCATAATTAGGGACTTTCACTTCGTAAAAAAAAGGTACCACATGAAAGTTCTCATAAGGAAGCTACGGAAGGTCCAAACTCCACACAACTAGCACCTGAGAAAATCCTCTTAATGTTCGAACCAAATTAAAATGTCGGGGGTCAAACAGCCCAATTATGCATTGAATCTATGTTAGAAAAACCTGAATAGAATTGTTCAACAAAGCAAACCTGAAAATACTTAAAAACTTATGCACATTCACATTAGTGAATAAAACGAAGTGGCATCCTTCACAATGGCTAGTTGGTCTATAATAAAGATACATTTATTGTCAACAAGGTCCGCAATAGCAAAAGGTCTATGTTGCAACTAAATGATATCCGCAAAAGATTGCATTGAGCACGCCTCAGACACCCCAACGAGACTACGAAGGGCCGCAGCAAGAAAAACAGTGGAGGCCAAAACCCCCTTAATCACTTGTACAAACAAGCCAACTATAGATGAAAAAATAGGAACGGGAGCTAGAGGAAGATTAAGAGAGGCCAAAGGAGGAGGAATGTCCATCACAACTAGAGCCAAAACTGACTACGACAAAGCAAGCGAAGCCAAGGAAGGGAGAGCAAAAGATATTCAATAGCAACAAGATGTCCGCATCAAGGGATCGATCCAGGGAGAAAGTTTGCAAGCCAAAGTTATTTGCTAAAATCATGACAGAAAATAGATGATTGTCGACAACCCTGATGACAACGACAGATTAACAAGAAAGAATAAGAGAGATGTACAAGAGAAGAGGGAAACAAGCAGTGCTATGCTTTTCTTTGTATATTAGCCAACAAAATTGTGACCACAATACAATCAAATGAAGACTAAAAAAAGGACAGGCAAAAGTGCCCTATCCTCAATCTTTAAATCAAAAGTAAATAACTCCTTTAATATCTTATTAAACACATTAAATATGCACCCCATGTTCATTCATACGTCATTCTCAAGTTGTTTCTTCAAAAAACAATTGATTCCTCAATGATTTGTTAAAAGACAGTTGTATCATAGTATTTACTAACTCTAATAGATATTGATATATTTTGTTTGTCTTGTTGTAGGTTTGGCTAATTTCTTCTAAAGAAACTTAAAAAGCCTCTCCTCTATAAGAAAATTCTTTATGAGTTGTCCAATGTGAAGTCATTGTGCCATCAAAGGACTCCAAAACAAAGCTTGAACATTAATCGATGTTATGTTCAACCTATGTAATGAATAGCTTCCATTTACCCCCACAATCCAAATCAACCTCAATTAAATCACAGCCACCCTTGGTCCCAATTAGTACTCCCTATTATTCATAAAAATGAGAGAAATCCATGCATAACTATCGAGGTTTTTGGAGCATCGTTCTTCATCAATCTCTATCTGCTTGCCATAGTTTCCCACAGACAATGCCATGAATATTGTGAAACAATTTGGGAAGATTACGAATGCTTGTGCAACAAATAAAATTTGCATGCAAGAGGAGAGAGAACAAATACATACAAAAATGAAGTAATTAACCACAACAAATTAAATCTTCAATCTCTAAAAAGGTTAACAAATATTAAGAAGTATGAAAGTCAAAAATGGTAAAACAAATTTCACACAAAATGTTAAGAAAATCCCCACCAATGCCCTTAGGGTAGGATATTTATAGAAAAGTTTGGGCTAGAAAATAAATTATAATTAGTTACTGACAATTAAACAATTATTATAACAAAAAATTTCTAATCTTTTGGCAATTTTTTTAGTCTAATTGGGGAAGAGACCTTGGGAAACCCTCAAAAGGTAATGTCAGGAACATGCGCACCACTGAAATGAGGCGTAAAGGTAATTTATGAATTCAAAGAGTTAAACATAAGCAAGTCAAAAACTTGCCCAAAGATAACTGAGCAAATATTGCTAGATCTCAAGAACTCCAACACCTAAAAAACAGATTAATCCAAGGTTTACATGTGTCGACAATGTAATAGTGGCAAGAATTAGCAGCCAGGGTCAAGGTGGTCCTAAAACACAGACTTCAATTATGGTTCTAACAGAAGAACATAACTTTTCGAGGTACATCAATACTAATCTTGATGGAGATGTAGACAATCACATGAGTATGACTTGATATACATTTACTGTTGATAGTACTACAATATGCTAGATGCACAACCTCAACAATGTAACTCTCTCGATAGGGAAACCAAGTTCATCGTCTTTTAAGAAGATTAAAGCAATCAACATGGCATAAAAATCTTCTCAAAGATGTTCGGAATAAACAATGTGTCTAAATTATATTCAATGATAGTAGAAATATTGTTTGTCTTGCTAGAAATCATTATTTCATTCTAAGAGAAAGCACGTAGAACTTAGGTAACATGATATTAAGAGTCCAATTTATAAAAGAAAGTTGTCAATAAGAAAAATCTTTAGTAAAAAGAACTTAACATATACTAGCTTACCTACATGCATGTCACACTAGAGATAAAGAATTTTAACTCCAAGAACATAACTTCTTGGCAAATTATTAAAATATAGAGTTGTAAAGTTTCATGCAAACGTCTACTTGTATCCCAAATCATATGACGTAGGCATAAATTATGGGTGCTCTATATTACCATTACATACTGGAATAAGCTTAGAGTCAAGTTTTTTTATGTAAGCATACTTGAATTTAGACTGAAGATTGTATTATGACCACACTACATACCATGACAATACATCTAAAAAGCAAACCCACAGAAAGAGAGAAGAAAAAAAAAAAGAAACCGCGAAGGTCAAACTTTTGTGAGGTTGTGCACTTAGAGAGATAAAAGAAGCAATGTATTTTCATTTGTAAAGTGAAACCAAGAAGAAAGAGAAAGAAAGCAATAATAAGAATTATATGAGAAAGTGCATTTTCATCAGAAACCTAGTCTTATTCCTTCCAAGGGCATTTGTGATAATATTGCAATCAATTATCATAAGAAAGGTGTATAATCTTTTCGAAGTCCTAGTTCAAAATAATACCATTTTTTCCAAGGTTGGTTTTTGCATAAATCTTTATCCTATATTCATATTGTGGTTTCCTTTTGCTTTTCTCTATTATCGTTCTCTTCAATCTCATGTTTTATATTCCAAAGATAATTATGAGAATGTTGTCATCAACTATTATAAAGATGAAGCTTTAAGAAAAGCATATATCTCTAAAGAACATCTTCCAAAATGTTGTAACAGTTTTTTTCAAGTTTGTGTTTCCACATAACCCTTATATCCTTTGCTCATCTTATGATTTTCTTTTTCTTTTCTTATTGCACACTTTATTTATTGTTCTTTTCACCTTGACATTTTGTATCCCACAATTTCAAATGAGAATAATTGAGCGTATGAGGTTAATCTCTATGATTAACTTGAGAAATTAGTCTACAAACCATGTCAATTTTGTAATGTTGCATCTCCTAATGGTCATTGCTTGCCTCGACAAGCTCTGCAACCGACCATTCTTCTAACCAATAACCTCTCAACCAATGACATTTCTCTTCTTATCACCACCACCCTCATGGCATCAAGCAACACAAAGTAACTCTTTAATGCCTCCAATCACTAGTGCCACTATTGTGTGAAGATTCCATACAAATTTGTAGCCTTCTTTGACTTTATGATGCTGCCAATGATCTCAACATCTCGAAAGCTATGAACCATAACTTTGATACCATTTATCAAAAACTGATATCTACTACTATGTGTATAGATCATCTAGAAAAAAAAAAGAGTTCACCATAAAGAAGACAAGGATTTAATGTGATTTAGAACCAAATGACATACTCCATCTTCCAACTCATTAGAAAAAGTATTAATTCCTTCCATTGAAAAAATATCAAATCTTTATTGGAATATGATGTCTACAAGAAGGGGACAAATTATGATATTTTAAATAAAATTAAATTATTTAATAACTTTAGAAACAATTTCTTGTATTATGAATGATTATTATAACTATTCAACCAAATAATCTTTTAAAAAAAATCGATTCTTAGAATTTGAAATCTATTATTGTTAGAAAAAAAACAGATAAAAAAACAAATAAAAGTATAAATAGATAAAAAATATATATATTAAATTTTTAAGTAGTTTAATCCAAACCTTAATCTACATCAACACTACTACCAAATGACTAAACTTTCATTAATTCTACTCATTTTGTCATGATCAGGTAAGAGTAAACCTTACAACCACCACTACCTTTTTATCACAACTTAGGTTAACCTAATAAACCCATTCCTCTTTTGTCATAACTAGACAATGGTCAACCTAACTCAAAAGAGTATAAGATTAGCTATACATAGATTTCAACACTTGTACAAACATAAAGCATGCAAAACATATACCTTTCATTTGCTTAAACAATATGGCACGATAATCAAGTGATATGGAACGACTTTACCAAGCAATATAAGAGGTTTTGATAAAGCAACAATGAGTATGATGCACGAAAGCACACAATGCAACCAATTAAACAAGTTCTTCACAGCGTACAACAAAAAGCCATAGCTTAAATTCTATTTCCTCTTTGTAAAAATTTGTTAGTTGGTTCATTAGCTTATTCTGATGTGAGTGTCCTCTTATTTATACCATTTAATTACTTAAGGTTGTTCTATGGAACTCTTGACGACTAAAACCATATTTTGAAGAATATTAAATTAGCCATTAGATGCCTTGATTGTACTATTACAATATACTGATTCTATAGAAGCGATAAGCATTAAGGAAAGATCATTCCAACAATGCATCTGTACAACGCGAGTATTTTAGTTAGCTAAAGTTTATCATTTAAGTACGACACTGTTCGTCATATTGTACAACGCAAATTCTCAACACACTTAAAAACTCTCTTGAGTTTTCATATCATGAAATTGTTAAATAAACATACCACAACTTAGTTTCATAAATAGACAAAAGTTAACAATACCAAGTACGACCAAGCAATAGGAAGGTTGTACCAATATGATGAAGACAACTTGTACAATATGCAATCCTGCATATATGTAACTTGACACAATAGAAAAGAAGGAACGTACAAATACAATAACAATCATTATAATGTATAATTTGAACGCAAGTTAAATTCAAAACTTTGTATCAACATGATTTCAATATTCATTAGTTTAACATTAAATCTAAGATTAATTTAACTCTTTAAACATTAACTTTTTATTGTAATTTAGTCATTTATTCATTATTTAACTCATGTGAAGAGATTGACATTAAAACTGTGTATAAGCAAGATAAATGCAAACGTATGTGTTATATTATCGAGTGAGAAATTTAATAATTCTAACCAAAATAATGTGTAGAAGATAAATTCTAAATGAGTAGCCACTTCTCTAAGAGATAAGATCGATGGCTCCAAAATTTAAAAGTTGAGCCAAACTTAAACAATACCACGAACACATTTTGACTTATCTTCACTTTTGGATTGTCCTATGAGTCAAGAAATCAAGCTCTCCAATAAATTGATTTGTTTGAACTTGAGATATTAAACAATTAAGATAAAACATTAGAAAAATAATATGATGATTTTATTATCATCATATTAATTATACAAAGACCAAGAGTTCAACAATTTTTAAATGCATAGAATAACACCTTTCTTTCACTTTTAAATTTTTTTCTTAAAAAGACAATAAGGATTCTTAAAAACCCTTAACTAATACTTACTAATAAACCAAATCATGCATAATAAACAAATTTAATTGACCAAATTATTAACATAAATCCAATTATAATTTTGTAAATCACAAAATATAAAATACAAACCCAAAAAAATTTGCAAACCAATGTTTACCAAGGTTTATAAATGTACAAATAATTATTTTAATAACAAAAATGTGCATTTGTCACAAAAACACAACTAAGCATGTATATATGCATGAAAATCAATATGGCGTGCTCAAAATTAATGCAAATGTAAACAAAAAAAAGATGGTCTTGCAAGAATAAATTCCATTGTCCCATATGAATCTTTACATGCAATTAGTTCATGTTTGGCTGCAATTTAGAAACTTTTGAATTTGGACCCACAAGTGGCACCTAAGATAATGAGAAAAGGCATGATCTAACCAAAATAGTCATTTTAAAATTCAAATGGGAAAACATAACACAATAATTGGTACAACAAATAGATAAAACACTCGCATTTTCAAAATAGCCAAAAAAGTATTTAAAGATTTGTTAATGTAGCAATTAGGTCTTTAATTTCTTTTATGTTTTTTTCTAAATTATCCTTTTTCAAAAAGACTTATTTGCATAATTATATAAACAAAGTAATAACTTTGAAACAAACAAATAGTTAGGAACCTATTGGTTATTTTATAAATATGCGAAACCTCTGTGCATTTAACATGAAAGAAAACTACATGTTATTTACCCAATTCATTTTGAGCATGCCATTTTGCATGATCAATTGTCTTGGAATGTCATGGAGCATTGCTTATTTCCCAATCTCTACCTTCAATTAAATAATGACATTGAAACTAAATCAAAGTAAATTGAAGTAGGAGAATACTAATTTCTGTTAGCAAAGTAATCCTTCCTATAGCCAACAGATTTTTCTTGTGCTCTAAGGAAAAACTGTTGCAAAATCAGCTTTGTACGGTCTGTTGAAGCTAGTGCAAAGATGAATACGGAACCCTGAAAACAACTTTTGATTCAAAAAATATGATGCTTGCCACAAAATAGGTAAACTGCCAGATTTCCTCTGCTGAAAGAAGTGTTGCCGTGTTGTATTGAGATTTCCATTCAGAAAATACAATTAATCCACTGCAATGGGGTTGCAATATGTCTTAAACTAGTAGAGATTCCAGTGATGTAAAAATCACTCAGGTATTCAATAAAGGAACTGATGGCCTTTCTTCTTAATAGTGCAATTTTAGTATATTGATCAGCCACGGAAGAATAGCAACAAACTAAAATTGGACAAAGCTCACAAAAATTCAAATTACCAAGTTCAGTAGCCATGCAATTTCATCAAGCATTGATATAACAACAGCTGTACAGTTTGCTTCTACAAGTTCTGAGACAAGTGTAGACAGTTTTGAAGATAAATCCACACCGGCATACTTGATATCATGCACTCTAATCGGTTTGATGGGAGGCATTGGTCTTGAGTCTTGCCAAATCTCATCCACAAGATTTTTATCATATAAAAAGACCAGTTCATGATTCTTCTCGGAAAGTGATTCTTTCAATTCTTCTGTTGCATTATGTGAAAAAAGGAACTGTTCCCTTCAAAAAGTCAATCGGATAATAGTTATACAACAGGTTAAGAAAGCACTAAATTCATCAGAAATTGATGTTATGCATTAAATATTCACCAGAATGGGCATCACCCATTACCTTACAAAATTAGCCAAAAAGTAAAATAAGCAATGAACTATCATGTCCAGAAACTTCTACCAAGATTAGAGTGTTGCATGTGATGCTTGATGTATCTAAATAGGCAAGGTGCATTGAGAATATACTAGTTAGAGGCCAAAATTAATCTAAGCCTAATTAAGAAGAAACAAAAATACATTTCACTATTATCTTTGAATGTTAACTATCTTGGAATTTTATTCCCAAGCAACTCTACAATGATTTCAACATATTATCTTAAATGTAGCAATAAAAAGGTAATATGATCATCAACAAGAAGTAAAAAACCACTGCACAAACAAGCCTAACTCAAATTAAATAAGATCAACAATTCCTTAAAATAGATCACAATCTTTTGGGTAACAATTCCTTAGCTCCAAGTTAACGAGGTCCTCCCACCTCACCTATTGGTTTTGGCAGATTCCTTTTCCACCCATGGACTAAACAAGACCCATTGTTACATGAACTTCAAAGTATTTTATACTCTATACCAAAAATAAAATATATATCTAGGTGATTTTGAACCACAATTAGTGCAACTCGCCTATTGGTTTTGGCGGATTCCCTTTCCAACCATGGACTAAAAAGATCCATTGTTATATGAACTTGAATGTATTTTATACCTTATAACAAATATAAAACATATATCTAGGTGATTTTGAACCACAATTAGTCATATGATGAGTGAGGCATTTATGCAAAAGCACCAAATTAATAAAATGCCAAAACTAGTGTTGTAACCTATAGACATCAGGACCACAAAAGAAGAGCAACAATATTAGCATGATTCAGCCAACAATCAAATCAATAATCTATTAATAAAAAAAGACACAAGAGTGATATGTAAAATAAAGGACAAAGAATACTCTATCAAATCTCAAAGTATACCCAAGCCTTCATCACAAAAGAAAAATCTCTATCTAATTAAATAAATCTATTAAAGAGAAAAACACACTAAATGGATGACATATCAAGATCTCAACTTTTATGTCAACAAAAAAGAATGCCAACAAACAACGACAAAGATACCATGATATAAATCTAAATACCAAATCGATGACTCCAAGCAATCAATGAAATTGGCGAACAAAAAAACTTTACCAAACAAACAAGATAAGAACAACTATAGTTTGTCATTATGTCATCTTATAAACTTGTAAGATGACATAATGACCAATTATAGCATTCAGATTTTTATATTGAATAATAAAGTTTGCTTCAACAGATAATCTCCTCATCCATTAAATTTAAATAATAAATTACTCAAATTAGAGATATACTTAACATCTTTTACCATAGATAAGTCTATTTGCAAGTTGTATCCTACAACAAATTCAAAATTAATTATCCAAAATTAAGTTTGTTATTTCTAATAATTCCATATAAAATCCAAAATATAAATAGTCAATATTGATGCAAATCCAAACAATTCTTCCTTGATTCAATATTGTGAATATATCTGAAGTATATTATATTTGATTCCTCTCAAATTCAAACTATCAAGGTTCCAAAGCACCAAAGAATTGAAAACACTACACAATCTCAAAAAACTCATATTACTTTTAAACTTAGCACCAATGAGGAGTCCACTTAGTCTCTTCATAAATATCCAATAAAAAAGAGACCTCTTAAGCACATCAACTCTCTGAAAACATGGAAAACTATACAACCAAAGTACACTTATCATAGTATTTGCACCTTAAACTTGTCAGAAAGTGTCCACAATGTTCATGAAATACAACCTTGAAACTAAAACTTCTTTTTCAAAATCAAGATGTTTCCCAAAATAACCAAAGATGATGAAATTTAAAAAACTTTTTTCAGCTTACTCCTTGCAACCTATAAAGGTTACTAATTTTCTAACCGTTCGTGACAATCACTGTACATTTGAAAACTCAAAGGATCTCAGTATCTCCAAAGCATGTGTATCATCACAGCAAAGAATACTTGAAAATATAAGATTTTTGTTAGATCTAGAACATATCTAAAACCAATTGATGTTCTAATAATACCAACATGATTCTTTAATTCTACAACATCAAGACTAACAAACTTGAACTTTGTATCGCTTTTTAATATAAACAAGAGAAATATTTTAGGAACAAGTTCAACACAACATCTATTGATCTTTATATATATATCTTTCAATCACTAAAAGAAACAATACATAAATTTGAATTTGAGAAATTTTCTACAGCACTTATATTCATTGGCATCGTAGTTACCATTCACTTACTATGCATTCTTCTTACAATGATTTGTTATCTTTACAATGTCATTTTTATCACAGTAAAAACAAGTTGTATATTTAAGCCTTTTATATGACTTGTTTCTATTAAAATGAGTACTAGAATATCTCTCATTAGATCTCTTCATCATAACTTTCTATCGATGTATTAATGCCATCATTCTCAAACATAGAAATCACTATTGTAAACAGCAGTGACTTTTTAACACTTTCAAAGCTTAGACCTCTACCATACAACATAGCATATCAATATTTATCATAAAGCAAATGAAAAAAGCATAATAGTAAAAAAAATATCTTCATCATTCATTTTCATAACAAAATTCAATACATCTATAATAACAAAACTAAGTCAATATTACTTTATTGTCATACTTTACAATATGTATGAAAAATATAGCTTTGTTTCACATAACTTGTTGAAGATGATCTTGATCATATATAAAGACACCAACTTGCATCACATCACATGAAAAATTGCTCCTCTAAGCTAAATAAACCAATGAGATCTTTTAGCCATCTCCACCTTCTTTAACTCTTAATTTCTCTGATTCAAAAGTGGCCAAAGCCTACAAAAGGGACCCCACTACGGGGGTTTAAATACAAAGTCAGCTAACCGGAGCTTAAGTAAAGGCTTGGGCAGGGGCATTCCCCTTTCCCATACCATATCAGATGAACATGCGTTCTTTGCGACCCAATCCGCAGGGGTATTGCCTTCCCTCAAAACATGTGTGAAGCGGAATGCTGGCATCTTCCTCACATAGTGGAGAGCATCTAAAACAATTCCATCCTCCAAATGACAACGAACCCGTTGCATCCCCTCATGTAATGCATAAGTAGAGTCAGTCTGGATCTCAACAGCAGGGTAATCCTTGAAATTTGTCATGATAAACACCATGGCTTCCATGATAGCCTAAAGCTCAGAAGCATCACTTGCCTGTGAAATAAATCTCTTCCCCACAATGTGCATGGGCCTACCCAGATGGTCGCGCACAACAAGACCGATACCAGCCGTCTCATTCTTCATCGCAGCGTCGTAATTGATCATTATCCAGCCCGTTGGAGGGGGAAGCCAAATACTAGTTACAAGGGATCCCAAGGGGTTGAACTTCCCGCTGGACGTAGAAGGATGATTATTAATGAGCTTTATAGTGCCAGTGCTTTCCAATTTGATCCTCTGAATTAGCATGATATTGCTGAAAATGGTCTCCTTATGCATCCTTCGGTTTCTATTCTCCCAAATATGGAAAAAAGTAGAGGCCAGAAAGCGGAAGCCAATGCGCACGCACGTGCGCACGCAGCAGCAGATGCCTAGCGCCTCAGCAGAGGCACGCAACACAGGGTCCTCCCAGATTCTGCACGCCGCAACACAGTCCACAGCGCGTGCAGATTCTAACACATTTTGTTTTCCTATGAGTTATCTCAAATTTTTGTTAGATAAGCAAACCTCTTATATTGATAATTTAAAATTTCTCTTTGAATCATTCAATTTCTAGATATCATAGTTCACCATCATGGACATTTTACTTATGCTTTGATCCTAGTTAGTTGTAGAGAGTAGCACTTTAATATAAAAGTGCCAATAGGATTAAATGTAATAAAAGATGAAACAATACACACAGAGATCAAGAACACAAAAAAAATCCAAAGATTTAGGTAATTTGACCACAAATCTAGCTTACATCTACAGAGGGGAGGACAATCCACTAAGCAAAATAATCACAATAATGATGTACAAAATAGATAGCAAAGAACACTCTCTTAAACTAAAAAAATATTCTCAAATCACCACTAAAAGTTTCTCCAAAATTCTCCCTAATCAGACAAATTCAACAAAGAATGAAAAGATCGAATAGATGACATACCAAAGATCTTGACTTCTAGATCAACAAGAAAGATTCCATCATGCAATAACAATAATTCAAAGACAAAGCCTCATACACACCAAGTCAATAACTCTAAGTCACTAACAAAATGAATAAGTGAAAAGATGTATTTAGATCATTGTCGTTGCATGATTGTCATCTCCTCATTGATGCAAAAACCAAGATCTTGAATATGGTGTCTATTTAAACATTTTCTATTTGGTGAATCTAAGATAAAATTAAAAAGCTACTTTTGTCTTATAAATTTGAATGTAATTTGTGATTTGAAAAAATTATTTTTGCCTTATATTTTGTATATTATTGTATGGCTTTTTTATTACTAGATTATCCTCTTCCTGTACAATTGATGTAGGTCAAATTGGTAGCCAAAACATGTAAATCTTGATATTTTTCTTTTGTTTTATGAATCTTTATAGGTCAAAATTGTCGATCATTGCATCTGATCTCATTACAACACCACAACTAATGGCTAAACATCACATTATCAAACATAACTTACAAGATGGAATAAAATCTTCTTATTAGGGGAATTAATGTTTATATTATCTGTGACATAGTAAAAAAAAACATTAACAAAAGATATAGAAAACATACAGGATCAACGCCTATTCTGCAGCCAGGTGACAACACTTCATTGAGCCACTCAGCAATCATTGGAACACCAATATTTCCACTTCGCATAAGGATCCAATCATGTCCTAATTGCTTCTCGGCCTATTCAACATGCAGAGGTATACCATATCAAGGGAGCAGCAATTCGGATATTGTCATTATCTTTTGGCTTAAGCTGCAGGAACGCTAATAGTTAACCACAACAAGAGGTAAATGCTGGTCTGCTACCTGAAGAAAATAGCGGCCATCAGTCCACAAAGCGGCTTTATCTTTGGTTACAACAGCAGTTCCGGCACTTCCATCAAAGCCTGTTATGTAGGCTCTTCGCAAGAAGCATTCTGCAATAAATTCACTCTAAAAAGAGGGTGGGCAATAAATCAGAAAATGGGAAATATCGAAAGAAAATAACACGTAAACAGATCTTTCATATTAAAGAACAAATGTGCAGAAAATACAATAATCAGAAACACCACTTAAAATACGTGACAAGAAATCAAGTGGTTAAACAAGGCCACACTGCATAACCAAGCTAAAATAAATATATAATATATACTGACATCATTATCGCACATGATTAAAGATTGTTGATGTTATAGTTGTTATTGTTTTAATTGTTCATAGATTATATTATGTGAAAAGTCAATCTACATGAATATTATATGGGCTGTTAACTCTCTTTGTTCTTTTGCACAAATTTAGTAGGCCTCTTTTCATTCCTATTTCATATAAACTAATCATAACCATCACCAAAGTGTCTTATTCTGCTCTTCATTTTAATGTTAAAATCATCTAGAATTATTGTTCCCCAATTTTATTTCCAATATCTAATAGTCCCAGATCATAACCACTTCTCCCCTCTAATTTTACTGGCTTGACTGCAAATAAATATTAACATTTCTACCATACTTCCATCACTATCAATCAATATTAAAGTTTACATTTAGATCTTAAAAAAATTCTACATGGCTTACCAAACCCAAACATGGCTTTTGAGCACAAACAACCTAATAGTAGTAAGTTCTTTAATGCAACAATAGCAACAACCATCATCATAACTAAAACACTGCAAAATAATATAACTGACATATATATTCATACAATTGCTACAAGATCTATTTTCAAACATGATAAAAATGGAAAGTACTTCATATGAGAACTTATCGATTAGTTCTTGTTCTCTATAGTCATCAAATTATTCTTGCTGCTCAACATATGTGATACAAACAACTTCAAACCGGCCCTCTTAATCATAGAATTATATTGAAAAAATTCATAGCCCCCTCTTAAAGGGAAACTTCTTTTGCCCATACATACATTTTTCACCAATTGCATAAGAACAATCTATCCCTTCTCCTAAGATATAACTTTATATCAAATAGTTGAAAAAATATAGCATGCAACATCCTAGCTAATTTAGCTTTAAACTTGTCATTTAATCGCAAACATTCTCCTAAAGCAAACTTGGCAATGTTTTGGCTACATATGAAATCTCCATAAGAGAGACTAAATTTATCCATAATATAATAGAAGCTTTTATATTTACGTTTCTTAATTTTAAACAAATCTTAATCTAACATTTGGACATTATTAGAAATGAAATATCTGTTCAACTAAACAAATAAATTGCTCAAAGTAGGACAAAGACCTAATAACAAGTCTTAGGTAGACATTACTTGACTAAAAAAAGCACCCTATTTCACTCCCTAAGAGATGTGGTAAGCATTCGTGTAAGGTTCAAATCTCAACAGATGATCCTTAAGGTCAATAAGACTTATGTATACATAACAAGGTAGTGATACTTACGTGGTGTGGATGTTATAGGTTAATTGATTAATAGAAAACTTATTTTTAGATTTTCTTCCTTTAAAAATAACATCCCAACAACATGACATGGCTCCTTAACTTGTGGCGATAGGTCAGTACTAGTGGAGAGGATAGTTCTCATGCTATTTATGGCACTTGTGACCCTTGTTGGAAACAAAATAAGAAGTTTCAAGATCTCCCTATCAGGCAAAAGTTGGAGTTGATACAAATTGAAAAGCACAAGAGGTGATGGGTGATGGAGAAGGTGATAGCCAAGTAGTTGATGATGAGAATAAATCAAAAGCAAGGGAGTTCATCAGCAATGGAGGTCGCAATTAAGAAGACATTATAGTGGTAAGAATGCATGAAAAAGAACTCATAGGGCATCAAGAACAACAACAACAAGATAACCTTGCAAACAAAAAGGCTAAAAGAACTACTAGCACCACAATTGAAGAAAAATGTTCATGTCATCATTCAATTTGACGATTCTAAATGACTTCAAAAAGCTATTCAATACAAGATGGGACCATGACTATATGATCTTTACTCGCACAATTTGCCTACAAGTCCGCATTTGAAAGATATCAAAAGAGTGATTTTTTTTTACCATCATTAGTTGAAGAAAAATTTGAAGCCCTCAACAAGAGAATAAAAAATGTGGTTACAAAAAATGGCACAAGTGTAGACGATTGTTACAAGAGAAAATCAAAGAAAAACAAAAAGTGCAAAGATTAAGGAACATGACAACTTTATTTTAAAAATTTTGATAACTAAGAAAAATCTATGTAAGAGGTGCACCAATGAAAGTAACTATTTTGTTGATTACTAATACAATTTTGAGATGAAAGTAAATAATAGTTACTTGAGCATAATGCTACTAAATTTTAGGAGAGAATAGGAAGACAGATATCTCAAGTTAATTGAGAATCAGATGTTAAATTTTGAATCTTTTCCTTAGAAGTATTAAGTAATCTTTTAAATAAAAAAACTAATCTAATAAGAACAAAAAATACCTATAATATGCCCTAAAACATGCAAAACCTAATTAACATGAAAACATGTATCACAATAGTCAAAATGTTGAATACATCCATCTACCTTTTGACATGCTTCATTGGTAGTGGAGACTATTTATAATTGTCGATTTAGCAATACAAAGCTATATTTTCACCTTTGATCTTCTAGAAACTATATAACTCGAAAGGCATGATAAGATGAAAACATCAAAAAATATGTGCCATTCATAGCATGATTATGCCATAGTTAGCCATACAATAACAACTAAATTCGTTTCATTTATCTAGATCATGGGAAAAATGTTGACATGTTATAAGAATTCATGCACTTATGCTTTTACACTGACTTGCTATTGTTCGAACTTATGCCATACAATTTTCATATGCTCAACTTTCAATTGTACAATGACAAGCATATGTACCACTTACAAAATATATGCTTTCAAGCTTTTCATACTATTTCCCATACGTATTATTTTTAACATAACCTTCAATCATCTTATGAAATTTGTAATGCATGATATCTTTCAGACACAAAATCATTGTAAGAGATTTTTTCTTGCATTTTTTTATATAAATAGAAATATTAGTGCTTTCCAAATATTCAATAACATGTGGAAGGTTTGGATGCATATCATTTTTTTGGATTAGCAACAATGTCTTACCACTTGATGCATAAAATTAGCTGTTCCACGTAGCCAAATCAATTATTCATAATCCATCATAATTATAAGTAGCACTATTTCTGAATTAGGATTACATCAATTATAAGTAGTGAGATTAATATCGTCATTTTGATTATGACACAATTGTCTGTTATCTATTATACTATTGCCCATCTGATTGAAAAGTTGAAACTAGCTTCATTAGATATGTACAGCATGAAATTAACAACAATTATTGGAATTTATATACAATAGGGCTATCAATTATATCTACAAATAATTAGCTAACTCATTATCTTAAAGATAGTTTAAACACGGTGGCAGGCCCGCACTGAAACACAGAATAAAGAAATTAGTGTTAGATTTAGGTACAAATAATAGTTGCCAACTTCTCTTCTATTGTATTATTCCCAAGTTTCATACTATTTAATACGATACAAAGAGGTAACAATGGTTGTTCCTTGCCAGAAATTCCAATGAGAAACCCCAACCTGGTGAGCGTCCTGAGATGGGATGATGTATGCATCGATACCGATTCCAGGATGCGAAAAGAGCTCCCTGAGAGATTTAAGTTTCACGTCCTCTGAGCTGCCAGCCCCGCCGGTGTGATTCCTGACGAGCTCCGAGGATGGACGTGCAGTTATCCCGCCTCCGGAGCTCTGGGCCGCCAACAGTCGGCGGTTACCACGAAAGGTCGCCGAAGCGGAGAAGATCCGGGATACCGGTAAAGAGAGGGAGAGACAGCAGAACCTCTGGGCATTAACACGAGAATGATAGCCTACCAAGAGGAAAGTAAGAGAAGAATTGGCGGCGGCCATTCCCACCCCCATCGGAGCGACAGTAGGGTCCTGCTTTCGAAGGATAAGGCCGACTGAGGCGGAAATGTAATACTGGCCTTCGCTACGCTCATATATATATATATATATATATATATATATATATATATATCAACTTATTAATTATTTATATTTTTTAAAACATTATATATATATATATTTTTTCATTATTCGTTTTTAATATAACTATTATGATTATCAATATATTATTTTTAATATATAATAATCCTCAATATGTAATTTCTTATTTATTTTAGTTAAATCATTATGAATCAATGTATTACATGCTAATAATAACAATATATATCGTTAAATAATATAAACTTAAAACAATTTCTATCAAGATAAAAATATTAATAGAAATTTATGACTTCATCGAATTAAATAAACTAAACAAAAGAAAGAGTTAATAAAAGAAGTGATGGTGAGAAGTGCAAAATAAATCTTTCGAACTAGTTCACCAAAGTAGAGAGATACAACTTTACATTTTGTATTAAAAAGAGATGTTACTAATTAAAAAAATACTGAGCCAAAAGTTTGCTTTAGAGTTTATTATAATTAAAACATAGGATTTTTTTTTACTCATATATTGTTTGAAAATATCAAATTATATAAATATTATTTAATTATTTAATATTATTGTTATAATATCAAATAAATATCATATTAATTTTAAAAATATTATATTATTCCTATAACAGCTAGCTTTTTAAGGCACATGAAGTTATATTTTTTATTTTTTTAATAATTTATCTATATACTACAAATATAAGATCTATTTTAGTATGAAAGTTTTTACGTTTTATAGGTTCTTATTTATTGGTTCAATTGAAATACAACATCTCTTAATGTTTTTTTTCACACAATATAAGCTCTACTATTCTGAAAAAATACGTCGACAATTATAAGTAGATTTTTGTGACATAATCATATCAAGGATCACCTTCTTAGAACATATATGATATATACTTTATTATGACCTCAATATTGACAACAACAAGAATAATTAATGTTTTCTATTGGTTAACTTGGTTGTGTTTTAGATAATGTAATATTAGATTAACTTTTTTACAACTTTATTTAAGTCTAATGTACATTTGCAAATTTAAAAATATCTTTATCACTTCTAAATGCATTATCCCTTTCACATGTGAGCTTCTCTAATCCATTTATCATCTCCTTCATCTCAAAGCATGCTAGTTGTGTCCTTGCTAACATAACCCATCTAGGAGATTGAACTTTGAGGGCTACCTTGCATTTTTAATTGCATGGTACTTGGATACTTGTGGCCCTTAGCACAGCTCTTTAACACATTTTTTATGCTTTTTTAATTGTAACTACATGAGAGTGGACAAGCTCAGATTGCTTAACATGAGTCTAAAATGCATGTTAATATACTTTTGTTTAGGTTTCTTTCCTATACATCTCACTTGAATTGTCCAGCATACTACATTTTCATTTGTATCTTAAGGTATTGGAAGGGGACATGATCATAATGGATAATAGTTTTGTTTATCAGACAAAAATGTCCTCAAAAGTTTCATGACCTTAATGATATTATTCCTTTTCTTAGGTTAGGTAAGCTCAACTCAAAAAGATCCTTACACTGTTAAAAAGTTATTGACCAGTGACCTAATTTTAACAACTAATAACTACTAATTATTAATTTTTATTGAAAAACCAATTGAATATAGACCAATCAAACTAAAAAAATTTTATTATATTTTTAATGATCAATATAGGCAAGGAGGTGGGCTAGTTGCTATCTAACAATAAAGTTGATTCATTAGTGTAGTAAGGTTCATAGTAAGAGAAAACAACTTATAAGTTTAACAAAATTCTTATTTAATGGAATAAATTAGGATATCAAAAAAAGACATATTACTATAACACATATTCACATATAATAATCAATATAAGTTGAAAAACAATAGCTTGAAATAAAACCCTGATATTCTACTTAAGATTCAATTGTTACATAAATCAGTTTGGTCATATAAACATTTTAAATAAATCTCATTTTATCAAGAATTTGAAATTTATTTAACAATTTTTGATGAGATAATCAATCATGTGTTTTACAACTAGAAATTATCCATTATAAAAATGATTCATGATGACATTGTTTATTATAGTTTTTATAATATATCTTTATATTATAATACTATAATAACTCACACAATACATGCATAAATTTACTAATTTATAATTAAAAGTGCTTCAAATGGTCAACTTGTTAAGTTAATCACTAAGTTTAATAATTAAAACCACATAAATGCTATCACATGCTTTATCCAAACCATTTTCAAAGGATAAAGATAAGCAATCCTCTTAATATGGATGTCTTTCCAAATCTATGACATGTTGTTTATTTATTAATAAATAAACTAAATATAAACGTGTGAAAATGTTCATAATTTTGGAAGATGAGAATTCATCACTAATGATTCATGAAAAGTAAACACACTCTTTAGATATCATAATCAAAGCAGAGGTTGTATAATATCCGTTTAACTAACCTAAGGGTTGAGACAACATTAGGTGCATCTTAACCACAAAAAGTCATAATCAATATTGATATAGAATTTGGATTCAATGAAATGCAATAGAAACTTACTTGATCGAGATTCTAGGGAGATTATAAGTTAAGAAGTGAGAAAAAGCTTACATCCTCACAAATCAAGGATGATCAAAGAAGAAAGAAAAAAACAAAAAAACTATAAAATGTCTCTTAAGAGGAAGAAAAAAAATTGAGTATCCACTTGAGTAATTGAGTTGCTTCCCCTAATTTAAACCCCTATGGCCTATTTGTAATTATTGGAATGAATGATGCATGCTAACATTATTCAAAATTTGGAAGAGTTATATTTGTCAATTTTATAACTATTTAACTAATTAGGATAAGTGTGTGTGCCTTGACTAATATTATAAGATCAGTTATGATGTAAAAAGAATCTTGTGTCAAAAAGTTGAGCTTAAAAATCAAGTATTGTAGTGTTGTGTTTCGAATAGCTAGATATTTATGGTTTGTCCTTGAGTTGCTTGCCTCAAGAGATTAGGCCTCAAGGGTTGAGCATTGAGTGATTAGGTTTGAAAAGTATGGCCCTTGAGTTGTTGGCCTCAAGTAACCAAGCCTTATGGGTTTTGCATTGAGCAATTGGGTCTTAGGACTATAACCTTGAGTTGTTGGAAGCATCATCCACTAATTCTTATCACTTTGTTGCACTTGGAAGTAATGGTTGAGATTTATCATATAGACTATTGCATATCTAGCCAACCTCACATTCAATTCATTAAACAATAAGCAATCAAACCAATAGCTTAAAAGGTAGAACAAATCTATCATGTTCACCATGCTTGTAAGGTAAGACCATTATCTTGACCTCATAAACTAAGAAAAATATTATAATATCTGATTCAATAAGCCCCAACAAATTGAACCATTAAAAATCATAAAGTCATCATCAAACTTTTATGTTCAACAAGTCATGTAAGGCAAAATTATTAAAACTTAACTCACAATCCAAGGATTAAAAGTTTAGATACCTTTAATTCAATAAACCCCAAGCAGTCGAATCAATCTAATTAAAAAATTGAGATATTTTGATTTTACTAAGTTGAGATATTACTCCTTTAGGTCATCTCATATTGACACAACCTAAATGAGTTTTACTTTCAAAAAATATCTTAACATCTTGAGATTATAATATCATATATATAAATATTAAGATTAATCTCTCAAAAATCAATGTAAGACCATTTATCTCTATACCATTTAAATTGAAAACCTACCAAAAACTTTTTCTTTTTTAAGATATCAATTGATGATTACTCCTCATCCTTTTGGTCCCAAGTGTTAAAGACCTACTAACTTTTATTTGGGTCATTCACAAATCGTATTGAACTAGTAAATATTGCTACTTTAATACTAAGCGTGATATCATGATCTTATTATATTGATATATTATTTTTGTAAGTCATCCCACATTGACCTAGGAGATTTTACCCTTAAAAAATATCTTAATATCTTAAGACCACAACATCTCATATAAACATTAAGATCAATCCTTCAATAACTAATAAGGGATAATTTATCTCCATACCTTTTTATTTAAAATTCTAATGAGAGTTACTTCTTGTTTAATGATTCTTCTCTCAAGACATCACATAGTAATCACTTTTTTCTTTTTAATTTTGGATGCTAAATATGCTATATGATATAAGTATTAAATGATACTCTAAATAGTTTAATAGATAAGTTAATAAGGTAACAAAATAATATGATATACTAAAGTAAATAATATCTAATAAATAATGCAATAAAAGAGCTTCATATTATAAATGATAAACTATATCAACAAATGATTTAAATATTTGATTTATTATTAATTTTCTCTATTAGTGAAAATAATCTTTATAAGCCATCTTTCAAATTACTAAAGTCATGTTTTTTATGACCATTATCCTTGTTCATAGATGTATCACATCTCATATTCATAAACCTTAATTTTCATAAATAAAACATAATCAACATCCAAATTATACAAAACTATGATTCAAGTAACTGCACAATCCCACCCTACATGAAATGCTAGTGCAAAATAATATAGTTTCATATCAATACATGCAACTTTACATAAAATGATAATACCAAATCCAAAGAGGTTATATCATATATGACATCATCTGATATCAAGCTATGATGTAAACCAATAATTACCACAATGCTCTAAGTGCTAATATTGAATCCTCAAATAAAAATAATTTGAGTTATAAGAAAATGTTTTAGATAAACCAAATTTCATATATTATCTTATGGTATAAAATTATCTCATAGTATAAAATTATCTCATAGTATAAAATTATTATATTTAATCAAATACCTTATCAATCTTTTTTTTATATTTATTATACACTATTATTATAGTAGCACCGAATTTTATAACCAAATTATTCTAAAATTTTGAGTCAAAATTTTTGTAAGAAAGATTGCAACATCCATCAATTTTCAATCTAAATAAAACAGATTAGAATCAAGCCAAGAGGATTAAAAACTATATTATTAAAATAAATAAAGTCAATTTTTTGGAACATATTATTTTTATATAAAAATATTAAAATAATAAAATATTAAATATTGTGTCATAGTTTCAAAGTTTAGTCAAAAACATTATTTAAGTATATCAATGAAAAAAATTTAATGATATTGAGATTATAATTTGTAAAGATCTAAAAATTTTGTTATAAATTTTTTAAGATATTAGCATAAATGATTATAAAAATATCATTAATGGTAGATTTATAATTTCAAAAATTTTAATTTAGATCAAATCTTATTAGAATATAATATATTTACAAATATTAAAATGTTGGATGCATAATAATACATTTGAAATTTTAGAACTTTCTACTTATGTCAAAATCAATTAGTGTTAGATGGATTTTTATATATAGAAATGTTGGATTTCAATGGGACATATCTATAATATCTAAATGTTGGTATAAAAGAAAATAAAAAAAGTGAACAATGAATTTGTAAATTATAGAATATTCTAAAGTTTTGTGACAATGTCACATAAAAACTCATGGGAACAAAGTTTTGAATGTCTGATAATGACAATAAAATATATATAAAATAATATTATTCTGATAATAGTTTAATATTTAACTAATATTAGAATAACTATTAACCAATATATAAGTGTGCTTAATGCAACAGATTGGTTAGAAATTTTCTAGTGAGCTCATGAGAGTGTTTACTCTAGTGAGTTCATGAGAGTGTTTACTTTAGGGAGCTTATTTCATACAAGTAAAATCAAAGGGAGGTGGAGCTGTTGTGCTGTTTGAGGATAGTTGCTCATAGGATCGACGTCATCGGCAAGGTAAGTTCTACAATCACTTTCTGTTTATGCTATGTCAAATTTGTCGGATGAGCAGGAGAAAGTATCGATATCACCATAAAAGCATATTGTACAAGTACATTGTATAATCATTCGATACGATAATCTTAAAACAGAGCTCCATAATTGTTATCGAAACTAATCATATTAGTAGGATGCCCATAATTACTATTACACAGATGGGTTAATCATATAGGACAATATAGATATTAAAATGTATGATTTATTTAGTTTTAAATTGGTCAAATTAGCATAATTTCAATGTAATTTGAAAATATAGTACGATATTATTATTGTATCAGTATGATAATAAAATAATCTCAATAGAAAGAAATAAAAAAATCATTCGGTATGATGAGAGTAATAATATGATACACTCATTAAAAAATTTTATATTGCACAATATGATTATATGAATTTTATTAGACAATTATAAGAAATATAATAAAATAAAAAATGTCAAATAGGAACTCATGATATGATATTATTATAATATAGTACAATGACCTTATCAGATTTATATATCAAACCAAACAAATAGATTAATTAATGGTGAACAAAGAGAATTGCATAGTACAATAATAATATCATACAATTATGATATCATATAAATTTCTCAGTTATGGATAATCATGAGTTACAATTTGGGGAATCATACAAGCATTATCTATGCAATAGATTAATGATAAAAAAGGAAATTTATATTATTTTAATTATTTATTAAACATTCTACAATTAAGATATATATTAACCTTTACCTACTTATAACATTGTAAAAAAATTAAGATAAGTTAATTGTAATATATAACTTACTATAAAATTTTAATAAAGAAAATTAATTTTTATTGTCTCCACTTTACTCATCTTCTCTTTATCTTATATTTGTATTATTATTTGAAATATTTTTTATAATAAAGTGATATCATAACATAAAGAAAGATTTTGTGAAGATGATAAGTTACTTAAGATTAGATGAGGTTATATTTAAGAAGGTATCTAGTGCAAATAATACAAAGCAAGCTTGGAAGATCTTAAAAAATACATACAAAAGTGATGATAAAGTAAATAATATGTCTCCAAACCTCGAGAGGTGAATTTGAAGCCTTACAAATGAATAAAGTAGAAGATGTTTCAAAGTATTTTATAAGAGTGATAACTATAATAAATCAACTAAAAAGAACTAAGAAGTGTTTGAAAATAAGCAAGTGGTAGAGCAAATTCTATGATCATTATACAATAAATACGACTATATTATGGTAATTATTAAAGAGTCTAAAGATATTTACACTATAAAAATTGAATAACTTATGAGTTTACTTCAAGCCTATGAGTATCGTATTCAAAGAAGAAACAAGCAATCATTGAAATAAGTTCTTCAAAGTAGCCTCATAATAAAAGAAACAAAAGAAAAACAAAATGGTAAAAAAGATAACATTCATGATCGTGGTCGTAGATGTGGTCAAGGAAATATTTGAGGTTGTGGAATGCATGGTCATGGGCAAGGTTGTGCCAACTACAATAACCATGAAGCAATCAACTAATATAGAGATTAAAAAAGTCAATAAAGAAGAGACCAAATACATAATAAAAGTAATATTTAATGTTATAATTATAATAAATATAGATATTATTCTTTGAAATGTTGGTCAAATTTTTTTAATCAAGCACATGAGAAAATTAATTATTCTAAAAAAGAAAATGTTGAAGAGAAAACACTTTTACAAATAAGAAGAAAAATAGAATTAATAAATCAAATTTATGATATTTGAACTCCATATCAAACAATTATATGTGTGGACATAGTGAAATTTTTATAGAGCTAGATGAATCAGCGAATAGCCATGCTCTATTTGGAGATGCTATTAAGGTGCAAGTAAAAGATATTAATAAAATTCTTACTCAACTCAAAGATGGTTATCAAGAATTTATCTCTAATATTTATTATATTTTGGAGATAAAAACAAATATGTTTAATTTTATGCAATTATTGGAAAATATATTTGATATAAATATGAGAAACAAAAATATTTATTTAAGAAAAGAGAATAAATTTTTTGTTCATTTCCTATAGAGCAAAATGATATGTTCTTAATATTAAGTATGTTGTTACTAAATGTCTAAATGCTTGTATAAAAGATAATTCTTACTTATGACATTTAAGATTTGAGCATGTCTAGTTTTGGTACTTTTAAATTTCTGTCAAACAAGAAAATGATGGAGATGTCATATATCAACATACCAAATAAATTGTGTGAAAGATGTGTATTTGAAAAATATCTAAGTTTACCAAATGAGTTTTTTAATAAAGCAAACAAGCCTTATCAACATATTCACACCAACATATTTGAACAAATTACTCCAATTTCATTTAAAGGTTATCATTATTTTCTAACAATTATTGATGCCTTTAGTAAGAAATTATAGATATATTTCTTAAAAGAAAAGCCCCCTTAAGGGATTTTAAGATTCAGGGGTACATCCTTGGTGGTAGGTTCGAGTTAGAAGCATTTCAAACATTCAAAGAGTTCAAAATAATATAATAGATTGTGAAAGTGAATTCACATCCAAGTAGTTTAAAGAAAATTGTAAAACTCATGGCTTATAGAGGATCTTGATTACATCATATTTACCTCAACAAAATAATATAATAAAGATAAAGAATTACACCATTCTTGACATGGTTCAAAGCATGCAAAAAATTAAGAAAATGCCAAATGATTTTTGGGTAAAATGCATTAATTATGCAATTTATTTGTTGAATAAATGTACACTAAAAGATTTAGAAAGACTAACTCCACAAGAAGCATGAAGCAAATTCAAGCAGAATGCATCACACTTTTAAAATTTTTAGATGCATAACCTATGTACATGTATTCGATTAAAAGATGATCAAGCTAGACGATAAAGAGCATTCTACGAATTTTTATTAGCTATAATGCTAAATAAAAAGAGATAATTAATATCGAAAAGAATAAAATATAAGAGCTTACTAATTTATCGAACAGACATAACCAATTGGTATAAAATATGTTTATAAAGATAAGAAAAATGTATCATAAGAAATAGAAAAATACAAGTCAAGACTTATAGTAAAAGGTTATAATCAAATTATTATAACTGATTACAATGAAGTTTTTTCTACCACTGATTGAGTTGAAAATATTTGATTGATGATTATAATAGTGGCTCAAAATAAATGACCAAATTTTCAACTTGATGTGAAATCATATTTTCTAAATAATTATTTGGAGGAAAAGATTTATATTATACAACTTATGGACTAAGTGAAAAAGAGAGAAGAAAGAAATGTTTTAAAATTTTAAAAAAATATTCTATGACTTAAAAAAAGTATCATAAGTTTGAAACTCAAGAATTGACTCATATTTTAAAGATAATGAATTTATTTATTGTATATATGAACTGTTTTATATATGAAACAAAAAATGAGATATATTTATTTATTTGTATTTAGATGATCTTATTTTTGTGAAAAAAAATTCTTCAAAATTAATTAAAGAATTAAAAAAACTATGATAAAAGAGTTTGAAATGATTAATATGAGTTTAATGTGTTATTTTTTTATATTAGAAGTTAAACAACTTAAAGAAGATTTATTTGTCACATAATAGTATTTCAGAAATAAGGTTCTTAAAAGTTTAATATAAAAGATTGCAATCTAGTCTATATTGATTGATTGTAGAGTAAAATTATTATGATATGATGAAGGTAAAGTAATAAATTCCATTTTATAAAAGCTTCATAGTCTGTTTACGATATTTTACTTGCATAAGATCATATATTTTTGTAAAGTTAGATTAGTAAACTGATTTATGAATGAATTAAAATAATGATATTGAAAAGTTACATAGAGAATTTTATACTACTTTTGAGATAATTTAAACTATGAATGTTTAATTTATATGTAATAATTCACCTTGTTCGATGCTCATATAATGACTGTAGCCGAGACATAGATGATTAGAACAAAATACTTAAGGATTTTCTTTTATATTGGAAATGGTACATTCTCATTGATGTCTAAGAAACAATTTATTTTCATGTTTTTAACTTGCAAAATATAATATGTTGCAACTTCTACATATATTAATCATGCTTTATGATTTTGAATATTATTAAAAGATATTCAATAAGTATAAGATAATGTCATACAAAGAGTAAAAATACTAATATTTGTTTTCATTTTATTCGTGAATAAATGAAGAACAAAAATATGAAGTTAACTTATGTAAGTATACAAAATCAAGTAACTAATATTTTTACTAAACCAATTGAGGGGTTGACCTTTTCACCAAATTCATGAGCTTACTTTGAATGATAGATAAAAGATGATCAAGTTCAAGATGAGGTGTTGAAAAATAAACTTAAATAAAAATAATCAAAATTAGTTAGCATAAATGAAATATTTAGAATTAAGTTGGTTATAATTAAAGTTACGTATTTTGTTTTGAAACAAAAAAAATATAAATCACTATTGTTGGCAAACAAAAACTACATCCACAAAACTTTAATCTCCTTACTTTTCAATCATAACTTTAAAGTCATGTAAATTACTCAAAAGAAAGACTTGAATACTAAACGAATATTAACTTTATGTTCAAATGTCAATGTGATAAAAAAAATAATAACAATATATCTCTTACATTGCAATGAGCTTCTTTAATTTTTTTTAGCTATAGCATTAAATAAAGTTCGTAACATTCACAATTTCAAATTAAAAATGATATTATTAAATCAAATAATTATTATACTTATTTAGAAAAAAATCAATTAAACAAACTATTAAGACATTTAATTTATGTTTCACACACTATTGAATAGGCTCCACTCATTTCATACCACATAGGTAAATTCTCACGAATTTCATTCAATTTGGTTTAAGTGCATATGCTTTTCTTAATATGCATAAAGCTAATTATCATTAAATTAAACATACATAATATGAAATTGATACAACAAAATATTCATAACAAATTATATAACATGGATTAATATGATAAAACATTCAAAATAACTCATATAACACATACTAATTTTTGGTATATTTGTTAAAAATACCTCTTTTGGTATTGGAGAACAAAATATACATGTTGAACACAATCATATTGTGTTGGACATTTAAAAAACAATTATGACGATTTAGAGAATAATTGAAAAAATAATATTAATAAGTTAGCTTTTACATTTGTTACAATAGTCTCAAAAAAATTTTATGTTCCTTTTATTCAATTTTGTCAAGCCAATTATAATTGAAATTTTCTTAAAACAAATTGGTTGTTACTGTCCTAATCCTAATAATCATAAATCATTTAAAAGAGTTTTAAAATTTACAACTTAATAGTCTTATTAATATTATCCCAAATTGAACTTTTTGATAAATAAGATCGATCAATTATTGGCTTCCATTTGCTTGATTTTTTTTTTTTTTTTTTTTTTTTTTTTGTTACCATATGATGACACCATCAATAGATCAACAAAATCATATGTATTGATAATTAATTTAAATTTAGCATTTCAGATTTCTTAAATAATATCTCTCTTTTTTTTTCATTATTCATTTCCCTTTAATTTTTAACATAAAAAAAAATTATGCACAATCATCACAGTTTTATTATTTTGATTTTAAATATGTGCTTGCTAATTTTTACTTTTCTCAAGATACTAAATTTTCTCTAATTTCTAATATAGCACATTGTAATTAATTTAAATCCATCAACCTAGTTTTTTGAATAACACTCTTTCTTCATTTTTTTATCATTTCCTTCTGATTTTTCACAAAAAATATTATTCACAAGAACATTATGAATTCTATGTTTTTGCTCAATTCGATTTATATCTTCATTCTAAGCAAAAAACCATGATCTTACAGCAATAATTACCAAGAAATACCTTGAATAAAATCAAATTCTGACGGTTATTAACTTAAAACATCAAAGTTTTCCTTCCAAATTGTATATTTCCATGAGATTATATTTTTAAAGTTACTGGAATTGAACTAAAACACTGGATAAAAACTTAAAAATTAACTGTTCTTCCTATTTCTTCTCATGAATACAACAGTACTAAACCCTTTTCAAATCCTTTCTTCAAAGTTTCCCACAATTCCTTCTTCTTGTTCCTCTATTTCTTCTTCACTGCAATACCCAAAACTAGTGTTTTCTTCTCTGTTTATTCTGTTTCCCCGTTGTAACAACCAAAGGTTTTCCTATGAAACTTAACTGTTCCTTTGTTTTCAGCTAACTATCCCTGAAGCAGTTCCTCAGAGCTGCTCCTTCTTGCTCTGTGCTTTGGCTTTTATCTTCAAGCTCTTAACCCTACCTTGCTTATCCTGGTTTTCTAAACAACATAATTATTTGAATATTATTGGAAACTAAACAAAAACAAGTAAAAGATTCAACCTTTGTCCCAACTTATACACAAACATCTACAATGGAAGTCAGTGATAAAAAAAAACAATTCATGTATGTGACAATCAAATAATAAGCAAATCACCATCTCTAAGCTTCAAGGGAAATGCCCTTAGAACTAAACCGTTGTAGAACTCTCCTTTACACTCAATGTACAGGAAAATATACAACCAATAATGCAAAGCTGTGAAGAACTTATTGGGGAAATCGTTTTTCTTACCTTGGGATTTCTCATTCAGTTTCGGCTATGAAATCTGGAAACTCTCCCTGGCAAAGGTACTCATCACAGCGTGATGCAGAACCCCATCCTCTTCTTAGCCGAAGTATGTCTTCGGTGAATGTGGAGCCCGGAGCTCCTATGAACACGGTCGCCATGGCGGCGATTGTTTTGTCGAGCATGGCCTCAACCTTGAGTCAGGAGAGCAAAAATGGGAAGAAGATGAATCAAGATGGGGACCTGAATTACAGCTAAAGATCTTAATGTTGAAATGTAGAACATCAAGGTTGATCAAGTCACACACCTGTGGTTCTCCAGTAAGATGGTTGCGGTATAGCAATGCATCCCATTTCTCGGCACTATTATGGCTTGGTCTCTTGACCAAAGGTACGGGCTTGCCATCTAAAACAACTAGTGATTTAAGAAGGTCTGTCTCACTCTCCGCTGCATCAGTTGATAGATAAATTACTGGGGAATTGGAACGCTCGACGACTCGAAGAATGCATCCAGCTGCCTGAGGGATTGGGTAGAAGCAGCTTTCCTTTTTCGCGTTGCTGCGGTGAAATGCACAAGGGGTAGGGATTTGCTCAGTATGAAAGTCGAATTAATTAAACACCTTGATCAAAATAGCTGTGCTCTTAGAATTTTATGAGGCAGTACTTGAGCAATGGTATAATATAATATATAAGTGCATTGCTTACAACACGTTCATGAAACCATAAATGGAAAAAAAAAGAAACGAGTAAATAGATAAGTAGCTTCTCTTGTTAATATTTAGATAACTGAGTGAGAAAAAGGACTAACTACGAGATAGCTTCACATAAGTGTAATACAATTTTGACAACTGTAGGATCTTTGTCACTCATACAAAATACCTTACCATATGACAATTTGGACGAATTGTAGTTCACTAGTTGTAGGTTATTTGATGGTGAATATGTCCTTATAGAAAAATGATATGACTTGCAAGATTATTGGAAGAGGCTAGTTAAAACCAAGTCTCATGATGGAGTCATCATGATTTTAAAAGAAATCAAACATATTCCAACCCTTAAGAAAATCTTCTAGTTAAATTATTTTTAGACAAGTGGATGAAATTCTTTTTTGAAAAATAAATTTAATAAATTGACATGATTTTGTTAAAAAATCAAGAAATTTGAGGATTTTTGCAACCTACAAGATGAGATAGTTATAGTTACAATTTCAATTTTTTCTTCTAATAATATGGCTATGTTATGACAAAAAAGATTTGAACAAATACAAGAAAGGCCTTTATTTAGAGCTAAGCAAATGATGTTTGCTTGTACATAAAGAACTACAGTGTTAGACTTATATGAAAACTGCTGCGTTCATGTTAAGCATCAGAGGATCAAATTTGTATGAATTATATTTTCTCTAATTTGTAAGAAATTGATAATGTTAGTTCTAAGAAAAAAAATCCAAATATATTTTGGCATTTATTGATAACCACTCTAAAAAGTATTAGATATATATATGCCCAAAAAATAATATATTTGAACCTTTTAAAGATGGAAACTATTGGTTGAAAACATGCTAAAAAGAAAACAAAGAGATACAGTATTAAAAATGGCCTAAAGTTTTACATTGTGAAGTTTAAGAAGTTTTATACAAAAGAATGCATTTTCAAGGATAAGGCAATTGAGGGAATTTCATAATAGAATAGAGTGACAAAAAGAATGAATGGAACAATTCTTGAGAGAGCAAGTTACATGTTTTCCAATGCTTGTTTAAGCAAAAGGATTTTTTGCTAGAATCCTTATCTACTACATGACAATCGATAAACAAGTCTTTAGCTACTACTACTAGGATGAAGACTAAAGAGGAGTTTTGGTTATAATATCATATTAATTATTCTATGCTCAAGATACTTCTATATCCACCTTATGTATATATCAAAAAAGGTAAGCAAAACTAAGGGCCAAGAAGTGTATCTTTCTAGGATATGCTTCTAAAATGAAGGAGTATAGGATTTGATGTGTTGATCCCAGGCATCTTAGGTTTGTTGTTAATGGAGATTAACGCTTGATGAATCAATCACACCTCAAAGTCAGAGTAGTTTGATAGTTTTGAAACGGTACAAAGATAGCAATATAGTATTAGGCTTCACTTTGATCATGATCAAGTTGTGCACTTATCACAATAATCTATAGTAATTGATCATCAAGTTCAGATAAACTTGCAAACACAACAATAAAAAATGACCCTTGCTTTTGAATGATTGAAAAGAAAAACTCATGGACCTTAAAAATATGATTTTGATGATTCTTCTTGCTCTAATATAGTTGGTTTACTTTAAATGAGGCAAAAATATATTGGTTATGAAACCATCCACTTAAGATGAGACCATTAAAGGAAAAGATGCTCGGCAAAATACAAACATTTTGATAGAAGAGTGTTGTTGTACAGAAGAATCAAATATAGGAACTAGTGCAACTTTCTAAAAAGAATAAAGTTATTAGCTATAAGTCACAAAGGAAAGATCTCTTAGAGTTGGAAGTGTTAATACAAGCACACTGAGTTGCTAAAGGATATAATAAAAAAATAGTTGATTTTAATGAGATCTTCTCTTTTGTTGTTCAAACAAAACTCAATCCATAATTTGTTGGCACTAGCAACATCCAAAGAGTTGGAGTTGAAAAAACTTGATTTGAAGATCGTCAATTTGACGTGTTAATCCCAGGGATACTAGGTTTGTTGTTAGTAAAGATTTAAAAGTTTGATGAATCAATCATGCTTTAAAGAAGTCAGAGTCATTTGATAGTTTTGAAAGAAGACAGAGAGAGCAACATGTTATTAGGCTTCACTTTGATCATGATAGATTGTGCACTCTTCGCAATAGCTCGTTCTAGTTGATTATTAAATCGAGATAAACTTGCAATCATAACAATGACAAAAGACTCCTGCTTCTGAAAGACTGAAAAGAAAAATTCATGGGCCTCAAAAGTATGGTTTTGATGATTTTTCTTGCTCTAATATAGTTCTTACTCTAAATGTGTCAAAATCTATTGGTTATTAAACCATCCACTTATGACAATGCTATCAAAGGAAAAAATGTTCAAAAACATACAAATTTTTTGATAACAAGGTTTCATTGTACAAAAGAATTAAACATAGTAACTAGTGAAGTTTTTTTAATGAAAGATAGTCATTGGCTATAATTTGGCCTATAAAAGAACGAAAGATGCCTCAGAGTTGAAAGTGTTAAATACAAAACACAATTAATTGCTAAAAGATATAGTAAAAAAAAGAGTTGATTTTAATGAGATAACTTCTTTCGTTACTAAATGCAACTAAATCCATAATTTGCTAGCACTTGCAACATCTAAGAAGTTGGAGTTGAAAAAACTTAATTTGAATATTGCATTTTCTTCACAATGATCTTGAAGAAGAGATTCACAAGCAAACACCATGACTTGAAGTTTTTTTTACTAAAAGAAAAGAATGTGTCTATTGAAGAATTCTATATAATGTTTGAAACACTCACCAATGTACAAATACAAAAGGTTTGATAATTTCATGTAAACTTATGCATTATTTAAGAGTTTTTATTGTAGTTTTGCATGCCAAATACAAGTCTTGAATAGAACTTTTATTTATTTATTGCTTTATATTAATGGCAATAACTCCATTGTGCAAAAGCTAAAGAGTAAGTTGAGCACTATATTTGATATGAGAGGTCTAGAGGGTGCAAAGAAAATCTTTAAGATGAAGATAATTATACGTAAAAACTATTGTATATTGTTTCTCGTAGAAAACAGAAATTGGGAAAATTTTGAAGAAATTTGGAATGCAAAATGTTAACTTTGTTAATTCTTCATTAGCTAGTTATATCCATTTATCAACAGCTTTGTCTTCTTGGTCAAATGTATGCAAGTATACGATTATCTTTGTATAATAAAATACATTATTTCTTAATATTTTATAAGCTATCAATATCATCAGTAGATACATGGATAAGCTTGTGAAGGCTTATTAAGAAATAATGAAATAGGTTTTAAAATACTTAAGATGCACCACATATATATGTTTGCTTTAAAATAAGAAGATTTAATGGGTTGTAGCATTAATTTAATAACTTAAATTATGTTGATGATTGAGATTGAATAAGGTCTCAAATAAGATATTTATTTACTCTCCTAGGGTGTGGTATCAATTGGAAGGTTTCTATATAGCCTACAAAAGCTCTCTCTATTTTGAAGGAAAAGTATATGAAACTTATTGAACAAACTAAGAAAACTATCTGATTGAAAGGCTTTAACAAAGACTTGAGATGATTCCAACATTGCTCAATTATTTATAATGACAAAATGACAAACAGAGAGCTTTGCGTCTTGTTTGGGACCAATGAATTATGACAAAACCAAATACATTGACATCAAGTATCACTTTATTAGAGAAAATTAAATATGGTGATATTTCATTTTTGAAGATCTATAAAACACGTAATTCTACTAGTCTACTTTACAAAGTCATACTAGCTCACAAATTCTAGCTATGCTTGAACTTAGCTGAAGATTGCAACAGTTAATGTCTTTCAAAACTTTGAGTGAAGGGAAATGTATAATGATCTAAATATTAATATCCATTTTGTTTTAAAAGATCAATATTTTAAAATAAAGAGAATGATTCATTAAATATTATCTTAAATTTTAAAATTAAAAGAAAAATATTAAACCAAATACAATCAACTATGGTTGACCAAACAAAAGATAATATCACAAGATAAACTTGTAGAAAATTATGGTATGGTTTCTTAGTCCATAAATCTACTCAATAAAATTTAATTTATTAAATAATTAATTAAAAAAAGAATGCTAAAAAAAGTTTTTTTATTCATGAGTGAAGCTTTAGAGAAACAACGTACTAAAGAAAAAAAGGAAATGCCATATTTGATAAAGAAGAGAAAGGAAGAAAAATAAGTTGTTTGTAACTTAGGTTACATTTGGATGTAAAATGATATCTATTTTCAGTAAGATTTCACTTGTTTATTTTTCATTTGATGTACTTGTAAATGATTTTTTTTTATTATTGATTCATTTCTCTTGTGTGGACTTGTTTTTTATAATGAATTTTAAACTTCTTTTCACCCCATGAACGTAGAAAATGTCTTGGTCATATAGCATGCAAAACTTGTTATTGCCTTATTTCATTTTAGATTATCATAGTTGTGTGGTATATTTGGCTATGTTTTAGAAGCAAATTCTAAATAGGTTTTGTTCGTTACATAGAAAGACAGCCCTTGGTACAATATTATGTGCCATAAAAATAGTCACACATTCCAGAAAAAAAAGGTTCATAAAAACTTAATTTCACCAAGTTCATTTGTTTTACTTTTTATCTTTCCTAGAATCAAATAAACTAAGATTGTCTTGGTACTTCAAAACTCAAGATAACCAAACTTCATGTGTCTCAAATATTGTAATTCAAACCCAAACCATACTAGTCCAAAACTCCATATTTGCCCTACCCCCTTTTATTGTGATTACCTTATGTTGTGTTCATTTATTTTTTTGGATAATTTAATTTTCAATAGTTAACAAATCTAGTAAAAAAAAATAACGCTATTAGTAAGGCGACATCCATTCACATGTTATCAAGAAGTGCAAAGTTTGCAATGTCCCTCTTTATACTTTCAAATTTTTGTTTTATGTCATATTACTTGAACACCACTTTCCTTTTTCTCCTTGTCTTACGAATATTGATTGCTTCGTTGATTATTGAACTCCTGAAAAGTTGATACTTGAAAGCCTCGTCAACGAATGCAAGTCACATGGTAACACTGTATCCTTTAGAACTGGAACCTTTGACTTTTACAACTAGATAGTCTCAGAGGGGAGAAAACAATCCTTGAAAATGGTTCTTTTTCATGTCTATTAACTGACAAAAATAACTAATAACTAAAGGACAATGACTAAGGAATAATAACAATAACGTTGGTCTACAAAGTCAATTACATTGTTCAGTGAATGATCCAAAAAGCAAATCCCTTGACAAAATAGTTTCCAAAAATTTTTGAAGTATTAAAATTATGCTGCTGCAGGTCAAATCTGCAGCAACCATTCAAGATAAATTAATTATTAAGGAATTGCATCTGGCAAACCAAATCATAACATCATAGAAAAGAATCATTGCAAAGGATTCATCAGAATACAGAAACATGACAGCATTTTTTTATTTATGCAGTGAAAGCACCATCACCTACAAGAATGAAACAAAAGAGAAGAAAACATGATTTTACAGTCAATAAATGACAGCTGCTACGAATCTATTAAGAGAATGCAAATTAAACATTTATTTTAGGGTTTAATATGGCAAGCATCAGATGTCTTAAAAAAGAAATGCAAACATAGTCATTGAATTTCAAGCAAAAACACATGTCTTGAGTAAAATACATTTATTCAATGTTTGCAAATGCTATTGCACAAGTAATTTCTTCTGAACAACAACCACATCCTCTGCCGATAGACATAGATCAAATGCAAAGCTTTAGAATTTTTTTTTTAGTAGGTGCAAACGTTTAAGATTTTCATGATGTGACATGTCTTTGATCTCAAAATTGCTTGGAACACAACTTCCTTGTCACTATCAATGATGAAAGTCTACCCAATCATGCTCTCGGATGTCCCCGATAACAGCAGTCACTAATTTTTAAAGAGGTGCAAAAGCAGATTGTAACCAAAAAAAACATTTTAACAAACCAATAAATGTTACTAGTTATGCCCAACATAGTTTGGTGAAAGTTTGACATGCATAATTTTAAACCATTGACAATGACGTGCTTTGAATTTAAAACTCTAGCTGATTCATTTTTGCCCTTGGACTTCTTAACAGAAATGTAGGTTTCCATTCCAACTCTCAGGAAGCATTTTCAACAAATAAAATTAGATTAACAATTGAGGGAAAAGCACATTCTCAAGGGCAAAGAACAAATCTACCAGATGGTTAAAAGTTAGAAGTCAAAAATTTCTAGCATAAGTTGAAAATGAGAGAATCGACAAGTTAAAATCAAAGCCAAGGTGAAATATAATTGTGGATCAGAAAAATACCAGAACTTCAAGAATCCATGCCTTCTAAAATGCAATGCTATGAAGTTGCCTCCCAAGAAAGTCTGCACGAATCGCTGTGCAGTGAGGAGGATTAATCGACTTGGTTGAACCAGAGCTTTGCAATTGTGAGCTATAGGTCCACCAGGCTGCATAAGCCACTCCTCCTCAACATCAGCATAGAACATATCCCCTATTGCAATCACTTCATCATCTGAAGAGAATTTGGGTGCAATATCTGACACAACCCTCTTCTTTTGAACCTTTAATTTGGCATCCCCAGGCCATGCTGCCTCAATCTTACCCAGGGTAATTCCCAAGCTCTTCAATCTCTTGATGAACTCCTGATCTAAATAACATGGGGGTGATGCAATGTAACATATGAACCTATCTATCTTCAACTTATTTTTCATTTTCGCCACAAAATTATCATATGAGATCACAACTTCCCTACCCAAGCACTCATTAATGTGACTAATGTCCAAAACTTGGTTATAGTCATAGTCCAATTTATGGCTCGGGAAAACGAGAACGCGCCCTAAAAGTGCTGCAAACAACATATGCTTCTCCAAGCAGATCAGGTGGTTGGACATTTGACCTGACACACATATAGCAAACAAAAATCTGTCTTTCTTAGGCTTCCACTCGATTGTCCTCCTATCTGCCGGCAAATCCACCTTTCCACAAAGCTCAACCTCCGAGCCAAAGAAGTAGGCATCCGAATGGCCATCGAAAATCTCCGCACTTGCGTTTCTGACCCGGTGAGCAGAAAGCAATGCATTTTGAATCCGCTTGTTCAGCTTAATCTGCTGCAGCAGCGCAGATCTGAACTCTTCCAGCGAGATAGACGCCGGAAACTGCGGCAAATCATCTTCGGAAGGAACAGAGCTGGAATTATGACTAGTCTGAGAAGAAATTGCCGGCAATGAAGCGTTGGATCTGGTAACGGTCCTGTTCCACAGATTCAGAAGACCTACTTGCTGATATCGCAGGAGATACAACGCACGGAGCTCGGCCTCCCGCATCCGATTCCCTGGGGATTCAGCGCGAATAATGGAGACGCCGCGAAAGAGACGTCCCAGATCGAGGGAGAAGAAGACAAGGATGAGGACGAGGGGGAGGCAGATTGCGAGGAGGTACACATGCCACCGGCGGGAACGGATGCCGTGGCTAATCCGAGACGTCAGATCCCCGGCAATCTCGAATGTGCCACATCGTTGGAGGTTGCTGTGCTGCGACGGAGGTTTGGCCTCATTTTGAGGCACGAGGGCCTGGTGGTCTTCGTCTTCGTCCGAAGAGGAATCTCGTACCATCTTATCGTCCGGCAAATATCGCCCCCAGCTGATCGGTTAGAGCCGGCTACTCAGGGAGTGGAATGTTCGGCGGCAGAAAAAGCGGGAAGAAGACGGTTGGCGCACCAAAAGTTGGTACCACCGACAAATGAGCGAAAGCGACCGGGAAACACCATCCCAAACAGATTGCCTCGATCGGGGCTTTCAATCTGATCTCCGAATCGAATGTAATCGGTTTCTCATCTCCAAAAATTGAAATGGAGCCAAACAAAGAGAGATTGCCGATTCCAAGCTAAGAACAAATAGGATGATTGAGAAATGGAGAGAGAAGAGGAAGAGTTGGGCATCGCTCTATAATTTAGAGTAATTTGCTTGATATCATTCTCTTATATATATATATTCTCTTTGAGAAATCAATGCATGTTGTCAAAACATCCTTTCTAATGATGAAATCTTCTAAAAACTTTGTTATGTTAGATGTTAGCAATTTAGTTATCTTCAAAATTATTTATTGATGATTGAGAAAAGTATTTCACTTGTAGAATATTAAAAAGACTATTGATCATTTTGTGATTCTAAGCAATGTAGAGATAATTTTTTTACATTCTACTTTTAAAATTAGCAAGCTATCATGTGCCTAATGCTCATCAAAATTAGGTATATGATATGTCTTTTTATTGTTTTTTATAAGATGACATTTAATAGTGATAGATTATCTTAAAATTATAATTTACTATCAACATAATAATAAAAAATTATAAGAATTCATAAAGTTTCCTACAAAGAAAATAACAAAAAAATAATTATTTAACATGCAATGCATGACTAATTTTCATTTTATTGTTTGAATTTAATATTAGGTTATAATTTTGTTTGATTTTAACTATTTCTTATTTGTATATGTGCACTTTTGATATACTTTTTTTATTTGATACAAAAAAGGCTAGAATTCAATTTACAAGATAAATATATCGTAAGTAATTCGTAGTTACCAGTTAACTCTGCTAGATATTTGATCTTGCAAAAATTTAATTGATTTTACTTGTAACCTAAGCATATTCCACAAGAGGTTCAATGATATGCCCACGCAATATAAAACTTTATGTGGTAACATTATTTTGAAGGATATTTTTAAGAATTTTTGAAGTATTTAATCTCCCAAGAAATTTAAGTAACATTAGCAACAATTATTCTATTTTATAATTATCAAACTATTTAAAATTTTGATAATTAAATTAATTGTCACCATTTTAGTTATGTTTGAACACTTACATACTCTTTTGTGTCGTAAAAAAAAGAAACATTTTGATCTTTTCAAGATTCGAAACCATCGTCATATTTGGGATTCGATATTGTAAGCACTTATAGATTGCATATTGTTAGCCAAAAAACTTTTAATTTTTTTTTTTTACTAATGTACCAAAATTTGCCTCCCCTTTCTATTACATTAAATATAACAAGCTCCTACATTCTTTCACATATTAATTTTGCATTAAAATCTCTCAATATATGAAATTCATAATAATTTAAAATATATTGAATAATTATGAATTCATTTTCTTTATTAATGATTCATTTGATTAAGTGTGAGACAAAATTTGTATAATTCTAAATTTATAAAATTATAAATGATAAAAGTAATTCTATATATGCTGTTTGGTCGAACACTTTTAACAATTGACATCAACTAATGATAATGGTTGTTGAAGAAGATATGATTTGCTCTTCTTTATCTTCACTAATATACTGATATAAAATAGTTCATGATTTTGAATGTTTTGTCAGTTTAAAATTTGCTATTTAGATTTACAATTTCAACAAACAAAATAATAAAGTTATACTTATTATGTCCTTTTAAAATAAAAATTAAAAAAATAATTTCAAACTACCACAAGTGACCAACATGGGTCCAAAGTATCGTCATGCATTAGGTGCAAAGATAACTCAATTTATTTTGCCCTTGATTAAGATTGATTAAGAGATATTTCTGATCTTCTTGATCATGTTCTTAATCTTATTCTATATATTTGATATGTACATTTTCATGTGAAAAAAAATTTGTGATAATTCTCCCACCACTGGTTATACCCTTATAGAATCCTTCTTTTTCAAATGATACTTTCAATGAGTCTCATTGTCCAATCAAATATGTAAGAGATCTTTCTAATTTTCTTGATCATGTTCTTAATTTTATTCTCATAATTTCTTATATTTTAATATTTAAATTTTAAATGGCAATAATTACTAAAATTATTAAAAAAAAATTTCCATCCCACATTTCAATGTTCACATGAAAATTTATATATCAAACATATAATGTCATATAAGAAATATTAAAAAAAACCTATGACAAGCTTAACATGTGAATTTGCAACCAAGTAAAGCTATTAAAAATTTCAAACACATGTTTTTGTAAATTCATGAAATCTAATTCTATAACCTCATAAATTACAAATATGAAGTATTTAACAAATAAACCATAAGGTTTGACTTGATTTTGTCCATTTGCATTCTAATCATTCGCAATCCATTGATTTCCTAGGAAATTAGGAAAATTGTCAATTTATATCATATAAACTCACCAAACCTTAATAAAAATAAAAGTTACAGGCTTAACTTTTCTTTTAAAATGTTCAATAATTTCTTGACTTATAGTAGTCGTTTCATATGGTTTTGTTTACTATCTGGTAGCCTTAGGCTCATTCAAGATTTTTAAAATTAGAAAATAATATATTTTAATTAAAAATTTAAAGTTAAAATTATTTTTTAAAATTTTTTAATCTAAATGATCTTTAAGAATTCTTAAATATATTTGAACATAATTACTCATAAAACTTTACTACCCCTATAATTTTCATAATTTTTAAATATTATCTAATATATTTTTTTATAATTTTATTTTATTATTTAAGTAATTTTTTTTTTCATAAATACATTTCTTTAGACATGTAAACTTTTTATAAAATTTATGCCATTTACAAAGCATTTTTTTTATAAATTTTTTATTTTTTTAATATTATTTAATAATTTAATAGTTTTTTTTTCTTTCTTATAATTTTTATAATTTTAGCCTTTTTTATGATCATTTGAATCCAAATTTCATGTATTTGTACTATTAGTTTTTTAATCATTTAATATTTCTTACTTAAATAAGTGCTGTGCTATGGGCCCTTGCTTCTTCCATGGGCGACCTTTTAAATAGGCCATGAAGCTTAGCATGCTTGCAGCCCACCAAAGGAACATTTTGTTCTTGCATGTAGTTGAGGAGGTCGATTTGTGCTTGCCTCCTTCCACGCTAGACCTTTCCTTTGGAGAGTTCTCCGCATTAAAAATCGTTATTGGTCTGTTCTGTATGTAATTTTATGCGTCGGCAATCGCGGTGGAGGTGAAAGGGGGCAACGGATCCAAGATTCCAATTGTAACTTTTCCTTTAGGTAATTTGCCTACCTCTTTTTCTCCAATTGCACAATCGAAAATGTGTTTGGCATTGCGAATGCCCCAGTGAGTACTGTTTATCCGGGGGCAAACCTTGAACTGTTCATGGGGTTTCCTTTTGAGGGAATTTTGACAATTTCGAATAGTTACGGGTGTTCAATTGGGCGGGAAATGCTTTCCTTCTGTTTTGCTTGCTTAAATTTTTATGAACTTGTCTATGTAATTATCGATTGGGTTTTAGGTAATTTATTGAGATCCAATGTCTTCGGTGGGGAAGGTCACAAATGTCTTCTGGCAGGAATGTTCTATTGGAAAGTTCGAAAGGCAAAAGCTCTTGAATCAGAAAGGGTGTGTTGTTTGGATTACCGGACTTAGTGGTTCAGGTATGTGACCTTCCTTTATATTTCTTTACAGTAACTAATGGAAGTTTAATTTGAAGGATCTATTTATTCTCAGTAATTGTTGACTTGTTTGTGTCATACTTCTCGATCAGTTTGTCACTAGTAGCATCATACCAATTGGTAAATGGTTCATGCAAACCTATCGAACAATTTTGAGGAAAATGAGAAGCATTTCTGACATAATTCAGTAATTAAAATAATAATGGTAATAAAGGTATTCTTCTTTCCGTTTGCTTTGTTTATTTGGCATTGTGAACATGCTTGCTAATAGCAAATTTAAAATTTTCAAATTAACCGCTACAGCTGTTGACTATTTGCCAGTGGCAAAACATCACAAACTACCTTAACCTACATATGTGGGAATCAAGGTTTTATTTAGCTTTTTAGGAAATGCCTTTTTTTGTCCTTTTTTTTGTGCCGAGGTTCTACTTGTATATTTGCTATCATGTTGCGAGGCTTGTGAAGTTCATATGGTGGAGACTCTATCCAAATTTCTGCGTTTGTTCAAATGGCTTGTGATATACTAAATATTATGCACAATAATTTTAACTTTGTGTTTGTATCCCAATTTTTTAGGTGAACAGAATCCTGCATCATTTGCTGTTTGCAATTGCTGACAATTCTTCCAAGAAATTAACATATTTCCCAAGCATGGTGAAAAAGGTCGATAACTTCAATTCAACATGTTCTGATGAATGAAGTCTAAATTGTCATCCAAGAGTTTAGGAACAGTTCAGCTATGATAAGATTACCTCGGTGGTTGACAATGGATTGAAGAGCACAGTACATATGTATGGTTGTTCAAAAAATCGGGACAGAAAATAAAAAGTTTCTCAATTATAATCACAAAAATTCTATGGCCTTACTTTTAAGTTGTATCTAGAAATGCACATCTTGATGCATGCGTATAAGTATAATATAAATTGATGGTGCATAGTCTACATTAGACCTGAAACATGAAGATTGCATCAGTAATTTAATTATGTAGTTTTGATTAGCGCATCTTCTCATGTGCCATGTACTTTATGTGGCAACATTGATTTACTTGTAAAAGTGCCAGTAACAATGCAGTTAAAAAAATATTTTCGAGATTCTCACCTCATTCTGAGGTTCTCTCTCTCTCTGAAATAATGCTTTTTGGGACTTAATGTTATTTTTTTTTTTATTTTGTACTCTCCTATCTTTGTGTAATGAATACTTGTAACATATTGAATGCTTTTATGGCTGACTTTAGTGCATGATGAAAGCTTTTCAAATCATTTGGCTGCATGAAAAAAAAGAAATATACATCCCTTTTTTAAGAAAAAGAAACTCATTGCTCATTGTGTTTAGGGAGAGGACCACTTAGTTACCTAGGAGTACAAAATCATGGAGGATTTATACCCTTAATATGGAGCTCAATGTTTTGATGTAACAAGTGCATGTTGAACTATACTGAAAAGAACTTTAATATTTTAAATTAAATTATTTTTCATGATCCAAATGGAATTTTTGTCCACTTTGAATTTTTTATCCTAATTAGGCATACTGTTACACATATTCCCATTAAATTACCTAGGAGGATTCTATCCAATGCTCATATGATTCATATCATCTTAAAAGTAAGACTATCTTTTTTCTTTATGCTAAGGCATGTTCTCAATTACCATGAACATTTTTGAACAAAAACTCTTGACTAATTGCTATGAAGGACCATAGAATACACTTTCTTACATGTTAATCACAATATTGTATATATAATAGAATTAAAAAAACACATTTCTCATATATCTTGTTCTCAATGTCTTCTCACTTAACTCTTTTTGATTAGGTAAAAGCACGCTAGCTTGTACTCTGAGCAAAGATCTGCATGCTAGGGGTAAACTTTCTTACATCCTTGATGGTGATAATCTTAGGCATGGGCTAAACAAAGACCTTGGCTTCAAAGTTGAAGATCGTGTGGAAAATATACGGAGGGTTGGTAAGTTTTGTTTTGAATTTGAATATTTGTCATTTATTCTATTATCCTTTATTTTCAAAGGGTTGTGAGAATCTTCCTAAAAAGATTATTAGTAGGTTTTTGTGTTCTCTTTCACACTGTAGGTGAAGTAGCTAGACTTTTTGCTGACGCGGGCTTGATCTGTATTGCTAGTTTGATTTCTCCTTACAGGAGAGACCGTGATGCTTGTCGTGCATTGCTTCCGGATTTCAGTTTTATTGAAGTACATACTACTCCTAATTTCATGCGTTTTTCATTGAAAATGTTAGTGATTCCTTAAACTTTGTACTTACTATGGAAGTTTTTTTAGGTATACTTGAACATGCCATTAGAATTATGTGAAGCAAGGGATCCAAAAGGCCTTTACAAGCTTGCCCGTGAAGGAAAGATAAAAGGTTATAGCTTAAAACTTTGAAATTTGAATGGAATGGTGATGCTTTCTATTCATGCTTTATGAGAATCTTGTTTTGGATGCAAGTGTAAATTGATCATTACTTGAGTAGGATAAAAAGACTGTTTGCCTTTGTAAAAATAAGCTAAATTAGTAGGATACTAATATTATAATATTGTTTGGAACACTATAGATAATGAGAGAAGGTGTCATGGAAAAAATAAATTAGAATCTAATTTAATGCTCTTTAGTAAATGTCGTCCAATTCACCATGATCAAATAGTCATCATTTTTCATTACTCTTTTAACCTTCAAGGAGAAACATCTATTCTACTTCAATTTTATTAAGTAATTTAATAGAATATCAATATTTTTTTAGGAAATTGCTACAAGCTTGGTAAATACGTACTCCAATTGATAAGTAAGAGATAGCTTAATGTGCTGTATTGTAATCCCAAATCATTCACTTGCTATTGAAATTTCTTTGGGTAATAAATACAACTATTTTAATTGTTTGGAATAGCTTGAAAGTATAACAAAAGTTTCTTAATAATTTAGCATTGATAAGAACATAAGTTCAATTTTACTTACACAACTCCTCCTAAGGTGTTGAAAGCCCCTCCGACCCCTCTGGTTCATATAAGAGTAGCTTCATCAATGAAATGTTCACCCACCTTCATCCATTAAGAAATTATTTGTGGCTTCCCCTTTACGTCTGAGCCCTTCAAGATTGCCATTGCTTCTCCTTGTTTCACCGTCTTAAGAATCATATGTTATACCACCACTTCTCAAGGCTTGACAACTAGTTTTTATGGTTTGTAATGAATATTCTACTCTCCATTCTCAATCTCGTTGTTGTCTTTTGCGACTTGCATTTGTTTCGTTAGGTAGTGCTTGCCACCTAGACACTCAATGCAATTGCCCATATGTGTGTGTCAAGTCACTCTTTCGCACTAATCTACTTGTACGACTGTGCCTTTTGCTTGATTGTGTCTCTTGCAACTACCATACAATTACAAATAACCACCTTTTAAAATTCTTTATTAATTTGCATATCAATTTCAATTTGAGTCTCTTGTTTGCTAGCATAGGTGACATCTATAAATAGGTTAGCCTTAGATTATTCTCATTTAGCTAATTCAATTGTCATTTGAAGTTTTTTTACTAATTGCTTCTTTGGATAGGAATCCTAGAGAAGTCTCTAGGGTTGGGTGGTGTGAAAGACTTCAAGAGGCAAGAAGTCTTGCTTAATCCTTTGACATTGATTTCTCCATGGGAGGATGGGTGAATACTAATTTAGAGCATATTTTTGACTCATTAATTATTTTGTTTCCTAATAACCTATCGTTTCACTCTCTTTTTGTGGCATGTCTTTCACCATCCAAAGAACTAGAGTAAAATTAATACCTTATTGCCCATGTCTAATATGTTTGAATTGTCTTTGCTGACCAAGGTAGTCTCTTGATTGTTGTAGCTTTTAATGCTTTGTAGTTATTATGTTAATTGCTTTTCACTATCACTGACCCACTTGTTTACATGTATTAGATTTTTAGTATTAGAGGATTACATTTGGTTGGTTAAGTGATGACACCAATACGTTTTCATACTTACATTTTATGCTACATCTTATAGCACCTATCTTACATCTCACTAATTTCCAAGAACCCTTTGAAATAAGTCAAGAGATTTCCACTTAGTTCCATTTTTTTTGTGTTTGCTAACTTGTTCTTGGTGGGAGTACCCTTAGCTTAGCCTGGGTTCACCTTTTGTGCATATAATGGACCCAAAATTGATAGTCATATTGGCTATTCTCCTAGCCAAACTTGCTTAAATATACCAAAGCTCTATTGGCTTGAGTATCCACATGGCTTTCATGGGGAATGATTAGCTCTTGTCCAAATTGTTAAGGATCTTGAGATTCACTATTTGGCCCTTAGAGCTAGGTAACCCTTGGCAGCACCTCTATTCTTATATGATCAAAATTAGTGGATCTTGATGATGGAGTCTTGAGGAGTATTAACGTGGAAGCTCCAAGCTTGAATAGCCATCTTGATCTTAAAGTTTTCTTTGATTGAAGAAACCACATGGGGCATTATTTTGAATAGCATGACATGTTTGAGACCAAGAAGGTATGATCTGCTAAGCTTAAGCTTGAAGCCTAAGTCCGACTTCATTTATGCATGGTAGAATGACAACTTGAATGAAGGCACATCCCTGTCTACATGGGACAAACTTATAACTAAGACCCAAGAAAAGCATATCCCTACTTCTTTTCATTAGGTATGATTTGCTAAACTCAAGCTTGAAGTCCAAGCCCATCTTCATTTATTCATGGTAGATTGACAACTTGAATGAAGGAAGACTCTTATCTTTACATGAAACAAACATATGACCAAAACCACCTAAGAAAAGCATATCCTTACGTCTTTTTATTGAGGGATTATATGTTAATGGTAGGGTCACACCTAGATTGTCAATTACATATCACCAATTTTGTGGATTTCTTGAATAGATGTGTTATCAATGAAGATAATTGTGTGGCCCTTTTCTTGTTTCTAAGCTAGCTTATCAGAGAATATTCAGATAAATCTGATCCTTTGCGAGGCAATCATCCTCGAGCATGTTAACTCAACCTTGAAGTTGAGAGATTTGATCTCCTACCTTCCATCAACTTGTGAGGGCCCTTTTTGTTTGTACGACTTGCTACAATTTTCATGATGCATCTTAGTAGACATGGTCTCTCCAAATATTCCTCTGCAACATCATAGTCCCTAAAAGAAGACAAGGGCAAAGCTCAAACTGGAGAACTCTCTAGCATGATACCCACACATCATTAATTTTTCAAGAGTCTTCGATATGGTCACTTGGCTTTCATTTGCTCAAATTGAGTATTATGCATTGAACTTCTCAAAGAAGATTCTTACTCGAGTGATCAATGAGGAATTTATTACTAAAGTTAATCTCAAAGAGGATTATGCTTACATTGGTGATGCCACTAATGAGCAAAAATGACATCCTTCAGGTGAGTACCAACTCACTATTATGTGATGATTTATATCCCATCCTAATTTTGAGATAACAAAGATTTAACTACTTTTATTTTTAACATCATCAAAGGATATTATCTATAGCAGAAGCTTTAACAATTCCATCTCTATTATTGATTAGCCCATCCACTTTCATTTGCCTTGGATTATCACCTCCCTAATTGACGTGGAGCATTCATGTCTTGTAACAATTTTTTTAGATTCAACAACAGTAGCCATTGGAGGTAATGAATGTTATTCTTGGTCTACCATATTTGTACGATGCTATTGCCACACTTTGTGACATGGTCAATGCGTTCGTCTTCTGTCACATTAGGAGTATGATATCCTTTTAACTTTCTGTACCAAAGTTGGCTGCACCTTCAATCCTTACCTCCATAACTAATAGAATAAAATAGAAAGGACCATATTTTATGTCTTCAAGTAAGCTCAAACTTGTTCTTCAATAAAGAATATCCCTATAAATGCTTACTATGCATCCAATTAATACAAAGGATAACCCCATTAAGATTCCCTAGGAGTTCAAGGACCTAAAAGATATATTCTCCATTGACTCACTAAGGTAGACATATCAGTATGCAATTGACATGATCTTAAGAGTAGATTCTATTGAATATACCTTGCTATTGGAAGAAGTCAATTGTTTATGTTGAGTTAGGATGACTAGTTAATGACCTTCTATTTAAAGGTTTGTCTAACAAAAGTGTAATACTTTGTCCCATAATACCCCTTCTTACTTTGAAGAAGGATTGGTTGTAGCCAATGCTTATTGACAACTAAGCAAACAAGATCATGGCCAACTCCACACTTTGTGTCATGGCCAACGTTTGCACCTTCCATCAAATAGAAGTATGGTATATCTTCAACCTTTAGCATCAAAGCCAATTGCACCTTCAATCCTGACCTCCATAATTAGCATAATAAAGAAGAATGGATTTTATTTTACGACTTCAAGTAAGTTCAAACGTGTTCTTCAATAAAGAATATCCCTGTAGATACTTGTTAATAATCACCCAGCTAACATAAAGAAAAACCTCATTAAGATTCCCTAGGAGCTCGAGGACCTAAAAGATATATTCTCCCTTAACCTACTCAGCATATTAGACATATTTAACATGCAATCAACGTGATCTTATGGTAAATTCTAATGAATTTATCTCGCTATTGGAAAAAGTTAACTGGATATGTCTAGTTAGGTCGGCTAGTTAATGACCTTCTATGCAAAGGATATGTCCAACAAAGTATGATACTTGCTCTATTTTCCCCCTTCTTACCTTAAAGAAGGATAGGTTGTGGCGGATGCTTATTGACATGTAAGAAAAGAAGATCAAGGCCAAGCATCATTTCCTTTTCCTTGGCTTAGCGATTTGTTAGAATAGATGTTTGATGCCATAAGCTTTTCTAGCATTGATCCTGGGAGAGTGGTTATTGCCAGATTTGTAGTCAATTAGATGACAAGAGAAAACCATTTAAAATTAAGGTTGATCTTTATAACTTGCTCATGATGTCCTTTGATCTTTTAAATATTTCAACCACCTATATGTCACTTATGAACGTGTTAACCCTAAATCAGTAGGTTTGTAGTTGTTTTTTATGACGAAATCCTTCTATATAGATTTGCTCATGATCTTCACATTGAACACCTATGACTTACCTGTTCCATTAGCTAAGACAAGAGCTAGTATGCAAGCCCCAATGAGTATGGATCCCTCCAATATTTCATTCTCTTCCTCAAGTATGTTTTAAACTCCAATGGCATAACTCCATATCCCAACAAAAATACATTTTCATTGTAAAATGTCCCATTCCTTAGTCTTACCATTCCTCAATCCCAACACAATGTTAGGATTTTCGACAGCATACTTACCTTCTCTAATGGGGTTGCCAAATATTTTAGCATTGCATTGTTAGTGATATGAGGCCTTGCCTTTTGCACGACTTCTTGCAAGTGCGAGACTTTGCAACGTTCCTCAAAGAGAAGCTCAACTTTGCATGACAAGGTCACTCATGATAACAAATTCTATGTTATTTAAGGCTAATTTGTTGATTGTGTCATTTTTTACCCAACGTGTTTGTCCTCTAAATTGACTTTGTTGTACTTTTTTTCATTAATTCTCTACAAAATCTTGATACACAACAAACTAAGCAGGTTGATTACTTCTTGGAATATGCTTTTGTTGTAATCCCCATGATAGAAAATATAATTGTTGGTACTCTTAGCCATTGTATGTTGCTCTTAATGGTCTTAAATGTCAAAGTAATAGAATTTGAGGAGCTACAAGACCTTTACACTAATTGTTTAGGCTATAGTGATGTTTATCAAGATTGTTAGGGATTCCAACAAGAGCACAAAGTCTTTATACTACACTACTATTATCTCTTCATAGACACTTGTGTTTGCATTCTTAGCTCATGCATTTGAGATTTTTTTGGTCTAAGAACAACATGTAGAAGTTATTTCTAGACATTTTTTTTCCTGTCAAAATTACCAGGGCAGTAAATGGATGCATTTGAGATTTTTTTGGTCTAAGAACCACATGTAGAAGCTATTTCTAGACATTTTTTTCCTGTCAAAATTATCAGGGCAGTAAATGGATGCTTCTATTGGCATAACGTTTGGAAAACAACATCAATATTAGTTCTTGATGTTATACTCTTGCCACTGCTAAACAGTTTAAATGAAACTTTAGATTGTACACCCAGTGGCTTAGCTTTGATTTTTTTCTTGGGTTACCCAAACATCTTGGTGGAATGACTCCTTTATGGTTGTCCTTGTTAGATTTTTAAAAATCCACCTTTTATCATGCTTTGAGTTGTTCCTTGAGTTATGTGTTTCCAAATGATTTAGTAAAATGATGCAGTCATTATGTTCGATTGCAATGTTCAATTTACTGGTTAATTTGAAAAAATATTATGGAAATCTTTATTCACCACACAAATTTTTTGATAGCTAATCACACATAAAATGGTGGTCAAACTGAGGTAATCAATCATAGTTTGGAGAACCTATGATGCCTTGTGTGTTATCATGCTCAAACAAGAATTTATTATTGCCCCTAGTGGAGTTTGTTGAGCTCAATGTGTTACAAGGGTTGAAAGCCAGGAAATTAGTTGGCTCATAATAAAACTTTCTTCAAGCATCTTGTTATATCTTGGCTGAAGCATTTATATGTATATCTATAAGATGCACTGGGAGGTCAATCGATGATTGTAAGTTAACAAAGAGGCCTATAAGGCCATTAAAGTTATGTTTGGCTTGGCCACAAAATTTTTCCCTTGATTGCATCAAAAAAGTTCCAAACGGTACAATTTTTTTCACTAAGAAAATTTTCTACACTGAAATTTGTTACATCTAAGTTGTCTTTTTTTATACTTTTGAGTATGGAAAGTGGTCTAAATCTTCTCTTGAGTATAGCATTGGTTTAACATTCAATATATTACTCTTGGTTGTATAAAAAGGGTTTATCCCAATCCAGAATAATCTCTTTAACTCCATGCAGTGAAAGAGAGTGCTCTACACTTGACATATATGGAAAAGGGCTAGTACCAATGCATGTGTTTTAGATTGTTCTCCTGAGTATGACTTTAGTTCAACATTCAACATATTAGACCTAGTCACCTAAAAGGAGTTTTTCTCGATCTTGATTAATCCCTTCAACTCCATGCACTGAAAGAGATTACCCCCACCCTTGATATATATGTTTTAGATCTACCTATTGAATATGTCATTGGCTCAAAATTCAACATGCTAGACTCGGTCACATAACAGGAGTTTATCTTGGACCTCTGTGTTCCCTTTGACCCATTAATGTGGTGAAAGAGAGTGCCCCCACCCTCAAGTGTCAACCCCAAAATTTGTGGGTAAGACTGCAGAAGTGAAGAGTGACAATTAGATAATATCTACTTGACACCGTAGCCATCAAAGGTACTAAGTTTGAAAGAAGAACCACTACACAACAGAGTTGCATGGATTCCGAGATTATAAGTACAAAGGTTGACTCCAAATCCTCTATGACAACATTATAGGTCCTTAATTGATCAAGTCAAGTTCGACACATTCTTGGAGGATTGATAACAATAGCTTGGTTCTACCTGAATAAGAACTTAGGCATTGAAAGTGCCTCCAATACTTTTGGTGCCTTTGGCTCAATAATCTCATCACTGTAGTCAGAACATCCACCCTCCTTCAGGCCTTTTATGAATTTTTTAGTGGCTTTCCTTTTGTTCTTGAGACCCCTTGAGATTCCTATCTCTCATTGCATTGACAACACTTGATCTCTACTCGCTACATTACATGCTGAACACTCTAGATCTTATCTAAGGAAGTCTTACATACCTGAGAAATGCAGCTCCTCATTTTACTCTCTCAAGGTCTATATGTTAGGTCATCACCTCTCAGACTTCACGACTATTTCTTAAGGCTCATATTAGATGTTGTGTTGCTTGTTCCTAGTCTCAGACTTGCATGTCTGTGGCTTCTACTTACTGTTCCACAACAATCCACCACTACGTGGACGTGACAGGACTTAGGAATAAATTATCACACTTTGCATTTCGATTCCAATTTAAACCTCTTATATGTTAGAATTGGTGACCTCCATAAATAAGTTGGCATTGCGTTGTAATCAGTTAGTTTGTTTATTCATGAACTAAAGATTTACTTCTGAAAGGGAGCGAGTGACTCTAAGATGTGAGAACCTCGTCAATTTTTTGGTAATTAAGTATTCATGGAAGCATGGGTGCAAGATGTGAGGTTCTTCCCATGTATAGCAGTTTGATCTCTCACACCCCACTTTTACATCAACACCACAAAACTTGCCAACAAGAGAATAATTCTACTTTTTCGGTTCTTTCGCTGCTAGGTAAACTATTTCTTTCCCTTTCTCTTTTGTTGCATTTCTCCCATCTAGTGAGTTAGAGAAAACCCAATACCTTGCTGCCTGAGTCTGATATGCTTTAATAATCATTATTACTTAATCGGGCAGCTTCTTAACTGTTGCAGTCCTGTTTGCTTGATAGATTCTTGGTTTGTGAAATGTTCCCTATTTACATTTCTCTTGAAACATCTAAAAGAAGAGGCTGTTTAAACTAAGTATCCTTGCTCACTTTCATCTATGATAAGAAACTCCAAAAGGAGAATGCATGATAGAAATATTATTATTAGATGCATAAATCATAAAAATGTAAATATTTATGTTGATACATGTTGTATCATGTCGTAAATTCATAAGACGCTTGTCTCCTATAATTACTCGTAGAATTTGTAGTGACCATGTTCATATGATCATTTTTCGGCTGCTGGTTATGGCCATGTTCTTGCTTCACAAGTTTAAAGTATTTTTATGTCTTTGCTTGCTCAAATATTCATTTTTTTTCAGTCATTGTGGGTATTGTCTAACATTGAGTTGCAGGCTTCACCGGGATAGATGATCCATATGAGCCACCATTGAACTGCGAGGTATCTATCCAATTTTTTGTTGAGTTGTGCCAATTAATTTTCACATAGTGGTTTGAACTTTATTTTGAACCGAATAATAATCTATCAATTTACAAATGTATTTCTATCAATAAATTACATCTATCCAATTTATTGTTGAGTTGTGCCAATTAATTTTCAACATAGTGGTTTGAACTTTATTTTGAACCGAATAATAATCTATCAATTTACAAATGTATTTCTATCAAACAAAGAGTACAAACATCAGAATTGAGGGGAATTACATCTTATATTTTGTTTTGTATATCATGTTACTTTCAAGTTATGTTCAGTTGATCTCTAACCTCTTTTGGATTCCAGCATCTATTCTATGGCCAATGTGCTGGGTAGAGTTAAAAATAATAATTACAATATTGAGTATAGTCTTTGTTTAAATTCTTAAAGTTACAATACACTGCATGATACCTTGGCAATACACTGCATTACTTGCACTATAAGTACTTATCATTGCTTTGCAAGGACAAGATGCTATGTTCAATTATAAGTAAACACCAATAAGCTGCTTTTGTACTTAGTTTGTATATTGAAATTTCTACATTTTTGTCAACTGCAGATAGAAATCAGGCCACAAGATGGACTGTGCCCTTCTCCATCGTCCATGTCAAGCCAAGTTATTTCGTACTTGGAGGAGATTGGCTTTTTACATGCTTAACAGAGGAGAGAGCTTAATCAAAGATTAATAGTTTTCTAACCATGAAATTGGTGGTTTTTATCATCCACATGCAGCAATAACATTTATCAATTCATTAATTGTATGCATAATTTGTTTAACTGCACTGAGACGCATCCATTGGAACAGATTCGTGAGGTTATTTGTTCATCTACAGCAGGTGGATTGATGAACACTTTGCTCCTTTACTGCAAGCTCTTCCTTTATTTGGGTTCAAACAGGTCAACTTCATGTGTACTTTTCACTCCATTTATTCAATTAAAGCTCCTTTAATTTCTCTGCAATAGACTTATCAAAGGCTTCAAGTATCATAATGGTGATCCCATCCTTGTTGGTTAATTACATATTTTTTGTTTTGTTCATAAATGACATCATGATTTTGTGATACATTTTATTTATTGATTAAAATTGGAAGACGTTAAATTCGTCGGAAATTTTGTGGGCAAGAAAGCTAAGACAAACATCACCTTAACATGACAATCTCCTGCTAAGAACTGATAATAGAGACTGGAATTCATCGTATAGCTTTTGGAGTTCGATAGATAGAAGTACGACAATGTGATGTAGGAAACGGCCTTGTTATTGTTTAAAAATGGTAGCTTTTCCTTGGACAATTCGGTAGAGAAGAGAAATGGCTGCGATATTGGATGTTTTTGTGAGCAAGTGTTTGGAGAAGATCGTCGACTGCATCGAGGAGAAGGCGGCCGTGGTTTTGGGCGTGAAGGAGGAGCTCGTTAGGCTTCAGGGGAGGCTAGAGAGGATCCAGAAGGTTCTCCAGGATGCCGAGAGGAGGCGGCTCGAGGACGCCGCTATCAGCCACTGGGTCAACGAGCTCAAGGACGTAGTCTATGATGCCGACGATATCATTGATCTCTGCAGAATCCATGGTGCGGGATTGCTGATGGAAGACGGTGACGATGAAGGTGTCAACCCTCCCGGCAGTCCCTTCCGACCTCGATTATGCCGCTGCTTCTCCGATCTATTCGCTTGCTTTGCCGGCATCCCGTTTAGTTACAAAATCGGTACAAGAATAAAAAATCTAAACCGAAGATTGCAAGAGATTGCAGAAGACAAGAGCAACTTTGGTCTCGAGCACACCAGTTCACGCACCGATCAGATCACTACGGTGGACAAACGCCAGACTTCTTCCATGGTGGACGTTGACGTCATTGTCGGGAGAGAAATCGAAGATGCCACCAACAAGCTCGTGAATTTGATTCTTGGAGGTGATCTCGAGAGTAATTGCTGTGTCTTTGCAGTTACCGGGATGGGTGGCGTTGGGAAGACCACATTGGCTCAAAAAATTTTCAACCACCAGTGGATTAGAGCCGAGTTTCAGAAAAAGGTATGGGTTTGTGTTTCTCATACTTATTCTGAAACTGATTTGTTGCAGCAGGTTATAAGAGCAGCAGGAGGGACCTATGGGGATGGTAGAACCAAAGCAGAGCTCCAACCAATGCTTGGATCTGTTGTCATGGGGAGAAGCTTCTTCCTTGTGCTGGATGATGTGTGGAGAGCTGACGTTTGGATTGATTTGCTTCGAACTCCTCTTAGTTCTGCCGGATCTGCTATGGGTAGAATCTTGATCACAACCAGAGACGAGAATGTTGCCAAGCAAGTGGGCAGTGTGCACATTCACCAGGTGACGCAACTTCCTGTTGAAACTGGCTGGGAAATGCTTTACAGAAGGCTTTTAGTTATGGGGAAGGAGGAAGAAATCCGCAGCCTCAAGGAGATTGGAACTCAGATTGTTAAGAAGTGCTCTGGTCTTCCACTTGCAATCAAGTCCATTGCGGGGGTACTAGCCAGGAAGGATCTGAGTGAGGCAGAGTGGGTGAAAGTTCTGAAGAATGAGGCTTGGTCCATGGCCAAGCTGCCTGATGAGCTCAGAGGGGCATTGTACCTTAGCTATGACGACCTTCCGTCTCCTCTCAAACAGTGCTTCCTCTATTGTTCACTGTGGCCGGAGGATTGGACATTTCATCGGGATGATCTTATTAGGATGTGGGTAGCAGAGGGCTTTATACTAGAGCAGGAAGATGATTCATTGATGGAAGACACAGCCAGGGAATACTACAAAGAGCTTATTCGAATGAATCTTCTGCAAGCAGATCCTCTCGATTATGGTTTTCATAAATGCAAGATGCATGATCTCTTGCGCTCGCTAGCTTTGTTCTTATCAAAAGATGAGATTCTTCATGGAGATACATCAGCAAGGATTCACATTCGTCGGGTATCAATCATGCATCCTGCCCAATTTGGAGCAAGAATCCTTGATGCAACAGTAGCAAGTGGGCGTCTCAGAACTTTGCTTTGTTCTCGTGAAGTTTCCTCATTCAATAAAATCAAATTTGAACAGCTTGCATGTCTTCGCGTTTTGCAAATTAATGATGCAGATTTTGGGGGAGTAGCTGACGGCTTAGGAGAGTTGGTTCACCTAAGATACTTGGATTTTGATCGCACAGATCTAAAGGAGCTCCCTGAATCCATATGGAGATTAACAAACCTACAGTTCCTAAACCTTTGTGGATGCAGATTCTTGAAAGCCATTCCAAGAACCATAACAAAGTTGCGCAGATTGCGACGTCTGGGTCTTGAGGGCACCTGTCTTGATTACATACCGAAAGGTATCAGGAGACTAGCTGAACTAAATGATCTCAGCGGCTTTGTTGTGGGAGACAATAACTGTATGAATTCTGTTCGAAGTCGAGGTTTTTGCTGTACATTGGAGGAGTTGAGCTCTCTTGCAAAGCTGAGAGTTCTTCGTTTATACAGGCTGGAGAGGGCACAAGCTGGAGATTTTGAAGTCCGAAAACTGACTCACCTTAAGGAGCTGAGGCTGTTTTTCACCATTTCCGCAGATTATGAAACCGATGAGTTGTTATGCACGGAAGAGAACATCAAACAGGTTGAGCTTTTGTTAGAGGATATGCATCCCCCTCAAAGCTTGGAGTTGCTTCACATCGTGAACTATTTTGGAAGTGATTTCCCAAGGTGGCTGATGTCTCCATCTCTTGGAAGGCACCTTCCTAACTTAACCTACTTCTATCTTGAAGAAAATATATCCTGCACTCAAGTTCCATCGCTGGGTTTGCTGCCAAATTTGAGAATACTTAGCATATATGGAGCATCATCAATCGAAAGCATTGGTCCTCAATTCTTTGGTAGTGATTTGGAGAAAGGGATGCATGTGAGGACAAGAACAAGAACTGCCTTCCCCAAGCTTGAGCTACTCAAGTTTCGGTTCATGCCTAAGCTAGAAGAATGGATATCCAGTATGGAAGAACAGGATGTTGGAGAGAAGCTGTTACTATGGCCTTGTCTTGTGGAATTGGTTCTTGAGGAATGCCCCAGCTTGAAAGCTCTGCCAGATGGCTTGCAATTTGCTCCGCTGAATTCTTTGTCCATTGTAAGGTCTCATGAGATCAAAGAAGTGTGCCGACTTCCTTTACTCGGCAGTCGTCTTATGCTCAGAAGAAATCTCAGTTTGGAAAGAGTATCAAATCTACCTGAACTAAGAGTGCTCGAAATCTCAGAGTGTCCTTCTTTGAGGCAAGTGGAGGATATGAAATCTTTGCTGCAGCTGGATCTCGATGATGGTTCCATGGAAAGCTTACCGGAATGGCTGCCAAGACTACTTCAACAGCGTCGAGAAGTAGCAGAGAGGGATGCACTTTGCTGTGGTGGCAATGTTGATGACTTGCTTGTGCAATTGTGGTGCAACGAGGGAATGCTTCAAAGATGTTTGCATGGGGGCGCAGATTGGCATGTCATCGAACAAATCCCTCGTTTCAATGCCTTTGCTTTGGGTGAGGATGGCTATTATCTGCGTTACACCAAGACTCCTTTCTCCTATGAAACTAATGTTGAGAATGATTTGCGTGCCTTTGGAAAGAAAATTTGAAGCATGGTCAAAGTTCACGCCCACAAGCAGCAAGGTGGCTCAAGAGACGGCTTAAGAAGCTTTCGAGTTTGTACACATCTGTGCATGTTTAAGATTGAAGAAGTCTCATGTCTGAAAGGTGCTTATAGTATTAATCCTCATTAATTATTACCTTTTGATTTATCAATCATTTGTTTACTAATTAGTTAAATAAGGATTAATATGAGTTATGACTTATATATTAACTCTTTGATAATTTTTTTGATTAATTGTGGTTAAGTATAGTTAGCTTAGCTATCTGATTATTAGTTTATTAGTCCCTTTACCCACTCCTTAATGTGTTTTAGGTTAGGTTACATTTGGAAAGTAAAACTAACGAAGTTTCTTTGTAGAATATGATTTGATGGTCTATTAGAGAGGTATCACTTTCTTCAATAAGTTATTGGTTGATTTGAAGAAAAAGTGAGAATCAAGGGGTGACATTTCTTGCACTGTGGACAAAGGCCGTGTCTCAACTGGCATCAGGGGATTGACAGGAGGTAGGTGTAATTTGACAATGCTTTGCTGTTGAAGTGCAGAAGAAGAAAAAGAAGAAAGAAGAAGAAGAAGAAGAAGAAGAAGTCTGGAAATGATGGAAGTCAATGTGGGGGGGAAAAAATAATAATTCGATTAGATTGGGTAAAATGACTTTCCCCACTTACACTGGGATGAGCTCTCTTCTCATATTCATATGATTTTTCACGTATGCAAGATCATCATCAGCATCCTGGAAAGCTCGGGCTTACTTAGAGGGAAAGGGCTCCGTCATGTCTGCTCAAGAGTAGGAAACTCATACCAAGCACCAACTTAGAAATCACTTACTAATTTCCAACTTCTTGCTACTTGTGTTAGACAAATAAACCCTTTGTAGATAACAAATGTGATTATTCAAGTAATATAAATTTAGATATTTATTTAATAATTGTGTTTTTAATAGTTATCATTACTTAGTAAATACATATTTAGTTGGTCTATCCAATAGATGATCATAAGCTTAGCTAGTATCTTATGATCCTAATTTCCATGCTAGACTCTATATCTGGTCAATTTTAGATCAATTGTGTTAGCATCAAATGACGGTAATTGTTTCCATCCAATATGAGCACAAGGGCATCTAGCTAATTCAAGTACAAGAGATATGATCTTGTTGTACCTATGCCATCAAACCTCTCGTGCAGTTGGTTAATAGTCATCCGCTCAGCCAATCCTAGAAGCTGCACAACAGCTTAGAATTTAGGTGACATGGCTCAAAACACCTCAGCAGACTAGGATCAACACTCATCATGATGTCTATCTAAAGCAAGGGTTAACATCTTCATCCCATGATGTTAATGTTTGACTCCCAACATTGTTGCTCAGCTATAAATAGGACTCCATCCTCCTGAGTTGAAGCTTAAAATGATTAAATAGCCATGCTACTTCCTTATCAGCGACCTGATTCATCCTAAAGAGCAACTCTATCCCTCTGACAGCCTTGAGCAAGTCTGTGATGTCAATTACCTCTTCTCCCTTTCTTTAGAGGTTTATTTCTCTTGGAAAAATCTCAGAAACCAACGTTGTACTAACAAACAATCAATGGCATCTTTTTGCTATCATGTAGCTGTGTTTATATGTTATTTGTATGTTCTTCTTTTTCTCATATTTCCTTTTCTTTGGACAGTTCTACAAAGCAAATGTTTACCTCTTTTCCGAGTCCAATGTCTCAAAAGTTTCTTTAAGGTACAGATTTTGCATCAACAAATCCCTAGCACAATCACCACAAAAAAAGCTACTTATGAACAAAAAGTCATTGTTAGTCATGCTGAGTAAATGTTTTTTTTTTTTAGTTTCTTTGTTTGAAAGGAGTAACTTTTTCAATTTTGCTATGAAGAACTGTTTTAAAAAGTTTTAACTTTCCACCAATAAATGAGTTTGGATTATTATTGCTTACAATGTGTATAAAAAAAATAAAAACACATCCTTTGCTCCGCTGTAAAATCTGTTCACGAGATGGTTCAATCCTTTGGGCCCTATAAAAATGAAGATGCTGTGGTTCAATTACAAGATTCCCTTTAGGCCTTAACTTTTGTCACATGAATTCTGACAACATTGCCGAAATAGCCAGATGAATGTCCACTATAAGACGACCCAAAGGTTCCACCACAAAGCATTCTTTCATATCAATGGTGAAGGTAGCTCTTATTCTCTCCTTGCTCTCTACAACATTGTTACTTCCTTTCTCACTTGCTCATGGTATTAGCTTTATCTTTCCGAAAATTTTTCCCAAATGCATCTGATCTCCATTCGATTCAAACTAATATCATGCGTTTCATCTTCTTGTTTTGGTTTATACTCAGCAGGAAATGCGAAGCTCATTAAGAACAATCAAGTAAGAAATGATTCTGCTACAAGTCTAATCGACATCTGTGTTAATCAACTGCTTCTGCTTCTTTTGCAGAGAACTTGGTGTGTGGCAAAGCCCTCTTCTGATGATTCCACTCTCTTGAACATTCTCCATTATGCCTGCTCGATGACAGGCTGCCGACCGCTGGAGAAGGATGGCCCTTGTTTCCTTCCTAATAGCCTCATCTCGCATGCTTCGGTGGCTATGAATCTGTACTACCAAGCCATGGGAAGAAACAGATGGAACTGCCACTTCAATAACACAGGCTTAATAGTCATCACTGACCCAAGTAAGCATCCTTTTTCAGATCTGCTTGACACCTTTCCTTACTGGTTTCAGAAGATTTATTTGCTATATTGTGTGTTAAGGCCATGCTTCTCGTCTGCTTTCTTAGGTTATGGCACTTGCAGGTATGTGTAAGAGATGCAATGGTTTCAACAAGTGGGTGTGGATGAAGAAGGGTTTTGGTTTCTGTTTCTCAGTGATTTTGCTGTTAACTTGTTGCCCAAGTTGAATTATCATTGTTGTTTGATGTATACAAGGTTGCTGTAGTAAATGGCATATTGTATCATAAACAAAACCCAAGAGAAATAAAGAAAACCATCTTGTGGAATCTACAATTTGCTGATTGAAAAGATTTCTAATAGAATTCTAATGATTATAATTGAATTATAAACAAGTCTGATGTTTCTTTAAATTCATTAGTTATATTCCTGTAAATTGAGGATAATATGATTTATTATTTTCTATATTTTGCTATGCTATTTACATTTATGTTTACATTATATACATAAAACTTAATAAATACATATAATCGTCGCATAAGTACGTCTTCTTCTTCAACCCGTTTTCTTCAGAGCATCGAGGGTCAACTGGCCACATATCGTACGAAGATCCCACGCAGAGAAACAACGAAGCGGTGAATCAATCAGAAGCCATCGTAGTATCCACCGAAGGAGATGTGAGCAGGCCGCGTCATTGACGGGACACCCCTCGCCGCAGCCAGCGCCTGGTTCAGCCTCCCGGCTTGTTCCGCCACCTGCGTCAGCCTCTGCAAAGACCCATAGAAGTTAAGAACCTTCGTAAACCAGATGAGTGGAGAAGCCACCGTAAGGGCAGAATCCGACGAACCTTCCCGTCGGACTGGAGCCCGAAACGGAAGACTTTAGTATCGTGGTGATGGCGACGCGGCAGCTGCTTATGCCGTTGCCCGCCGAGTAATAGGAAACAGACGGTGGCGGCGGTTGCCACTCCAACGGAGCACAAAGCCCCGATTGCCGCGACACTCCCCCTGCAGATGGCGATGCTAAATCCTTCCCAGATTGGCTTCTCCTTCCCCTCCTCCTCCTCCTGGCCTTGGAGCTTTCCCTCCTCTTTTCCGGTGGAGTCTTGCTGCGGTTCGAGGATCACCACCGTACCTGTCTCGGGAGAGCTTGCTACTATGTCGGTGGACTCAAGCTCGTGGAAGACATTCGAGATGCGCTCCTCGGAGAGCTCTGCCTTTGGGATGAGCTCTGGTTCTTCTCTGAAGTAGTTCGCGAAGATGATCTCCTTGGAGAGTAAGTTCTTTACTTCCTTGAGACCAAGGTCGAGGAAGGTGTTGTCGGGGAGGTTTTCCCACTCTTCCATGTCCAATTCCAGAGGATCATGAAGGGTCTTCTCCATGGTAGAAGGGTCGAAAGGATGAAGGGAGATTGGATTCCGGTGGTGGGTTTTTTGAGGCTTATGGGGAAGGAGATGAGGAGAGTAATTATTGATCAGTTCATTTGTTAGGGTTGCGTGGCGGAACCTGGCGGTGATTCTTCCTTCTTTTTGCAAAGGAAGATAAGAGAAAAGAATGAGCTAGAACAGAGAAAGGGAGAGAGAGAAAAGGATTGATGGCTGATTTTCCTCAGTAGATGACGGATGGGGAAAAGAGTGGAGCTCATCTCTCCAGCGCTGCACTATGTTTTTGAGGAGAAGCTTTAAAATAGCCACAAATACAAAAAAATTATAAAAAATAATAATTAAAATGTACTTTAATCATCATATGTTACGTTATTAGCATATCATGATTTCCTGAGTTTCATTAAAAATTCTAACTTACTAGTTATGGGCTTAAAATGATTTTAACACAAAAACATATTCACTTTTCCTTTAACTAAGTATATGTTGATTAAAATTTCAACATACAACATTAATATTTGGCAAAAAATAAGGTTAAATTATTTATACATATATTGTTTTGATGATTTATGATGATGTCAAAATTGACCAAATTAGCCTAATGTCTAAGTAATTTATTACACATTATACAATTGAATCGAAATTTGTGTACTTGATGCTACTATTGATAATATCAAGAATGAGTTGAAAAATATGATATATGTCATCAAATTAATAAAAAAAAATAATATTGACAACCTAGATTTACATTAATTTTAATTTTAGTAGTTTATATTGAGATTTATCTAAAAATTGATTATAAACATTGAGATAAATATTAATACTTAGTGAGAGATTCATATAATATTTTATCATACTAATTAGATTAATATAACTTATTGAACATATATAATATTGGATTTTGTTTTTATTATAAATTGAGTATAACATTAAACTCTTATTGGCAATTTAGAATTGTTTTTTAACAAATGATATATCAAAATTAGAAGTAATTTAATTAAGATTGAGTAATGTAACAAAGTTAGTAAGAATGAAAAAATCGATTTGAAACTTTTGACATGATAACTCTAATAAATTTGATATAATTAAAATATATTAAATGTTTCTTGTTGTGAAAGATATTAGATGAATATCATTAACATTAACTTTATTATGTTATTTAATTATGTAACAAATATAATATGATGTTTAATTTTTAACATAAGAATAATCTTATTGTCATTTAATAATAATAAAAGAAAGACTATTTTGAATATTTTAAGAGATTGCAAGAAAGTAATTTTCAAATAAAAAAATTATTTCCCAAAATACTTATTTTTTAATGTTTATTTTATTAAGGTTTTTATTTAAGTTTATTTATTTAACAAGGCAAACATGAAACAAATGCTTATACCTTTTATATTTATATAAATAGCTGTTATATAATATTTAATAGTACACAACAAAGGTACATATTTGTAAATAATGCCATCAAATCGCCAGTAAATTACGATAAGGTTTAATTGGCTCCGATGCCGAACTCAAAAGAAAAACCATTTTAACTACATAAACCGACGGCCCTCGGGGCTGGCCGGTGAGCCCACATTGCTTCGTTCGTCGGCTCGGCCGAAGCGCCATTGTCATCATCTAAACCCTCTACCCTTGCAATGATCGGCTCCTTCCTCCGCACCGCCGGCGCTGCGGTGGTGAGACGTCAACGGCGCTTCTCCCTCCTTCCGCCTCCTCCGGCGACAACAGCCGACTCATCACGCTCGTACGCGAGAGCGAAAACTCCGAAGGTCACTACTAAAGCGGGAAAAGTTAGGTTGAAGGGCCCTCGCGCAGGTGGTACCGAAGAAGCTGCCGGAGAGGCCTCTTCAGCTGAAGATGTAAACGCCGCCTTCGAGCTCCCGACTGATCCTCTGCCCGTCACTTACGACCCTGCACTCGATGTCGGGCCCGGAGGCCGCCCCCTCTTTAGCTTTACTGACTCCTTTTCGCCGCTCACCCGTAAGCAGGCTAACACTTACGTTGACTTAAGGTAAAAAAAAAAAAAAAAAAAGGGACCCTAATGTATCTCCTTCTTTCGTTTCTTTTGTGTTGTGTGCTTGCTACTTGCCAAATTTTCATTGTTTAGTGAATTATTTTATCGGTTTGCAAAATAGTTTAGAGGAATGGAAAGCGATGTTGCCAGAAGGGTTGCCTGTGGGAATGAAAAAAGAATTTGAGGAAACTCGGCGCTGTGCTGTGATGGTGCGAAGGAGCTTCTTGGATTTGCGAGACAACTTCCGGCGTATTGTCAACCCAATATTGTGGCACAGCAGTAAAAGTGAGCATCTTAAGCTTGATTTCCTTGAATGCTCGTAAGAACGATGGGTTTCAGTGTGGTTGATTCCCTTCATTCTCATGTCAATTAGTTATTTGATTATGTTATGACCTGAAATTGCAATATTTTGTTCCTGGATTTGCTATTTTTTTGGTTAACTTTTTTTTTTGTACTACTTCATATCCATTAATTAGTATCAATAACAATAGCCTCAAATGCTTATCAAATCAACAGCTTGATTAGGTTTAAAGTTTCCTTAACTTGCCGGTGATAGATCAATAGGAGATTCGATCATAGGCTTAACCCTGATAATCAGTGAATTATTGGTAGGTGAATCAACAATATTGTCAATGGTGGGCTCAATAGCTGATAAAGCTTAGATTTAATGTGGACATATGCAGACTTTAACTTTACAGGTCTTGGTAGTTTGTGAGAGCTAAACTTTTGGAATGTATGTAGAGTTGATAGTTGGAACATGAAAAAGAATAGTACTTTCAGATACGTAGCCTATTGTACAAAGCGTAGGTACAATGGTAAACTTTGTGGAAATAATTGCTTACATGTGGGTTGAGTTGGACAATACACCTTTTGGGTTTGAGCCTTCTTTGATAGCTTTCTTAGCACTGTGCTATCCTGCAGAACTTTTTGTAGATTATTGGTTACCTACTATAGGCACAGTTGCATGAGTCTGTGTAGCATATTAGTTAGTGGTAAGAGTGGGCTTAATATCATTACTAGCAGAAGAATGGTCAAGCTGGATAGTTTCTAAGGATCTAGATGAATAGGGTTAGGCTTTATAATTGGCAATGAAGACTTATGCCTAAATTGGGTATTTCTATTCTTGTACCTTTACCTTGACGTCCAATGTATCTTCATTTGGACAGAAAGAACATGCAAGATAATCTACCCAATATCAACCTAAAATAATATTCATGCTCTTAATTATATGGATGTGGTTTAATTCTTTTATTTTGAAGGATCTAGATACCTCTGTTTATTGTTTGATAATATTCTATATTATTATCTTAAGGATGGTATAGTTCTAGCTTGAGATTTAGACTTATGTGACTAAGACAAAGGCATAACCAATGAAAATTGTAAAAGTAATGGGAGTCTTGTAAAGTTACTATTGCTAAAAAAATTTTGTATGATAATTTCATTGCCTTTAATGAGTTTCAACTTGAAAAAAAATATGGGGATGTCACAGAATGTATGTTGATATTGTCCTTTGTAATAGAAGAAATACGATGATACGTTGGACTGTTTTTCATTTCATAAAGAGTAGCATAAAGTTAATCATTAAACTTTGATGATAGTCGTGGAATATTGACGTAAAATATATTAATATGGTTGTGACGAATTGTGCATTTTGCTAAAATGTCAATTGCATTGAATGCAATGAATGACAAAGTAAAATGAAATGATTTTGATATGTGACAAATAGGTTATAGTTGGACTTTCGCAAAATTCAAGTATATAAAAGAAGAACATCAAGATTTATGTAATGTGATCACAAATTAGGCTTACTTTTATTGGAGAAAAATGAGATATTCAATTAAAAATAAAACCACAATAATGGTATATATAATATTTGACAAAAAATGATATTCTCAAATGCAAAATTACCTGTAAATCCTTGTAACAAATATGCCTTATAATTTTTTTTTTATTAGGAAGATTCACTAAAAGAAGAAAAAAATCTAAATAGTTGATGTGCCAAAACTGTTAATTGTAAAATCAACAAGATTAGCAACATTCAACGATGTTGATACCATGGCTAATGCCCAATCTTCAAGTCATTGATCCACTTCTTTTTTGAATTTGAAGAGAGAAACAATTATCAAACTTGTCTCCAAAATCCAAGTTTTAATTTCATGCCCTATGCAATAATATCACTATCCATTGTAGAGTATCTTAAATAATTTTTTTTAACTACTTCATTGAATCACATTTGATTTTGCTTTATTTTTAGTTGATATTGTTATATAGAAATTTCATATAACTTTTTTGAAGTTGATGACAGCAACCTTTTGTAGCTTTTTAAAAACTATTATGTAAATTTAAGGTCATCTTAACTCAAAATAAGTACTAACTTTAAGCAATTAGCTCTTAATGAAATTTCTTCAAGATATTAATATATTCAATATTTTTGCTAATCTTGTTGTGTTGCCTTGAAATCAAAGTATTTAATTTATTATCTCCCAACAAGCTATCTTGAATTTGAAATGTAAATTAAATTAATATTGAAGACAAATCTTAATAATTCTTTTCCTTTAATTCAAAATTATGGCTTTTGACCAAAGGATATTATCTTTTGCCCTTCTCCAAACTTAACTATCAATGTTTGGAGCTGATCATAGTACGATCTAAAAAAGGCCAAATTCTTTTTGGATTTAGTATTAGCAAGTAGGGATGAAGTTTATCTTAATGATCACAAATTGCTTTAAGTTCAAATACGATTTTAGTTTTTGAGGGCCTTGAATCAAAGCAATGAAACAAATCCATTGCTCGAAAAATTGGTCTCCTACCACATTGTTAGCTGATTAGAAATCATAGGCAAATTGACTTGATTTAACTTGAAAATAGATCATCATATTCATATATATAAATATATTATGTATGCTAAAAGTAAAAAAATATCTTGAGTAATCACTATTTTATGTTTGTAGTAAATTTGATACACAAGTGAAGCACTATATATTTAAAAATATAGATTTAAACTATATATCTATGAAACATTTCAAAAATAAAAAAAAAGAATAATTTCTAGCTAACTTGAAGTCCAATGGGCTTAAGCTGTAGACAAATTTGAACTGATTATTGGATGATTAGGTTAATTTTAAGCTTGAATTGGCTAGAAATTAGCTCATTATCTTAATTATCGACTCGAAATTGGATAGATCTCCTAACAATTGGCTTTGTATTGATAATGATGTATGACTCCAATACCAAATTGATAGAGAAGATGTGTAGGAGTGAATGTGGCTTTGATGCAAAACTGTGAGAGAGAGGTTGCTGGTTATGGTACAAAAATCTGATAGATGTGTGGTTTTGACAGCAAAATGTACAGACAATGTGTATGAGTGAATTTGGCTACGATATCAAAAGTTAACAGAGGGTGAGTGGTGGTGGTCATCGATGGCAAGGACAAATCTAATATTATTCTTGTTGTTTGGTACTATTCCTTTTTCAAGGTACACTATTTTTGTTGAAGGGTGCAAGGACTAGTGTGATAGAGGTTACAATAATATTCATTTTGCAGGGTACTATTTCTTTTATGTGGTATAGGGATGTTTGGGTATGGGTGTGCAGCTACAATGGCTAATGTTGCTATGCTACTATTCCTTTTGCTAGGGGATGGTTTGTCTAAAAGTGGAGTTGGCAATTGAGCACATGGTGGGATTTGGAATAGCTACAAGAGTACAAGACTTTTTGGCAAAAACTATGGCTACCAATTAGTGCTACAATAGTGCAATGGCATTTGGAGAAATCTATAGTAGTTGATCAATGATTACAATAACATAGCAACATTTGGTGGAACTCCAAACTTGACACATTTGGTGAGATTTGGTTAGTGATTAAGGTGACAGGGTTGCCAATGGCGGCCGGAGAGGAGGACAGCAGCAATGAAGATGACAAAAGAACATGCCTATAATTTTAGATCGCAACTTGGATAGGAATGAAAGCCAATTTAGGCCTTCATGGAGAGGATCTCTTGTGCATATATGCACCTTACAAAATATTCTCGGTTTAAAATAATAGCTAACCAAAATCTCATTTTTTTTTCATCCTAACCTTTTAAATAGAATAAAAGGAAGCCTTAATGGTAAATGACTAAATAACTCTCTTTAAAACAACTAATAAAAAGATAATACACATTTATTAAAACAAATTAATTTGTAGAAGCTAATAAGAAACGTCTTGGGTCTCATAAATGACCCATTATATTTTAATACAATCCAGTGAAATAGTGGATCCTTTCAAACATTATTTGAATGTCTTTTTTTTTGCATGCATTTGACTCTAGTTTGGCTTCAAATTGGTTTTGGGTAGGCTTAAAAATTTTTGCTTGCAGTCATTCTTTTGATGCAACCCATTGTACATCAAATGTTATGGTAATTAGCTCAATGTTGGCTATAAGTTAACTTGAAATCAATTCAATCCCTTAATGGATAAGTGAAAGTTGGGTTGATATACTAATATTTGGTTTGAAATCATCTCGTGATCAAATCAAAATGATTTGGCGTGGAACTATAGACTAGAAAGGTGCACCTATTAACGGTTGTTTATACCTTAGACGTTTTTATCTCTTTGCCTTATATGTTGTTATGGCATGATTTGAGATTAAAATTGTCTTTTCATATTGAAATCCACAGATGATGAAATGGAGCAACTTTTTTTATAATTGCTCGTTGTAATATCTAGAGTTCAGAACTCTTATAATCTTCATGATAAACATTTTTTCTTTGTAAACTCAATGGATCTTAGTATTTTCAAAGAACTTGTATCCATTACAATAGAGAGAATTTAAAGATGCAAGATTCTTTCTTACATTTGGTACATATTAGTTTTACTTAATGTGCTAACTATCTTTTTAGGAGTCTTGAATTATCAACTATCTTGTGATCTACATTTTTTTCCATGTAAGCACAATGACCATGACAGGCTCATTAGTTGAAAACAAATCCATTTGAGGAGTCATATGGTATGACTAAGATGAATCCATGATTTGTTGTTCTATGCAAAAATGTTTTGTAGTCACCCAAAGAATAATATATGTACCTGAATTTGAAAAATTCAAGAACTCACATTTGCTAACTTGCCTTTGTTATGTTTAGCTTGTTACTTTTTCTTCCTTAAAGCTTTGCAATCTCCTATAACATGCTCATACTTCTTCAAGTAAAGGCAAGCTTAGGCCTTAAATCTTCCATGAAACTTGCCTCTGTTAAATTAAGTATTGGAATTCCTCTTAATGGGATCCCCTTTCATAGTTAATTCTTTTGTCTACTAACATTATGTTCCTTAAACTCAAAAATCATTTCTTTTGACAAAAGTGTGCCCTTAACATCTAACTTTATTCTGCTCCAACCATATAACATGATGCATTAAATTTTTTTTAAGAGGCAAACAAGGAGCATAAAAATAATAAAGCAAATCCTCATTTTCTATATTCACATGTAAATTCCTCATATTTCTAAAAATGGTGTAAAACTCATATAGATACGACATAATGAGTCTATGATCCAAATTTAATTTGGTTTTACACAATTCTTGTTTGAGAATCTCTCTGTCATATTAAAGACTCAAACTTGAATCATAATATTAGAGCAGTTGTTTCTTCTAAAACTTCTGTTAGAAACTTATAGGCCATACAAATTGAATAGCCAAAATATTTTTTTTGTTCATCTCACCCTTCATCATTTTCTTTTTTCTTTCATTGGTTTCTTATTCAGAAACTCTTTAAATTAACAAATTTATTGATGTCAAACTTCATCATCATTACCAACTTATCAAAGCTATAATATTAAGTGGTGATGAGTGGTATGTTTGTGTAGAAGTGCAATGATATCTTATGTGATGAATGGCAAAATAGTAACTTGAAAGGATAAAGGATAGAAAAGAAGAATATCAAGGTTTATGTACTAGGCCACAAGTTAGACCTACATTTATGAGAAAGTAATATTCATAATAGTTGACAAAGAACTCTCTTTTTCAGATCTTAAAGAATGCAAAAATGCTTACCATAAATAAACCTTTCAAATATTTCTCTAATGAAGAAAAATCTCTGATCAAGGAAATTTGTCAAAGTGAGAAAATAAATAAACATATGACATATCAAGTATCTCAACATCTGAATTAAAGAGGATGTTCAACAATATGTAATGATGTCAATATAATTAAGTTCTGAGCTCCAAGTTAATAATTCAAAGTCGTCTCTAAAATTGATGACTGAAACGATCGCCAATTAGAACTTCAAACTGCAAACAAGATGGTCATGGTCATGCAGAAATTCCTTGACCCACCATGAAGCTCCTTAAATAATATTTTTTTATTGCCCAGCCGCAGCATATCTCTAACTCATCATTAACTTTAGATGATATCACATTATAGAAACTTCTTGAAGTTTCTATTTTTTTATGACATAATTCATCTTTCATAACTTTTTAAAACTTTTGCTATCTGGATTTAAATATATTCTAAATTCAATTAATTGCTAACTTTAAGCAATTAGTTGTCAATGAATATTCTACAAGCTATTAAACGATATCTCCCAATGAGCGATATCTAAATTCAAAATTTGGTTGAAATTATTGAAGCTAAATCTAATAGGATAGCGGATTACTCCCCAATTGAGGATTCCGAGTATGATAAAACTGCGAAACTTGATTTTTTTTTTTTTTTTTTTTTTTTTTAATTTTTTTTTACTGTCTAGGCATTTTCTAGTCTGGTGAAACTCTGCCTAATGCATTTGTCATACAAGTTGTCACAATGCTTTGCTTTAACTTTTAATGTTGCCCAGAAATAACAAAAGGGGCTTTTTATTGCATTTTTTCAGTCATAATGATGATTGAGGCAAACTTATGTTTGAATTTGATTAGTTCATCAATTATGAACATGTTCAAAAGGTCTAAGAATTTTTTTTTAGGTGGTTATCATATATATTGTAACGGCTGGTTGGAAACCTGTTGCGAATCAGTTTTTATGAGATTTTTTTTTTCTTTGAGTAAAATTAGTTATTAGTTGAGAAAGTTGGAATGCCTGAAGCTATTACTTATAAGGGATTGCCTGTAGAAGGTACAGTTTTATTTTTTTAGTCTTTGAGTTTGAAACTATGATATCCATCATGTGAGATGTCTGGAAACGATATTGTACAGATAGAGGGAAACTGTACTTTACAAATTGAAGAAGAAAAGTTTTTTTAGCTGGGACTTGGAAATTGTGATTCCTATAACATACCATCTGTTGCAGATGCAAATGCTAAAAAGCAAATAGTTCTGGATGGTCCAGTTAGCAGTGGAAAAAGCATTACTCTAGCTCTACTCGTCCATTGGGCCCGCAGTGAAGGATGGCTCGTGCTCTATGTTCCTAATGGTAGGGAATGGACACATGGAGGATTCTTTTACAGAAATACATACAGTGATCTGTGGGACACTCCCGTTCAGGCTGCAAAAATCCTCCAGGTATTTGTGGCTGAGGCTAAAATACTGCCTTATGTCACTACCATGTTCGTTCTTTACATAAAGTTTTGCTGTAATACTTCTCCAAACTGCATGTAATGTTTATTGACAGCAACTATAAAGTACAAAGTTGGTTCTTCACATTAATGAATATAACCTCTTGCATAAGGTGAAGGCTGAAGTTGTTAAACCCTTTTTTTTCACTGTTAGGTCCAGTTTAGCGATATTTTTTTTTCATAACACGTGAATTAATATATTTAAATGACCTACACGTCAACTGTGTTCAGTACTTTTGTCTATATGGTGTCATGCCTTATTGATTTCTTGAGTTTGAAATAGCACTAATGGCTTCAAAATGAATTAATGACTTTTTTGTATGTTTAGCTTTTGGTGCTGACTACCATTATGTTCTATCATACTGGTCTAAAGAGTGTACAATTTATCTTTCCAAATAGTTGTTTGGGCCTGGATTTCAAATACATGTTCATGTTTGATTTACTATTTGATGTTGAGGGACTTTGTTGTTGTTTTGTTCATGATGGGTGGTGATTCAAACACACACTTGGTTACTTGGTTTAGTTCTTGTTGAAGGGGGTCAATCCGTGATCATTCTTGTTTCATCTCAGGTGTCATATGGAGTGAGCTACTATCCAATTCGACATAGTGTCGTGTTTGTTTTATTAATCTTCCAATTTCAAAACCCTAAAAAAGAATTAGGCCAAAACTCTAAATATCCTATATACCTAATACCACATTCACCCCTTATGTAGAAGTGTCAAGTATTCAAAGGTTCCAATGGTTTCATTAATTGTTTTTTTCATCTACTCATTGCCACAAACCTCAAAACTTAGAATTTAGGCTTTTAATTTTCCATTGCGACTACTTATTGTGATGACAAATAGCTTGAAGCAGTTCACTATAACCATGATGATTACTGAGAAAGAGTAAGCTTAATTTTGAGAAATAGCTTGAAGAGCATTTGATATTCAATACTTTTTATTGTAACTTAATGAAATTAGTAATGATATAGGATATAGAATATTGGTATGTAAAATAGAAAAATACAGATAAATCAGTGTTTTAGAAATAAAGTTGTGGAAAGGACTTACCATAATCGAAAAGATGTAAATAGTAGTGAATGCTTTTAGGAGATAGATTGTATAGCTTTGATACGGGATTGAGCTTAAGGGAAGTTGGCTTTGATTGTTTGGGTATAGTAAAGACATTTAATGCCCCTCCACCATCTCAGTTAGGGAATTTGTTAGAATTTTATTAAATGAATATAGAAAGAATTAGACTCAAAAAGATATACAACAAACTATTAGAAAAGACTTGGCATTTTTTACTCTAAATGAGAAGCTGTTGATAAATAGAGCACTATGACATTAGAGTGTCATAGAGGATCTATATAGCCGACACCATCTAGTGTTATTAAGGCTTTTTATTGCTATTGTATATGGTAATTCTTAAAATATTTTCATTACATAGGTAGGCATTTTGTGAAGTTAGTGATATAATTTGGTATTGCAATGCTATTTAAAAATGTTTTCACAAAAGATGAGGTAAGGCCATCATTGTTTAAAATTCAATGGTAGTAGTTGATAAGAAAAAAAAAATGATTAGAATACCACCTTCATTACTTGCTATCATTTGCAAGCTTTGGTTTTAACTCAAAAGAAGTAGAATTCTATCAAGCTTATCCATTTATTTCGTCACCTTTGCCATTGAAGGTAGATAATGTAATCCTTATGTATTCATATCTACATACATACATACATATATTCATACATACATATATATAACAAGATCAACAGAAAATTGGAATAGAAAGGAAAGCTTCCATAATTTGGATTGCATGGCTTTTATATCTTCTATGGATTCTTTTTCTTCACAACATTAGAGGAAGTTGGTGCAATTATTCTTGTATAACTGTTGTAAAGATTGCAACAATCTTTCTTTGTTTTATTTGACTGATGTAACCTCAAGGTTGTTTTATTGTTATTCGTTTTGAATGCCAGGGGAAGTTTGTTATGCTAGAAAAATTGTGAGTAGACTGACCTTTATTATTTCTTTTTTCGTGATAGGGTTGACAATTGATCTGAAGGTTTTTCTTTAGATAAACTTTTGTACTCTGGAATTAAATGTCTCTTAATGTTATCAGAACTCCCCTTTGATGGCTTCTTGTTCTCGTTTATGTGGCGTCATCAGGATTTTCTAAAGTTCAATGAAGCTCGATTACAATGCTTAACTTGCCAAATTTTTGAGCCCATTCCCTTGGGAGAGGGTGCCGGTGTTGGAATGATGAAGGGAGTTGATTCCATGGAAATGCCAGAGGGTTCAACTCTCTATGACCTTATTCAAACTGGAATTGCATATACACATGCCTCAGTTGGTGTTGTGGTTCGTTTAAGGAAAGAGCTCTCTCTGGTGAAAGATGTTCCAGTGCTATTTGCCATAGACCAGGCATATAAACAGCTAACTCTTTTATACTTCTTGAACGTATTTCTTTCTTTTGCAATTATAGCAGATGTGCTGAATTAACTCCTATCTTGTTCTTTGCCAGTACAACAGTTGGTTTACATTCAGTGAATATGAGGAGCCTGTAACTGTTCGATCAACACGGCCTATACATGCCAAAGAACTTACCACAGTCAGTGTTATACTGTATAAACTTCTAGCTTGCACAATTATGTTTTTCTTTGTATGTGCATCTGTAGTCTTAAATATTTATCACGGAAACCTTTCCAGGTCCTTGTAGTTCTTTGTTTTTTGATTGGTTTCATTCCTTTATCTATAAATTCTTTTTAGTCACTCTAGGCTCTTTACTCTATAATGTTCTTGTGAACCAATGTGTGTTTTGGCTTAGGGAATTGCATGCAGTGTTAAAAACTCGTGTGTGATCATGTTGGAATAGGAGATACTACAGAATTTTGTTTCAATAATTGAAGCTGAGCGATGAGGAATGTTTAAAGTTTTTCTTTGACCTTTTTATGTGGATCTGGCTTTGGTTTGCTTGTTTGGAAGCTTAAGTGGTATGCTTGCTGGTGTGTAAGTGATCTTATGTTCTAGATTTGGTCTAAGGTTGCAGCAGGCAGCGGCTAGACTAAAAGCTGGCATAAGCTGTTACATTCAAATAAGTGCTTCATTGATATAAGTTGATATACTTAACATAATTTTAAGTTGTTCGATCATATTCATTTTGTTGTCATATAGGATTTCATGTCTTTGCTTCTTGTTGCTTAACCATAGCTTTTAGAATAACAATAATTTATTCATTTATTTGGTTAAATATTATTCCTAAAATTGACAGTCCCTTGAATAGGTGAATGCTTTTAGATCTATGTTGCACAGTGACATGATGATAGGAGCTTTTTCTCATTCAACTGCTGTGGGCAAGTTACGCCAAGAGCTTCCTGATGTGCCACTTGATGCTCGTCTAATCTTGCCTCGTTATAACTTAGATGAGGCTGCTACTGTATGCCACTACTATCTCAGGTACGTTTGGGAGGTACTGTAATAACTCTCGCTATTGTTGTTTTCCTTGTGTATGGTTGCCTTTTTTTTGTTTCACGGAATGAGAACAGATTACAATATTTAAGAAGTAAACATATAAAATTTGGAAAATTAACTCAAAGAATTTGGAAGTCTTGCAATACTTTTTTCCTACATTTTCTGAGCTTGCAAGATGGTGTAAGTCATGTTATGGCCATACTACTAATCTACAAAAGCTAGGCCATTGACATGCTTAGAGGACATGGTAAATGTATTAAAAGGATTTTTCGTAAGTACAACAAATAATTCAATGAAAAAAAAAATTTAGAAAAAAGCCAAAGGAAAAGGAGACTATGTACATGAACATTAATTAGGTAGGATTTTAATAAATATGACTTTGAAGATGATGTAAAACTTTTGAAGCCCTTAGCAGTGGTTGCTCAGGTGGAGGGAGGGTGATTGAAACATATTAGATGAGAGAGAGAAATGAGATGCTTTGACATTACAATAAGGGAATAGGATGTTAAGAATTACATGTTTGCCAATTAACAGCTATGGTTTCTTTAACACAGGGATGAAGCAATTTATTCTTTGGAAGTGTGGAAGACATTTGTTGCTTGTATTCTACTAATGTTATCCTTATAGATGGAGAATTTAGAGTTTAAAAGCATCTATTTTTTTAAGCATGGTTTAGTAAAGTAATTATCTAGAGTTATCTCATTATTGTCTCAACAATACTCTGTGTATTCTCGGATAGCTCTTGCACATTCTTTTTAACAAATAGAATGTGGGACATGTAATCTTAAGTGTTCAAAAAATGTCTTAGGCTTGCTAGTATTTTGGATAAATGCATCTTGGTGGGGTTTGTTGGTTCTGGGTTAGATGCAGAACCAATTCGAGTATAGTTTGTTCCACATATTTAATTTGTTTGGAACCTACCCATAAATTAGTGGAGTTAAGCTGCATTTGAATAAAGAAATTTGATTTGGATCTGATAAGATTCTCAGTTTTGTCAGTGCAAAAAATTTTTAAAATAAGCAAGATATGTACTGTTTCATTTTTATTAAGAGGGCTTGTAGGTCTTTCAAATCCACAGTTTTGACTTTTTTTTTCAAAAGAATTACAAAATGACGTGTTTTTAAAATATAAATTATTGGCGGGCTAGGTCTGTTTTTGTTTTCACGAAGCTTAAAATTATGAGTCTACTCGATCCAATAATTCTTTTATATATTGAAATTGATCCAAACTCAACAAAAATTGACCCATATTTGTCGATTTAGTTCAGTTCCTATCCAGCTTTCAGTTTTTCTCGTATTTCTGCACTCACCTACTTTGTAGTGCCAATGTTTCATGAATACTTAGAGACTTTTCTACCATAAAAGGTCATAGAAATAACATGTTTTTAGTGTGTGAGGGCCTTTCATGGTTCTACAAAAAAAAATTCTAAATTTAAGTAGGTACTCATCCCATGATGTAGTTGTATTTCTGATTGCACAATATTATTTGAAATATCTTTGAGAACTTGTTGGCTCTTAGGTCAGTTGATTTACTTATTTTATGTTTCAGTTTGAATAATTTGGTCTCTACTAGCGGTATTTCATTTGTGTCCTAATAGAAAAAAGTATTTTAGAATATTAGGCAATATATTTTCAATGTTCCCTTGCAATTTTTTCAAAACTGCTTTTGAGAAATATGGGATTAATCTTCAAAAATTTGTAACTGTGATTGGATGATTTTTCATGAATTTGATGCATTTGAGTTGTCATACTATGTTTGACAATCTTAAAATTCTTTACTAAACAGGTCCAAGAAGAAAATAGAAAATGAAATGCATTAAATTTTCCATCTTTGGAAAGCTGCCTTTAACTTTCGTTAGTCTTAGTCTGGTCAAACTTCATCTCAAGATTGCATTGCTGGGCTTTGAACTTCATATTTTAGTAAGAGCTATTCTTCCAGCTCCACAATAGATGTGTGAGTTATAAAATTAAACAGAGAGTCAAATGTCATAGAATATGTTTAGTGGAGATGTAGTGATAAGTGAATTAGACTTTTATTTTTGTATCTCATAAGTGATTAGGGAAGAAGAATTCATTTTATACAGATAATGAAAAGAATAGAAATGTGAGATATTGGTGTAAAATAAAGAGATTTTTTAATATGGTGACTCTGGAGGATATGATGAGATTTGGTGGGTTAGAGAGAGCACAATGGAGAGCTTTGGAGTGGTTGGTAATGGAAAGCATTATTTATGAAGTGTACATGCATTATATTAAAAATATTTTGGAACTATTTACATTAAATAAGTCATTAATTTTAACAAACTGCCAAGAGTAATGGTGGTATCTCATGGGAGACTCTTGAACTTCCACCAATACATGTGAGGCTCTAGAAACTTCAACTTAATGTGTAAAATGCTAGACACAAGTCTATATAAGAAGAGGTGCTTGGAATGTTGGATTAAGACTAACTTCAATTGGTCTTCCTTATCATGCTCCTTGTAATAGGCCTATGGTGAACATTTTTTTGTTGCGTATGAGCTCCACTAAGTCCTTGCTCCAAATCCAAGTTCTCTTTATGCTGTACATCAGCTATTCTTCTAGTTCCACAATAAGTGTGTGAGTTATAAAATTAAGTAGAGGCTTAGTGGAGTTGTAGTGATAAGTGAATGAGACTTCTGTTTTGTATCTCATGAATGATTAGGAAAGAGGAATTCATTTTATACATACAATGAAAATCCTAATAAAAATAAAACCTGTTTGAGATATGTCTCCTTTCAATAGTTTAGTGTCATAAATAGGAATGATGATGAAGAGTAATATCATTACGATGACTAATGATGCAAGGACTTTGAGTGTTTTCTGGTATGCAAAATTATTGCAAAAATTGGCCCATCCTAGGAAAGACTATAACTATAGGACTTTTAGAAAGTACATTTTTGTAGATACCATACTTGAGTGATAAATGGAAGAGATGAGTTGACAATACAAACCTTTGAAATGATGTTTGTAGAGCTTTTTGTTGTCCTTTTTGTAAGTTGCAAGAATATACGCTTGGAATAAGGCTCATTTACATATTGCTTTTAATCTGCCCATCCACTAGTTTGACCTCCCTTGTATTGCTACATTAAAATGTTATTATTTCATGGACAAAGTACTCCATTTCTAGGTACAACAATGTGAAAACTTTTCAGTATTCTGCTAAAATTTATCCTTTTTTTAGACTTACGGGTGGTATATATTATTCTTTTGTAAAGATGCTATCAAATTGGTTTTATCTATTTACTGGCATTTAATGAATCATTATATTTGTCAATGGATTGAAAATCCCCCTATTCTCTCATGGTGAATCAATGCTATTGTAAGAAAATGAAGTCCAATAGCTACAATTGATGCACTATATCTAAAGCCTTTACCTGTGAAAGACTTTGCTTGATAAGTAAATTTTCTATTAGATAGTTTATTTTGTTGGGTTGCTTTAGATTGTAGAGTCTATGATCCCATTGTTTAGCCCATATTCGTTTTGCTTCATGTTAGGAAATTGTTTGCGGTATGGGTCTCCATCTATAACATTTGAATGATAACGAGAGATGTAATTCTACAAAAATTAATGAAATAGGTCTACTAAGAAAGTATTGAAAGATATGATAGATTTCTTTTTTGTATAAATTAGACCATAGTTGTTTTAACTTTCATTCATGGGGCCTTGTTTGTATCAGATGGCACAAGAGGCCCATCTGATTGTCGTGTAGTATCAGCTTGTCTAATCCTTAATTAGATCGTCTTATGTGGTCAATCAGATTGTTCAACAGGGGGAAAGATGTTTAGGATTGGAGCAGAGGACTTGGTTGTTTTGTTCAATTCACCCCTTGCAGTATGCCTGACTAGACCATTTTCATAACAGTAAATCTGTTCCAACTATCCAATTATATCATAGTAGTCTCTCTCACCTTTGAGGTACAACTTAAAAAATCCAAACAATTTAATATTTTCCAATTTCTATCTCAGAACCACTGAAGGTAGACTAAAGTTTTTAGATATTGTTCAACATATTTAGCAACAACTTGGGAGTATGTCCAATTAGGTATTGTTCCAAATTTTGAGTTCAAAAAATCGAGCCTTGTTTATTTCTTATGCTGTACTGGATATATTAGAAAGATCTGTTTGCTGATGTATCCTTTGTAAACCTTCAAATATGAAAAGGTGCTCTCCAAGGGGCAGAAGGAACAACCATGTTGATTCTGGTCCTGGTTTTGCTGTACTAGCATTGTAACGGAGAACCATTTGAATTTAGCCACTTTTAATATTCTTGTTGAGTAGATTCAATAATAGTGTTTAGTTTTTTCCCATCTTTCTGTTTATCTCATCTGCTGTCTTTTTCATTTCTTTGCACAATTGTGATTTATTCATGCGTGCTTTTTTGAGTTCTTAATTGTGTTGGATTGAGGGTCTGTATAATTCTAATTTATTCATGTGCAATTGTTTGAGTTCTAATTCATGAGCAAGTGTTTGATTTAATTGTGCTGGATCAAGGGCATTATAATAGCTAGAAGAATTCGTAAGGATTGCTTCTATTTTCTTATTATTTTGTATTCTACTTTCAAGACTATTCTTTAGCAGCAAGTCCTGTCAACAATTCTGAGGCTTATCTCTTAAAGGAACTTATATTGAAGGGAAATAGATCATATGCCCACTTTCAGTAATTTAGCATAATGAAATAGAAAGAATTAGAAAGAAGATGACAGTGTGATGGTTGGAGATTTAAATACTCTTTGTGCTTTTGTCTTGTTTGTAAGTTGTGAGTATTCACGGTGTGAAGTAAGGTTCGTGTTATCGAAGCTTTTAATCTGTCTATCTGCCAGGCCCTATGTAAAACTAAAGAAAATATTATTTCGTTTCATATCAGACTATACTACCTGCCAAGATTTATTGTTTCAGTTTTTGTAGTTTTTATAGCTCTAGTGGATTGTCTTGGATTCTGCTCCAACTAATTGTTTTAATTAATTTAAATTTTAACAATGCATCGAAAAGTACAAAAAATTGTAAAAATACTAAATCAGTTTTTGTTTAAAATTGTTTATAAAAATGTATTTTGTTATTTATTTTTTAAAAATACCAGTTGGCCACTGGGCAACTTTACTAAAAGCTGTAGCAACCAAGTTTTATTAGCAGCTATAAGCAGCAAGTTTTTATAAAACGCTGCTTTTCCTATTTATTAATTTTTATTGAAAAAAGAGTCAAATCACTTGGGTCTCTCTGCCTTCCCAGTTTTCCTTTATCTTGTATGGCATTGCACCTTTCCCTCACCTCTACATCTCTCTCCACCCTTTCTTCTCTCTCCGTCTATTTCAAATTCTACCCCTTGGATTGCTTGATCTCCATGAACATGCAAGTGAAGTTTACATATGTGAAGTGCAGATCTTGGGCTTTAAGTTCTTAAAACCTCGTGCTCTCAATGTCAGAGACAACATCTCAGGTTAGCTTCCAGATTTTGTTTCTTGTCTTGCTTGATTCTCTTTTCTTCTTTTTGCGTCAGTTGGGCATTGGACCATTGAGGGAGAGTGATTGTTATGTTTTAAGGAGCATGGAAACATGAACCAGTTAGAGCACAAACTTGACACGGAGACATGGTAGCACATCATACTAATATGACAACTTTTTAAAGAATGGGACTTACACATGACAAGAGCAAAAGAAATTGTATGCAATTCATATTTAACAAAATACATGAAGCATAAAAGAAAGTTGATCCATTTAATTGAGATAGAGAATGATAGATAAATAATAGTTATGAAACTATGTTTTGTAAATTAACTTTCCATTGTAATAGTTACATTTAGATAATTTGTTATTGTCTCCTAAGTTTGATCTATAAGCTTTGTGACATATTTTCACAATGGGAATAATCATTTTTAGTAGAACTTATCACTTGTTGGTTTGAGACATTTTTTGATTTTTTTGAAATTAAATCATCATATTTCAAAGTAAATAAATAATATTTAAATTTATTAACATATGCATAAGTGTTTAGAAGAAAATTGAGAAGTGTATTATATGATTAATTAAATAGAGAAATAAAGTGTTGTAGTATGTTACAAAGATGAATGAAACAATAAAGTTATTGCTCGAAGAAATAAAAGGTGAGAAAGAAGAAAAATGTGAGAAATTCTCATCATTAACAAGGTTTTCATGTCATCACAGACAAACTGAAAGAACTGTTGTATCCTTGCAAGGAAGGGATGTGACATCCTTGTTGAGGAGGAAGCACAATCTCCAAGTGAGAATTTAATTGCTACATGAGAAATGGATGAGCCTTTGGTTAGAAGCTTGCTACTAGGTAAGATGGAACTGTAGAGAAGAATAAGTAGCTACCTGTACTTGCACATTAATCAATTTGACACGTGAATAGATTAGCTCAGGTTTTTTGAAAACTATATGCTGTACACACAAGTGTCCATCTAAGTCCACAAAGTTTCCTTAATTTTTTTTCTTAAATTTTGAATGTGTCATTTGCCATGTTTGAGGTGTTCTCCTGTGTTCCCAATTCTACTACGTTGCATAGAAGCTCCATGTTTCCCGGGCGTCAATTTCACCATTAAGGCTGATTTTGAATATTTTCTGTAAGTTTTCTGGAAATCTACCGATAATTACTGATTCTGTTTGATACGTTGGATTAGTTGATATTTACCAAAATTGATTTCAACCACTTTGTCTTACAGTGTTTGGCCAATTCTGCATGAAATCCCCTGATCCCCAACGGGTTTCAGCCAGTCCTTAAAATCTTGCTGCTTGCTATAAAAAATCATGAAATCTTTCTTCCTGAAAACATGATCAATCTATTTTGTTTTTCTTCTTTTTCTAACATGGAAGGATTATTTTAAGATCCTGATTTTACTTCTGCTTCTGGTTTCTGTTAACTCATTTGTGAAGCCATGCTGCTTTATTTATTTGTTGTGTTTTTCTTATTAATGTCCTTATTTCTTTCAAGGGGTTGTTGAAACCCACCACCACACATTCACACACACACACACACACACACACACACACAATATCTTCCCCCCTCCCCCTCTGCTCCTGTTGTTCAGATGGTGAATCAACGCTTGCGTAAGAAAATGAAGAATCTTACCAATGCCAGTTATTGCCTTATTAATAAATCAACTGTGGCGGTCTGCAATTTTATGCAATGCTTATCTATTCGTGGAAGTAGGTTGTTCAACCCAGCTTATTGTGTAGTCCTTCTGCAACTGTAAACTGCTGCTTAGGAAAACTTCAAGCACAATATGTTTTTTCTTACAATCTGAATGTCTTTTCTATTTTCTTTTGAGCACATGCTAACAAGTAGCTAGACTGAAGTATGTAGTTAAAGATTCTTTTGAAAGTTCTTTCTCCCATTTTAATGGATTTCTTTTTGTGGTATACATCTGATTAATTCGGTCTATTTTGTTCATTAGATAGGGTGACTCCTGGCACAATGCATCTTCTCTTAAAATTTGAATGATGTTTTTCTTCCTATGAACATATGCTACTGCTATGACTAGTAAATAACTAGTAGCTTGATTTTGAATTTCTAGAGTGAAGATTCTTTTTGAAGCCTTTGCACCGTCTCGTGTGGTTTACTTCTGGGCATTCTTGTGGTTAATTTGGTCTATTTGTCTCATCTGATAGGCTGTCCCATTTGGTTTTAGTTCTAGACCAAAAGCCAAACAGAACCAAGTCTAGTCCAAAACCAAACTCAATCGAACTGAAGTTTGCATGGAATTTCGATTATTGATTTTACTTGGTATCCATATGTTTGAAATATGCATCTTGAATTAATTTTCGAAATTAGGTAAACAATCTCTCAGTTTAGCATGCTAATATGACCTTTTATGGTCAATTAGATATTTCAAACAAAAAATTGGTGCCTAAAAATTACCAAAATCTCTACAAAAAAATTTAACTGACAAACACAGACCTTGACAAATTTACGTCCTGAAGCCATCATCTGTACGAGATCCTTAACACAAAATAACCAACCTTTGAAGTCCTAAAGCATGAATCCTCTCTTAATTGAGTACCAACAGTACCCAAACATTACCCAAGCATGAAGAGTTATTTAGACAAGAGGCCGAAGGAAAAGGAACTTAATAATTTGTTCAGAATCCTAACTCTAACTTGTCTGTGTGTGTTTGATTTTTGTTGAATGAATAATTTTGAAATTGGCTGTACGAATAGGCCAACCTTGGCATTAACATTTTTCAACAATGTTGCACACTGTACTCAACTACTTGAGGTCATAAGTGACAAGACCTCAAGCACCAATGGACAAAGTATGAAAATAGAAGTTTTAATGACAAATTGTGGGTCCTAAGACTGTAAAAAGGTGGCACATACCCATGCCGCACATGCCCACCTCTTCCTAAATGCTTTTTAGTGATATACATGTTTTTGGGGCAGTTCGATCGTATGGCTTTTGTCGACTATTTTTCTGAGATTTAAGTTGTGAATAAAGAAAGCTTTGTGTGGAGCATTGGCAAAAAAGTTGGGATCTTCATGTTTAGGATATCAATAGTTTAATGTGATTAATTGTCACGTTATCGTGCATTATTTACTACAAATTTAGGACTTATTTCTTTGTAGTCAGATACAATGAGGTGGGATTGCGGTAAAGATTGGTAAGTCAGAACACGTGGTCGAAATGTTGTGATACCTGTTAAACTTTAGTTGAAATATGATTTAAAATGGAGGTATAAAGATCCAAATTTTTTTTTTGTTTTTATAAAAATAGTATAACTTTCAATTAGAATGCAGTCTTGCTTGGGGAATTGTGTTCAAACACAATGAAGCAAGTTTAAAATAGAGTGATCGTAACAAATGAAGCCTTTTATTGACTATTAGTTCCAATGACGGTTCCCTTATAGGTGTTTTTGTTGTTTCTTATAAATACCCTCATGGATCTCTCATAATGTTTCCCCAAACTCTGAACTTGGATCCTCGGTCAACTTTTACTGTTTTAATGTACGCAATCCTTGTTCTCTTCCAGTTGCCGTACTTGATAACTCTCAACTCATGCAGGCAGAACCTCATACACCATGAACGATTCTCGGACGAAAAATGGAAAAAGATATATTACTTATCAAACGGTAACGGATCAGAGATGAGATGGCTGGCACCTTTCATATGATAATTTACAGTAGTAGTGCAGGTAATTACACATGCAGCTTAAGAGAGCTCCACATTTAAAAAGCATTTTGCTGCTGTGTATAATTCTGTAGTTGTATGTAAATTTATCATAACCTTTCATGCTTCTGAGCTCCCTTCTGTTTCATTTTTAATGTTATCATAATTCTGTATTGATTTGGTTGCATTGTGAATGATATTCTTTTCCACTTTTGATCTGTTATTCTATTCTTCCATAACTGAATTTCCAGTATTCCCAAGCTTCAAACTATTTAGCATTCCCAATTGAGATGAAAACAAATGAGTGAACCATCATGCTACAGAGACTTCGTTGGGTCTTGTAGAGGTTTATAATCTTTTTTTTTCTGGATTCATTTTTTTTTGTTTGGAAAAAAGCTGTATAATGTATGTCTATATTCATATTTTCCTGTGTAATTTGCAACTGCTAAATCCCAATTAAGTTGGTTATTCTTTTGGATTGCTGAATCTTGCTGCTCATGTCAGGTGTTACTTTGTTTTAATTCTCAAGATAACATTTTGGAAGCTTTAGATTGATTTTGTTATGGCGATGATTGAATGTTATGTTCAATGAATAAGCTGATTTGAAATATATTTACGATATCATGAAGTTGTTTTAATGAAATAATTATTATTGAATGGTTACATTGCCTTCAGAAATTTTTATAAAAAGAGCATTTTCGTTATATCATCCGGTGGATCAAATTATTATGCTTTTCATTTATTTCTTATCTCTGAGTGGAAATGTGCTTCTTGAAACACGAGTAGAAACACTTAACATTTAAAATAATTGTGGATGTGAATCGTTTGCTGTACAACTCGCTTCAAGGTCCACAGGTCCACTACTTGCATCATGCAACTATTGCATTGTGTTGAACAGTATATTTTTCAATCTTTAGATCTCTATTTGATCTTTTTGATGTCAAAACAACCCCGGGAAACAACCAGAAGAATTAACAAATTAATTAGACCGAAATAACTGATATTATGGTGGCATACAACTCTAGTTGATATTAATTTTGAATAACAATTACATTTTACAACAGCTATAACAACTGAACCAATTAATAGACAACCCAAAGGCACTTGGATTGAACAGTTAACACAGTTACAAAATGAAGTGATAATGGCACTCTTATACTTGTACCATCTGGAACAACACAAGTTCCCAAAATAAATAAATACATAACAAACGTAAAATAGCTCATTACAAATCAGCCATTTGCTATATTAGTAATTAGAACTACTGTACATGATTTCTTGCTCAATGGGCCACAGACGTAGGAGCAGTAGCTTAGGAGATTATTTGTTTCGAATTGATGGTTGTAAATCCCACCGGAGCTGCACTCTCAATGCAGGGGAGTTTCAATAGCATACATGCTATAATATTGCGGAAGGTGCAGCATTATAACAGCGAAGAAGGCTAGGGTTTGCAAAATTCTACCAAAACAATTACTTAATCCACAACAGCAACGATAGGTTGTGGGTGCTTCAAGACTGTAAAAACTGACGTTCTTCCAGGATCTTGCCAAGTTGAGAGTACAAAAGATGTTGCTCTTCCAGGGTGAGGTTTCTCAATATCTACATCAATATTAACTTTCCATCATAAACTCTTAAGGGTATAGAATTGGGCTGATAAATAATTGTAAGCAAGTAAGATCCAAACCTGGTTCAGGATCGTCTCAATGGATAAGTTCTCAGGCATGAGGAAGGACTGATAGTATATGTATGCAAACACAGCCATGACCATCTAATGGAAAATCAAACAAAAAAAAAAGAGAAAAAAAATCGTCATCATATGCGCATTTTGTTATGGTCAAACACATTAAATGTTAAAAACAGGTCATTTCATCCTTTCATTAAATGTTAAGATACTTTGAATTATGCATTATGTTGCATTTTTTGCATCCACACTAAAATACAATTTGTCAAAAGAATTGCGTGCTTTTAGATAATAAATGAGCATTATAGTGCTAATGTCAACTAAAAATTCTCGAATCATACTCACTTGACAATCCATTCGATCAGTGATCCCACCATGTCCTGGAATACTATCACCGAAGTCCTACGTAAAAGAAAACTTGTTTAGAAAAAAAAAAAAAAAAAACACTCAATAACCAACTAATCTGATATTAATATAAAATTCAGAAGAAGAACCTTCAGTTTGAAAGCCCTTTTGAAACCACTTGCAAAGAATCCTCCAAATGGTGCTATAATTGATGCAAACAAACCAAGGACTAAGGCATGCCATTGCACAGACATAACTGATGTTTCCTTATATGGTATCTATAGATGAATGTGAAAATGCGGTCAGACATTAACAAAAAGAAGTAGCAGTCATCGTAAAGTAACATTAAAACTACATATCTTATGCATGTTAGTGATTTCAGATAGGAAGTCTTGTAAATTATATAAAATCAAACTGAGGCATGATGGATATGGCATATATCATTGAAATTTCAACCTACTAACATGTGTATAAAGAAATCAAACAGTGAATATTAAAAATGAAAAGTATATCATTTATGTATGATAGCACATCTGGGTTATAAGTTGATCCTGAAAAACATTATCTAGATACAAACACTATGCTTGAGCTATTCATGCCCAATGATATATTAATGCACATAATTGTACAAATAAGTACACAAACTAAAATCACAAAATTCATCACAACGTCCTGTGCCAATGACAACAAAAAAATGACAGATTATCTTGAGTTTCTAAACAGACCAAAGCATTAGCCTCATCAAAATGACAGCTCCGCAAGATAAAATTTTTAAATGAAAGAACTATCTTATAGCAATGCAAAAAAAACATCAAATATCCAGAATTTTGGGTTATCTTTCAGGTAGGGGCTTGCACACAATGCATGAAGTTAAAAGGTCAATGTGAATTTGGCCATGATGAAGAGTTAAAATTCACACAATGCATAAAGTTAAAGCATTAGCCTCATCAAAATGGCCGGAAACACCGGCTATATTCATATAATGATATTACTGGACACTTTTCAAGTGCCAATGATAGGTAGTCAGTCACAAAACACAATTTTTCAAAATCAGCATTTTCCATTTCTGCATAATTTTTTAAAAACATTATTAAATATGATATAAATATATTCACTGTAAATTTTATCATATAAATTTTTGAAAAAAACTAATCATAATTTTTAATAACAATTTGTCAAATATCAAGCTAAACAACAAATCTCCTTTCCAAATGTACTTTTTCCTTCTTTTTTTTTCAATCATATTTTTCAATAGAGTGGAGAGCTCCACAAAAAGTGACGGGAGAAACCAGATTGCTTTCATCTAAATAATGGTCGAGGGTGATGTTTTTGGTCTTTTTAAGTCTATATCTAAGAGAGCAATGCTAAATTGTGTGTACTTCGGTATATAAGTCGTCACATGTTTATTGCATGATCCTAGAATTTGATCCTCAGCAACATTTGTACTATGATGTGAAGTGAAGGATCACAGATATTCATAATCTATAGCTGCTTAATAAGAGAATAATTGATTTGTGTATCAGTCTACCCATTGTATATAAAATTCAAAATGAATTCAAGTTAAATTATCCTCTTTACTCTCAGTGCACCTATTCCAGATTGTGGAATACATGCTAGGAAAATAACACCGCTGTAGTATTTCTAAACTAATAAATTCATATCGTTTAGTAAGGAACTCTGCTATCCCAAACCATAATGCAAGAGAAAAACCATACATAGGCAGGAATGTAAATATCTTTAGCAGTAAGGATGTATAAGGATGTATAACAATGAAGCAAATTCCCAAAATCTGAGTACTTACCCACCGAGGCACCCATTCAGGAAGAGAATAAATTTCTGGCTTAAACATGGGACCAGGATCACAGGAAAGCCATCCAGTAGACAAGTCCTAGCATAGAAATGCAGGACCAAGTGTAATGTGATGATATTGAATCGATCTTTAGAAATTCATTGACAAAAATCAAAGCTCACCCTTCTTGGGCAGGTTAGCCACTGGAAGCGACCAAAAATATTAGCCAACTGCATCGGAAAATGAAACAGCAAGTCATGGATCACACATTTAACACATTCTGCATCAGAACAACAGAGAAAAGGACATGTTTAATGATATACTTTAAACTGTCTTATTCCCAAGAAACAAGCTGCTCCGGTATAGAAGAGAGTCATATTTTTGTCATTCATGTACTAACAGAGTATGCACTTCTCAAATAAAAATTTTCAATGCCAGCTTGGAATAGGAAATTAAAAAATAAATAAATACTTGAAATTCCTATATAGGGTAGCAGATACTAAACCTTGAATGGACAGATGATCTGATCATTTTGACATTTTATACAACCTGGACAGCAAGCCAAAACTTGGAACTCTTCTACAAAGGTTACCAAACAAGTTGAACTTGACTGCACGATTTTAATTCAATTTTTTTATGAAAAGATTGGACGAGACAGCTCTCAACCACCAATGCCATGATCCAATCATCTATTAATGTTGAATTTATGACCAATAAGATTTATAACACTTGCCATGAAAGTAAACAGAAAAAATGCTAGCCAAACTTCACAGCATGTACTAGATATGGTAAAAGTGTCTAGTTATTGCACCACAGCTACAATTTCAGATAAATCTAAAATAAACTTCAAGTGATAGCTCATGGCAAAATTCACTCTGAAATGCACAAGAAAGAGGGGATGAGGTGATAAGGTTATTTAATTCTACATTAATTATGATTGTGTAAGCTTTCTTTACTTAAACAAATAAGGAGCCTTAAACCCAAGTAAAGACAAAACTATTCTCTTACATGATATCCAAGCAAAATATTGTCCTGCCCTCAAAAGCTATCTTCCATCCCCTTGCCTATAATGATGACACCCTTCCCAATGAATCCTTTCCAACCCCTTCATTATTATTGGCCCAATCCCCCATTGTGACAAGCCTCCCCCCCAAGTAGCAAAGGGCCCTCTTTGCTCAGCATTTACTTCATACCCATTTCACCCACCCACAACCAAAAACCATATCACAGAACACCTATTCACCTCCACAAAAAAAAAATAAAAACCCAAGACTTTCACTAACCCCCCACCCAAGACCCTCATCATCAAAAACCCCTCCTCACCACTCTTTTCCATTAGCCTAGAATGGTATCTAACATGGTTCCTCAGCATTTTGCACTCCTTATCTTCTATATGACCTATAGTTCCTTATCAAAACTTTTTCAATAATATCATGGTTGCTTCTCCTCTTACCCTTGAATTAAAATCATCTTATCCAGTATGAAGTAATACTTTTTCTTATTGATTCAGATTTTAAGCTCAAACGCCTTGAAAATCAATACCCATATCACTGCAAAATATGACTCATGACAATCATCCAACTATCATTCTCAACTAGATTCTCAATAGCCTTGATCCTTGCATTTCTTCTTTATTATGTTGCATATGATGATCAAGGCAATTCACAATTCCATATGATCCACTTCTTAGAAACAAAAAAGCATACATTTAAGCTCAAATCTAATACCTCCTTAGCACTAGTGAGATATAGCACTTCATGAGTATCACATCACTTCTTAGTAGGATACTTTTAGACCTTACTGTTTCTAACCTTGCTACAACCTTTTCTTGCATCCTATGGGCCAAGAAGCTTCAAAATCTCCAACCTCCAATTTGGATCAAGTTGCTCTTGTCATTGGCTCTTATGGTCTCATTCTAGATAGAATAGAGTGGCTCAGATCCATCTTAACCGTATTGTTGATGATTATAAATCATTTCTTTTAAATTGAAATGAAAATAAATCACGAAAAACTCCAATTTGGAAATAGAATTCCAGCTTTTATATATTTTCGTTAATCCATAAACAGGATCTATAGAGACAAATAGATCCATGGATCCATACATCTCAATCAGAAAAGAATCAATAAAAAAAAAGGGATTAGACTCAATATTTCTTGAAACAAACAAAAAGAAAAAGAACGATGAAACATAAATCTGATAGCAAAGCCTGTGCACAATGTGAAGCATCAAGGGTCGTGGACATGGTCATGGCAATGATAGTCAACCATATCTTCAATGCACCCATTATGGTAAATCAGTTCGTTCCTTCTATTAATGTTTGAAATGTATGACTATCCTTATATTGTCTAACTTGTCTCTATTATTAATTATAATACTACCAGTTCTAGTTTGAAGATATATCTTCAGAGAACTAAGAAAATCTTCTTTAGCACTCTCAAGGGTCAACCATCACCTCAAAAGTTATTACTAAATTAGGATCTATCCTTAGTACTTATATTCATAAAAAAAGTAATTGCCAATTGTTTTCTCACCTTGGCATGGCATGGCAACCCTCATGTCCTTGTCAATGGCATTCAATCCACAATTATCAAGAGGATAACTATAACTCTTCATATTTCATTTACAATGAAATTTATTCTTATGACTTTCCTATATCCTTTCTCTAATCATGTGCTTTTTTAAATATCTCAATACAAAGGACTATTAGTGATGTCCACGTAGGAGAACTTATTATTCTGACATATTTCATGCCCACTCCAATAAATGTTTATCGCTAGAACTAGTTTTTCAATGACCATCAAACTAAATTTGAAAGTAATACTTATGAATAAACAAATATCATTAAACTTCCTTTACTCCACTATCTCATTTTCACTTTCCTTTTGAGTTGGTCCATTAAACATGAGGAAGATTTCGTCCTTACTAACCTAGCCCTAATTTGGCAATGTGGCGTTAAAAAAGTCCCACCCAAACTACAAAATGCCAAATTAGGGCATATGCCATAACTCGACTAGCAAAGATGAAATTAAAGCTTGATTGATTAAATCAGGCCTTTCATTAGCTTAGATATTTCTAGAATAAAACTTACCTTATTTAATTAGTCTTGTTTAAAGAGAGAAAGAGAAGCTTAACAAGAAAACCCTAAGAGTGGATCAATATCTCTAGTCTAGAATCTCTCCTGCATCTTTTATGATATAAATGATATAGTTAGAAGTTAGTATAAAAACAAACTCTTAAGTGATGTCTCCAACAAAGAAAAAAATTCACAAACTAAGTTATCCTCTCTATAAGATGAAATTCCCAACCATAACACAATGGAAATATGTGATCACTCAAAGTAGGAATAATGGATCATCTATAATGGTAAAGCAACCAAATGAAGCCCCAAAAAAAGAGTAGGCAAAAAAGTGTTATATGACATCTTCTCAAGAAATAGGATAAGACTAGTTAAAAGATCAATATCAACTTAAGAATCTTAAGTTTATCTCTAATTCTAGATGAATTCTTAGACTTGCAAACCGGTTCTTCCACAATGTCTACACAAAGAGACCAATCACTGATGACATCATTGAGTTCCTCCAGCACATATCTTCTTAATGTTGACTCTAGTCTATCAAGTTGGAAAAACAATTCCAAAATAAAAAATTGGAAGAATATAGATAAAACAAGGGTAAGAAAAAGAGATGATAAAACAAAGAGAAAATGCAGATAAATAGGCTAAAGAGGTGTGCCAAAATTTAGAGATCTCACAAATTATAAGATTTGTCTATGGTTAGGATAATTTTTGTCCATAGCAAAGAAGATACTATCAAGATAACCCATTTCTCCTAACTTATTTTTCCTAAACAAGAGAATTAAAGCTAACTAATGATGATGATAGATCCAAAACTTTCCAAATAGTTTGGATCAATCAAGACAGCAAATGGCTAGCTTTTAGTGTTAACTCCTTTGCCTACTATCGCATGACACTATCAATCCACCTTTTGAGCAACCCATTATCTACAATCTACCAACATATGCTACCCACCAATCATTTCAAACTTACCTTACAATGCCATCCACCAACCCCTTTATTGCATAAGCTAACCATGAGTTGTGCCATTGGCCACCAAATGTTGGCCATTCATTCTTGAGTTCCTCACCAATACAACAACACTGATGACCACCGATGCTGGCCATCAACAGTATTTGTTGATTAAAGTTGTAACTCCCACAAGAATCCAAACACATTTTCATAAATCCCATAAATCTAAGTTAGAAACCAAAAAAAAAATTCTCTTCTAATTTGTTAGCATAGCGCTAATCAAGTTATGCTCATCACAAGTGCCAAAACACAAATTCTTTCCAATTAAGGCCATTGAATATTTGGTATTTTGTATCCCAAAATTATTTGTGCTTTTCTTAAATAATGTTTAAATGTTTTATTTATACTTTTATTTTTCACTAACAAGACAACTTTTTGTGTTGACAATACTCTTCAATCTTAGTTTCAACTTTTTTTATACCACTAACCACATCATTCATTAGTAATCATGGTCATATATGCCTCAAGAAAATGAAATTATTACAACATAAAAAATCATTTTCTTAATGTTACTTGAATTATCATATTTCACATATGTATCTTAAGAATTTTAGATTGATGCAGTGTTATCTAAATGTTATACAATCAATCACATCTCCATTAAAATAACTCCAATATCTCTTGCTCCCAAAATTTTTGAATGTAACTACAACATCAATTTCTAACATATTAATAATATACTTCACCTTGTGTCATATAATGCGCATTTAAAGTTACTCTCACAATCAAATATGATATAGATGCTATGACTCAAGGTCCATACATATGCACGCCTCCGATAATGCCACTTGTCTTGAAACTTATCCATTACTCCCATTTTGTCAATGTCATTATCTCTATCGATTCCAATTCAATCAATGACTCCTTTGCTTACCTCATCAATTTTACAAAAATAAAAGCATCACATTGTTGTTACAATAAATTACATTGTTGCAACAAAAATATATGATTTGAACTTCATTTTTCCATCACATAGAATGAAGAAGCTCCAAAATAATAAATTCCTTTACTCGCATTTCCACCAGTAATCGTCACTTTACTCTCTTTTTGCCTCACATTCTTGTAGTTATACCATACAAAGAACAGCCATTAGAACCCCAATTGAAATAGAAAATGGACACAAATCATTGCTCCCCAAGATTAAAATACATGGGATCTTGTTTTATCTCCATCTACTATCAAACTTTGTACAAATCAACGGTTTAGGCTATGAAGCTTCGACTCATGGTACTATTGCTAGATAAAGGTTGGTTTGTCACCAAAGGATTTGCGTAAGTTTACAACATTGACTACTTTGACATACTTACACCCCAACCTCAATTCTTCTCATTTTCTTCTCTTAGATGCCATCTATCAAAGAAGGAATTTTCTTCATATGGATGTTGGTGATTTTTTTGTGTGTGGATATCTTCAAGAAATCAATTTAAATGTAATAATCATTTGCTAAAGTCGCTGAAGGGAGGGCTAATATAAGCAAACTTAAAAAGCCACATATTTTCCAAAACAAAGTATAAAAGCATATTTTAGCAAATTCCACATAGACTATGAATGACATGCACCACAACAAAGTTCATCATTCCATCTTTATCAAACACACTTTAGTGATATATTATTTCTTTGCAATGGAAAAGCACTATCAAAAAAAAATTGCTAACAAGCTATTTAAAAAAAGTAAATTTTTGGGTGCAGTGCAAAACTGCTAAATAACTTAACAAATATTGAAGTCAAAAAAGATAAAAAACAAACACTTGAAAGGACTTAACAAATGTTTAGGAATTCTATAAGCCTCATAGACACTAAGTTTGATATCAACTTCATCATAGGTATGATTTGGCCAACACATGTAAAACACAAAAAATATTGGAATAGCATCTTCAAGATTCCATGGTATACTAAGAAAACTATTACAAAATGTCTTCTCAATTAAAAAAAACAAATGATGTGAAATACCATTCAAAAATTAATTATGTTGACCATTGATGACAAGAAATATAAGTCTAAATATTATAGGAAAACTTGTAACATGAAAAAGTAGGAAACTAATTGTCATTACTAAAAGCCTAATGAAACAAAACGCTAACAAAAAATCTTGGTTTTTTGACATCTAAATCTAAATTGAATAAACCAAATAAATCTAAATTGAATGCCATTTTCTCAAAAATGCTGTGATCTCCAAGAAAACTTTTAGTTTTAATCTATCAAATTCAGATCAATTAGCAAACATGTTTATCAAAGCTATGGAATATTTGATCTTTTCAAAATTTTGTAATAACTTAAGGTGTTAGAAAAAGATAACATTAATCCCATATCATCAATTAAAGCTACATGTGCCTTGCTCTCTAATATAAACAAGACCTTCTAAAAAATGAAAAAAAACTATTTCCTTACTAACATAATTATATGGTCTCTAGATAGTATGAAATTTTACAAGTGTTGAAGATGTACCTAAAAATTTCTATCGTAATAAACAAATCAGGTGTTTAATCCGTTAGAAGAAGCCACATCATTTAACAAAAAAAAACTAATCATCAAATAATTTCAAAAAAAGCTTAGATTCTTTATATCAAAATTGTAGAAAACCCTTAAGTTTATGGTCATTTCAATTAAGTTCAAACTTCTTAAACTACTTAATTTGGCTCCTTAAGGTTTACGAAATATTTTGCAAGAATTTGATTTCATCTTAATTTAATTAAAAGCAAGAACCAAGATACACCCACTCTAGCTCTCCTTTCTTTCTCTTATCCCCACATCTCTAATGGCTTTTACCTCATTTTTATAAAAAGATAAACCAAAATAATCTCTCTCCTTTCTTCCCTCCAGCCCCACATCTCTAATGGCACAACCTTTGTACAAAAATAACTAATCATCAAATAATTTTTTTAAAAAAAACTTTTATTCTTTGAGTCAAAATTGTGGGGAGCCCTTAGATTTTACGACCATTTCACTTCAATCCAAACTTCTTAAAATACTTAATTTGACTTCCCAAAGTTTACCACAATTTTATCTTGGTTTTATTAAAAGCAAGTGACACAATACTCCAACTCAGCCTCATTTTTCTTCACCCTTATCCTCAGATCTCTAATGGCTTTTATCATAATTTTATTATAAGCAAGAACCAAAATAATCTCACTCTCCGTTCTTCCTCCCTTACTCTACATCTCTAATGAAAAATCCTTTGTAGATAATTCACATACACCTAATCTTATACTTATGGGTCCAAGGCATCAAAGTCCTGAGATTATGGTCTTTGAATCTTCAATTGAATAACAACCACTCCAATAATATCTTCTAAGCACACCTTAATCATTGCTATCATACCCTAAAGAGTGACAAACAATCATGTTAATCAACATTATGTCCTATCTTTTGGTATCTACAAGGACCATGACATCATACTCTGTAGAACTAGCACTTCCCTTTCATCCAAAATGAAAGCATCATGAAGATAGTGACCATTAGCATCAATTTCATGAACAAAGTATGCTACATTGACACTTGTTTGGGAGCCTCTGAAAGCCTTTGTTGAGAAGCTTTTGTCATGGCATCCAATCCCCATGACCCAAGAAAAGCATAAATATTCATACACGAGATTTGCTATTTCTTATTCCAACCACCAATATTAGTCAAACCATCACCCAAGCCTCTTAAGACCTCTACAATAGCTTGCATAACTTCTCTTCCCTCACACAACCCCACAAGGATCTTTTTCATCCCCCTCAAAGTCTCTGTTGTTGGACAGATCCCCAAGGTCAATAATTAATGCTAGATTCACGACAACAGAGCAAAATTGGTATTTCAACCATTGAAAAGGACGGAGGAGAATACACTTAAGAGAACAAGGCACAGAATGTTGGTAGTATTCTGAACATCGATCTTAAAATTAAAAAAAAAACATGAAATGCTTTACACATCTCCAAGCATGAATTGAAGTTTTTCCAAAATGTAAAGCTTATTAAAATGCACTTGACCATTGCCTAGCATGGTTCCACAAAGGCAACCACCACAAGAAAAGTTCTAAATGGAAACAAAGGACAAGTTTTCCCTATACCTTAGGTGAAATGCCATAACACCCATATTGCTTCCTGCAAAAATCATATTGCAAAATGTACACCATGCTGTTCAATTGGATAAGACAAAAATAATTTTGATTGTTACCACGGTAAGAAAAATAACTCTAATAATGCAACATATTATGATTGTCCTCATTTTAAAACAATCCAAATATACTTCTTTGCAACCACGACCAAGACAGACTCTTCACTTTCTTTACATTCCTCTCATGAAAAAAAATGGAAGAGCAAATATGCAACTAACAGGATGTGCACAACTCCAAAACAAAGGTTTTAAAACTTGGTTGTGCTTATATTTACCGTTTCAGCATTTCCGATACTGTTTTGAATTTCGATCACCAAAAGCAAATTATACCTCAAGACAAATCTGTTTCTAGTTAAGTTTACACATATGTTAAAACTTGAGAAACAAATGAGAGTTAGTTAAGGAGACTGCAAAATTGATTGCATGTGTTTACTTGGGAAAAAAATCAACAATAAGCTAACTACTCTTACCACAAAGGCAGATATAATAGTTGTGATGGATGCCCCAATAAAACCTTCCCAAGTTTTCTTTGGAGAGAGCTTAATCAATGGAGTTCTCCCAAAGAAGAACCCAAAGAAATATGCAGCAATGTCATTAATTGCAATAAGCGAGGCAGGTAAAAGCAACCTGTAAAGAAAACCAACTTAAGTGAAAACTCTTATCCTTTGGGAAATTATTAAAAAAAAAATTAATAAAATGCTAAATGTTACCTATGGAACTGTTATACTTTTACTATGTAAGCTTGGCAATCATGGAAAGATAGTAAGCATTTTCCACATGTATTAGCAGGGCATACTTTATTTTTTGAGAAAAATCAAAAACAAAATTTACCAGTGCACAACCATTTTCAGTTTTACACAGTATATCCATATAGAGGACAAGTTTTGGCATCGTTGCCCAAAGGTAATGCAGATTAAAAGAAGCAAAAATCATTTTCTTTGCAACTTTTGGAATGAATAAAATTCATTATATTATAAAATCAAATATGATTTTAACAAACAAACTCCTAAATCTAAATGCAATCTCCTAATATTTGGAAACAAATAAACAAATAAAAGCAGACGATTTTGACTTCCTAATTTTCTAAAATAACAAACCAAATAAATAATCAATAATAACAACAAATGTTAAGATAATTCATACTTCTCTGCAATCTGGCTTGAAAATATTGAACATGTCAATCTTGTAACAGAATTCATAAAAACTTTTTCTTGGAGCCAAGATATCAACAACTTGAAAACTTGCTTATAACGAAGTGAAACTGACCTTCCCCTTTGATCAAATAGTGATTAATTTCAACATGTTCATGCAGTTAAGATGAAATGGATCCCTAACAATGCAAATAACTGATTGATTATCACACATAATTGTCATAGATTGATCCAATTTTACACGAATTTCTTCTGGGATTATCCTTATATAGACTTCAAAGTTACCGTGAGCAGCAGCTCTAAATTAAACTTTGACATTGTTTCATGAAGAACAACCCCATTCCTATTATAAGCTGCAAGCACCTTGAAATCATATGAACTCTCCCATAAAGCTCATCCTCTGCATCATTTATAAACTAGCTGGCTGCGGTAACTGAAAAGCAATATCAAGTCTTATACAGGAGAGAGAGACTAATCTCCCAATAAACTTCTAATATTTAGCCTTTATCCACATGAGCCAATTGCTCAGATTTTCCAAGCTTTTGAACAGAGTCCATTGGCATGTTTGTTGGCTTGCAATCCAATAATCCACACTCGTTCATCAAAAATATACTTCATTTGTGTCACTGAGATGTCATCCTTAGCTTTACCCACCTTCATTAGGAGGTAGCTTCAAGCCATAAACAAATCTCTTCAGCCCATACACCTTACCACTCTTCTCTTTGGTCTCTATACTTGGTGGAATGTTCACCTAGACTTCATAAGTCACACGTTGTATTCTTCACATTCATCTGATAAAGGGTCCAACCTATGTTGGCAATAAGAGAAAAGAATCTTGATGATATTAAGTTGGCCAAAAGAGCACATGCTTCTTGATAGTCAATACCACATCATCATGTAAAAAAGTTAGCAACAAAAAGCAGCTTAAATCAATCCACCCTACAATCTTCTGTGTTTTATGGTAAATATCCACTTATAACTGACCAAGTTCTTTCAAATTGGCAAAACTGTGACTTCTCATGTTTTGTTCCTTTCAAGAGCTTGAATTTCTTCAATAACTATTTTCTTCTGTTTAGAATTTCTACGAGATTTATAAATGGACTTAGGAATTCAAATATCATCAAGAATAGAAATTAAAGCTTGAACATTTTTTGAGAGACAAAAATAAGAAGCAATACTTCTTGATCAGAATCTGTGTCTAGATGGGACACTTTTCCTCAACACAATAGGTAAACTCAAATAACCATTAAGTAAGTCAATAGAAACATTGTTAGAATAAATGTTACTTTTGGAATTATTTGTATTTAGATAAGGTTCATGATCAAGATAAAAGGTATGCTCTTTATCCCACTATCAAGTACAAGGTTTTTATTAGTAGGCATTAAGTTACAGATTGTAAGGACATTTCCATGAGTAGAAATTTACAAGTTGTAGGGTGGAGAACTATGACTGCTACCATTCAAATTATAGCTCTACGGTTTGATACGATGCAAACCTATATTTGCATCAAACTCATACGTTAAAGAGAACCAAGTAGCACTCTCTCGTATATGCATGATGTTAGCACATTGGTTAATCGTCTTGTATGTCGTGATGTAACAATCCAAGCGTGGTATGTCATGCCACTCCTGATCACTTGTTTCATGCATTTCAAAATACAATCTTATATTTCATATGATTAATAAAATAATTATTAAAAAAAGAATGCTCTATTGGTAAATTTTATGTCAAAATTTTTTTCGAATTGGGATCGAAATATAGGATGAGAAAAACCCTAAAGATGATTTCTCGTTCATAGTCAATCTCCCATAAATCTAAACAAATTTGGGATAACAAGGTCAGCTCTCAACAAATTTGACACCTTAAAGAAATAATAACTATTTTAGTAAATGTGAAATAACACCTATATCTCTTCTGACATGATAACTAACCTATAGAAAAATACTTTATAAACCTAATAACAAGTTTATCCCAAATATGATCATAGAGATGTACAAAAGTGTAACACAAAAATATTTGTCAATACGAAAGAAATTACTTAAGAATGAGGGTAGAATTTTTGTACTTGCTTAGCAAGTGATTTCAAACTACAATAATTTAGAAGGAATCTGGTTTATAGAATAAGTGCTTCTAAGAATGATATCCTTCAAAAATGCTTAAAAACACTAATTAACATCAGTAGCCTAGTTACCTCAAGGAGATGTTTGTTTTTACTCTAAGACTTCATTTTATTTGGGTGTGTCTAATGCATAATGCATTGGTTTGATAAATATTTTCCAAGAATCAAATTGAAATACTTAACTCCAATTAAAGATTATCACAATTCTGATTTTGGTTGAAACTGGTTCAAAAAAATCATGGAATAAAATTTTTTAAACATGAAAAAAAATCAGATTTCATCATGTAAGAAACAACCAAGTGATCCATGTATGATTATTAAATAAAGAAATAAATTAATGCAACCCAAAAACATGCTTTACTAAGGAAGAGCCTAAACATCACTATTGATTAATGATAAAGGATGAGAAGGAATATATGGTTAACTTTAGAAAGAAACTTGAGAATACTTAGAATATTGTCATATCACACATTGAAAACTATTTGAACTTTTATTTTTAAACAATGAAAAAAATAATATTGCAAAATGCTAAAGACTTAGATACACTAATATAAAATGCCATAGCATGAATTAACAATTTCTTGGATATAAAGCAATAAACGATCATGACCTGTCATTGAATTAAGGCAGGAAAATTGCCTTACTGACAAACCACGATCCGCCATGCAGTTGCAATTTATATTAACTAACAAGCCATTAAGGAATACATAACATTACTTATGTTTAGGGAACAAAAATGTTCACCAAATCTCTCACCATATACAGTTTTCTGGCATTCTCATCACAACTAGAAGTGAATAAAAGCAGGTTCACAGAAATCAACAAAATTTCCTATCAGTACCAAAAGGTTGACCTTGACACTAAGAAATAAAATTATAATGCCATAGTAAAAATTACGATCTATGGTTCACTCACGGCAAATTGCACAAAACTCAAGCAAGCTTCATTCGTTTGACTTGCCCAAACAAAAACTGAATTTCCTTTTGACCAAGGTAAGTATAACAGTAAAATCAACAAGAATAAATGTCAAAAGTTCAAAATATGATAGACATTTTGCTATGGGCAAATTACAAACAAAGTTAGCCGTAAATGAATGATTTGCTTGTCAAGGACCTATTGAAAATAACATAACCTGATGTCAGAACAAACTTTTTATGTCCAGATATACAATAGTAAGAACATCTAGCAAAAGCAAAGGGCATACATTTAAGTAGATTAAATGAACTGATGAGTTCTATATCAAACTCTAAATGCCAGAAGCACCATGCATAACTATAATATGCCTAATAACGATAAGTCCTAATAAAAAAAACATTCAAGATGAATTGTTACCAGAATATCCCTTCAAATATATTTGCAACAGTGAATGATGATTGTGCAAACACCGTAAGAAGAATCATATGCGTCCAGGCATACTGACTAAATTGATATTTATACATCTTCTTCTTCAATGTAAGGATGAACCACACAAAACCTAAGAGAAAAAAGTAAAGGACACTTTAGGAAATAATGCATAAAAGAACACTTTGATAAAACTTCCAATAAAACAATATGGATGATCACATGAAAATTAACTAAATTACAATCAAGCCCCATCAAAATTCAGATATACCATGAAAAATAATTTACTTTTTCAGTAAGATTTACAACAAGCAATTCAATGCCTAACATGCAGCAAAAAACAAATAAAAATTGCTAATATGTATTTAAGGAGCACAACAAGTTCACTAAAATGAACTTCACAATACAAGCAATCAAAAAAATTTGCCTTGATATATAAGATTGGTTTCACACAGCCATTATTATATACTGATTAATAATAACAAGATTTTAAAAAGTAGTATTCATAAGTGATACAAAAAAGTTGTATGTTTAATAATTGTTGTTAAATAATTATTTTGAAAAATACATCAATATGCTTTTTTGGAGAAAATTATAAAATTGAAAAAATAATAATTGTATACTGTGATGATAAAAGTCTTTTTTAACTATTAAAAAATGTCTTCACAGCAGAATGGTGGCTCCATTATCTTGGAATAAATAAAATTTCTTGTTATTTGACAACTAAAAATAGGCTTTTTTGTGACCAAAAGTATTATTTTAAGTCTTGCCAAACATACTCTATATCTTACTAGTCTAGTAAAAACCATGATTTTTTTGAACATGATGAAGTTCACACTACAAAATAAACTTCCAAGATGATAACTACATGTCCATACCAAGAACTTGACAATTTCATGAATTTGAATTTTATACTTTAATTAATAGAAATTGTTAGTATTAGTATTCTATACCTCATAGATCTTCATAAAACTATTAGTATCGATCCAATACACATAAAAAATGTATTATTCAACAAAATAAGACCCTTATAACAAAGTTCTCCAATCTAATCAATGATTAGTAATAAATATCTAATAAATAAACAAATATTGCATAAATTACTAAAATAACTCTGAAGCCCACTTAGGTCTTAACTAGATATTTCTTCCAAAGAAAAGCTAGTTTATCAAAAAAATCAAGCAATCCAGGGCATGGCATTTTTGTGACAAACCTTACACAAATATTGTCAAATTTGTTTCAATCAATAGATGAAATATGAATCAATCTATTTCAAACTTTTCTCATTTCGATACCAGCAACAACAACAACCATTAATCCCATTATTTTGGGTGAACTACAACAATCATTTGAATCCCTTACGCTTTGTTCATCAACCAAACTCTATATATATTCAAACATACTAGGTCTATATATATTCTAACCCTACTCACCTATTCTTAAGGGAAAATGTTAACAACTTGCAACCACTAACAACAACATTAAAGGACATCCGTTTAATGTGCTCAAACCATTTAAACTACTCTCGCTATGTTTATAAAAATCAGTAATACACAAATTTTCTCTCAAATGTACTCATAATTCTTCCCTAAAACAATATATCCACTCATCCATTTTAAAATCATTATCTTTGAAACAATGATTTTAGACTTCACAAGAAAAAATTTTGTATTATATGATAGTTTCATTTTCATTGTAATCATATATAGTATACCTTTAATTTTAAAGAGCATGTTTTAACCACACAACACATCAATAGTTAACCATTTCTTCCAAAAAAAACTTGATTCATGTTATTAACCTTCTCGTCAATTTAATTTCAAAAAGAGAACATCCTAATCCATTATTTTGAAGTTTAGAAACAAACAAACAACAAAATCCACCTCAAAATCCACCATTCTTGAAATTATTTTGTAGACAAAAAGATCTACATCAGTTGAAAACCCATCCAAATAAAACTTATATATTTCATTTTTTATCTTATTAAGTAAAATCCCATGAACTTAGTCACGCTCCATAGATCTAATTTGTATTATCTATTTCTACCATTTTTCCCAATACAATTTCTATAAACATAATACAAAATTTTCTACCTAATATATTAAATAGCATTTTAAAAGCCCAATATTGCTAGCATGCAAACTTTCTAACATCCAAACACAAATAATGTACACTTTGACCAATTTGTCATTTTTGTGAGTCTATTAATAGTTCTATCTATATCATACCAATGCTAGTACAGATAAAACCTATAATTAGCTAGCAACCTAATAGTTGGTACTTGTTAAAATCAAGGAGTTCTCATGATTAATTAAAGTAGTCACAATCATTAGTTGCAAAGGTTGTTTTAGTTATCCAAAACAAATCAACAGGTTCAATCAGGTTTTCCAGCAAATTTGCCAATAAAAAAGAATTTCGTTTTTAAAGCAAAGAAAAGCAATTGTCAACATCACTAAACAAAAAAAAAATCTCCAAAAAGTGAATCACAATTAATAATTCAAAATATCACTAAGTAGAAATCAACTAAAGTAAAATTTATTCACCTGACGTGTATAGAAAGTAGCAAATAAACATCTGGTATTTGACAATCCAACTCACGAGTCTATATAACAACTTATCAGTAGTTATAGTATTAACCAGATGCTGGCTGAGAAATCGCCCATACGTAAACAACATAGCAGTGAAAAAGAAATGCCTGCAAGAATAATGAAACAAAATAAGAAACAGAAGTAGTACTCCTAGATCCAGTGGATATGCATATCTAACCAATTGGCAAGGTTGTAAAGAATATGAAATATATTGAACCAAGAATAACCACAACAGGCAGGTAAAGTACCAATTCAAAAGCCTAAATCCTGGAAGCTGTCTATCTTCGTTAGCTCTTCTAAGCAGATTAAACAGCTCTCTTGCCATAAAGATCTGGATGACTACAACCATTGCCCAAATGTAGAGGTGGCCCATGTAGATGATAACAATGAAACCCCCTATCATCCAAATCGATGAATATGTTCGAACAAGCATCGACTTGTATTTGTTTTGGTCATTGATAAGAAAATGAGAACCATCAGATTTTGGGGCATCAGCAAGAACCTGGAAAGAAAACTTTACAATTTCTGGTCATATAACAGTTAAAAACCATATATAACCAAACATCACTATTTGAAACACCATCAACAAGGGTGAAGGAATAAGGCCCCCCACAATACATACATAACGTTCCACTGGTTCAATGAAAAGCACTTTCAATTGAGGCTAGCAAACTATGGGCATGCTATCAACTAAGAAAATAAAAGAGGTAGGCTTATCACAAAATTCCCAAAAATTATTCTATAAAAGCTCACCTCATTTGTACGTTTACGGTGACGAAGCCTACCAGTAGACTGTGTGGGATGATCACTAACAGGATTTTCCTTATGCATTATGGTCAGATGTTCTATCTGTAAATTTACACCGTAAATAGATGTGAAAACAGGTTCAACACAAGATCACCATACAACTAAATAAGAAGAGTTTTAAACATGCATTAGCCATTCATCATGAAGAAGCAGGAAAAACTTCGAAAAATAAATATACTACGAATGGCCTACCACACTGCGCTGGATTCACAGAGAAAAGCCCCACGCCGGATTAAATTACAAAAGTGGGAATCCGACATGGTCTGGGCTCCATTCGCTGAGCAACACTATAAGGTCCCCCTTCTCCCCGACTACAGGGGGAAGGCAGAGCACAGGAGGAAGGAACCTCAAAGAAAGAAGATGAGAAAGATTTGGAAAGTCCCTCCGAGGTGGTCGAAGCCCTCGCTGTCGTCACTGGAGACGGATCGCAGGGCGGGTCGCTTCCGAACAAGCTTCCTCTTCCCCTGTCTGCAATCCCGACTTCACCCGACGCCTTGCCGATTTCTTCTCCTCCACCGTCAGAAGCAATCCCACGCCTTCGCTGCTTCTCGAGCACCAGCGACACCGAAGGAAGTCAATTAGGGATTGTTAGAAACATTTGAACACGGCTTCTTAAAAGCTACCCGCTCCACCTATCTTGACCCGCGCCGACAACACTGACACACGTCGATCTGCCAACCCGCGACAACACGGAAACCCGCGACAACACGCGACGAAAGACGTCGACTCTACAAAACCGCGCATACCCAAATCGACCCACATTGACCCGATTCATTTTGCGTCGGCCCCAAAGCTGACCCATTGCGACCCATGTCGACTCGCGCTCGCCCAGACGACTGCCGTCACTCCCACCATTTCTCCGCCGATTCGGAGATGCGCAACCTTCCGGCAGATTAGCCACCGGTGTGGCCCATTTGCCGTCAATCCAGACAACTAGCCACCGATCTAGCCGATTCGATGCCGATCCGACCAAATCACCGCCGCTCGATTAATTCATCGGCCCTCCAATCCCGATTAAGTTGCCACTCATTCCAACCAAATTATCACCACATCCAACCACGTCTCAACGACAACCATATCGCATTCTACATCATTAAAAAATCCTTTCATAGCATGACATATCCACAATTTCTCAAATCAAAGGCTCGTAACCAAAATTTCATCATACCTAAAGGTATGCTCCAATCTTCTCCCAAACAAATTTAGAAATTTTGACTATTCATACTTATTCATCATGGCACAGACTCTTTGTTTAAAACAAATAAGAAAGCTAAAATGTAAAACAAAGATGAAATCGAATTCATTCCCAATAAGGAAATATCTGATAATTACAACTAAGAGACAATGAAGATTCTTACACCTAATCTCAAATTTCATAGACTTCAGAATCTTTTCAACTGTCTATTGATAATATTTTTGTTTATTTCAATAACAAATAGAACATTTCACAAGTTTTCTTTTCACTCTTCTCATATTCATAAAAAAACAAATTAAAACAAGCTTGAACACCTTACCAAAGAAAAACTTACAAAATATACCAAACATCTCTTCTTCTAATGCACATCTCTTCACAATATCCTACCAATCCATCCGTACCTTATGACGCAAGACTTTCCAATTAGCATCCAACTGAAACTCTCTTTTATTCTCGACCCGATCTTGTAATGTCATGAGCTCCTACTTTTGATCAAAAATACCCATATCCCCTTAACGATGAGTCTCAAATGTTTTGACAACATAGATATAACCTAAATATCATAGAAAAGATTTTTTTTTTTACTAAAGAATTCCTTTTGACCCTTCTATCTCTTAAACTTCAATTGTCTAACTCCATTTTCCACTATGATAATTCAGATCCTTATGTTTTTAAATAAACTACATTCAATTGATATGTGCTAAAAAAAATTTCCAAGTTAAACATGATATGCAAAACAAATATCAAAACCTCAGAACAATAATACTACATGAAGTCAATCGACATGTGCTAAAAAAATTTTCAAGTTAAATTAGATACTCAAGACAATATCAAAACCACAAAACACTAATACAAATAGAGACATAGATATGAAGTACCCATTGAGTTTATTTGCTTTTAATTTAATATATCATTAATAGATATGATAATTTTCCACCTTATTTGTCCTTAAAAGAAAATAGTAAAAAAAAACTTTCAAACAACATTTAATGAAAATAGTAGAATACGATATATTGTAAAAAAAAATATGGGTTATATGCACAAACATGAAGCTAATAATTTTCAAACAAAATAAACACAAAAGATTTTGTTATAGCTTGAAAAAAATAAACTAAATAATACAAAAAAAGGGTCAAAACTATACAAAGAACATATAAAACTTAGATAAACTATGAAGAGATGCTCTTTATGCATAAGACCACAAGAGGAATCCAAGACGTAAAAATAAAATATTAGAGTTGTTGATAATCTTAATGCCTAACCAAGCAAATAGATATGCAAATTTTGAGTGGCTTCAAAAGAGATTATGAATAGCAAGAAAAGATGAAGCACATACAAAAAAAGAAGCTATTTGCAAGTTTCAAAAAGATAAGAGCAAAATAATAAGAGGAAAAAAAATAAAGCTTCATGCCAAGTAATCACTTGTCCTAAAGTATACTATCCAACATGAAGTTAATAAGAAATGAATGCATGTGATTCCCTAATGTCACTAAAAGAAAAAGAATCATAATAGGATTCATTGTTGTAAACGAGTTTAGATTATTTAAGTAGGTTAAGCTTCGTACAAAAGTGTATAACACAAGAAATGGTAAAGATAAAGAATGTCAAAATATTACAACAAATAAACATGCCTATTTGCCAAAGCTTTTAATCACTTTTAGCAGCTACAATCTTCACTTCAACTCTTTAATCCCTTAATTATTCTCTCTTGACAAACCCAAACATTCTTAATCTTACACAAGTATATTAAAATTTAATTCAATGAAAAATAGTTTATTTAAAGATTATTTCCTAATTATATTGCCCCAATTTTATTTAAATGCTTTTGCCAAAGTTATTCAATAGTATCTAATTGATATTTTTTATATAAGTGTTTGCATTTATGAATACTTAATTAATAGTGTTCATCTTCATTATTAACGCCTCAATAAACTTAAAAAAAACTTAATATTATTGCAAAATATCTTGCTGATTTTTTCCATATGAGCATAGAATGGTATAAATATCTCATTTATATCACTCATTCTCATTATTAATGCTGTATTTAAGTTAATACAAATCACTTTTGGCAATTATTAACCATATTTTGTCTTTGTTTAAAACGAGTTAAGTTAGCATGCATATATGATGAAGCTCAAGTTAACATGCATACATCCCCCTCGAGTTAGCATGAATACTCAATCTAGCTGCAGAGAGAATAAAAGAGTAGCTAAAGCCTTTGTAAAAAAAATATGCTAATTGTTCGTCCTTAGACATAAATAGCGATAATTCTTTTTAGCATAACAACATTTCTGAGGACATGACTTACTTGATATGTTTTAACTTCTATGAAAATAAGATAGCTTGCACCATGCATGACTTAAATATTCAATGCATGTTTTCAACTTGAGCATAAAAATGCTGATTGATATGTCCTAGGAATAGAAATAATGAACAAAGACAACACAAAGCTACAAAACAATGAGCCAAATGGTCAAGCGAGAAAAAAGACTACATCAAGTGATGACTATTACGTATTCCCTAAGGACATTGATAAATGTAGACCAAGGGTAATAAATAGATGATCGTCCGAATATTGCAAATTGTTTTGTAGAATATCAAAGTGAGGCTGTCATAACTGACAAATAAACATACAAAATAGAATAAAGTAAAGAGGCAACAAGTGGAAGTGGAACACAAGTAACAATGCTTATAAATGAGGAGATAAAAATATTGTAAAGGCATAATTTATGAAATTAAACACTCATGAAAAATGATTGTTTGAAAGATCATAATGGCAATAACATTTTTTGTTTGAGACTAACCTAAGAAGAAGTTTTTTAATGTGTGCAAATGAAGTTCATCTTGTTTAGGGCCAAAAAAATGGATAAAACATACACAACAAAATACCAAAGGAGACAAGGAAAAATTGAACTTGTTTGCAAAAAAAAAAAAAGATGAGAATGTATCCCTATTTAGACTAAGGATCCAATTGATTAAGGTACATATCATAGAAACCATACTTTCCTATGACCTACTATGGAATATTCATATTGAACACTAAGTAAAGGAAAAATCAAGGAGATATCAAAGTTTACATTTGGACCAATTATTTTGTTGGGAGGTACATAAGCAACACGATGAATACTTTCATTTTCAACATGTAAGGAATGAATTGAGGATTGCAATATTATGGTGAATTATTGGATCAAACAACTTTAAGAGTAAAAAATCAAGCCATTATTACTTTATAGGAAATTTAGAACACCAAAGATTTATGATCATCACTTTAACAAGTATATCCAAGTGACTCTAATGTAATCATTAATAAAGGAGACAAAATGACTAAATCTTCGATCAATTAAGATAGAATTTGAACCTCATACATGTAAGTGTACTAAATCAGAAGCAAACAAACTTCAAGACAAAGTGCAATAAGGGAGATGGAGATGGTATATTTTCCATTATCACAAGTTTCACACAAAACTTTAATATTAAGGAAGAAAGATAAGAGAATACCTGAAGACATTGAAGAAGAGGAGGACAAAAGACAGCACATTGATCAAAAGAGGAATAGATGTAGTAATGGAGAACCTAAAAAATGCATTATGGGAGAAATAACAACTACAAACGTGATAAATGACAAATTAACTGAAAGATAGAATGCAAGACTTTATATACAGCTATAGAGAATGAAAAATAGATTGCCCCATCTCAAAAAACGAAGAGAAAAAACCATCAATAATGATGACAAGGGGGTGGACCGATGTGTAAGAAAGGGAAACAATACCAAGTTATCTATCATGTGGAATGATACACCAAAATATATGACCCAAGATGTACCAAAATGAGCAATTGCAACAAAACTAATCATTAAAACCACACAATAGGAATAAGTCATTTTTGTTAGAAAATAATGATGGTTCAAATTGAAAGTTAATAAAATAAAGAGCAATGAGAACATGCAAAACAATAAGAGGGCATCCAAAAACAACTACACGATAGTCACATAAATGAATATTTTCATGATAGTGCTAACAAGTGCAAAGAATTGTAACTATGACAATGTCAAACACCCAAGCCATGATTACCACAACCTCATTTAGTGCTAACAACAAGAATAGTATAATCAATACCAAAAGAGGAAAAAACCTCAATGATCTGAAGAAAATGTGAGAAAAACTTAGCCACAAGAAACTATTGTTTTTGCTAAAGGGTATCAATATTAAAAAATTTCATCAAACTTGCCTCTCTACATTCTTTAATAATCTTAAATAGATATCTCATCTTATTGTAAAGAGATGATGTCAAAATAGATAGAGTAAACAAGTAGATGATCTTGTGTTGGAAGTATATGGAGCATAAAAGACTCATAATTTTTGCAATCTCCTAAAACATCACTGCAATTCTAATGATAGATTCAAAACAATTAAGCATTCATTTGAGAATCGTAATCAAAGTTCTAACAATTGGTATATATGGTGGTATCCATTTGTTTGAAAGTAAAAAAGTTTAGAAGATAAAGCTTCTCATGAGACTCACTAAAAGGGAAATACTCAAGGCCATAAGAGATAATTGGTTCATCAAGTTTAATAACAATACCAATATTTAAGGATGATTTACTTCAAAGTGAAGGGAGGAGGATGGTATAAATGAATACCACCAAAAAATAGGATAAAGAAACTAATCATAAATAAAGTAACCACTTTCAAGCAAAAGTATAAGTGTTAGCACGATCATGCAAATGAGAAGTCAACAAGGCATGAAAGGAGTCGCAATTAATGAGATACACAACAAGAGTAGGCAAGATGAGCATGTGTATGCAGTAAGTGCAACACATGGTGCAATGTAACAAAGTGTGTAAATAAGATAGATGTCATCACAATAAAATATTCAATGACTTCAATTTCACGAATTATTGTGAGGTACAAGTAACCTTTAAAGTTGGTGATGATTTTTTTTTGGGGAAGAACCAGTTGTTGGATGGTACAATATCTCAATAATAAGGGTTCTTTGAGTGGTTGACAATCTTGTGGAGCAATGGAGAGTGCAATGCAAAGGGAATCTCAAGGGTGATGAGAAAAAGAGGAGATATTGTCAAGGGCAATGGGAATGATGGATGCCACTTTGAAGGAGATGGGGTCTTGAGAGGGCAAGGGAAAGAGAAGGGCTGCTTTCAAGAAATACAAAGAAGGGGAAAGAGGAAAAAGTTAATGCCACAAGAAGAAGGGTAAAGATCGGGTTTCAATGGCTAAGCCTAATTAAGCTATGATACCATGTTGAAGGCAGAGAAATATTTCTTATAAACTAAGAAGAGTGCATATAATTAAACAAATAAAGCACATACAAAAGATTCAAACAAGGAGATATTTCTAATAAAAAAATATATTACATAATGAAGAACAAATATTTTTACAACTAACTTTCCAATCTGAACAATAACAATCCTAACATAATTCTCGGTTTTCATTCACACAAGTTCTTATTTTATGGAAGACACTTTTTCTTCAACATCTTTATCCTTAAATTGCAATTACCACAAATTGCCATATCTGATTCTTTATTTACCATATTTAGTATTTAAATGAACCTTTCTCTTGGGAAAACAGTCACACCATGGGTTTTTCCACCTAAACTGTAACCTTTCTGTAGCGTAAATACACCAAATATATCAAACGTCTCAACTAACACGCTTCATCTGCTCAAAGTAACAACTCTACATCCAGTAAACACAGATCAAAGTAAATTGTACCAAAAACAGAGGAAATTCAAGAATATAAAACTCATGCCTTACGGCCTACATAACTTCAAGAAAAACTCACAAAAGATGCAGTATGCCCCTCGGCTTCTTCATCCAGAGAATGGATGAATCAAGTCGAAGTGGGGATCCAACATGCCAACGAGGTTCTCGGGCTTCAATCTCCGTCTGAAGACAACTAACACCTAAGTGTCATGCGCCAGGCCTCCAGCGTTGAGACGTCTGGCTGGCAGATCACCGAAGCAGCGTTAAAAATTGAACCCTATCGAAAGGCGGCGGGGGAACTTTTTGATTTTGATAAATAATATTCTAATAAAGCAACAATATATAAAAGCAATTTGCAATTTTTTATTGTACTTGTTAATCAAAAAATAATTTATAAAATATCAAATCAGAACTAAGCTTTGACTTGACTGATAACATTACATTATTAATGTATGATTTATTATATTATTAAAATCTGTTATATTCTTATTCCTTGAAAAATAAATTTCATTGCTTAGATTATTAATATTTTTTTATTTTTTATTTTTTTATTTTTTTCGAGGACCTAATTCTGCTGAGTAGCGTTTCTTGTCTCTTATTTGTATAATTCCTAATTTTGATTATGTTATAAATTTTCGAAATATTGTCTAATAATTCAGATGTATTATTTTATTTATTATATAGCTTATATTTCTTGTATATGTATTATATTTAGTGTAAATTAAAAAAATAGTTCAGTATTTTTAAAAATACTTTTAATATAAAAAATAGCTCCCTTGTTTATCATTTTCATATAAAAATAACATTAACCTACACCAACAAAAAATTTAAACATTCAAAAACATAATAATAAACTATCATTTTTAAAAAAAAATTGATTCATAAATAATTAATCAAAAACATATTACAGTCACATCTTTTAATCAAAGAATAATAACAAAATTCTATTTTTAATCACATAATTCATACTTTTAAAACTACAAAATTAGTGTTAAACGAAACTTGTAAAATAAAACTAAAACAATTAACTGGGCAAACATAAGTTTTATGAAATGTTATTCTAAAGAAAGAGTTGATTATAATTTGAGTTTTGATTTTGATTTTTGTCTTAAAAAACAATTTATAATTTTAATAACAATTTAGCATTGACTTTCAATCATAGAGGGCAATGAGGATGTCTAGTTGGGATAAGTTTTTTTTGGGTTTTTTATTTGTTACAAAAAAAATTTTTTAATGAAAGTGTATTTGTATTAGTTTGTTTTGTAAATTTTTTATTAAAAAAAATATATTTTTTATAATTTTTATGCAATTTTATTTTTCTACACATTTTGATTCATCTTATTAATTTTTGTTATTAGTTTTTTGAAGAATTTTGTTATAAAGATCATAGTTTGATATTAAATTATAAATCTTTTGTAAAGACAAATATTTGTATGTATATATTTGTGACTGCTTATGACAATTGAGAAGCAAATAAAAATATAACATTCGTATGAGATAACAGATGATACGAGAAATAGTCATTCAAGTTGTTAGAAACCTTTTTAGTTATTGTTTAACTTCTTTTGTAAATGATAAGAGAGAGAGAAATAATAACTCCTACAAAGATAAAGCACCAACCAATTGTGGTTCGTCTATTTTGAAGAGAAGATGGCTAACATCAAGAGCCAAATAAAAAAGATCATACGGAGATGGAAGTGATGACCAACTTTATCTTATAACTTTAGGTGATAACACTGTGGTGAAGCCTTTTAAGGATGATACACATATTAATATCGCAACTTGGCAGACAAAGAACTAAGGAGAAAGCATTATAAAGAAGACTAAGAATCATTTAAATTCGATAAATAAAATTGGCCTTTGAATATGATCTATTTTTTGTGAGACGTTAAACTAAAACAAGTAATAATATGAAAGGCCTATGACCACAAGAATTTGACATAAAAAAACATCAATATTTCAAATAATAACAAGAAAATGTTTCTCTCTCACTTCTTTCTCTCTTCATCGTTTTCAAAAAATCGAATCATATATGAAAAATATTAAGCTATTAGCCCTTATATAATTAATTTAATGGTAACAAAATCATTTTATTTGTGAGATAACATTTTTTCTTTTAAGTGTTTTTTAAATCACACCTCTTAAGTTTTCTTTATCAAATATTTAGAAGGCATTGATTTACATTTTCATATGCTCATTGGTAATATGTTTGGAGAAACTGTAATAAACTCAGATGTGAAGACTAAGTATTGTTAGTTATAGTGCAATTGGGAACATGTAATTATCATTCAAGTATACTCTATTATGCATTATTTATTTGTTTTATATTATAAACCTATTATGAGGAACATAATATATCATAAACAAATAAATCTAATCATCTCTCTAGGTTGTTAGACCACACAACAAATGACTTTAATCATAAGGTTAAATGTTAATATTACCAAACATTCGATAATTGTAAGGTCTTGTGACGTAATGTGAAGGTTTTATTTACTCATTTTTGTAAAAAAAATTAAGATTATTAACATATTTTTTTGTATTTAGTGGTGAACAAAGATCTCATATTTGAGATCAAATCTCCCAAAAAATCTCATATATTATTTTGCCACACTTCTTATACAACAAATTTTTAATATTAAATAATAACTTAAAAAATTTAAAAGTAATTGCAATTTAAGTTTTCTATCGAATTTATACTTTTGTTTTATATAGATTTTATAAAAAAAAATTACAATTTCTCTCTCTCTCTTAGGTAGATATTCTAACGTTCCATTTCTAACAATAGCACATCACATCTCCTCTATTCTCCCACTTCAACAATAGATATTAATGTCTACCATTGCATCGGCAACACTTTCAAATCCAATGTAAAATTGTATATATACATCATTCTCATCAATAAACACAAAAAATACCTGTTCAAAATTCATCTTTTCAGCAAAAAAGGTATCGCAAAAATCAAATTTTTTTCACTTTACAATGAAGTCACTCCCTCTCTCCATCAGTTCACTCCTCATCAATTGCATGATCACTCTCATAAGTGTCTTCCTGCAGATCATTGCTGTGTGAAGTCCAAAGAAACATAATCCACAAGCTGGACTGAGCCACAATTTCACCAAGAAACATGGAAGAATGAAATCTTCCCCATTCCAACATGAGAGATGCTTCCCCCTTGAAGCTATGGAGGAGAGTGTTCTGATGTCCCTTGTAGACATTCTTACTTCGATAAGAAGGTAACTTCTATACTTACTTTTCTGATACATCACATCTAATCTAGGTAACACCCAGTCTTTACAAAAGGAACTAAGAAATATGAAAAAGCTGGCTTCAATTCGAGTTCCTATCAGCAAATAGCCAAGTTTGAAGCAGTTAGAATGGATTCTTTGGATTGCAGCCCTGGGAAGTGACCAATGTCATGGCCGGCAACTGATCTAAATGTCTCATGCAAACCTACAGCAAACTCTTCTGGACGAGTTCCACCGCTTTGGAAGTAATCCGCTAGATGATTGCCAAGCGAAGTTCCGCTTAAAGCAGCAGCTTCCATGCATGAACCAAGCAACCAGTCTCCACAAATGCCTGCACGTCCATAGGGATCAAAGATGCAGTGAACCCCAAGCGTATTGGTGGGCAGAGCTGCACCCCATAGTTGAAGACGAGTATAAAATGGTCGAGGCAGCGTTCCCCTGGACAATCCAAGAGCAGCCTCGACACCCTCAAGCATCTCCATCTTCACCTTCTCTGCCGTGACAGAAGGGATGTTTTCCTGGGGAACTTTGTTGCGTTTCCCATAGCCTGCCGTGCTAAAGAAGGTCCAGCATTCAGGAACACGAGGGCCAGCATGGAGAGGAAGAAGCTTACTTGTGTTATTCGCCATCCAAGAAACGGAATCAACGCCCTTCACAAAAGCTCCTTCCACTGCACCGAGAGCTCCATCACGCGGAACTGGAAGTGGGTCTTTGAATGCTGCGAGAAGTGCCCAGATAGAACTCAGCTCAAGGCCCTTCATCTGCCTGTAAAGAAGAGGCAGGCCGGAAGAAGAGAGCAGCCGATTTGCGCATTTTCCATTGTGCGCAATAACAATTGCATCAAATGCGCCGCGGGGCTTTTCCCTCTCACTCAAGTGCCACATCCCATTGCAAGGTTCGAGCTTGCTAATCCAGCAAGGCCGAGTGATCTCAACTAGCCCGGAAAACTTCTGAAGGGAATCCGCGAGCGGACGCATACCTTTTGCACCGATGTATTTGACGCAAGAACTCGGGAGTGGGGTGAAATGGCCTCCGGCTTCTAGTTCCCCAATCAAGCCCTTCCATTCGCGAACCAGCCCATCTGCCAACCATTTGTCCACCAGCTTTTGGAATCGTTCATCGGTTGCAGTAAAGAACTGTGCTGCGTGGTCAAATACCAACTGCTGCTGAGATTCGAAAACCTCCCTCGTCCCCATCCGACCTCCCAGGCCATGGATACCGGTGTCGAACACGGTGGACCTGATGCCCCTCTCCTCGAGGGCTGCAGCGCAGAGTAGGCCCGAGAGGCCGCCGCCGATGATGGCGACGGTGGGTTCCCCAGTTAAAGGGGTCGTGAAGGAAACCTGCTCCTGGGAGAAGCTCTTCTTGATGGCCGACCTCCGGGAGCTTCTATAAGAATTCGATTTTCTTGGAGCAGGGCTCTTCGCATTGCGGGAAACGCCTCCGCCGCGGCTTTCCATGGATCTTCCCTTCGCGGTGAACAGTAGGGTTAGGTTTCCAGAAAGCTTACGACTTTTGCGAACGTAAGGGGCAGAATTCTTGAAGGGTTCGAAGGCAAGGAGGACAACTGGAGCAAGTGCAGCCATTGGTAGGGAATTTTAGATCAGCAAAGATACCAGGTCAGGAACAAGTGGGCAGGTGAACTAGAAGAACGATGAGGTTGAGATCACAACGCGATCCGCTATCAGGGCAAAACACACCTAGCGAAGGGAGGAAGTTCTTATAAACAATTTACAATGTTAATATCGCTAGCAATGATATTTTTCAAATTATAATTAAAATACAATGTCATATATAAAGTTTTAATAAAGGTCATAATTTTCTGAATTTGATTTAAAAATATAATTACAATAAAATAATGGCATAAAAATTTATTAAAATTAGAGAAATAAATTAGGAACTTTTTCTTTTAAGTTAGGGATCAAAATAATTAATGAACAACTAATTAGATTTCTGATGACATAAAAGTTGATTTGTATAATAAAATTTTATAACAATTTTATCATCTTAGTCTTTAGTAAGCAATGCCTTGAAAATGTATGTGATTTATTTTATTAACTATTTTTTTATTTTTTGGATTTTATTTAAATTTCATAAAAATCACTTATAGAAAGTGGAGGATGACATTAAAAAGAGAGATAATTTTTAAAAATAATATTACATACTATCACAAACACAATAATACTATTTTTATGAAATTCATGAATGAATCAGTTTTAAAATGAATACTAAAATAGAGTAAAAAAATATAGGAGAAATAGCCATAAAAAAAGACTAGGTCTATAAGGTGCTTTAATTCACGAATTCAACAACGTTTGATGAGGTAAGTTATTCATCCCTTTTCTGTTTTTATTGTACTAAGTAGACACTCATTACGTTGTTGTAAGGAGAGAAGAACTAATTGTATATGAAAGGACTACATTTTGTCAAGGGGAGTGATAGAATTTTGAGAGAGAAGTGATGATTGTGTTGCAAGTGTAGAAGAAAGAAAAAGCAAATGCGAGGGGTGGCCCATTTGGGTTGTGACAAAATTAAAACAATTCTTCAGAGCATTGGATTAACATTCATAGGTGCCACTCTAGTGTAAGATGATTATTGAAATAGTTCAAGCGAACTTTGACTTGAATGGTTTCCTAAATAGAAAATAAAATAAATAAAAATAAAGACAAAATATACGAAAATAAAAATAAAGAAAAATAAATTCGAATATTATAATGCTTTATTAGTGCTTTTATAATATATTCATTAATATACTTTATCAAATTTATTTATATCATACACATAATTTATAATAATTATAACATAAATCTCACACGATAATTTTTGAAAAATCATATTTTATCAAATAATTAAATTATAACTATAACATTATTCACAAGTAAAATATAAGTTACAAAACTAATATATTAATATTTAGAATGTTTTAATTAGATGCTTTAAAAAACTCTCATTTAGATTATTAAAACATTTAAAATTAACTTAACATTGTATATACAATATTCAAGTGAAAATTGACGATATCAAAATCCCTAATATTTGATTTTTAATTCACAAAATCTTCAACTTATTAATCATAAACATGAACCCAAGGTTCTTGCCTTACAAACTTTTCTTTGAACCATTGTTTAAGGAGACCATCATTTTTTTTTTTTTTTTGTTCTTTTTTCCCAACTTTAAGTATGGCTAACTTAGACTTGCATTAAAAAATTTCATAGTTATAATGTTTTTATTTCAATGTCAAATAATGAAATTCTACCAGATAATTCCTATTTATTTTAATTTTTTTAAAAGCTTTATTTTAACTGCAATATTCATCTTGAACAGAACCTTCTACCAATGACTTTGTAGTAGTAGATTCAAGAAGAGAACAATTTTTTTTAATTAGGAATACAAAATGAAGGAAATTTAATATATATAATATATATATATATATATATATATATATATATATATATATATATATATATATATATATATATATATATATATAAGACCATTTAAAATTCAAAATTAATGTTAAAAAGCATAAATTTACTAAATCTTAACTTTTTTTATCAAAAATATAAAAAACTTTATTAATTATTTTATAACACAAACATTTCCTTAAACACTTAATCAATAACAAATTTGTCAAGTAAATTTTTTTAATAATACTTAATAATATAATTTTTTTAAATCATTTAAAAATTATCTTAATATTTAACCATATCAAACACAACAATATATCTGTTAAAACCCAACTTAGAAAAACCAAGAGTGACAAAATTATAAATATACAAGATTGAAAACAAAATCAATCATTAAATGTCACTCATTTGAAGAAAACAAACAAAACCAAGTCATTATCACTAAGCTTATTGGCTTGCAATGAGGAAGATAACTCAAGTTTCAGTGTTTCTAAGCAAAGAATATCTCCAACACATTTATTGGATAAAACACGAGATCAACAAAAACAACACAATAGTTAAGTCATTAAACCCCAAATTAGACAACAGAAGAATGACAAAAATAATAAATATATAAAACTGAAACCAAAATTAAAAAAGCTTATTGACATCCAAATATATAACACCAACAAACAAAGGACAACCACTTGAAAAAAACCAACAAAACAAATCATTGTAAGAAAACTAATTGACATGCAAAGAACATCAAGTTCCAATGTTTCTAATAAAAAAATATCTCATATGCAATCATTTGATAAAATACGCCAAAAAGACAACATAAAAAGAAATTAAACCCACCACCCAAGGGTGACAAAATTATAAACAAGTTCATTGGGCAACATCTAGATATATAACACCAACAAAATCTCCTTAACAAAAGACAATCCCTTGGAGAAAACCAACAAAACAAGTCATTGTCACAAAACTAAATAGATAAGCAAAGAGTAAAGGAACTCAAGTCCCACATTTGTTCAAAGCAAGAATATTTCATACATATTAATTTGATAAAACACGAGATCGACAAAAAAAAAAACGGATGTGCCAACGGAATAAACACGGATGGAGAAGCATGGCATCAACGAAGCCTCCTGGCTTCCCTTTCAGACTCAAGGAGGGTGAGGATGTCTCCCTCCCGCACTGGTCCCTTCACATTTCTCATGATAAAACGGTTTGGATCATCAATAAATTTGACCCTGACCTGAGTAACCTGACCCCTTGAACCGGTTCGACCAATCACTTTCACCACAACTGCAAGCTTCACCTGAGAGTCCATGTTCTGAAAGCAAGACCAAAAGAAGAGCACCTGTAGTTCTCAACAAAAACTTTTGAATAATAAAAGAAATCTACAGTAATACGATTCACCTTGCAAAGTAAATATGAATAAGAAATTATATGAATTCACAAGTTCAATATCAAGTGAAGCCATCTGTTACTAATACTTCCAAGGATAACATTAAACACAAATGTCCTAATAGAGAGGATCGCATTGCAAAAATGATGTCAAAACCGAAACCAAGGTCAACTCATCAACAACCAAGGGTTGAGTCTATAAACCTCATAATAGGTTCCTAAAGATTGAACCAACTAGGGATCAACCATATTTGACCAGCATAGGAGATAGGATGGCACAAATTTTCTCCTCGATGACCTCCATTCCCTTATTATCCTAAATTTCTCAAACAAACATCTTCTGTTGTACCATAACCTTTGATGACCCCATTGCCAATGAAATTGATTCACACTTTTTACATGCCTACTCTTATTCCACACTAAACACCCTAGTTTGTTGTTATGATCTTCTCCTCCCCACCATAACCCTAGAGCGGTGTTGTGATTGGATTCTTCTGACATTGGCACCTTCTGATCAGCCAAAGATAATCAAAGGATACCACCACATCCATAAGAGATAGTCAGGGAACAATGTCACATCCATAACAGATTAGTTCCCTTTCAATCTTCTACTTCAAAATCCTAAAGCAAGGACATCATCAACATAGTTGCTATTATTGCCTAAAATTGTAATGTGGCTTCTTCCTCCCTCTTAAGAAGGTATTCCTGATCTATTATTATAGTTTGTTTTAGCCTTAACAAATTGCTAATTGATAAATAGCATTTGTTAGTATTGATGATGATCACTTAGGTGATGTTTGTTATTTGATTCTTAAATTCCATAATCTGATAGATCCCAAACTTATTAGGTAAAATGACCATGTTAATCAATAATAACATTTTTTTATTCAATTTATCAATCTAAATGGAATTTGTGTTTAACTTAAATTTTACATTTAGTTATTTGAATTGAGCTTCTACTTAGTGGATTAAAGGAGTTCAATAATGAGTTTTATAGTTCATAATGGTCTCATAACTCCAAAAGGATAGGCAAAAAATTCATTGTTAGGCTTCCCTCTAACCAACTCCACAAGTTAATTCAAGCTGTAGTTTCATTCATACATAACAAAAATTATAATAATTATGTTTGCATTGTTCTCTTTACTTGTCATCCATAAACATATTATATGATAATGTATGGGTTACTTTATCTTGTTAAAAATTTAATTTATTCTATTAGCAATATTCACATGTTATTATTACATCAAATATATAACATATTAACAAGTGTCAATACACATATATTTGATTAGAGATATTTTTGATCATATTGAAATATTATAGAGTATAAGTTACCTTACAATTAGCACTTTGTTTAATTATTTCTTATATATATGGGATCATTTTTCCATAATCAACATGTTTTATAAGCCTTGTGAACAGATTGCAATAATCTTAGTTTAGATGAGTTTTTGTTTGCATTATGATGCTTCTTTTCATGCTTTAGTTATATTCTCTTTGTTTTGCATGTTTTGTTTTTCAAATATATGAGCCAATGATGGCATAAATGTTTTTATACTAGTTAGTCAATTATACTTAGACCAATGATGCATATTTGTACTATTCTTAATGATAATGATGTTGACCATTTAGGTAAATGCATAACTATATGAATGGTAGGGTGATGATAAGTAACATCATGTTCTTTGTGACATTGAAAACAAAGCCAGCTAACTTGATCAACAAATATGCAAAGTAACAACTCTATTAATTCAAGATTGTGACAATTGTGCTATGGTAAGCTAAATTTGATATACGACATGTAAGTATCCACAAGGGTAATAAGATGAGATGATGGTGATGATATTATTATTATGATGCTCATGCAATAGAAATGTTAAATGTGTGCAAGTTTGATATCATAGGAAATATATTTTTATAATTCTTATTCTCCTTTAGACGTTGATATCATGAAAGTTTAGTGATACATCATGTTGCTTTTATAATTTGTATTCTCTATTTAACAAGATTCTCTTAACTCATTAATATGGACTATTGATTATCAGATATATCTATATTTTGGGGGTTGATTTCAACACAAGGGAGACTTGTTTTTTGACAAGATCCAATATTAATAATTATATTGATACATAATATATTTAATTAACTTATGTTTTGTTTTTGTTTATATTGATTTATTACCAAATAAAAAACAAATAATATTTTAAACATAAAATAAATTTAATATTATGCAAATCTTATAATTTAATTTAGTGTAAATTTTCTCATACATCAATCAACATAAAGAATTTTACTTGACCCAAAAAGGCTTATAAGATTCAATCCAACCTATTTTCAAATTGATCCATAATAAATGGATGAGATACAAGTCAAAGTCATAAAAACATGTTAACAAGCCTAGTTTAGGAAAGAGAAAAAATGATTAGTGTCAAAAGAGCATGAGAAAAAAAGGATGGATATGGAGGTTTATAATTTAAAGTTTAATTTTTCTTAGTTTTACTTTTTAAAATTGTTATTATTTAAATAAAAACTAAAAACTTGGTATAACCAAACCTAATCTTATACTTCAAAACAAATTTAATTTTAAAATTACATGTTAATTCATTTGCTTATTGTTTTATAAAATTATTTTAATATAGGGAAAGATAGTAAACACTATTTCAAATTCTAACAATAGAATTAAGTGAGAATTATTGTCTTAAATTCTAAAAAAATTATATTAACTATTTTTATTTTTAAAAAGTGTTATTATTTCAATAAAAATTCAAAGAATTTGTTTTGAAGTATTAGATTAAGTTGGTCGATGTATTATAAAAATCAGTATGAGTTATAGGTCTACAAGTAACTAAGGGTCTCATCACATTACAACTACATGTCTAGTGCACTAAATCTAGCAAGTATTTTATAAGTTGTTTTCAACAGCCCAAGGCCTCCAAATCACATACCAATTATCATTACCTTTACATAAAGGCTTCCCTTCATATGCTAAAAATTGTTTGACAACTAGAGTAACAATATAAGCAGACAACTCTAAAGAAAGATTTTACCTCTGAGTGTGAAGACTTAACTCTAAGCATGCCAACTAAATCCCTCTCAATTAAACTCGAGGGGCCCCTCTATACTCAAGCTAAAGTATGGGCATAGGAAAATTGTATCTCACTCTTCTAGCTTTATTTCATTTCCTGCACAACAACTCTTGATTTTGGGACAAGAAAATTACAAAGAGTGCATCATGTGTGACACCAACCTTTGATTTTGGGGCAAGATATGGTGGTGGTTCAAAGTAAAGGCTTGCCATTAAATAATCCAATGTGCAAGTGTTGAGCTTTGCTAGTGTTACAAGAAGAGCTTCGAGGGGCTCTAAGTTATAAGAGGCATTCAGTGTTGGCTCCTTAGGAGGAACAACCATGTAAGCTCCAAGTTGCTCCCTCATCATTGAAAGTGTGGAGAGGACTTTCATGAAGCTCACTCTATAATGGTCTTAACTGTCAAGGAAATTTGCACTTTTGCATTAACTCCAAAGGTCACCTCAACAACGATTCATTGGCCCTAAGTGAAGTTTGCATCACAACACAGGCTTAAGCTGCAAAAAGAAGTTCCTACAAAAGCTTGAACAAAAATCCTTGCAATGATGTTCTATATCAACTTGGACTCAAGTATCTTAACTCCAATGAGGCATTATTCCAAAGAACCTAGGCCTTACGCAATTGACCTCTAGCACTTGGGTCTCCAGCATCTGTCCTTGAGTGCTTGGTCTTGAGCAAGGGCCTCAAGGGTTGAGCCTCAAGCACTACTTCGCAGACGCTTGCCATGCAACTACTTCATGGATTGACAATTGAGATTATGTAATAAATTTTTGCAACTTCAATATTATTTCTTTGAAATACAAGTTATTTAGACAAATGAGAAATTTTTAAACTTAAATCAAAATGTCTTAAACTATTTAAAAAATTTGCAAATCTTTTTTAACAACTATGAATGCAAATCAAAAGCTTGTTTTGAATGAAAAAAAAACAATGATGGATGAGAAACCCTTTAGAGAACCTGTGAGACAATTAACTAAAAAATTTTGACATAAATCCACTCCTTATTTTAAGTTAGCTAATATTATTGACAATGATTAAACATGTTTTATGGATAATATAAAAAAATACAAGTGGGTTCATATTCGCCATTGGATTTGGAGCAACACCTTGAAATACAAAAAATAAGTTAGTATAATCTTATCCTCATTAGAGGCTAAAATATATTACAACAGCCTTAGCCATACAATGAAAAAAATTCAAGAAAAATTGCACCAATCTCAATAAAATCCAATAGAAATCTTCTTTGGTGAGAAACCTATGATATCAATGTTGGATATGATCTTACATTTCACAAAAGAACAAAATAGGTAAAACTTTGCCAACATTTTGTACATAAAGTTGTTGCCAAATGGTCAATCGTGATCAAATATTGACTTATAGAAGCTCTCAAGTTGGTAAAGGCTTTACAAAGTTTAAAACTTTCCAAAGGTTACAAATTTTTGTTTATGACTTGTTTTTAAAGATTTTGTATTAAAAAAGATTGTTATAGATTAATCCAAAAAACAAAATCTAAGTAATTTTTTATTTTTTGAATAAGTCAGCCAATGCCAAATAAGATTTGTTAAAATAAAATTTAAAATTTAAATAATTATAAAAACATTTTGTGAAACATCGATTTAAATTTATGTTTATTATTTAAGAATGTTGTAGATGATAACGTATCTTAAGTCTATTTTGAATTAAAAAATTATCTAAATTTTTATTTCTAAGTTCTCTTTTTTTTCCCTTTCCCACAAGTGATTGATCTTCTTGTTCTTCTTTTTCAACAATATTCTCTATTTTAATTTTTCCTCAAACAAACCTTATCTAATAACACTCTAGTGAAGGCCTTTTGATATTCCTCAAGATGGCCCATTTCTGGTCATCATTCAAACACACCTTGACCTGAGATTTCTGTCCCCTCAACCAGATTTTGTCGATTACCTCCTCCACCCTCACATGCTTCACCTCATTGTCCATGCAACACATACACAAGCACCAAAATTTTTGGTAGTTCGACTCAATTTTGATTTGAGTGGTAGACGTACTTCAGACCAACAATGAAGGTTGCGAGCAAAAGTAAGCGCTAATCAAAAGTTGCTAAGACATTTATGAAAAGATTTGGTTTTGAGCATAAACAATGCAATTGCAAATCGTTAATCAAAAGACTAGATAAACACATAAGGTAAGGGATTGTGGTTTGCAAATATGTTTGTGGTGCACAAGTTATTCTCCAAACAGTTTTAAGTCTATTCTACTACAGAAAAAAAAAATCAATTCATGATCAAAAGAACTTTGATCCTTTCCCCATTAGGAATTTCTCAATAACCATTCATTTAAACATCCATAGCTTAAAATGGATTACAATTTCATAAAATATGAAACAGCTGGTGTGACTTCTTGAATTTCAGTCCGAGAATTCAATTTTATATCAGACAAACAGCACCTAATCCCTGAACAACAAGCTTTTAAGGAAATCGATAATGCAAAATTATATTTTTGAGAGATACTATGCCCTTAGAAGATGGAGATCGCAAGGATAATCAAAATTCCGATGTACAAAATTTCATCACTGCTAATTACAATAAAACTATCAAAGGAACATGAGCTATTATCGACGAACCATGTTTGGAAACAATTTAAGGGAAGAATGGTTAGAAACAATTTAAAAGATCCAAATAGACACAAGGTGATATTGAACACAAAGTTCATAAACATTGAAGGCACTTAAAGACGAAAAAAGGATTAAGGTGGAAAGTATTTACCTCAAAACCGAACAAATTTCACTTAAGAAGCCTATGGATCTTCCCCCTCTTAGAGCAATTAGAAGGCCGCCGGATGACTGGGAAAACCCTAGCCGAGTCTTGTGCGGATTTGCGGAAAATAATATTTCAGAGCGAATCGCATATAATTCCCAAAATAAATTACTTAAATACCCGAACCATTTCCGAAAAATTATTTGATATTATAAAAAATATTTTAATCAACCTTTTTTTAATGATATCAAAACATTAAGATATCGTGCAATTTGTTGATTATAAAAAGTGAAATAACAAAAAGCAAGCAAAAATAATATATATAAATTTTAGTTATATATATAAGGTACAAATTAGAAAAAATTTCTCTTAAAAAGCTTTGCATAAAAACTCATTTTCACTAAATAATTATAATAAAAGTTAGTTTTTCATAATATTAATCTACCTTCTTTCAAAACTCACTTTCAAAAACAATAGTGGTTTTAATAATTGTTCTTTATGACAATATTAAATAAGAAAATATTTATATATTCATTTTGAATGTTATGCTTGAATCGCAATATACCAAATTTATTTTTTGTTTCATTTAGATATTTCAATTTTACTATTTTTCAATTGCTACAATTTAAATAACTCGAACAAAAGAAAAAGAAAAAAATTCAAATAAAATATAATTTTTATCATATATTATATCAATGTAATATTATATGAAAATATTTTATTCTATATTAACAAAGATTAAAAATATTCTATTTATTAAACTTTTATTTGAAAAACTTTATTCAAAATTTTTTATTATAAAATAACAAAAAAAATCCTCTTATTCATATAAAAAAAATTTTAAAAATTTTTTACATTAATGTTTTTTAAATGCCTTTTTAAACCATGGTACCAAGTGAGTTTTGAATGAGACTTTTTTTTTAAAAAAAAATACACTTCTTGCAATTAAATATGATTTTGTTATATAAAGCTCTTCTATTTGGAAAGTGAGCTTACCTAGAGTTATTGAGTTTGGATCCTTGAAGCTTATTCGATATTTAATACTTAAGACATCAATTAAATTAGGCTCACATCTTTCTCAAGTGGTCGATTTATGTCAATATAGACATTCCTTTGTTGATTTCCATTGCTGCCTTCATTAGTGAATCATATAAGGTGAAAGGTGCATAGTGTATTTTAAAAAAAAAAGCACTTTAAAAAAAGTTATTTAAAAAAAAATTATGTTTAGTAATAAAAATTTATTTTTAGAAAAATGTTTGAAGAAATGAAAATAAAAAAATGTTCAACAATCGAGCTTATACTAATAATTCCCTTTTGTCGAAGTTGATAAGAGTAAACTAAGTACAAATTAGTGTTCCAAAGAGACCAAAATCTACAAAAATTATTACAAGAAAAATTGAAAATTTTACAAATTAACAAATACAAAATTCTTACAACTTCGAATACTTAGAATAAGATTAATACAATAAAACTATTGTAGATGTTACTCAGAATACAAAATAATTGAAAAAGAGAGTAATTGAAATAAGAAATTAATAAATTCCTGCAAGCACATTAAAATTTATATTCTCAATTTTGGACTTTGTTTGAGTGTTTTTGAAATTTTCAAGTTGATTCATCAAAATCTAAATGTTGTAAATAATATCTATTTATAGTCTAAACAAAAACATGTCAAAATAACTCCTATAACTTGTACAACTGGCTTTTTCGAAAGCTAATCACTATAGTAAAAGAAAGAAGAATACGAAAAACAGCTACCATTCGATCTAGGTGAACAAAAAAGAGGAACCGTTTGAACAGAATAACAATTAAAGGTTCAAAAATAGTCAAAATGAGATTTTATTTGGATTGTTAGATCCAAATGTTGGATGGATAGTGATGATGCCCAAGGTCATTGTTCATGAAGACAAAGATGCACTTATTTCTTCAATCAAGCTTTTTGGATGAACAAAGGTTAACTGTTCAAAAAGGTCGATTCATGACTGATTGATTGCGAAAAAACGCGATCAAACGACATTGGTTTGCTCTCCTTTGGAAGCAAATAGAGTCGCTTTTTTAGTCCAACATTGCTAGCTAGTACATGAGCTTAAGCATTTATAATACTTCCACTACACGTATAAGGTAGCCCAATGAATTGATTGTCTCGTGATGCTCTTGGGAGGTCATTTCATAAGAGATTTGCATGCATATTTAAACAAATATCCAATTTAATTACTTAACAATCATGAGCCCGACTTAACTCATTATGCTTAAGCAGAGTTTAAGTGTGGCATCCTGACGCGATTTAACCTAAACCGCTGCAGGATTTGTACCCTGATCAAGATTCAGGCCTGACCCGAATCAGTTTCAACCTGTCTCCTGACCTAGGGATCCCTAAGACCCAGTGTCTAACATTGTGAGCCATTTGGCCTAAGACATTGAGCATGGCCAAGGATGGGGTGGTTGGGTTGAAGAATTTTTTTTCAAATATTTTTTTTATTTATGTTAAAATATTTTTATAATATTTTAAATAAAAGGCTTAATTTTTAATATCAAATTTAACTTAATAAATTTCCAAAAAAAAGAGCTCAAATATATATGAATTATAATTATGATCACAAAAATTATAATTAAAAATAAAATAAAAGTTTAATATGCTAATCATATAAATATTTAAAATATAATCTTTTATGGATTAGTCACTTCACAAAGAGAATTATCCTTGACTCTGACCAATAAGTTGAGTATCAATCTACATTCACTTAAGATGTTATACTCTTTACTCTGACAAATCTAAACTATTGCAATAACACCTTAAGATTAAACTAAAACAATACAAAACTCGAAAAAATATTAATAATATTTAACTTAATTTTGTGATCATCACATAAATAGATACAACACTAAACTTATCTCTATATACCCACAACACTAGGTTAGAATTTTGTTTTCTCATATAACATGAAACCATTGCTCTATATTGCCAACAACTTGTACTGGTAACGACATGGCCTTTGTCATATCATGGCTTAATCTGTGTACTTATGATAACAGTGTCTGATTTTTCTTTCTCATATTAAATAACTATAAGATAAATCATATAGAAAATATTTCACATTCATATTTTTTTTCTTGTGATCTTCTAGATCATCAAGCTTAAATAGTATTTTTTTTATCATTTTTTAAAAATTTTTATTATCATATGTTTTAATTTTATAACATTATATCAATAATGGTAATACATAATCACATAAATTAGAATGTATGCAAATGATTATATGTCATACAAAAAGCTTACACCATATTACATTATATAACAATATTTAAAAAATAATAATTAAATCTTTTAACTTATCATTTTCTTTATCTCTTGTTTTATTTTCTTGTAAAATTCTCATATTATTTCAATCATAACAATTCAAATTCTATTATAAACTCCAAAAAAATTCTTACACTTATTTTCTCCATTTTTATTTCTTATTTACAAAAACTATCACATATGGTTCCAAAAACATTCATAAATTTTGTTGAGATTTACTATCTAAAGCTTCACATTATGTTCTCTAACCTCCTCAATTGTATTAACTATTACTAATAAAGAATAATTAAAACACAAGGTTGGATGGGCTAATCATAGCTATCAATGTTTTCTGAAGTTAATTGTATCAATTGATGGTTGCATTGGACAATACGATCTTAATGTTTCTTAATTAAGTAATCTTTTATTTAGACAATTTGATTTATAAGTAAATTTTGATTGTATTGTCTGATGATTCCATCAATTATACAATCCTCATCTTTCTTTAATCTGGTTCCATTTCAAACAGTCCCAAATCTTGAATAAAGTTCTAGAGTACGACCTCATGAATATTTCTATGTCATACAATTTTCTAAGGAATTCAAAGTCAAATAATACTTCATTGCTGGTACAATTTAATTATTATTATTATAATATACAATCTTTTTGTGAATGCAATTGATCCAAGTCTTTCTACATATCACGTCATCCATTAATTAAGCTAACTGTATAATATGATTGATTCAATCGTATAGCAACCAAGACACTATTGGAAAACAATGAGTTGGAGATTTTGATCCTAAATCAATGACTATTCCAAGCACAAAATTCAATTCATTTAACATGAGACTTCATAGCATATTAAGAAAAGAAAAATCTAGAGTGAAAACTTACCTTAAGCAACTTTAATGACTAGAAAGAGAACCAAATTTCTTTCTAAGAATTTATTTATTTGCAACTTCAAAATCTTTTCCACAATTATACATCAAGCTAAAGCCACATGAGGATTTCTTCTCTCCATTGAATTCAATTAGAAAGATGTAGTCATTGATAACAATTAAAAAAATATCATTATTTTTTTATTTGCACGAAACATTTACACAAAACATTCATTTACACAAAACATTGTTGCTAAGATTTTCATAACACACTTTACATTTTTTTTATTTACAAATTTTTCCTCCAAACCAATTCTTTTGTACCAAAATTTTCAAAATTACAAATCTATCATATTGTAATCAACATTTCTCAATTTGCATATTTACCCTTCATAAAACCAATTATACTTAGAGCAAAAATTTCAAAAGTTATGAATATATTATAAGCACAAAACTAAAAATTATAAATATATTATCACACTTTAAAAATTCAAAATTAATTATCTAAGTTATTAAAAATTATAATATTAATACTATTAGGTTTGTCTTATAAAACTCTTTTTATTTGTATGCTTAAATAATATTTTTATCCATGTTTGAGATTATGACATACTTCACAATATTTTATTATTATTTTAATATATATATATATATATATATATATATATTTTTTTTTTTTTTCAATAAATCAATTTTACAATATCAAAATATCCTTAATCATAAATCAATTCCAAAACTTATTATTTCTTGAACATTATGAAAATATGAGCAGTTACAATTATTGTTATCACCTTTCTATCACCTATAATATAACAAGAATTGAAAGGTGCATTCTCATCCTTTATTAGATTCGATAATGCTAGTTCACACTATTGACCTTAGCCTACCGCACTTCTCCTTTCTCTTAGGAAGAGTGGCAGTCATCAAAGTCGTTTACCCTTCTTCCACCTTTTTTCTTATTGGTGGCCCCCTTTCCCTCCAAGTCTTTGTTGGTATAAGGTAAACTACAATTGTTCAATTACTCTTAATGCTATAGTTATCATTAGCAAAATCATTTGCAACTCTAGAGCAATTTTGATAGTTGCATATTTAGGTGTCTCTTTTGCTACCACCCTAGTGATCGAGTAAGCTCTTATGAGGCAGTCTTGTCAACTTATCATTTCTAACTACTTGGGCTACTGTGTAGTTTGAAAGCTACTCATCTTATGTCATTCAATTCTTTTTTTCTTGCATTAAGGATGAATGATCACGATACTCTATTTCACTACACATATACACTCTCTATTTCCTTTGCTAATAACAAAATCACTCATGTATATAGAGAAGAAAATTTTGTGGTTGATTGTATTACAAATTCTATTATGTTGTGTAATTATACTTGAGTAAAGAGTATGCACCATTCCACCCAATTACTTGACTTCCTAGAGTAAAATATGATGTATGAACCTCCTTGATTTAATGAGAAAATAAATTATAATCAAAATTTTAGAAAAATATTATAATAATTTTGCTCCAAAAATAAGTGATTAAAAAAATATTTATACTTATATATGGGGTTATTTTTTTATTAACTCTCCCCATCTTGATCCAAGTAAATTTTGTTCTCAAAATAAACCTCAACTTCTAAATATCATAATATTTTATATAATAATTTGAACTATCTTTGTAAATAATATGTGATACATTACCTCTATACCCCTCTAATTAGAATCCTATTACAAACTATTTATTGGAACATTGCTTGATGTTCACTTCCTATCCTCTTCAATCTCTATTATGATAGGTAGTTGTCCTAATTGGATTATAGTAGGTTTTGATTTCAACAAATGCATTAATATCTTACATCATATATAAATACTAAAATCATTTTTTAAATACCTAATATAAGATAATTCATTCATATACATTTTCATCTAGAAGTCTTTTAAGAAGACAATCAAACATTAGTTCAACAAAGAAGATTTAATGAAACTCAAAACTCTAAAATGAATAGGCATATGGTTAGAAGCTCAAAACCAAAAAAAAAAAATCCCGCACCAAATTTGGGCGACGTGCGCCAAAGACATGTTGCCGAATTTGAGCCACGTGCATCAAAAGCAGGCCCCCGATTTCAAGTGTCGTACACCCATGGTAGGTGCCTAACTTTGACACCCCTACTGGAGTCGTAGGAGCACCATTTGCCATCAAGAAGAAGAAGAAGAAGGAGTATTTAAAGAAATAAGATGAATGACAATACTTGGATTGAGCAACCAAAAACCATGGAGGGTTTATTTTAAAGAAACAAGTAGTTAAATTATTTGATCGTGTCTAGTTGTATATGAGAAGATTTGGCTCAATTATTAGTAAAATGATTTCCCATAATGGTAAAAGCTACTTCCCACAACAATAGGTTACGTTACTGGCCAGTTATGAAACTCTCTTTGCTTGCATGCTTCACCACACTTATCTGCAACAATTAAAATAATATAGAACACTTCCAGGGTTTTTAGGTTATGTTGGTGATGTAAGAAAGCATCATTAGATAACATCAACATATATAACAACAATAGAAAAAACTTACGAGAAGACATTTGGAGAAAATCAACAAAACACAATAATAAATCATACGCATTCATTTAAAAAAAACACTAGATCAATTTAAAATAAAAAGAATAAATGCACCAAGAGGCAGAACCTGTATGGAGAAGCATAGCATCAATGGAGCCTCTTGGCTTCCCTTTTGGAATAAATAGATCCCTTGACATTCCTCATGATGAAATTGTTTGGATGATCAATAAAATTGACCCTGATCAGAATCACCCAACCCATTGAACTGGTTTCCCCGATCACCTTCACCAGAACTGCAAGCTTCACCTGAGAGTTCATGCTTTCAAAGCAAGACCAAAAAAAGAGGACCTATAGTTGTTGGGAGAAACCTTTGCATAAAAAAAGATTTGCATGCCATTAAGGAAAAATCAAAGATCATTTATAATGTTAGCCACCCTCAAATAGAATAGATAAAATTACTTGATTCTTTGCATTAAGCCATGGATTGACAAAGAAAGCAAAAGGCCTAAAAAAGAGACACCTTGCAAAGTAAACCAAATATGAAGGCAAAAAGTTTAGCATGAGTAGGAAAATTCAATATCTATTTGAAGCCATCTTTTACTACTACCTGATGTTTGGGAGTAACTTATTTTAAAAATGACGTTAAAACTAGAAATAAGGTTGAGACATCACCACAACAGTAAAGGAAAGGTCAAGTCTATTATCCTCATAATAGACTCTTAATGATAAATTCAACCAGGGTCAATCAAATTCAACCAACATAGAAGAATCTATAACACAATTTTTCTCCATAGTCCTCTCAATTCCTCAATTATCTTGCATTTCTCTACCTAACATCTCATGTTGTGCCCTATGAACTTGATCTGCTCACCATTAAGGAACTTGATCCCAACTACTAAGATCTATTATTCCTTATTGCATATGTTAGTTCTCACTTAATGCTGTTGTGAGAACCAAAACTATTATTTTTTTATCTTTGTTTAAATCAAAATAATTCATAAAACAAAAAGAAAATGAATAAACATATACTTTTAAAATTTAAAGAATTTTTTTTGTAGCAAAAGATTGCATTTGGTAGTGACGTATGACACTAATGAGTGCAAGTTCTATGTCTACAAGCAATTGAAAGTTGTTTATAAGAAGCAAAAAAATAAATATATATTTTTAAAATTTAAGGAATTTGTCTTGTAGTAATAGATTATGTTTTATAAGTTGGTTACAATAACCTAATACTTCTAAATCACATAACAACAAGAATTACATCTTATCAAGACTTTCCTTCATGATACTCAAAATTATTTAACAATTAGAGCAACAAAGACTAAAGAGAAAAAGCTATGCATGTCGACACAAAGTCTTTCATAAGTTGAAATTTTTGTGCTATTAGAAGCATCCCATTTAGGAAACCACAATTTCTAAATCAAAATTACATGGCATGATGTTATAAGAAGGACAAATAACTGATCAACAAGAAAATACCTATACATTTGTATTAATCATACGCCACAAATAACAAATCCACAGGTTATCCTTCCCATCCTTGATTATAATTTTATGACCTCCAATCAAACAAGAATTACCTCATGCTTAAAAATAAGGGATATTTACAAGTCTACAAATATTGAAACTCAAACTTAGAATGTTCCGTTAAATAACCTAAAACTAGACCACTTATTTGAATATACTACAAATTAGAAAAATGATCATGGACATTCAATGAACTAGATCAACGAATCAAATAGAGTGTTTCTTGTTCATTTTACTTCTCATATTTGAGTAAATTACTCACTTATCCAAAACAAATCAAACAACAAAAATATCATGACACATGTGTAATACTACTTAAAAAGGAATAGAAATAAACAAAAATGGCTCAGGAAGGGTAATAGGAGGAAGAGGCATACACGAAAAGCCTTTGCATAGCATCCCCATCTTCTACGGAAGACGGCCCTGCTTCAGAATAGAGAGGGAGTGCTCAGCGGCATCAATAAGGTCAGCCATGTTGTGAAGCGATCGCTCTTCAGATCCAAATATGAAGATGGCACGGACCTCGGCTTTCTTGGAGAGGCGAGCAGCATAATTAAGAGGGAGAAGAGGGGAATTGAGAGATCTCAAAATCTGACGATACAAAGAAAGCACCTTCCCTCGGTTCCTTGCCAAATCCTCGGTTGTTGCCCAAATCAAACCTTTTGCCATTCCTTTTAAAATATGCCAGAATGGATGGCCAATTGAGGAAGAGACGAGGGAATTTCTATCTTAATTCATCGGCGATAGATGATGTGTACAACACATTGCAATGAAGAAGCAAAGAGCTGCTTGGAATCCAATCCGAACTCTGTTGTCAGACGTCTGTAATTGATACTGATAAAAGGGTTTTATTGAATAGAAATAAGACATTTTAAAAAAAATTATGTCCATAAAAATATGATAATTATTGAAATTCCTTGATATTTTTTTAAAAAGCTTTTCATAAGTTAGGTATCAAACATGACCAAGAAATAGCTGCAAGGAAGATTTTTTTTGTTGATTTTTTCTTTCGAATTTTTTTTTATTAATCCATAAAAAATATAAAAATTTTCTACTAAGGAAGACTTGCAAAATAAATGTTTCACCACAATTTCAATCACCAATAATAACTATATTATCATTAGTAATTACTTTAAAATTCATAATATACACCATTTTATAAGATGATGTCAATTGAACAAGATCTATGATAATGCTATTATAGCTTTAAGTGTGACTTTGCACCTATGTTATAACGTCCTAAATAGTTAGCCTGACATCCATGGCAAATAGAGTTATAACATTCCTAGTGTCATCTCAATGTTAACATCAAATAAAGTTTCGACAATGTTAATCAAATCAGTGTCCACACCAACAAATAAAATCATAATACTAGTAATCATGATGTTAGAAACCAATGGGGTTGCTGTGAATGATATATACTTCAATGAATACCTCCATATACCATAAACCTAGGGAGAAAAAACCAAGGTTTAAATCAAAAGTTTTTTGCTTTTTTCTTTAATTTAATTCCTCCTCATTTGCAATAATGTAACTTGTTTTTTTGCTCCGAATCATTTTAGCCATAGTGTTTTTTTTGGTTGGCAAGTTGGTTCTAATTGTAGGTCTAAATATTCTTTTTTTTTCTTAAATGATATTTCAATACAGATAAATTATGAGAATTTGTTCATATATTGATAAAAATGAGATTTACTCAAATAGTTATCAAATTATTTATATTCTTTAAAAACATATCAGGGGTTGAATCTTGAGTAAAATTGTTTGCTTAATAATACAATTAGTTATTATTATCACGAGCCTCATTTATTATATTGAATAATCCTAACATTTGTATGTATGATGGTTTCGTAATTATAATAACTTATTTTTCAGATAATTATAAAAAAACAACAAATGTGCTCTAATTACTTAACCCCCATTTGGATAGTTGGATTAATAGGGTTAAATTTAAGTAACCTCAAAAACTTAAGCCAAACACTCCTAAAGGCAACCAAACATACTAACAATCAACCCCCCTCAAGATCATGACAACGCATGTTATAATAACCTAGTCAAATGCAACTAAGCTTCCCATAACCTCTTCTTCCATTCTTTATCTTTTTGCTTGCATGAGTAATTACCTATTTGCCCTCAACATCGTCGTACCATGTTGGACTTCTCCCATACATTTATAATACCAAATTATTTTGTTCTTTCTTGCCCGTTTAATATTTTTGGTCTTCAAATTTGTTAGGATCAATTTCTTCACAATTAAGACTAATTACCACAGGAATACAATCAAATAAAACTTAAAATTAACATAAAAAAGTTAAGTTAATAGTCGGACATATTTTTCTTTTAACTCTAATAATACATCTAAAACCGTAAGCTTAACACTAAATAATTTAAGAAAAACTCATTCCAAACGTGAGCTTATTATAACATTTATCCAAATCTTTTTTTTAGTGAATTAGCACTAAAGTTATCAACAAAATTCATTTTTTTCTTTCTCAAATATTGTGTTAGTAAAAATTATTTTTTTACTGCAAAATTAAATATTTTAAAATATTTTATAATTACTCGCATCATTCGAGTCTAATTTTTGTCTTTTTAAACCAAAAACTTCAATTTAACACAAAATCTAATAAAACCAATCTTATTGAGTTCATTGATTAAAAAAGGAACTAATTTGATTGTTTTTAGATTAGTGTTTTATTGCTATTTTCTTGTTTATATATTCATATAAATTTCTCTTGTTTATAGATATTCAATAAGTAATTAGGTCAAATATGTGAACCAGTTCAAATGAATAAAGTTCATAGTTAAGACATTGGAATTTAAAATTAATTATTTCATTGAATTTTGTTTTCAAATGCTGATATCCATTTTAAACATTATTGCTCATTTGTCTTATTGACTTTTGTGTTTAATTTTTAATGGTTCAATAAGAACTTTACTCAATTATGAGAACAAAAATGGACAACAGACCTTTTCTTTATTTGATTCATTAAATGTCTATGATAATTTTTCATATTTGTAGCATACTCAAAAAATGATATAATTTTAGGTTAGTTAATGGAATATTCCACATTTAGGTTGGAATATTTATTTTAGAAGATCATGTTATTGACTTATAATGCCATTATATTAGAAATTTAGTTGTTATTTAATAATTTGTAAACATTTAAATATCCCCTTGTTTTAAGGATAAGTTATTCAATTCTTGTTTGATTAGAGATTATTGAATTATAATCAGGGATGGAAAACATGAATAAACTATATAATATTTGTTGATAGCATATCATTAATGCAAACACAAAAAAGCTTTCACACACTCTCTCTCTCTCTTTCCGACCTTTCGACAAACAAGTTGCAAGAGTTCTTCATTTCAAAATTTAAATTATCGTTTGAATACTATTAACCCCCTTGATAGCATCCAAAGGATCCTTTTTATAGATCAAGGATCTTAGAACAATAAGTAAAAAGAAATGCATTGAGAATCTTATCTTAATAAAATAAGAAACTAATTAATCTTAAATTTTGGCCAGATGAATTTGGATTAATGCTTATCTAAAGACATGGTTGGATAAATTTATTAATATAGTTTTAATATAACACTATGATTATCATAATTATATATTATAGCATATTATATTATGATATAATACATGATATTATGTCGTATAGATCAAAAAAGTTGATGAGCTAGATTTCGTGAAATTGAACTAGAATTGGAAATGTCACATGGAGATGAATCCAAAGGTTGTATTATTGCTAAATTTGGATTTTATTAGTATCAAAAGTGGGCAGCTCAAATTAGCTCAAGCAATTAATTGCTTAGAAAATAAAAGTTTTTTTTTTTGAAAGACAAAAATAAAACTTTTTTGGCACCAAAAGTTTATATAGTGCATTACAAAGTGTTTGAAATGAAGTGTACAATACTAGTATTATTGTCATTGTGATCAAATCACATTAGGACTTTTCAAATCAATTATGATCATATATATTACAAATATATTTTCAAAAACATGAAGGCTCTTAGAAAGCTACAAAACTTTAGAAGAAAGTCAAATTAATAATCAAGATGGTACGCAAGGCACGTACTGGAAGTGAAATGAGAAACACAGATTAAGGGAAAGGAGCAAAGGTAAGAAGAAGAGTGAAAAATGAGGGGAGAAGGAAAATGAGAGTGTTTCCATATTCATGCATATCCACAAAGATTCCACAAATATAATTGGTGTAACTTTTTCCCAAAATATAGGAATTTGGTATCCAGAACACTCCCAAAGTCAAGCAAAAATAAGTCACAATTTTTCCAAGAATTGATCAAGGTCTTTTAGGATTCTTTACTCAATAACAAATTAAACATCATTAATTAATCCCAAGACCTATTGAGCCTCCCAAGAGACTTTTCACAAGTTGAATTGCCAAATAATTCTTGACACATCTTCAATGCTTAGGTTCAAACAGAAATGCGAGTTTCCTAATGTTGATCTCTAAGGATCTTTCTTCTTTCTCAAGGGGTAGTCTTCCTCAACAAGTGTCAAGCCAAGATATGAGTTTCTCAAGACTATCCTCTCGAAATTTTTTCTCCTTCTCAAGGGTTAAAATTCCCAAACATAATCTTATGCAATGGCATCATGCCAACCAAGACTTCTCTAATACAAATTCCCAAAACAAGGAGATATTTTTGAATACTAAAAGATATTTTTGAGGCAAGGGATAGTCCTTGAAACCAATTACTTCCTTCTTGATGCCTTAACGTGCTGAAGCTAAAGTAGATTATCCTCCTCGAAGGGCCTTATTTAGGCATTTTGCATCCAACATTACTAAAGAGAACATACGTCTTCCATACATTTTTCTCAAGAGTTTATACCTTTTGAGGGGCACTCTCCGTGGCATATCCATTACTGAGCTCATTTGAATATTTTTTCTCTAGCTTAAGTCCTCTCATGGGTTGAAAATATTTTTTCAAAATGTTCACACTATATCTAAAGATTGACACGTTAGATACTTTGTTTATACTTGGCATGAGTATTGATACAGAATTTGGATTCAAAGAGATTAACCAAAGTTTATTTTGTTAAGCGTTTAAAGAGTAAACTATAGAGTTGATAAGTGAGAGCTCGGGTCCTCAAAGGTTATGATTACCAAGGGAGAAGAGAATAACCTTAGGAGAAGATTAAGGAAATCACTTTAAGAAGGATTTTCCTCTGATTGTAAAGAGTCAACCCTCAGAATGCACCTAAGTCCCCCTCAATTGAACTCGAGAGGTCCCAACAAGAAAGTTAGATCTCACCCTTCTTGCTTTATATCCTTTTGTGTGCAAAAATAGCCCTTAATTTTGGGATAATATAAGGACAAAGGTGGGCACCAGGCATGACAATGACCTTGATTTTGGGTTAAGCGCTATGGTGGCGGCATTCAACTATGGCCTAGGGCAAGGGAACGCCATTAAATCATCCAATGTGTGAGAGCTAAGCTTTGCTAACATAATGAGGGGCATCGAAAGGTGAGATATAGAGGGTCTTACAATGTAAGGCAATGGTGGAGTGTTGACGAGACGAAGTTGTGTGGGAACATAAGGTGGTGGAGGATTTGTGGAAATGGAAGTGAGATTGTTTAGTTTAGGTGTTTTGGGAAGAGCCTCAATGGGTTCCTAATTAGAGGGAGAGTAGTTTGGTGATGGCTCCCTTGGCAATGCAGTAGACCAACATTTGAGTTTCTTTGTTATCAATGTTGGAAGAGTGCAGAGGGTCTTCATTAAATGCTCCATACATTGTTGAAATAGATGAAAAAAACTTTTAGAAGGTAAAAGAGAAGGTTCAGAGATTTGCAATGGTTGAGGTAGAGATGCAAAGATCCTACTACCACTTCACCAAGAGGGTGGTAAGGCTCTTCTTTAAGAAACAATGATGCACCATTTCGTTATTCATTTCATCTTGTATGCTATTTCCTACAGGCAGCATCAAAAAAGGTTATTGCAAAAATTAAGCTTGAATAAATTAAACAAAAACTTACTTGAACAAATTTGAAGGTAAAATTAAAGTGTAAAGAAGGGGAAGGAATTGAATCCACACAAGCTATAAGAAGGAAGGTAAAATGAATGTAAAGGGTTTCTCCTGAGTAATTGACCTTCTTGAGTTGGATATTGGAGGGTATACTTATAACTGAATGGAGTTAAAGACATGTCTTTGCCTTCCCTTGGGATGTATGAGCCATTCTCGTGATGGTAACTCAAATGCAGGAACACTTAGAGGGAGTTATCACAATTCCTTGATGATTTATTGTTACGTCATTGATTGAAACTTAATTGCCAATAATTTTGCACTTGAAGCAGAGCTACCTTTATTACCATGATTCCAAAGATTGTCTTAATGACTGTTCTCGGCGCTATCATGGCTCTCCAGGGTCAGGCCTCAGTGTTGGCGTCTTGAGGGTCGAGCCTCAAGTGCTAGGATCTTGAGAGTCGGGCTTCAAGTAATAGGGTCTCGAGGGTTTAGCTAATAACCTCTTCGTAAATGCATTCCACTTGGCTAATTTATGGAATGACAACTGAGATTAAATTAATAAATTTTTGCATCTTTAGCATTACTTCTTGAGTTATAAATATTTTTCAACAATAGTGAATCCAAATAAAAAGCTTATTTGAAATGAAAAATTAACAAAAGTAGATGAAAAACTCTTTAAAGAACTTGTAAGACAATAAACTATGAAACCTGGTATAAATCCACTCCTTATTTAAAGTCATTTAATTTTATTAATAGTGATTTGAATGATAAAAAAAAGTACAAGTGAGTTCTTGTTCCATCTTGGATAAAAAGCAAAGTCTTGGAATTCAAAGAAACAAATTGTTATGATCTTATCTTGTCAGAGGCTAAATACATCGTAAAAATATTTGCAAAATGTTATACAATTCTGATAAAAAATTAAAAATATTTGTAAGAGTTCTTAAAAAAATCTTACAATAATAATACTGAATAATATTTCAAGGAGCAAAGTATGTAAACATTTGTTATCATTTTGTAAGTAAAGTTATTGCTAAATGATCATGATTAAATATAATCTTATAGAAGCTTAAGTTATTTATGGCTTTACAAAACTTTTAACTTTACAAAATTTGAAGATCTTTGTTCATGATTTAGTCTTAAACTTTTGTATTCAACGAGATTGTCATAGATTAATCTAAAATCAAAATTTAAGTGGTTTTTATTTTTTTAATGAGTTAATATTAGATAAGATTTTGAATTGGTCAATATCAAAAAAGATATGTTAAGAGAAAAATTAGAATTTAATTAATTATGAAATGCATTTTGTGAAATATCACTTTACATGTTGGTTTATCATTTAAATGTGTTTTATATAATAATTTATCTTTAGTTACTTTTCAATCAAAAAAATTATCAAAATATTTATTTATAAGCGAACTCTTTTTCTTTCTTCCATAAATGATTAGTATTCTTTTTCATCTTCATCAACAATATTCCATAATTAGCTAAATCCTATCTTTTCTCCTAAAAAATATAGTTTAATAGTTATCTCATACAGGTCATTTTACGTAGTTAATGATGGACCATTTTGGATCACTGATGAAAGTCACCTTGATCGGAGTTACCTATTCCCTCTACCTGATTCTGTCGATTAACTTCTCCATGCTTGCAAGCTTCACCTCACTGTCAAAGCTACACATATATGGACAACAAAATTTGTAGCAATTTAATATAGTTTTGATGTGGTTGATAGATATACTTGAGATTAACAATGGAAGTTTAAAATAGAAGTATATAAGAAATAATCAAAGGTTCGTAAGATATTCATGACAATTGGATTTTAGTATAAGCAATGCCATTGTAAATCATTCATCGAAAGATTATACAGTTACTTGAGCTCAGCATGAATTGTGGACTACAAAAATGTCTATGTTGCATGAGTGTTTCTTCATACAGTTTAAGTCTATTTTACTTCAGAAAAAGAAAAAAACTTAATTCCCGGTCAAACTAACTTTGATTATGTCCCCGTTAAGCATCTATAACTCAAAATAGATTACTACTTCATAACATATCAAGAAGCTAGTGTAGTTTCTTAGATTTTAGTCAGAGAATTCAATGTTAGAAGACCTGAATCATCATCCCAGAACAATAAGCTTTTGAGGAATCGATTATGTAAAATTATATTTTTGAGAGACACGATGCATTTATTATCTGGAGAATGAAGCAACCGCAATTATAATCAATTTTTCTAACGAACAACTAAGCATCAAATAAAAATTCCTTGATAGCAAATTAATATCCTAAACAAAATTTCATCACAACAAATTACAGTAAACCTAAAAAAGGAAGATGAGTTATAATCTAGGAAGTATGTTTGGAGACAATTTCAAATATCCAAATACACACAAGGTCATATTAAACACAAAGGTCATAAAAATTAAAGGCACCTAACGTCGTAAAATGGATTAAAGTGGAAAGTGTTTACCTCAAAAGCAAACAAGTTTCTCTCAAGAGGACTACAAGTCCTCCCCACCCTCTAAAAAACCGATCAAAAGGCCGCCGGATGACTTACAAAACCCTCGCCTCTTCAACGATTACGTATCGCTGGGCCTGGTGCGCCTCGTGCGGCTTTGAGGAAAACGTCTCAGAATTAGTCAAAAAGTAAATTCAATAAATATACCAATTATGAAGTAATTGTTTGACAGTAAAAAAATAATTTCACTTGATTAATTTGACGTCATTAGGATCAAATAACTTCAAATTTTCACTGTTTTCACGTAATTAACTTTGATTTATGATTAGTGATCGATTAAGAATTGAAATAATAATAGGGTCATAATAATAAGGGATTAGAGAAATTTTAGTTACTTATGTGCCAAATTAAAAAAGATTTCTTTTAAATAAAAAACATTTCAACTAAATAACTATAATAAAAAAATTTAATCATACTAATCCACCCTTTTAAAAGCTCATTTTTTGAAGTTATTATTATTTTTTTAATAATTGTGCTTTATAGTTATATTCAATGATACAATATATATCCATTTCAAATATTATAATGTTTCATTCTTAACTTAACAAACCTTATTGTCTCAATCAAATATTTTAGATTTATTATTTTTTAAATTGCTACCAAATAAAAAGAATAAAATACAATTAATGACAATGATTGATATTACATATAATTATAATATTATAATATTATGTGAAAAAATTTATTATATTTTAATTATGATTCAAACATTGTGTTTGTCAAACTCTTTTTAAGAATTTTAATTCAAACCGTTTTTCACAAAATAACAAAAAAATCTCTTTCTTACTCACATAAATACAACTTTTAAAATGGTTTTTATTCAAATTGTTTTATAAAAGTATTTTTCGAAGTCATTTATAAATATAAATTATCATATTAACTCTCCTAACTTTTTTCCTAATATCATACTATATTAGCTGTAAGACTAATTTGAACAATGTACTCATAAAAAGGCTTTTGACGAACCTATAGACAATGGCAAATAAAGAATTGGTTACATTGTTAATTGTTCTTGCTTGTGCTTGCATTTTATTTCTTTATTTTCATTTCTCACTCTCCATTTGTTGTTGATTGTTATCATATTTTTGTTTTTTTTTTTTGAATAAAACAAGCTTCATAATTAAGAAACCTTGGTAACGATAAAGGGCTTATGGCTCAACCACAATTTTCCCTAAGAAAAAGATCAAAATCTTCTTTTATATGTGATTCAAATATTTCTCCCTATTTAATATTGTTATATAGGATAAAAGGCTTTCTTATATCCTTTGTTTTTGCATTGAAATTTAACTTTACAAATGCGAGCACAAGGATAAGGATTGTATCCCATCAAAGTTCACAACTTCACTCATTTTTGTTTTTTCACAACATATATCCCTTTGGATTAAAACCTTTTATCTTTTTATATATATTAAATCATTTTTTTAGTAAAAGAATATTGACATAATAAAAAAATTAACAAATAACCTAAGCAAATGAGAATCTTGACTTAACAAAACAAAGAAATATTACTATTACAATATTTGCCTTCTTTCATCCATGAAATCATGCAAGAATTCGAGATAAAAAACTTTTTATGTTCATGATCATCTTTTTTACCCCTTTATTTTTGATCTTCTAGAACTATTTCTAAATGCAATATATAATAAGATGACATTTTATCGAAATAACTTTGAATATGCCTGCATTAAATATCTACAATTCAAACTAGATTACTATTTCATAAAATCTAAAGTAGTTACAATTTGATTGAGACAAAATAAGATTTGATAAGTTACAATTGAACGTCATAATATTTAAAATGAATATATATTTTCTTATTGAATATAATTATGAAGCACATTTATTAAAAAAAATTTTAATGACTTCAGAAAATGAGCTTTTAAGAAGGTGAAATACTATGATTAAAATTTTTTATGATAATTGTTTAGTTGTAATGTTTTTTTATTTAAAAGAAACCTTTTTTTAATATGTTTCTTTTATTGTTTCACTTCTTAATTGATCACTAACCATAAGCCAAAGTTAATTACCTGGCAACAAAAATTTAGTGTTGTTTAATGCTAATGACATCAAATTAATCAAATAAGATTATTTTTTTAATATCCAACAATTATTTCACAATTGCTATATTTGTGGAATTTACTTATTTGTGATTAATTCTGAAACATTTTCTTCAAATAGGCATGAGGCTCATAGGCCCGTTGATGCATAATCGTTGAAGAGACGAGGGTTTTGCAAATCATTCGTCGGCCTTTTGATCGCCTTTTGTGAGGGTGGTGAGGATCCATAGTCCTCTCGAGAGAAACTTATTCGCTTTTGAAGTACGTACTTTACACCTTAATCCCTTTTAAGTCGTTAGGTGCTTTTAATGTTTATAATCTTTGTGTTTAATATGACATCGTGTATTTGAATCGTTGAAATTGTCTTCAACCATACTTCCTGGATTACAACTCATCTTCCTTTTCGAAAGTTACTCTAATTTGTTGTGATGAAATTTTGTTTAGGTTATTAATTTACCACCTAGGAATTTTTATTTGATGCCGAGTCGTTCGTAAACAAATTTGATTAGAGTTGCAATTGCTTCAAACTTCAGATAATAAGTGCATTATGTCTCTCAGAAATATAATTTTACATAATCGATTCCTTAAAAGCTTATTATTCTGGGATGCGATGCAGATCTTCTAACATTGAATTCTTTAACTAAACTCGAAAAAACTACACTAGCCATTTGATATATTACGAAATAGTAATCTAGTTTTAGTTGTAGATATTTAATGGGGAATATTCAAAATTATTTTGATTAGAAATTAAGTTTTTTTTTCTTTTTTTGTTAAAGTAGAACAGACTCAAACTATCTGAAGAATCACTTATACAACATAAACATTTTTGCAGTCCACAATTCATGTTGAGCTCAAGTAACTCTATAATCTTTCGATTAATGATTTGCAATGGCATTGCTTATACTAAAATCCAATTGTAATGAATATTTTATGAACCTTTGATTATTGCTTGCATACTTCTATTCAAAACATCCATTGTTGATCTAAAATATATCTATCAATCAAATCAAAACTATGTCAAATTGCTATAAATTTTGTTGCCCATGCATGTGTAGCATTAACCATGAGGTGAAGCTTGCAAGTGTGGAGAAGTAAACTGGCAAAATCAGGTAGAAGGAATAGGTAACTCAAGTAAATGTGAGTTTCATCAATGATCCAAAATGGTCCATCACGAACAATGTAAAATGACCCATATGAGATAACTATTAAACTAGGTTTTTAAGATAAAAAATAAGATTTAGCTAATTATGGATTATTGTTGATAAAATGAAATGAATATTAATCACTTATGGAAGAAAAAAAGAGTCTACTTATAAATAAAAATTTGGATAATTTTTTTAATTGAAAAGTAACTTAAGATAAATTATTACATACACATTTAAGTGATAAACCAAAATGTAAATTGGTATTTCACAAAATACTTTTCATAATTAGTTAAATTCTAATTTTTCGCTTAAGATATCTTATTTGATATTGACCCATTCAAAATCTTATCTAATATTACCTCATTCAAAAAATAAAAACTACTTAAATATTATTCAATATTAATATTGTTGACTTGTTTTAAGAACTCTGCAAATTATTTAAATTTCTTTTTATCAGAATTGTGTGATATTTTGCAAATATTATTACAATGTATTTAGCCTCTGATAAGATAAGATCATACCAATTTATTTCTTTGAACTCTAAGACTTTGCTTTATATCCAAGATGGAACAAGAACTCACTTGTACTTTTTTATCATTCAAATTACTATTAATAAAATTAAATGACTTTAAATAAGGAGTGGATTTATACCAAATTTTATAGTTTATTGTCTTACATGTTCTCTAAAGAGTTTTGCATCTACTTTTGTTATTTTGTCGTTTAAAATAAGCTTTTTATTTGGATTCATTATTGTTTAAAATAAGATTTATTTTGTACATAAAGTTATTGTCAAAAGGTCAATCGTGATCAAGTATTGACTTATAGAAGCTCTCAAGTTAGTAAATGCTTTGCAAAGTTTTAAACTTTCCAAAGGTTGCAAATTTTTGTTTATGACTTGTTTTTAAAGATTTTGTATTAAAAAAAAATTTATAGATTAATCCAGGAAAAATCGAAGTTAGTAATTTTTTATTTTTTTAATAAGTCGGCTAATGCCAAAAAAGATTTGTCAAAATAAAATCTAAAATTTAACTAATTATAAAAAAAATTTGTGAAACATCAATTTATAGTTATGTTTATTATTTAAGTATGTTGTAGATGATAATGTATCTTAAGTCTATTTTGAATTAAAAAAATTATCTAATTTATTTATTTCTAACTTTTATTTTTTTTTTTCTCTCACAAGTGATTGATCTTCTTGTTCTTCTTTTTTAACAATATTCTATATAATTACCTAAATTTTAATTTTGCTTCAAACAAACCTTATCTAATAACACTCTAGTGGAGGTCTTTTGATATTCCTCAAAATGGCCCATTTCAGTTCATCATCAAAACACACCTTGACCTAAGTTTGCTGTCCCATCAACCAGATTTTCTCAATTACCTCCTCCATCCTCGCATGCTTCACCTCATTGTCCATGCAACACATACATAAGCACCAAAATTTTTGGTAGTTCGACTCAATTTTCATTTGAGTGGTAGATGTACTTCAGACCAACAATGAAAGTTGCGAGAAAAAGTAAGCACTGATCAAAATTTGCAAAGATATTTATGAAAAGATTTGGTTTTGAACATAAACAATGTTATTGCAAATCGTTAATCAAAAGACTAGAGAGAAACACATAAGGTAAGGGATTGTGATTTGCAAATATGTTTGTGGTGCACAAGTGATTCGCCAAACAGTTTTAAGTCTATTCTACATTAAAAAAAAAAACTCAATTCATGATCAAAAGAACTTTTATCATTTCCCCATTAGGAATTTCTGATAACCATTCATTTAAACATCTATAACTTAAAATGGATTACAATTTCATAAAATATCAAACAGCTGGTGTGACTTCTTGAATTTTAGTCCGAGAATTCAATGTTATATCAGACAAACAGCATCTAAACCCTAAACAACAAGCTTTTAAAGAAATCGATAATGCAAAATTATATTTTTGAGAGATACTATGCACTTATTAGATGGAGATCGCAAGGACAATCAAAATTCCGATGTACAAAATTTCATCACTGCTAATTACAATAAAACTATCAAAGGAATATGAGCTATTACCGACGAAGCATGTTTGGAAACAATTTAAGGGAAGAATTCTTAGAAACGATTTAAAAGATCCAAATAGACACAAGGTGATATTGAACACAAAGTTCATAAACATTGAAGGCACTTAACGACGAAAAAAGGATTAAGGTGGAAAGTTTTTACCTCAAAACCGAACAAGTTTCACTCAAGAAGCCTACGGATCTTTCCCCTCTCAGAGGAATTAGGAGGCCGCCGGATGACTGGGAAAACCCTAGCCGAGTCTGATGCGGATTTGCGGAAAATATTTCAGAGCTGATCGTATATACTTCCCAAAAGAAATTACTTAAATACCCGTACCATTTCCCCAAAATTATTTGATATTATAAAAAAAATATTTCAATCTACCTTTTTTAATGATATTAAAAAATTAGGATATTGTGCAGTTTGTTGATTATAAAAAGTGAAATAATAAAAAGAAAGTAAAAAAATATATATATAAATTTTAGTTTTATATATAAGGTACAAATTAGAAAACAATTCTCTTAAAAAGCTTTAAATAAAAACTCATTTACACTAAATAATTATAATAAAATCTACTTTTTAATAATTTTAATCTACCTTTTTTTAAAATTCACTTTCAAAAACTATAATGGTTTTAATAATTGTTCTTTATGACATTATTAAATAAGAAGATATTTTATATATGCATTTTAAATGTTATGTTTGAATCGCAATTTACCAAATTTCTTTCTTGTTTCAATTAGATATTTCAATTATACTATTTTTCAATTGCTACAATTTAAATAACTCGAACAAAAGAAAAAGAAAAAAATTCAAATAAAATATAATTTTTATCATATATTATATCAATATAATATTATATGAAAATATTTTATTATATATTAACAAAGATTGAAAATATTATTTTTATTAAACTTTTTTTAAAAAAAAATTATTCAAAAATTATTTTATTATAAAATAACAAAAAAATCCTCTTACTTATTCATATAAAGAAAATTTTAAGAAGCTCTCACATTAAGTTTTTTTAAATGACTTTTTAAACCATGGTACCAAGTGAATTTTGAATGAGATTGTTTTTTAAATACACTTCTTGTAATTAATTAAAATAAAGTAATATGATTTTGCTACATAAAACTCCTCTATTTAAAAGGTGACCTTATCTAGAGTTATCAGCATGAATTGTGGACTGCAAAAATATTTGTCACATAAGTGATTACTCAGATAGTTTGCAATAACGTCCGATATATCACAGGGATGTTCCACATAGGAGCATGCTAGTTTTATTCAAACTCAGAGTCGTGCCAATATTGACTCTTCTACTTCTTATTAGTCTTTGTTATCATTGTTGTTATGAGAGTCAATTACATTTGATCCTTATTTATTGTATATTTTAATTTGCTTTCAATAGTTTGTCCAATTATTTACTTTTATAATTTTGTTTCAATTGTTTAAAGAATAATTAATAATTTTTTGAATATTTTTAGCTTTAAATTTAGTACTCCTTATCCTGTCAATTGTCCTATAATTTTATTGGTAAAAATTTTGTTGAAAAATGACTTCAAAATAGCTAAAATTTGAGTTTAGGTTGTTCTTACTATTGTTTGCTGCTTACATCACCGACAGCTCCAGTGTCGCCACCTGCACAGACCTGCTCACCTCCTGTATCGACCACATCAACCCACCGATCCATGTGACATATCCCTAAGCTTGTGTAAGACAAGCATATTACGTGTGCAAATTTCGACGGTGTGATTCTTGAGATGTCTTGGGAAGACGAGCAAACGACTCAAAATGAGAGATCCTGACCCATTAACATATACTAAAGCATCAAATTACACAAAAAACTCCGCAACTATTTTATTTTATATTTCAACCATTATATTCATTGCATCCAACTATCTTGTTAATGTATGTGATCATGTAAATTCTCTTTTGGCTTTTTATAAACTCCACTTGTGTGTATATCTTATCACTTTACCATCAACTTGAGTACTTATGTGTGTTTTTAAAACCATCTTTATTTTAGCTTAAGGTCCCTTATACTAAAAATTAATATATGTCTTTCTCTTCTAGAAAAGTTTTCAATCTTAAGAATTTTGATTATAGATCTATAATAACTTTAGGTAAACCCTTGTATGAATAAATTATTTGAACTTGAGTTTTTTTCAATTATCTATGAGCTAAAATAGGTTTTAGTATTCTATCATACATCATCTTATCCATCTTTTTTTAATATCTCAACTTCTCTAGTTAAGGTATTCGAAATAATCTTGTATAATGATCAATTAAGTAATGTAATGTAATAGCTTACAATTTTAATATATATTATACATTGCAAATCATGAAATTAATTTATTAGAGTTGTAATTATATATATATATATATATATATATTAAAGTATTATTAATTTAAAATAAATTTGAGAAATATGTCATGCTCCCAAACATAATCAACTAAGTATAACATTAAAAAGAGCTATTAAAAAAATTTAATAACATTGAGTTTGTAATTTTTAGATGTTTAGATAATTAAATATAGAATCTTAAAGAACAAAAAATATAACTTTGGGTGTAGATCTTCTCATATAATAGTTATCTTTGTTTTTCAATATCCCATATTATATAATTCTTTATTATAAAAAAACTAATCCCTCATTACCAACATTTTATAGTGATGAGAATGAAGCCTTTACCATCTTGTAGTCTCATATATGAGTAACCACAATGCTAGGTTATGATTTTCTTTTCTCATATATCATGAAACCACCGTCTTATATTGCCAACAACTGGTGATGACGAGGACATGGCCTCTATCATGTCATGACCCAATATGTGAGTACCTATAATAATAATTTGTGATTTTTTCTTATATTAAATAACTATAAGATAAGATCATAAAAAAAATGTTTCACTCATATTTATTTCTTTCCTGTGATATTCTAGATCACCAAGGTTAAATAGTTTTATTTTATTTTATTTTTTCTCTTTCATTTTTATTATCATATATTCTAATTTTATATCATTATATATAAATATAAATACACATCAATAATAGTAATACATAATCACATAAATTATAACATATATAGATGATTTTATGTCATGTAAAATGCCTACACCATATTATATTTTTTAATAATATTACAAATAAATTAATAACTTGACATACATCATAATTATTTAGTTTATTTACGTAATACTTTTGAGAGGTTTCTTCTACTAATTTATCTTGTTTTTAAATTTTTATAAAATTCTCATTTTATTTCATTCGTAATAATAAAAATTCTATAATAAAACTCCAAAAAAGTTCATACACTTGTTTTCCTTATTTTTTATTTCTTTTTGCAATCATTGAAAACGGTTAAAACAATTTCATTATGTTAACTTACCTACATTACCACCACTAGAAATCTAATACCCATTTATAAAGAACACTATCACTACGATTTTCATAACACAACATACATTTCATTTATCCAAAAATTTTTCCTTCATCAAAAATAATGTTTTTGTCATAATTTTCCAAATTATAAATTTATCCTTAATGTAATCAATATTTCTTAGTTTGTATATTTACCCTCTACAAAACCAATTAGCTTAAGTGAAAATTTCAAAAATTACAAACATACCATAAACACAAAACTAAAACTTTTAAATATATCCTTTTATTTTAAAAATTTATAATTAATTATCTTTGTCATTAAAAATTATAATTTTAATACTATTAGACCTGTCCTATAAAGCTCTTATTATATATATGCTTAAATAATATTTTTTGCTCATATTTGAGATTATGACATGTTTCTTAATATTTTATTATTATTTTAATACTTTTATGTATAAATATCTTATTTTAATAAATTTATTTTATAATATCAAAATATGACTAATCATAAGTTAATTTTAAAACTTTTCTTAAATATTGTAAAAATATAAGCTGTTATATTTATTGTTACTTTCTTCTATCACTTAAAAGTGTAATAAGAATGATAAGATTCATTCTTATCTTTTATTATCATAAAAAATGCTTCTTCGCTCTATTGACCTTGGCTTACCACACGTCTTATTCCCTCTAGGGGAAGTGGCAATCATCAAAGTCATTTACCTTCGTACCACCCTTTCTTGTGGCCCTCACATTCTAATTTTTTATTGATACAAGGTAAAGTGTGATGGTTTGAGTACTTCTATTATTGCTTCCACCATAGGTGATGGAGGAGCAAGACTTTATGAAGTAATATTGTCTGTCATCACTTCTTATTATTTGAGGCTCGTGTTTTTTTCAAAAGCTACTCATCTAATGTCATTTAATTCATTTTTTCTTGTATTAGGGTTTAATTACCATGATACCCTGTTTCACTGCACATTCACACACTTCATTTCCTTGTTAGTAACAAAATCACTAATGCATATAGAGAAAGAAATTACGTGGTTGATTAGATTACAAATTCTATTATGTTGTGTGATTATACTTGGGAAATGTGTAAGCACATTTTTGCTTAATTATGTGACATCTTATAGTATGATATGATATATGAACCTTATTGATATGATATTATAAATCATAAAAAAAATTTTAAGAAAATAATTATAAAAAAATTGTTCTAAAATATAAGTGGTTAAAAGATATTTATACTTATATATAAAATCATTTTCCCTATATGTCATTCTATCTTGATCCAAATAGATTTTGTTTTCAAAATGAGTCTCAATTTCTAAATATCATGATAACTTATATAAAAATTAGGTCACTCTTTTTATAAGTATATTAGATACTTCATCTTTATATCTTTCTAACTAGAATCCTATTAGAAGCTATTCCTTGGGACATTATCATATTCTCACTCCTTATTCTCTTTAATCCTTATTAATAAAGATAGTTGCCTTATTTAGATTATAATTAATTTTGTTTTCAAAATATACATTAATATTTTAAGACAATGACATCTTATATAAATGCTATTAATTATTATTTAAATATTTAATATGAGATAATTTATTTATGTATATTTTTTATTATGAGACATATATTTTGCTTCCATGCTTAAATTTTATTTATAATTGATCATTTGTAGTTCTCTTATTTGTGTTATAATCTTTTTCTCTTTCTCGAACAATTTTTGTAATGCTATATAATATAATTCTTTTATAATACTATAATTATAAGATTAAATATATAATTGATTCCTAATAATTAATTCAAATCTATGTTTTTAATTCAAAATATAATGATATTATTTCAATATTATCTTAAAATGTATATAATTTTTATAAAATTACATTAACTATTAAAGTGTATCATTAAAAATAACTCATTATAAATATTTTATTAGTTTTTTATTTGCAATTCTTAAAATTAAAATATATTTTTTATAAATTTATAAAAAAGAATGAGTAAAGGATGCATTTGTTGATGTAGTTTGAACATTAGTCTAACATGACAAGTTCATACATTAAAGAGCTTAAAAATAAGAAAGAAGGTACATCCTTTTCAAAAACTCACTTTAAAACTTCTCTCATGTTTAATGTCACGTCTACAAAATTTTAAAATAATTAAATTATATTTATATTTTATAATAAATATGTAAATATATTAGATATCTCATAAAATATACAAAATTATTTTAAACATAAAATATTTTAAAATATAAATTTAAAATATTATACATAAAATTTATCAAGATAAATCTAACTATTGTCTGAATTGGTTGCTTGGAATTATTACAAGACAAAATAAAACAACAAAATATTTAATTAGATACCCTAATTAAACCAGATCCTCCACGATTCCCTCTTGCCTTCGTGGATCCCCTCCTCTTGAATTCAGCTTTCTCTTTCTCACGCGTCCAGCCGCCTCGAAGAATCCTATTCGTAGGCGTTTCTCTGCCTCGTTGACTCCCTTGTCGCGTCGCCTGAGGAGATGCTCGCCGCGGGATTGGTGCTGTGAGGAGTAAGTTCTCGGACCGGCGAGTGTTCAGGATAATTGAACCCTAGTCACCGTTGCTCGCCGGCTTCCATCGGACCGCCGCTGCTGGCTGTAAGAAGAAGGGGAGAGAAGGGAGAACTCGAGGCAGAGAAGAGCCAGGAGTGAAACAGGAAAGAACAACAGTCGCTATAAAAAATTTTAAAGTAGGCATTTATGCTTTATGTTTATATAAATTATCAGTAGTTCCACTCAACTTTTTCCAAAAATCCAACGAGATTAGCTGTACGTCCCCGATCATGGGAGAAATGGACCACATGCAGCAGTGTGCTCTTAGAGAGGCTTTTGGCGAATCTTCAGATGACGGCAACGAAAGCATTTCTTCCTCTGTTAGTTGATTTCGATCGCGTTCGTGTTTCTTTTCAATCTGCCGCAATTTTTTGTCCTTTTGGCTTATCGATTTCTGCTGCATTTTCTTTCAGATCAAAGAAGCTGAACTTTATGGCTGGGAAACTGTACCTGGGATTGATGGCTTATGGCTCTGCCGCAATTTTTTAAGTGAAACGGATGAAAATCTTCTTCTATCTACGATTCACGGGGGTATTCTTCCTACTTAGTATTGTTATATAGGATAAAAAAAAACGTGGCTAGTTCCATCATCACTGTGCTAAGAATTGCTAGTCGTTGAATCAAACTGAGGAAATGTTTAGTTGATTTTATAGTACGGATGTTATCACAGAGCTAAGCAGATGCCCTTTGTGGGAACGTGTTGAAATGCTTAGGAGCGGATCTGCCCTAAGTGCTTTGATTGACAATCAAAGGAGTTCTCTAATAGAGAAAAATATAAGAAAAATATTCATGAATTGGGGTAAAAGAGTAAAATAATAGAGAAAAATATAAAAAAATACATAGAGTATGTAGAATTGCACTAAGAGGTTGAACCTACGTGAATCAATTTGGCAAACCTTAGAATGCTAGATGGTGGTAGATGTTGTAGTTGTCATGCATTGAATGGAGGAAAATAGACAAACTAAATGTGAATACTATCAACATGCTTGAAAAATATGTGGTGGACATACATAGACTTAGGACGACCGAACATTGGGGAATAATTTATAAGATCATTACACACCAACTCTCTCAATTTTGGGAGAGCTGAACTCTAATGAGTGACATGATAATTGATTTAGTGTAGGCTTTGAATTTATGGGTGATCCACATATTGTCTAATGTAGAATGGTTTCACCAACATACCAAATGGCACTAGTTCATATGATTTTTGTTATAGCTGTCATCTGACTTTAAGTTCATGGAAGTAAAGAATTTTGTGGGAGAGGATCGCCCTCTAGGCGAGGGAAAGGCTTAAAGGGATCATTGAGTATTGTAATTGGTTTCTTGTATAAATTTGAAGGTGTTTGACTTTCCTGTTTGGTCCAAGAACTACCTTGAGTGGCCTTTAAGGTTACTTTATCCAATTCTTTAATGCTCAGGGAGATCCAAGATAATTACCCACCACATTCAGCTGATTTTCGTAGGGTGGTTCAATTTAAGGTTACCTTTTGGTGTTAGTATAAGCTTTGGGTGGCTCTTATTGCATGTTGATACTCATGTATCTTGTGTAAGTAGGAATTATGATTTGATTCTCAATAATTTCCCCATTTGTACAGGTCTTTCTTTCCACTTTGAATTGCATTTGTGTGAAATTTACATTTTAATTTCTAGCTTTAATTGCATTTCATGTCTCTCATATTTTATGATTGTTAATTGCATGCATGTTCTCATTGTCTTCCTGGCCTTGTCTATATTGGTGGATGTTCTGAGCTTTGTTTAGATCTTGATTGTCCTATTTTCCTATTGATCGTGCCTTTAGCAAATCATGTTGTTATCCATTCCTTTTGTGTTCTTTTGGAATCTGTTAATTAAGTTTAACTTTCATGTAAATGAAAGTTATGTTTTGCATCACCTTATAGCCTATGTCTCCAATAAACTAAAAAAAATTCATTGTTTTTCAAATCATATGCAAATTCTTTTGAACTTTGTTTGATATTGTAATCTGTAGAACAAGCTTTCGAATGATTTCCAAAGCTTTATCAGCAACTAGATACATTTTAATTCTTCTCATCATGAAATCTTATAGCAACTCTCTGCATGATATTGAGTGAAAAGACACACTAGAATCAAGAGTCCATAATTCTATTTGAGTATCAAAATTTACTACTAATGTGTCTTTAATGCTTTTGATCATTGCATTTACCAACTTGCCATCTTGTATTTAGCCCATTTTTTGTGTTCGGTGCTTTTCAATCTCATTTGGGGTAACCCGTGCACAATTCTAATATACATGCTCATCTCATAGTATTGACTTTGACCTTTCAACCTTGACCAACCTAGATGGGTGCAACCTTTTTGATAATTGTGGCCTATGCCTTTAGCATTTACACCCAAGGATTCTCTCATCCCCATGTTGTGAATGTCCTTGATTAGAATAAGATCTTGAACTGTTTGTAGTTTCAACTTGTGTTTTTGATGCACTATTAACTACAGTTGTTTCAAAAGTTGGATAAAATCAGTTCATCATTGAAATGAATGCTTGCAAAACTTAATTAATTGAAATCACATTCAACTATTTGATATGTTTCATGATTGACACATCTTTAAACTTCTTCAATTTTAACATCCTCCATGTAAAATGCACCTTTTTTGAGATAAAGGGCTTCTTGTATATGTTGCACAAAGTTTTCATCAAATATGATTATTTTCTTTGGGCTATGAAAGCTATATTCAAAGCTAGTGTTGGACACATCACTTTCAACACATTTCAATGAATCGTGTCCCAATCTTGTTGGTTCATGGACTACTGATTTGTCAAAACAATGATTGCTACAAATTCTTTTAATAGGACAATCTTCTATTTGCATCTACAACAAACTAAAATATCTCATTCAAATTTGTTGTGCTTGCCTTTTCTATTGTTCATCTTCTTGTTCTTTAATGAAAGAAAGTGACTATTTAAGCCCTAGTTGTGTTAAAAAAACTAACTCTAGTGACCCTAGATCTACTTCAATAATAGTGGGAAAATATACCAACATAACTTTCAAGATAATCTTTAGATGACTCGTTGAATCAATTTCCCACGAGTATTTCACCTCCCATTGTAGAATCTAAACATAGAACTTCATGAAGAACCATGAGAAAAGATATAAAAGAACATAGTGAAAAGCGTGCACAATATTTATATGGAAAACTTAAGTTTGGGGAGAAAAAATTAACTGTGTTAGAAATATATTCACTTGATCTCGAAGGGATTACAAGGAGATACATTTCTCATGCATACTTTTTGTAAATCTTTATCTCATTGGCAATTGGCTCTTATCCTCAACGTGATGTTTGCTTACAAAAGGAGTTGGGAATTCAATTACTAGGAATATTCACATGTTCATTGCTTCTCTAAAAGTCTTGTTTTATGAACTTTTAAGCCTTGTGTTGTCATGAAAATGGATCTTGTTTGTACAACTTTTACTATCACTTGATCTGATACATGGTAAGTTCATTTATGGACATCATTTTGCTTGACATTCTTCCAAAATTTCCATATGGCTTTGACCTGAGAAAGCAATTTACAAGCTATCAATTGCTTTGCCCTCATCATTGTAACCTTACAAATATGATCTTGCAACCGATGACCTTGGATACTCCAGGATTTAACATAGAAATAGATGCAAACAACCTATAGTATGTCTTAGTGATCACAATTAAACTCCACTCATCAAATATATTCATTGAAAATTTTAAAGAATTATTCCATGGAATTGCTTATTGGTGACTTGAATTTGACCTCATGAAACAATTTTTCTAGAATCAATTTTTGGTTATGACTTAATGAATTAATTTTCAATTGCGAGAGTATTCTTTGTTTTGGTTTAGTTGATTAGAATGTCAAGGTACCAATCTAAACGTATGAATTTGTACAAGTATTTCTACTTCTTAAAACTTTTTCCTCCATTTTAATGTCTTTTTGATTTTTGAAGATTTTTATCTTAACTAATTTTTGATGTGATATTTAACATCATTGGTGACATGGTGAAAGTATCATTATTTTTTGATGGTTTCATAGCTATTGAAATGTGGTTTTTGTTAAATTCAAAAAATTGTAGTACCTTTTTTTTAACTTATTATTGGTTGATCATGTTGTGATAAATTTAGTTTTTCCTTTTTCTTTAATGGTTGCTATCTCTGCTCTTTCAATGTTTATATTATCGTTGCATAATGCTAAATTTTAAAACAATAGTTGGGAGATGGAAAAGCTTGTAGAGTGCATGATTTGTCTACTTATTGGTTTTTAGACATAGCATTTGGAGGAGAGGGGGAGGGAGAGATAGAGATAGATAGAGAGTGGTAGAGAATGTAAGCAAAAGAAATCCATCAATATGTATGTCTTTTCACCATGAAATTAGTGCTTTAAGCTGTAAGATAAATTTTTTTTCTTATTTGCAGAAGGCTTGTCCACAAATGGTTCTCATAATCAGGTAATTCACATTCTTCTTCTTTTTAATATGTTTATATAATATGGACTTCTTGATCATGAATGTAATGCAAATTTTCTATTTTTTTCTTCAATGATCACAAATTTCGACTGTTCTTCTTTAGCCTCTATTTTATGCTTCAAATTCCTTGATAGAATGTAAATATATTTGGTACATATTGTAATGAAGTCGTTGCTTTATTGATGGTGGAGAATCCTGATAAGTATTGATGCTAGATGGGGTCTAAACCACTACAATGAGCAATAAGGGGTTAATTTGCACACTTTAGAAAACAAAAAAAAAAAAAAGAGATAAATATGTGAATTTGAAAAGTGTAATATGTAAGAAATACTCATTTAAGACAATCTTAATTATCAATGTGTAAAACAAATTCTAATTAGATGTTCTAAATGATATATTAGAGTATGACTAAATATTAAAATGTTGTCAAAGTAAATTATTACAAATTTTTATAAGTATTTGAGCCATTATCGTAATGAATATACTTGGGACGTTAGATATGCCAAAAGGCATATCTAATCATTCATAAAATTTTTTCCTAGTTTTATCATTCATCTTTTAATTGAATTCTACTTTGGTAATAACCACTTTTTAAATCAATTTTTGAAAAATTATGGCTTCACTCATTTGATCAAATAAATCATCCAACTATGAAATAAGGAACTTTTATTTTACAATTATTTTGTCAATGACCCCACTATTGATATACATCTTCTAAAATCCATTTTTCTTAGGGCTAAGATGGCGGGAATTGCACAAGGGTTAAGGCTTTCTTGTATAAAACTTTTGTTTAATAATTCTTGAACTTATCAAGCTAGCTCCTTTTTAATTGAGCTTATCTTGTAATATGATAAGCTTGGCGAACAAGCTCTATATGCTAAATCCATAGCATATTAGATGTCACTTAATGGGGGCGACCCTTGTGGTTCTTTATTTAAAACATCATGGAAACTAGATATGATGGGTGTTGTTATTGGTTGTTTGATTATCTGGTTCTTCTCTTGGAACATCTTACACTGCTATAACCCAAAGAATGGATCCATTGGTAAATTTCATATTTACTTCACTTTGAGATATAAATTGAATTTTCTCCCCTCGGTTGATAGTTGGATTCTTTTTAATAGACTTGGCATGATCTCTAGGTAAGAAAGTTGTAATTTTTCTAACCCCTAATGTATGAACATGCTAGTGTTAGATTTGCTAATAAGGACATTATGGTTATATAGCCAATACCATTCTAAGATAATGCTCCTGAATTGCATGGGGACTACATTATATAAAATATTTTTTAAATAATGGCCAAATTTAAGTTATACTATGCATTACTTTTTAATAGGAATAGAGATTTCATTTATCCAAAAAAAAAAACAATGTGTAGATTTGGATGGTGGGTATTGACAAGTTCAAGGTGCATTACATTATCAATGGAGATGACGAAAATGTTGTGGCCATCATTTATTACAATCTTAAAAACCTTTTCTTAGTTTGACAAATGTTTCAAAAATTGTTGTGCATTTCTAATCTTACCCTAGGTTGGGTGTTAGTGCACCATACAATTATGATGAGTTTATTCTTCTTAATGTCATTTTATCTTTTTTCCTTGTGGTATCTGTTGGCTAGATTTGAGTCAGAAGCATAGTCTTCGACCTCTACTTCTCTTACATTAGGTTACTCATCTTCTCTCCCATATATGGTTTACTTGTCGTGTGGGATATTGAGTTATTACATGACCCTTTACATCTAAACATGTTATTTCGGAGGTCAATTGATAAGTTAAGTGATCTGTTTGCGATGGTGATCTTGCCTCGAGTCCTTGTCAGCAGGCCATTTTTAGAATAGTCACAGTGGAAGTGAAAACGTGAAAATAGCTAGGAACAAAGGAAAAGGAAGAATAAGGTAGAATATATTTTCCACAAAGGATAATTTTTCAAGAGGATTCCTTTCAAGGGATTTCTGAATTTTATAATAAAGTTATGATTCCCAGAATTCTTTAATTTTTTCATAATTCTCATAGAATTATTCTCCAGATTGACCTGTTGTCCTCCCATCTCTGAAAATTTCTCCTAAAAAGTTCTCTCTTTGAAAATTCTTAGAAAGCTCTCCTATAAAAATCTTTTCAAAAAGCTCTCTTTTTGAAAATTTTTCCCAAAAAATTCTCTCTTCACTCAACATTCTTATTTTTTTTATATAAGTCTTGGGATAATATTTTAATACATATTCAAATTATAAAAAGACAAAATTGCCTTTGACTAAATTATGAAAATTTGAGCCGACTGACTCGTTGATCACGCTTGCGAATCTCCTATTTGCATATGCCTTTCGCTTACCCAGTCTTGTGACCGTTCACTTCTTTTAAGCGAGCGTGCGCTTCTTTCGCTCTCTTGTACCATCCGCTGTTCATGTGCTGTTTATGTATCGAGCACAACTATTTGTGCAAAAAAAAGCCATTACGGCTCCTGACTTCAGGCATGTGCTCGGAGTTGAATGCGTGCTTTCTGCCTTGTTGCCTGGATTCAGGTTTTTTTTTTAAAATTTTCCTTCAGCATTTTTTTTGGTTTTGATCTCTTGATCATTAAATAGGTTTTGCAATGGGTTTAGCTATTGGACAACTAATGGCGGGTGCGGGTTTATTTGTGAAAGTTTAGCTTAGTTGTCAATTCAACTCTTTTAGTAAGATAAACTTTTTGGAGGCACTCGAGCTTATAATAATAATTCTATACACTTTTTCTAAAGTGTGGGTAGTCCACAAAAAGTTTCATCTGCACATCCTCTCACGTTCATGTTTAAATCGAGAGAGGGTAAACAAAAGATCCTCATTGACATCATTGCTTAAATGGTACTCATCAAAACAAGAAATATACTTGTTTACTGACTTTTCTCCTTTGGTTAAACACAATCTCTAGTCTACTAACTAGTTTTATAAGAAAGAGATGTATTTGTATCTATGGATTCTTATAAAACTTTTCTCTTAGTTTGACAAATGTTTGAAAAATCATAGTGTGTTTTTAATCTTCACTTACCCTAGGTTGAGTGTAAGTGTATCTTATAATTGTGATAGGTTTATTTTCCTAGATGTCATTTTTTCTTTCTTCCTCATAATATTCGTTGGCTAGATTTGAGTTAGAAACATAGTATTCGACCTCTATTTCTCTTACGTTAGATTCCTCATCTTCTTCTCTCTCCTTTATGGTTTCCTTTTTTTTTTGAAGAGGATATAATATCTATTATATCAAGGCAAATGCCAAATTACAAAAGGACCCTCAAGGGGGATCGAAAGTGAAATCAGATAACATGAGGTCAAGCAGGGGCTTAGGAATAGGATCCTCAAGGCCCCAGACGAAGTCGTTAGAGCACGCAGCCCGAGCAGCCCGAGCAGCCCAATCAACAGGCTTGTTCCCGTCTCTGAGAATGTGTAAGCGAACGGCCTCAAGACCCGAAGCGTACTGTATGGTAGCAGCAAAGACACCCGATCCCGAGGGTAAAGACATCAATTCGCGTACCTCCTGAATGGCCATCATAGAGTCAGATTGAAATTCCACAGCCCGGTGCAGGGGAAGAAGATCCCTTATCATGTCAAGCGCCATAAGCAAAGCCTGGGTCTCCATCATGTCAACAGCTTGGGACAACAACCGTTTACCAGCCACCAGGAGAGGTCTACCCAAACAATCCCGCACAACCACCCCCAACCCGGCCACCGAATCACCAACCGCCGCATCGCAGTTCACTCTGATCCAACCTGTAGGGGGGGAATCCAACTATGCGTAACAAGCAAGTCCGTGGACTTGCCAGGGTTCCCGCAGGACAGGGAGGAGAGAGAGAGATGTCGGTTGAGAGACGAGTGAACCTCAAGTAAGATGGTCCGAATAGTAGAACCCGGGAGAGGCATCGGGATGTTGTGTCTTGCTGCATTCCTCCTCGACCAAATGTAGTACAACGTAGTCGCAATGGTGGCCGCAACCAATTGCCCGGCACCCTGGCGAGCAGCAGGAGATCCGACGAACCGGAGGAACCGGTCAAGGAACAGTAAATCGGCGCCGGTTGACTGGTCAAACCTGGAATGCTGGTCGAAGCAGGTCAACGCTGCCCGAACAGTGCGGTCAGCCCAAATTTCTTGGGCTTTCGAGCAGCGCCAGAAAACGTGCTGCAAGGACTCGTCTTCCTCGCAGCCCTGCTGGCAGGTGGGAGAATTGCAAAGCTTGCGGCTGGTCAACCACACCGCCGACGGAAGGTGATCACCGGCGACCCTCCACATGAAGACGCGGACCCTGGGAGTGACCCTAAGCTTCCAGATGCCACGAAATTCCTCCAAGGGCCTGCTACCATTTCCTCCCTTTCGAGCATTGCAGACGATGCTCGAGTAAATCTTGCCGCTGGCCGCCCGGGGCTTCTCCGTGAGGGAGAGAAGTAATGCGTCCTGTGAGGACCGCAAGGCTCTCGGAAGATGCGAGATGCGGTCCTGAAGCTCCCTATCTGCCCAAGCGCTGATAAGATCCCAATTCCAATTCCCGTCGGGCAGGAGACATTCGGCGACGCTGGCTGGCCAGTAGGTGTGCACATTGATGAAAGTGGGCCAGCAACTCAGCGGAAGGACCCCCAGCCAGTTATCTTCCAAAAATCTCGTCGTCCGCCCATCCCCAATACGCCAAACAAAGAGGGAAATGGCCTCCGGCATAGCCCCAAGCACCATTTTGCAGACCGGGGACGCGTTGCGGGGGGCCTTCATCCGTGGATCCTCCAAATCATATCTTCTCCGCATCAAATCCACCTATAGACTAGGCTCCCGATTAAGAATACGTCGGCATCCCTCCATGTGGAGAACACGGTGCCAAATGCGGAGGTCCCGGAGGCCCAGGCCACCCGCAGATTTAGGCAGCGTGATGCACTCCCAAGCCGCATAATGAATGGCCCTCGCACTATTAGTCCCTCCCCACAAAAATCTTCTGATGCGCATCTCCATGGCCTCAATAATCCCCGCCGGCACAACACAATGCCTCAGCACGTGGCAGGGGATGGCACTAAGGACCGACGAAGCCAAAATGGCCCTGCCCGCTAGTGAAAGAGGCCTGACTATCCAATTGAGCAGCATGGCATCCAACCGCTGAAGCAAGAAGCTGAGGTCAGTCTTGGACAGGCGCTTGGCAGTGATGGGGATCCCCAAATATGTAAAAGAACTTCCCTCTTCCATGCTGAGCTTCCTGAGAATTAACCTGGACTTCTTCCTGCAAAGGTTAGTGCTAAAGAAGACCTTAGATTTTGCAAGATTTACCTACAAACCAGCGGCCTTCCCGAACTCACGGATAATCCTCCTGATAAGACGGGCAGCGATGCGGGAGGCAGGAGCAAAAAGGATGACATCGTCGGCGAAGAGGAGGTGCGAGATGCAAGGCGCATGCCTCCCCTGGCCGGAACCCCAAAAGCTGCCGGGATTCATGATTCCTTACCAAGCAAGAGAGATATTCAGAAGCCATGACATAGAGATACGGGGAGAGCGGGCAGCCCTGCCGAAGACCCCTCTGAGCCTCCACCCACGGGAGACGAATACCATTGAAGAGGACGCTGAATCTAGGGCTTCTGATGCAAGCAGCAATCCAGTCCCGCCAGATGGGAGGGAAACCCATAGCCATCAACATCTCCTGAAGAAAGTCCCAACAGACACGGTCATAGGCCTGTTCCATATCGAGCTTCACTGCCATAAGTCCAGCCGCACCCTTGCAAGTCCGCATCCTAGCAACCATCTCCTGCGCGATGTTGATGTTATCAGAAATACTACGGCCGGGAATGAATGCCGCCTGCTCCCGCGAAATGAGGTCCGGCAAAACGGGCTTCAGTCTCCCGACAAGGACCCGTGCTACCACCTTGTACACAGTGTTGCAGAGACTAATAAGTCTATAATGCTCCGGCTTGCTCGCGCCCTGCTTCTTTGGAATCAGGATGATAAGGGTGTCCTTCCACTTATTCGGGAGCCTGCAGTCCTCAAAAAAAGCCAACACAGCATTAATGACATCATGGCGCGCAATGGTTCAGTAGCCGTGCAAGAATTCAGCCGAGATCCCGTCACATCCCGGCGCCCTATTCCTTTTGATGCCCCGCAAAGCCTCGATGATCTCTTCCTCGGTGACCCTAGCTCCCAGCCTGGAAGCCACATTAGCGTTAACAACCACCGGGGGGGGAGATGACTTGCGGCATTACCCTGGAGATGCCGCTACGCCACTTACTCTCAAAGTACTCAGTTAAGACCTGTCCGATGCTGTCCGGGGAATCCACCACCCGGTCATCAATGCCCTGGATCATGGAGTTGCGGTTCATGCGGGCCCGAGACGAAGCCATGTTGTGGAAGAAGCGCGTGTTGGTGTCCCCGACCTGTGCCCAGTGGACCTTGGCACGCTGCCACCACCACTGCTCCTCATGAGCACAACCCCTGTGAAAGGCAGTGATCAAATCCGCAAGACGCCCATGGTCCTCCTCAGTGAGTCCCACCCTCGATTCTCTTGCCTGCAGCTCCTCAATGTCACGTAAAAGTACTTGGTTTCGGTTAATCAAATTCCCCAGTTCTCTGCGGCTCCAACTGCGCAACGCCATAAGTGACCGCTTGAACTTCATCGAAACCATCTCCTTAGGGTCCCCCAACGCACGTCTGCTCCAAGCCTGCTGCACCACACGGTAGGACTGGGGATAGTGGAGCCAAATGCTCTCGAATAGGAGCCTGCTGGATTTCGGCCGAATCCTGTCACCCCCCAGATTGATCAACAGCGGGCAGTGGTCCGAGCCAAGGCGACCCAGATGATGTACCAAACAGTTGGGAAAAGCAATCAGGCCGGCAGAATTGAGCAAGGCGCGATCAAGCCGCTCCAGAATGTGCGCGCCCCCCTTCTTCCCATTGCACCAGGTAAATTGGTTGCCAGAAAAATCCATATCAGCGAGCTGAAAGTCCTGCATAAAATCAGCAAAACACTGCTGCTCACTGCCATAGAAGAAAGGCCGACCCCCCCGCTTCTCCTCCTGGCCCATAATCAAGTTAAAGTCACCAGCCACCAAGAGAGGAGAATTGTCACAGTATGTTGTGCGGATAGCGTCCCAGATCGCGCGGCGTCCCTGAGACACCCTAGGACCATAAACAAAGCAGCAGTTGAGGGTGCAATCTTGCCGAGGGGTAATCGAACAACCCACCATAAAGGCCGAGGCCGCCGTGAGTGCTAACTTGATCTCTTCCTTCCACAGCACAATAATTCCAGCCGACATACCCAAAGATGGATGAAACCCAAAATCCCAATCCTTCCCAAGGATCCAGTTAGTATCGCGCCGGGAAAAAGATTGCATCTTGATCTCCAGTAGCACAACAACCTTAACATTCCACTCCCGAACCAGACGCTGCAAATAGGCCCTCGATTTGCTCTTCTTAGCACCTCTTATGTTCCACGTGATGATCCGCATAATAGTCATATGGTTATTAGCTTCCAGCATCCCCAACCAAACTAAAACAGCTTTCCAGCAAACAGCAGCTGGCCTCCGTGCCCCACGAAGCACGGTCAGCAAGAAGTCCCGATTAATGGTCACCCCCATCCAGGATGGGTGCACCATCAGCCCCTGATCCCCTCTGCCGAAATGGCGAATTCACCTGGTCGACATTGGCAAAATTCCCAGCCTGCGAAGGCTTAGCCGGCGTAGGACTCTGCACCCCCTCCTTGACCGTCCCACGAACTCTGCTTCTCCCCCGGAACCTGGGCGGACCCCTGCTACCTCGAGATGTGCTGGCCTCGTCATATCCCCTGGCTGTGCGGCTATGAACGACATCAGGAGGCCCTTGATCAAACCCCCGGGGCTCTTGCGATTGTTCTTCCTCCGCTGCACAATCATCCAGGGGCCCAGACCGTGCCCCTCGCCGAGTACATCCCGCCTCTCTGACCGGCGGTCATCCTCAGGTCCCTCAGGCCCATTGCGGCCGAGAGGCTCAGTAACCCCTGGGCGTTCCTCCCGCACCTCATCTGTGGTCGTGGTGTCGTTGATGTCAGCTCCTCCAGCTTTGACCGACTTGCAGGAGTTCTCCAAATGTCTGACGTGACAGCAAACGAAGCAAATGCGCGGCAGCCCTTCGTATTCAAAGGGTTGAAAAACCCTCCCGTAGTCCCCGGAGATCCAGATGCCCGGCTTGAGAGGTTTCGCAAGGTCCACCCGAACACAAACTCGCGCAAAGGACGAGCGCTCTAATCCCGCCGTCCAGCCATCAAGAAGAAACGGATCGCCAATAGCTTTAGCAATTCGAAGAATATTGTCTACATCCCAGTAGATAAGGGGGAGACCAGGAAACCTGACCCAGACAGGGGCGCGCATTACAGATGTGGAGTTAGGGTTGAATTCCGGCGACCATAGGTCAAGACCCATGGCTTGGCCGGCGATCTGCCATGGCCCGCCCAACCAGATGTCATTCCTCTCACTCATCGACGCAAAATGAAGGCAAAAGCAGTTGGCCGTGAGGTCAAAAATCTTGAAGCTGTTAATATGGCCCCATCGTTTGAGTAAAACCCTCTCAATGACATGGAAAGGAAGGGTATTTCCATAGAGACGGCCCGCCAGGTCAAACTTGTGGAAATCCAGGCGCCTCAAGCAAGCTTCTGGTGACATAATCACGTCCCCTCCCTCCACATACTCGGGGATATCCGCCGCTCGCAATTTGACATCAACATCCGCCGGCCGCACGTGCGAAATCACCGTGTCACTGTGTCTGGGAGCGCTGTTGGCAGTTAAGGCCTCCCGGAAGCTCACCCTATTCGCAACGGCAGGATGGGTCACCTCAGGGATATAAGGATCCTCAGCTCCAATCCTGACTCCATGGGCTTCCTCCCCAATATGCTCCAGCTGCTCCTGCATAGTCTTACACAACGAGTCTCCCTCCTGGTCATCCCCAACAGCCACTTCGGACGCACGGGGGGGAAGCTTCAGGGCCGACAGGCCACCTACAGAAGAAGAAGAACCCTCGCGAGTGGGAGAGTCGCTCTGGGCAGATCGGGCTCTTCTGCTACTCCTCCGGGTAGTTCCTCCCGCCATTAGGGCTGCAGGAGACGCAGCCCGAGCTCAGGGACGAAGCGGTAAGATAAACCGCGGATAAAGGTGCAACTAATCCGATTCGAGCACTCCCGCAAACCGGCCAAATTCGAATTCGAACACGAGCTCGAACCCGGGGCCCACGCGCCGACTCGAACACGAGCTCGAACAAGATTCGCCGCCGCCTCGAGATGCCGTGCTTCACCGCCCGCCGACCTTCCTACCGAGTTCCCGATGGGAGACCACTCCCCCGTCACCAGCCGCAGCGTCTGTTGCTGATGCTCCGGCTTCCACCTTGCCCCCACGCCTGGGCCAGAGAGGACCCAGCGAGGAGCACCGGCCACGATCCCGCCGGCCACACGACCCTACAATACGTAGCGCCGCAACCCCTTCCGATTCGCTACTACGCCACCACTCACGCCACCACTCACGCCTCCGCTTCACGCCTCCCTGGAGGTAATATGAGCAAATACCCACTTGAAAGAGTTCTTTATGGTTTCCTTGTCATGTAGGACATTGTGCTGTCAAATGATCCTTTACATCGAAATATTTTATTTCAAGAAGTTGATTAATAGATTAATTAGGTTTTACAGTGGGTTTAGGAGTTAAGACTTGGGGAAGGGAGTGTTATGCAAATCGATTATTTGTGGTAGATCTGGAGTTACTTTTTCGAAATGTTAACTTAGTTGTCATTTCAACTCTTTTAGTAAGATAAACTTTTTGGAGGCATTTGAACTTCTAGAGTGTGGGTATTACACAAAAAGTTCCATCTCTGAATCAAGAGAGAGTAACCAATGGGTCCTCATTGACATCACTGCTCAAATGGTACTCATCGAAACAAACAATCTACTCATTTATTGACTTTCCTCGAGTTAAATGCTGTTGTCGGTCTAGTAATTGGTTTTTGCAAGAAAGAGATGTATGTTTCTAAAGATTCTCTCGAGTTCATTCTAAGTTTTTATGGATGTTAATTCTCTCTGTTAATGATTAGTATCTATGATTTTTACAAAATAACAAAGCTTGTTTTGCTAGTTTCATTAGGGCAAACAATACATTTCACTTCTCATGAAGTCTAAACCACTGAAAATAATGATTTATAATAGCTTCTCAGTTAAGTTGCCCTCAAAGGTAGGTGTCATATTTGATAGATCTCATAAGTTTGTTATCATCATTTTCAGATATTCATCTGCTCTTACAAGGTATATGATTTATTTGATATACAATGATAGTTTTAGATAGGATAGACTCAATAAAGAGTTGTTCTAGTTAGATGATATTATTTTCAAATTCTTCCAGTTTGACTTTCACATTTTCCATCCTGATTAAGAGGTTTTGAAGAGTCAATTATATTTGGTTTTGTGGATTCTCCATGTTGTAATTCTTATTAGATATGGTGCACATATATTGGTCAAGTGACTAAAATAAATGCAAATATATTACTGCTGTTAATTATTTTTGATGAAGAATCAATTATATTACTTGTTTGGGTGGTGTGTAACTGACTCGACTTTCCTGGTGTTAAGGCATTATACTATCACAAAACAATATCATGAGAAGCAAAGTTAGAAAATCTACCTATCTATCTATAGTGTTTGTGTCTAAATATAAAAGCAATGGACTTTTAATAAGTTTGATTTCATTTCCATTATCATATACACAAATGGAGCATTCAGTTACATAAATTGTAGCTTTTAATTTGGATAATATTTCTTTTATTGATGGGTTTTTAATCTAAATCCTTCACCATCCAACTCATCCCAGTAAGAAATGATTATGTTTTGCCTTCGTTCTTATCATTAAACGAACTGCAGGCCATGCGATTTGGGGATCTTCCTGGTTGGGCCACCGATCTTACTGGATTGATTCGAAAAGCCATTTGCTTTTGTGCTTTGGAGAACAAAGATCAGCTTGCAGAAGAGTTTGGACCATTGTCATTTGATTTGCTTTGGAGAGAGCCGCTTTTTGATCAGCTCATTGTAAATGTGTACCAACCAGGTGAGGTACGTCCATTACTTGTTCTTAACGCAATTTTGTTTGGCATAGTTTTTGCAATTGAAATAAATGATTATTTGATGGGTTTTTTTTTTTTTTTGAAGAAAATTATCATTTGCTTGAAAACATCTCATGATATCGATCAAGTTGGTGTTATGTTATTTGTTTTCAGGGAATATGTGCTCATATTGACTTAATGCGTTTTGAGGATGGTATAGCTATCGTCTCTATGGAATCAGAGTGTGTGATGCATTTTTCTAGAGCTGATAAAGGATGTGAGGATGGGTTTGAGGTTAGGGTTCCTATTTTGCTCAATCCAGGTTCCCTTTTGGTTTTGTCAGGAGAAGCACGTTATCTTTGGAAGCATGAGATCAATCGGCAAACGGGTTTTCAGATGTGGAATGAAAAGGAGATTGCCCAAAAGAGGAGAACATCTGTTACCTTGAGAAAGCTTTGTGCGAGCAAAGAATAGATTATTTAATAAAATGAATAAAAAGAAGAATTATAAAAGAAGTTATTAAGTTTTTGTGAAATTAAAACAAAGCAAATGCTCCTCTTTGCCTTTTCAATGCAAGTAATATGAATGATAATAGTTGGATTGAGCAACAAAGAGCCATTTAGGGTGTATTTTAAAGAAACAAGGAACAAATTTATTTGATTGTCTATGATTAAAGCTGCTTCCCAAAACAATATCTGATGTCACTGGTCGGCTATGAAACTCTTTGTGTGCATGCATCACCAGCAGCTATTAAAATAATACAGAGCACTTCCAAGGTCCTTAGGCTATGTTAGTGGTGTATATCACGTTTGGAAAGCATTATTGGATAACATTTATATATATAACAACAACAAAATCAAATTATCAGAAGACATTTGGAGAAAATCAATAAAACAAAATAATAACTTATAACACATTCATTTAGTAAAACATTAGATCAAGTTACAAAAAGAACAAATGCATCAAGCGGTAGAACCTGGATGGAGAAGCATAACATCAATGGAGCTTCGTGGCTTCCCTTCTGGATTATAGAGATCTCTTGAAAATTTTCATGATGAAATTGTTTGGATGGTCAATAAACTTGACCTTGATTGGAGTCACCCAATCCATTGAACTGGTTCCTCGATCACCTTCACGAGAACTGCAAGCTTTAGCTGAGAGTATATGTTTTGGAAGCAAGACCAAAAGAAGAGGTCTTATTGTTGTTGGGAAAAACCTTTGTATAAGAAAAATCAAAGATCATTTTTTAAATAAAATTAACCTTTTAGCTTATCCTTTGGACATGAGAAATTTAATTAGGTGATGAGACATTGGAAGTATGACTTACCCTCCGCTACGGCTAAGATGATGTCCTTACCTGTCAAAGGCGACACTTGAGATTGTGGCAAGTGAAATTAGATATCTATCAAAACCTATCAAGCTTTTTAAGAAAGAGAATAATTATCAGGTATAGCATATTTGTATTACGTTCAAAAAATTTTGTTATATACTTATAGAATTGTAAAGACATGATTTCTTCATCTCTTGATGTCATGTATATTATCATAATGTTTGAGATCAAGTGTATTATATTTAATATTCATTTTCTTATCAGTTTATTTATGTTATTAGTTTATCTACTGAATCTTTATACTCACATATAGATACAAATTAATACAGAAAGCATACAATCATCTTAGTTTATATGTCCTTCATCCAATCTCCAAGCAGGCATATTACTTCTTTTATGCCATTCCTCTAGTAAATGCTAAATTAATGGCATGCTTTGTTTATTAATGGGAACACAAAGCATGGTGCTTCCTCTATAGCCAGCCAAGTCAAAAGAAAGGAACCATTCCATGACATAAATATTAGTCCAAGTTCCATACTCAAATACCCAATATGTTGTTTTATTTCCAATTATAGTCAGAGTAAAGTAAACGAACCGAAGTAAAGGCAAAAATGACAACTAAATAAAAAATGATACTTGTTTGTGAGACATTTTCCAAGTATCTTTCTTTAAATAAAACTACAAGCAGTTTGACCTCATTTTAATCTTGGATCAACTATTTTATTTTAAACATATGAATCTAGAATATAAATGAATACAATTTCATTCAACTCTTCTTAAGATTATCATAGAACTTATCCAAAAAATGTAATAAAATAAATTTTCAGATTCCTTCTCAACTCGCCAAAAGTAAATAGGCTTCGCTCCTCTCGATGTGCAGTTGCAGCAAAGCGAGATTATGTTCAGTTAAAAGTAAACAAACTAAAAGTGAAAAAAAAAAGACAAGTAAAAACGAAGGCACATATAATGCAAAAATAAAGGCCATAACCAACAAGCCACCCACCTTTTCGTGCTACAACAGGAAGTTCTCGTCATGAAAGAATCAATACAAACTAATGTAGAAAATGTACAATCATCTCAGGTAAAAAAGTTTTTTCACCCAAACTATGAGGCATACTGCATCTTTTCCATATGCCTCCGCCCCCAATACCTCCTTAGCATCGACCACTCCCTCCCTCTTTCTCATCAATTTTGCCCCCTCATCATCCGGGAGCACGCACTCAACTTCTACACCCTTCAGGCCATCACTATGCCCGATTGTGTCTTGCTTTTCGATCATCAAAGTCACGACACCTCCACCTTCCTCGACTCCCTCCTCCCCCTACATCCCCCACAAGCTCAAGGTAATCCTCTCTTTTCCTTCATCCAGCTCCTAGGGCAACGAATGGCGACTATCGTGGCCCATATCGTCAAGATGCTCAATCTATTGCCCAGTCGGCTCACTATCGAATTTCATAAGAGAAACTTAGGCTCAATAAGCAAAGCCTTGTGGAGCTCGATTCCCACGTTGATGCTCTGAAGCAGATGCTGCTCGACTTCCTTGAAGATGAGCATGAGATCTAATGGATAAGCTTTATCGGTCGAACTGTCTATGTGTCATGTCAGGTCAAGAAGGGGATTAAGATCCTCCTTGAAAACTACCCGTGGCTTTGCGAGTCTTATCACAAGAATATTGAACAACATTTGGACATTGTGAGAAAGATTGAAGACTCTATTGCTATCAACATGAGAACCCTAAGCCTTGAGTTAAACAGAGTGGAGCTTTTATTGCAAGTTGGAACCTTTTGCGTTGCAGTTGACGTGCTTTTAATTACGATTATTGGGATGAATCTAAAGTCTCACCGTGGAGAACATGTATTTGCCTCCTAGTTGACTACCTCCAGAATTGTGGTTGGTGTCGTATCTACCTTTTTTGTCATGTACTATTACTTGTGAGCTAAGAGAATTTTATATCCATAACTCAGATTAGAAATGTTACGATATTTTTTTTGTTGAGGAATGTAATCGTAGCTGCTCTAATCTGAGCTATGGATATAAAATTATCCTAGTTCGCAAGTAATGGTACGCAACTAAAAAGGTAGATATGAAGTCCATTACTACCCAAGCGGTAGTCAACTAGGAGGCAAATGCATGTTCCTCAAGATAGGACTTCAGATTTATCCCAATAATCACAATTACGAGCACGTTGACGGCAACACAAAAAGTTCCAACTTGTAATAAAAGCTCCACTCTTACCTCAAGGCTTTAGATGCTCTGGTTGACAGCAATAGAGTCTTCAATATCACTTGCGATATCCAAATGTTGTTCAATATTCTTGTGACAAAACTCGCAACGCTATAAGTGGCTTCCAAGGAGGATCTCAATTCCCTCCTCTCCCCCCTTGACCCAACATGTTACACAGATAGTTCGATCGATAAGACATTCGTTGGATCTTGTGCGGATCTTCAAGGAGGTTAAGCAGCATCTGCTTCAGGTGCCAACGTGGGAAACAAGCACCACTAAGCTTTGTTTGCGAAGCTTAAGTTCGTTGCGAAATTCGGAAGTGAGCCGACTAGGCAATTGGTCGAGCATTTTGACTACACGAGACACGAAGGTTGCCAGTCGCTGCTTGAGGAACTGGATGTAAGAGAAAAGAGCGGCCTCGACCACCTCAAGCTTGTAGGGGATGGAGGAGATGGGGGAGGAGGGATTCGAGGAAGGTGGAGACGTCATGACTTTAGTGATAAAAAAGCAGGACGCGATTAGGCATAGCAATGGCACAGATGGAGCCAAAGTTGAGGAGCGCGTGCTCCCAAACGAGGAGAGCAGGGGAAAAGTTTATGAGAAAGAGGGAGGGATCAACGCTAAGAAGGCTGGAAGCGAAGGCCACTGGATTGCAGGAGCTAACGATGACTGATGGATTTGAGGGAGGTAGACCCATCAGATCGAACCTCTAGGACACCGTACAACTGCTCATTAAAGCCTGATATAAGGGTGTCATCTACAACTTGAATGATATCCTGAGGGGAGATGTAACTAAATTGGTGCCTATACAAATCAATCTCCAAATAATTCTCTCCCTACGAGTAGTAGATTGTTCAAGTGAGATGAATAATAATTTTTTTTTGTTATTAAAAAAAATCATGTGTCATGAAAGTATAACTTCTCATTTGGAACATAAAAAAGTGACATTACTCTTTATTGCAAAAGATTTTTGCAAATAAAATAAGACGAAGTTAACAACATAAAAGAGAAGGCTACGAAAGCCGAGTCATCGTCATTGCCTTCCAATCTCATCTTTGGAACTAAGTATAGAAAATAAATCAAGATTCTTAAGAAAGAGAAAGCTAAATAAATGAAATTTAAGCTCTAATTCAATGACAGGTTCTTGAAACGTAATGAAAATGCTTAATACTAAAATGCAACACCTCTCCTGCGTTACCATTGCTTCCTAGCAATTTCAAAATCCAAGCTATTATGGCAATGTCACAATACCTATCATGCTACTAGTATTGAGAGTTATACTGCACTGAACTTACCAAGTAGAACTCATGGCAAGGCCTAGAAATTATTGGCTTCTCACTGTATGCAGTCATAAGCTTCCTTTCTACAGAACTTAATGGAAGATCTTCCACATTAAGAACTCTTCCAAGTATTTTCAACCGTTCTCGAAAGGTAACGATTGTGTCCATGGGGAATCCTTTAAACTTTTCCACTTCATCATCAATTAACCTCTACATTTTCAGATATAACATAGATGCAGTAAATTATAGGATAGTAACTAACTGCTGGCAAGAATTTAGCATTTACTGCAAACAGGAAACATGCTTCACAGACATTCTTAATTTAATCCAAACACTTGTAATTTAGTTAAAAGTTATTAAACTGGTGTTAGTTGTCTTACAGGTAACAACACACATTCAATTAAAAAAGAACTACAAGGCTTATAGAAGACTTCTATTTTACTTACAAGATAACAGACTTAAAAGAAACCATCTAATACAACAAAAGAATTTGTCCTACAAGTATAGGAAATGCCACCTACTTTTTTTTATTATGTGAAATTGTTGATCCTATCAAGTGAAAACTCAAGAGTCTGGAGGACTTTTATGTCAATGATTTGGCTATTGTAAGGTTGCTTGTTCCTTTAAAAAGGTTTTAAGAAAGAAATAAAGAAAAAAAAAATGTTCCCCTCATTCTCGTCTCATTTTTCTCATCCTTGTCTTTATCTCCAACAAATTCTACCTCAAATACTCTCCAACTATCTCTCTTAATATTCTACTCCAAATTTTCTTAATTTTCTCATTTTGTCTTTTTCTTTATATAAATCAAAACCATCTTCAAATCAATCAATCGACACCCTTACCTCATAAAAGACCCCATCTTCTCCATCCTCATCTTTTTGCTTCACATACTTTCCCATCCTAAGTTTCCTCCATCTTAGAACCCCTTCACCGCTTAGGACCTTCCTATTTCATCCTCTTCAAAGCTAATCAACTCCTCAACTATGTGGCTTTCCAGACCATTTGCACCATCGACCCTCTTCACCCTAGCAAGATTGACCACCTCTCCTTGTTTGTAACCTCTCCTTTAACCATAATGATCCACCTTAACATAGCTAAATGCCACTAAAGACCCGATGTGGCAACATCCTTGTCTACTCTATTATCCTCAAAGCGTGGTTACAACCACTACCGACCTCGCCAATCTCCAAGCCTGCCTCCATCCATGACAAAGTCATAGTCATTTCCTTCCAATCCCATCTTTGGAATCCCCCAAAGTATAAAAAAATATCTAGATTTTTAAGAAAGAGAAGGCTACATAATGAAGTTAGAGCTCATAACCAAACCTACACCTTATTTGTTTTACTTGATTCACCAACACATACCTAAGCTAAATTCTATTATTTTACTTAATTGGAAACCAAATCAAATCCAAATCAAGCCAACTTGAGTTTAACTTATTAAAATTAATCCACCATGCATATAATATCCTTTCATTCTTCGCTTGCATCTTTCTTGGTTAGTTTTTGGTTATTATTCTCATGAGTGGGCAACCCTCATTAATATTAGTTATAAAAAAGGAGTGCTCCTCAAATAAGTACGAGTTAAACTCATAATTTTGGGTTGATAATCTAAACTTTCTTCAACCAACCTCCAAGAGGAAAGGCAACTTTTGAGTCATATTCTTGATAGAGTAACCCAAACTTTCTTCAACCTATTTACCCACAAGAAAGACAATAATTAACATTAGAAGCGTATCTTTGAGGGGATGACCTCAACTTTTTTCAACTTGTTCCCAACCTCCAAGACGAACTTCAGTTAAAGTTGTCCCTATGCCCTTAAGCAAAAAAATTCAAATTTTCTTCCACTTCCATCCAAGAAAAAATGATTGACGTTGGACCCATGCATACAAAGTCTTCAGAAAGAATGACATTAGTGATCCAAACTTTCTTCAAGATGAACCATTTCAAACTAGTGTTTCGGCTCATCTCTTTAATCTAGTAACCTATTTTGTGAGCTCACTATAGATGGAAATTTGATTGTGCCTTCACATTAATAGTCTATTCACAAATTCACAAGACGTGGTTATATAATATAAACATTGAATTTGGGTACTAAGACAAAATGCTATTAAAATTATGTCATAATTCAACAAAAAGTTTTTCTAAAACAATACAAGATAACACTAAAATATGAAAAAGAAATGAAAAAAATACAAAAATTCTTTGAAATTTAGAAAGATAGTGGACTCCTTTTAAGCCCAACAAATGCCAAAATTACACTCAACTGGCATGCACTCAAATACGTTTATGACTAAATCCTATAACCATATACCCAGATACTCGTAACCATACGACCAAGAAATCAACATCAATACTTACATGGTAGAATAATCTCATCCATTTCGCACCTATATGAATAGATAGATGGCAAGCATCTATAACTAATTTGCTACTAGAGGCACATATCTACAATCATTCGTATTCATATACTCAAATAATTTTAAACCCAATTACCAATACTTGGATGCCCGATTACCCATTCCAACTAATTGTAATCATATGCCAACTATTTGTATCCATATGCACAATTATTTCAAACTAATATACAAAATTCTTATACCCAAAACCTAGATAACTAATGTCTATATTACATAAACAGATAATTCATACCCAAATATATAGTAAGCCCAAATATGCCACTCTTTTAAGAGTACCTATACATTACCACAAATTATAACCTCAAACATCCTTGAGTCATTAAACTTAGAAAAATTCCAAAAATCAAGAATTGCATTTAGAGGTTTTGAGCTCTATTTGAAGCCATCTTTTACTACTACATAATGTTCAAGAGTAACTTATTTTAAAAATGAAATTAAAACTAGAAACAAGTTTGAGACATCACTTCAACAGTAAAGGTAAGGTCAAGTCTAATTATCTTCATAATAGACTTTTAATGCCAAATTCAACCAGGGTCAACCATATTCAACCAACATAGAAGAGTCGATAACACAATTTTTCTCCCAAGTCCTCTCGATTCCTCAATATCTTGCATTTCTCTACCTTACATTTCATGTTGTGCCCTATGAACTTGATGCGCTTACTATTAAGGAACTTGATCCCAACTAAAACTAAGATCTATTATTCCTTATTATGTTAGTTCTCACTTAATGCAATTGTGAGAACCAAAACTATTGTTTTTTTATCTGTCTAAATCAAAACAATTCATAAAACAAAAAGCAAATGAATAAACATATAATTTTAAAATTTAAAAAATTTGTTTTGTAGCAAAAGATTGCATTTAGTTGTGATGTATGACACTAATGAGTGCAAGTTCTATGTCTACAAGTAATTGAAAGTTGTTTATAAGAAGCAAATATATATATATATTTTTAAAATTTAAGGAATTTGTCTTGTAATGTTAGATTACCTTTTATAAGTTGTTTACAAGAACCCAATACTTCTAAATCACATAACAAGTATTACTTCGTATCAAGACTTTCCTTCATAATATCCAAAATTATTTCACAATTAGAAGCAGACATTATACTTTTTTCATGCCAAAGATTTCAAAGAAAAAGCTATGCATGTTGAGACGAAGTCTTCATAAGTTGAAAATTTGTGTTATTAGAAGCATCCCATGTAGGAAACCACAATTTCCTAGTTGTTTTGTCGCATGGCAGGATGTTATAAGTAGGACAAATAACTGATCAACAAGAAAATACCAATACATTTGTACTAATTAGACGCCACAAACAACTATTCCATTGGTTATCCTTCCCATCCCTAATTATAATTTTGTAACCTCCAATCTAACAAGAATTACCTTGTGCTTAAAACTAAGGGATATTTACAAGTCTACAAATTATGTAATAACTTTTAGTACAATATCAATACTACAAGATAACATAATAGTGACCCTCTAAAATAAATATTCAAACTCGAATTTAGAATATTCCATTAAATAACCTAAAACTGGACCACTTATTTAAATGTACTACAAATTAGAAAATGATAATGGGAATTCAATGAACTAGATCAACGAATCAAATAGAGAATGTTTCTTGTTCATTTTAGTTCTCATATTTGAGTAAATTACTCACTGATCCAGTACAAATCAAACAACAAAAATATCATGACAAATGCGTAATACTGTTTAAAAACGAATAGAAAATAAACAAAAATGGCTCAAGAAGCGTAATAGGAGGAAGAGGCATACACGAAAAGCCTTTGCATAGCATCCCCATCTTCTACGGAAGACGGCCCTGCTTCAGAATAGAGAGGGAGTGCTCAGCGGCATCAATAAGGTCAGCCATGTTGTGAAGCGATCGCTCTTCAGATCCAAATATGAAGATGGCACGGATCTCGGCTTTCTTGGAGAGGCGAGCAGCATAATTAAGAGGGAGAAGAGGGGAATTGAGAGATCTCAAAATCTGACGATACAAAGAAAGCACCTTCCCTCGGTTCCTTGCCAAATCCTCGGTTGTTGCCCAAATCAAACCTTTTGCCATTCCTTTTAAAATATGCCTGAATGGATAGCCAGTTGAGGAAGAGACGAGGGAATTTCTATCTTAATTCATCGGCAATAGATGATGCGTACAACACATTGCAATGAAGAAGCAAATAGCTGCTTGGAATCCAATCCGAACTCTGTTGTCAGACGTCTGTAATTGATACTGATAAAAGGGTTTTATTGAATAGAAATAAGACATTTTAAAAGAGAATTTAAAAAGGAATTATGTCCATAAAAATATGATAATTATCGAAATTCCTTGATATTTTTTTAAAAAGCATTTCATAAGTTAGGCATCAAACATGACCAAGAAATAGCTGCAAGGTAGATTTTTTTTTATTTTTTCTTTCGAATTTTTTATTAATCCATAAAAAATATAAAAAGTTTCTACCAAGACTTGCAAAAATAATGTTTCACCACAATTTCAATCACCAATAATAACAATATTATCATTAGTAATTACTTTAAAGTTCAAATTATACGCCATTTTAAAAGATGATGTCACTTGAACAAGATCTATGATAGTGTTATTATAGCTTTAAGTGTCACTTTGCACCTATGTTATGACCTCCTAAATAGTTACCTCAAGATCTGCATCTTCATATTCATGCATATCCACAAAGATTCCACACAAGTATTATTGGTGTAATTTTTTTCCCAAAATATAGGATTTTGGTATTCAAAACACTCCCAAAGTCAAGCAAAAACAAGTCACAATTTTGCCAAGAATTGATCAAGGTCTTTTAAGATTCTTTACTCAATAGCAAATTAAAAATCATTAATTAATCCAAAGATCTATTGAGCCTTCCAAGAGACTTTTCACAAGTTAAATTTACAAATAATTCTTGACACATCTTCAATGCTTAGGTTCAAATAGAAATGCAAGTTTCCTAATATTGACCTCTAAAGATCTTTCTTCTTTCTCAAAGGGTAGTCTTCCTCAACAGGTGTCAAGCCAAGCTATGAGTTTCTCAAGACTATCCTCACAAAAGATTTTCTCCTTCTCAAGGGTTAAAATTCCCAAACATAATCTTATGCAATGACATCATGCCAATCAAGACTTCTCTAATACAAATTCCCAAGACAAGGAGATATTTTTAAATGCTAAAAGATATTCTTGAGGCAAGGGATAGTCCTTGAAACCAACTACTTCCTTCTTGATGCCTTAATGTGCTGAAGCTAAAGTAGATCATCCTCCTCAAAGGGCCTTTATTTAGGCTTTTTGTGTCCAAAATTACTAAAGAGATCATACGTATTCCTTATATCTTTCTCAAGAGTTTACACTTTTTGAGAGACACTCTCAGTGACATATCTATTATTGAGCTCATTTGAATATTTTTTCTCTAGCTTGAGTCCTCGCAGTTGAAAATATTTTTTTTCAAAATATTCACACTATATCTAAAGATTGACACATTAGATACTTCGCTTATACTTGGCATGAGTGTTGAAGCAGAATTTGGATTCAAAGAGATTAACCAAAGTTTACTTTGTTAAGAGTTTAAAGAGTAAACTATAGAGTTGATAAAGTGAGAGCTTGGGTCCTCAAAGGTTATGAATACCAAGGGAGAAGAGAATAGCCTAAGGAGAAGATTAAGGAAATCATTTTAAGGATTAGTTCTCTGATTGTGAAGATTCAACCCTGAGAATGCACCTAAGTTCCCCTGAATTGAACTTCAAAGGTCCCAACAAGAAAGTTAGATCTTACCCTTCTTGCTTTATATCCTTTTGTGTGCAAAAATAGCCCCTAATTTTAGGACAATATAAGGACAAAGGTGCACCAGGCATGACAATGACCTTGATTTTGGGTTAGGCGCTATGGCGGTGGCATTCAACTAAAGCCTAAGGCAAGGGAACATCATTAAATCATCCAATGTGTGACAGCTAAGCTTTGCTAACATGATGAGGGGCATCTAAAGGTGAGATCTAGAGGGTCTTACAATATAAGGCAATGGTGGAGTGTTGACGTGATGAAGTTGTTTGGGAACATGAGGTGGTAGAGGATCTGTGGAAGTGGAAGTGAGATTGTTTAGTTTAGGTGTTTTGGGAAGAGCCTCAAGGGGTTCCTAATTAGAGGGAGAGTGGTTTGGTGATGGCTCCCTTGGCAACGCAATAGACCAACACTGAGTTTCTTTGTTATCAATGCTGGAAGAGTGTAGAGAGTCTTCATTAAATGCTCCATACATTGTTGAAATAGATGAAAAAAACTTTTTGAAGGTAAAGGAGAAGGTTCAGAGGTTTGCAATAGTTGAGGTAGAGATGCAAGGATCTTACTACCACTTCACTAAGAGGGTGGTAAGGCTCTTTCTTTAAGAAATAATGATGCACCATTTTCGTTATTCATTTCATCTTGTATGCTGTTTCCTACAGAAAGTGTCAAAAAGGGTTGTTGCAAAAATTAGGCTTGAATAAATTAAACAAAAACTTGAAAAATTTTGAACGTGAAATTAAAGTGTAAAGAAGAGGAAATAATTGAATCTTCACAGGTTATGGGAAGGAAGGTAAAATGAATGCAAAGGGTTTCTCCTGAGTGATTGACTTTCTTGAGTTGGATATTGGAGGGTATACTTATAACTGAATGGTGTGAAAGACGTGTCTTTGCTTTCCCTTGGGATGTATGAGCCATTCTCATGATGGTAACTCAAATGCTCGAACACATAGAGGGGGTTACCACCATTCCTTGGTGACTTATTGTTATTTCATTGATTGTAACTTAATTATCAACAATGTTTGCGCTTGAAGCAGAACTATCTTTATTACCATGATTCCAAAGATTGTCTTAATGACTGTTCTCGGCCCTATCATGGGTCTCCAGGGTCGGGCCTCAATGTTGGCGTCTTGAGGGTCGAGCCTCAAGTGTAACAACCCTAATTTTCTCTTATTTGTATATTTTTTTTATAGAAAGAGCTCTGTGAGACGAATCCAACGATGTTTAATTTGTAATTTTCGGAGCTCTAATGAATAAATTATGAATTTTTGAAGATTTGGGATAAATTTGTAACGTAGAGGATAGATCTGTAAATTTTAAATGTCGGCTTAGTTCAAATCTGATTGGCGGAGGATATATTTGCAAATATAAAATTTATAGGGGGTTTTATGCAAAAGAGCTGTTTTACGAGACACCTGGCCGTTGCTTCGGGAGAGTTTGACACATATCTGCAGCAGCGTTTATATAATCCGGTGAATTACGTTGCGAAAATTCGACTGCATGCAGCTGCAAGGAGAGATTCCGGAGTGCGAGGTTCTGCAACAAACGTTACGGCCGGCGAGGATTTCCGGCAAGCGACAGTGAAGGCCGGTGAAGGCTTCCGTAAGGTAAAAAAAATATTTTTTTTTATTCGTCGTTAGGGTTATTTAATTTTCCGGTGAGCGGGGGAGACCGAGAAGAGGAAGCCGAGCCGGATTCGGTCGATTCAGCACATGAAACAGCCGATCCAGCGCCGGCGAAAGATTTCGGCTTTGCCGGACGCGAGAGAGAGGGGAGACTGCGTGAACCGGTCCAGGCTTTGGACCGGGTTACGCCGTTGAACCGGATGCCGAGGCGCGCGGTCCAGCACGTCGAGCGCGCGGTCCAGCGCCCAGCGCGTGCGGTCCAGCACGCCGAGCGCCCGGTCCAGCGCCGAGAGCGCGCGGTCCAGCGCCGAGCGAGGGCGGTCCAGCGCGCCGAGCGCCCGGTCCAGTGTCGGGCGCGGGCGGTCCAGCGCCCGCATAAGCCAGATTTACTTTTTGAAAATCCGTTTCGAAAAGCTTTTAGAAAGCTTTTTCTGCGCGGGCGGTCCAGCGTCGAACGTGCGCGCGGTCCAGCGGGCGGTTCAGTGCCGCGTAAGCCCATCTTTTGGGATTAGTTTGGGGTATGTTTGGGAAAGCTTTTAGAAAGCAGAATTTTTAACTATTTGGGAATAATTTTTAGAAAAATCAACTTTTGGCAAATAAACATATTTTAACTTGATTATGTTTGCACTATGGCCTTGTAGGACATCAAGAAAACCAATTAGAAGTTGACAAGAAAAATTTGGTACAACAAATCCAAGTAGAATAATTTCCTAACCCTGTGATGTAGCATGATATTATGTGTTTTTACATGCTTTTCTTACTGTTATAGAATTTTGATTGTTGCATATGTTTATGGCATAAAAAGGAAGAAATATTATGGTATGGATTACTTATGTATTTGCATGAAAAAGGAAAAAAAAAATACATGATATGATAATGAAATCAAAAGAAAGAAACAATATGGAAAAAAGATATCTTTTGATATGGCATAATTGTTTGGAATCATGATTGGAAATGGTAGAAAAAAAAATGGATTCCCAGAGAACATTATCCTCACCACTAGGCTCGGCGTGTGGGATCGCAGGGTATCGATCTTCGGATCAGATATCTGCCTAGTGTTATGTGCTATGACTCCATGATGATTACACCAGGCTCAGCGTGTTGGATCGCAGGGTATGGTACCATACCTGCCTGGTGGCACTAGGCTCAGCGTGTTGGATCGCAGGGTATCGATCTTCGGATCAGATATCTGCCTAGTGTTATGTGCTTGGTTGGATGCCGGCTATATGACAGTCATTGATGATTGGATCCAGAGGATAATGCGTCAAAGGGAATTGGGCCCGGTAATAAGCATAATATAAGGAACTTACATTTCTTTATGGCTTTCATTTGGCATTATCTTATATGTATGTATGACATTCATCTTTACTGTTAATGGTATTTGTTATGCCTTTTATTTTCTTGGTTAAATATGTGGATTTATCTACTGAGATTTATAAAATCTCATTTAGTGCTTACATCACAGGTCATGAAACCACTACACCGAGAACTGGGAATGATGCTGTTACAGGAGAGCCCTTTCCAAGAGATGTGTGAGAGGGAAAATTTTAGTGTGATTAAATGTTTAAAAACATGTCTTTATATATATACTTTGGATTTTGAGTTAGTGTTTGTCTTACCGTCGGGTCCCCACCTTTGGTTTGTTTATTTGTCCTCACTTAAATGCTGTATTTGGCGACTCTGATGATAACTTTGTGACATAATGGTATTAGATGTCGGTGGGGGCTTGACAAGGTGGTATCAGAGCCTTGGTTTAGAAATAGGTGGGAAATGAGTGTGAGGACACCAGCACAGCATATGCATTTGCATCTTTAGTGTTATTTCTCATAGAGATATTAGTTGTTAAATAACTTATATGGTTTTGTAGGATTGCAATATCCTTTACATCATGGAAAGATCTGAATCTAGAAATATGGAAAAGGAAAAAGAAAGAGAGCAACAAGGAGATACCCAGCAGGAATTAGCGCAAACTCTAGTCTCTTTGTTACGATCCATTGGAAGCACTAGTAGTCACAGAGAAGAGGCATCTATTGATTTAGTGGTTGACCAATTTCAGTGGATGCACCCTCCTTCTTTTGCTGGGGATGAGGATCCTATGGTTGCTGAAAACTGGCTAGAACAAATAAATATTATCTTTGAAGGGATATCTTGTCCAGATAATAGAAAAGTGGCTTTGGCAATTTTGGTACTCAAAGATGCTGCTAGATTGTGGTGGAGTTCTCGACATCGACTTCGATTTTCTAGCCGACCAATGAAAGATATTTCCTGGGAAGATTTTACAAAAGAATTTGAGCAATGGTATATGCCTCTGTCAATCAAAGCCAAAATGAGGGAAGAATTGAATAATCTCAGGCAAGAAAAACTATCAGTTACTGCATATGAAATCAAATTCTCTCACTTAGCTAAATATGTACCCCAGTTAGTAACACCTGAAGAACAACGATGCTACATGTTTCGACGAGGTTTACGGGATGAAATTCGGGCAGCTTTAGTAGCCGTTCGAACAACAAACTATGTGGAGTTACTGGAGCATGCCCGCACGGTTGAGCTCGAACTCAGTTTGTTGGCAACTAGCAAAGAGGAAGAGAAGAAAAGAATTGATCCTCTAAAGTCTAAATTCAGATTCACAGGAAAAAGAGGTAGTCCGAGTTTTTCAAGAGAAGAAACGTCCACTCATTCAAGATTTAGTAGGTTCAGACCATATGGACCGAGTACTAGCAGAACTAGTTGGCGTTCAGATGGGACGAGTAGATGCGTGAAATGTGGAAAATGGCATATGGGAGAATGCAGATCAGAGTTTATCCGACCAGTCAGATGTTACATATGCGAAGAACTAGGGCATTTTGCTCGAGATTGCCCAAAGTTATTTGAATTGAAAAATGTCAGTGCTTCAACCAGTGGAGGTAGAGGATGCAAGTCGAGGTAGAGGCCGCGGATCTACGACAACTTCAGGTGCTGTGGTTAGAGGTGGAGCAACAGGAAGGGGAGGTCAGGCACGTATTTATTCAATCACTCAGCAAGATGCTCCACACTCTACTGATGTTATTATAGGTATGCTCGTGTTATACAAATTTTTTTTTTCTTTCATATACTCTTTGATTTTGGAGCCTCTTATTCTATTATATTCATTAATGCACTCTATTAATATCATTATATAGGTATGTTAGTGTTTCACAACTTACCTGTTTCTGTACTTTTTGATTGTGGAGCATCACATTCCTTTATATCCATCACTGCATCAAGACGAATAAATGTCATATTACACTCCATGAAAGATCTACTAGTAGTGAAAATGTCGGATGGAAATAGTATCAGTGTAGAAAATTTTATTGAAGATGAGATAGACATCAGAGGAAAACAATTCTCAGTATTGCTACACATCTTACCTCTGACAGAATTTGACATAATCCTTGGCATGGATTGGCTGTTCGAGCATAAAGTAAAAATAGATTGTTATGAAAAGAGAATTGAAATCCCAATCCCTGGAGAAGATAAATTAATTTACTTCGGCCAAGGAAGGAAAATTCCTTTAATATCTATGCTCAAGGCACAAAAGCTACTTGGCAAAGGATGCGAAGGATGCTTGGTATCTATTGTGGATTTGGACATGAAATTTTGTAAACCCACAGAGGTACCAGTTGTTCAGGAATATCTAGACATTTTTCCAGAAGAGTTGCCTGGATTACCTCCTGATAGAGAAATAGAATTTGAAATTCAGATGATTCCAGGCGCTGAGCCAATTTCCAAAGCTCCTTATCGTATGGCACCAGCCGAGCTTCAAGAATTAAAGGTGCAAATTCAGGAATTATTAGACAAGGGATTTATCAGACCCATTGTATCCCCATGGGGTGCACCTATTTTGTTTGTGAAGAAGAAAGATGGTAGTCTTCGCATGTGTATTGACTACCGGGAAATCAACAAAATTACTATCAAAAATAAATATCCTTTGCCGCGGATTGATGATCTATTTGATCAGTTGCAAGGAGCAGCAATATTTTCAAAAATTGACCTGAGATCTGGATATCATCAACTGAAAATTAAGACAGAAGATGTTTCCAAAACAGCTTTCAGGACCAGGTATGGGCACTATGAATTTTTAGTGCCACCTTTTGGACTGACAAATGCACCAGCAGCTTTTATGGATTTGATGAATCGCGTGTTCAAGAAATATTTAGATCAGTTTATCATTATCTTCATTGATGATATATTGATATATTCTAAATCCCTAGAAGAACACGCTGCACATCTACATTTAACATTGCAGACTTTGAAAGAAAATCAGCTATTTGCTAAATTCTCTAAATGTTAATTTTGGCTGTCCAAGGTCTTGTTTTTGGGGCATATAGTGAGTGCAGAAGGAATCTCAGTTGATCCTCAGAAGATTTCTGCCATTGTAGATTGGCCAAGGCCTACAACAGTAACAGAAGTTAGAAGTTTCTTGGGTTTGGCTGGGTATTACAGGAAGTTTGTGAAAGGCTTTTCCCAAATAGCCTCACCCTTAACAAATTTGACGTGAAAAGCAATAAAGTTTGAATGGGATGCAGCTTGTGAAGATAGCTTCCAAATATTGAAGAATAAATTGGTTTTAACCCCAATTCTAACATTACCAGAAGGCACAGAAGGTTATCATATATACAGTGATGCATCTTTGCAAGGTCTTGGCTGTGTATTGATGCAAAATAAGAAAGTAATTGCTTATGCATCTAGACAGCTTAAGATACATGAAAAGAATTATCCTGTGCACGATTTGGAGTTAGCAGCTGTAGTTTTTGCCTTAAAAATCTGGAGGCATTATTTGTATGGAGTTAAGTGTGTGGTTTTCACTGATCATCAGAGTTTAAAGTATATTTTTACTCAGAAGGAACTAAATCTCAGGCAACGAAGGTGGCTGGAGTTTATTAAAGATTATGATGTGGAAATCACTTACCATCCTGGGAAAGCGAATGTGGTCGCTGATGCTCTTAGCAGGAAAGCTAGTATTAGTAGCATTTTGACTATCACAGAAGAAAAACAATTAATTTTTGAGATGGATAAATTACAACTAGAAGTAGATATTCGAAGAAATACGGCTTTGCTGGCACACTTATCAGTAAGACCAGATTGGTTGGCCTCTATTAAAGACGATCAGGGAGAAGATCTTGAATTGCAAAAGATAATACAGAGGGTTCAGGAAGGACAGGAATCTACTTTTCAATTGGACCAGGCTGGTTTACTTAGATTTCAAGGTAGGTTATGCATACCAGCACATCAACAACTTAGGGATTTGTTATTAAAGGAAGCTCATAACTCTCGATATTCAATACATCCAGGCGAGAATAAAATGTATCAAGAATTGAGACAACAATACTGGTGGCCAGGATTGAAGAAGGATGTTTCTAACTGGGTTCAAAAATGCTTAATTTGTCAGCAGGTGAAAGGAGAGCAACAAAAACCTGGGGGGTTATTGCAGTCATTACCTATTCCAGAATGGAAATGGGAGGAAGTGGCAATGGATTTTGTGATCGGTTTGCCTAGGTCACCTGCAGGTCATGACTCAATCTGGATAATTGTTGATAGGCTAACAAAATCTGCTCACTTTTTAGCTGTTAAAACTACTTATTCTGCAGAGAAGTTAGCTCAGGTATATGTGAGTCAGATTATCAGATTGCATGGGATTCCAAAAGTCATTATATCTGACAGAGACCCTAAATTTACTTCTCACTTCTGGAAGAATGTGCATCAAGCTTTTGGTACGAGATTGCGTTTCAGCACAGTCTTTCATCCTCAAACAGATGGTCAGACAGAGAGAACTATCAAAACCTTGGAAGATTTGCTACGACTTTGCATCTTGGATTTTGGTGGAGATTGGGAAAGTCACTTACCTTTGGTGGAATTTGCTTATAATAATAGCCATCAGTCCAGCATTGGGATGGCACCCTATGAAGCGCTGTATGGGAGAAAATGTCAATCACCTTTGTGCTGGAATGAAGGGAAGGAAAGAAATTTGCTCGGTCCTAGATTTGTTGAAGAAGCAACAGAAAAGATCAGAATTATTCAAGACAGAATAAAAACAGCTCAGGACAGACAAAAGAAGTATTATGACGCAAAACATCGAATGGTTGAGTTCCACGAGGGGGAACATGTTTTTATCAAGGTGAGTCCAACAAAAGGTGTCATAAGATTTGGAAGAGCAGGAAAATTGAAGCCTAAATTCATTGGTCCTTTCCAAATCCTAAGAAGGGTTGGACAAGTGGCATACCAAATTGCTTTGCCTCCTCAATTGTCAGGTGTGCATAATGTGTTCCATGTCTCATCTTTGCGAAGATATGTTTCAGATCCCTCCCATGTTGTTAGTTATATGGACCCAGATATAGAAATTCAAATGGATTTGACATATCCCGAACTGCCTGTGAGAATACTTGATAGGCAGGAGAAAAAGCTCAGAAATAAAATCATTCCTATGGTTAAAGTCCTATGGAATGGTCTAACAGAAAGAGAAGCTACCTGGGAAGTGGAAACATATATGATCAATCAGTATCCGGAGCTTTTCTAAATTTCGGGACGAAATTTTTGTAAGGAGGGAAGATTGTAACAACCCTAATTTTCTCTTATTTGTATATTTTTTTTATAGAAAGAGCTCTGTGAGACGAATCCAACGATGTTTAATTTGTAATTTTAGGAGCTCTAATGAATAAATTATGAATTTTTGAAGATTTGGGATAAATTTGTAACGTAGAGGATAGATCTGTAAATTTTAAATGTCGGCTTAGTTCAAATCTGATTGGCGGAGGATATATTTGCAAATATAAAATTTATAGGGGGTTTTATGCAAAAGAGCTGTTTTACGAGACACCTGGCCGTTGCTTCGGGAGAGTTTGACACATATCTGCAGCAGCGTTTATATAATCCGGTGAATTACGTTGTGAAAATTCGACTGCATGCAGCTGCAAGGAGAGATTCCGGAGTGCGAGGTTCTGCAACAAACGTTACGGCCGGCGAGGATTTCCGGCAAGCGACAGTGAAGGCCGGTGAAGGCTTCCGTAAGGTAAAAAAAATATTTTTTTTTATTCGTCGTTAGGGTTATTTAATTTTCCGGTGAGCGGGGGAGACCGAGAGGAGGAAGCCGAGCCGGATTCGGTCGATTCAGCACATGAAACAGCCGATCCAGCGCCGACGAAAGATTTCGGCTTTGCCGGACGCGAGAGAGAGGGGAGACTGCGTGAACCGGTCCAGGCTTTGGACCGGGTTACGCCGTTGAACCGGATGCCGAGGCGCGCGGTCCAGCACGTCGAGCGCGCGGTCCAGCGCCCAGCGCGTGCGGTCCAGCACGCCGAGCGCCCGGTCCAGCGCCGAGAGCGCGCGGTCCAGCGCCGAGCGAGCGCGGTCCAGCGCGCCGAGCGTCCGGTCCAGTGTCGGGCGCGGGCGGTCCAGCGCCCGCATAAGCCAGATTTACTTTTTGAAAATCCGTTTCGAAAAGCTTTTAGAAAGCTTTTTCTGCGCGGGCGGTCCAGCGTCGAACGTGCGCGCGGTCCAGCGGGCGGTTCAGTGCCGCGTAAGCCCATCTTTTGGGATTAGTTTGGGGTATGTTTGGGAAAGCTTTTAGAAAGCAGAATTTTTAACTATTTGGGAATAATTTTTAGAAAAATCAACTTTTGGCAAATAAACATATTTTAACTTGATTATGTTTGCACTATGGCCTTGTAGGACATCAAGAAAACCAATTAGAAGTTGACAAGAAAAATTTGGTACAACAAATCCAAGTAGAATAATTTCCTAACCCTGTGATGTAGCATGATATTATGTGTTTTTACATGCTTTTCTTACTGTTATAGAATTTTGATTGTTGCATATGTTTATGGCATAAAAAGGAAGAAATATTATGGTATGGATTACTTATGTATTTGCATGAAAAAGGAAAAAAAAAATACATGATATGATAATGAAATCAAAAGAAAGAAACAATATGGAAAAAAGATATCTTTTGATATGGCATAATTGTTTGGAATCATGATTGGAAATGGTAGAAAAAAAAATGGATTCCCAGAGAACATTATCCTCACCACTAGGCTCGGCGTGTGGGATCGCAGGGTATCGATCTTCGGATCAGATATCTGCCTAGTGTTATGTGCTATGACTCCATGATGATTACACCAGGCTCAGCGTGTTGGATCGCAGGGTATGGTACCATACCTGCCTGGTGGCACTAGGCTCAGCGTGTTGGATCGCAGGGTATCGATCTTCGGATCAGATATCTGCCTAGTGTTATGTGCTTGGTTGGATGCCGGCTATATGACAGTCATTGATGATTGGATCCAGAGGATAATGCGTCAAAGGGAATTGGGCCCGGTAATAAGCATAATATAAGGAACTTACATTTCTTTATGGCTTTCATTTGGCATTATCTTATATGTATGTATGACATTCATCTTTACTGTTAATGGTATTTGTTATGCCTTTTATTTTCTTGGTTAAATATGTGGATTTATCTACTGAGATTTATAAAATCTCATTTAGTGCTTACATCACAGGTCATGAAACCACTACACCGAGAACTGGGAATGATGCTGTTACAGGAGAGCCCTTTCCAAGAGATGTGTGAGAGGGAAAATTTTAGTGTGATTAAATGTTTAAAAACATGTCTTTATATATATACTTTGGATTTTGAGTTAGTGTTTGTCTTACCGTCGGGTCCCCACCTTTGGTTTGTTTATTTGTCCTCACTTAAATGCTGTATTTGGCGACTCTGATGATAACTTTGTGACATAATGGTATTAGATGTCGGTGGGGGCTTGACATCAAGTGCTAAGATCTTGAGAGTCGGGCTCCAAGTAATAGGGTCTCGAGGGTTTGGCCAAAATCCTCTTCATAAATGCATTCCACTTGGCTAATTTTTGGAATGACAATTAAGATTAAATTAATAAATTTTTGCATCTTTAGCATTACTTCCTGAGTTATAAATCTTTTTCAACAACAGTGAATCCAAATAAAAAGCTTATTTGAAATGAAAAAAATAACAAGGGTAGATGAAAAACTCTTTAGAGAACTTGTAAGACAATAAACTATGAAACTTGGTATAAATCCACTCCTTATTTAAAGTCATTTAATTTTATTAATAGTGATTTGAATGATAAAAAAAAGTAAAAGTGAGTTCTTGTTCCATCTTGGATATGAAGCAAAGTCTTGGAATTCAAAGAAATAAATTATTATGATCTTATCTTATTAGAGGCTAAAAACATTGTAATAATATTGGCAAAATGTCGTACAATTCTGATAAAAAAAATTTAAAAAATTTGCAAGAATTCTTAAAAAAAGTCTACAATAATAATATTGAATAATATTTCAAAAAGGAATAAAGTATGTAAATATTTGTCATCATTTTGTACGTAAAGTTATTGCTAAGTGATCAATCATGATTAAATATATCTTATAGAAGCTCAAGTTATTTATGGCTTTACAAAACTTTTAACTTCACAAAATTTGAAGATCTTTGTTCATGATTTAATATTAAACTTTTGTATTCAACGAGATTGTCACAGATAATCTAAAATCAAAATTTAAGTAGTTTTTATTTTTTGAATGAGTTAATATTAGATAAGATTTTGAATGGGTCAATATCAAAAAAGATATGTTAAGAGAAATATTAGAATTTAATTAATTATGAAATGCATTTTGGTTTATCATTTAAATGTGTTTTATATAATAATTTATCTTAAGTTACTTTTTAATTATAAAATTTTCAAAATATTTATTTATAAGTGGACTCTTTTACTTTCTTCCATAAATGATTAGTATTCTTTTTCATTTTTATCAACAATACTCCATAATTAACTAAATCCTATTTTTTCTCCTAAAAAATATAGTTTAATAGTTGTCTCATATGGGTCATTTTACGTAATTCATGATTGACCATTTTGGATCATTGATGAAAGTCACCTTAACCGGAGTTACCTATTCCCTATATCTGATTCTGTCGATTAACTTCTCCACGCTTGCAAGCTTCACCTCACTGTCAATGCTATACATACATGGACAACAAAATTTGTAGCAATTTGACATAGTATTGATTTGGTTGGTAGATATACTTGAGATCAACAATGGAAGTTTTGAATAGAAGTATGCAAGAAATAATCAAAGGTTGGTAAGATATTTATGACAATTGGATTTTAGTATAAGCAATGCCATTGCAAATCATTCATCGAAAGATTATAGAGTTACTTGAGCTCAGTATGAATTGTGGACTGCAAAAATGTCTATGTTGCATGAGTGTTTCTTCAGACAGTTTGAGTCTGTTTTACTTCAGAAAAAGAAAAAAAAACTTAATTCCTAGTCAAACTAACTTTGATTATGTCCCCGTTACGCATCTATAACTTAAAATAGATTACTATTTCATAAAATATCACGAAATTTTAGTCAGAGAATTCAATGTTAGAAGATTTGCATCGCATCCCAGAACAATAAGATTTAAGGAATCGATTATGTAAAATTATATTTCTGAGAGACACGATGCACTTATTATCTGGAGAATGAAGCAACCGCAACTCTAATCAAATTTGCTAACGAACAACTCAGCATCAAATAAAAATTCCTAGGTAACAAATTAATATCCTAAACAAAATTTCATCACAACAAATTACAGTAAACCTAGAAAAGGAAGAAGAGCTATAATCCAAGAAGCATGTTTGGAGACAATTTCAAAAATCCAAATACACACGAAGTCATATTAAACACAAAGATCATAAACATTAAAAGCACCTAACGTGGTAAAATGGATTAAGGTGGAAAGTGTTTACCTCAAAAGCGAACAAGTTTCTCTCGAGAGGATACGAGTTCTTCCCACCCACTCAAAAAGCGATCAAAAGGCCGTCAGATGAAGTAATTAGTCGAAAAGTAAATTCAATAAATATACCAATTATGAAGTAATTGTTTGACAGTAAAAAAATAATTTCACTTGACTAATTTGACGTCATTATGATTAAATAACTTCAAATTTTCACTGCTTTCACGTAATTAACTCTGGTTTTTGATTAGTGATCGATTAAGAAGTGAAATAATAATAGGGTCATAATAACAAGGGATTAGAGAAATTTTAGTTACTTATATGTGCCAAATTAAAAAAAAGTTTCTTTTAAATAAAAAACATTTCAACTAAATAACTATAATAAAAAAATTTAATCATAATTATTCACCTTCTTAAAAGCTCATTTTTTAAAGTCATTAATATTTTTTTAATAATTGTGCTTTATAGTTATATTCAATGAGAAAATATATATCCCTTTAAAATATTATAATATTTCATTCTTAACTTAGCAAACCTTATTGTCTCAATCAAAATGTTTTAGATTTATTATTTTTTAAATTGCTAGCCAATAAAAAGAATAAAATACAATTAAAGATAGTGATTGATATTACATATAACTATAATATTATAATATTATGTGAAAAAATTTATTATATTTTAACAATGATTCAAACATTATGTTTGTTAAACTCTTTTTAAGGAGTTTAATTCAAACCTTTTTTTTACAAAATAACAAAAAAATCTCTTTCTTACTCACATAAATATAACTTTTAAAATGTTTTTCATTCAAATTGTTTTATAAAAATATTTTTTTGAAATCATAAATATAAATTATCATATTAACTCTCCTAACATTTTTCCTAATATCATACAGATTAGTTGTAAGACTCTAATTTTAACAATGTACTCATAAAGAGGCTTTTGATGAACTTGTAGATGATGGCAAATAAAGAATTGGTTACATTGTTAATTGTTTTTACTTGTGCTTGCATTTTATTTCTTTATTTTTATTTCTCACTCTCCTTTTGTTTGTTGATTGTTACCATATTTTTGTTGTTGTTTGAATAAAACAAGCTTCATAGTTAAGAAACCATGGTAAGGATAAATGGCTTATGGCTCAACCACAATTTCTCCTAAGAAAAGGATCAAAATCTTCTTTTATCTGTGACTCAAATATTTATCCCTATATTGCTATATAGGATAAAAAGCTTTCTTATATCCTTTGTTATTGAATTGAAATTTGACTTTACAAATGCAAGACAAGTCCGAGCACAAGGATAAGGCTTTTAACCCATTAAAGTTCACAACTTCACTCATTTTTGTTTTTGCACAACATATATCCCTTTGGATTAAAAGCTTTTATCTTTTTATATATGATAAATCATTTTTTTAAGTAAAAGAATATTGACATAATAAAACAAAATTAACAAATAACCTAAGCAAATGAGAATCTTGACTTAACAAAACAAAGAAATATTACTATTACAATATTTGCATTCTTTCATACATGAAATCATGCAAGAATTCGAGATAAAAAAAACTTTTTTTAATTTGTTTTACTAATGATATTATATGAATTTTTTTGTGTATATTTAACTATATTTAGTACAATAATAAGATACTCATCTATCTTGATATTCTCCTCAAACACATCTAAGTTGGAAATCATTGTTTGCAATGCATCTTTTGTCATAATAAAAAACATATGAAAGAAGAAAACTACAATCATTAAATAGTTCATGATAGAAAAATGTGGTTTATAACCATAAGATTGGTATAATTTAGTGGTATGAATGTGTCATTATAGGCATGTAAGAATCAATAAAATGTCATCTTATGGTATATTGCATTTAGAACTAGTTTTAGAAGATAAAAAATAAAGGTGTAAAAAAGATGATCATGAAAGCAAATTATACTTCTGATAAATAACGTATAATATTCAACAAGAAACAACTTAGAAAGACAAAAAAACAAGCACATGCAAGAGATTTTCTATAAATTCAACTATGAGGTACCTATATTGAACTCAAACATTACTCAAAAACTAAAATCAACATTTTCATGTTTCATTACCACTTGGAAATTGATGTAAGAAAATGCTCTTCAAAAGCACCAAACAAACAGAACCAACAGTCACATTGATGCCTCTTACAAGAAAAGAAAATGAATAATTCACTTAGATGGAGCAGCAAATATACATTCAGTATACATTTAAGAAAAACACTTAGAAAATTTATTTGACTGTGTCTAATTGGATATGGGAAGTCACTTCTTGTATAGAACTACACAAGAATTGGCCTTAACTTTTACTCAAATAATTTCTCATAAAAATAAATACTACTTCACAAAATAACAAATAATATCACTTCCCAGTAATGAACCTCTTTTGTTTGCACTCTTCACTATTCCTATCTGCAGCTATCTACGAAGGGAAGTCTTCCTTTTAAGCATATCTATCATTCCATGGATGTCATCGCACAGAATTCCTTGTCGACAAATCGTCGTGATAAGGAAATAGTTAAGACACAAGGTCTCTCGCTGATTGCGGTTCGAGACCAGGTTAGTGCACAACAAGCTGATGGTAATTTGTGTAGTCTATTCCACTCAACCGCATACAGCATAGTATAACTTCAGGGAGTTCTTCTGGTTTATTGCCCTGAGAGCAAAGCAACATATATAGATGACTGATTAGACCTTCAAGCCCAATGAAATAATGCAGAACATTTTAAGGTTCTTCGGTTGTGTTCGTGTGTTAAGTTTGGAAAGCAGGTTTTTGGAATCAAGATTTAAGAGATGGTTTTCCACTTTTATTCAACTTCCAACAATGAGGCTTTCAGATCACATGAGTGAAGCATAAACAAAGCCTTCGAAGGAGTTTTATATAATTGTTGAATATTAAGTTGATAAGTAAAAAGAAGGTTTTAAATGTGTAATTTAAAAATTGTGTTATAAACGTGTTATCTATAAATATTTAATGATATGAGTAAAATAATACTTGATTATTAATAAAAAGAGTAAAATGAATTTTCTTTTTATTAATTTGAATAAATTTTTTTTTTTTCGTTTTTTATATTATTTTCTATTTATTGAACTGAAAAAATGCATTTTAAGATATGATTTGATGAAATATCTTATTAAAAAAGAGTTTTATAAAGAATTGAATTTGAAAAATATGTGTTAAACAAAATCTTAGTGAAAAGATTACCTGGATGGTTAAGCCGAAATCCAAGACGCACAACTTTAGTCTATCAAAAAAGGTATGAAAACCTTTTCGGGAGATGTAACTAAATCGGTGCATATCCAAATCGATCTCTAAATAGTTCTCTCCCTGCAAGTTAGTAGCAAATTGTTTATCTGAGATGAATAATGAACTTTTTGGTTGTTTAGAAAAATCATGTGTTCATAAACATATTGCTTCTCATTTGAAACATATCAAGGGAACATTATGCTCTATTGTAAAAAGATTTTTGTAAATAAAATGAGATGAAATTAATAACAAAAAGAACATAAGCTATTCTACTCATCATGCTAATGATTTGGTACAATTGCCTAACTGCAAATAGTCTTCATTGCAAACCCATACAGGTTGTAATTGAAAATAATGTGGAAGACATTTCCATTGAAACATGTTTAGGAATTGATCTCAATCTCGGAAAGAGAAGATTTGGCATGAGTTGGGGGAAGAGAGAATATGAAAGGTCAAATGGTAGCTGAATACAACTTCACAATTTTCTTTGAGAAAGTAAACAAGTTGATTACAACAAATTAGGATGGACAAGACTAGACTAATCGTGGAATGCGAAAAAAGAAACCCATAATATACATTTGTATTCTTTTCTTTTCTACTTCTATTTTTGAAAATCAATTTCAAAATTTCACCCTTAGCTAAGGGCTTTTGAATTGTGTAGTTCATCAATTACAATAAGCAAAAATGTTTATTGTTAAACAATCTCTCAAATTGAGAAGAATGTTCAATCAAAGACTCAATAATATATGTGAAATTTATACATAGTAGAAAAAATGAAGGAAAAATGACATGGGCCAAAAAAAAAAAAGATAAATAAACCTAATTAAGAACTTATTATCTTATCATCTTAGGACTATTCAGGTTAGATTATAAACTTTTGATTATTATGGAGTCTTGACTATAATGCAAATGTTTTCTTATAGAGTCACGAGTTTCGTTATCCAAAGACTTATTTTCAAAGAATTAATTTAGATAGATAGATGTGAGTTTGAACATGACTAGGTATGAGATTTTTAAGTTAGATTTTTAATAATTCTCGTGCTTAACAAGGATGGGATGAAAAGGGGTTGAAGGGTTAAAAATTTTGTTAAGGATACTTTAGACAAAATTGAGATAGTCAAATGTAATTGAAGATTAATAAAAGGCACCTTATGAAAGGGCAAGGAGACTAAGCAAACTTAATGGTTAGGTATATATATATGGAGAAACCTTGAAAGAGACCAATATGACCAAATATGCCAAAAAACAAACAGGGGGATATTTCATTCTAAGACAAGGAGACTAAGCATGCTTAAAGTTTATCATGAGTACAAATACATTGATAACCTTGAGAAGGACTATTATGGTCCAAAGAGAAAAAACAATTAATTTAAGATCATTAAGAATTTGCATTTTTAATATCATGTTTTATTTTTAGTATATTTCACAATTCAATTTCATTTGTACGATATTTTGTATCGACATTATCGAGAATTTAGATTACTATAATTTTTTAATTGTCTTGTAAGTGCTTGGGATGGTTTCGTGCCTCCATGTGTGTCCTAAAAAATATCTAAGATTTTTTGGGTTTCAAGAATTAACTAGCTAACCTTATGATTCTGTGGTCAATTTGGCAAATCATAAAGAAACAAATCATATAAGATCACTAGACCAATGCTGATTGGATGGATGAGTTTAACAAACATTTCCTTGTGATTTAACTTATGATTCATTTTCATAAAATCTAAAATATATAACTATTAAAAGTTTAACTTTTATTTGTTATTCTATTAGTTTAATTTTCATTGCGTCAAAATCTAGAACTTATACAAATTCAATTCAAAAACACTCCATTTCTAAAATGTGCTAAAAACCTATTATCATTTGTCTATATTTCCTCGAGTTTGGCCATGCCAAATGGTTTTGAAATCACATTAAATTTTAGATTATAAAACTTAACAAATCCTTTACAACTTTTATGTTTTCAATTTCTTTTGATAGAACCATTATTATTGTCATTTTAAAGCCCTAAGTCAAACAATCCATACTTTCATGCTTCCTTTTCTCTTTACTTCCTCTTCGAATCTTTACAGGGACTCAAAATTGAGGGTCGCAGTTCTCTTTCACAGCCATGTCACATTAGATTTACATGTTAGTTCCTAAACAACACATGAACCTTGTTTTGTTATCTTGACATTATGTTGTTTACCACTTTACAGTTATGATACATATCTTCATATTAGCAAATTGTTTGAAAGGAGAATTTGTTGAAGCAAGCTATACTTTCTCTTTATTCATCATGCACAACAACTTTGAGCTTTCGGGATAGCATCCTATATATAAATTTAATGGAGTTTGCTAGCTACTTGCCAAGGGAAGATAATTAGCTTGTCTTGTTGGATTGTAATTTAGATTTGACATTAAAGCTAATTTTGTTGCTTAGATTCTTATTTATCCATTTAAAATAATAATCACATATCCTTTTCCTAGAAGTTTAGAGCCATTAAGCCATAAAAGACAAATTCTTTGAGAGAATATGCAATATTCATCCATAGCTTGGGTTTTACACATAATCACTAAGAGAATGCAACTTTGCAAAACCATTTGAGTTTTATGGACTTTATTGACGGTAATTATCTTTTGATGATGTGAATCAGGCTTAGTTGATAGTTATGAGCTAAACAAGTATAAATTATGGGTTGCAATTAGTAACTTGTTCATACATATATGCTATACAGGCATAAAACATAGGTTTTTATTAGTAGCAATTCTATGGCTAGCTTGGTTTTATTAAAGGCTTTACAAGCTTTTAATCTTTAAGCTATGCCATGCTCACAACCTTATATTGTTAATTTTCATTATGAGTTCATTATAGAAATCTAACAAGGGTGCCTTGTTCCTGTTTCTTCCAATGTTTATTGTGACATTTTTAACGTGTCTTGCTAAACATGTTGGACAATACATATTTGCAATATCTTTGTCTTTTTATTATCAATTTGAGCATATGTTTCAGTTATATACACAAAGAAAAGAGTGGGTCACCCCCAAATTGTTGGCCTTACTAATCATAAATAAGCCAAAGACAAATCCTATTCAATAACCCAACCTTAAACCTACCACTTCCAAAGCCTCTACTTTTCAAAAACAGTCTAACAAACTAAACTTAATTTCTCCAGTCTGCAAATCCAAGATGACAAGCCTGCAATAGTTTGGTGCAAACTTTGAGATTTCTAAAGAGGACCAGATTAGTTTCTAATATTTGGAAGTCATGTCCCACAATCCCATATTCTATTTGTATTTCCAACATCATTCGTATTTGCATAACATTAGATAGTTGCACTTTCATCTAAATTTTGTTTTATATCAATGCTCTACAACCAAGGTGTACCATAGTTTTAGATGCACACCGCAAGTTCACAACTAACTCCTAGGTATTTTGATTGCTTCCCAATCTTCGTGTTCATCCAACATGATATTTGAGGTTATTGGGGCTTAGAGTATTAGTTGCACTGCATCATGCAATTCCTAGATCGCTCCAAATCTTACAAAGAGACAATCTGTATTCAATGACTAAGACAATGTCAAGTGGGACATTCATTTGACAAACTACCTCAGACAGACTATAACTTAACAGCCCCAAGTGATTCGGTTCAACATAACACTTATTTTTTTAGCTTTTTGATGAATTTCTTGAGAAGTCAAAGTACTCTATATACATGCTTTTGATGTCATTTATAGCAAAATTTGATGAAGCATATATGAATAAAATCTTGAAGAGAAATTATTTTCATGGTTATATTTTAGCCATTTGTGCTTAATATTTAACATTTAGGAAGAAGTAATTTATAGGTTTCAAAGGCTGCTAATGTTGTTCCAATGCAATGCCACTAGAAATCTTCCCCTAATTATCTCATAAGTTATATCATTCAATCACTTACACATTTTCAAGTTTTTCTTGATAAAATATAACCATTCCATTTTATAATTTATTCTATAAAATATGAAATCATAATCATTTCAACACTTGCTCTGTTTTTGCTATGTTATATCACCATTTTCATCTTATAACAAAATTTGGATAATATCCCAACTCGATCAATCGCAAAACCTTCACTTTTTAAACTTAACAAAAACCCATTATTTAGTTATTTCTTCATTTGTTTTTTTGGTTTTTGCCATGTGGAATGATATTTAGCACTTTAATAGACAGATATTCACAAATATTTTTGTCTAATTTTATAGGTCACTTAGATTGCATATGTACTATACTTAATGTGAGTTAACTTCTCAGCCACCTTTTTATAAAATTAACATCTACATTCTTGCATGAACAAAAATTTTCAAAACATTCACAAATATAACTAATCATAATTGCTTTTAAACAAAATGTTACATCAATGATAAAGTAAAAATTCAACAATAGTTTCAAATCGACCCAAACCACTCTAGGTTTGATTCGACCTACATACTATTTAAGTTAAATCTAGATTGGGATCAACCCAATCCAAACATTGATAGGCCTATACTACATATATAAAATGACATCTATGCTATAAACTTTGTTGCTAATGTGGTCATTTCTAGTCATGTCTTATGAGATTGTAATGTATCCATCTTACTTTTTTTTGTTCCTATCCTCTAAAAGAATAATGGTATTTTGTGAATTTGTAGTTTTGACACTAGCCAACGTTCAAAAATAAATAAATAAATAAAGGATTAAGTTCATCACAAGAGAATTCTTAGGGAATAAAAGGTTTGAAATTTTAGGTTTCACTCAAAAAAAATTAAGTGATTATTGGGGATGTTGTAATGTGATCACGTAGAAAAATGAAATGGTTGGAGCTTCCAATGACTATGTTCTTGAAATATCTTATTCAATATTAATAATAAGTTTTATAATATTGTGATGAGACTAGGAATGTTATATGAGAGTGAATGTTGACTGTGAAGTTTAAAATGTTGCAAACATAACAATGCAAAGACGAAATAATGGTTAGAATCAAAATAATACAATTAGAAAAAAATAATACTTAAGAGAAAATTGTTTCAATACCAAAAGAGGATCATCTTAAGGAAAATTGATTTAAATAGTTTTGAAATGTCATTTATTAACAACTTAATACTCCAAATAAGAAATGTAAGTTGATGAAGTTTTTTAATAAATAACAAACAAGGTAGACCAAAAAACATAAGAGAAGATTTAAAATTACTGGAATGTTTGGGTATTACATATAAGTGATTGAAAGATATTACATATAGCCATTTGCAGAAGTTACCCATGTTAACGACAAACCAAGACAGAAATTCAATGACAGGTTTTTGAGGCGTGATAAAAATGCTTAATACTCAAATGCACCACCTCTCTCGTGTTACCACTGCTTCTTAGCAATTTCAGAATCCCAGCTATTATGGCAATGTCACAACACCTATCATGCTGCTAGTATTGAGAATTATACTGAAACGATGTATGGAATAAAAGAGTTAAAATTACATTGAACTTACCAAGTAGAACTCATGCTGAGGCCTAGAAAGGACTGGCTTCTCATTGTATGCAGTCATAAGCTTCCTTTCTGCAGCACTTAATGGAAGATCTTCCACGTTAACAACTCTTCCAAGTATTTTCAACCGTTCTCGAAAGGGAACAATTGCATCCATGGGGAAACCTTTAACCTTTTCCACTTCATCATCAATTAACCTCTGCAATTTCAGATATAACACAGAAGCAGTAAATTATATGATAGTAACTAGCTTCTGGCAATTTAGCATTTACTGCTAACAGGAAACGTGCTTCACAGGCATTCTTAATTTAATCCAAGCACTTGTAATTCAGTTAAAGTTATTAAACTGGCGTTAGTTATGTCTTACAGGTAACATCACACATTCAATTAAAAAGAATTAGATGGCTTATAAAAGATTTCTATCTTACAAGATGGCAAACTTAAAGAAAGCACCTAATACAACAAAAGAATTTGTCCTAAAACATGTATAAGAAATGCCACCTACTTTTCCTTTATTATATCAAATTGTTGATCCTATCAAGTGAAAACCCATGGCTCTAGAGGATTTATGTCAATGATTTGGCTAATGTTAATGTAAGGTTATTTGATCTTTAAAAAGAAAAAAAAACAAAAAAAAAATAAATAGATAAAAAAAAATTTCTCTCATTCTCGTCTCATTTCTCTCTTGCCCTTATCTATAACCTCAACCAATTCTCCCTTTGATGCTCTCCAACTATCTCCCTTAATATTCTATTTCAAATTTCCTTAATTTTCTCATCTTGACCATTTCTTTATATAAATCAACAAAATCTTCCAAATCAACCAATCGGCACCCTTACCTCGTAAAAGACCCCATCTTTTGCTTTCCCATCCTAAGTTTCCTCCATCTTGGAACCCCCTAGCCATAGAGACCCTTCCTCTTTCTTCCTCTTCAAAGCTAATCAACCCCTCAACCACGTCACTTTTTTCGACCATTTGCACCGACGACCCTCACCTTAGCAAGCTCGACCACCTCTCCTTGTCTTTAACCTCTCCTCTACTTTGTGATCCTCCTCGCCCTAGTTGCATGCCATTGAAGACCTCGCCAATCTCCAAGCCTACCTCCATCCATGAAGAACAACAATTCACTATTGATCTCAAGTGCTTGAAATTGGAAATCCGATCTTTGAAATCCCCCTAAGTACTAAAAAAATCTAGATTCTTATGAAGAACAACAATTCACTGTTGATCTCAAATGCCTGAAATTGGAAATCCCATCTTTCGATTTATGAAGGACAATTATTCGTAGTTGATCTGAAACGCCTAAAACTGGAAATCCCATATGTGGAATCCTCTTAGGTATAAAACATCTAGATTCCTAAGAGAATGATACATAAACGAAGTTTGAACTCATAACCAAACTTACACCCTATTTGCTTTAATTGATTCACCAAGACATACCTAAGAAAATTCCATTATTTGACCTAATTGGAGCCCAAATCAAACCCAAACCAAGCCAACTTGAGTTTAACCTATTTAAAATAATACATCACGAATATAATATTTTTTCATCCTTTGCTTGCACCTTTCTTGGTTAGTTTTTGGTTATTGTGCTCTTGAGTAAGTAATGCTCATTAATATTAGTTATAAAAAGGGAGTGCCCTTCTAGTAAGTATGAGTTAGACCCATAATTTTGAGTTGATCTAAACTTTCTTCTACCAACCTCCAAGAGGAAAGGCAAGTTTTTGAGTCATATTCTTGAGAGAGTAACCCAAACTTTCTTCAACTTATTTACCCCCCAAGAAAGACAACAATTAACATTATATACATGTCCTTGAGGGGAAGACCTCAACTCTTTCCAACTTGTCCCCAACCTCCAAGACAAACATCAATTGAAGTTGTCCTTATGTTTTTAAGCAAAAAAAACCCAAACTTTCTTTCACTTCCACCCAAACTTTCTTTCACTTCCTTCAAGATGAACCATCTCAAACTAGTGTTTGGGCTCATGCCTTCAATCTAGTAACTTATTTGCAAGCTCACTATAGATAGCCATTTGATAGTGCCTTCAAATTAGTAATCTATTCACAAGTTCAAAAGAAACAATTATATGATATAAACATTGAATTTGGGTACTAAAACAAAATACTATTGGAATTATGTCATAATTCAAAAAACAATTTGGAAAAAGATACAAGATAATAATAAAAAATGAAAAAGGTTTCAAAAAAATACAAAAATTGTTCTTTGAAATTTAGAAAGCTAGTGAACTCCTTTTAAGCCTAAAAAATGCCTAGATTATACACAAGGGCCACCCACTTAAGTACTTGTATGTCCACAAACCTATAACCATATAACCAGATACTTGTCAACATACAACCAAGGAATTAACATCAGTACTTACATGGTAAAATAATCTTCATCCGTTTCACTCCTATATGAACAAATAACAAGTATCTATAACTAACTGAATAAGCTATAACTAGAGGCACATGCCTACAATCACTTATATTCATATACTCAAATAATTTTACACCCAATTACCCATACTTGAATGCCTAATTATCCATTCCAACTAATTACACTCATATGCCAATTACTTGTATCCACATGCATAATTATTTCACACTAATATACTGAAATTTCTTACACCCAAAACCAAGATAACCAATGTTCATATTGTATATCTAGATAATTCATACCCAAATTTATGCTATTATGTCCAAATATACCATTCCTCTAATAGTACCCATACATTACCACAAATCATAACCTTAAACATCCTTGAGCCAAGAAACTTAAAAAATTACAAAAATCAAGAATTGCACCAAGAGGCTCTAAGATAAAACTTTCTTGAAATTCTCAAATTACCAACAAATGACAAAAGAACCAAAATACTTTTAAAGAAACTAATCAAGTCTAAAAAAAAGAAAATTAACACAAAACCTATCATATCTATTCCATACCAATCAATGTAACTATTGAAAAGTTTTGAGAACTCAATCTTCTCAAAAAAAATAATAATTTATTAAAAAGAAAACAAACAAGTAAAATACTTCCAATGAGCAAATCAAGTTCAAAATGAACCAAAACAACTTTAAGACTTTTTCACCTGTCCCAAGTATCTTTAAATCATGTTTCACTTGCTATTGGGCACTTCAAAATTCTACCAAATAACCAACTTACTAGTAATATAAAAATTAACGAATTTCTTGCAAACTCTAAAAAATTAACCAAATTGTTATCCAATATTATTAGGAAAACTTTCTAAGTAATCAAACTCTTTAAGTCTATTAAACTATCTAGCTAATCAAGTTACCAAGATACCACAAAGAATAATCATCATGGAAAAATACTCCCAAAGTTTTTCAAATCTCCCATATTTTGCACTTATACCAAAAGCCTAGTTAAACATACTAGCAAGCTAGTTATGTGTATCTATGTACTCAAATGCATGTAATTACCCACACAAATATGCTCAATTATCAATTCTAATAAGACCAACTAGTCATACCTATATGTTGGTTACCCATATTCATATGCCCAATAACCCATTTAGAAAACAAAACACTCATAGTCCCTACATCCAAACAACCAGGCAAGCATTATGCATATTACATAACCAAATAATCTACACTTGAATTTACATTAATACACACAAAAACTCCATTCCTCTAGTCTTATCCATAAGTCAATATACCCCATATACATAACCTTAACCCAAAATATACTCGAGTTACAAAACTCCTAAATAATTTCTAAAACACAACAAAAAGAGGTTCTGAACTTAAAAACTTTTGTGAAATTCTCAACAGACAATGAAAGACAAAATAACTAAAATAATCTTAACAAACAAATCAAGTCCCAAAAAACGAAAATTAAATCCAAACCATTTGCATTTCTTCCATGAAGAAGACCTTAATCTCTCAAAAAACATTAATTTGCTACTCAAAAGGAAAAAATGACCAAAATGCCTTTAAAGGATAAATCAAGTCCACACTACAATTCATTTCCAAGTTCATAACATGGCCCAAGGATCTTTAAATCTTATTTTTGCCAAACTATTTAAAATATTATGTAAACTATCAAATTAACAAGTTATCTTTTCAGTACGAAAATTGATAAAACTTTTCACAAGTTTTCAAAAATTAATCCAATGGTCATTGAATATGACTAGGAAAACTTTCTAAACAGCCAAACTCTTTAATTCTATTGAATTATCAAATTGATCAAAATAACCAAAATCCCTTAGAAAGTAATCATTATGGAAGAATACTCCCCAAAGCCTTCCAAACCGTGTAGCTAAGCAAATGCATCTCTTAAGCTTTAGTACCCACTCAAAACACTTAAATCACCAAATTGTCCTTACAGTGAAGATCACCAAATTGACCTTGTTGGCAACAAGACATCCCAACGTAACCTAGTTTTGCAAAGTATATGAAGTTTCACAGCTGCAGAAAAGCATTTTCACATATAATATTTCACCATCTCAAGGGCTCTATCATTTTACTATAGCTTTTATAATATTTTCAGTTATGTTGTCATATATCTATATATATTATATGTATCTAGGCTTGTATCTACCATGCATGTACATTATATGGAATGTATATGAAATATTGAGATTGCTCAAAAAAGATTATTTAGTCTTAGGATTTCAAATCTTAGGGCCTACTTGAAGGCCAAAGTTTGATAGCTAGAGATTGTTTGTGCTAATTGAAAAGATCCTACAATATTCCAAGCTTAATTCTAGCCTTTAGAGATGATTTATAGTAGATCCAAATAATAGTTATTTTCAAGAGATAATCATGAAATGATAGTATTTTATAGTTGTCGCTGCATTTATATATCATTTGCATCAATTTTCTATGGTTGATATACAAGCGTGTATTTGAAATTGTAGATGAGGTTGTGTATGTTTGCATAAGTCCCCTATGTTCAAATGCATTCTCAAATATTGTGTGCCTATCTCAATAGCGATTTGGGTTTTATTGAGGTCCAGATGAGTATTTGGATGGACTTATGTGTTTTTCCAATTGTGTAACTATTCACAAGCATCCAAACTATAATCATTGGTCAGACCTCCAAACTATAATCATTGATCAGACCCATCGGCAACTAGGATAGACCAACTACTTCAAATGGTTTAACTCATTTATTTCAAATTGAACCAAATTATCAAGACAAATCAAAAACCTTATATTGGTCATATTCTCATAAGTCAAATCTAGCTAAGGTCACATTCACAAGTTAAATCCAAAGCAAAATGTGGGCCAAATTTCTACATCAAAACGATCCAACTCAAATTGGACCAAATTCTCAAATCAAATCAAGGCTTAGATGTTGATCATATTCCCACATAAGATCTAAAAGATTCACCTAAGGTTAATTCCCAAGTCAAATAAAGTATTTTGTTTGCCATACCATCATATTGAATCTATCCATTTTGACTTGGGCCAAATACCTATATTAAATCCAAAGTTTGATGCAAGTCATATTCCCATATCAAGCCCAAGTCAACCGTGAATGAGCCAAATTCTTATAGTAAATTTAATTTATAACATTAGTCAAATTTCCACGCCCAACACTCCACGCTCAAGCTAAATTTCAAACCAAATCTTAGATGCTAGCATGGGTCGAATCTTATACCTAGTCAAACAAAATCCATATTCTTGCATCAACAAGATTCACAAAATAAATCTAATTCTGGCTTGGATCAAATATCTAAGTTAGGTCCATTTTTGCACTTAGGATAAATTTTCAAACAAGATCTTACCTGGCTTTAAGTGAAATTCCTAAACTAGACCCTTTTTTGGCTTGTGACATTTCCAAACTGAATCTGTTCAAGCTTGCACAAAATTCCCAACCCATACCCATTTTTCAACTTAGGCTAACTTCTTAGACCAAATCCTATTTTGATTGGGCTAAATTTCTAAACCAAATTCATCTTTTGACTTAAGCCAAAATCTTAAATTCTTGCCTAAGCTATATTTCACCAAATCTATAAACCATAAAAACTTTATCTATCCCAACCAAGAACATGCTATAAAAGAGGTTTATTAAAATCCACAATTTAAATAATGAAATACCTATAAATTCTAAAAGTATAATTAAGAATGTCAATTATCATTAACGTTATGGATATGTCAAAAAAATAACTCATCCAATAAATGTATATCTAAACACACTAAATAGTGGTAATCTTCAATCTATACTAGAGATTAATATCAAATAATTTGCTATATATCTTATGTCAAGACATAATCAACCATATCACACTTATATCCATTTGTCTAAATTAACTTTTTAAGAAAACTCCTTAGATGAAATAAATTTTCATGTTATAATCAAGGATCCTTGATAATGAAAACCTAACAGCCCAATTTTTTTAATGATCCCAAAATGATGAAATAATGAGACTTTTATTGAGTCTACTTTTCAAATCATAATCATTTTGTCTTTACACCCTATTTTGCACTTAAATATTATTAAGCCATTTATCAAAAGTTCCTCTTAAATTATAAGGAAATAACAATAAGTGTTTACACTGATTGGAAAAACTACTCATGAGGGGAAAAATCTGCAAAGCAATTTTCTCAGATTTGGAAAATTCTAATTTATTATATCTATACTCTTATCCAAAATACACCATGATAAAGGCAAGTGAAGTAGCATTAACATTAGTTTTTCTACACTAGTTTTAGCATTTGTTATTCTAAAAAGTCTACAATATTATAATATTGAAATTAGAAAATATCAAGCAAAAAATAGTTACACAGGAAATAAATATTCCCCAAACAAAGACCTACATCCCAGCGAAAGTGTCACAATCAACAACAAAATCTATCTGTTTATTTAACTAGTTCTGATCACATTCAGTGTAATTCAATCCCTTTGAGCTTTTTTTTTATTTTTGGCAAACAGTGCAGCAGTACTCTATTTAAGTATATAGAATACATTGTTCAAGTCAAACTTTCATAAAACTTTTTTGCTTTATTTGGCAACATTTTTTTCTGCAATCTTTGTTGACACAGTTAACCCATCACACAAAAACAGTAATAAACCCATATTAGTGTAGTGCCATGAATTGAGGATGGAGAAATTTGTCAATTGTCAAAAAGTTATCGGTAACTAATTGAGCAAAAACTTAATGACAAATAAAATAACCCTGATCTTTGAAGGAAATTGTAGTTTCTAAAGAGATTGTCAAACTACGACAAGCATAAGCATTACAAAACACATAAACAAAAAGTGATACAACAAAATAAGAACAGGAATTCAAACAAAGATATTTTTTGGTTATGCTTGTTATATAATATCTTACTCTAACATGGTCCTGAAAATGACTTGGCAGTTCCGAATACCTCTCGGAAAGTTTAAAATATAGGACAAAGCTTATTCCTTCACCATCGGTTTCACTCTGAAAGAGCGCAGCAGGATAAAGTGGTACCTGAATAAGATAAAGCTTGTCAGATATATAAAGCACATGAAAAGATGCATAATAAATACAAGTCATGCTTTTCACAAGACAAAAATTATAAGTAAGCAAAATCATATACATTTCCATGTGTGAAGCACCAAAGTACAATGCTCAATTGATACTTTTACAATGCCCAATGCATCCTATGTATTTAAATGACGGGCCATATTTAATCCTGAATCAAGCTTCTAGGACATAATACTATCAGAACCTAATTTATACTACGAATAAACCAGTGGAAAGTTTACTTACTATTTAACAAAGCACAGGTCCAAAGATTAAAGTTGCAACGTGTTTGAATTTGAAATTGGCCATTCTAAGATTACATCCATTGCATTGTCAACATAAGTAAAAATAAAACAGACAACAACATCACATTAAACATCTTAAGTAATTTGCATAAGTTCAAAAGAAAATCTCAAATAATTATTGATCACCCTATCGGTACATTAAAACAGTCAGTGATTGTAATGTAAAAGTTTCCGATTACATGTTGCATATTTCTGAAAGAAGAAAGCAAGGGGATGGCTTCTTGACCAATTGTATTTAAGGAACAGAGCTTCCCAAAGAGATTGCTTAAATCAATAAATTTACATTAAAACTGATTTTAAGGAAATGATAAGTCTTACACCAGTGCACACATAGATTGGCCTTTAACCATGCCTCAAGCCATTCATATCATGGGAGTCACTTAACCTCTTATTCTGAAGTTAAGTTTTTGAGCATTTATGGTTTCAGAACTTCAAATTCATTTGCAATCCTCCTTAGGATGCATTTTGTAACTATATCATATGTTCCAACCCTCCAGAAGATGTGACACAGACAAATGAATGAATGAAAGAATCGTATGGATTGTACCACCTATCCTAGCCCAGCATATTTTGGCCCTAGGGAAAACATAAATATAACTAAAAAACGTCACTATCTTCAACCTATAGTATGGTTTTGTAAATTGAAAGACACAATGCTTCCATACACCATGCAACCCCTTTGATCATTTTCGCTATTCTTTACGATGACATATAAAAATGCTAGACTCAAGAATAATGATAAACTTATGCACATCCATAATGCATGCTGAATAAGAGATTAGTAAATTTTACAAAAGGTTCAAAATTTGCATATGCATTATGTATTCAGTCCCCTCCAATGTCAGATTTAAAGACAATCTCAAATCAACTAATTCGTTTTACACCAGTATCTACAAAATAAGTTATTGAATGAATATTAAAAATCCAATGCTTGCAATAGTTACAACATGGATCCATAATACAATAAAGTACTTCAATCATTAAATTTCTTCTTGATTAGGAAGGTGCACCAAGCACCTTTTTTTAACATGGACTTCAAGTATGAAGTAAATCCACGTGTGGGAGTAGAAAATTTGGAAAAGCAAAATTATTGTAAATTATTCATGACAGATGCCTTTAAATCAAGTTTTCTGGCTTAGGCAGTCAGCAAATGTCTTTTTAATTTTGCAAAATAACGAAGTTCTCCACCTTATGTGCTTAAATAAACTTTGATATTTATGAAGAATGCAGAAACGCTGCAAGCGCATTATTTATTATCATGTTGTCTACTTTATGTGGTTAAATAACCAGATATGTATGAATAACGCAAAAATACTATACACAAATGCCATACTAAGAAACAAATATAAAACTTATAGCATTCTAAGTATATATTTCGAATTTGAATAACAAATGCAAGTCATAGTAACATAAAAAGTCAAGCTCAAAAAATTTACTTTCACAACTAAATACTTTTTTGCCACATTTCATCACAGAAATAAGTATGACACAAGTAGTGCATAAACCACTTCAAGAGAATGAAAGTACCTGAACATTAACTATAAGAAGATTAGGCAACTTGCCACATGAATTAATAGTGGGAAGCTCTACAAAACGACTTATGTGATTAATTTTTTGTTGAGACAAGAATACATCACAACCAAATGGATGATATGCCGCATGGTTTGGGGCAAAATCTTTTTTTTTATCCCTACAATGGAAAACAATAATGAATTTCATCACATATAAATAAATTAACTTCGAAAAATTAGAAAGAGCTTAAGATACAAGGCACCTGAAATAATTTTTTCCACGGACCCTGAATGTATTTGGGTCAACCTGTGACCAAGAGTCAAACATTTTCTTATCCAGTGGACAGAAAGGAACCTGGCTACCTGCTAATGGTCTTTCAAGCAAAGGCTTTGCGAAAACTAAAAAAGAAATAAAGGAAAAAAATTAATAAGCAATCTAGAATGATATGTCAAAATTTTAAAGACTACATTTTATGCATAGGACATAATAAGAATCATTGTGAGATAGAGTGAGTATTCGTATAGAAATGGCAACTATAACTAGAATCAATTAGCAACACCCTAAAATATTAACCTATTAAATAATTTAAACCAAACTTCAAAATATGTGGAATAATACTCAAGAAAAGTTGTGCTAAAAAATGTTAATATTTTGTCCTATAAACAATATAAGATGCAAAATAAAATGATTAATACAAGATTTTGATCAACATTAAATCATTAGACAAATCAATGATCTATATTTAGAAACTAAAAGAAAAGATTCATTTGTATGTTTGCCCCAATCTCCATTGTTAAAATACAAGATTTTGAGCAATAAATCCAATTATGAAAAAAAAGTTGGCCATGATATAACCTTGACACCCGACAAACCAAAAATACTTGGTTTTTTTTGTAAAAGTGATAGTAAATACAGATGTTTAATTTGAATACTCATATGAGGGAAGTTAACTTGCCACACATAAGGTAGCCTCAAACCCTAGATGAAGGATAAGACATGAAAACCAGCTTCGTAAGAGTTCAATGTACAATAAATTTTAGTATGACATTTTTGAGATTAACAGCTCAAGCATAAGCTTGTACTCTACAATATAATGAATATTATTATTTACATCCTTTTAAATTTGAACTATGCAAATAGAAGAAAATACCGAATTCCATGATGTATAGAATTTTATTGGACAAAATTCAAGGTTCATCATTGGATAATATTTCTTCATAAAAATTCAATAAATAAATAATAACAAATTATTTAAGAAAATTGTGTTATACAAAAACACTAATTGCTTACCACTTTTTCCAAAAATACCACCGATGCATATTTTAGAGCTAAAGATATAGGAGAAAGGCTTATCATTGTTTTAGATAAATATGTTATTTGGAAACAGCAAAGAAACAGGTATATCCTTTAATCTGTAGGCAAAGTGATTTTTTTCCTCTAATTGCAAAGACAAGCACACAGAAAGTTAGAAAATCAGCACACAGCTAACAAGCCACAAAGAAAAATTTAGAAATTGGACAACAATATATATCTCATATGTAGTTGAATATTTAGTGAAAAATTCCTTGAGATGACTCTAAAAAAGCAGCTTTTTGCACAAGGTAATCTCAAGCTGCTTAAGTGTTGTAATGACATCTCAATCATCACAATTTTCTAAAGAATTATTACACTTTGCATGACAATAAAAGAGATTTTATGTATTACTATGAATCCTATCAACAAAGAATCATCGAATGATATTACAAAAATTTGAAATTAATAAAACTTAATAACAAATTTCTTTAAGTGCATGTATAGGACATTCTACTTTTATTGATTTAAATTTTGCTTCATTAAACAGATTGAAGTAAGAAGATGAACTAAATCAGCTATCAAAGAGAATTACACAGCCAAATATGTCATGACAAGTGAAGCAACATGTAGCCTATCACCAACCTGTTGTGTATCATCCTCAATAGAAATGACATGATATATGCTAAACCCATCAATTCCACCAAGGCTATTACTAGAGATGGAATCAACTAACTAAACTATATGTGGGATTAAAGCCAACAATGCAAATAAAAAATAGCTATAGACAACAAATAGATAGAATTCATCCTCATTATAGATAACTATTATATGAAATTCATCCATTTTGAGTTATCAATCCTAAGGTAAATGACATTCCTCTTAATTATTCCATCAATCCCAAGGTTCCAAAACACGAAATGAGGTTGTGGCACACCTTTGCTTCAGTCATGACCACTATGTCATTCATTACTTGTGCATGCTGAACCCACATTCAAGAGAAAAAAGTATAAAAAAATTAGGAGAAGAATCAACCAAGGCCACAATATCAATCAATAAGTTCATTTGCATCCCTCTCTATCCACTAAAATCTATTATGTTAAACCATCACAAGAATCACCCATGTCAACACCTATCTTGAAAAATTTTTTTACAACCATATTATCGTATTCACCATCTTCGCAAGTGACATTCATGGTGAATAATTCCCACGTATGGTCAAGCTTTTTTCCTTAGATGTAAGTTTTTTTATGTAAATATCTTATCTCAACTTTCATTGTACACTATCTAATTATTTTACAACCTCATATAGCACCATATAGCCTCTTTCCCTTGATCATGGAGTAATTCCTCATTAATCTTTCATTCAAAAACTGCATTAGCATATTTTCAACACTTTGTTTTGGTCGTCAAACAAAGAACTAGAGCTACAAAAAACCATCGAATAAAATTCCTTATTATTGGCCATCAATACCAAGGCCCATCCAAGAAACGACAAAAGATTCTGGGATGTAAAACAACCTCCACTCAAGTCACAACCCTCATTCTATCGATTAATTTTATGAAATAAAATATACAAATAAATAAATAAATTCTATAGTCTCATAAGTTTAATAGAAATAAAAAATAGTAAATACATCATTACGCTAATAATCTTCTAGAAAGTGTTTTAAAAACATGAGACAAATTGTAGTTTTAAGTTGAGCTCCCATATGATACAAGTTTTCGAGAGAATTACATAAAATTCAATGTAATTGCAGTACAAAAATTAAAACTTCTGGTGAGGTCAAAACTATAATATGCATAATTCTCAAAGTATGAGAAAGATTCAATAAAATAAATAATTGTAAGAATAAAAATAATTTCTATGAAGATGCAACCAAAATATAAGTGAGATATATTATACGATGCTTTAAATGACCTTCAATATTGTTACAAGAAGAGCAAAGGAAGCACTTACAAGCAGATGAAGGTGGATGAACATCTCCAAATTTGCGCTTGAAGGAAAGTTTCAAGGAAGCCTTTTTGGCCGAGTTTGGAGGGCTGGAGCTAAGAGATTTTCTCTTTTCAATAGTTGGGGTAGGGGTTACAAGACAAGGTAAGCAATTATTAGATAAAATACCACAATTATCCAGCATTCCTTCTACCTCCCTATCAGTAGTTTCACCCATCCGTGGGCTAGATGCATCATAATGATTAAAAGAGCTTTTGAGACTATTTAAATGGTGACCAATATGACCTTTAGCAATATGATCTAAATTTCCTATAAAAAGATCCCCTGAAATTTGGCCCTTTTGGTTATGGCCAATGGATGACATGGTTAAACTATTATTTCCATCTCCATGCATTGCATCTTTGGCAGATGAAAAACTCGTCACTACTTCACCTTCAAACCCATTTAAAGAGAAGTCATCTGCATAAACAAACAAATTCATAATTACATAAACTACAAGAGAACACACATCTGTAATTGAGATAAAACGTGGATTGATATAATAAGAATTGACTGCAAATGCATGCTACTTTCACCTTCCTGAACGCTCTGAAAATCATCATCACAATCTGACTCGATGATAGTAATCGAATCATACCATGCCTCCTCTATGCTTCCTAATAAAGTTATAATAATGTCTAATGAGAATTCCAGCATGTTAAAGGGAAACTAAAATAATTACATAGGAAACGCATTATAAAATCTAGCTAAAAAACCACATTAATGGAAACCCATTGGCATTGCTCGTGAACCCATGAAAATCAATCCTTCAAAGGTATACCCAAAGATTTCAGCTTAGAATTAATATCCTAATAGGATGTACTATGAAGCAAACAAGACTCAATACTGTAGAAATCAAAATCTTCATTCATCAGAGATTCAACCACCGATATAATAAAACCACCAGATCACAATGTTGCAATTTAGGGGTTAATTAATCCGAGATGACCCGCACTGAAACCTTCTTCATACAGACGGCAGTTATTAGGCAATTACTATAAGTCAGAAAAAATCTAAGTCCAACAAAAAATTTATTTACAAATTTCAAGTTAATCGGCGCAAAACAGGAGACCAAGCAAACGCAACGTTGAACCACGAATGTCGTAAAAGAAAGCTTCCAAATCATCCATATCAGAGCATTTCTCCCCATCCACAACCTCGATCGAGTAGCAAAAGAGCTGGAATGAAACGATGAAAGACCGCTGACCTTGGATGGTGGGGCTGTTGTAGCCCAGATGATCGGGGAGGCCCACACCAATTTCCTCGACTTCGACCTCCACCTCTTCGATCGTCTCCATGGATTTCACCCTCCGACGGATCACCCGCCTCCGCCGCCTCCGGCGCTGCCCATCAGCAGACTGCCGACGACGGGGCCGGACGCAGGCCTCCGGCCTCGAGACGCAGGATCCCATCTCCCTGGTCGGGGGAAGAGCTCGCCGAAGAGAAAGTTCCTTCTCCGATTTGATATCTTTTTCCCGGGTTTTCCGCGATCAGTTTTAGGGGAGAAAGCGAGGGGGGTAGAACAATGGCGACAGTCCGCGGCTGGATCGTTTATAGCGAACGTGCGGGTGAGCAGGCGGCCCACCCGTGAGATCCGGAACCTCTACTTCGTTCCGTTCCTTCCATTCAAATTGTGCCACGTTGCACACCAGGTCTCTAGCTTCACGGTGGAATAGCGACGAGTCTTTCTTTTTTTTTTTTTTTTTGATAAAAAACAAAATAGAAAATCGGTCCGGGGTGTGGCCGCGTAGGGCGGTTCGGTCCGGCCCGAAACATCTGAAGGTTGATTCCATAGTTCTGCGATTCCCACGTTGAGATGCTGCACGTTTGTCATATTTTTATTGTTCATATTTTAAAAAAATATAAAAAAAATATATGATAATATTTCGAAAATATATGTATAATTAAAAAAATATATGTATAACAAATCAAAAGATATATGATAATATTTCGAAAAGATAAATACTAATAAGATATCTTAAGTATAATGATCAATATTTAAAGTTTATAATTCATGGCTCCTTATTATGGATATGCAATTATGACATATGACATTAATTTGCAAGCCTTAAATCATAATGGAGATAGTTTATTCAATTCAATAAATTGTTAGTAGACAAATAGTAAACTTATTTTGTGTCCCATTTGTGAAGAACAAGTCTTATATTAATATTATATGTGATACAACCCAAATCATGCAATCATGCTTTTCATTTTAAAGTCTTGCAACAAAATGTGCAAGAAAATTCATAAGAGAATTAAGTGCCAAAATAATGATCAAGAGATATATCATCTTTTAAAAATAACAAATGACTTATTAATAAATCTTATCTAAAAAAAATTATCAAAATAGTTTTTCTCTTATTCATAAGAACTTCATGATAAAACTCTTATACTCCTTTACCAAAAAAAAATTCATTCATTTTCTTTTATGCTTGAAGGTTTTTTAAACAAAATCTCATTCTTACATGAAACAAAATATTGATGCTTGTTATCACTTTTCTTATAAAAATGAAATGACTAGGAGTAGTTTTGGATAAAATGATAAAAATATGACTAGTAATACATATGACAATTGTGATCACGAATTAGTATATTAACACTAGCAAATAGGTGCAATAATTAACAAAATCTTATTGTTAGCTTTTGGAAAGAAAATGAGATAATTTTTTTATTCTCTTATTTTAGTTGATACCCACCATAGTGCATACCTACTGTAGATTACATCAAAAGTATCATACTTGGTGTGACAATCTCATAATTGTCTTCTTATTTAGACATCTATAAAAAATATTACATTATTAAATAGTCATGTTATTTTGTTATGTTTTTTAACTATAGTGGTAAATCTATTATATTTATAATGTTATTGAAATTGTTGTTATACATATAATATGTTAATGTTTGAGTGCATTTGAGTTTTGTTTGCATGCTTAGGTTTCAATCAACAATTTTTAGTTACCCTAAACTTGAATTGGATTGTCTTAAGCAATGAGTATAAGCTATCCTGATTGGTTCACATATTGGAATAAGAGATTTGGTCAAATTGTCCTAAGCAATTTGGTTATTCATGCTTTAATTCTATGTTAGCGTGATCTATGATGGTTTTTGCCTCTTCTTTTATGTTTCTTCTCATGTAAGAGATGAACAAATTTATAAAGAAGAAGTTTTTGTGTTAATTTTGAAATATTATTGTACTTTTTTTTGCTAGTTTTGAAAAATTCTTGAACTTTATGCCAATTAATGCAACTCCAATTATAAATTATAAGGATTAGTTAGCCCGACTCATTGGGTTTTAAGGTTATTGGAACTAAATCATACCATGGTGTGTCCCTACAAAGCCTTAGATATTGCTTTCCTCACTATATTGGCTTGTTTTTTGGCTTGTTTTTTAATATTCATAATCTCTTGATTATCATCTTCAATTAAAATTATTTGTTGAAGTATTTCTTCAACCTAAGTATTTTTTTCATAAAATTTATATCTTTAAAAAATTAAAGTATATTTTATTTTTTATTTTATTGTACCAAGTGAGAATCGTATTACATGAAACTTTTAAACATAAAAGCTCAAAAGTTATATACAATGCTTGACACTTTTTCTAAGTTCATTTCTATGATAAGATTATGTAACTTAAAGAAAATTTATCATAAATTAAAGGACTCTATACCATGATTACTAGTTGGAGTTTTTTTTTTTTGTATCAAATCATCTTACATCATATTGATTTTTTAATTGTTGCTTTATAATTTTGTTATAGTTTATATTTTGAAAAAATATTTTATATATTTTGTATAAGTTTTGTATGCATATATTATTGGACAAGGATACCCACTATCAAGCTATATAACAAAATCTATAATATTCTAGTAGATAATTTTGCAATGAGTAAATCTATGCTCCAATTTAAGTACCAATCTATCGAATTAGGCATCAATGCAAAAATATAATGCATTGGCACGCTTAATTTCAATCCCAACATGATGGATCATGTTACAAGGTATTTAATCATAATTTGATACGTTTTGATTAGGTGCATTTTGTGCTTGAATGCTACAATGGTGCAACATAGACTCATATGGACATTGATAAGCACAATCTGTTGCACCGTGGGAGGAATGTTATGCGCAAGAACTTCACACGAGTCATTCAACACCCTCGTAAGTTTCTCAAAACAAATTACTTGAAAAGAATGATAAAATAATATCTGTTTCAACTTTTAAATAGTTTTTGTTAAAAAAGGTAATGTTTATATTACTACTACATTTTCTTTTAAATTGGATTATAAAAGCAAATTTTGAAATCATTTTTAGTAAAAAATATTATTTAATTGCTTAAGAATAAATCATAAAATCGTAACTTGTTATTTAAAACATATATTTTGAACAAAAAAAAAAAAAAAAAAATTAAACTTCATATCTTCATTCATTACACAACACAATTTTTAGGACATGCATGATACATTTCTTAGTATTTTAAGTTTTATTAATATCTCAAATACATAAACATTTGTGTATGTATTATGAACTTGTGTGAATATAAAATAATAATAATAAAAAAATTAAAAGCATAATTTTACAAGTATGTATATTATATTTTAATATTAATATCATGTATTTGTAAAATAATTTAACTTATGTATACATTAAAATGGATTTAAATAGTTAATATAAAAATACTTATATATGAATTAGAATCTTAAGTCTTGAATCTGAGCTACTTTAGATTGGGATTAAAGCAGTTTTAGAGTGTAATATTTATCTCACATGAGGTTTAAATAAAAACTCATTTCCAATGTTTGAATACAACTCATCAACTTGGGTATTGGGATCTCTTCCAATTTGAGATTATGCAACTCTTTGGTTGTTCTTAAAAAACCCTAAAGCCATCTCCACTTGTTTAATGGTGATCGTTGGATGTTGTTATATGACCATAATAGATATCATTAAAAATTGCCATTGGAAAGAGTAATAAATAACTTGTGCACCACAACAGAAGATCCCTAAACCCACGTCATGGAGAAATCCCACAACTTGCTTTCCCCATCAGCCCTCCTCCTACTCCTCCAGCCCATCCTCCTCTTCTTCTCCATCTCCGCCGCAGACCCCGACCCGTTTCAAGACTTCTGCGTGGCGAGCAGCGACCGGTCGGCCGGCACCACCGTGAAAGGCTTCCTCTGCAAGCCCGACTCCACGGTCACCTCGGACGATTTCTTCTCCGCCGCCCTCGCCGCTCCCCTCTCCACCGCCAACCCCATCCGCGCCAGCGCGAGCTTCGCCGACGCCCTCACCTTCCCGGGGCTCAACACCCTGGGCATCTCCATGGGCCGCGTCGAGTACGCCCCCGGCGGCATCGGCCCACCGCACACCCACCCGCGCGCCACCGAGCTCTTCCTCGTTACCGAGGGTCGACTGCTCGTCGGGTTCGTGGCGACGGACGGGAGGTACTTCTCCAAGGAGTTGGGCCCCGGCGAGGCGTACGTGTTTCCGAGGGGTCTGATGCATTTCCAGTACAACGCGGGGACGGTGAAGGTCGTGGCGATCGTCGCGTTCAATAGCCAGCTGCCGGGAACGGTGTTTGCGGCGAGGACGCTTTTTGGGTCGACGCCGGCGATCCCGGATGTGGTGCTCGCCAAGGCCTTCGCCGTTGACGAGAAGGTCGTGGAGGAAATTAAGTCCAAGTTCGGATAATGCTTGTAACTTTACCTTTAAATTTGCACGTCATATTCTAACGAGATTTTCATATTTCTTTTTAAAATTTCGTTTTAATAAATAGTTTTTTATCAAAATTTCTCTTCTAACTCAACCAGTTTGGTTAAATAAAATACAAAATAAAAAAAATAATGCGTTGAAAGGTAATGCTAATATAGGTAGGACGTCCACGTCCGTTACCCCACTTGCATACCAGAGGTCAACTTTTAAGAGTGCGCCTTTTTAAGTAGATACTCGTTTGGTTTATAATTTTTATATTTATTTTTTTGACTTTTCTAAGATCAAACCAAAAGACCATTATTAAATAAAAACCAGAGTCATGGATGGTTTAGTTTGTATTATTCACTAACAGGTGCACAAAACGACCACGTAACACCTGCAATGAAAAAATAGAGACCTGAATCATTCCTAACTTATATGCTATGCAAATTTCAAAGTAACTTGTATGTTATGCAAATTTCAAAGAAAAAAAATAATCATATATTACATAACAATAATAGAAATTTATTATTTCCTAAAATAATGTTGAATAAAAAAGTTGAAATATCCACAAAAAATTGATTAGAACTCAAGATATATTATAATATTTTTTTAGCAATAAAAAGGATTAAGACCATAAAATTATCCTCCATTGCATTGCAAGTAGTGGTATATGATGAACAAGTAGCTATGACGTCGACAATGATCTCGACAGTAGTCAGCCAAAAGGCAAAGACATGTTTCTCGAGGTATGACTTCAGATTCATCCTAAAAATGCTAGCTATGAGTGTACCGATGACAACGCAAAAAGTTCCAACTTGCATTAAAAGCTTCACTCTGCTTACGTCAAGCTTTCGAGAGTTCAGACTAATGACAATCGAGTCTTCCATCTCCCTCGCAATGTCCAATGGCTGTTTAGCTTTCTCGTGATAGGACTTGCAATGCTATAGGTAGTTTTCAAGTAGCAACTCGATCTTTTTCTCCTCCTCTTCGACCATCTGTTTCTTTGTTGCGGTTGAGCACTCAATGTGCTCCTCCTCTCCCCAGCGTAGCTACTAGCAAACTTTAAGTGTTAGCAAAATTTAAGTGTTTGTTAGCAAACTTTAGGTGTTTGTTAACAAATTTTAAGTGTTTGTTATCAAATTTTAAGTGTTTAAATGTTTAAATTTTAAATTTTAAGTTCATAGTTATTGTATAGGTTAGGAACAAATTTTGGAATTAGAAGCAAATATGTGGAATATTGTTTGTCTATAAAATGGTGTAACTGCTGCTTAGTTGTTAGGCGTGAATAAAATTAAATTCAATTGCTTTTTTCTTCATGCACCTTAGAGTTTCCATTGTCATTTTTTAATTTTTCCCAAATAATCTCGAATACAAGTTTGTTGTTTGCAAATCAAGATCTGGTTTATTTTAGTTTATTTCCATTAAAGTGGCATCAGAGCTTAGAGAATAAGAGGTTTGAATGCTGCTGTGTCAAAGGGAGAAGAGTAAAAAAACTCTGTTTAGAAATGCAATTTGCAAAAAGTGTAGTGTGTAGAAACGAGAAATGACACAATTTTTGGTAGTGCATTGACAGAAAGTAGAAGCACTGTTTGGAAGTGTGTTTTTATTTAAAATGTCCAGTATTGTGCAACAAACCATTCCTAGATTGACTAACGAAAACTATGATAATTGATGCATTCAACTCAAAACCATTTTTGGTTCGCAAGACCTTTGGGAGATTGTTATCGATAGATTTGAAGAATCAAATGCTACTAAAGTAGAGAGGAAAATGTTGAAAGAAAATAAGAAAAAAAGATAAAGATGTATTGTTCTTGATATATCAAGGGCTTGATGAAGCCACTTTTGAAAAAGTTGTAGAAGCAACTACAAACAGAGAAGTTTAGAATAAACTCAACACAATCTTCAAAGGTATTGAACGTGTGAAGTGTGTATGTATTCAAATCCTTAGAGGTGATTTTAAACAGTTAAAGATGAATAAAAATGAGACTATCTCCGATTATGTCTCATGATTAATTGCTATTGTGAACTTGATGAAGAGAAATATAGAATAAATTAATGATATACGTGTGATCAAAAAGGTATTTCGTTATTTAATTCCTATGTTTGAGTATGTGGTAACAACAATTGAAGAATCTAAAGATAAATGCAAATTATCTATTGAAAAACTAATGAGTTCCTTATAAGTGCATGAGCAACGACTAAAGAAATAGGCTGAAGTTGCACCTATTAATCTAGCATTAAGTCAAAGCTGAATTTGAAAGAAGGCAATACTTGAAGAAAGAGAATTCAAATTCAAGGTGAAGAGGATGAGGTTCATATCGAGGATGTGGAAGAGGTCATTTCCAAAACAAATTTCAATAGAAAATTAATTAACCTTACACTCAACACGGGCATGGAAGGAATCGTGCTTCACAAGGTCGAGGACAAAGAAGAAATATTGAATGTTATAATTATCATAAGTTTGATTATTATGCTTCTGATTGTTGACATAAGAATAACTAATCAAACTATGCTGAAATATTACAAAAAGAGTCAATATTATTATTGGTTGAAAAAGAAGGTAACAAAATAGAAGATGCATGGTTCCTTGACTCAGGAACAAGCAACCATATGTGTAGAAAAAGACATCTATTTGATACAATTGAAAATGTGCAAACAAGTGTAAGTCTTGGAGACTCATCAAAGTTAAAAGTTAAAGGCAAAGGTAACATAAAACTTTACGAAGAGAATGAGCTTCCGATTATTATTTGAGATGTATATTTTATTCTTGATATGAAAAGTATTATTCTTAAACTTGGGCAATTGATTGAGAAATAATATATTATACATATAGATAATAGTTATCTTCTTTTGCAAAATTCAAAAAGAAGGAATATTGCTAAAGTGAAGATGTCAATAAATCGTATATTTTCTCTTCAATTAAAGCCAACACTTAAGGTTTGCTATCTTGGGCATCCTTCAAATGATCCTTTGAAATGGCATGTAAGGTATGGTCATCTTAACTTTGGATGTTTGAAGTTATTGGAAAAGGAAGGGGTGAAAGACCTTCCTTTATTGGATGATCCAAATCATATATGTAAAGCTTGTATACTTAGAAAGCAATCGTCTATCATTTGAAAAGAATAACACTTGAAGAGCTAAAAAACCATTACAGTTAATTAAAAGAATAACATAATATGCAAAATAAAGTGATTAATAAAAAGAAAATAAAATATGATCAATATTAAACTATTAAATATATCGATAGTCTATATTTTGAAATTGAATGTAAGGATATTTTCCGCTGGCATGTTTGCCCTAATCTCCATTGTTCAAATACAAGATTTTGAACAATAAATCTAATTATGAAGGAAAGTTGTCTTAATGACCTTAACACTCAATAAATCAAAAGTACTTTGTTGTTTTTGTAAAAATGATAATCAATATAGATGTTTAATTTGAATCCTAATATGGGAAAAATTAGTTTACTACACATAAGATTGCCTAAGACCCTAGATGAAGGATAAGACATAGAAACCAACTTATTAAGTAATTCAATGCACAATGGATTTTAATAGCTCAAGCATAAGTTTGTACTTTATAATATGATGAACATTATGATTTACAAATGTTTACATATGAATTATATAGATAAAGGAAGACAATGAATTCCATGATATTTGTAATTTCATAATACAAAATTCAAGTTGGGTCATTTGATTATAATTCTTCATGAAAGCTTAATAAATAAACAATAACAGATTATCTATGGAGATTGTGCTATACATGCAACACTAATTACTTATCACTTTTTTCAAAAATACTATTGATAAATATTTTAAAGCTAAAGATGTAAGGGAATGGCTTATCATTATTTTAGTTAAATAAGTTATATGAAAAAAGCATAGAAACTTGTATATCCTTTAATTTGTAGGCAAAGAGCTCTTTTTCTCCTAATTATAGAGGCAAGCACACAAAAAGTTAGAAAACAAGCACACAGCCAACAGGACACAAAGAAGAAATTGGAAATTGGACAACAATTTATATCTCACATGTAACTGAATATTTAGTAAACAAAATCATAGAGATGATTCTGAAAAAGCTGCTCGGTTCTCAGGATAACCTCAAGTTGCTTAAATGTTGCAACGACATCTCAGTCATCATAATTTTCTAAAGAATTATTGCACTTTGAATAATAATAAAAGAGTTTATATATATTTTTATCAATCCTATCAACTAAGAATCATTGAATAATACTATAAAAATTTGAAATTAAACAATACCTTAGTAGCAAATTTCAAGTGCATGTGTAAGACATTCTACTTTTATTCATTTAAATTTTACTTCAATAAACAGATTGAACTAAGAAGATAAAATAAAATTAGTTATCAAAGAGAATTATACAACCAAATGTGTCATGACATGTGAATTGACATGTAGTCTATCATCAGCTTATTGAGTATCATCCTTAGTAGAAATGACAAGATATGTGCTCAACCCACCTACTCTATCAAGGTTATTATTAGAGGTGGAGTCAACTAACTAAACTATTTGTGAGATTGAAGCAACCAATGCAAATAAAAAAAGCTATATATAAACAATAGATAGAATTCATTGCTTTTGGATTATCAATCCTAAGGTAAATGACATTATCCTAATTATGCTATCAATCCCAAAGATCTAAGACACGAAAGGAGATTTTGGCATGTCTTTGCTTTAGCCATGGCCACTATGCCATTCACTACTTGTGCATACTGAATCCACATTCAAGAGAAAAAAAATTATAAAAAAATTCGGCGAAGAATCAATCCAAGCTACAAAATCATTAACCTCCAAGTACATTTACGTCCCTCTATATCCATTAAAGTCTATCATGTTAAACCATCAAAAGAATCACTCATATCAACATCTATCTTAGAAAATTTTGTTGCAACCATATTATCATATTCGCCTTCTTCACAAGTGACATTCATGGTGAATTGTTTCAAGGTATGGTCAAGATGTTTCCCCTAGATATAAAAGTTTTTATGTAAATATCTTGTCTCAACTTTCATTGTACACTCTCTAGTTGTCTTACAACTTCATATAACACCATAAAGCCTCTTTCCCTTGATCATGGAGTATTTTCTCATTGATCTTTCATTCAAAAGCTGCATTAATATATTTTCAACACTTTGATTTGGCCACAAATCAAAGAACAAGAGCTATCAAAAACCCTTCAATGAAATTATTTATTATTGAGCCATCAGTACCAAGGCTTGTCAAAGAAATGACAAGGTTTTGAAATGCGACACAACCTCCACTTCAATCACAATCCTCACTCTATCGATTAATTTGATGACAAAATAGTAAAACAAAATAAATAGAAAACAAAAATTTTTGCAAACTCAACGTGATTAGAAATAAAAAATAGTACAAGCATCATAAGGCTAATGATATTTTGGAAGGTGTTTTAAAAATATGAGCCAAACTATAGTTTTACTTTAAACTCTTCATATGATACAAATTTTATGGAGAATTGCATACAATTCTATGTAATTATAGTACAAAAATTAAAACTTCATGTGAGGTCAAAACTATAATATGCATAATTCTTAAAATTTGGAAAGGATTTAGTAAGATAAATAACTATAAAAATAAAAGCAATTTCTAGAAAGAAAGATGTAGCCATAATATAAATTAGACATATTATATAATGCTTTAAATGACCTTCAAAATCATTACAGGAAATGCAAAGGCATCACTTACAAGCAAATGGTGGATGTACATCTCCATATTTGCACTTGAAGAAAAGTTTCAAGGATGTCTTTTTGGTCGAGTTTTGAGGATTGGAGCTAAGAGACTTTCTCTTTTCAATAGTTGGGGCAAGGTTTACAAGACAACATAAGCAATTATTAGGTAAAATATCACAATTATTCAGCATTTATTCTACCTCCCTATGAGTAATTTCACGCCCCTATGGGCTAGATACATCATAATGACTAAACAAACTTTCTAGACTATTTAAATGGTGAACAATTTGGCCTTTGGCATGATCTAAATTTTGTATAAAATATTCCCTTGAATTTGTCTTATTTGGTTATGGTTGATGGATGATGTAGTTAAACTATAATTCCCATCTCCATGCAATGCATCTTTGGTAGATGAAAACTTGTAACTACTTCACCTTTAAACCCATTTAAAGAGAAGTCTTCTACATAAACAAACAAATTCATCGTTGCATAAGCTACAAGAGAACACGCATCTATAACTAAAAAAATGGTGAATTGATATATAATAAAAATTGACTACAAAGGTATGCTGCTTCCACCTTCCTGAACGATCTGAAACTCATCATCACAATTTGACTCAATGATAGTAATTGAGTCATACCATGCCTCTTCTATGCTTCTTGATAAAGTTATAATAAATAATGTATATGAGAATTCCAACATGTTAAAGAGAAACTAAAATAATTGCATAGAGGATGCATTATAAAATCTAGCAAAAAGACCACATTTGTGGAAAACCAATAGAATTGCTCGTGAATCCACATAAATCAAACCATCAAAGTTATACCCCGTGAATTCATCTTAGAATTAATATCCTAATAAGATGCAATATGAAGCAAGCGAGACTCAGGGCCATAGGAATCAAAATCTTCGTTCATCAGAGTTTCAACCTCGGATATAATAAAACCCCCAAATCACAATTTCACAGTTTAAAGGTTGATTAATCTAACGTGACCCGTATTAAATATTTTTCAAACATTTTTCAAACGGATGACAGTTACTAGGGTAATTACTACACATTAGACCAAATCTAAGTCCAACAAAAAAATATTTACAAATTTCAAGTAAAGCGGCATCAAACAGACGGCCAAAAAATGTAATAGTAAGTCATGAATGTCGTAGAAGAAAGCTTTAAAATCATCTACATCAGAGCATTTATCCCTATTCACAACCTTGATCAAGTAGCAAAAGAGCTGGAACGAAAAGGCAAGTATTACAAACCTTAGATGGCAAGGCTAGTGCAGCCTAGATGATCGGGGAGTCCCCCATTGATTCCCTTGACTTCGACCTCCACCTCTTTCATTGTTTCCATGGACTTCACTCTTGGACGGATCACCCATCGATGCCACTTCCGGTGCTGCCCATCAACAGATTACCAACGACAAGGCCACTGGCCTAAGACGTAAGGTCCCGAATCCTTAGTCGGGGGAAAAGGGTGCTGAATAGAGTTTTTTTTTATGTATCAAGTCATCTTATATCTTGGTTGATGTTTTGTAATTTTTATTATATGGTTGAGATAATATTTTTTGTATTTTGTGACAAGCATATTTAAAATCATCAGCATGATCACAATGAATTTCGTATGCATTTATTTTTAGATAAAGATATTCACTATTAAGCTATATAAAAGAATTTATAATATTTTAATAGATAGTTTGTAATGACTAAATCTTTGTAACAAATTAAGTATCAACATACAGAATTGAGCATCGATACACAGAAATCATGTAGTGGCATGCTTAATTTCAATCCAAACGTGTTGGATCACGGTATGACATATTTGATCGCAATTTGGTATGCTTCAATTAGTGCAATTGTGCTTGAATGCAATGTGTTACAACTCAGACTCCTTTGGACATAGCTAGGCACAGTTAAGGAGGAAATCCATGAACAAGAATTTCACAGAGTCGATCAACACCCACATAAGTTCCTTCAAGCAAATTGTATGAAAAGAGTGACAAAATAGCATATGTTTCAACCTTTGCATAATTTTTATTAAAAGTCATGTTTATATGGCTACTACATTTTCTTTTAAACTAAATTATTTTTTAAATTTAATTTTATTTAAAAGCATTTAAAATAATTGATACAAAAAAATATTATTTAATTTGTTTAAAAATATATCATAATAATTTAACTTGCTTTTCAAAACATATCTTTTAAATACAAAAAAAATCTGAATTTTTTTTATCTTCATTCATTACATATAATTTTTAGGACATACAATATGTTCCTTAGCCTTTTAAATTATATTGACACCATAAATACATAAACATTTGTATATGAGTTGTAGATTTGTGTAAATTTAGAATTAGAAAAAAAATTAGAAACATAATTTCACAATATGTACATTATTCTTTAATAATCATGTTATCCATTTATAAAACAATTCAATTTTTGTATGCATTAGAATTGATTTAAATGATTAATATAAAATGACCCATATATGAACTTGAACCATAAGTCTAGAATCCCAACTACATTAGTTTAGTATTAGAGGAAGTTTAAAGTTTTGTAATATTAATCTCACATGAGGTTTAATTGCAAACGAAACACAGCTGTTTCCAATGTGCCGTGAGGTGATCTAAACTAAAGTGTTCCACCATTCAGCTAAAAATAATAAAAAGAAAAAGCTCATTTCCATTGTTTGAAGAACACCTCTTCACCTCGGCTATTAAGATCTCATCCTGTTTGAGTTATTACGTCAAGCCAATGTCGACAGAAGGTTCCCCAAACACAAAGAGCACATTACACAATAAAAGTCAGACAAATAGTACACAAACAGATCGAGCAACACCTGCAATGAGAAAACAGAGACCTGAATCATACCTGGCTAGATGCCAATCACAATCACATCATTCTCTCGAACGCCGCTGGGGAGATCGGAATCACGCCGGACGGTGAGACGAGAGCATCTACAGGTAAGTCCGTGGGGGTGACCGGTATCACGTTTTCCTCCATGATTTGGGCAGAGTAAGTGAGGGCAACTGCATGCCGTAACACATGCAAAACAAACTGATCAACCAAAATGCACAAGGGGGAGATGAACTGGGAAAGAAGAAAACATACCACGGAGAGGCTGTTTCCATTCGCGTTCCTTGGCAAGTTCCTGGTACTTTTGTAGGAATACATCGTAGTACCTGTCGTATCCAATTACAATAGAAAATTTTCAAATCAAGAAGAAACAAAATGGAAATAGTTTACATGATTCATTTAAAGATTTACGTTATAATATTCTTTAAACAGTGACAAGAAAGCAGATAAGTGTACATTTATAGAGGCAATTAAGAAAGTTTTTAAACAAAAATTAACCTTTTTGTTCATCCTTTGGGCATGAGAAATTTAATTGAGCAATGAGGCATTGGAAGGACGACTTACCCTCCACCACGACCAAGACGATGTCCCTGCCTGTCAAAGGCGAGACCTGAGGTTGTTGCAAGTGAAATTAGATATCTAACAAAACCCAATTAGCTTTTCAAGGAAGAGAGTAATTACCAGGTAAAAGGAAAATATCAACTGGCTCACTTGCCAGCATAACTGCAAAAACAACTACTTCGAATTAGATATTTATCATAGAATATGATCATCAAACTTGCCAGTAGTTTCTTATTTAGCAATTGAAATAATAATTAGGATTGCAAAAATTTTTACCATCTTCACGATCATTTCCATTAGCATCTGTTAGAGATGGTTCCAATATCTTCATTGAGTTTGCCACTAAATCAGCCATCGTAGAGATTTCAAGCATCCTCATGTTACTGTTCTTATCTTCAACTCGAGGAACATGAAGCTTTTTCTTCACCTGTGAATGATGATCTTGACTTGGAAATTAGATGGGTTGGGTATCAAATGTCCATCAGAAAAATATATACTGGAGGCAGCATAGCTGCAGAAATTGATATCCCAAAATTATAAAAGGAATTAACTCTTTGTAGATTAACAACAACGAACACCACACTACTGAGCTAATAATTTAGTTACACACCAATTAAAACCACATTGAGAATAACTGAGAACCTGTAATGCATACCGAAGTCATAATCTGATGAGAGCACAGATATATTGATTCATGGAACAGCATATTGATTACACATGTTAACAAAAGTACAAGCAAATGCATAGACTTCAATGCATTTTTCTTATCTATTTTATCTTCTTTTCCAAATGGCAATGTGAGAAACGTTTTACAATAATGTTAATACTAAGGGACATGAAATTTCCAATACAAAATTACTCAATGGTTGCAAAAGGTATTATCAAGTTATAATTACTGTCATAAGGCATGGTCACTTTAGCTTAAAGAATTAGAGATGTCAACAATGCTTCTATTTTCTATGTTAATCCGGATCAGATGATTAAATTCTCCTAGTTCATTCATTCTTGAAGGGCTTAAGATGTCAATTTGAAATGATACAAGCCTCATTCAAATGAATTGAAAAAAATAAATGAAAGATAAAAAGATTTGTACCAAAATGATGACCAAAAGCACCATGATCAATGCTACTTAGACATTCTGACAAAATCTTTGTTGTATCAACTTCTCTCAGTGCTTCACAACTCACATAGGCGCACAACCTTTTACTTGACTTGAACCACAAAGAATCCAGCACTAATTTCTGAATTTCATTATCTGCGACAAATGCCAAGTTCCAGAAAGTAAATTCCTCGTGTTTCACTGTTCAAATGAGTCTGCAACCTTCAACATGAATTGAAATCCCTTTAAAATTCTGCTAATGATTTGCTTACTTATTCGTACAAAAGCTTGGTGCCTCCTCAATAACCAGACAAGTCAGCAAAAATGAAGCATTCAATGACATATATATTAGTCCAAGATTCATACACAAATACCCAACATTTTGTTTTATTTTCAATTATAGTCAAAGTGAAGTAAACAAACTAAAGTGAAGGAAAAAACGGCAACTAAATCAAAATGATACTTGCGTGTGATGCATTTCCCAAGTATGTTTAGATAAAAATTGCAAACAGTTTGACCTCATTTTAGTGCATAATCTTGGATCAACTATTCTATTTTAAACCGATCAATTTAGAATATAAATGAATACATTTTCATTCAAATCTTCTTAAGATTATCATAGAATTTCTCCAAAAAATTCAATAAAACAAATCTTCAGATTCCTTCTCAATTCGCCCAAAGTAAACAAGCTTTGCTCCTCTCGCCATACAGTTACAGCAAAGCAAGATCATGGTCAGTTAAAATGAAATGATACTTGTTTGAGACGCATTTTCTATGTCTGCTTAAATAAAAAACTGCAAGCAATTTGACTTCATTTTAGTGCGTGACCTTGGATTCTGATTTAAACCTATCAATCTATAATATATATAAATACATTTCATTCAAAGTTTCTTAAGATCGTAGAATTTCTCATAAAAAATACAATAAAAAAAAACTCTTAAGATTTCTTCTCAATTCACCCAAAGTAAACAAGCTTCCCTCCTATCGATATCTAATTACAGTTATATAATTTGAGAAACAAGAAAATGAGGAAAGAAACCTTCATGAGTTCGCTGATCAGCAGGTATAGACCGGAGCTCCCTTCTGATTCTAGATCTAAGAGCACGCTTCTGCTCTGCAGCAGCCGTATGGAGCACGCCGACAGAGTTGGACATGGCAGCAACCGAGCAGATAGAGATAGAAGTAGAGGAGGAGGAAGAGACTATCGGAGATAGGGACGACAGAAGGATCATAACCGATCTTCCCTTTTGTAAGAGGCGCCGGACCTCCCATCTCATCCCAGGGCAAGAAAGAGAAGTGTCCTGAAAAGAATTAAAAAGGCGAGAAAGACGAAACTTAAAAAAGAAAATAATTCGTCATATTTCGTTTCCTTTGCTGAATGGATTTGTTGAATGGTTTCGAGGCCCGAACTTGGCCCGAGTTTGAATGGAGAGACTTTTATTTTTGGCGTTATAAATAAAGTATTATCCATATTTTATTTTATAAGCTAAAATTTATAGAATTTTTTTTATAAGCCGATTAAAAAGTTATAAGATTAAAAATTGTAAAAATAAATAAAAACATTTGCATTTTATTAATGCCTTTTAACAATATTTTTTAAATATTACGTACATAGTTAATATCTTTGTGTATATTTTTGAATAATTTCAAAAATTAACATAATTGTTTTCTAAATCGTGTACTTATCATGTCATCAGTCAACATGGACCAGGTCACAACCTGTTTAAGGGAGAGAGAAGCACTTATGAAACAGAAGCGAAGGCCACGAGACCAATAAGCCACCGAAGTTTCCTCGCTGCAGGAGGAAGTTTCTCTGGCCGTGAAAGAATAAGTACAAATCGTTGGCCTTTATCCAATCTCCAACCAAGCATTTGATTTCTGTTCCGCCATTCCTCATAAAAAAAATCGTAGCTTTCTGCACTGCAATGAGTTATGGATATAAAATTCTTCTCTTTCGCAAGTAGTGGTACATGACGAAGAAGGCAGCTGTAGCGCCGACGACGATCCCGGCAGTAGTCAACCAGAAGGCGAAGACATGTTCCTCGAGGAAGGACTTCAGATTCATTCCAAAAATGCCAGCCACGAGCGCGCCAACGGCAACGCAAAAAGTTCCAACTTGCAGTAAAAGCTCCACTCTGCTTACCTCAAGTCTTCGGGAGCTCAGGTTGACAGCAATGGAGTCTTCCATCTCTCTCGCGGCGTCCAGCAGTCGTTCCGCCTGCCAGTGGCAGGACTCGCAGCGCTGAAGGTAGTTTTCGAGGAGCATCTCGATCTCCTCCTCTTCCTCCTCGGCCACTTGCTTCTCTGACGGGGTTGAGCACTCGATGCGCGCGTCCTCTCCCCGGCGCAGCACGCAGCCGGTTCGTCCCATGAGGCATATCCGCCGGATCTCGTGCGGATCATCCAGGAGGTCAAATAGCATCTGCTTCAGGGCGCCGGCACGGGAACCGAGCTCCACGAGGCTCTGCTTGCTGAGCCTGAGTTCCTCGAGGACTTCGGCAGTGAGCCGGCTGGGCAAGAGGTCAAGCAGCTGGGCGACGCGGGGCTCGATGGCGACCAATCGCTGCTCGAGGCGCTGGATGCGGGAGATGAGAGCGGCCTCGATGACCTCGAGCTCGAAGGGGATGGAGGAGAGGGCGAGGCGGGGGAGGAGGGAGCGGAGGAAGGCAGACGCTCCACGACGCTGGTGATCGAAAAGAAGGACACGGTCTCGCATAGCGATGGCTCGGAGGGAGCCGAAGTTAAGGAGGAGCGCGTGCTCCCGGACGAGGAGGGAGGGGGCGGAATTGATGAGAAAGAGGGAGGGGTCGACGCTGCGGAGGTCGCGGGTGCGGAGGCCGCTCGATTTCAGGAGCTGGCGGCGACTGATCGATTTGGGGGAGGCAGCGCCGTCGGGCCGGATCTCTAGGACATGGTACAACTGCTCGCGAAGCCCGAGGGATAGAGGAGCAGCAGAGACTGAAGGAGTGGAGTTCGCTTCATCTGCAAGCTGGCTGATGTCCTGGGGGGAGGAGCGGGGAGGGGAGAGGAGGAGGAAAGGGAAAGGGGATTTGCAAAGGAGGTTGCTTGGGTTGGTGAGGAACGCAGGTATGGAGCGGGGGAGCGCGAAGGGGAGGAGGACCAGAAGAGAGGAGGCCATGGCAGTCGCCGGCCAGGAAAAGATGGCATTAACGGACAACGATGGATGGCATGGCCTTCACCGACATGAGTAGGTGCGGCGATCGCAGTACAATTTGAGCGGAATGCACTTTCGATTTAACAAAGATTATAAACTTTTTTTTGGATAAATCACTAATTATTATTTTTTATTATATAAATTTTATAAAATTGATAATTATAACTACTGAAACTATAGCGATTAAATATGTGATTTAACATTATTTATATATAAATTGATATGAGAAATGCTATTAAGATAAATAACCATTTTCTTGCTAATTTTGGACAAATAATCATCAAGGTTGTTCTACAAAACTGTTATTGCAAATTTTAATTGATAAAGTTTTTTGAAACACAATAAAACTCATAGATCGTGAAATATTTCCTGCAACTTTAAGGTAATATCCACTATTTCATGCAATGCAAGTGCCCTCAAATACAATATTATCATCAAATAATTCTTAAAAAAAACACAATAGAATGCCGTGATTGTTACTTAATAAAACAGAACATTACGAGTATCAACAGATCACACTGTTCCTTCTTTTTTTTTTTTAAATTATACCCACAAAAAGGTTTTATATATCATTTGCAGCTGAAACCATGGCAAACAGAGAGGATAATAATGAAGATGAGGGCAATGATGATTGAGAGGACGACGAGTTTTATCTTCATGTTCTGCCACCACATCTTTCTCCTTAGTTGTGTCCCTCCTTGTCTGAAATCTTGAGCCTGCCATTTGATATTTAAACTCTTAGCTAAGAAATTATAAGTAAATAGCACGAGTGAAGGAAATAATGTGATTAGAAATGAGTATTTGTCTGACAAGAACAGATTCAAAGAGCCAAGGCTTTGTTTGTTGGTGATTTGTGAGTTTATTTACTTTAGAAAAGAAGTTTTTAAAAAAGAATTTTTGATAAAACAATCTTATGTGATTCAAAATACAATTTTTAATGAAATCTATTTATAAAAGGCTTTAAAGATTGAAAATGAAAAATTTTTTAAAATTATTTTAAACAAACAAGACAGACAAAGTTAGATGGTTTTGAAGGTTATATGCATAAAAAGTATAATCTAAATGAACAAGGGAGAAGATAAAAAAAAAATCTATTAGAAAAATCTTGAAATATTTGCTTCTTAATGAAAAGTTGCTAATAGATGAAGGACAATGACGTTAAGAGACTCTTATAACTAACCCTATTTAGTCGGTGTTTTGCTTAATGATATTGTTACATAATGTAATTTTATTGAAAAATATTAAGGGTTTGATTTGATAGCTTCTTTAAATAGCATTGCTAATGATTACAATTTTATCACTAAACAGGGACAATGAGATGTGATGTCATTCAAATTTAAGTAAAATTAAGATGTAAAAGACTAGATAGATGACATTAAGTTAAACACTGAAAAAAATTATCATTCTAATTAATATTATGATTTAAAGGTAAATATTATCCAACTAATACTTATAGCTAAATACCCATTAATGAGATTATAATTTTTTGTTGATGTGAATGATGACGTTATTCATTTTAAATGGCAAGACATGTAATGCAGACCTGGTATCGAAGATCCTCTGATTTGTTCACTAGGCCATCAATCTTCTCCTCCCGGCCAATGACCTGCAGACACAATGAAGGAATTCCTCAGTTGCTTAATCAAACATGATGGTTACAGTCCTTCATATAATGCTCTGCTTCGAGTAGATAAGGCTACAAAGGCTTACACTTGCAATATTATCCCTCATAACACCTTTAACTTCTGATACTTGAGCCTGCACTTTGGCGAGCCTACTAATTTCCTCCGGGTGATCCATACAGTACTGCATATGCTCCTTTAGTTTTGGCCTGAAATTTTATCGGGATCATTTCTTGTTAGATAATGAGCAGGATATCACACAAGGGAACGGATGAAAGAAGCAAATAACGATACCCAAATTCACGATTGAGACTGTGGGCAAGAGCCGTTGCAGCCTTTCCACCACCATATCTGTTGGTAAAGTCTTCTTTGATCCTCTCTAAGAAGGCAATTGGGGTTTGTCTGCCAGCAGACTCAATTGCAACAATACAGTAAGCTGCAGAATCCTCTATGTTAACATAAGTTCCACAAACAATATGTTCTCAAACAAAGAAACTAACTCATGTATATTCGTCCGCTATGAAAGATTGGAAGGACAACAATAGCATGCAGAAGTACATGTCCTTGATGCAAATAACAACAAGCCACTTGGCATAGAAAATAAGAACGAATAACATTGATGAAAGCAAAAGATAGCTTCTCACATATGCATATGACTAAGTAGCAGAGTAGAGTCGTAGGTAACTACTTTTAGAAGCTGCTCCAAGGCAGAGTTTCTGAGCACGAATAAGGGAATGCATTACACTATATTACTCATATTAACAATAGCTAACAAATTAGACATAAAAGAAAACAAAAACATGTTGATTTCTAAGCCATAAGAAAAGGTTAGCCATTATAGAAAGCACGGGTCTCAAAATCTTAACAACAAAATGCATAAAGGAGCACGAGGAAAATTTTCTCAGGTGCAAATTCTTGAACCTACTACCTGCTAAATCTCGTCTTCTTAATACCAACAGCATGCACAATGAAGCTCATGCACATGTCAGCGGAACTGTGACACTGTAGTCCTCACAACAAATAGTTCACCAAAGCATTCACCGAGTTAAGCAGAGGGCTGACAACACACCCAGAAGACCAGATGCAGTGGAAAATCTCTGTAAGGCACAACACAAAATCATCTTGATGTAACCTTCTGCATGATTTTATTTTTGCTTGCTCTGAAATAAGTGACAATTCACTACTTGCAAATCAACTTTTGCAAAGCACATAACACTACAAAAAGCCTACTTTCACATCTAACCCTTAAAAATGCTCCAATCCTTCAACATGCTCCTCCATCCCAAAAGCAAAAAGCCCCTATTGCCCTTCTTAAGATGCTTCGATATCTGATCCATGGCTTTGTCAATAACATCAGAATCTCCTCCGCTTCTATGCTCACAACTGTAATAGATCCATATAAATTGCCAGACCTGTTAAACTGTATAATTCCATTTAAGGGACTGGTAATCCTGATGGAATACAAGCTCGCAGTAATGATAACCAGTTTTTCACCAATCCATCTCTTCTTTTAATGACAACGATCAAATACATTTGTACTTCTATGCTAAGCACAAATGAAAGAAATACAAAGAGAGAAGCATGCAGAATCTACACTAAGAAATCTGATAGTTATCCTCCATTGTTAGCTGAGAAGGGAAGAAGGTGAGATCATAGAAAAAGGGAGAAAGCATGTTTTAAGGAAGCCGGAGTGAAGACTAGTTTGAACTCATAGAACCAATGCCAATGGTGCAAGTTTTGAACATACTTTTGCTGGAAGAGAATAAAGCCTCCATTAACAAGTACCACCTTCAGCTAATTTGCCCAAATTTTTAATTGCAAATTGGTTGACAAGACTGGTAATAACTCATTGAATGTGGGATGTGTCATTTCCAGTAATGAGAAAGTAATCAATAGTAATGTGAAGATGTCAAATTTTTTAATGAAAAGAGAGGGTTATCTTAGATGTCACAAAGCCAGCAATAAGTAAATAGTAAGAAAACTTGTACCATGCTTGTGGTGCTTGTTTCAAGCCATAAATAGAGCAATGTAACAGCAAACATAAGATGGAAAACTTGGTGAGTAAACCCAAGGAGTTGAATCATGTATACTTCTTCAAAAAGATCACGATGTAAGAAGACATATTGAATGTCAACTTGATGAAGGAGCCAACCACATGAGACAGCTAGAGGCAACATGATGCAGATGGCAGTAGGCTTTACAGTGGGGTGAATGATTAGCATAATCAAGCTGGGGTTGTTAAAACCCTTTAAATCAATTGTATCGTTAACATTTTTCTTTACGTCAAAGACTCATCCACATTGACAATATCTTTCATGGACCTAGGATGCATTAAAGCCCAAGCATAGCTGTGAAGAAAGCTATTGAATTTGCCTGCCATGGCCAAACACAAATAGGGAATTTTTACTACTCGAGTGAAGCATGTGGGTTCAATTTCTATTGAATCTATTCCAGCACATATAGCATACTACGGATTCGGTTTCCAAGTCGTCCATATTCCATAGGTCCATAGAAGTCATGTGGGATGGTGGATTTGTGGTTGGATAATTGGGCTCTATAGTGATAGAGGTTGAATTGGGTAAAACAAGAATTACATTAGGTGGGTTATAATTGGTCTTAGACGAGAGATCAGGTTAAGATGGAAAGAATCCATAGAATGATGGAGTTAATGTGAATAGTTGGGCTTGAAGGATGTAGGCATGGATGAGGAACTAGGCAACAAAGCTAAGACAATAGGCTGAATGTTAGAGCTTGTAGAGATAGTGATCACGATATCCATTATAGGCCTAGACCCAAAGAAGAAAATGTTCAAAAAAAAAAAACAAAAAACAAAACATGCTGCTGCTCATGCGCATAATGCAGAAAAAAGAATATTGTAATGGTTTTAAACACCGAAATTTGTAAATGGAAAGCATTTATAAGAAGATTTAACAATACTACAAAAAAAACAAATAAATGACTTAAAGATAGAACATGGCTTAAAAAATAACAGAAATATCTCTTTTTATAATTTCAATACTAGGGTGAAAGAACTTTGATGCCAAAGTTCTATAGAGAATTCGGTAGTTTGAAGAAAAACTAGAGAATTGATTGATTATAAAGCGGAAAGGATAGCGATGTGATAAAGGCCATCATTGTGGAACTTGGTGAATAAAAGATTTCTCTTAGTGAGATCTTTGATAACAAAATGGCTGAAAAAAAAAAATTCAAGCGAAATAGAATGAAGGGAGCATTGTAATTGAAGAAAACGTTATGGAGTATAAGAGAAGAAAACTAGGGATAAGCTTGACAAAACCTAGAGCTTGAAATGGTACACCAATTACCAATTTTATGGATTAGGTCCTATACACTCCTGTTAGAGACAAGGAAGATAGACTAAGCACCACGTGACAAGAAGCTCCACTATCCAAGAAGCCTTTAGATTGTCCAAAAGCACCATCAAATAGAACCATAGTGGATTGCAAGGTCTCTTTTATAGAATAAATTGGATGCAAAATGGGCACAATGGAGACAAATCACAACAACCCTATGCTTGAGCGTTCCCTTGGAAGGATGACGATTTGAAGGTAGAGTGCTACTAGGCTATTGGGTCAACTTTCACAAACCACAAGATGGGCATAAGAGCAATAGGTTGCAACAATTGATTTCGAATATTGTGAACAAGAAAGTTTGAAGTTTATAATAACAAAGAGACATAACTCTTGTGGTGAGTGTTATCACTAAATTAGAGGAGGAATTGAGAACATAGAAGACAAAGGTGTTAAAATCCTCTAGCAATAATGGGCAACCCACTGCTGTAAGATCATCAATTATAGCCTTGGCTTATTGAAGAAATGCAATAATGGATAGATCACCTTGCTTGAGGTTTTGTAGGTACATCAGTAGCTAGAAGATCATCTAAGAGGAGTTGGTGGATTCCCGAGTAAGCCAAGCTTTGCGGATGTTAAAGATTCCCATAACCTTTAGGAAAGATTCCTCAAAAAAGGAGGCATGTATCCACGTTAGAGCATGCTGATCTAAATTGGGTAAGGAGAATGGTGGCAACAGAAATGGTTGTTCTCGGCGAAGGATGACTGTCATCAATGTGGTTGAGTAACCCTTGACAACAAAAAATGGGGAGGATTTGCATCTTCCATAGTAGGTTATTAGAAGAGTTGAGTTTAGCATTAAGAGTAAAACATTAAGGATGGCAAAAACAGAGGAAGAAGATGGAGATTTAGCCACGGAGCAGTAGGCCACAGTAGCTCTGATACCATGTTAGCCGTAGCTGAGGGAAGAAGATGAGATCACAGAATGGAGAATATGCTTAGAGAAGAATTTCTTCAGCCCATCTCACAACCATTATAAAAAAAAGGTTTTATAATAGGTTGGAGCATTTCCTTGCAGCATCTAGAGGCACTCATGCAACTAATTACAATGATTTATTGAGCTCACTAAGGAATTAGTTACATTGGGAATATTCTTATGCTTAGCATCTTACATTAATTGAGTATATTAGTAATTAATCTGGTCCTCCATGCCACTAATAATAGTTGATGAACATTAAAAAATAACAAGTCACTCTGTGTCTATGGACAACAATAGAGATGAAAGCTAATTAAATCATTTATGCCAAAAAAAAAAAGAGATTAGTGATCAAAGTACAGAAAAAACACGAAAAATCGCATGTGCTCGGGGCCCGGGGAAGAGTCAAGTACATAAAGTGTATTATATGAAGCGTCACCATACGTTCAAATTGGTAGTATATAGTTGGCAACTACAAGAACTCATAAAGCCGATTAACTCTTGATCGATCATCGATCTAGGCTCCAACTAGAAACAACAACAAAGAAGAATGATCTACGAATCACCCCAAACCCGTACGAAACATAAAGCGAAGGGAAAACTGAAGCAAAACCGAGACCGTATTGGAGGCTCACTGTATCCATTATTGACAAGGTAATTGAAGGTATGACCATCGGTGCTGTAAGTGAATCTATCGTTACTCGCAGGAAGCCTCTGAAGGCACTGCGATGCAATCTCCATGAAGTTGCCCCTGAACTCCGTGTACTCCGCCAGGATCACCATCCCTCGCGCCACGAAACTGTAGATAAGAATCTTCTGTGCCATCTCTTTCACCTTCGTCACCACCGTAAAAACAGTAACCCTAGAATCCTACAAGATTTCTGCAACCGTAAGCCAGCAACACAGAGACGAGGTTGGAAAAAAACTTGAACAAGCGTTTAGCCTTCTGATTGCCTTCGGTTTCCATAACCAGCTCGTAAGAGACCAAAAGGTAGAAATAAGAAATTAAAAAAAGGCCCCCCATACGAAGTCTTTAAAATACCCTTCCCTTGATGATTAATCTCGCCGTGGATTTATCGTATTTCTTTTAAAAAAGCAGGGGCTTTCTAGTCAGAATGTAAAGAGTCAAATCCTCTCAAGTTAAACTTGCCGGCGAAATTTTTATTTAAAAAAATTCAAATTTTAATAAATAAAAAACAAAGACTGAAATAATTTTGTAGAAGCTGATTCACACGTGTCATCTATACTAAATTACGATAACTTTAGAAATCAACACGATTACAATCTGAGGTGTCCCAAGTTGCGCACGCTCCATTCTCCCGAAGAACGAGACAAAAAATATTTGAAATATAATTCACTATTTAAAATGTTGACCGTCCATTTTAATCGATTAAAATATACGGTGGTGATCGACTGCAAATGCCATGTCAATTCAATTACAGATAAGCACGCCAACTTTTTGGAGAGGGATTAGCGAAGTTTCAGGTCAAAACGGAAGCTCTTCTGAATCAGTTTTGATTTAAATAAGACGACGAAAATAGTTGCTTTTAAAATTATTATTTTTTAAAAAAATTAATTAAAATTAAGGAGTTTGCCTTTTATCTTTACGTTGAGATTACGTTCAAATATTTTAAATGTTTTTATTCTTAAAAAATAAATTTATTTCTTTTTATCTTTTCAAATGTAAATTTATAAAGAAATTTAAATTATTTTTTAAATAAATTGATTTGATTATTATGTTTCACATTTTTATAGAGGTATTCTGTTTTTATAATAAAGATGTTAAATTATTAATTGTTTTTATGTTTTATTTTTGTAACATATTTTATGTCGAAATTATGTCATGATATATCATTTATTTAACTATAATATTAAACAAAGCCAAAATATGAACATTTAAAGAATGACACGGTTCAGAATATCTAAAAACCAGTAGTTATTGTAATGAATTTCAATTTTTAAAAAATAAAATTAATTTAAATTATTTAAAATTAAATCAAATGTACTAAAAATTAAATTAAAATTAAATTTATAATTGCTTTGCTGAAAAATAACATTTACATGTAATTTAAATTATACTAATAATTTGATGCTAAATTAAAATTAAAAAAATATTAAAATAACATTAATATTGAATATGGGCTAAGTTTTTGCATTGTTCGATTATAATATTTTTTATTGACAGTAAAAAATAACATTAAGATTAAAAAATATTAAAAATTGAATTAAATTTTACTTTGGATTGAAATTTTAAACAATCTCAAATTCAATTAAACAATTTCGGAATTAGTTTGACTAAACAAAGCATGATCTCGTCTCAAAATATTTACACTTATATAATTGTATATAAATATATAAATATAATTATTGTATATATTTGTGTAATATGATAGAGAGATTATTTCTATATTTTCATATGTAAATTAAAATAAATTGTATGTATTAAAAATATAGATAAGAAAGATTTCTTTTTTTTTGTTGAAAAATAAGATTTTATTTTATTATTATTAAAAAGTTTTTTAGATAAAAATATATTTTCTTTGGGGTGAAAATTTTAACTAAGTTTGAATATAAGTTGGACACACAAAAATTTCATCAACCTCCCATTGTACGTTGAGCTTCAAATTTTATTTTAATTTTTTATCTAATTTTGGTTTAATTAAATATTTTTTAATATATACAATTCTTTTTTTGTGTATTCGAATTAAATTTTATCTGTTTTTGTTGTATGTTAAAAGTTTTTTAAATAAAAAAGTATAAAAATAATAAATTTTGCTTATAATTAGTGTAATTCATTTAAGGTTTTTTAAAAATATTATTTAAACATTCTTTAAATTATATTTTCGAACAAAAAACACCTTTATGACATCTTTTGCTTCCGGGCCGACAATTTCTTCATTTCTTAATTTTAAATACCTATTCCACGGTAATGCAATTTCATGGCATCGCAACAACGTTAACGTATGTGCATGTCACAAAGATTTTTATTCGTGGGGTATATTTGCAATTTACGACGGGCAAATGCATGTGTTGAAGCTAAATAAGGCATTTTCAGGGTACTTGAAAGCTTAAATGTCGCATTCATTATTACCGCTCATCTTAGAACCGAAAAATAAGAAAGAAACCAAACCCTTGCCCCACTTCCCGCTGAGATCGTCTACTCACTTCCAGCTAGCCGATCTCGATCGAGATCTGCTCTATGACATGGACATAATGCCGATCTCGGAGTTACTATGAAGTGGATTTCGAGTATTTTCTCTTGATGGATCCGTCATCTGTTATCTCACAGAGCGCGTTGCCGGAGATGTGGCGTTTCCCGATGGCCGGAATGGCACCGGCGGTTAGGTCTTCGGCGGCTGGAATGGGAATACGCGATGCTTCTGCTGGAGAATCTACTGTGACGGAGCAAAGCGGGGGTAACTGGAGTAGGAAGCGGCGCCGGGGATCCGGCCCTTCGTCGGCGGCTGCTTCAGAGGACGAGACCTCCAAGCTTGTTTCAACTAGCTGCGGTGGTATGGACTTGGTAATCTCCTGTAGTCATTGGAGGTTGATTTGTTTCGTAAATTCGGTGTTTACTTTATTTAATTTCCGCTGGAATCGTGTGCTAGTTGCTTTAGATCTGGGTCAGGGCTTTCAAGATAGGAAACGGTTGAGCTCGTGTATTTTATATGTTTATATTGTATTTGATTTTCTATTTCGTGGTTGAAATTCGATGGTCCTAGCTGGATAGTGACTAATGGTTAATATAGTATTCTCTTTGATAGCATTCATTACTTTTGTTTTTGAAAGTTTTTGTTTATTGGCGTTGACTTCTGGTTGGTGCAGCTAACCAATGTTGCAGTCGGATTAGATGCAGACTCTTGTTTTCTTTCTCCCCACCTTTATCTTTCTCTTCCACTCCTTGAAATCCTGGTGAGTTGGGACTTCCTTGCTGACAAGCATTGTGGTAATGGATCCAGATACTAAATTTTTCCATGTTAAAAAAAGTTCAAAATTCAATCTTACTGTTTCCAAATGCAGCCCTCCACGTTTGTATAGGTCTTAGTTCTGTGTATGTGTTAGGAATCTTCCACTTTGGATTGCTGAATTGTAAAGTGGAAGGGGAGAGAGCAAAGTATCACACAGCACAACAATTTGGTAATGCAGAACCCTCGAAGGGTTAAAAATAACACTTACAAAAGACAAAAAAAGAGGGTTCTATTATCTGTTTGAGCTATAAGAAGAAGCCTTTTTGTTACAATGCATCTCTTCAGTTGAGGCAAAAAAAAAAATGATATAAAGATCAACTTGCTAACAACATGACAACAAGAGAACAAAATAGTGTAGAGAACTTTTTGATGATCCATGAAGTATTAAGAGAGCAAAATGTATAATTTTTTGGATAAAGATGGGCTTTATAGGGACACATTGCAGCGACTACTGGTTAAACTAACTAATAATCACTAATCGAAAAATATCGATTAGTGATCATCAAAAGAACAACAATGACCCAAAAAAATTGTTAGAAAGGTGTCATAGGTGGGAAGATTAATAACTGGACATGAGTTCAATTGCTTATTTATCATTACTTGTCTTAATTACGCTTGCTTTGCCCCATGTTTTTGCATTTTCTTACCACTTTCCTCTTATATGGCCATTCGACTTCTTTTGTTTCTTTGCTAATTGCAACCCTTGCTATTTACAACAACCATTGCATATCGTTGGAAGATTGGATCCATTGGTGCAATGCACCCCAATACCTCCATCATTGATTTTGTGACCTCTTCCTCTCTGTCAGTTATTCTTCTCTATTCCATCATTATTGATGAAGCTTGTTGATTGTGCCTCCCCTTCCTCAAGTTCCTTCACTTGCTCCATCATCTATGAATAGTGACTAGCCAGTTCACTAGCCTTCTTGCCTTTCATTACCCTTGCTTGAGGAGTGCATTAAAATTTTCTTTGCCATTAACATTTTTAAGGTTGATGTGGTCATGTAGCGGCATGGTATCAATGTAAAAATTGAATTAAAAAGAATTAGCAAAAGCTTATTTTATTGAAAATTTAAGAAATGTGATTATAAAGCAAAGAGAGAAAATTTGGATATTCACAAGTTGAGGATGATTAAAGAAGCAGAAGAAAGGTTAAAAAATAGGCAAAAAGTCTCTCTCTCTTTCTTTCTCTTAGGAAAAGTGCTAGTCTTGGAGTAGGCATATCACTTGCCTTCAATTAAACCTTTTAGATTTATTTATAACTAAGTTTGGACATAGGAAAAAGGTGATTGGATCACATCCTTTATCTTTTATTATTTGGAGGACATCACTCAGTGGTGGTTTGTAATGGTGGCATAGGGCATGGGTAAGGGATGGCTACACCATATCCCTTATCTCTTTGGGAAACAACACTACATGTGGAGGTGATAGCTCATGATAGTGATGCAAGACATGGGCAAGTGATGGCTAGATCTTGTACTTTTTCTCTTTAGGTGTAGGTTGTTGGGTATTAAAGGTCTAGCCTTGAGTGGAAGGGTGTCAAGGGTTTGATCTCAAGCAATAGATTATCAAGTGTTTGGCCTCAAGCAATAGGTTTTCGAGGGTCTTGCATCGAGTAGCAAGGTCTTTAGGGTTTGCCCCTTAGCAGCTTATTCGTTGATGCCTGCCTCATGGCTATCTTTTGGATTGACAATGGAGAATTTTCTCGCCAATTTTGACATATTCATTCTGCTTTCAAACTCATCATATCGTTATTTATGTTGTAATGAAAAATTATTTGTAAACCTTTACAACCAAACTAACCAATAATGTAACATTTAATTTTTAATTTTTTTTAAAAAGTGATAACTCATTTGATGGTTGATTGGTCATTTTCTTTAAACCAAGCCGATTAAGACTCCAGTGTTCCCTTCAATTGAGAATGGAGTCCTTGTCAATGGTTTGTTTTGTGAAAATGTTTTGAGGTCGATGGTGAATTGCACGTTTGTCGAACTAATATCGAGAGAAAGACTTCAATTGGAGTGATTGAACATTGTCGAGAGGAGAATGGTTTTAAAAGAAAAAGTTTCTCACACCATAATCAAGAAAAACATATTAATTCTTTCTTTCAAGGCTCATCTTCTGGCTCTTAGTTGTGAATCTAACAATGTTTAATGATAGGACATGTACAATCTCGAAGGGCCTTGAATTGATTGGTCTGAAACATAGTCTGTGTCCATTCAAGTTAATACTAAATAATATTATTCTTTTACTTTTGTAGTGGCCTCGAGAAGACATTTTTGTTAGTATTTATGATGTAGGCAATTTTACTCATAGAAGATTTTCTTAAAACAGAAGGTAGAACTTGTTTCTTTTTGTTAGTATTCATTTATTACTTGTGTGTGGGAAATAAGGATTTGAAGACATGACCTTTTGATCACCACACGAAAATTTGTAATGAACGTAAACAAAAGGGAAGTAAGATATTTGTCTTTCAGGGCCATTAAATGGAAAATAGATGACGGAAAAAGAGAGTGGAAGCAAACAGCACTGAATGTGAGATGGATAGAAGTCAAAATTGTGCCTCTCGATAAAACAACGATGAAGGGAAGATAAAGGATACTCAAGACTATGCCTCTCAAGACCTTTATATAATAGAATAATGATGAATGAGAGATGGAGATGCTTCATGCAATTGAATAGTGACGAAGACGATATGGAGAAAGCCAAGACCATTTTTCTCAAGACTTTCATGCAATAAAGCAATGATAAAGGTTTAAGTAAAATTATTGAGAATGAGTAGTCGAGTCTCAAACGATTGGTTAAGGCCATTCATTAACATGTTTTTTATACCCACACACTTAAAGGAGATGAGATTCCTCGTCACAGTGGGGTTAATGGAAAATTGAGCTATTGGGACTTCAAATCCCAATCGAGAGTGAAAAGAGGTGGCTGTTGGATTAGAACTAAAGGGTTCAGCATTGTACATTAATGACAATGTATAAACTAGACAAAGTTGAGGTGAATTTGCGATGGAGAAGTGTTGGAGATAGTGGCAAGTTGAACAAACATAAGTGTTGCATGAGTGACTTTTTGATCATTTAGTGAAGCTTTAAAGTAAGATGGATTTGGCATTGGACCTTTTAGTGGGATGACTAGTTCGGTTTTGAGCTCTTCCGCTATTAGGGAGGGTAGACTACAAAGAGCTTTTGTATAACAATTTATTTGTTATGAAAACAAATTAAAATAAGTATTGGAAAGAGAAGGCTCAAAGTTTGATGAAAATTGAGGCATACATTCATGGATATTTGTTGTTTCTTGATCATGGAGATAAAGAAGTTTTTTTTTTAGAAAATAGAGAATTTTATCTTCTTTGATTCTTATTTCAACTTCTTTGTTAATTTTCCACAAACAATGCCGAAAGATGTTGATGCAACAATTTGATTCAGGGGAATTAAGAAGCTGAATTGAAATTTTAAGAAGATTACAAAACAAGGTGAGAGAGAACTTAGATCTTCAAAGGTTGAGGATGACCAAAGAAGAAGAAAAACCAAAAGGTAGGTTAGAAGTCTTTCTCTCTCTCTCTCTCTTGCTTTCAAGACAAGTACTAAACTTCGAACGGACAGATCACTTGCTTTTAATTGAATCTTATGGATTTATTTATAGTTGTGTTTGGGCATGGCTAACGGGTGTTGGATTACTTCTTATATCCCTTATCTCTTTGGAAGCATTATTGTTGCAACTTATGATGGTGGTGTAGGGCATGGGAAAAGATAACTCAGCCATATTTCTTATCCTTTATCTTCTTCAAATAGTATTGCATGTGGCAATTTTGGGCATAGGCAAGGGATGGTTGGATTGTATCTCTTATCTACTTGCACGGTAGCTCCATGAGCAGTGGTGACTCGTAATGTCAGTGGAGGACATGAGTAAAAGTTTGTTGAACTTTATCCTCTTATCTCCTCAGATGATGACATTTTAGGAGGCTGGGTCTCAAGGGCATGGTCTTAAGGGTTTGGCCTCCAATCTCGAGGGTTTGGCCTTTTGTGGTTTTGTTGTCGATGCTTGTCTTGTAGTTGCATTTAGGACCAATAATGATTGGGATTTTGCTCTCGTATTTTTGCGTCTTTACAAAGCATGATATGGGCATGCATGTGACTGGTATAGTGTGTTGTGTGCCATGTACAATGAGGCTCTTATATGATTGATTAACTTGAAGATATTTTTTTCATGTCATAAATTATTTTTTATTTTTGTTTTATATGCTTTATATTATGCACTTCATTTATACCAAATACTATGAACATTAGTGATTAATTTGATTATTTTATAGAAATCTCTTTTGAAAATTAATATCAGGATTGACCAACCTTTAGTTCTCAAATTTATAATTTAGTTATTTGATATAAGCCTATTTTTTATTTGTAACTTATTATGCAATTGAGAATTTAGATGTTAATTGATCCTTATTAATTTTTGAATTGCCTTGTTTCAATTGTTTAGCATTGAAAATAATTTTCAAACCCTAAAAATTATGTCATTAATTGTGGATGATATATTAGGGATTGCATTGAATTTGGCTTGTATGTGTTGTAAAGTGTAATTAAGTGTATCTTTTTTCCTATATGATCCATACAAAATTCCACCTTTATATTGAAAAGAAAAAAACATTATTTTTTTTAAATTTTTTCAACTGTGCATGTATTATAACGAGCTATCTTACAAAGAATACATGCTAGATTTATGGTAAGTCAGTATATTGGAAGTCATAAAATTAAAGGAACACAAAGTTACACATATAATATAATACATCATAATAATAAGTTATTTACAACATATCAAAAAGATGTGCTTAGAAAATTATTAAGTTCTACAAAAACTACTCAAAAGTTTGGACCTGCATCATCAACTTTGGCTACTTGTACGTTAAAAAATGTAAATCAAGATTAATTTACTTTCTCTCTTATAAATGCTTAAATCATTAATAGATTTTGGGCATGGGTATATCTGATCATATGACATGCACTACAACATTGCTTATGATTATAAACCCTACAAAGACGACATTAAGATCGTGATTGTAGATGGGTTAGTGTATAAGATTGTAAGATGTGGAGAGATAAAATCTCCTGGTGTAAAGTTGAATTTAATATTTTATGTATTAATTTGAAGTATAATTTATTATCTATAAATAAGATAACAGAAAAGTTTAAATTGTTATGTACATTTTTAAAAGGCTTGTCATAAGCAGATTGTGGACATGGGTATATCTGATCATATGACATGCATTACAACTTTGCTTATGATTATAAACCCTACAAAGACAACATTCGGATCATGATTGTAGATGAGTTAGTGTACAAGGTTGTAAGACGTGGAGATATAAAATCTTCTGGTATAAAGTTAAATTTAATATATTTTTGTATTAATTTGAAGTACAATTTATTATCTGTAAATAAGATAAAAAAGTTTAAATTGTTATGTACATTTTTTGTTTTGATTGTAGATTTCAAGATTTGAGTTCAAAAAAGATGATTGGCAATGTTGACTAAAATGTTCTTTAGACTCTCTTATAAAGTCTAATACATTATTATGTTTTCTAATTTGTTTTATTCAAAATGTCAAACTTTGGCTCAACTAATTAGGATATCTAAGTTTTTTTTTTTGAAACATTTTTTTTCCTCAATTTTTCATCAATAAAGATGTATTTTTATTTCAATGTGATTATTATGTTTGGCAAAGTGATCTTGAGTATATTACCTTCAACCATAAAAACCATCAAAACTATTTTATTTTATTCATAGAGATATATGATATTCATTTAGAGTAACAAATCTAGTTGGATGGCATTGGTGTATTAATTTATTGATAATCATATATATGTTTATTAGGTGTATCTAATAAGAAAAATCAGAAGTGGGTATTATATTTAAGCGATTTCATAAGTTTATCAAAAATATCTTTCAATCATTTTTTTATATTCTCTATACATTTAATGGAACGGAGTATTTCTTTAAAAAGTAATCTCAATTTCTTACAGAGCATGGTATATTTCACCAAAGTTCATGTACCTCTACACCAATCGAAATATTATTATAGAAACAAAGAAAAATCATCACTTATATGAGGTTGTAAGGTCTATAGTCATAGACTATATTTTTTTTTTGGATAGAAGCTATTTTTTACTTTAGTTTATCTCATTAATCGTCTTCTATCAAAAGTTTTGTAGTATCGTTCTCCTCGTAATACATTACTATCAATCTTCTTATCCTATCATGTTCACAACTCTTAAGGTATTTTTTTTGGTTATTTATCAATACAAAAATGCTATAAATATTATTTTTTCTTCAAAATATTTCTTTATTTGATGTGATTTCTTGTTTAATTAAAATCAAACTTTTTGTTCCTAAGTTTTGCTCTAGAGGAGAACAATGATTAGCGAGAAACAATAAGATTCTTTTATTTTCATGCTTATACTCGAGTCATATCAACCCACATGTAGATCTGTCTATTACAAACTCAAATGAGGAAGAAAAGTGTTTTCTTATGAATAATAGAGGAATATATGACTTAAATCTCTTAATTATAGTAAGAAAGAGCTAAAAACTTGTACTCATCATTCAATTTCAAGCCATCTCATATGTTCTAAGTCGTCGAATGATTTTGGGGTATTCATTACTCATGTTGTTTAGACTCAAATACCAATAAATATTTATGAAGCTTACTAAGATCCATATTGACAAAAGTCTTTTGTTAGATGAGATGAAAGTGCTCAATGCTGATGAGACCTAAGAGATGGTAAACTTACACATATAAAAGAAGATAGTTGGAAACAAAAGGGTATTTATAATTAAGTATATGCCAAATTACAATTGATCGATACAAAGTTAAATTGGTGGCATATGGTTTCACTCAGACATATAGAATTGACTTTGATAAGACAAGCTTTAATTATAAAATTAAATTGTATTAGAGTTTTATTATTTATTATTACCAACTTAAGTTGGGGATTATACCAACTAAACATCAAGAATATGTTTTGAATAACACTTTAGATAAAAACACATATATGTGTGTTCCACTTAGGAGTTGAGGCTTAAGGAAGTTCAAACAAGATATGTAAATTAAAAGTGTCATTTTATGGCTTAAAATAATCTCCTAATTAAATGATTTACACAGTTTAGTATAATGATGAAACAATTAGTTTACAAACACATGTAAGCCAATGACAATCTATTTATAAAAATGGTTGAGTTTGGAAAACAAATAATTCTCATTGTTTATGTAAATGATATAATTATTATAGAAGATGATGATGGATTAGAGAATAAGAATTTCAAAAAGAAATACTAGACTGAATTAAAAGTAAGGACCTAGGAGTCCTAAAATATTTCTTAAAGATAAAAATTATGACCAATTGAAAAAGAATCTTTTTCTCATAAAGAAAGTAAATTTTGGAGGAATTGGTGAGCTTGGGTATAGCTTACTAAGATACCCTTATAACGAAACTGGAAGCAAAAAATTTTTAAGAAAGATCTACTAGTGAATCAAGATGGCTACTGGCATATAGTAGGAAAACTAATATATTTGTCTTTCATAGAAGCAAACATTGCTTTTAACGTAAGTATTGTTAGTCAGTTTATGCATGCTCTCACTAAAAAGCTCTTGGATACAATGAACTAGAGCTAGAAATAAAAGATGTAGTTGGATACTCAGATATAGAGTGGGTTGCAATTGTTGAGTATAGTAAGTCTACAATTAGATACTATATGAAGATGTAGGAAAATTTAGTTATTTATAAGAGCAATAATCAGTGTGGTTCATAATCTGATTTAGCATAACACAATATAGCATGTGAAAATTATAAGATTTTTTTTATGATTGAAATAGAAAGTCGAATTATTTTGTTATCATATATTCTTATCAGCTCTCAAGAAATAGCTATTCTTATAAAAGATTTATCTAAGCAAAGATTTGATCTATGTGTTAAGAAACTAGAAATGAAGAAATATATTCAATAACTTAAGAGAGAGCATTAGAAATAATTTTCAAATCCAAAAAATCATGCCATTAATTATGTACAACTAAAATTAAAAGTGAATAAATCTCTTGAAATTTTAAACCCATTTATTATTGATAATTTAGATGGGAAGTGAATAAATCTATTGAAATTTAAATTTTATTAATAATGGATAGTTTATATGAGAAGTGAATAAATTTTTTGTACACATTTCGTAAGTAGGGATTGAATTGAATTTGGCTTTTATATGTAACAAGATAGTTGTAATTTAGTGTATCACTTTTTCTATATAACCGATGTATAGTCATCATTTTATTGAAAAAGATAAGAAGATTATTTTCTTTAAAAAAAATTTTATTATTTATTTAGGAATATAGAATGATCAATTGGTGAAAGTTGTTTTTCAACAACTAATTTTTAGGTTTTGATGATAAAATTTACAATTGTTTTGAGTATGGGTATAATTTGATTGCTTTGTTGGGTTTGAGAGTTGGTTCTGACAAGTTACAAGCTAAGATATGCTTAAGAAGCGATGTAACATCCGAAGATTCATCTTCATTACATGGAAATTTTGTTCTTTGGATCTTATAGAGCTATGGTGGGAGTGGTTGAATGGTGATTGAAGAAGGAACTAGAGGAAGAACTTTGGTAAGGATAGTGAATGGGTTAGGTAAGAGATAGGTATGATCAATCTCACAAGAGAGTGGCAAAGGCTTAGATCTAAGTGAAACAATCTGGTTTGATTGGAAGCACTTAAATGGAGGAAGCTTGCTTTAATAGAATGGAGAGGTCTGACTAACCATTCAATTAAGTCAGCTAGACTATCTTGGACATCATGCATAGACAAGATAGCCAAAGGTGAATGGAATTGAGCTAATGGATGCCTACAAGAAGGATCAACTCAACTACCACATTGGAGGCAAAGACACATATATCATACTTGGTTGTATAATTGGGTTAACAGAAGTCTCTTATTTTGGTGGACACAAACTTTACATGGGCTTACTAAAACACAACTATTTCAATTATTGCTCCCAAAAGGGAGGGTTTTATTACTTTTAATTTGATAGATTTTGTGACATTGACATTTTAAACTTTGCAATGGTTCTAAGCTTGATGTGATAAGTTATTGTTGACAAATAGGGACAACAAAGAGGAAGGTCTCTTACTCTAAAGCGAATGGGTGTTAATTATCAGAGCGAAGATCAATTGTGTTTCGAGGAAGAGCTCACCACCATCGGTTGTGCAAGGACTGGGGGAAGTCAAAACAACAGAGTCACAATTGTTGGCACAAACACTATAAGAGGGATTGTTGTTGCTGAGGGTGCACATTACCTTAGTGACATGATAGTGATTTGATTCATTATTAATGATAACTTGTAGAAATTGAATATTGTTGCTGTCGATCGATGAGCTGTCTAATCGTGGTGACAAAGTGGTTGTATTCTTTTTAAAGAAATTGTTGTATTCTGTTTGAAGAAATTGGGATGATTGATGTTGGTGGCACGTGTCTTTTAGCCTTCAAAGAGTTGGAGTCCTATAGTTTAGAAACTTGTGTGTGGTGTAGGCCATCTCAGCTTTTAGGGTAACCTTTGCAATTCAGCCATCTCAGTCAACAGAGACCTGTTACCATCTTATCAGCTTGGCAAGTTCTACAGAAGTAGAATCAATACTATTTCACAGAAATGAACAAATGAATAGAAAGCCAAGAAAATCTAGAATGAAGAGGATTTGGGACACTGTCAATACAGGAAATAGGAAGCCCAGATTTTGCAAAAAAAAAAAAACATGGTATAATTTAGTTTTCACCCATCAATAAAAATATCCAAATTCTACTAACTAGCTGAATGAAAATGCTGCAAACATAATGAAAATGGTGTAGGAAACTTGAACTTTGCTTCTCTGATTAACATGTGCATATAAATTTAAGCAAACATGCATGGGCATTCGTAAGCCTATAAGCATCAAGCCATTTTGCTAATTTTTATCTATAGAAACCTTTAAATGAAACAAATATCATTAAAATAACACAATTAGAATTCCTTATCCTTAAAGAGATAATCCTTATTAATTTTGTTTGGGATTCCAATCATGCTAGCAACTTCATCAAGAAGCAGATAACTCAAAACTAAGAATTAGTACTAGAATTGTGTAGATAATTGTAAAAATATATGATGCCCATCAAAGTTTTCATTTTGTATCCTGTGTTTCCTTTCTTCATGTTGACAAATAATAGATTTCTCTATTAACTTGCACATAACATTGAATATGGATTAGGAGGATATTTTATTTTATAATAAATTTTGATCTTAAACTAATTGTCAATATTAAAATTGAGAATAAATTAGATTTGAAAAAAGAAAAAATTATAATTCTGAAAACTTTGATTTAAACAGAAAAACAACTTTATTGTGAAATTATGCATATGCATAATGTAGACTGGGATGTCAAATATGATGCAACAATTAAGTGATTTTAGTGCAAAACTCTTTGCAAAATCTTGAAGATATCTTTTGTGTTCTTCCCTTGCTTTTTTGCTCATTTTGATGGAAACAAACTGTGCATTTCTTTGCAGGAAAGGATCCTCTTATTCCCTAATCTTAATTAATCAGGAAAGTCATCAAATGGCAAAGGTTTTGATGTTTTAGATAGTTTTGTATTCATAATTTTTTTAAATATAACTGATTGAACCATACTCTGTAGTGGATTGTGGATCAAACCATGAAAATGATTTGTCGATTTGTTGAAATTAATCCTGCCAAAGGTTTTTGTTTTAGAAAAAGTTTTTTGTTTGGGAGATCTAAATCACCTAGATCAATAATTCCGTTGGTTCTTTCTTTTTTTTTATTTTTAATATGCCATGTCATGAATGCCTGCATTCTTCAACTGATATTTAACGAAATTTATCTCTATAAATTGAATATAAACCTCTACATATTTATCATCTCTTAGCATATAGATCTTTTAAGAAATATTGATCTAAATAATTCTCTTGTAGATATGGCTCTTAAGAAATATCTATGTAGATACTAACTCTATAAAGGTTAAATGCATATAAATGAAGCCTATGTATAAATCAAGCTCCATCCCTCTAATGTTGACATCCAGCTCCTCTACGTCTGTACAAATTTTTTGTTGCTCCTGCTAAAATGCTTTCTTAATGGAATGATAATTATCATTAGTGTCTGATAATTATCTCATTCATCGTTTTTGCTGTTGTTATGGTTTTACTATGTCCTAAATACTACTTTGAGTAGTTATTCAAAACATTGGATGCAATTTTTTTTTTTTTTTTCCTCATTATATCATTCTTTTAGTTAATAGCTTGGCCTTGAGCAGACTGATGGTGAAGCAAAGCATCGTGAAGTGGGGAAATCCAGAATTGAGAGCAGCGCATCGAAAGCAGATGTTGAGGCAAGCTCTACTGGCAACAAACAAGATCAAACTTCCGAGCCACCAAAGCAGGATTACATCCATGTGAGAGCTAGAAGAGGTCAAGCAACTGATAGCCATAGCTTGGCAGAGAGAGTAAGGCTAATTACTATACATGTTCTAGCTAATTCTCATAGAATTTCGAATATTTTTGAAACCTTTATTACTTCTTTTCCTTCAAAGCATTTTAATAGAGCAGTTTTTTAGTTGATATTGAACAAGATGCTTAAATAATCAATGCAAATGGTTCCATATTCTATGCTCCTTTAGTAATCACAAACAACCCTATTCTTATTTGATATTAATACATTTATTGACAGGCTAGGCGAGAGAAGATAAGTGAGCGAATGAAGATTCTTCAAGATTTAGTTCCAGGATGCAACAAGGTGCATTAATTGACCATGTGTTTATGCACTTGAAGCTATTCAATTTTTTTAAAGTTCACTCTTTTTACCAGGTGATTGGGAAGGCTTCTGTCCTGGATGAGATTATTAATTATATCCAAGCATTGCAACACCAGGTTGAGGTACATATTTTCTACCTTCCAAATAATTTTATTCTTCTTTTTTTCAGATTTGCTTGATGATCTATAACTCCGACCTATCATGATACGCAGTTCCTATCAATGAAGCTTGAAGCCGTTAATTCTCAAAGCAATGCTAGTTTGGAGGGCTACCCACCTAAAGATGTAAGTAGCAATTTTATCATGCATTGTTGATTATTCCTCCAACAATAAGTAAAATTTATGTTAAACGATGAATAGTTTGATTCATTTTAGGAAACACTTTTTTGAAGTAACCAATGGTAAATATCTATCTTGGGTATTTTTATCTTAGTGCAAAGATGAATGTTCTAAATTTATATTGCAAAGATGAGTTTTATGAAAAGATAGTTCATATGGGAACAAGATGAGCTTTTCATGTCAATATTCGGTGGAAAAGGAGCTTCCCTGCGTGTCGTTTAGGTCTCTATGTCTTAAACCAATTATATTGGACACCAATCATTTGTTTCGTATGTCATCTCATGGTCCTATGGTTTGTTTGCAGGAAACTTTATTTTGTAAGAAAGTTATTGATAAAATTCCATAGTTTAGGACCTTTTTGTTGCTTATCAATCAACATGTATCATGAGCAGCATTTTAACATGCTTAATAAAACATGATTCGTTCTTACTCCTTCATGGTTATCTGCACACATGAGATAAATTTAAGTTGCAAGAATCGATACTACAATTAATTTCGAACTTCAACTGACCTATTTCCTGGTTGGAGCTCAGACATACGAAACTCGTGTCAATTTGGCATTTTCCTCTCAGCCAACAAGAGAATATAGGCAAGAATCTACAACGGAATGGCTGCATATGCAAGTTGGTGGTGCATTTGGGAGAGTTACATAACAACCATCCCAAGATCAAATTGCAAAGGCAATAAGACATGGTGCACCTGGAAGAATCAAAATCCCAGGTGTTCTCTCATATATTTCTTCATGTTTTCACATATGTTAAACGCCTTGCATTCCTTGAAGACGGCTTGATTCTTGCTATATATATTGCATCTCTAGAGGCGGAAGATTGTATGAATCCTGCCTTCCATCGTTACCTAGACCTTGATTTATCTCAAATTAGAACTAGATTTAAACATTACTTGAGACTTTGGAGTTTACATAGCTTGTGTTGTTTTCTCCTGTTTTCTTCATGCTTTTGCCATGTATGTTAGATTCGCTCTCTTTAAGCATATGCTTACGTAATGCCTGGAATAAATTGCTCAAAAAAATCCATAATGATCAATGGAGGACGGGATTGCTTGAAGAAAACTAGAGAATGAAATGTGGAAATAAGCCTACAGGCGAGGGCAATAATTATATATTAAAAATTTAACATATTAATTTTTATTAAAGAATTAATCATATTCATACCCATGTTGTTTCTTATCGCAACTGAGTTCTACAGAGCTTTCATAGTACACAAACTTTTTTAAATAATGTTTAATATCATTCATTTAAACAAACATTTGTTAATATCACATCGCTAAATATACGACTTTTAAATAATCTTTTTGAAAATAATTTATTTATAAGTTTATTTAATATTTAATAATAATTATATTAAATCAATCCTAATAAATAAATAAATAAATAAATAATTGCTAACACGTGTTATAAAGTAATGGCCATAATTTATAAACTTGAAGTTTTGAATATTTATAAGCTTGCATATTGGTTTTGATTTGAACCATTGTTGGTTATTTTCTTCCAATATATGATATAAGAAATAAATAAAAATCAATTGAAATCAAACTATGTGACAAAACTAATTTATAATTATTCAAAAAATTGACAAAATGATGAAGTCGACTTAAAAGGGTGCAATAGGGCAACAAGTGGTGAAGTCAATATAACACATCAAAGCCCATTTGTGATGATTCAACAAAATTTATATGATAAAACAAAACCATTAAGATTAGTCGAGTTGCCATGCTTAGAGCCGATTTTCAATGAGTCAATAAAGTCACTAGTAATGGTTCTAACATAATTGCTTGGCAATCATTCGACTTAGTCAATAATGTCATGGCATGATATTCAAAATGTGCTTCTATTAGAGAGAGTGGATCCAATGTGCAAGATACTCAAGTCAAAAGAATGGATATATAGAATAATCTCACATTAAATATTTAACAAATTGTAAAACTTATTAACTTCAAGAATAAAGTGCTTATACTACAAAAGGTTATAGATAACTTGCTAAATGAAACAATGAGAAAACATGTACAAACTGATAGCTCTTATGTCTTTATTACACAAAAGGGATGAGTACATTTAGAGAGCATAAAGATATTGAGAATCTCAAAGTTAGACTAAATTTAGAAGAAAGATATTTTGCTTTTATAACCACTAAGAAGATTGCAAGAAAACAAACTATATACTTCTCAAAAGAGAAGATAAGAGGCACATCAAAGAAGGACGACAATGCTATAGTGAGATAGTGTCTGATGAAAACCAGTTGAAACCAATTTGGTAAAACTGAAAGACACAAAAAGAGCATCTTCAAAGCATCAAAGTCACCAGAATGAAAAAGAATTTCACTGTTCATTTTATATGAAGTTCTATCGAATGACTTGCCGTTGAAGTAAATTTATGAGAAATCATACAATGAGAGATCCTCTATGCAAGTTAAACAGACAAAAATGTACTTAGCCATGAGGAGAATACTCTAGAACCAATTTTATGCATAGGTGTTATGAGCTACCCGGGCAGTGATTTGGTGATGTATTCCTATGGCTCGTTAGGCATCAAACTGCTGAGCTTGAGTGAAGAGGAGAGAACTTGAAATCAATCGATTGGTAAGCCTTTCATAAACATGCCAGCAATTTGTATCATTGAGGAAAGGTAATGCATACCTATGGCTGGCTCCATGGGCAAGGAGTTTATGAATAAATTGATGATTAAGTCTTGTTCAAGAGCGGACAATTGGATTGCAACAATATAGAGTGCTAGAATAAGTGGTGATTTGGAGATGGGAACGCCAATTTCCCAAAAGTGATAGTAAAAGAAATGAAGCTCAATGTTCGTCCTCTAACACTAGACTAAGAGACAGTGGCTTCTTTTTTGACATTCAGGATAGGCAATTGGGTCCATAAAAAATGCAAGTTTTTGTGATGGGCTGACAGTTATCTGGATTGTTGTCCCAATCGGAGTTACTATATGGCACTACTGAGAATTGTGCAGATGATGAAAACTGAAGTTCAACATCAAGTGTGTCTTTTAGATCACGAAATTTCATCTTCACTGCAGAGGTAGGTAGTTCATGGTGCATGATGAAACTGACAAGTCTGATTAAATGAACACTAGATGCTCAGTCTAGTATTTCTACGATATTGAAAAGCTTCAATAATACTATGATAATTATAGGATGTACAAGGAATTTGACATCATTCAAGGAGAGACGAATTCCAACAACAACTAACAGCAGCAAGTTTGCAGAATTGCAAGCAAAGTCTATACAGCAAGTCCAAAGGATACCTTCATTGTCAAAGGAGAAGGGAATTTCTTCTTAACGTAGCATCCATACAAAGAAAAAAACAAAAATTTCAAGTCTCTTCGGTGAGATGTTTTGCAAGAGTTCATGAATGAAAATTTCCACTGCATCCTAATCATTTCCAGTAAACAGAATATCAACTCATAAGAGGATGAAAATGAAAAATGTAAATCTATTTCAAATGAGCAAGGAAGAATCAGAAAAGCTGTTAAAGAAATCTGGAGTCATTGAGGAGGTATGGAGGCTTTGATACCAAGCATGTGGTAGTTGTTTGATGCCATATAGAGCCTTGTGCAGTACGCAAAGATGTTCTAGTCTATTACCCAAACCATGTCCATCTAAACCAACAAATTTCAACCCATTTCATTGATATTGTTCTTGCGTTAGACATATTGAAATACTGTTGCAACATAAATTTGTTCACAAAATAACAAGAATGTCTGCTTACATAAAATAAAAGTACATTTAAATCTTTCTAAGAAAGCATATTTGGTTATCATGCATATTTTGTTCAAGTTTATTTACATTAAAACAAATAATGAAAACTTATAATTTTATTGATGAATTAGAATCTGAATTACAATTTTAAAGGGATTGGCAGACTGTTAAAGGGCAAAATTTAATATTTTTACAAAAAAAATTAGGCATGACAAACACCAACACTGGCAAAATTGTATCCCTTTTCATCTATAGTCCAGTCTAGCATACAATCAAGCACCTTAATGGCCCAACCAGTGATCTACTAGTGCTGCACCTTGGCTTCATGACATTTGGTGAAACTTATAAGATATAGATCACAGAATTGCATGCTTTTAATTTAGTTAACAAAAAATACCATAAAAAATGGGAAAAGGATTAGTGTATAACCAATTAATTGATTATATTGGACAAGAAGTGGATATGTAACAAGATAATATAAGAGAAATGGTGACAAACTATCAAGAATGGAAAGAAAGTGGCACTAACTAATGACATAAATATATGATAGGTTGCTCATAAAGTGATTAAAATATTCTAAATATTTAAACAAACACAGATGCACCACAAGGATCCCTGATAAAGAACTTTACAAAAAGTAACAATATACTAAGACTTGGAGAATTTTCTAGGTATTTAAAAGTCAAAGAAAGAATTACACAAGAAATTCACTATTACCCTTTAATTTACCTATATAATGAATAAAGGTTGATTTTTTTGAAGTTACTACCATGATCAAAGTAAAAAACTCCAAAGATCTTGTGCTTCACTAGGGAATAAATGGCAATACTAAACATTTCTAACTTTTCAGTTGAACCTTGATGACTCCATGATCCTTCTTCAAAATGCCAAATTCTAAAAAAAATTTCCTCCTTTGTTTAATAATATTAAGTGCAATAGATGTATAAAAATGATATGTATCTAAATTAAATACTGTACATGTTAAAATTAGACACATAATTTTATGTGTTAACAATTAAAATATACATGTTCATCATTATAAAACGTGCATGTAATTTTATATGCACATTCAATTATTCACAACACTTGAAACCTATCAAATTCACATACCATTGAATTGATATAAAATAATTCAAATAATAGAAGTAAAATTTTAATTTTATGGTTTTTAATTTAATCTTATATGGTACAATGGTTTATCAACACAAAAAAGATATATTGATTCATAAACTTAATTTTTAACATACAACTTTGTCTTCTTTATTTTTAAGAGCTATTAAAAAAATAATCAAGATCCAAGCCAAAACCGAAATATCAAACCTTCAGATATAACTGGAAGAAAATGCAAGAAAGATTTGGTGATTGAAAGGTAAAGAAACATCATCCTATCCATTAAAAACAAGTAAAAGGGAATTAAAATGAAATGGCATGTGCAAAGAATCAATTCTAACAGGAAAAAAACTCGATCAAACAACCAAGAGTACAAACACCAGTAACTAGTACAGAAAACCGATTCCCAATAACCGAATAGAAGGTAAGCTACTGGCCATGATGCCCATATAAATAAATATAAAAATTAACAAAGAACAGATGCTTTCACTCAGTAAAACACAATTAACTTTACTAGAAGAAGACAGATAGATAATGAAATAAATTAAAGAACTGAGTCAGCTTAATAGGTAGAAAAAGTTTGTCCAAGGGCCTTCAATAAAAGTAAAATGATTCCAACAACTTCAACGCAATTCCCCTCCAATTGCATAAGCATTCGATAATCTTCCATCTCACAAAAAAGGTTCGATTGCATCCAGTCAGGATTTAAACCTCAAAGAAAAAGCGCCTTCACTGCAATCTAATTCTCATAATAATTGATCATCATCATTCTCTATACTTTCCAATAAACGTGCTGAACAAAAGCACCCGGTTTCAAGCACAATTTTCAAGCTAAATCGACTCGTCCATTTACTCCGGTGGATTAAAATCCAAAGCCTGGAAATCGGATTCCTAACGCAAAGTTTAGAAGGCAAGCCGAGATAGAAAATGCACAACATAGATGGCAAAACGGGGGAAAACTTGCCTTCGTTAGCTCTTTTCTCCGCATTTCCTTCCGACAGGCATCTGAAGGGTAACCGTCCCTCCCGTTATCATCTTCATCTTCTCCAAGCCCTTGCCGCCTGTTCCAGAGCCACGACGACTTCCGGAAGAAATTGGCTCATTTCTTTTAATGGCCGTCCCATCATCTGTGTTCGCGGTCTTCCTAATATAGTTTTTTTTAAAAAAAAATTAACAATCATTTAAACCTTTTTATACCCATTTTAGTTACCATATAAGAAGCCCAAATTAATATATAAAATAAAATTATTTATGAATATTTTGAGTTTGATAAAAATAAAAATATAACATGAATAATCGTTCATATTTTTTATTTCTAACACTAATATTTAGAAAGTAATTTTTTTAAAAAAATATATTTAAAAAATCTTTATGAGTTTCAATTATAATCATAAAATATTTGATATGTTTTATAATAAATATAAATATATATAATTTGATAGTTATAAATAAACAAATAATATAATAGATCACAGATTTTGTGACAACAAGGACTATAAAGAGATGTCGCAAACAATATTAATCGATATCATATAATCATATTTTATAATATACATTATTAGATCACAATAATAATCGTTGTGATCTTCTGAATTATTTTTGTAGTTAATGATGACATCATCCTTTTTATAAATAATAATAATTTTTTTCTTATTAATTATATAAAGAGGGAATAAAAAAATAAAAATATTAAAAATAAAAAAAACTTTATTGAAATGCACAAAGAATTCAAGAAGAATTATAATTACATCTAACATTTTCAACAATCCAACACTAAAAAGAATTAATTGAAGTGCTTAATCAGCTAAAGTTAAGTTAATCAAAGGTTAAAACTAAGTAAGTGATTAATTGCGTTGAAGTGCTCTATGCGATCTCTACATCCCATGGATTCTCGTAGGTCGTCCGGCATGGAATCGTGTCCCAGTTGACCTGAAGAAAAGGATAACAAAAACAGGTTGTTTGGGTTAATTCAAACCGAAAGAGGACGGTTGGTGGAGTAGGTCAGAAGGAATGACACACCTCAAGCATTCGCCATGGCCCAGTTTCCATGGGGGCGACACCTGCCACCGTCCCAAAGAACCATTTCCGTTTGTCTTCTCCCTGCACCTCCCTAAATGCCTGCACCTTCAATCCTATTCTCCACGGCTTCCTCATCGCTTCTTGCACCACCTCCACCCCCACCACGTAAACCGGCAGCTTCATCTCCGGGTAAAACAACCCCTCGAACTCCCATTCCCCGCCGTTGCTATCAGCAGCCAACCGCCGCGCTGCCTCGACCACAGTCTCTGGTGGCACCCGCTGCTTCAGATCCCTCGTGAAACCACTGCTTGATTGGCCCCTCACACCGATGCACCCCACTTTCATAAAGCCAGGGAAGTAGGTGGCATCGCTGGACGAGCGCCGGCATCCAAAAAAGAGGGTCCCGGCGCCAACTCGAACGAACACCACCACGTCCCCTGCGGCAAGCATCTTGTGGTAAACGAAATTCTTCCACCCACCAGATAAGAGGCCGCCTTCGATGCGGTGGAGTTTCCAACGCCGGCCGTTGACGTCGAAGACGGTGAATTCTATCTCCTGCTGGAGAAAGACCTCCTTGGCTTCATCTGGGAGATCCAGGAAGGCGATACTGTTTTGGGCTACATCATTTTTAGTCAGGGTCTTCTCGAAGTAGGCAATGCCGCCGTCGCCGTCGGCAAAGGAGGTGAACGAAGTGAACGTTGGGTTCGTCTGATTTTGGGAGATGGCGGTGAGCGTGAAGGAGGCGAATGGCTCTTCTGTGTTGGGATCGGCGTGGTAGCCGACGGAAGAGAGGCGACAGATGAAATAACAGGGTAGGAGTTCTCTGAAGTTGATGGAGGAGAAGGCCGGCGGGGAATATGCCTGTTCTGCATGGCCCTTGAGGAAGTAGTAGACGACGGCACCGGCGGTAGGTATGTTCACACCTTCACCAGCGAGGGCTGACCAGATTTGAGGGTGAACGACCGGCGCCTGGCCAACGGCCGCCGGCGCTTTACCTTTGTTCGCCATCGTTTTCTTGGAGATACATTCATAAATCTTTCCTAGGAACCGCTATTTATAGTTTGTTGCCGTTTTGGATTTCTAAGTTCTAAAAGAAAGAGAAAACAATTTGCAATTAAAAGATATATATCTATATCTATATCCATGCATATACATACTTTTATATATATTATTATCTTAATCTTAAAATATTACTAAAAAAAGAATTTCAAATATTAGCTTAAAAGCTTAATATGGCTTTTAAATTTAAAGATATATTTTTTTAAAATTTGTCATTAAGAGATACAACTTTGGAAAATCTATTTAACATATCTTTTTAATATCTTATTATTTGAAAATTAAAAATTTCAAAATTATATTTTGAACTTTAATAAATTTTAAACTTTAATAAATTTTAAACTTTAATAAATTTCAAAATTATATTTATCAATAACTATGAATGAGATCTTAAACAAGGGTCAATAAAACTAAAACATATAACTTTAATAAATTTATTTAAATAATAAGGTCATAACAATTCATTTTGAAACCCAAAGATATTTATTATTTTGCTCAAAAAATGCCAATGTCTCTATTAATTTTCTTCTATTATTTTTTTTTATCATTTTATTAGGTTTTAAGTTTAGGATTATTCATCTAAAACAAACATAAGATTTCATGATAAAAATTTAAAAGATAATTATGATTGTTATAAAAATATAAAAAAAATCAAATTATTTTAATACATAAATATAAAAGAAAAAAAATCTCTCAAGAAGACATATGATGATCTTCCCCTCATTTAAATCTTGATTTGATAATAGAGTTTAACTCCTTGTTATCACCACTATTTTTCATTTCTATTTCAATCATTACAACCCCCTCTTATATTTCACCACACATAACAAGCACTTATCTAGATGAATAAAAAGTAATGACTTCATCAAAATTTGTTTTAAAATCTCTAATTCCCTTAAAATAAAAAAATTAATTTTAAAAAATTAATGATAATTAATTATTTGGATTAACATTCACTGCTTAAAATAAGAAGTTTGAGTTTACATTAAAGAGGCATAAGAGAGGAGTTATGCTTTTGTAGAATAGAAAGTGTAGGAGTTAAAAAAGAGGAAGAGGAAGAGAGAGAGAGAGAGAGAAAGAGGTGAAATAGTGAAATTTGGATTAAGGTATAACATAAAACACTCTTAGGCATAATCTTCACCATAGTCCTCTTCTTCTCCTTCCATCTAAGATTGCTATATAAAGATAGCTCGAGCAAACTTTAATCCATAAATGCTCTTTTGGGTTTGTCATTAAAACACTTTTTAATTCATTTTTCATCATACACATGCTTATCACCCATACTAAATTGGCACATTTCATCCATAAAAGCTCACACTAGAGAAAAATGCTTCTCTTTAAACAAATTTAACTACATCAAGATTAAAAGATCAGAGTTGAAATGGTTGTTGCTATATAACGCTTTAATAACTCATAGTATTTTCCAAGGTGTTAAAATGATCTCTTAAATCCTCTTATAGGTATTAATCTGATTTTCAAAAAACTTTTCTTTTCAAATTAAAACACTTTCCATCAGAACTCATGAAAATTGTTTCCAAAAATGTATTTTTAATACCTCTTGTTCAAGCATCCTTGCTGTCAAACAGAGCCGTTGCTGACCGGAAATCGTCAATGAAAGGAGATGAGTTGAGCAACTGGTAATCATTATCTTCTCGGGCACATGTTCTTCCTTTTAAAACATTGTCTGTACAATCAAAGTAACAAGGGGATTGAAGCCTTAAGTGATTGATTAAATAGCTAATAGAATGAACAAGATTCCAGAGACAAAGAAACCATCATTTCATAAAATGTTCCCGTGCAGACTTACAAATAGCTTTGAGATGCAGCACGTTCAAAATTTGAAGTTTCGCTCCTTAATAAATCTTCTATCAGGTGCTCCTGTTTTGTCTCTAATACTGAGGAGGGCACGTATTTTATCCCATTTACTGTTTTGAGCTTGCGGGTTCTTCTCCTTCTATGTGGATATCAGTTTCTACCAGGAAAGAGGCTTTTTGATAGATCTTTTCCCAGTGTTTCCTCATATCTTCACCTTCGTTGTTAACTTTGCAAAGGAAAGCGTGAAAATCTTTCATTTGCTCAATCAACACCTCTTTCCAGGGTGGAAATTTTTCCATGATCTCAATAACAGCTCCTCTGTTGACTTGTGTTTCCTTTTTATTTTCCAAGAACCTTAGACTGTTACATAGTTCAATATCTACTTGAAACTTCTCTTTCCCTAACTGTGCTTGAATTTCTTTGATACTACCTGCAAGGCTTGATGACAATTTTTCTTCAGATTCCAACTTAACCTGCAAAGAAGCAACATCCTTTTCTAACTCAGAAATCAAAAAATTCCTGTACTTCATTTCCTGCTTATCAAGAATCTGAGCTGAAATGATGTTATCTAACTCCTCGTGGAGTTTAGTGTCTCCAAGAAACATGTCTGCATGTTTGTAGTTGGCGGCCTCTTCAACTAACCTATTATGTTCTTGATCACACGACATGATACATTCTTTTATATCAGTGATCACACAGAGTTTCTCTTCTAAAAACCCAAGACATCTTGACTTAGACTCCTCCAAGTTCATCAAAATTCCATCAACTCCTGTCTTATGATTCAATTCTAGTGTCTCCAGAGCTGCCAGCATAAAGTTCAGCCTTCTATGCACATTGTCAGCAAAAGCTTGAAATGCTTGATTCTCCTTTGCGACAAGTTGGTGCAAAAGTGTTTTATGAGCAGCAGAGGTTTCAAGGTCTTTCCCAGCAAGCTGTTCTTGAAGCATAATGTTTTGTTGTTCAAGCTCATGTATTCTCCTTTCTTTTTCCTCTAAAGTTCTGCGAAAGCTCTCCTTCTCTTCTGTCAAAAGCTTCTCCAGCTCCTTTCCTTCAAGAACAGCAGGCTCCATACGTGTTCTAGTTTCATAGTTTTCCTGATAGTATCTCTTCAGCTCAGCATCTAAGTCACATTTGACGTGCTCCAAATGGCTAATGACCTTTCTCTGTTCACGTAATTTAAATTCAACTACCTCTAATGAGCACATTTTTTCAGATAAAGAAATATTTGCTTCATCTAATGTATATGAAACTTCTCTTAGATTCTCTTTTAAGTCAATTTCCATCAAAGCAGCTTCTTCTGTTATACGGTCAACATTTTCTGCAAGTTCAGTAAGCACTGATTCACAAGAATTAAGTTCTTTCTGCAATGTAATATATTCATTTTTAACATACTCTAATTTTTCGATCCTTGTCTTCAGTGATTCAACCATTTTCCTTTCTTTAGATAACTCAGCTAGAGCTTGGATAAGAGCAACAGTTCTGTTTTCTAACTGCTCTCTGAGAATTGTGACTCTTACTTCAGTTTTTCGATTGTGTTGTTCAACCTCAAGATTGTATCGCTGGACATCACAACAGATTTCGGTGAACTTTGATTTCAATAGTGCAATTAAGATAGACATCTCATCATTCTCCATTCTCGTACGTGTTAACAAACAATTGCTGTCTTCAAGGTCTGTCTCCAGGAGACTAATTTCCTGATTCTTGGAGTTCAACGTTAACAAGCACTCATCATGCTCTGCAGTGAGCTTGTGAATGTGCTGCTTCCAATAATCTTCCCTGGCTTTCATGTTTTTTGAGCATTCTTTATGAGCCAGCTCAAGAGATCTATACTTTTGAGCCAAAGCCTTCACAGAAGAAGCATCTACACCATTACACTGAACATTCCTTGCTTCCTGCCAAGCATTGAGCAACTCCTGGTTCTCTTGTTCAAGGAAAGCTTTTTTGTACTCTAGATCCTTAATAAGCATCATTTTGGCAGACAAGAAATTTCTTAGAGAAGCAATTTCTTCATCTCTTTTTGTGGATACTGTCTCAATATTCGACTTGGCTTCCTCATATTCCAACACAATGTTCTCATACATTTCTTTTGATTTGGAGATCTGAATCTCAAGCAATCTTCTCCGTCTTTCTTCATGGGCTAAAGCATGATTGGCCATCTCCAACTGAGTGCGAAGTTCATTTGCATCTCGAACAAGGGAATCCAAGTTTGATTGAAGGGAAGATATATGGTTAAGCAAATTTGTTTTCTCTAATCTCCAATCCTTCTTACTAGCTTGGAAATCACCTTGAACTTTGCTCAATGCTTCTTCCAGGTGCATAAACTGTTCAGATTTCCATTTTAGCCGATCTTCTATTTCTCCTTTCTCCCTCTCCAACTGATCCAGCATTTCACCTCTTCTCCTCAGTTCTCCAGGCGCCTGAGCTCTAAGCTCTGCGTCAGAACACTTCCTCTGCAATTGATACATTTGCCCCTTCAGGCCCTCAATCTCCCTTTTGTACGCACAGATAATCTTCTCCTCCCCTTCTGCCTTGATATTGGCTTCATCCAAAGCAGCCACAAGCTCCTTGTTTGCTTGCTCAAGCTCCTTAATCTTCTCCTTGAATCCAGCCCTGGAGCTCTCGCTGGACAAGCTCAGCTGTTTCAATGCCGAATCCTTCTCTTGAAGCTTACGTCCGAGCTCCTCGTATCTCAGCTGGGCAGCAGCAATCTCCTCCGACTTGGCAGCAATCTCTTTCGCCAGCTTCTCTACATCCAATCCAGTACTCTGGAACTTGACAAGAAGATCGTCAAGCGTTCTCCTCAAACCCTCGGTAAGTTGACATTTAGCCTTGTATTCTAGCTTGAGCGATTCCATTTCGTCTCTAATATCTTCCAATTCCTTGTAAGCTTCGTTCATTCTCAACACCAAACAATGCACATTCAAAACGCAACGAAAAGAAAGAACCGCGGTAGATTTAAAAAACTCTAGCAGGTAATAAACGCCAAAACTCCCATTTAGTGAAAGTTCTACTGGTCCCCATGACAAAATCTTGGGAGAGTTGAGAAAGGGAGGAAGATAGAAGAGAAAGATGAACCAGGAAAATGGCAGTTATAGGCAGGCAAGAAGGAGACGAGGAATCACAGAGGCGGATTACAGACCGTGGAAACACTACGCCATGGAGAAAGCCGGCCGCCGATCAGGTGGTGCGGCGAGTACGCCCTAAAAAAGTCAGAAACTAGGCGGGCTTTGTTTTGAGAGCTTTCAAAATTGACTGCCGGAGCTTTTTTATTTTCAAAAGTAATTCGATTACTTTTTTTTTTTTATTTCCTAGGATAGATAATAATTCTTTTAGATTTTTTTTGAAAAAGATTGATCATAATGCTTATTTCATTTATAATTAACTAATAATCATAATTTTAATAATTTAAATAAGCAAGAATTTTAAATAAAATTTTGAATTTAGTTTAAAAATATTATAATATTTCTCTTAAAAAACATTTTTTCAAATTTTTTTTAACTGGTTCATTTTTTTGCTTCTTTTTTAAAATGCAATTGTTTGTAAATTTTTATGACAAACTTTATTAAAAATGGATTTTTATGACGTTTGTGAATAATTTTTCTTTAAAAAAAATGTCTTAACATTATGGTTTGTTTGGACATGAATTTTAAAATTATTTATTCTCCTTTAAGTTTATAAAAATTGTTAAATAATTTATTGACAAAAATTTCAACCTCCCCAAAATTGCATTACAATATAGACCTGTTTAGAGGTTCATTATCACCTCATATTATCATTTTTTATATACTATATATATATATATATATATTCATTTTCCTCATATATAGAAAATAAAAATATACTCTTGATATTATCATTTTATTTCTAAAATCACACACCAACCAGTATTAATCAAATTTCATTATATTTTAATCACATTAATCTTATCAAACACATTATATTCTTATTTTATTATTCTACACAAATAAACCAAAAGGCATTGCTTGATGCACGATTTTCAAATTCAATTGTTTACAAATAATTTTTAAAATACAATCATAAATTTAATTGATAAATATCAAAAACATAGTTTTTAATCAGAAAATTAAAAATAATATTAAAAAAATACGCTATTTTAAAATAATACTAAAACTCACTTGAATATTTTGTCAAAAAAATCAAATATTATTTTAATAAGTTTAAAAAAATAAAAATAAAAAGAGAAAACTCTTCCATTTCAAATAAACATTTAATAAGTTCACACAAAAAATGGGAAAATAAATTCGTCAAACGCAATGAAATGGATAATAAATAATCAAACACATATTTAACATTCAAACCAACACATTAAGGTCAAAGAAATGGAGTATTAGAGCAGAACAAACGTCCCCAAGCGATGCACATTGCCACATCTAAGTAAGTTGTATTGCTCTAAAATAACAAGTAGAGAAACGTATGAAACTAAAGCCCCATGGAAAGGAGGGAAAGAAGATGACATCAGGTGACAAAGATGACCGAGGGATCACAGCAGCATTCATCAATAAGGCAGCAGCAGCAGAGAGCAGCAAGACTGCAAGCAGGAACAAGAAGACGGTTTCTACATGGATGAGATGATTAACTAAAAGGACTTGTATTATATGGGATCATACCATCCTTCAAGAAAACCGGCTTCACGACGAGGAGGCGGAGCTGCGTAATACTGAGGCGGCGCCATGACCGGAGGACCCTGATAGTACCCTATTACAGGACAGAAGCACAGAAATCAGAGCGCTGCTTGTGATTGTATGAATCAAAGCCATTATTATCAAATGACTGTGGATTGAGTCAAATTAGGGCTTGTTAAGTTAGCACAAGCATCAGTTTTTGTGTCAGATTGTTCTCAAGTTTTGGTGGTTCATCTGGTTGACTATGAACCGACTCAGCTTGAATCGAAGTGTCATGATACCAGTTCAGATCTGATCCAATTAACCCAATCCATGTCATAAATAAAGTTGATCATGAAACTGCATGTGTCTTGGATCGAAATATTACAAACCCAATTCAAATCAAATCAAAATAGTTACCTATTGAATATTATACGATTATATGAACATATATTTTGAGTTCTGATACGAAGGAATATATAACATGCATAAAAATATGATTGGAAGGCTGTAAGTTAATAAAAAATCATATTGGGTATATCGTAAGTTTGAATCAACAACAAATCAACCAAGAAACTTGCTCAAATGAAGATCAAATCAAAATGCTCACATTAAATGTTTTGATCTGATTAAGATCAAATCAAAGTGCATTTATTCGATCTTTAACCATTCAGATTGGCTAGAGATCAAATTGTTAACAACCCCAAAATCCCATAGTAAATCATGAATGGAGTTGGATCTAAATTGTAGAACATAAAATAGACATCATAATATTGCAACAAATATTATCTCATGCAACTAAGATAAAAATGTTGCTTTGAAGATAAGATAGTTTAAGGAAGAAATTGGTTCTAATTGAAATAACTATCTTGTGTGGTATGTCCATTGCAATTTAAACATTGTGGTTGAAAAGTATTATTAAGATACAAGAACGGTAAGTAAATTGTAGTTGAAAAGTTTTAGTTAAGAATATTGTTTAATATTTTATTATATAGTTTTGATTAGAATATTATGTAATAAGTAAAATATCAAAGAAAAATTCAAGACTCTCTTTGTCACTAATTCTCACCAATACTTATTTCACTGTATTTGAATATACATTATTTCACAATATTAATAATTATTATATTTCTATTATAAACAATTCAAAAGAAAATTTGTCTCAATATATTATAACTGTACTTTCCAATCTAACCATCACCTCGCTATCACTATGCTCCTACCACCATAGCTAAAACAAACAAAACCATATATAACTATGCAAGGGCAAGATTGTCTTTTATTATCCCCTAAAACAAAGTGTTGATGGTGATTCCATGTTTATTTTTTTTAAATAAAAATAAAACTTTTAAGTTTTTTCATAATATTAGTCGTGGCCTATTTATACCACTCCTAAACCAAAAGACATTCTTATAGAAGTTGAAGAGTAAAACATGTGAAAAAGGTATTTCGTTTCACACTAAATATCATCAAAATTGATCATATCAACAATACAGTCATTAACCAATTTCTCCCTCCACACATTTGTCAACAATATCGAGTTGCCTAACATCTATATCATCATTTGTTTACAGTATGTGCAAAAATAAATATGACAATAGCCATGAAGTCTTTGTCAAGACAAAGTTCATGAATAATATAACACCAAAGTTTCACAAATGTTGCCTCCTCCTAAGTTGCATGATGCTTAACTGCTTCTAAGGCCATTCTATAGAAAGCAATTATTTGCACTCGTATTTGATCTAAACAACAATGAAAAACAACTCTTGTAAGAAAACTCTAATTTACGCACATTTAAAAACCCTCTAATATCAAATTTTTGCAAAAATTAATATTTTCAACCATAATAGTAGCACTAGATGACGCCTCAAAGGTTTTATTTCTTTTGAGACGTCTTTTGTCGTTCAAAATTTGAGACTATTAATTGTGTTTATGTTGATATGTAACGTTTCTTTTAAGCTTCTACTACAAGCAAAAAAATGTTCCATCCAGCAAGGGTTTCCTTCAGTAAAAGAACTAAAAAAAGAAAAATTAAACAAGATGGCTTTATCAAAACAGTATCTCTAATTCTACTCTACCACTTTGAGCCTAGAAGGGAAGTAAACTATTCAAAGAACATCACATTTGGAAACCTAGTTTCTGTACTTTAAAGGTTTTCTTTTCCTATAAAACAAAGAAAAACATGGAAAACAAAAAACAAACTTACCAAAATTTTCTAACTAGAAGATGACCATTAAGTTGACTGGAATAGATGATTTGATTTTTTAAAGGAGCGAACTAAATATTTCCAGGGTAAATTACATGCCGTCCTAAGAACAATACTGATAATTTTGATCAGCCAAAGATCCCAACGAGTTTCTTATTTCATCAATCCAGCGAGCAGTTCAAAAATAGAAGAAATAAATCATTCGGCTTAAAGAGTTTTCGGCAGTTCATCAGGTATGGGTAAGCTAAAAGCTTCCGATTCTCAGAGAAAAGATTAACCTGGATTATTGTTGAGTAAGAAGAAAACATTACCTTGAGCCGGGTACGGATAAGCATACTTCGGGTCACTCATCCTTCAAAGAAGAAACTAAAAACGATGAAGAACGGTAGGAAAAGAGAAATAAGGAATACAAACAAAAACCGAAGGTTTTAACTTGGGTAGAAGAAGGCAGTATTTATAGGTAGGGAAAGTTCCAGACGGCCAAGCCCTCACCGACGTTTGCTAATAATTAAAAACTCTTTAAAATTTAATTTACTGTAATTAATATTATTTTTAAACAAATAAATGTATCTCAAGACGGAGTGGAATAACATTTAAATAAATAAGTGACGCTTATCTAAGCATAAATCATAAATGTTAATATTTTTTTATTAATTATTATCTGCTTATTTTTTAATCATATAGTGGGGGTAAGTAGGGGTGGTTAATATCTTTCATCTTTAATTAAAGCGTATTTCTGAATTAATTAAATATTATGGAGATATGGATAATTCATTAATATAGAAAAACATTAATTATATGGAAAGAAATATGAAACATTCCTTCTTTGAAGGTTCCACCAATCACGTAAACTTGCGTCAAATGTTTGGGAGCTTTTCTCTTCATACATTTATTTGGAGAAAAAAGTATTCATAAACGAAAAATAAATTATATTAGTTTAAATATATATTTTTAAAATATTAATAAATAGTGTTTATGAGACAAAAACATAGAAACTTTAGGGACACGTGGTTTCATATATTTGACTAATATGTTATTCTACATAGAATTCAAATATATGTATTTAAAATGGAGATTTTTTAGTAATTAAAAATGTCATTAAATTAAGTTTTTTTTTATTAGCATGATTTTTGATAAATTTTCTCATCAATATTGAGACAACTATTTATCACTTCATAAACCTCAACTATCATTATCGCTATTTGATGTTCGTTAATTTTATTTAGCTATTTAATCATCATATTAATTGTCAGTTATTATCAATAAAACCTAACATACATATTATTAATAGATCATTAATATAACAAAATTATCATCAGTTATCGTTCATCTCTCACCAATATTATTTATTGATCTACTACAAATGCTTGTTATGTCGATCTATTATGGCTCAATAAACTAGTATCTATTATTGATATTATTATTAGTCACTCTTTATCATGTCTATCTCTCTCTATTACAATTCTTTTTTTACACATAAAATTATTATAATTATTATTGTTTTATTAAAATTTATTTTTTATTACAAAAAAAATAATTAAAAAACACATTAAATAAATCAAATAATAAATCATAATTTCTAGACTTACACTGTCAAATCAAATAAATATTTTAATATAAAAATTTTTCAACCCCTTTTTCTTTATCCGGTCGCTTTTGTTGGGCCGGGCAGAGGGTGTTCACTTGACCGGGGTGGGTTACCTTTTTGATTTTTTTTAAATGTCATTAAAGAACTTTTGGACTCTGATGTAGGAATATATTCTTCTAATAATTTAGTAAATATAAAAATGTATTTTTTTTTCCATTTTTTGTAACCAACAACAGATCTTGCATTCATCTGGATCAGAGTTACTAGTTAAGACGCTTTATTAGCAATGAGATATGGTGATAAAACCGAATCTAAAAGCATACAAAGGTGATAAAATTGAAAAACAAAATAAAAGGAGGATTAATTAGTTTTAAATGATAGAATAGGAAAAGATACGGCCATAACGTGACAACTTAGTAATAGACTTTTGGTAACTTAAATAGAAAGATACTGATTTCAATGTTGGGAAGGAATAGGATTCCAATGCCTTTCCATGCTAAGCACTCTTCTTTTCTTTTCTACAACACACCTAACAAATAAACCAATATAAAATATATTTTTTAAAATAAAATAATATAAAAATCAATAAAATTTAGAATCTTATAACAAAGATGAGACATAAGTTGAGAGAGAGATAAAAAAAGATTAAAGATTTAATTATGTGTTTTTGAAATTAATGAAAAACAACTTGTATTATAATTTAAGAAATTATATGACTAAAACGTACTTTAGAATGATTAGATGGAGACATATAAATTATAATAAATAAATGTGCTTAGATGAGAAGAGCAAGAGAGAATATACTCGAAAGTGGGACAATGGTGACTACATGAGTTAGGGTTTCTTCCATTTGTATTAATTAAGATATGTTATAAATTACAGATCTTATAGAAAGGATTCAAAGAAATATTCTTTATATTCATTTATGAGAGTATTATAGATAATTTCAAGACAAATAATTAGTTAAAAATAGTTGTTGATGGGTGTAATAAAAAAAGCAGTATTAAGTGTTCCCATGAAAAAGTTATCAATAATTGTTACAATACTTGGAATGAGACTACAAGATGATCGTAAAACTCATTTGGAGACTTATTGTATATTTACTTAGATTGCTTAAAGATGTTTTCAATTATGATTAGCTTGAGACTTGATATGTTCTACTTTTTGGGTTATTCTAAGAGATATTTTAAAATATTACTCTATTTTATGCAATACTATAAATATTATCTATAATTAGAGTTCAAAGAGACCTATCATCTTTTGGCTGCATTTATTATTTTCTATTATGTAACATTATTTTTCTATAGTAAAATTCTATTGTTAATGTCCACAAATAAAACTCAAATAATTAGATAAATTATATAAATCATTTTATTTTTACTTGTTTGTGTATTTATTTTTTCTTAATTGATATTTGTACACTAAATTGATATTAGAATCAAGTCTTGCCATGAATTTGGTTATCGAGCAACAAGAATGTTGCACGATATCAAGATCAAAAACTTCATTAAAAAAATAGTTTCAATCTCTAATATATTAAGATGCACATTTTGTTAAAACAATAAGATATCTATTATAATTAATAAGCCCAATGGGATGAATGATGTCGAGTTTGTCAAATAAAAAGAAAAAGTATATTCATTAAGTTTGCTTTGTATGATGACTAAAATAATCTATAGACTTGTAAATGATAAAACTATAATAGATCTATGACAAAAGTTTGAGCTTTTATATGAAAAACTTTTTAAGCAATATGTCATTATTGAAACATTGTTTGTTCTCTCATAATATGAATTAAGGTATTCCTCTAAAGGAACATCCAAAATAATTAATTCTTATCTTAATAGATCTTAGAAATATCAATGTCAACATCACAAATAAGGATATTATCATTATTCTATTAATTTCTTTATCTACACATGAGAATTTTATAATTCTTTTTAGAAAAAATCACATCATTCTAGAAAAAATTAGATATAGCCTTCATGCATAAGAACTTTAATTTAAACATCTGAAAATGGTGACGACAATTTAAGTTGGGTTGGTCATTATAGAATTTATAACATCATAGCCTTCCTTTGTGAGATAGTGTTTCAAATTAATAAGGGTTTTATCCTTCTTCAAGAGATTTGTTCTTAGTTGGTTACACATTTTAAAATTTCTTCAACTTTAGAATGCTTAATAATAAAGTTTTTATAAGATTCAAGTCTAGATATTCCTCAAATGTGTTTCATCATTTTCAACACTAATAATTTTATTTATATCATTTATAATATTTATGCCTATATTTGATGTGAAACTTATTCATTTTTTTAACCTCTATATTTTTTATAGTCTCCTCATCCTTCCATCCTTCTTGAGCAATTTTGACCCTTATACTTTAGATGTTGTCCTAGTTTTTTTATCATTCTCAGGCAACTATTTGGGTGTTAAAAATGAAGATTTTTTAGAATCCAAGTCGAAGTTATCCCTAAAAGATATCTCACCATTTCAAAACTTATAATTTTACTTATATCACTCAAAATTTTTCTATCTATAGTTGATTGAAACTTATTTACTCTCTTGACTCTCATATTTTAGATATTCTCTCGATCATTCCATCCTTCTTGGGTAACCTTGGCCCTCAAATTTTTTATGTTCTCTTAATTCTTCTATCTTTCTCGATTAAGTCCTAACTTAACAAGTCTATAATAACTCACGATAATAATAATTTATACATAAATAAATAATACATATGTGGATACACAAACTCCTTAAGCATGAATTTAATGGTAAGATAAACTCAAACAATATTTAAGTCCAAATATAATATTAAGAGAATCAAAATAAAACTTTTACTCTTTGAAACATGCCCACAAAAGATTCTCATTTAAAAACACCATAAATAACTCATAAAAGCCATATCTAAATAATAATAACAACAAATATAATAATATAATAATATAATAATATACAATTGTATCTCATATGAAACCATAATATTAAATCAACTTACTAATTTAATTAATAAGAATCTTATCAATATTAATACACTCCTCATCTCAACATATAGTTGATGCATGATCTATAATATAAATAATAATAAGAATCTAAAAATTTAGTAAATCAATAAGATAATAAAATATAAGGGCATAATATAATAGAACAAACCAATATAAAAATAATAACATAATCACTAATATCCATAATATTTGAAGACCTAAAAAATATGTAAAGAGGGAGTAAGAGAGAAGGAAAAGAGAGTCAGAAAAAGGAGAGAAAAGTGGCATTATCCCTTATGAAAACAAAGGGATAAAAAAAAGAAGAAAGCTTATTAGAAAGAAAGGGATTTCAACATTATTTTGTATATACAGTTTGAAAAAGTAAGGATCTTACTCAAAACTTCTTCTTAAAAAATGTATAAATTAATTTAAATATCAAGTGAAGGCTACATATGAGCTCGATTGAGGAGTTAAAAGGAGCTGGAGGTTGCTGTGTTATTTGAATATAATGATTATATAAAATGGTTGATCGGATCATATCAATATGATCATGACAAAGACATTGGAGAGATTTGTAACTTAAGTATGAAAAGGAATTTAGCTAAAAATAAAACTAGAAAAATTAGTTTATTATACTAATACTATGGTATAACTTGTGTGAGTTAATGACTTAGAGGTATAATATTAATACACAAGATTATGACCAGTAGTACTACACATAAGAGGATGTCGGTGATCATACTAATGTGAAAGAAAAATCATACAATATGATACATGTTGTACTTATTATTATCTTGTATGATTACTTGTTCAACTAAATATATATATGTGTGTGTGTGTGTGTGTGTATGTGTGTGTGTGTGTGAAAATGTATTAGACTAGTCTGACATATATATATACTTCAAAAATTCATAATAATAAGTTAAATATTAATGACATCACAATCTGAAAATATTGTATATGATCATACCAAATTATGACATGCAACTTGGGTATATGAATAAGAAGAGAACATCAATCCTTAATAATAAAGGACTTCTTAAAGAATACAGAATAGAAGAGTTTCAATCTTGTCAACATTATATCTTTTGGGATATCATTAGATCAAATTCATATAGACAATTCATTGTACAAATGTCACATTAGATGAATTCATTTATATTTTTGCATTCTATCTAATGTTTTGTTTCTTGAAAATGTTAAATAATTTATTTCTATCATTAATGATTATTCAATAATAACTTATGTGTTCTTGGTAAAACAAAAAGTTAGGCATTCAAAATTTTTAAGAAATGGAATATTCTAGTTGAAAATCAAATAAGTAAAAAAATTAAATAACTTTGATCTACTAATGGATTATAATTCTATTATAAAAACTCAATAAGTTTTGCAAAGTTGAAGACATTATATGGTATTATATTATTAAAAATACTCTATAATAAAATAGTTTAACAAAAATAATAAACAAATTACTATTCAATTGAATTAAAAGATTTACAAATAAATCATAAAAACTAATTTCTAATAAAAATTAGATTTTATTTTATTTTCTAAAATTCTAATTTTTCTTAACCTTCATTTACTAAAGCTAGCAACAAATTTCAATTGCTAGTGATTATAAAGGTCTTGAAAACAAAAGGGTGTGACCATTTGAGGTAAAAAAGAGTTGAAAAGCTTAAGGGGCATTAGTTGTGGGAAAAGCCAGAGCCAAGGCAAGAGAAAAAGTCATACCTTAGATATAAAAGTGTTGATCGATAGTTTCTTCCAAATTTTTGGAAAAATTGGAAGAATTGGGATGAGATATCATGTAATGAAAAGAAACAATGAAGAGTAGAAAGTTGGGCTTGAGAGAAAAGTAAAATTGAGAAGTTTATCTATTCAATATTGGGAAAATAAAGGAAAAAAGAAAAGGAAATTTAAAATCTTGGTTTAGAAATGCCATGAAAAGGCAAATGAAGCAAAAATTAATCATATGGTAAGTAATAAAAGTCAAAAAATAAGGTAGAAATTCATATATATCATAGGTGTATTTTTTTGTTGTGATGATGTTTGTAGTTTAATGACCTATCTTTGATAGGAATACAAGGATTAAATTATGAAATTGGGTGATAAGTGTTTGACATGTTATATCATTTGCTATGTACTAAAATTGGTTACTTTCTTTTATAATAAATATGATGTAATGAAGTGATTTTTTGAAATTTATTATTGTTATAATACGTTATGTGGGACCAAACCACAATGCTTTATAAATTGAGAAAAATGGTGTTTCGTTTTAGAATTAAATTGTTTGATTACAAGTGAATAAAAATAAAATATAAAAGTGGATAAAAAGCAAAGTTTAGTTTTAAGAGCGTGGCTATAATTTAAAATATAAAAAAATTTGTTAATTGGATGAATCTCGTTCTAGAGAAAGGTTTGAAATTAATGCCTAAGAAATTAGACATATTAAAATCTCATTTTGAAGAAAGGTTTGAAAGTGGAACCTAAATATTTCAAAGATGTATTCCTCCTTACCTTGGAACTAAATGCAAATAAAAACAAATTGATTGAAAGTACAAACAAGAAGCAAATAAAAGAAATTTAAACTATTTCTTTTAAAAAGGGTGGTTAACTTAACAAGAAGAGAGCTTTTGCTTCTATAGTTTTTTATTTGAATTGCTTATTATCTTATACATGATGTGATATGTTCAAAATCTAACTTATAATGTGACCCCAAAATTTTTATTGTTTAATATTTATGTTATGTAATTTTGATCCATTAAGTTAGTGTTAATTGACTTGGCTTATTCTATGGTATAAAAATTTAAGATAACAAGATACACTTTATAAAATACTAGAAGAGATATGAGAGATAATTGTCTACTCACTTCTTTAAGATAATAGTTTTATTTGAGCATATATTTTGTTTTAAAAGATATTGCATTAGGTATTTTCAATAACATTATTAGAAAATTATTATTATTTTTTATTTTTATTATTATTGTGTGGACTTTGCTTTTGAAAAAAAATATGATCTTTTATGCGGCTTTCTATTTGGATTTTAAAAAAGTAACATGTGATTTTAGTTTCAAATATAATAAAAAAATATTTTCAAAATTAAGGAATTTAGTAGTGTTGAAAAGGCAGGTCGCCATAACTATAGAGAGTGGTCATTAGAAGCTGAGCTAAATTAAGTGGAAGTAAGATGAAGTTTTAAACTTTGGGAACTTTGTTATGTTATATACATGAGCAATCAACTTGGTGTGAGCTCTACATGACTTTGAGACAAGCAATCTATGTACTTAATGTTTCTAAATGTTGATTGTACAATTTTCAATGCAAATTTTACTTTAAAATTTATAATAATGGAAAAAATTATATCTAGGTGATGCATGATATATTGTCTATTTGTTTTATGATCAATTGTGGGAAAATTTGTTTGATAGTGCTCAAAATTCTTATGTGTGTGTGTGTGGATGTATATACACACATATTAATCTAATTTGTGTTATTTTATATTGAACTTGGTATTAATTTTTTAGATATAGATGTAATGTAAAATTTACCTTAAAATTCTTACATATGTAGGAATATAAATGGGTACAAATAATAGGTTTTATATATATATATATATATATATATATAATAAAAATGAATGAATAGATCTCAAAAAAATGGTTGAAATATGGTTTAAAAAAGTTGGGTTTAATAATCTAGGGCTATGGCTAAATTATCTAAAGAAAAGAAAAAAATGATCATGTAACATTAGAGGTTGTTGTTCTTATAGGTCAAGCTTCAATATAGTAAAACAAAGATATACTAAAAAAGAGATAAACCTATAACATAGACTTCATTGGGTAGAGTCTTAGGTATGAACCTTAGTGATCTAATCTATTAATAAGAATACCATATAAAAATTCTAAATAGATAATAAAAAATAATTATTTCAAAAGGGATTTTATAAATGGTCAAATGTAAAGAAAAATTAAATTACAATAGAAGAAGTATAACTTTTTATTAGTAAACTAGGTCTTATAGTTATTAATGTTATCTTTTATCATACTATTATTCTTTGTTTTATTCACATAAATGTTATATAACCTAATATGTGATGTGACCCAATTTATATTATTTTATATTATGTTATATAGTATTATTCATTGAGTCAATGATGATTGATTTAGATTATTTTTTACTTAAAATATTTTAGATTATATTGTTGTACTTTATGGGAACAAAAGAAATGATGACTTAATATAATATAAAATTTAATGTTATTTTTATGTCATATATTATGTTGGATAATTGATTTGTACTAATTCTTTTGTTAACTTGGTTCATTTATTTTATAAAAATATTTTAAGGATGTTTCTTACATTTGATGTTACGAACTTTGATAAAAAAAATCATATTTTTGTTACTATTAAAGGTTGGACATAAAGTGAACTATTTTTATAATAGAAGTTTATGATTTAATTTACAAACTAAAGAGTTTGTTAAATTTAAAAAGGAAATATAAATATTATAGGATTTATTTTTAAAAAATAATTTCAAATTTCTAATGGCATTTTAGTTTTTAATTATTTCTTAAAAAATAGTGGATGCCTCATTTTTATTCTAACTTGGCCAATTTTGCTTTTATCTTACGAATTCTTATGATGTTTTATATATGAATATTCATTTTCCTTTAAGTGTTACACTTATTCTAGTCTTTGTCATTATCGTATGATGTTTTTTTTATGACGAAGTCTAGAAGAACTTACCCTTTTATAGAATGTGATATCAATATTTGTCTAATAAGGTTTGATAATTACATAGAGAAACATATGACAACCTTAACTTGATGAAGTAAGTTGGTAAGGTCAAATTATTAAAGGAGAGATGTCTTTTTTGGCTTTTGACTTTTATAAACTAAAAGACTATTTTCTTAGAGAAGATAATGACCATTTCCCTGCCTAATGTATGTCTCAAAGTATTAACTCTGATAAGATCATTGCCCTTAGTTGATAAGGATTTAAAAACAACACTAATTGGAAATGGGTTCGGATTTAGCCTCAATTGATTAAGTAAAAAATATGACTCTAATAGAGAGAATAATGTGACTTTAGTTATACTCTCTCACTTAATTATATACTTAATCATTAATATAATCAAGATTTAAATATATATAAAAATTAGGTGACACAAATCTTACATGAAGATCTAACAGTTAACAAATTCCTTTTCAAATTATAACTAAGTAAAATAATAAAAGAAAATACAAATGTTTAGAAACAAAAATTCAAATATAAAAATAACTTTAGTACAAATATTATCATATCATTAATAACACCAAACCAAAATCCTTTCCTCTCAAATCTCAAAAGTGAAATATTCTCTCATGGTATCAAAAACTCCTGCTCTTGATATAATAGATGCATAACATATGATGTAATACTACATAGGATAATAACTTTAATAGATAAATCAAATGTGTAACTAAATATAAAGAAATATTGTAGAAAAACATATCAATATAAGCCTGACATTAAACCATATCAAAAGCCATGCTATAAGGTATGTATATAACATTAGAAACTTATATATAATATATAAAATTATGACTTTTTTTAGTTTTACATAATTTATTTATTATTATGACCAATTTCTTTTTAATCATTATCTTTTATGGATCCATATCATAATCATATTTATTAATAATCTCCTATCAATACTAATACATAATAAATATATAAAATATTAAATAGATATGATTTGAAGACCTATATGTTGAGGTCCATCACTAAGTCTAGTATCTAAGTAAATATGGTTTAAAGATCTATGTCTTGTGCTCCATCATTAGGCTCAATTTCATACATTATAAGGTTATGATGTCCACAGATACTAGATAATATCTAATTCAAAAATCAATACTCTGTGGTCTATTATTGGGACTAATGTTGAGAATGATATTTCTAAAAAAACATATTCTAATTTTAATTTTTACATATTCTAATCATATTAATCTAAATATCATTGTCAAAACCAATATTTATTTTATTTCATTTTTAATTATCCTTTATATTGTCATGTAATTGAGAAGATCATTTATTAGATAAAGCAATGAAAAAGAAATGTATTAAGTATTAAGTAAACCATGTAAAAAAAATCACAATAAAATATATTTAATAAAAAATTATCAAAATAATACTATTATGTTATATCATAGATTATTAAATTTATTTACTTAAATCTAAGAGTTGTCTTTCCTTCTTGACCTTTATCTTTCTTGATTTTCTATAATGTTAAATGTATATAAGGCTCAATATTTATATTATATGTCTCATGTTTAATAAGTAATTATAATTATATTCATTTATTTTAAATCCCTAAGTTATTATCCAAAATTATGTTGGTATAATTCTTTAATCGTATCGTGCGATCATCTTGAAATAAGAAATCTATATTTATTGTACATATATGATCCCACTATCGTACCCTACGATCCTAAAAATTGTTGCTCTATTAGTCACATTGTTTCTATATGTACCTTTCAATTACCATCTAACAAACGAACTTGTTCTAGTTTTACATAGTTCTTATAATCATTCAATACAATCTATAACATTGTATTGTACAATTTAAAAAATTTCTTAAAGATCATAAAATACAATTAATGCTTTTGTACCAAATAAATTTAATTTATTTCTTTCTCTTTCTAATCTGTTGGCATCATCCATTGATTACATCAATATGATAAAAAAATATCATATACCATATGATTCAATTATGTTAACATTTTATTAAATTAAAATCTCACCTTACGATCATTAATATTGTACCAATTTGATCCTTCAAACTTATCTAATTTTCGTAAATTCAAGTAGATTATATAGTATAATACTTATATTATCTTGTATGATTAACCCATTTGTGCAACAATAATTATGTTTCTTGTACTAGTACAATCCAAAAAAACCATCTAATATGATAGCTTTAGCAAACCCTCACATAACTCCATCTTAGCTTTACACCTAAGCTATTTCATACCAAATGACTTATACCATTATGCTAGCATGGTATTTTCTTGTGATGAACCTAACACTCATCTCTTCTTCCTTCGATGAACCTGAGACTACATACCTCTCTTTTCGACAACCTCAACATCATCTTAATATCTCTTTTTCTCTTCTTCTTATCTGAATCCTACGACTTGCATGACAGTATAATAAAATTGAAAATAATTTGTAAAGATTATCTTACTAAAGATGCTATAATCCTAAACTAGAATTCTTCCCTATTGATCAGTGCATGAAAGCAATGTGTTCTTGAGCTCACAGCAACCTTGATGGAGATGACAGTACTCAGGTTTGCTCACTATACTCAATTTATTGTTGAACGATGGCTCATCAAAGTAACCCAAGTTCTGTTTGAGCTTGGCTCCTTTTAGACTCGTCAAACCTATTTATTAATTGCGATGAAGGTATGCTCGGGGTTAGATAAGAGGTTATTAATGAATTTCCCTAGTCAAGAGTCATTAAATGCATGCAACTAGCAATAATGTTGAAACAAATACATTATTTTTAGGCTTTCCCCATTGTTGCCACCAAACTTTTGACATTTTGTTCACAAAGAAAGACTTTGGTTCGCTATTTTTATAAGTGTCCTACAATTTCTATTATTATTGATTTATTGTTCACAATTAATTTTGTTCTATATCAAAAATTAAAAATTTATAAACCTATCTTAGCTCACCCAATATTCCTTTATTTACATATCTACTTTTTTTCAATTGATTTTGACTTAAATTAAAATTTTCAAAATTATAATTATACTATATGCAACATTGAAATATGATAATTGTATTCAAATCTTCAAAAATTCATAATAAATTTATTGTCTCAAAAAATTATGCTCAATATTATTAAGTTCATCTTGAAGAATTTTTTATGAATGTATTTAAATAATATTATTGATTATGTTAAAATTTATAACACATATTTTAAGTTTTAATATCTTTAAATAAAAATAATATATCAAAATTAATTATATATGATTATAATTTATTGAATTGATTCTAAGATTTCTCTATTTTAATTGAGATGAAAATATGTGACGTACAATAACCCATGGTTGATTGGGTTTAGAGTTTTTTTTATTAGAGGTAAATTAACTTTAATAGTCAAGGCAAGAAAATAATTTCATCAAAGAATAGAATGACTTTAGTCTTATATGTCATAAGTCTAAAAATCTAATGGATTGACAATAACAACTTTAGATATTATGTTATAGATTTTTCTTCCTTATGAGATGTTGAAATAAGTATTGTCAAGTGGAGTTGATAGAAATTTGTGCAATCATGTTTTGAGAAGGGAATGAACCAAATCCCACCTAAATAATATACTAAGAATTTGAATTTGTTGATGATGTTCAAAACTTTATTAAAATCACATTATTGCTTTATATGAGCATAAGCTCCCATTATTTTATTTATTTTTTATTTACTATTTTAGTGCTGAACAATTGTGTCTAATAAAATACTTTGAAATTTAATTTTTTTATTAAAGAATACTTTTTAGTTGCCGGAATGTGACAACGTAATCCTTGAAAACAGAAGGTATATAGAAATAAAATCAAGCCAAAATCATAATATATATATATATATATATATATATAATAATTGTAAAAAGAAAAAAATGGAATCACGTTTACATTAACTAAGACTGCTCTCCCAAAACGTGCATTTATACCTAAATCAGCTATCAAATAAAGAAAAATAAAATCAAATTTGAATAATATAAAATAAAAAAAAAAAAAATTAAATCCTACCTTGAGTCGAACCCAAGCCCTGTACGGTTCGAACCTCCCTCACCATATTAGAAAAGTCGGCTACACCACCCGATTTCATGGGCGATAGCAGGTAACCTGCCAGTCACCTAACCGGTCGCCCTCCCTTTCCCCATCCCGAATCCACCGTCTACAACCGGTCACCGCTGATTTGACTTCGCGTACGACCAAACTGTGGTTCCCACTCATCTCAATTTCATTTCGCCTCGTATCGTAATTTTATCATTTTCATTTCAACCCTCTCTCCCGGTCCGGTCTTTCCCAGTCGCCGCGAACCGCGACGGCGTTTCTGTCGTCTCCCTCACTGCGCTTCGGAGCGCCGCCGGCCGCCCGTCGTCCTTCCTCTTGAGTTGCTATAAATAGAAGACGAACGAATCTGTGGGGTGTCCGTAGTACGATTCCACAGATTCCCGCCGTTCTTTAGGGTTTTGGGAGCGCAATCTGGGAAAAACCGTAAATGTTTCTGTTTCTTTCGATTACTTTTTGTTTTTTAACGCCCGCTAGTTCTTTCCCATTCGCCGCGGTTTCCCTTTCTCACTGTCGATTTGTTATTGCTTTCCCTTTCAGTTGTTTAGGTTCATTCCTTTATCATTTTTTTCTGTGTCAACTGGCCGCCTTCACAGCGCTGAGTGGACGAAGGATCAAGAACCCCTGCCTGCTCCGCCTTCATTCCTTTTACCTCTTTAAAAGAAATGGGATTTTCTGCCGGAGACGCCGTTGTAGCGGCGGGCGTCGTAGCCGAGCTTCTGGAGTTTGCCGCCTCCGACGACGTATCTGGTTTCCGCCTTGCAGCCGACCGCTGCCCTTCTGCGGTGTGCGCCGCCGGGCTCTGGTACGGTAGGTGTATGCGCTCTGGCCGCATGTTACTGCTTCATCGGACGGCACTCATGGTTGCGGCCTCTTTTGGAAGCCTAGACGTGCTCCATCATGTTCTCACACTCTCAACGGCCGCGGACGTCAACCTCCACTGCGACCCAGACGGCGCCACTCCCCTCCACTGTGCTGTTTCCAGTGGTTCTCCAAACGCGGCCATCGCCGCCACCCTCCTGCTCGACGCCGGTGCCGATCCCAACGCCGTTAATGCTGCAGGCCTCCGCCCCTTTGACGTCATTTTCATCTCACCCGGGCATTTATCCTTGCGCTCTTCATTCGAGAGTCTTCTCTCGGGCAGTGGCACATTGCCGCTCTCCCCTTCGTCATCCGACTCCTCTTCTTCCTATTCTTCAACTGCGGAAAAGAAGGAGAAGAAATGCTACCCAATAGATCCTTCTTATCCGGACATAAAAAGCAGCCTCTACTCCTCCGATGAATTCCGCATGTATGCTTTTAAGATCCAACCTTGTTCCCGTGCTTACTCTCACGACTGGACCGAGTGTCCTTTCGTCCACCCCGGAGAGAACGCTCGCCGGAGAAATCCCCGTAAGTTCCAGTACAGCAGCACGCCGTGCCCTGAGTTCCGGCGAGGTCCGTGCCCCAAAGGCGACCTCTGTGAGTACGCCCACGGGGTGTTTGAATGTTGGCTTCATCCAGCACAGTACCGAACCCGGCTGTGCAAGGAAGGAGAAGCCTGCAGTCGCCGTGTTTGCTTCTTTGCGCATTCCCCAAATGAGCTCCGCCAACTTCAGAATTCTCAGCCACTGGTGTTTCCTCACCTTACTGTTGGCAACCCACAGCCATGTAGGCTGACCATTCCCTGCAGAAGAGAAGTAGATGTGGGTTTGCCCTCTCCCGTGGGGATCCAAAATGTGGGAGGAAATGGGCCGCTTGAGGAGAAACTAGCTTTCCCGGCAGTTCTTAGTTGTCCTTCTCCCAGGTATCATGCAGATTATTTTTCAGATGGTCTGTCCCCTATGAGTAGAAATCAGCAGCAGCAAAAACAAAGCCTTCTGTCACACAAGGTGGGCAATAGTTGGTCTCCTAGAAATACAAATGCCACTTCTCCATTTGCAATATCTCCCCAGAACATCCAAGCGGTTGCAGTGGTTTCTCCTTTGAGCTATGGTCATGGCTCTCTTGCCGCCCAAAGAGAGAAGTTTGATCAGCAGATGAGAAATTATCCTTCCACAAGCATGGGCACACATGAGAAGCAGGACCATATAGAAAACTACGAGTTTGCTCGCATCAATGCAACCGAGGAGCCAGATCTTTCATGGGTTCAGTCTCTGGTGGGCAAACCAGAGGTCGCACCTTGTGTTAATTTGGGTGTTGGCAAATCTTCAAGCTCTACCTTTCATGAAGAGGATGAAATTCTTGGAGGTTTGGTGAAGCAAATGCACCTAAATCATAGAGAGGCTTGGTAAAGGTCCCTCTTTCTACTTAGCTATTTATGGTGAATAATTTGTTCTTTGGTGTCTCTCTGCATCAAGAATGCAGATGAAGGAGGTGATGACGATTCATCTGTCATTTCTTCTTACATATCCAGTTCAGAGATCAAATTTCTAGTTGGAGAATTGTATTTAGTGTCATGCTCAGGTGCATATCCCATTGTTTTGTCCTGGGAACTTCTAGGTCATAATCAAATTTTTTTCAACTGGCTCTCGTATTAGGTTCTAGATGTCTTGGTGGAATATTAACAATCACTAACTGCCATTGTTACTGCTCTCCCATCTGGTTTAGTGTTCATCATTCAAAATTTCTACTTTGTACCTGTAAACAGTGGTTATAATTTCATTTATTCTACTTCTCTTTTGTCATCATCTAATTTATCCCCTCTCAGTATGTGTCATCTTCTCTTTACTTGGACCATCAGGCTGATTTGGATGGTACTAGTAAATGGGAAATACTGGTAGTTCATCTACTTGTTTTCTGCAGTTGGCTAAAGCTTAGTGCCATACACCCTATAGTTCCTCAACAAATTTGCAAAGGATTCCATGGTATGAACTTGATGTTTAATGGAATGTGATTCTATGGTTGTTTAGATGGGGACGAAAGGTGTTTCTATTTCTGTAGATTGTATTAATTTGGCAGTGGTCCACTGTGCTCCATGAAGACCAGTTTAGCTTCATATAGCCAATGGCATTCAGTCTGTTACTGTCTAAACACATCATGTGGTCCTTATATTATCATGTGAGCTGTGGACTACAATGCTTTTGATGTAATGCTTTGTTATTTTCACAGTAAAGAAGCCATTATTGCATGGATGAATGAGTCAAATGTTGCCGTGTCTTTTGATTTTTAGTTCATCTCTTTTTCTCCCATGTCTGTATCAAGTGCAGCATGTGCTTCTGTGATAAGGTGACTAAATGAGATTTGATGCTTATTGGTTTGCCCATGACGAAGACGAATGTTTGTGTTTTGATCCTATGATGTAATTTGAGATATGTAAACTAATTTGATTCTTGGTTTTGGGGTTATTTGGCTGGGTGTTCAAAGTTGAAGTACAATATTTTTAAACCCAGAAGGATGAATTCTTTTATGGTGGCCATTTTTGCCTGCTTCGTTGGTTTATCTGAGAAGTTTGGTCATTCTAGTCTCATTTTGTTGATTTAAAGTCTGTGTTAGGTTGATGAGTAAAATGTAAGTTTGAAGAATTGTATGTTATGTTTAGTAAATGTTTTGTAAAATAATTTCATAATAATTATTAAAATATTTTCTTGATAAAAAAATAAGTTAAAATTGTTATTATTATTCTAAAATGATAATTTTTTTTGTTTTTATTTATTGTAATTGTAAAAATATTACTATCAAATGTTCTATTTTTTTGCAATAGTGGGAAGAAATCATTCTTGTTAAATTATAAGGTCATTGATATTCACTTAAGGTAAATTGTATAAGTTTTAAATCTCAGTTAACTAAAAGACTTGATCAATAAAGTAATGAAATGTTTTTCTTATTTTTAATTTTATTCATTCTTATAATACTTCAAAGAAAATCATTAATGACCTTCAAACTTTGTTCAGATTTCTAACAGGTTTTGCTGAGCTTCTAATCCTCTAACCCTTGTTCTTTTGCTTTAGAAAACAATCACTAACAAAAAAATTATTACCAAAACAAACATACAGTTATTTGCAACTGTTAACTTCGTAGTTTTGTAATATTTCATAATGTCATAATGCTAACATTCTAACAGGTATAAATGCAAAAAGGTACCAATTTAACATTCTTAGCACAAAATGAAACACGTACTAATTTTTAACATAAAAAATACCTAACGACATGGACCATCACAAATGGTTGAGGAGAAAATTGCATTCAGAACAACCATGCTTAAGGCTAGCAGACGAAAGGGCACAAGTAAACTTCTGAAGCCTGGAGAAACGAGAGAAGAAAAAGCCAAGCTAACCATCGTATTCTCCTTGAGCAAATTTATTCTCCGGGTAGAAGACGGCAACCACTTGGTTTCCATCAAATTTCCTTCCATGGAGTCCCTGCCTTGCTTTCATAGATCCTTCAGTGTCTGCGTACTCCAGAAAAACCTGCACCAAACACAGATCATTTGTTTTCTAGGTCAAATTATGGTGAATCCAAGGAAGTTCATTGGTATTCCTAACCAGTACACCCAAAGTTAACATGAAACAAAGCAAGAAAGCCAAACAAACCTTCCCAACTCCAGGAAGTGGCTCTCCGTTAGGACCTGGTCTTGGGATGACGACGTTCACCAGAGCACCTACAAATATCATGCTGCATTCAATGAGATCAAAAATGAAAGTAGAGAATGTAATGACAATTCGGAGTTGGGAAAAACAGAGAGGAAAACTATGTGTTCTTCAGTGGGTTAGCTTGATTGTCAAATAGCATAAGGTCGAAGTAATGGCTGCAAACAAAGCCAACAAAAAAGAAGAAGAGAGTTCAAATGTCGATCTAAATTTTGTTAACTAAAATGGAAAAATAAAATGCATCAGAAATGCAGTCCAAGTTTCAAACCATATTTTCCGCCTTCAGTCCTCATGTCTTCTACTATATCTTCATAAACTTCGTCATCCTTTAAATCATCTTCTATAACAACCTGCGACAAGCATACCACCTTAGTTGGTAGGGAGCCTGCTTGGAACACCAACTTCTGCAAGAACAAAAACAAATTTCAAGAGTAAGAAAATGTTTCTTTGAGTTCAAAATCACACATCTGTGACATCAAACTGGTACCAGACAGTTCAATAAAAACGATTAAAAGGATGACAAAGGATTTCAGCACTAAAGAACAAGCCTAAAGTACATTCTACAGAAGACAAACATAACAGATTGACAAAGCATTCATGGTGGAAAATAGGTATTACCTGCAAAGCCACCTGCTGTTGTGCTTGCAGCAATACGCTTTCCTGCTCTGGCCTAGGCTGAGCAGCTCCTTGGTTTGCACGCCTAACTGTAAGTGTCTTATCGCCCATCTTGATGCCATTAAGTGCTGCGCATGCTATGTCCGTAACAGAGAGATCTTGGTAAACACAAAAAGCATACCCTTTTGAGTTACCAGTTTCCCTGTCCTTGACAAGATCAAAACCACGAAGAGGCCCAAAAGATTCCAGCAACTCTCGCACCTGTGCTTCAGTAAAATAGTATGGAAGGCCACCAACAAATATACGGTCAGGACCTTCAAGTCCTCCAGCAGAACCGGGCATTAGACCAACAGCGGCAAGGTTAAGGCTTGGGTTGGGTTGGCTTGGGCCAAGAGCTGCAGCAAGAGAAGGATTGTAGTCACTTGGCCTTCTAACTTTTACTGGAGCACCCTGTTTTCCACACGGGAAAGCTATCAAAATTTTAAAAGAATATAGAAAAATATAAACTGATCAGGTTTAGTGAAACAAATTCCCAACCTCAAAAATAATACCATCTAAGGCCATCGCGTTGCTTGCTTCTTCCACAGACCTCATTTCCACAAAAGCAAACTTCTTCTCATGGTTTATATACACGTTAACAACAGCATCGCCTTCAAAATGGTAGAAAGAAGAGCATTTAATTACAGTAAAACTAAACCATAAAATGCATGTAAATTCTCACCTGGACCAGCAGTGTTTCCACCAATGGATGCCATAACTTGGCTAAAAAAGGTTGCAACTGTCTGAAAACAAACATATAATTAAAATGACATGTTCGTAAAAGTATGTCTCACCTTATAATCATGATGTAATTAACAAAACAGGAAGAGCCAAAGGCATGATAACAAACATGCCTTGACAGTAACGTGTAACCACGACATGTGCGAGATAATTAAAGCAGTTATGTGGCAAACCTGTTCGTTAGCAGTAGGGGAAAGGCCTCCGACGTACACTCGCCGAGCATGTCGAGTTGCCTACAAAAATCAAAATGTAAGTGCAAGGTAGATAAACAACATGATGGAGGATTATCTTGTGATAAGCATACCTGTTGTGTCATGGCTTGAACTGGCATTACTGGAAGAGGGAACTGCATAAAAAAAATACACAAATGAAACAAATAAAAGTCAAATCAAATGAATTCCTTTCCAAAAGAAAAAATAAATACAATTTAGTAACCTGTCCAGGGGTTAAAGGAAACATGCTTGGGAACATCCCAGGAATAGCTGTTGGTGCACCAGGTACCTGGCCTATAAAACGATTAAATGCCAACACAGCAAAATATCATATTGACTAACCAAAGAGAATAAACAAATGCAGAAATCAGCATGAACTTCCAGCATAATCAATGATAAAATGATAAAAGAGTTTTTCCTTCTTCAAATTAGTCAAAAAAGAGAAGTTAGTGAAGCATCAATGGATGTAAGTACTCATAAAGACTACCAAAAGGTAATACTTGAAAAAGAACAAGATCCATAAGCCAGTCGATTGATTCTTCCCTTGTAAGAAAAGCAATGGTAGTCGACTCACGCCCATTGGAAGCATTGTGGAACAGGTAGCCAAGTACCCTTTAGAAAAAACAGATATGGGCAAAAAAACAAATAAACAAATTGTTAGCCCTAATGGTGACCAAAGAGGGGGAGGCTGTGGGGGCGAATTTGGAGATAGAATAATAATGCATTTAAAATAAATTCAATACTATATGAGACTATGTATGATAGGTAATTCTAGGTACAAGCGAATTGGTCCTGAAATTACACAAATCAAAAAGCACACACCGAATCAACCAATTTAAAATTGGCCAGCCGAAATTAATCGATTGGCTTTGTTAATGCACTTCAGGAACCAAAACTGTCCGACCACAACTACCTGGACACCTCTGCATTGCAAAACAGGCCAAACATTGGTGAGACCATGCAAGTTATTTCAGAAAAAATTACTCAAAAAAAATACAAAAAGCTAGAAGAGGAAGAAGAAATGCTGATAGCAGTCGATAACTATTAACCAAGATTGGCAATTCTTCCACTAACAATGGCCTATTTAACTAGGGCAGTTACCAAACCAATTTTGAATCAAACCGATCTCGGCTCAAACTCAGATCAAAACTTTTCAATTAGATCTTCATCTGATCTAAAGCTTTGAACAATGGTAATTCGAAGAAAGCTAGGCGCAGTTTGCTGATCATCATTTATTACCCAATGTAAACCAAAGTTGACCCAGCTCCATAATTTTGGTCTTATAGCCAAAATCCTAGGCATACATGTGCTTGTACTTTATCATTATAGATTTACAAATACGTTTATATATCAATAATTAAACTATTTATATACTATAATAATGAATACATAAAAAAACAAATCATTATTTCAATCTGATTTCAAACTAGTTTGAAATTATGCAGACTTGACTTGCCATCTGCAAGGAATATTTTGATCTTAGCCACAATACAAGCCCAAATTGGCCAATAAGACTTTCATTCAAACAAAAAATTGATTTAATTTTCGAAAGAACTTTGAGCTCATTTCATAGTCCTAAGTTTTAAATGGGCAAATAAAAATCGTACAAAAGCCCCAATACAAAACACTGAAGCCTTTGTTAGGGTGTTCAGAAACCTCTCATTACACAATAAATGTTGTAAAGCCACAAAATGAGCAACATTGCTAAATCAAGCAAAAGGCTAGCACAAAGAACAAATAAAAAAAATAACACAAAGCTACAAAAAAAATAGCTTCAAGCCTCAATGAATGCAAATTTTTCATACTTTCATAAAAATCTTTCAAGAAAAGGTTATCACAAGTAACACAAAATAAAAGATGTATTAAATTTTTTTATTCATTTCCTGTTAAATAGAAAATAAAGTTAATGGACATTTCGCACAAGAGCAGGATAAAGATCACAAATAATCCTGCACAAGCTTCTTTAATAGCAACCACAACTTGAAGCCCTTCAGAAAATTTTTGAGACAAGATTTTGTACGTTCTAAGGTAAATTAGCTCAGCACACCTCAATAGAGGTACATGCAGACATGAACTATGCACACCAAAATAGTAGTCTAGGAAAAGAAACACATTGACCTTCAAGCTCTTATGCTCTGTTTGGCACAACATTTCTGCATGACTTACAGCCAAAACAGTTGTGAGGGTGCTATCGTTTATTGTGATGACCCAAAGCTATTTTTATAGCTATACTAAAATTGTGCTGCATGTCATAAAACAAGTATTTCATTAAAACAAATATGGAATCAACAAAACAACAAAGAAGGAAATCTTAGCAAATATAACATTAAAATTTCCCAAGGTTTCTGTACATTATTTGGCAGTTTAACGCTGAGTATGCATTATCATGGCACTTCCATACATCAACTACAATCATTCTTGCTATTGTACAAAATTTACAAAATGATGAGAATAGTTTATAATGAACTAAAGCAGTGTTCAAGTTAATTTAGGCTCAACAAAAACCACCTAAAACAAAAGAGCTAAACCTCTGCTCAGTTTTAGGTTATAAAACAAAGCATAGGGCAAAAATATAATTAAAAAATATGAGCATAAATAAGAGTCCTTAACAAGAACAGCAAACCAAAAACAAATAACAACAAAATTTTTCACTTCCCATCTTTAGAAATGCAGTAAAGATTAAAAGAACTATAAAATATGTATGACCTACCAGGTACAGCTGCACCAGGTATTATAACAGGTCCAGAAGGTGCCATGTCAAATCCACTAACACGCTTGCTGCAAAAATATGAGAATTCACATAAAAATTGTTCAAAGAATTTTCACAGAAAAAACAGAATATAACAAGAACAATTAAAAATAGATAATATTAATGGCAGATATCTCGTGCAGATGAATACAAATGTAAGTTGAAGAATCACAATTTACCACAAAATATACAAAACAAACTCAGTATATCCTACGACTTTGAAGGAGAGTAGGAATAATGCATTTATAATCGTGAAAAGATCACTGGGCCTGCATCACTTGAATACAGAAACCATAAAATGTTATAGAAAAAGGTCAGATACCACCTTCCTATACTCACTGATCACGTTGGTCACCGAAAAATTCATTTGTTCATAAATACAAGAAATTTTTCAAGTCAGCTACTTAAACCACAAACATATTCTGACCAGAGTAGACCTTCTGTTAATTAAATTAAAAAATGGACCACATGAACTAAGTATAATAAACAATACTAAATGATCCAACAAACCAGTTAATCTGTGCAAATCATCATATTCCACAATCTCAGCCCAAAAGGACAAAGAGTTGATATACAGATAATGGCATCATTGATAGCTCACATCATTCCATATAGGAGAAAGGATTGATGAAAACAAATGATAACAGGACTAAAGGGCAGAAATTGCGTTGGATTGAATAAAGATAAGATGATATTGGGTATTCTAGAACAGGTTACCCAGATTCGCCATCAACAGTAAGTTTTATTGTGCATTTACGTCAAAAACATCAGAAAGTGGCAGAAGCAGCAATACCTGAGTTGTGTTGCTAAACAATCAATGTTCTCATTATATAAATTTGAATAGAAATACCAACACATTCAAAGCATGGCATTTCCATTCTTTTTTGGCATGATGACAGAGTTTTAACTTACCATGGCCAGTAAAAATAAAACTTTTAAAGTGATATCACATTTAAATCACCATAAATCAGCACCAATGCAATGTTATTGATGACAACTAAGCAAAACCAAATTCAATTATTAATTTAACTTAGGTGTTCTAGTTTGTCAAGTGCTTGTCCTATGCTTGTAAAGTGATATCACAAATTAAATGAACCAATTCAAATACCTCCATGAAGTCAAAAATACAAGAGAACCATTTGAAATCTTTCATTTTCGCACTTCTTTCAAAATCTAGTATCACACGTAATTTCCAAAATCAAACAACATTTTGGACAATTAGTTTAAAAAAATGAATTCTAAAGGCTAGTTGAATGTGAATCCACTCGGGACTCAAGAATGGGAATAAATTCTAATCCATGAGAGGATTAAGAAAAGGAGTTGCTCCAATCTCAATGATCAAGATATAATCCTATTCTTGCTTGGATTGATATTAACTTTAGGCATTACAATTGTAGTTTTAAGAATTGGAATGACTTCTAGCTGGACAGTAAAAATATTTCAAAGTCTCTTAATTGCAAGGCTTTCAGGACAAGGTATATAAATATCCTTCAACTTCAATTGCTCAAACACTTTCTCTAATTGAAAACCATAAAACTTCTTCAACACAATAATAGGTTCCTAAGAAGCCATAAAAGGCTTCTTTATTCCCTCTTAAAACCCATGAAAGGCCCTCTTCTTTTAAAAGGCTTCATAGGAGTTGCCTATCTATTCAAGAATACATTAACAAAAATAGCTGGTGAAGATAAAACAGAGGAATAAAAAAAAGGAATAATTCAAATGAGTTAATTAAGCCTAGATTTAATTAAACAAATCAATATAAGATCTAATCTGGAACCTTTCCTAAAAGTCACTAGACATGTTTTTGCAGTTCAACTTCCCTAGATACATGGACAACTGTCAACTCCCCAATGAAGGCTCATTAACGATCAAATAAGAATACATCATTGTAATACAAGGATTTGGACTTCAACTGCCCAATTGACAAGATGGAAATTTTCGATGTGCATTGTAAGATGACCGTGTCTTGTAGATTGGAAATAAGCTTGACAACTATTTTAGTATCAACTATGTAATAAAAAAAGCAATGGATTGACAATAAGCTCGAAAACTATTTTAGTATTAGCTAAGTAGTAAAGAAAGCAATGAATTGACAATAAGCTTGACAACAATCAGCTATGTAGTAAAGAAAGTGATGAAATCATATTTGTTGCAAGTCCTTATTTGGCCTACAAACAATATACAATGCTTTTTTTTTTTGGAAAACAATATATAAAAGCCTTTTAGAAGTATCTTGTTTCTTAAATGACAAGGACAATTGCCATTTATAACTTCAAATATTACGTTTTCAACTCAATAGAAACTTATTTGTATTATTTGACACACAAAATCAACCATGACTGCATTGGAGGTGGTGAAGTTCTGTTTGATTGAACGGCAAACAGAACGTGAACAAGCCCTCTTTCAAGAGATCAATGAACTCTTTGGAATTGGGGGTAGCTAAGATAATTTTGTGGGTTTGCTAAGGTTTCCAGAACAAACATAAGAAAAAGTGGTCAGGTGGCCATGCCCTAGAAGGCATTGATTTGGGGGCAATGGGTGGCAAAAGTTGCTTCCTATGGTGTTAGCTTTAAGGGAATAGTGAGGTGATGTTGGGAAAAGGTAATGGTTGAAAGGGGAGGGCTCTAGCACAAGGCAAAGCAAGGATCCTCTTGTAACTTTTGTGAGATCCTTGTTGGCCAAGATATGGCTTGTTTCACCAAGCCATAAAAGAGGGTGGCTGTAGAGTGTCTTAGACACACTGAATGTTCAGCACACTAGCCCAATAAGAAGTGCAAGTGGCGTGAGACAAGCCATGAGTGGCATGAAAGGAGGTGCAAGCAACTCAAGAGGGTACACAAATTGAGCAAGAGGAGCAATGCGTCAAAGAAGACAAAACTGGCACATGTGGGGGGCAACTATTTAATTCGCTAGTCTATCAACCTACACAGATTCTAAAACCATAAATTTTACCAAAGCTGATATTTCCATTATTATTGGTAATACTGTTCATTTTACCGAGTTGTCCCAGTCATTTGTGGCCCTCTACATCATAATGGAGTGCTCATGATTTGGATCATGGCTTAGAATGCGACACAAAAAATAGCCATCTACAACTTAGTTAAAATGCTTACAGCTTAGATGGTGGCTTGGAAGGTAGCTCTATAAAATGCATTTCCATCATCCTTTATGCTTTATTCTACTATGAGTGAGGGGGGGGGGGAGTTATGGTTGGTATTGGCTACAATAGACAAGATGAGTTGGGGAAGGGAGCATTATAAAAAGGAGAAATGTAATTTAGTATGAGGTTAAAGGAAAGGTTAATTGGCTATGTAATTGAAGTTTAGTAGGAACTGACTATAACCATGGACGAGGGTGCATCAAGATAAGTTAAAATTGTGCTTGTTTGAGAGCTTTGCATTTGTGCCCACAAGCTATTCAATGAAATGTCCCAACTAAATTTGTAGAAATTTTGGCTAAGCTTGGATGCAACTGGGAGGTGGAGAAAGAAATGGGCTTACAACAAGCCAATACATGTAGCTGTAGTGCGATAATAGGTGCAGGGTTCATGATGAGCTTGGAGGTAGCTTTAGGCAATAATGCTTATCCCAACTAGTCATTCATTTAAAGTTCATCATCACAATCGTGACTACTTTTCTTAACAATTAACCCAGGATGCACAAGAATATGAAAGAGATCTCATTCTTTCCGACCAACCTCTCTTTCATGAGAAACATCAAAATTTAACTTGAATTTTATGGGCATTAAAAGGGCAGATGCTAAGGTACAAAACGCTCTACTAGACTGGTTATCACATTGCATTAGCTTACAACAAACTTATGTATGAGGTAAAGACACCTGAAGTATAGAGTTGTTGACCATGATTTAGGTTTTATCCTTCTAGACTTAGGTGTCTAGATGATCAAGAAATGGTTTGTAAAAGGGCTCATGAACTATCACGAGACAAGTCAAAGGTCTAGATGAATGGTCATAGGATTTTAGGCCATCCTCTACAACAACATTGGCAATCTAGGCACGGGTGTAATTGCCACAATCGCCATTGTATAGCCGGGATCCAACAAACTTGGTCAAGATTAGCTCCACTACGGTGGATTTTTCTCCTAGTTTGTTCAAAGGTGAACCTCACCAAGAAGACCATTTAGATGTGAACTTGGATTGATGGTCAACATGGAAGACTTTTTTAAATATTTGGATTCGAATAATTGATCGTTGCCTATTTTCCTAGTGAGCAAGTCAGCCAAAAGTACCTTAAAAAAATTCCTAAGAATTGTCTCCCTATATAAAGTGAATCCTTGAACAAGGTAAGTTATGCAACTCAAACAATGGCAAAAAGGTAGCAATTACCCAATCCAAAGGAAGAGCTTCCTATGGCCAAGGTGAATGAGAGATTGGCTTGAGTAAAGAAGAAACATCAATTAGACATTACGCATAAGTGCACTAAGATGATAATACCAAGTGGTGAGTGAAGGTCAGGGAAGGCTTGAATTGGAGAGAACTATTAAAACTTCTTCAAGTAGGCAAGGTTTCTCAACCACTCGCTTTTGTCACCAATTAGGGTAGTCGAGATGTGCACAACTGAGTAAAAGACAAGGCAAACAGCAAGCTCAGGCTGACAGAACAGGTAGGAGTGCAACAATAGCTATTAGAGGGTTATCAAACATGAAGCAGAGAATAATTTTGAAACCATCTACAAAATGACTCAATCGATAAGCAATAACCAAGTTGGCAATGGCTATGCAACACAATCCAGTGATTGTGATATGCACATTTGTAGATTATGGTGGGCCTACTAGTGTTAGTATAGATGCTACAAGCAAACTGGTCCAATAATTGATGAGCCCATGGCTAAATCAAACTTGCCAACCAATGTCCTGATTACTCAGTGACAATATTTCAAAAAATGTGCTTCAAATGCTCATTAGGACCATGATCCTCATTACCCAACACCCAAACACACACACACTGAACAAGTATATGTTGAAACTATCGATGGTTTCATAGGATCTCTTCAAGGTGCTATGCGCTATGACTTGTCGAGGGCCAAAAGTATGTGAATGTGGTGTTGCTTGAGACGGGGGAACATCTTCAACGAAAGGGATGCATAGCGATTGTCAAGATGGCAATGGCATTTCTATATGGTTGTCTGTCGATGAATTTGGCAGCATGATCCTTTTGTAGGATTCTTGTTAACATGATGCAAATCATTAGTACTTAAGAGGCAATTTATAATGGCAAATGCCCCTTCTCCGATAAACCTATCTAACTACATTGCATAGTTTATGAAGAGGACTACCACACATCAAGAGGCTGTCTAGGATGACTTAAATGGTGTCCTTACAAGTGGATCGACAATGATCATTGACAACAACTTCCACTGTCTTCTTTAGCAAAAGGAGAAGTGGGGTGACAAGCTATTATGGTTAGGATCAATGGAACAGAAGTTCTTAAACATCAAATGTGCAGGTAGATCTATATAACTTTTGCTTTGTTGGCTTTTCAAATAATGCAACAAGTAGTTAGGTTTTAGAAGAGGGTTGATAGAATCTTCACAAACTCTAGTGGCCATTTGGTTTGATAGATTCCCTCTTACTGATGGGCAGCACTCGATGTCAAATTTTGCTTGGGAGGTGAACTCAATTAGGAAGAGAATTGAAACTTGGAGAGCAAGAGCCTTTTGTTTCATTGGACAAGTCATACTCAATATATGCCATGTTGCACCCCTAATCCCCAATACTACTCCTAAAAGCAACGTAAAAGCTTATTAAGGGTTTTTATGGGCCAAAGAATTAGAAGGCGTGTTATTCTCTCTTTTTCTTAGGAGGCAAATCCACCATGCCAAGTTTGACAAGGTCTACGCAACATGATCAATAAATCCATAGAGAAATTTTGGTGATCAAATTCTTCACCAAGTTCCTATGCTGTGTGGACTTTCCATCAATCTTTTGGATTAATTAACCTATATCATCTATCTCATTTCCATGATCAATTGTATTTAATATGAGAGTTATTACATATGATTTTTGAAATATGTATTAATTAACTCATGGATGATCAACTCCCATGCATAAAAGAGGAAAAAGTTTTTAAAGAAAAACCATACAATATTAATATGAATTGTATTTAATGTGGAAGTTATTATATATGAATTTCTAATATTTTATTATTAAACAATCGAGGATCAATTCATATATTGAAGAAGAAAGAATTTTTTTTTTCAAAGAAAAATCTATATAATAATTAATCATGAATTCTAGTTTTTTTAATCCATTAATGTAAGTGATCCATTTTATCTTGTATTTAATGTGAGAGTTATTGCATATGGCCTTTAAGATCTTCATTAATTAAAACAAAAGAAACAAATTCATTCATGTATGACAAGGGAAGAGGCTTTTGAATGAAATCTATACAAAATTAATATAGGTTGTGTTTAATGTAATAGTTATTCTATACTTGTTAAGTTCTTTTTTTATTAAACTATGGAGATCAATTCATGCATTCACGGAAAAGGAAGAGAATTTTTTAGTTAAATCTGAACAACATTAAGACAAGTTATATTTAATGTGAGAGTAAACGTGCATTACTTTTAAAATCTTTATTCATCCAAACATATGGAGCAACACATTTATGAATGAATGAAAGAGAAAGAGGCATTTACTTCACTATTTAATGTACAAATTTCTTAAAAGGGAAAGTTATTTATAGATTTTCAAAATCATAATCAAATTCAAATGATCTTCGTCATTCATATTTTCACAATTTCTAAAAAGGTGTTACTCAACTTTTTGTTGAACAAATACCATTCTTTCTCTCCATCTTGTTAATCTCTCAATGCATTACCTCTCTCTTCTTCTACTCAAAAATATAATCTTCATTATGCTCATTTTTGTTTATGTTTAATACAGCTTATGCTATTTACTTTTATTATTAATATAATATTTTAAATTATTATTATTAAATATTTAACAAGCATGCAACATTCATGCACTTTTATTAGTAAACATCAACAAAGCACTATTGAGCAACATTTTCAGTAGCTTTGCTTTCAAAATAACAGCTAAATCACGACTTTCGCTTATGGAATTAACATGCAAAAGAAATCACGTTGCATTGCCAACACTTTCTCTATGATCCTAAAATTATGAGGAACACAATTAATAGGCACTTTGGACTTCTCTACAAAGACAAACTTAAATATTTAATAATCAGAATTATCAAGAGAGCTTTTGTATATTATCACATGTAGCTCAATTAGTTTCATTTAGAACTTTAAAGTTTGCAAAAGACATACCTTAGTAAAAGGTTAACATGACTATTTGATAATCAGAATTATCAAGAGAGCATTTGTATATTATCCAATGTGGCTCAGTTAGTTTCGTTTAGAACTTTAAAGTTCGCAAAAAACATACCTTAGTAAAAGTTAACATGACTATTTGATAAGATAAAGAGTTGACCCTTCTTGCTTAATATTATTCAATATGTTAGCATATTCAACATACATAAATGAAGAAGTGAATTCAAAATTTTATGCTCAACTAGATCATATCTGCTTTAGTCACAACTGATGATAACAGCAAGACATTTTACACTACTTAAATTGGGCATCAAACTCAAGGAGGACATATCAACTTTTAGGAAAAGGTCTAGAGTTAATATCAAATAACAGGTGATGGAGGCATTTGAATACAAAAATTTAAGTATCAACAGCACCAAAAACATATGCATACTTAAGTAAATAAGTGCAAAAGGCAAAAAAATATATTTATGTAGCAGAAAAAGTAGTCTATAATTTTCATTAAAAGTCAATACACTAAACAAACAACACATTTTACAATTGAACCACATAAAAGTACATAAAAAAGAGAATAACATGTCAAACAAATTAATATAAATAGTAAGAAGCAAACCTCTTTGATCTTGAGCGAGAACGTGACCTAGATCTATGATCAGATCTACCCTTTGAGCGAGAACGAGATCTATGCCTACGACGACCTTCTTTGTCTCTATCAAAGTCCCTATCCCTATCAAGGTCCCTGCGTCTAGAGGAAAAAATTGGTTTCAAGATAGAAAATGATAGTCAATTTTAAAATGCTAGTACACTTGCTTAAATGCAATAAAAAGTATCATTCTTGTCAAAACAAATGATGAACATTACAAATAAACTCATTTATAAAGCTATGAATGCATTAAAGTTATGTGACAAGCCGATGGTCTTTTTGATGAAAAATCTAAGCCAAAGGTCTACAATATCTATCCAAGAATTATATAATATATGAACAATTGGTAACATCTCCAAAAAGTATGCCAAAAGTTGCAACAATTCAATAGACTATTTTTTTTTTTACATTCTCATATCTTTCACTTCATTGATACTCACATCTTGCAACCCTCTACATAGCAACACATGCAAGGAACAAAAGGAGAAAACGAACAATGAAATATTATCATGCTCATCAGAGCATGCCATAATGGACAAGCCAAATATGACAAATATAAGAAGAACAACAAATTCAAGAAATACCATATCATGCCCATGAAACTCACTTCTTATAATAGCTAATTAATTTTTAAGTTCAAAGTCAACTAGACCATCTGCAGGGGAAAAAATAATAACAAAGACAAATATGAAATAAAAAATAGGAAGTTTTAACAAGGAAAAAGAAGAGCACAAATGAACTAATTGAAGAGTTGGGAGGAATAAAACAATATTGTTTACATAAAAACATGCTCCTTATAAAATAATTGACCTCATCTCAAAAATCCAAAGCCAGTTTCGTTTGGAAAAAACTTTCACATTGAAATTAAATGACATTACATTTTTTTGGGGTAAGAACAAGACAAATATTAACATAAAAATAACATCCAATCAAAAATTCAAAAACTTAGAACTTGAAGGAACAATATATAACTAAGCATCAACCATACCTTTCATAATCTCTATCTCGAGCATGATGCCGATCACGATCGTCCAATTTTTCCCGACCATGCTCCCTTCTTTCACTTCTCTCCCTATCTCTATCCCTCTGGTGATGATCACGATCCCTGTCCCTTTCCCTATCCCTATCTCGATCACGATCCCTATCTCGATCCCGATCCTTGTCTCGATCCCTATGTCGCTCCCTATCCTTGTCCCTCTCCCTTTCTCTATTCTTGGAAGAGCCTCTCTCACGTAGTTCTAAATCATGCTGCAATCACACAACCAAATGTCAATAGACTACACAAATAAGAAAATATGAAAATAACATCATTAAATAAAGCATAGACTAAGTTAGATCCAATTAACAGCTAGCATGAAATGTCGCAATGCCAAATATTACACCTAATAAAAAGTATAGATCCAGAAGAACATAAAAAAAAGTTCAAGGAGCTCCTTCAAAAGAAAAAATATTATCTGAAAAGAACTAAAAATGTATATGAACAATAACCTGCTTTTCTAATACAAGAAAAATTATAGTATTCCACTTTTTTATAGAATTATAAACTATGCATAAAATAACAAGTAGTTATGATTTTCCAGTTCTGGAATTTTTATCCCATACTCTTAGAATATAACAATATTACTATTGATGGAATTAAAACAAAAGCCTAAGCTAGTTCTGAATAAAAAGAATCCTGCAGATAACGTCAAAATAAAACAAATCAACAAAAAACATCACCATACATATCATGTATCAATTCAAAAAGAGAACAGTAATCAGCGTTACTCCCACTGTTTTAGTAAGATAATCTTTTCCCAATATTTTTCCCATAAAAGACATTTTCTTTAGTATGCTGATAAGGGTATAATTGTTCAAATGCTAACAGAGTAACAAATATCTTACACTTTTATTACCCATAACCCTTAATTTATTTGCAAATCCTCTGAACAATTTACTTTCCCAGACTATCTAAACCCTAACATCTTTTTCACCTTTTATGAGACGCCTGACATTATAGACTCTAGACACCACAAATTACTGGAAAATAATGAACTTAATAGACATTTGTGGCTTTTTAGAAACATTGTTATAGTATCTCTCAATTATTTCTAGCCTTCTACCAACCTAAGTTGCACAAAACATCACCAGGCTTCCCCATGAGAAGGTTCAAATTTCACAAACCAGTCAGCACGTTTAAAGCCAATCTTCCTATTTAACCATTAACCATACAGCCTAAGCCCAATTCATTTCACTATCTACATCTCCAATCCATCTATATATCGAACCAAGCATAGTCCAAAGTGAGATCACCTAAAAGAAAAACGTCGAGCTTTCAAGACAGGAAGTGAGAAACTGATGGTAAAACCCTTCGTCATTTAGAAAATTAGGAAACAAGAAACGACGAATTAAACGCAGGGCTGCGTAAGTAGACCTGGGATTTGAGATCAGCACGATCGCCGAATCCGCCGCCCCGCAGCGGCGGAGAGGATACGCCATAGTCCTGATAGCCGCCACCGTTGCCCTCGTATCGTTCCTCAAATTCCGCCATAACTATTCTCTCCTTTTTGCTGCCTTGCTCGTCGATCGCTTAAAATAATCAAGACTAGGGCACGTTTCGTTGTTTTAATTCAAGGTCGGCTTAGCAAAAGAATGATCTATGCCATATTTATAATTGAATTTAATGCATTGGATAAACACAAGCTCTAGTTAAAAAAAAAAAATTAATAATATTATTTGTGATATTTCTTTAAAAATTGTTTTGAAAAATATATTTTCGGCCATAATAATTGTGCCAAAAACCTTTTTAGACAATTCTTTATACCTTCCATGATCAAATTACATATTAGTATAACATTTATCTTTATGAAAATAAGACTCTAAAATTTACATTAAGATTTTTTGAAAAAATAATAACTTAAAAATATCATTATTTGTTATACATTAATTATCAAGACAAATTATTAATTATTATGACTAACTTATTTATAGTAATTAACTCATCAAGATAGTTTCTATTTAGTTGTTATATTAGAGTGTAAAAATAAAATAAATAAATAAAGATAAAAACTCTATTTCAAATTAGCATTTTAACTCTTATCTTGTTCTACTATAACTCCTTACATTAAGTCTTGATAATTAGTTTATGTAAGAATTATTATTCACGCATTCTTTGATCATATAAATCATCTCTGAACTTTATTTGCATATAATAAAAGAAAAGTAAATTAAATATGTATGTTAGTTTTTTATTTGTAGTTATGATATTTTATGTGATTATTAAGCCTAATTCATTTTAAAGTATCATCCTTTCTAGGTCAAATAATATCATATCTATTAATGAATGATCTCATATTAGTATTTATTTAGTTTATTCAAATAACACCAAGTATAATCTAAAATTTTATACTTTATAATCCAGTACATTAGGCCTAATGCCATTAAGTGGATATCTATATGTGTGTATGTATATATATAATATATGCATATATATAATATTCACACACACCCAAAAGTAATGGTACATAAAAGTAAGTAGATATATGATCCAAAGATCAATACCTTATGATTCTTATGCTGAGCCTAGTATTATTGAATATTTCTAAGAACCCATTTTAAATTTTTAAATCTAACATATCCTAATTCTGCCATCATACCGATCCAAATAGCATTTTCAAAAATCAATATATATTCAATTATATTTTAATTATTTTCTACGTTTTAATATAATAAAAAACTTGTAATAAATAAAGTTATGAAATAATAAAACATGTAAACAAATAAAGTCATATGATAAGTACTAAGTAAAGCCATATAACAAAAAAATCATGTAAATAGAACTATAATACTTTCAATATATAGAATGCAATTTAATAAAAGCCTATAAAAATATACAATATATATTATTCTGTTATATTATAGATTATCATATTTATTTGTTTGAATAAAAGAATAGAATATTTCTTTTCATCATTGGCCTTCATTGATTCCTTATGATAGAATGCGTATACTTTATTAATTTCTTTAATATTAAATACTCATTACTTTTTCATTTAGCCACACTTGATCTCTTCATAATTATCACATTAAATCATTAATAATTACTTCTATAAGCTTTCTTAAATAGTTTGTAATATTAAAACTTATCTTTCCTCACTTTTAGTCAATTTTTAATATTTTTATATTTTACTATTATATTATTATATTATTATATTTTACTATTTTTATTTTTATTTGATTTATTATATTTTATATATTTTTAAAATTTATTTTACTTATTTATATTTATTTTCTCCCTTATTTTAATCATTTATTTATTTAATAAAATATATGTTTTCTCTCTCTTCCACCTCAACTTTTCTCTTTCCTTCACTTAAGCTAGTTAGTAGACTAGGTGTTAATCCTTAACTTAGTCCTTGAATCTTCTCTCACCTCCGCTTATTGAGTGCAAATCCAGCAACCCGAACCAAAGGTAGAGCTATATCAATTTTTCGTGGTCTAATAGAGACCTAAGATCAAACCTACACCTATATCTAATTTGACACAATTTTGCTTCATGCATCAAGAGTTGAACATGATTATTTATTTATCGCCCTCTCGCTCTCTCTCTCTCCTCCCATTTGTTCCTCTAACACCCTATCACCTTTCCTTACCTGCACATGGTTGTATCTCATATCAATTGAATCTAATTCCTTAATGTGTCACTGAGTCTCCTCATATCACAATAATATGATGATAATATGGGAGAATAAGTGAGCTTACCTAATTAGAAGTTCATTGGAGACATCAAATCCATAAGTTGAAACACTTCCCTCTCAATAATGAGCTTGGTGACAAAAATTTCCCAAGCTATAAAGTAATGTCTTGCTTAGTAACCACCTCAACTCACTTCCATCTCACAATTTGCAATGATGTTACCCAATTTCCTATTAACTTCGCACACTCAAGCTTCTCATTTCTATAAGAGCAAAAAGTAGTCATTTTTTACATTAGTTGAAAAATTAGTGAAAATAATCACTAGATTAGGCATGTGTAAAATAAAATATTTATGTTAGTTAATTATTTGTATCACATTTATTTTAGCCAAATAACAAGTGTCAAAATGCACTCTATTATTGTGCCAAATGATCATAAGAAGTTGGCATAAACCTTAATTATGATATTGAAAATTGTCCTTTCGACATTTCAATAATTGCATAATTCATCATACACCAAATAACTTATAATTGCATAAAAATTTTCAAAATTATAGATGTACAATAACTTAGTTGACTTTTCCTTATTTATAGATCTACCATCAACAAATTAGTTTTGACCTAAGACAAAATTTTTGAAATTATAAATCTACAATTAGTGATATTCTAAAAATTATAATTATATTAAAACATTTAAAATTTATAATTCATTCTTTTGATATCTAAAAACTATAAACTTAATGTTATTAAACTTGTTTCATAGAGCTCTTTTTATTATTATACTAAAATAATATTTTTTTAATCAAGTTTAAGATCAAGATCATGCCATACTTCTTAATATTTTATTATTATTTTACTTTTTTAAGTATAAATATTATATGTTAAAAATTTGACTTAATCAAGTTCAATTTTACCTTATCACAATCTCATTGGTTTGCTCACAAGGAACCTTTTATTTTGCTTGGAGTAAAAATAATTGCTATTACAATCATCTATTTATTATAGTCTTATAATATTTTTATCCTTCTTGTAAAAATTCTTCTTAACATAGTTAAAATCCAATTAGTCCTCAAGCATGACTGATGTTAATTTTTTTAGGTTAATCATAACCATCGATGTATTCTTTAAAGGTGGATAGTTTCTTCATTTAACTAAGAACTTGTGTTGCTCATCATTATTTAAAGAAAATACATCAATTAAAATGTAATTATTTTAATAAAACTTTATATCCTTTGATTCACCTACATGAGAGTTAAATATTAATATAATGACTTAACCTTTTATTTTTATTTCAATTTTTTAATTGATTTGATTAATGGAATTTAAATTTTGATCTTTGATGATGGAATAAAATAATAAATTTAGGCTTTGTCTCATAAAATATGTCTTGTTTATCATGTATGTTAGATTTAAAAAATGATGATTTTTTGAACAAAATGGATTGATAAATTTTTTATAAAATGTTGATAAGCTTTAAAGAAACATTTCAAGCCATTCGTGTTAGTAATCAGTGCTCATTAGCATTACCATTTGTTACATTCTTTAGTCATCTAATTTCAAATTCTCCTTTCTTCTTAAATAAGCTAAGTTCTTAATTTTTTTGTCTTTATTTATTCAATTAAAATACTTATGTCTTATTAAGTATTTTATCAATCGTAGAATTTTTGTTTATATTAATTTCAATTTTATATTATCAATTTTTTTCTTTTGTTGCCAATTTTATTTTGTTATAATATAGATGTATTCTATCTCTTTTGTTTCATTGTTATAAAGGTTTAACCTTACATATATTTTGGTGAAAGACTTATGTTAATTATTTTATTTTTGTCTGATTTTTATCAAGGCCGAACAATGACTTGATTTTAAGTCCAATGACCTAAAAATTATTAATATATTATTTAATTTTTATTTATTTTATATTTCATAATTTTAATAAAAATATAATTATAAAATTAACATGATTTAAAATAAAATTAAAATTTATGCAAAATTATTTTGAAATACTTGTTAGAGCCTTTATTAAAATAATTACTTCAAAAATATTTTTTAAACTATTTTTTACAAAATCAAAATTTTATTTCTAATATTTTATCCCCTTTTAATAAACCACACTTTTAGATCAGCACTTCATAAAAGCTTTGGTAATTGCTTCCCTTTACACAAAAGGTGACATAATGGCGAGATTTCTACAATATCTTGCTATTCTCAAAGGTGCTAATTATTGAGAAGTTTGACTGAACTTTGAGCATGTCGAAGATGCTTAGGACATGAAGAAGCTATGGTATAGCTGTCCTCTACACATCCAAGGAGCTAAATAAGTTGCATCTTATAGACTTTGATAAAAGATTGGAATACACAACATTCAAACTACTTTAAGGAGCCGACTACACACTAACACATCTAATGTAAGTATGAATTTAGCCATGGACATAAGAAAGATCTTGAAGTAAGAGAATCCAAATCTAGGGAAGTGATACAGCCAAAAGGGAAATGTCAATGTGGTACAAGTTGGTGTTATTTGAACAACATTAGTGGATGCTACCATGGATGAGGTAAAAGCTTATGGTTTTATGAGATGTTATCTAAGAAATTTATGATTTAGTTTTATTACTAAATACTCTAATAAACTTGTGAATATGGTTATTAAAGAACCTTTTTAGAAGTGATTCATTGTAATGGCTCTTTATTTAGTACTTTTATAGAAGATGGAAGGAAAAAAGTATAAAATGAATTAAAGATGTAAATGCAACTTGAGATGAGGACAAATATCCTAATTTTGAAGCTGCAAATAGAGAAAAACCACAAAGAAATTAAGAAACTATTGGGTGGAGCATATCACTTGCCAAGTTTTGGTGCGAAGCAAAATCTAGTTTTATTTTCATCCATAATAGCTCACAAAGCTATAGGAAAAAGAAAAACCAATGCGTTAAGCTCTTTAAGAAGAGCAAGTAAGTAAATTAAAATAGCTATAATATAAGTATAATATTTTTTTATTATTAAGTGTTTTATCTTATAGCACGACATCATTCTCTTTATGTACATATTCTATATCATTATTCATATGCTTTGTGATGAGAAATAAATATAATAAAGTAAGATAATTGAATAATGTAGTAATACTAGCAATGTAGAATTTGAAAAAATGAGACGATAAAAAAGAGAGAAAATAAAAGATAAATGATATGATATGAAAGTTGTGATATGAGATTGTGATTTAGGTTATATGAGTCTTAACATGATGATTATATTAGTAATAGTATTAATGTGTCATGAACATATTGTGATGAAAATATTTTAATATGAGAATAATCATATTTACCTAATAATATTATCTCCAATTGTCATACTATATTGTTACTATGAGTAGAGATGATATGATGATGTGATATATGGTACCGTTGACATCCAACCTTAGAGATATAATAAGCTACTTGTAATGTGAGTTGACAATCTAGATATATGATGAATTACTTATTATGTGATTTAGGAGCCTAGATATGTGATGAGTTACTTGTTGTCTGATCTGACAGCTTAAATATGTGATGAGCTACTTGTTGTCTGATTTGACAACCTAAATATGTGATGAATTGTACGTTCTATGATTCAATAATCTATAAATGAGATTCACTATAAATAATATAGGATCTATTATGATATAGACATAATATGAGATAAGATTTGCTTGAAGTGAACATACTATGATATGCTTGTAAGCTAGGGTCTATGTGATATGATCTGAAGTCAGATGATATGATATGTAATTCACATATTATGTGCTTAATGCAGACACAATAAAGATGTGATAAGATCTAATGACATTAGAATAATGGTCATCCAAGAAATATCTAGGCCTTTATGACGAGTATATGTGACACCCAGGATTGAAGATAGAGGCAAGTGAGTGTTAGGTGATGTCCAAAGAAGCGAATCACTGAAGTAAAAATGGCTCTTAATAGGCTTCTAAGTGGAGAGATATAGCGATAAATTATCTTACGTTAGCTATTGTGTAAGTAATTATGATATTTATATGAGATGAGATAGTCTTTAATATGTTGAGATACTTTTTAAGGGTATAACCTACTTTGGTTGATATAGGATAACTCAAAGAGATAATATCTCAATATAATAAGACCAAGATATCACATTTAATATTAAAACCAAATCTCATTAGTTTGATGTGGTTACTAAGCAGAAGTTGGTAAGCTTGTGACACGAAGTATTGAAAAAGACTTAGAGTGAGCATTTAATGATGTTTTATAAAGGAATCATTAAAGCAAAGAATGTCTCTTGATAGGATTTTAAGTTAAAGAGTAAAATAATAAATTAACTCACATTTGTTATTAAATGAGTGATTCTAATATTTATATAAGATGTAATGGTCTTAAGATGTTAAAGCATATTTTGAGATCAAAACTTACTTAAATCAATATAAGTTGACCTAATGGGATAATATTTCTACATAGTAAGATCAGATCATAGTATGAGTGCTATGAGATAGATGAAAAAGATTAGTATTCAAAAATTGAGAAAATATGACAATTAAAAATAAGAATAAAAATATATAGAGAGATTAAATTTCAAATAACTAAAGATAAATATAGTAATTAAAGAGATGTATAGGAATAAACATATTAAGAGATGTATTTTACAACAAATATTAGATTTTTATCACCTTTTCTCTTTCCCTTGATTTGTTTTATTTAGATATTTTTAGATTTTAGCATTGTACCATATTTTAAGACCTAGAATTATATTGTATCATAAGAAAGAGGTTAAATCCATGCATCAAACAAGGTAAGCAACAAATTATACATTTATTGTTTACGAGAGATTGTAGTAGTATAATTTGGGTCAATTGCACTGGATGATCTATTTGTGCTTTAGTAAAAGAAATTTCTACTAAGTTCAAGAGGTTGAACAAATATGATTTACATGATTTTAGGGTACAATGGGTCAAATTTTAATAGGATCATATAAAGGAAATATATCTAGAGATGAGCAAAAAAGCTTATGATTAATTGTATTATGTGATGTGCATATCATATCAATATGATCTAGAGTGAGTTCAATAGTCTTGTGAAAGAGAAAATGAGAATCATACAACACAACATGGTGGATTATATTATATAAAAATTCAGAACTAAAAAAATATCAAATTACTAATCAATCAAGAAGCTAACCTAAGGTCATAAGGCAATGATCCTAGAGATTATAATGGTATGATTAGGTTTAAAAATATAAAAAGAGCTAGATTAAGGATTAGATGGTACATTTAGGGGATCATACACACAATATAACTTTGGGTGCTTATTTACTTATCAAATAGTATAATAATATGGAGGAAACAATAAAAGTATGATCTAAAATAAAAACTTAAGCACTTAGAAAAGAATTTATAAAAATAAAATAACTAAAGATGTATGATATATACATGATGTATTGATAATTTAACATAAATTTTATTATAGAAAACTTTGAAGAAGAGGAGATTAAACAAGGAAACTTCTTTACAGAATGAAGTACATAAATCTATAACATATGATAGTGCATAATATTATTTTTTATATATTTTCTGTTTTTCAAATTATATTTTATTATGTTTGTAAATGTTTATGTTTTTTCTTATGGTTTAACTTGATCTTGATAATATTCTATATTACTTATCACATGATTTTACTAGTTATATAATTTTATTGGAATAGTTTTCTTTTTTTACATGACATTGTAAGAAATAATTAATATGAAATAAAATATATAAAAATGATATCTAAACTAATATATTTACTTCACATATGAACATGGTTAAAGAAATAATTTGATTATCTAAAAATCAAGCATTATTACTTGATAATAAAAGAAAATGAAAGATAATTCTTGATATATTAGGGCCATAATATCTTACATGTATGAACCACACTTCAGTGTAGTCAGGGCTATGATATCCTCTATGCAAAGCCATCAATATTTCATTATGGCTAGGATAATGATTCTCTTTATGTGAAAGTTATTAATGCTTTAGTATGACTAATATTATTATATTTTTTATACAAAAATCATTGATACTTTAATATGACTAGGGTTATGATATCTTTATGTGAATATGTCTAATACTATAATACCTTATATGTAAAAGTCTCAAACACTTTAGTATGACTAAGATTATAATATCTTTTATATAAAAATTATTAATACTTCAATATGGCTATGGTTATAATACTCTCTATGCTGAAGTCGCAAATACTTTGATATGGTTATGGCTATGATACCTTTTATGATAGAGTCACTAGTATTTTAATGTGGATTAGACTATTATATCCTTTTACTTGATTTAATTATATGGTTATTAATTATTTTAATAGAAATTAGGAATGATAATTACATAAAATATATAAAAGTAAAATAAAAAAATTGACGATTCTTATTATATCCAACTTTCTTATGATATTCATATGACTTTAGTATGGTTTCTAACTTACTTATATGACTTACGATATTATTTATTCATATGATTTATCATTATGCTTATATTGATATATTTTTATACGTAATTACTTATTGAACTTATTTGTTAATATTTATAAATCTAATCAGTGCTTATATCATAGGTCAGACATCTTCACATCAAGATAAGAGGATTTTGTTATTACAAGTGAGGACCACAATCCTAAGTTTTAAGAGTGGTCATTTATTAGTATGAGTTGAGAGTTGGTAATATGATGAAACATTAGTTTAAATTATATATATATTTTTATGTATATTCTTATATTTGAATTTTTTAATATGTTGATATTTTATTTTTATTCTATGATTTTATTTGGTTAGTATTATAAATTTAGTTTCATTATTTAAGTCTCTATCTAAGATTTTGTGTTATGGTCATAATTTTAATTGCACTTAGTCTCTGATTTGTAATATTATTAAATGTGTGGTGAGGTGAGGCCCTCATAATTAGGGTATTTTTTGCTAAGTAAAAGATAACTTCTTATTCTATTGATAACATTCTGATATTCTAGGTATAATATATCTTCCTATTCTCATAATAGGATTGTGATCTTTCAAGTACAAGGTTTTATTGGTTGAAGTGTGCTTGTCCTAACATAAAGCTCTTCAAGGTTTCATATTTATAATCAATACAACATAACATATTACAATTCCTTCAAAGCATATTTATGGAAATACAAAAACTAAACTTGGTCTAAAAGTGAAATCACAAAAATGCCAATAACTAATATAAGATATAAAATATAAAATTTGCAAAAATGATAAAAAAGAAGTATGGGCATCATATTGACCCATCATGACCCCATAAAATTAAATAAAGAGCTAAATAATTAAAAAAAATCTTATGTGTGCATAAAACCAAGCTTTTGGTGCAACTTATATTAGTCTAACTTAGCAAGAGAAACTTTGCTTTATAGAGTTGTGCTCAAAGTATATCATCATTATGATCAACATAAAAAAGTATTAATGAAGCTCTTAATAAGCATCGTATAGCCTATTACCATAAACCAAGTTGTCTCAATCTCGATTATACGGTGCCCTAACCTCAACTAAACCTCCTCGCATGCAACCCATACATAACAACCCACACAAACATCTATGTTGTGCACTCCCAGTCATCTTTTGCACAAGAAGGAAACCATAATGCATTAGAACTAATGCTTACTTAGACAAGTCAGCATGTTGAACTGGCACATGCACTACACGTGCAACCCATGTCGACTTACCCAACCTAACATTGACTCAGCACAAGCCTAACACTAAGTCACCAATAGTTGAATTTGTTGTCTTAATTGAATCATCTTACCAATAGTTGAACCAGGGTAAGAATCAAACTTATTTCAAAGTTTTTTTTGCATGGGAAGGCAAAGGGTCACGTGAAGGCACCACTCACACTCAAGGTTGTGTAGATCAAGTGTGCTACATGTGTGACATGGTTGAGAAGACAACAATGAATTGTTAAATGGGTGGAAAACCATGAATTGATTCTTTGATGTCAAATGAAGATGGAGAAAGAAAGTAGAATTAAAATATTGTAATGTGATAGTGAAGCTAGATAAGGGAGATAATTTTCTTTTATAATGACAAGATTTCTTACCTTACTATTGGTAGGTTTGTGTTTTCCTAAATGTAACTTGATTTCCTATTTTATTTGTAACATATGCTCTCTTTGACATAAAGCTCTTTAGTACTCCATATTCATAATCAACATAGCATAACTTATTTCAATTTCATTAAAACATGTTTATAGAAATACAAAAACTAAATCTAGACCAAAAGTAAAAAAACAAAAATACTCCATAATTGATAAAAAATAAAAATATAGAAATATATAAAAAATAAAAAAAGAAATGTATGCTTTATATATAACCTATTACAATCACATAAATGCTTAAAAAACTAAATAACCAAAAAATCATATAAAAGCATGCAACAAAGCTTTTGATGTAACTCGTCTTACATGAATAAGACATGGTCGAAGTCACATAAAACGATAATATATTTCACGATCTAATAATATTTTATGATATATCGTTAATTATATGTCATAAATGTTCAAATTTATGATACAATTAATTTTATATTGTTTGATTATATATATCTTAATCAACTGTTAATTATTGAATGATTAATCATGATACTAGCTATAATTGGTGCACTAGCGTCTTTTTTTTTTCTTTTCCCAATTTCATGGTACAAGAATATCAAAGTTAAGATAATAGTCATATGATTTATATTTTAATCATTATAAATAGATGAATCACCTACAAAACAATAAAAACAAGCAACTAACATACACCATATGGCATTAGGGATATACAAATTAGCTTTTATCTAATTTATTAAACTTTATATAAATTTGATTACGAATATGTACATAGTTTCTTATTAGATTAGTGTTTTCTATGAAAGGGGAAGGTTGACATTTATAAGTGGACCCTTAGATTCAACTCCAAGTCATACTTACTGATGTAATTTGTGCCAAACTAATGCATAAAAAGAAAGGGGAATGGGTGAATTGTGCTTTTAAACTTTTTGCTATTTTAAAAATATTTTCTTAAATTGAGATTTATTATTATAAAATAATATATTTAATAATTTTTCTAAATAAAAATATAAAAATAAAATAGAAATTTTATGATTTTAAAAATATTTTATACTTGATAAAGATAATTTTAAAATTTTTACATATGTTTTTAATTAAATATTATTAAATAGGAAAAACATCATAAATTATATAATAACCAAGAAACTAAAAGTGAGAAAAGATTTTTAGGTGGTTTGATCTAACTCATACTACTCTTAATCAACCCGATAAAGATTCCACTGACGAAACCACTCCCTCTCGTTGTAGTTGGTAGAGTTAGCTTTTATAAACCACACTTTTTTCTCATAATAGGTAAGGGATTCATCGTCACAATTATAATTATTATAATATTAAAGTATAATACAAAATAATAATTAATCATTATATTTTATTGTTCACTTATAAAAACTTACTATGGTACAACTCTATAGATTATGATATTGAAATATGTGTACATAATTAAAATTATTAAAAAAATCTAAATAACTTAGTTTTAAAATATTAAATTAAAAGAATTTATAAATATGTCATAGCATTATTAAGAAAAATAAAATCAATAAAGATTTTAAGTTATTACGATATTTTTTTAAAAAAAATAAAAGAAATGAAGAAATAATAATTAATTATAAAGTAGTCACTAGTAAAATGTGTAATCAAAGAAAATGTTGATGGAGAAAAAATAAGTCACAAGCATGACTCTAGCAAAGACATCAAAATCATATTACAATTTTTAGTTTTGCATATTTTTTTTCAAAATATTGATTTAGCAATGTTAAATTCATCTCTTTTTAACTCCTAAAACTCCTTTATTTATATTAAAATATTTTAGATTAAAATAAAACTATCCTAATTAGAAATGTCCTCAAAATAGTCATCAGCATTTCAACATTTAAAACAAAAATAAATAGCTTTCTAGAATGCTGATTATGAGTAAGAATAGCTAACACCATCTAATCTGGATAAAAGAAACAAGGGTCACTCAATTAGAATGCTGAATAAAGTGTTCACAAAATTGGAGATGATCTTAGTCATTTGATCAAGTTTTTTTATATAAACAACTAGATGAAATGCATTGTTCACAAATGCAAATAAGATCTCAATCATTTAATTAGGCTTATCAGATGGACGGTTAGATAAAATCTACTATTCACAAAAGCATGCATGATCTGGACCATTCGATCATGAAAACATACCATCAAATGATGCTGAGTTGGTCTAACTTTATATACAATAAGAGCCAAAATCTTAGTCTCATATGCTATAATAGCAACGTATATTTCTCATTATAAGCATTCCTCTCATCATATAATTTAAGCTAATACATGGGGTTGGCTTCCTCTTGTGTGTTTGAGAATTCATACCTTTGGCCACTTGTGTACTTTACAGAACTACTTGTTACATAGGTAATAGGTATGACCCAACCCACTTTATTACTTAATATTTCATGATTCAATCATGACTTATTACGCTTCCAAGTCGCATTGGGTTTGATCAAGATTTGGGCATAACCTGACTCAGTTTGCATAGCCTCCTTACCCACAACTCCTTAGGCCTATTGCCCAGCACTTTAGGCCACTTGGTCTAAGCATATGGGCTTGCTTGTGTCTTGGGTTCTTTGGCCAAAATTTTTATTTTTAAAAAACATCTTTTATATATTTATTTTTTTTATTACTTTTAAAAGTATTTTTCTCTAGATATTAAAATAAAAAAAATATTTTTCTGACTAATAAAATGATAATATTTAATAAATTAAAAACAATGTATATGAATGAATAATGTTATGCAATCTAATTATGTTATATATAACCAAGTGATAGGATAAACAATCAAACTAATAGATGTTTTAGAAATAAACTCTTAATGGTCAACTACTCTATCAAGAATTTGATCAATGACTCATTGATACGTCATTTAAGTGATAGTTAGAGGATAGCCACCAACACAGCTTGACATTGCTTTGCTTTTGGATTAGTCCATAAGATATCTAGTCAAAGTTCTTTAATTGATTGATACTAAAAATGCTTGAGATACATGACCTGAATGACACTCGAGAAAAATATTAGAAAAACTAACATAATGATTTTGTTGTCATCAACCAAGTGGTCTATGACTAAGGGTACAATAATCTTCCCTTTTTGAGAATGATAAAACTATTGACAAACTATTGAAATGAAAATATATAAATCATGTAAGCATACATATGCTCTTCCTACGTTTTTGCTCACTCTCAATATATGAAATTAATATAATTATGTCACAAACTTGAGATGAAACAAATGTTTTCCATTTCACTCATCTCTTCTCATTTTTGTCGTGTATTAAAATATAAAATAAAAATGAAAGATGCAAATAAAGGGTCCACACAACAATAATATTTGTGTATAATTTATCTTTAAATAACTAAGGGTATAAGACATAATACATCTTTGTTAAAAAGATTATATTGAAAACAAAAATGATTTATTAAATTTTAAGCATAAATAAAAAATAATAATTAAACTTTATAAGAAAAAATATTAGTAATTTTGTACAAATATAACAATATTAATTAATTATCATGCATTCTATCCATGAGTAGTTTAATAACATTGATGATTTTGAATTCTTCACTCTCTATATGTATGTTTTTAATAATTTTTATGACTCTACTTAAAACAAAATCATAAGATTAAACATGTTTTAAAAGGCTTCTCCTCTTTTTAAATTCAAAAAGTTAAAAAGGATATATAATAAAACCATAGATATGCAACTATAAATTCTATGAATTATAGTTAATTTCTAATCAATAAATCATTTCTTATCAATTTTAATGACAAAGACTATGAGAATTCACTTATCGAAATTTTTTGTAACTTTAGCACAAGATATTAACTAACAACTCTAATTTTTTTTTAAAATATAACAATAATATTCTAGTCTTTATCCAAAAAAATTATTTCTTTAATCCAAATTATTAAATATTTTAACAAAGAAAGTCCAAAGATATATTTAATAGATAAACTTGTTAGCTCATCTTGAAATCTAGCCTAAGCTCCCTCTAAGTTCTAGTATTTTAATTCTATTAATCCTTTAATGATGTAATCTCTAATAAAGTAAAATCTTATATTTTTTTTATGATTTTTCATATAATGAAGAAGTTGATTATATACCCTTAGTAATAAGCTTAATATTGTTTGTAATAGTTACTTTTATTTTATATAGTTTATCCTTGAATACGAATATGGCTCTAATAAATTAATTTTTATACTTAATTTCTCTCAAATGTATCTACTTATCAATTCATGGCATAAACCTACACTCATAAGAGATTTTTTTTAACAAATATTAGTTGTATGAAATATACAAATATACTTGATCAATTATATTAATAGAAACTTATGTTCTAACTACTTGACTAGCATATCATTTAATTGATTCAAATATATTTTAGTACTACTAAACTAAACATTGTTGTTGATTAGATTCTTTTTTGTATTCTTTATTATCTAATATACTTTTTTCTTCTTTCAATGTTAGATTCATTAATGATTCTATCAAATTATTAAAATATTTATTATTATTTTTATAAATAACTCATCAAACATAACAAGTATATTTTTATTTTTCTAATTCCCAACTCAAATTAACAAAGTTTTCAACTCGTTTTTATTCAAAATAAAACAACTAATGTAAATATAAAAAATATGATCAATATCAAATTTTCTAAAAATCAAATAAATTATCTCCAAACATATACTATCTATTATTTTCTCTTGAACACTCTTACAGGTTTTTCGAAGTGGGAGGTATAAATTGATCTCATATTTTTTATTTTTAATAATAGTCATATAGATATTTATTTTTAAAATTTAGTAAATTAAAATTATTTTATGTTTTTAATTTTTTAATCAATTCAACAAAACCTATGATAGTCATATTTTTATTCTTATAAAATTTAACTCTTGTAAATTTAGAAAAAATCAATGTCAATCACAAATCCAAGTTTTTTTTCATTTAAACTTAAGATTTTTTAGTCCAAAATAAATGATCTCTAAAGGTTCACTAATTCTTAGATCATTTATGATTTAATTATAAGCTTATACATTTTCATTCATAATAATAAATCATGTGAACGTTCAAGCACATTTCATCAAAGAATGTTATCAAGAAACTATGGTATTAACTTGCTCATGATATTTGAATTCATCATGCAACAACCATATACATTAACTAACAAGTTCTAAATGATTAATATTTATTAATACTAAGTTTAAAAGGGTATAATCTTCTGACCTAAGCTAAATAAGCTAAGAACCATAAATATTTTACGAGTAAAAAAAACTCATAATGTAAGGCTTGTCTTCATAAGTCTTAAAATATGAGACACATCAATTGAACTATTTAAGTATTAAATTTTGGAACAAAAATCATCTTGGGTTCAACATGAAAGTGGTGATTGAGGTGCTTTTACAAAGGTATTTTTACAAATATGTTTCTTTAAAAATCCTTTTATATTTATCTTACTTTAAATAAATAGATTTTCTAATTAGATAATCATAAGAAATATGTTTATGTCCATCACAATAGTTCCATACAATGTAAGATTTAGCATGAAAATTATGAGTATGTAAACTAGCATTATTTCTTATCGAGTAGGTATACAATGAAGTATGTTTGTGCATATATAGAATATAATAACTTCTATTATCATTCATTGTACTTAATGAATATTTTAATCTATATTTTTTAGTTAAATAAGATGTAATATTAGAACTTGTATTTACAAAACTATTATTTTTATTCATATGAGTAAAAGATTGAATAGATAAAGACACATATGAATGAGGATAAACATAAGAAGTAGATGCACATAAAGGTACATTGACAATTTTTTTTTCAAAACATTTAACTCTTTTTTATCAAACAAATATTTGTTACTTTTTTTAAATTAAAATTTTCTTTTCTTAAAAAAATATTTTCACATTTCAAAATATCAAAACATGAATTGCTCAAATTAAATATGTCTTATATTCATCAAATTTACTTTGTAAAGTACTTAAATCAATAGCATATATAAGCGAATCACTTTGAAGTTATTTATTTCCAACTTTAAGCTCATTGTATTATCTTTCTAATAAGAAAAAATGTTATTTTTGTTTGTCATATTTTACTTTAAGTCTAGCATACATCTTAATTAATTATTTATGCTCAACTATAAGTTCATAAAAAAATAATTATTTATTATCATTAATAATGTGACTATCATTATCAGAGGTAAAAAATATCATGCACAATATAAAATAATACTTAATCATAATATTTCACTATTCACTTATAAATGTTTTTATGATTCAAGTCTATAGATTACGGTTTTAGAATATGAGTACATAATTAAAAATTATTAAAATTATCTAAATGATGTAGTTTTGAAATATTAAATCTAATAGATTTATTAATATATCTTACCATTATTAAAACAAATAAAATCAATGAAGATTTTATATTATTATGATCTTTTTTGGAAAAATAAAAAAATAAGGAAATAAATAATCAACTAGAAAGAAGTCACTAGTAAGATGTGAAATCGAAAAAAATATCGAAGAAAGGAGGAAAAATGAGTTGTAAGCATAACTCTAACAAAGGCATCGAAATCGCATTGCAATTTTTGGTTTTGTACATTCTCTTCTCAAATATTGATGTAGTAAGGTTAAATTTTTCTCATTTTAACTCCTAAGACTCTTCTATTTGTATTAAATATTTTAGATTAAAATAAAATTTTCTTAATAGTTTGAAGTGTCCTTAAAATAGCTATTAGCATTTTGACATTCAAAACAAATGTAAATTGCTTTCTGGAATGCTAATTACAAGTGAGAATCGTAACCATCGTCTGATCTGGGTAGACAAAACAAGAGTCGTTCAATTAGATTACTGAATAAAGGGTTCAGATCTAATCCTAATGCTCAATATCACTATTCATAAAAGCAGAGATGATCTCAAACTTTTGATCAAGTTTTACAAATAGACAACTAGATGAAATGTATTATTCATAAATGTAGAGAAGGTATGAACAATTCAATTAGGCCTGTCAGATGGACAGTTAGATGAAATCTACTGTTCACAAAAGTGGGCACGATCTGAATTGTTCAATCACAAAAATGTGCTATCGGACGATGTTGAGCTGGTCTAGCTTTGGATATATAGGCACCAAAATCTTAGTTCCACATGCTTTAATAATAATGTATATTTCACATTATAAGGATTCCACTCCTATAATTTGAGCTAGTACATGGGTTTGGCTCACTGCTTATGTGCTCAAGAATTCAAACCCTGGGCCACTTGCATACTTTACAGGACTTCTTGTTACATAGGTAATGCGTTTGACCTGACCCAATTTATTACTTAATATTTCATGAGTTAGTCATGACTCATTATGCTTCTAAACCACATTGGATTTGATTGAGACTTAGGCTTGTCCCGACTCGGTCATACGGTCTTTAGGTCCATTACCTAGTACTTCGGGTCACTTGGCCCGAGTCTATGGGCTTGGCCATGTGTTACATTCTTTTGCCAATTTTTTTTTAAAAAAAATATCTTTTATATATTTATTTATTTTTATTACTTTTAAAAGTAATTTTCTAGCTATTAAAATAACAAAATAATTTTGTAACTACTTAAAAGATAATGTATAAGAAATCAATAATAATTCATGTGAATAAATGATGTTATGTAACGTAATGGTGTCATATGTAACCAGGTGACATGGTAAATAATTAAATCAATAAATATTCTAGAGATAGACTCTTGATGGACAGCTACTCTACCAAGAGTTTAATCAATGACTCCTTGATATGTCATTTAAGTCACAGTTAGAGCATAACTATCAACACAGCTTGATATTACTTCACTTGTAGATTATTTCATAAGACATCTATCTGGTCAAACCTCTTCAACTGATTGACCATGTAAAAGTTTAAGATGTATGACCTAGAAGATACTAAAAAAAAGTATTAAAAAAACTAACAATGATTTTATTGTCATCAAACAAGTGGTGCCATGACCAAGGGTACAACAATTCCTACTCTATTGATTACTTCATTCGTATTGTTCCTTTTTCTCTCATTTTTAGGTTAACAACCTACTTCATTAATTATTTATCTCTTTTTTTATATCATAAATATAACCTTATTACTATATTAACCCATTTCAAACATTGAATAATGGGGCTTTTTAATGTTTAATTTTTCATGATAAATCATTATCTCCTCATTTACTTTTGATTTGTTAGTTTTCTCTATGATTATTATAAATAGTGATATATCAATTGTCATTTTCTTTGATAATATTTTTCACACTCTCCTTAAGATATTTCATTTTTTATATGAATTATTGAAGATTTCTATTAGTGATTACTTCTTTCTTCATCTTCTTTAATAGTTGGAGGTTCTGACATCAACTTACTTCAATTCTCTTAAAGATGAAACAACTCATTAAGATTATTCAAACCTTATAGTTGAGTGGCATCAATCAACTCCATCCCCCCTCTTCTTCCTCCTTCCTTTTCTCCTCCTCCCATTGCTTACACTTTTTCATCCATGCATTTGGTGATATTTCATGTCAAGTTAAGGAATTGAGGCTAATCTTGGAAAAAATCAAAGCTATTACGAAAATATACCTTATAATTGAGTAGCATCAACCACCTCCATGCCCCTCTTCTTTCTCCTTCCCTTTCTCCTCCTCCTATTTCTTACACCTCTTCATCTATGCATTTGGTGATATTTCATGTCAAACTAAGGAAAAGAGGCTAATCTTGATAAAATCAAAGCTATTATGGAAACATACCTATCATATACATATAAGGATATTCAAAAGTTTATGGATAATATTATAAGATTTAGCTATTTTATTTCAATATCTATTAATATGGATGAAAGTTTAAAAAACTCATTTTGACAATTGAAGATTCAAATGACCAGCTCTCTTGCATTAAGCATTTCAAAATCAAAGGAGCTCTTATATATTTACAACAAACGAAGCAATCAACAATGTATTAGCTTAAAAGGAGCTTGAGGAGCAAGTGCCTTTTTAATGTGTAACCATGAGTTAAGAAAACCAAAAACTTAGTATCTAAACTTGGAGAAACTATCCTTAGCTCTTATGATAGTAACCATAAGACTTCTAACATATTTTTTATTAATAAAATTGTAATGGATTAGCCACTTCTAGAAGGTTTTTGGCACAATAAGAGTAACACAAAAAAAGGTTGCAAAAATAAACATTTAAAATGAGTGATGTAATATTATCGCTTGAACCACAAATTAGGAATAGGTTTTGACCTCATTTTGCCACATTTTCCACTTCCAAATATTTGGGTATACAAAAATAATCAATGTTGTGGAAAAAATTTGTTAATGGTACGTCCTCAAAGGATATTATTGAATAGGAATGGTACTAGAAAGTTTTGGTCAAATAACTTTCAACTTTGCTTGTAGTTTTAACATTCCTTATCAAGTAATCAAGCAAAGCAAGAAACATTAATCATTGGTTTATGATACTTCTAAAGAGTGTTTATGGTTGCAATGATTCTTATTTGATAGCAAGACAAGTAAAAAGGGACTTTGAAGTTAAAGATAACATTTTTAGAGCATATTATAAAATGATACTTGAGTTAGTAATTAAGCTTAATTATATTTAATTCATTCAAATTACAATAACACATGTGAGCAGATGAACTGAGAAAAGGGTTTGCTGAACTGCTTGAAAAAGAAGTGCCAAGAAGAATAACAATCAAAGTGCTTTTTTTGAATGGATCGTGTAAGAAAAGGATTATCTTGGATGAGTTTGATCGTTGATTATTTATGAGATGAAAATTTTCTAAGACTACAAAATCTATAGCTATTTGATGACTGTTAGATACACATTTGTTGGTTATTAGTTGTATAAAATATCATTTGAAGGACTACCACTCATAATTATTATTTTATCTAAAATGTTAATGATTTTGAGGGAAATTCATGTAGACATGCATTGCAATTGTAAGAATCATATGATCACATTCCATATAATGCAATAAGGTTATTATTAGCAAATAATTGGGAAAATTTTGAGGAATTTGGGTAAAATGTTTTTGCATACCAACTTCATAATAATGTTCAACAACTTGCATCAATTTTTAATTCTATCAAAAGTTGTGGTCATTTTCTATGGTCTATAGACTTTGTAGGACCTTTCCTAACTACCCCATTATAACATGTATATTTATTACTACTAGTATATTACTTCAAAAAAATAGTTTGGAATTGAGGCTCTAACATTAATGAAGAGATCATGACTACAAAAATTTTCATGATCAAATATTCTTTTCAAGTATGATGTACCATTCACTATCATTTTAGATGAAGATCTATTTTTTTGATAATTAAGTGATATAAAGTCTCTATATAAAAATGTAGTTGTATGGGTAGTATCCATAATTCATCTATGGATAAATGGATAAGTATTTATTAATAATATATAGTGGATATTCTAAAAGCAAAGATGGGAAAAGTGAAAGACAACTGGCACAAGAATTCCCCCTTAAATTTTCAATGTATCATACCACTTTTAAAATAACACTCTTAAAATGATTATAGACCAATCCACAAACTCATGAATGTATAACACTAAAGTAGTGATCTTAATGGGGCTTAATTGTTATACAACAATGGTAGATACTAGAAACAATTATCTTGAAAGTCAACTAAAGCAATTGAATGATAAAGATGTTTATATTTGAAGTTATTTGGAGGACTATAAGAATACTCAAACATTCAAGAAATGGAAAAAATATCAAAGAGCCAAGATGTATTATGATAAGTACATTTGTTAACTACTATTTGTCAAAGTGGATTTAGTAATATTGATAAAAAAATCAATTATAAAAGCAAGGCTAGGCAAATTATCACCCCTATAAGAAGTATTACATATTATCAAAGATATAATTACATTGAACATGTATTAACTATGATATGGAAAAGATAATCTTACCAAGAAAGTGGTCCAATCAAAGATTTTGACTAAGTAAAAAGTGTATATATATATATATTTATTTATTTATATATGTACGTAAACTCTATAAACATTACATTATCATATTGCTATTTTAACCTTAGTCTTAAAAAGCATTTATGATAGGCCTTATATCGTAAAAAAGTAGAAATGTCAATATAAATAATTTTGTAAAGATTAAGCAAGGTATGCACAATTCTATTCATAAGAATATAACAAATTTGGTCTAAAAAATTTTACATAACTTCATTTCCAAAATATCTCTCAAAGGACTGAGCTAGTAAGCCTCCACGTAAGCTTACTAAATCTTTTGGTTGATTCATGCGATTCCTTGAAAACCCTAGGTTGCTTAAAACACTACTAATCATAAGTATCTAAAAGTTTTGAACAACTTAGTAAAATCTTTATAGGCCTATAGAACATTTAGGCCCCAATGAAACATTTTGGATAGTCTAAAAATTACCTAAAGTAAATTGTCTATTTCAACTTGTTAGATTATAGATGGTAACAAATAAGACAAATAAGTCTTGACAATCTCATATAACATGATTTGTATATCATAATATTGCACTTTATATATCCTTTGGACAACTTTTTATTTTTACATAATAGATTGAATAAACATTCTTAGTCATGATGATTAATTGATGTAGCCCAATTTAATGTATTTGTGTGTTTAGCTTTTTCTATGTTTGCCATAATTTCATGCATCATGCTTATGCTTATTTAATCAATTGTGCACACATGATACCCTTGGGATTATCCAACCCTAATCATGACTTATTTGTGCCATGTGGACATGTTAATGTGCCCATAATCATCTCAAGAGTTAATGATCAACATGATATGTAGAATTTTAAAAGGAATACTTGTTTAGGAAATTACAAAATTATTTATAGAGAAGCAAACATACATAATAATGAGCGAGAATATTTTACATTCTTTGCTAATGAAATTTGTATAATTTTCCTATATTATAATGATGAACTTATCATAAATTAAGATCTTGACAAATATCATAATATATATATATATATATATATATATATATATATATATATATATATATATATATATATATATATATATTAATATATATCATGTATATAAATAAAAGATAAAAATTATGTATGCAAATAAACTGTTACACCCCATTTTTTCCTAGGCTGATTTTTTGTATATATATATATATTTTTTTTTACATATAGACAGCTCAGATCGTCCCATACCAACCTGAGTAGCCTACGAAAAACATAGGATATAACACATCATTACACACCTACTTTCCTTAACAATGTGGATCCCATCTCCCGGGTACACCGTCAAATCAGGATTCATGACTCCTGAATTAACTGATGAACTCGCGCAATGTTACTCCTACTAGACCCAATACTCCTAACCCATACTGGTAGGAGAACCGATCTAATAGAAGTCTGAACCCCCACGGTTAAGTTCCATAGTCATGTAATGACCTCACCATCAAAAATAAAATACATAACATCCTCAGATAAAATATGGCACTCCACACTCTATACTACCAAGGCAATAAAGTAAAACAGTGAATGGAAACTACATCACAAGAATAAGATCCAAGTCCAACAAATACAATATCATCCAACTAGATACATAAGTCAGAATCACCATCACATATTACATGACATAAGGATAACAGTCTCCCTGAATACATCCAATAGTATCAATCACACTAACCAAAATGTCTCAGAAAATCACAGATCAGATATCCTCCATTAGCCTGCTGACCACGATCCCACCTAATCTGGGTGGCGTCAAGGCTATCGAGCCGCTGGAAAAATATAGATAATAAAGGAGTGAGCTACGCCCAGTAGGAAAGACAGCTAGTAAAAACTCACATGCAAGAGAAGGATAATAGCAAGAGTATAGGAATACAGCATAACAATGTATGGTGGAAAGGCACTCTCAGTCCCAGACTCTGACCAACCACAGTCACCCCAGTCACACCAGAGTAGCTCTCCTCTGGGCTTCCAGGTAGCATGCCAGTGGGATCGCCCATCTCGAAACATGCATGGCGCTTAGGCAAAGCATGCCAGTGGGATACGCCCATCTCGAAACACGCATCATAACGCCTAGCACCCGACACCTCAGCGTCTATATAGCATGCCAGTGGGATTGCCCATCTCGAAACACGCATGGCGCCTAGGCAAAGCATGCCAGTGGGATTGCCCATCTTGAAACACGCATCACAACCTAGCCTGGGGTTCCAGGTAGCATGCCAGTGGGATACGCCCATCTCGAAACACGCATGGCGCCTATCAGTCACATGTATACTGTGGAAGCTAAGTCTGAACCGCACAGTTACCTACCACAACTACCCTAAAACATCATATAGGGTCTATAGTAGTCCGGTCCAATATGCCAATCCGTGAAATATGCCAACACTGAGTAAACTGACTCAAACCATGCCATTGCCATCCAAGCAACACAAACTGTACCAAAATTCTGACTATTCTGGTAGCACTTACCCAAGTGTCACACTTCCTTCCAACTAATCCAGCTGCACTGAATTTATGGATAATTTCCAACAGTCAATTTCAACTTGGCTATGTGATTTTCTAAAATCACCTTTTTTCTCACTTCAGGAAATTTTTAAATTCCAAAATCAATTTCCGCCCTTTATCCATTCTCCGAAATTCGGAATAAATTTCCGAATAAAATTTAAATTCCACATATATCCTTTTTCCAAAAATTCGGATTAATTTCCGAAATTAAATTTTCCTCCGCGCCGCGCCGTTCTTCCGCGCCGAATCTCCTGAACCGGATCTCGCCACCGGTTCGGGTCTTCGCGCTGAATCGAGAACCCACCGGCCGAATATTTAATCCAAATTTCCAGCCGACGTTTAGCATTTAATTATTAATAAATATTGAATAATTACAATTACTTAATTAACTAGACCGTAATTAATCTAATCCATCTCCTTCCTCCGCCCGGCGCCCGCGAAACCCTAGCCGACGATTCCTCCGGGAAAATTCCGTTTTCCCCGTCGATTTTCGGCGACCGAGATCAAGGAGAAACAAAATCCGATGTTCGTACTATCCTAATGTTTCAATAATGCCACTAATTTCTAAGGTTCAATCAAAATTTCCGCCGAAGTTTCATCCGATCCCCATTTTAACAATCTATGAAATTAAACAATTTTCAGCATTTGATACTATCTTAACATGATTAAAGCACATAATCGAATCAACACATGCTCGGTAAAATTTCCCAATTCGGCGGGTATAATTTTCTGAAAACCCTAAAATGCTAAAATCAATAATTTGCATTAATCAATTTCAAAAACCACAATCCGCATGCTCCGGTAGCTATTTGCAAAATAATTCATATTTTTAATTTGCTAAATAACTAATTTAAATCTGAATTTCCTACAATTCGCAAAATAATCCATATTTTAATTTGCTAATTAATTAATTTAGACTGAATTTCCTACCTTTCTTCTCCGGCGACGGTGAAGCTCGCACGCGACCAACCGCTGCTCCTCGCCGAACGAAACCGGTACCAATCGATTCTCCTCGGTCCAGCGAACCTCCAGGTACAAAAAGCCCCTTGAAAGGCTGCCAAAAAGTATCGTCGTTCGCCGCGAACACTTCGTCTCCGGCCAACGCTCGAAACCCTAACAGCCGAACAGTTTCGGTTAAATACCCCGCTTAAACCGGTAATAACCCGTTAAGAACCCATTAAGCGCCGGTTGACCTTCTAATAACGCCGCTTAACCCCGATCAGCCGGTTAATCTCCACCGTTGTTCTCATCCGTCCGATTCGCTTATCCGCGGTTTATCCAACCGCACGTGCAAACGCACTCGGCGAACCGCCCCCGCCTTCGCTGAACCGCTCCGGTCCGATTCACGCGCGGTAAAAACCAAATTCCGGTTTAAAAATCTAATGGACCGATTTAAATAGATTTTCGAATTTCCAAAAATCCAATTAAACAGGAAAAATTACTTAAAAATTTCCTCGGTGCTCCGAAAAATCCCCAGAAAATTTCAGAAATTCCAACAGCCTCCAATTGAGCTCCTGGCTCATCCTACTGTCGATCTGAAATCATCCAAGCCACAATTGAATTATTGAAGATTAAACATATAATATTTTACCGGTTATAACAATCTCCCCACCTTATCAGGAATTTCGCCCTCGAAATTCAGCAAGAAGTTCCGGCCACTTTTCCGCAACATCCTGCTCTAGCTCCCAGGTTGCCTCTCTTTCGTCATGTCTATTCCACAGAACCTTGACCATAGGAAACGACCTGTTCCTCAGCTACCTGCTGCTCTCCTCGAGGATGCGAACTGGCAGTTCCACATAAGAAGAATCTGGTGCCACTTGCAAACCAGGAAGATCATCACCGATACAATGAGAAGGATCTGGCACATATCTCTTGAGATTCGAAACATGAAACACATTGTGAATCCCAGTCAGATGCTCAGGAAGTGCCAACCTGTAAGCCACTTCACCAATCCTCTCCAGAATAGGATAGGGTCCAATGTAACGAGGTCGAAGCTTAGAAGACTTGCCAAACCTGAATAGACCTCGCATAGGACTGATCCTCAGGAATACCCTATCTCCCACAGAAAACTCAACAGCTCTGTGCTTAGGATCATAATATTTCGTCTGACGATCTTGCACAGTACGTAATCTGTCCTGCAATAACTTGACTTCCGCTGCGGTCTCCTCTACAATCTGGGGTCCCCACACTCTCCTGGAATCACCCTCCTCCCAACAAAGAGGAGATCTACACCGACGTCCATACAGTGCCTCGTAAGGTGCCATACTAATCGACGCCTGGAAACTGTTATTATACACAAATTCTACCAAGGGTAACCGTCTGGCCCAGTTTGCTGAGTAAGTCTGTACGCTCAGGCGTAGCAAATCCTCTAAGGTCCGAATAGTCCGCTCAGACTGTCCATCTGTCTGAGGATGATAAGCAGTACTGAACTTCAACTGTGTACCCATGGCAGTGTGTAAGCTCCTCCAAAACTGTGATGTGAACTTGGCGTCTCTGTCAGAAATAATAGATCGGGGAATCCCATGCAATCTGACAATCTGCTGAATATATACTTCTGCCAATTGTGCCGCTGAATCCGTCTTCTTAATTGATAAGAAATGGGCTGACTTGGTCAATCGATCCACGATGACCCAAATGGCATCAAAACCTTGTCTGGTACGAGGAAGACCAATTACAAAGTCCATAGTGATGTCATCCCATTTCCACTCCGGAATCGGCAATCTCTGCAACAATCCTCCAGGTCTCTGGTGCTCGGCCTTAACTTGTTGACATGTAAGGCACTTCCTAACAAAAGCAGCAACATCTGCCTTCAAACCTCTCCACCAGAAAACACTCCTCAAATTCCTGTACATCTTGACTTCTCCAGGGTGCATAGCCAAAGTTCCATTATGAGCCTCTCGAAGGATCCTCTCCTTGAACTCCTGATGTGATGGCACACACCAGCGACCCCTGAAAGTCAAAATGTCGTTTCTGAGAGCAAAGTCTCCTCCCAATCCCTGCGATGCCAACTAAAACTTCTCCTTCAGCTCTTCATCACAAAGCTGAAGATCATGCATCTCAGATAACCAGTCAGCCCGAATAGTCAACGAGCTGAGTCTGTGAACCAGTCTCTGAACAGACAACTGTTCCTGACATCTTTCAATATCCCAATCCAAGTCTAGTATAGAGTCACAGACTAACATAGTATGCATAACTGCGTGCCTGCTCAAAGCATCAGCAACAGGATTAGCCTTACCCTCGCAGTAATTTATCACCAGCTCATAGTCTTTTATCAATTCCAACCATCTCCTTTGTCTCAAATTCAGTTCCTTCTGAGTGAATAGATACTTGAGACTCTTGTGATCAGAGAAGCAATCTACGGACACTCCATATAATTAATGCCTCCATATTTTTAAGGCAAATATGATAGCAGCTAACTCCAAATCATGAGTGGGATAATTCTTCTCATGATCCTTCAGTTGTCTCGAAGCATACGCCACAATCCTGCCATCCTGCATCAGTACAGCTCCCAAGCCTATATGTGAAGCATCAGTGTACATCTGATAAGGCTTCCCTTGAGTAGGTAAAATCAATACTGGAGCGGTACTAAGCCTCTGCCTCAGCTCTAGGAAACTGTTCTCACAACTCTCCGACCACTCAAAAGATTTTCCCTTCCGGGTCAGTTGTGTCAGTGGAGCGGCCAGCCTAGAAAAGTGAGGAACAAATTTCCTATAATAACCTGCCAGACCAAGGAAACTCCGGATCTCAGTGACAGAAGATGGTCGTTTCCAATCAGTAATAGCTCGTATCTTGCTAGGATCAACAGCCACGCCTTCTGCACTGACAATATGTCCCAAGAATGCTACTGAGTCTAGCCAAAAAGAACACTTGGAGAATTTTGCATACAGCTCATTCTCCTGCAATACTGTGAGCACTGTCCTCAACTGATCTGTATGAGCCTCCCTATCTCTGGAATAAATCAATATATCATCTATAAATATGATCACGAACTGGTCCAAGAAAGCATGAAAAACTTGATGCATCAGATTCATAAACACTGTTGGAGCATTAGTCAATCCAAAAGGTAACACTGTGAACTCATAATGTCCATATCTAGTACAGAAGGCTGTCTTGGGTATATCAGAATCTCTAATCCGAATCTGGTGATAACCCGAACGCAAGTCGATCTTGGAGAACACAGTTGCCCCCTGCAGCTGATCTAGTAAATCATCAATACATGGTAAAGGGTACCGGTTACGAATCGTAACCTTATTCAATTCCCTATAATCCACACACAGCCTCATACTACCATCCTTTTTCTTGACGAATAAGACAGGGGCACCCCAAGGTGAACAACTGGGGCGTATGAGTCCCTTGTCTAATAGGTCCTGCAACTGAGTCTTCAACTCTGCTAGCTCGGCTGGAGCCATCCTGTATGGAGCTCTAGCAATAGGAGCTACTCCTGCCTCCAAATCAATCGAAAACTCCACTTCCCTAGCTGGTGGAAGTCCAGGCAACTCCTCTGGAAAAACCATAGGGAAGTCTCTCACCACTGGAATATTTGACATAAGGGTAGTGGTGGCTTGGCTATCTGCCACATAAGCCAACCAACCAGTACAACCCTTCCTCACTAGTCTCTCTGCCTGAAGAACTGAGATCAGGGGAATCTGCCTGTTCAGACCAAAGTATATCACATCCTCCGAACCAGGCACCCTGATCCTAACCTTCTTCTCGCAACAATCCAGAACCACTGCATGGTAGCACAACCAATCCATCCCCAAAATGATGTCGAACTCTGTTAGCGGCACACATATCAACTCTGTCACGAACTCGTGTCCACTAATCAGAATAAACCCATCAGTCTTCTGAACAGTGGGAATCTCTTTCCCATCAGGAAGCCTAACCAGTAAGGGTTCTTTTAAATAACCCTTGGATCCTGATATCTGATTCCAGATCTTCTCAGCAACAAAAGAATGAGATGCACCAGTATCAAACAAAGTCATGCACTGTACGTTGCCAAAATAAAGCATACCTGTGATCACTTCTGGTGACTCTGAAGCCTGCTGCCGAGTCAATGCAAATACTCTGGGCTGTCCCCCAGATGAACCAACCGGTCCTGTGATCCTTTGTTTCTTCCATAACGGGCAGTCGTACCTTATGTGTCCTGGCTGCTGACAGTGGTAGCAAATAATCCCCCCAGTCCGAGTACCTGTCTGCTGCACTGGCCTCTCGGAAATAGGCCGTGGCTGGACCACGCCCTCCTGGGTACCACGGTGATCTCTGTGTCTTTTTTCCTTTTTGTTCTGTTGGGCATTTCTGAATCCCTTCCTCTTGTTGTGAGCCTCTCTCTGGGCCTCCATCCGGATGTCAATAAGCTCAACGAATCTCGCAGCCTCCACTAAGTCACGAAATCTGGCAAACCGGCTCACAACCAACTGACGCTGCAGCATAGGACGAAGTCCCTCCAAGAACATCTCACATCTGCGCTCCTCAGATGGTACCAGCTCTGCGGCATACCTCGCCAGATATGTGAATCTCGATAAGTAGTCGTTCACTGACATCTGGCCCTGCCTGAGGTGTATAAGGTCCCTCCTGGACTGAGACATGGCAGAAACCGGAATGTAGCACTCCCTGAATGCCTCAACAAAGTCCTCCCAAGCTATCTCGCTGTTCTGGACCTCCCCAAACACAGCACGCCGCTGGCCTCTCCACCAGGTAGCAGCCTCTCCTTCCAATACTAGAGCAGCAAGTACTACCCTCCTGCCGAGTGGACATCCCAAAGCATCAAACAGCTCAAGCATATGAGCCATCCAGTCATCTGCCACCGCTGGGTCAGCCGACCCACTGAAACTCCGCGGATGCAGCCGCATAAAGGCATCGATCCAACGATCCACTGCTGGCTCAACTGGCAATGCTGGGATCGTCTCCGGGATAGAAGTAGCAGATACAGGTCTGCCTCTAGCTGCTCCACGGACGGAAAGTCTCCTGGTATTAGCCATACTGTCAAAGCAACTAATCTGGCATTAGAGTCGTCATTTTGGCATTTGGCATACGGACTACCATAGTATAATAAAATGACCAACAGTTCTCCCCACCTTGGGTTGAACTTCTATACATGTCTAGCCCTACTATCCTAACCTAGGGCTCTGATACCACTCTGTTACACCCCATTTTTTCCTAGGCTGATTTTTGGCATATATTTTTTTTTTTTTACATATAGACAGCTCAGATCGTCCCATACCAACTTGAGTAGCCTACGAAAAACATAGGATATAACACATCATTACACACCTACTTTCCTTAACAATGTGGATCCCATCTCCCGGGTACACCGTCAAATCAGGATTCATGACTCCTGAATTAACTGATGAACTCGCGCAATGTTACTCCTACTAGACCCAATACTCCTAACCCATACTGGTAGGAGAACCGATCTAATAGAAGTCTGAACCCCCACGGTTAAGTTCCATAGTCATGTAATGACCTCACCATCAAAAATAAAATACATAACATCCTCAGATAAAATATGGCACTCCACACACTATACTACTAAGGCAATAAAGTAAAACAGTGAATGAAAACTACATCACAAGAATAAGATCCAAGTCCAACAAATACAATATCATCCAACTAGATACATAAGTCAGAATCACCCTCACATATTACATGACATAAGGATAACAGTCTCCCTGAATACATCCAATAGTATCAATCACACTAACCAAAATGTCTCAGAAAATCACAGATCAGATATCCTCCATTAGCCTGCTGACCACGATCCCACCTAATCTGGGTGGCGTCAAGGCTGTCGAGCCGCTGGAAAAATATAGATAATAAAGGAGTGAGCTACGCCCAGTAGGAAAGATAGCTAGTAAAAACTCACATGCAAGAGAAGGATAATAGCAAGAGTATAGGAATACAGCATAACAATGTAGGGTGGAAAGGCACTCTCAGTCCCAGACTCTGACCAACCACAGTCACCCCAGTCACACCAGAGTAGCTCTCCTCTGGGCTTCCAGGTAGCATGCCAGTGGGATCGCCCATCTCGAAACATGCATGGCGCTTAGGCAAAGCATGCCAGTGGGATACGCCCATCTCGAAACACGCATCATAACGCCTAGCACCCGACACCTCAGCGTCTATATAGCATGCCAGTGGGATTGCCCATCTCGAAACACGCATCACAACCTAGCCTGGGGTTCCAGGTAGCATGCCAGTGGGATACGCCCATCTCGAAACACGCATGGCGCCTATCAGTCACATGTATACTGTGGAAGCTAAGTCTGAACCGCACAGTTACCTACCACAACTACCCTAAAACATCATATAGGGTCTATAGTAGTCCGGTCCAATATGCCAATCCGTGAAATATGCCAACACTGAGTAAACTGACTCAAACCATGCCATTGCCATCCAAGCAACACAAACTGTACCAAAATTCTGACTATTCTGGTAGCACTTACCCAAGTGTCACACTTCCTTCCAACTAATCCAGCTGCACTGAATTTATGGATAATTTCCAACAGTCAATTTCAACTTGGCTATGTGATTTCCTAAAATCACCTTTTTCTCACTTCAGGAAATTTTTAAATTCCAAAATCAATTTCCGCCCTTTATCCATTCTCCGAAATTCGGAATAAATTTCCTTATAAAATTTAAATTCTACATATATCCTTTTTCCAAAAATTCGGATTAATTTCCGAAATTAAATTTTCCTCCGCGCCGCGCCGTTCTTCCGCGCCGAATCTCCTGAACCGGATCTCGCCACCGGTTCGGGTCTTCGCGCTGAATCGAGAACCCACCGGCCGAATATTTAATCCAAATTTCCAGCCGACGTTTAGCATTTAATTATTAATAAATATTGAATAATTACAATTACTTAATTAACTAGACCGTAATTAATCTAATCCATCTCATTCCTCCGCCCGGCGCCCGCGAAACCCTAGCCGACGATTCCTCCGGGAAAATTCCGTTTTCCCCGTCGATTTCCGGCGACCGAGATCAAGGAGAAACAAAATCCGATGTTCGTACTATCCTAATGTTTCAATAATGCCACTAATTTCTAAGGTTCAATCAAAATTTCCGCCGAAGTTTCATCCGATCCCCATTTTAACAATTTATGAAATTAAACAATTTTCAGCATTTGATACTATCTTAACATGATTAAAGCACATAATCGAATCAACACATGCTCGGTAAAATTTCCCAATTCGGCGGGTATAATTTTCTGAAAACCCTAAAATGCTAAAATCAATAATTTGCATTAATCAATTTCAAAAACCACAATCCGCATGCTCCGGTAGCTATTTGCAAAATAATCCATATTTTTAATTTGCTAAATAACTAATTTAAATCTGAATTTCCTACAATTCGCAAAATAATCCATATTTTAATTTGCTAATTAATTAATTTAGACTGAATTTCCTACCTTTCTTCTCCGGCGACGGTGAAGCTCGCACGTGACCAACCGCTGCTCCTCGCCGAACGAAACCGGTACCAATCGATTCTCCTCGGTCCAGCGAACCTCCAGGTACAAAAAGCCCCTTGAAAGGCTGCCGGAAAGTATCGCCGTTCGCCGCGAACACTTCGTCTCCGGCCAACGCTCGAAACCCTAACAGCCGAACAGTTTCGGTTAAATACCCCGCTTAAACCGGTAATAACCCGTTAAGAACCCATTAAGCGCCGGTTGACCTTCTAATAACGCCGCTTAACCCCGATCAGCCGGTTAATCTCCACCGTTGTTCTCATCCGTCCGATTCGCTTATCCGCGGTTTATCCAACCGCACGTGCAAACGCACTCGGCGAACCGCCCCCGCCTTCGCTGAACCGCTCCGGTCCGGTTCACGCGCGGTAAAAACCAAATTCCGGTTTAAAAATCTAATGGACCGATTTAAATAGATTTTCGAATTTCCAAAAATCCAATTAAACAGGAAAAATTACTTAAAAATTTCCTCGGTGCTCCGAAAAATCCCCAGAAAATTTCAGAAATTCCAACAGCCTCCAATTGAGCTCCTGGCTCATCCTACTGTCGATCTGAAATCATCCAAGCCACAATTGAATTATTGAAGATTAAACATATAATATTTTACCGGTTATAACATAAACACTTTAAAAAAGAAAAAAAAATATAATTTGGTTTTGAATTCATATATTCTTCAGGTTAATTAAAGCATACCTGAAGAGAAGACAACCTAACTTAGTCGATTAATTTTAAGTTAGTCATATTTAGATGAGTCAAGTTGTGCACTTTTTTTCTTCCTCTAAATTTTTATTTATTTATTTTATTTTATTTGCCTTTATTTTCTTTAGTTAGTTTTATTTAATTATTGAATGAATATTGATGTTTTGTATATTAAAGAAACTTAAACATATCCCCAAATTTCTATGCTTTCATGAATTATTTTATTTGAATGCTAATTTATATTGATACATTCAACAAGTTTGATATCATGGGTCTTCAAATAGTAAAGCTAAATTGGTAACAAATGGTTATTCTTTGCCATATTGAACATTAAGTTATTAGAATTTAGCTAAGTTGACAACAAAAAGATTTTCGTGGGTATTGTAGATATTAGAGTATTTATTGATATGATTGATTATTGAACATATAGATTAGGTTGAAATTTAAATTTTCTAAATAGAACTTATTATTACAATTATTCAATGTTATATCTTAAATACATAATTCATTTACCACATTGGTGTAATTATACTTTTATATCTATAACTTGTTACAAATTTTAGATTTTAAAAGTTAATTGATTTACAATAATTTTTGAATTATCTCATTTGAATAATTTGAAAACCTATAGCCTTTAATCAATATTATGATCATTCTTTGTGTTGTTTATTTTGATAAAAAAATTTTACATCTCTATTATTGTTCTATTGATACATTTTTTTCATGGTTTTTTAGCTTGTCGAGAAAATTAGATAAATCCCAATGTATTGGGTGTATATGTGTAGCCATAGAGAAATGTTATCAAATTTTTTTTTCTGAAATACTTAATACAAAAAGCCATTATGTTAATTACATATTATATATTTCTAAATGAGATATGACCTTCAACCTTATAGAAACAACATATGTTATCTAATGAAATATGTTTGTAGAATTGTAACACCATAAAACTATTGTTCTTTGTAAGATGAAGTTGGTTTTGCCTTCATTTCTTTTGTTTATTTACAAATGATACTTTCAAAATTTTAATTTATGAAATGAATTGCATCTTAAGATAGCATGAGAACTTATATACTATGTGGACTATACTTTAAAAGTGATGTAATGTAGCTCTAGATTTTAAATCTTATTTAAAGGTGAATGACTATTGAAGTAAAGTAGGAAAAATTTATGCTCAACCTTAAAATCCACACATAATGCCATTAGTTTCACATCAAATACCTACAACAATAATTCATAATAAATGAAATGAAAAAGAAAGGACAACATTTCCAATGAAAAAAAAATGAAACACTATGTTTGTCATTGTTTTAACTGAAAAAAAAACATCTTAGTAATCATGTGTAAAAAAAGAAAGCACTCAAAAAACCCTAATTGAAACTATCATTGGAGAACATTATGCACTTTTGTTTTCTCCAACACTAGTAAGGGAACATAAGAATTTGTTAGAAGAAAAAATTATTGAATCATATGATATGAAAAAAAAAAATAAAAAAAAAACTAACATTATTCTATGAGTTTCTAATTTAGAGTGGATTAGAAGGTGATGGAATGCCCCATTGAAGGAGGCAAAGCATCCTTATTATGGAAGCAAAGAATCCTCATTAAGACGATATCCTCACTAGGGAACATCATGGGCATATTCTCTAAGGGAAGATGAGAGCACTCATGGGTAGCTACATAAATTAGAGCAGAGATATATCAAAATTGGACCGAAAACATCGCTTAACTAAAAGTGTGAAAGCAATCTTATCTAACCATCTTGAGTTTTGGAAGGAACTATCAAGTCAATGATGGCCACATAGCCTATGATTCACCATGTGATATCAATAGATTCAGAAAGCGAGATGATGGCATTGCACTCCTCAAAAATGTTTTGCACTTAAGCATATTTTTCAACTAAGAAACAACATCTTCTCACCATCAACCATGTTCAATAATCTGGCATCTAATAGACTCACATGGATTTCAGTCACTACAATGCTCACACATAGAAGAGGAAGAAAAATTGATATCAACTCAATTGCTAACTTTTTTTTGCTGCAGTTCAAGTCATATGCTACAACTCCAAGAGCTCTCAGCCGTCAGCCTTGGAAATCTAGCTGGTTGCCCCGAATTGAACGTTGCCGAAATCTGAAATTTTGAACACTAACGGTCAAAATTTTGACGCAAAGACTCCTTGCATTTCCAAAAATTGTGAGACAAACAGGGATCCAACGTAAAACAGGGAACGTGAAGTTTCACTTCGATCAAGAAGTAATTTACCTTAAAAGATCCATAAACCTTTGATTTCCTTCGCCACTGGAATTGGAGGTCCTTTGATGAGGCGATGTAAGAAGCCCTCAGGAAATCCCTCCCAAAGAAAGACCTCGTCGCTGCGATCTCCCAAGTGTTTTTCGACAAATCCAAGCAAGGCTCGACCACAGTCCTCTTCTCCATGTCTCCGTGAGTGTATAAAAAACTCACCTTTAGTGCCCGTGAATCAGACTCATAACCCACCACGACTCTGTTTGCTGAATTGAATTCCGACGAACCTAAAAGCTTAGTTCTTCCCTTCCCGGAGGGGGCATGGCCGTTTGTGTAGGTTAGCCTCACCGTCCGACCCATCAGGACCGCGTCATTGATGAAATGGAAGCTAACATCCTGCAAAGACGCAAGGATCAGTTGATCGCCAGGGCATGGTCTTAAGGAGAAGAAGCGGGAAGGGATACCTTTTTGAGGAAATCGAGAACGACGGAGAAGGAGCCGGGCTTCTGCAGGGAGAGGGCGAGGTCGGTGAGGGATGGGCCGGTAGAGAATGTCGCATCGGTGAGGGCGGCGCTGAGCTTGAGATCATTGGAGGTGATGGAGAATAGGGTGGATGCGGCGCTGCGGTACGCATCGTACCGGCCCCTGAGCTTCACTCTCATCGATGTGGTCTTCATGGAGGGAAGGAGCAACTACGATGGCAATAAGGTGTACTTAGGGTTTTGTTTATACCGGAAAATGGCGGGACATTACCGTGTTAAGAGCTTTAAACGTTTTTCTTGCTTGATATAGACACCCCATTTAACGGAAGGTGCAGTCCACTCAACATGTAAAGATTTGCTTAGTCGGAATGTATCGATACTTTTTTTTTTATTTTTGTAAGATTAATTATGTAATAATTCTAAAAATAAGCTATGGCCTCCCTATACATAAATCAAATCAATTTCATTCAAGACGTATATAAATTAGTTAAGAATTATCAAAAATAGTTTTATAATTATTATGACAAAAGTTAGAAAGCAATTTGAAAAAAAAAAAACATATATATAAGACTAAGAATATTTTATTCTTATAATTCATTATCTTTGTTAAAAAAATTTTAAAAAAAAATCTTTTTAGTTGCAATAATGATACCAAACAAAATTTTAAAATTATAAAATTTTGTTACTAATGTTAAAGATTGATCATATAATATTCTTATTTTATAAAATACCAAATCATATAATTTATGATTTAAAATTTTAATAAATTCATAATTGAATAGATATAGACATCCACATAATCTAAATAATAATACCTTTAATCTTATTTGAATAAATAATTTATTAAAGAGTCTCATAGATAAATCTTTTCTATAACAAATGAGCACGAAATTCGTCATACTCATCAAATAAAAAGGTATGTAAATCCTTGAAAATTTGATGTTTAAATATGTCGTTAAGGAGCATCATATAGGGTTATAATTGGCTATTTAAAATACTATAAAAATTAGGTAGAAAGGCAATTAAAAAATAAAAAGCACATAAATGATTAATATAATACAAATTTAGTTAGTTTGTTTATTTGTCTCTTTCATATAACACAAAAAGATAATAGGAGATGAAAAAATCTTTTTTCATTTTTGAAGTTTGAATCAAAAGCATAACCACTCGTCTTTACCTTCTATGTTTTGTCCTGCGAAATACATGAAAATAGTATGCCCACTTCCTCTAAGCTATTTTAACAAAGAAAGGAATATAAATTTAGAATCCAATTCTCCATCTTTTGTCATGTGGAAAGAATAACTTACCAATGTGAACATTTGCTTTATCTATAATCCTTTGTTTATTGTGGCATAAGGAAGTTGTCATCATCCTTCATAACTCAAGGCAAAAATGGGTGAATCCTTGAAAATTTGATGTTTAAGTATGTCATCAAGGGGCATCGTATAGGGTTGTAATTGACTATGTAAAATAATATAAATGATTAAGTAGAAATACGATTAAAGAATAAAGAAATACATAAATGATTAATATAACACAAAGTTGGTTTTTTTCATTTGTCTCTCTCATATAACACATAAGAAATTAGGAGATGACAAAACCCTTTTGATTTTTTGAGTCAGAATCAAATGCATAAACTTGTGTCTTAACCTTCTATGTTTTGTCCTACAAACATATAAAGATATGAAAAAAAGTAAGACCACTTGCCCTCAAGGTCTCTCAACAAAGAAAGCAGTATAAATTTAGAATCTAATTCTCCATCTTATGTCATGTGGAAAGAACAACTTACCAATGCGAATATTTGCTTTATCGACAATCTTTTGTTTATTGTGGAAGAAGGAAGTTGTCATCATCCTTCAGGATTCAAGGCAAAGTACAAACTTCAATCAGCCAACCATTCCATTTAACTCCTATAAAGGCTTTCAATAGCTTGAGAAGTAGAAGCAACAGCAGAGATGGGGCAAATTTGCTCACAAAATCTAGCTTTTGGTACTTCCAAGACTAAGAAAGAACAGAGTAAACCAGGTTACTCTACTGTGGCCAGTGGTTCTGAAACGAAAACAGATCTCATTAAGGAAGAAGGTAAGAAGAAACCACACAGGTATGATGATATCCTGAAGGAGGCAGACAGCATACCAAAGACTTCTTTAGAAGAAATAATCAAAGATGGAATCTTTCTAAAGAACAGAAGAAAGGTAAATAGTCCTCCTCTTAGCATAGATGTAATTCTCTAATTTCTGGATTTAATGCACAAATTTAGTTCATTAATGGTATATTGTAGAGGTTTTGGCTTGAAGATAAAACAGGCTACAATTGCTTTATTCTATATGCAAGAGAGCTGGAAATCATTTGGGGTGAAGATTTGAGATACTGGAATTGGTTCTACATTAAAGAGAATAGGTATGATTTTTTTCCCCAACTTCTGATCTCTATAAATAGTTCTGAGAAATGTCAAACAATAGTCTAAACCTATTTGAAGACCCTTCTTTATTGAGAACAAATTTTGCAAAACAATAAAATTTGTTAACTTCACTTTGTTTGATTCAATGAATTTATAAATCAATGTGAGTTTACCCACAAATCCTTTGCCAATAAAGAATTGATTTTTATGAAAATCAAATCTTAGATTTAACTCATTCCTCCACACTCCACCTCATTCTCCTCAGCAATAGATATTAATTTGTCGAAGTAATTGCATCAAATTAAACAAAAAAGTTAAAGTTGCAAAACACAAGTTAGAATACCTTATAGCAAAGAAAATCAATCTCTAGTTGGACTAAGTCCTCTCACTCTTACCTTATAGTGATGTGGAGATTGAGGTGGCAAGACTGATTGCTGTATGCTGGCTCGAGGTTCGCGGTATATTCGATACGTCCTACCTAAATCCAGATGTAACTTATGAGGTAAAGTTCTTAGTGATGATGGAGAATGGGCATGGTTGGAATGTTCCAATAAAGCTAAACCTGAAGCTTCCTGATGGAAGTGTGCAGCAACACGAAGAGGTTTTAAACGAAAAACAGATATCTCAATGGTTTGAGTTGAAGGCAGGTGAGTTCTCAGCAAGTAAAGAGCAAGCAGGAGAGATTGAGTTCTCCTTGTGCGAGGTTGAAGAAAGGAACTGGAAGAGTGGTCTTGTAGTAAAAGGAGTTGTTATCAGGCCAAAGAATTCCACAAGACAAACCAACTGAAATCTTATTTAGCCATCATCTTCATCAACAACAGCTCGCTCTACCTTATGAACCTTAGTTAACAATATGAAACTTATGTTAATGTGACATAGAAGAATGTTTGTAATGGAAGACTTAGAAAAACTTATTTCGAATGCTCATTGTGCTGTGCTGTGATGAGATTATTCTGTACCTCAGACTTGTGTGAGAAAGAAGATTGGTCAATGGTTTTTCTTGAACTATTTGTAAAGAGAATTATGTAGAGGCATCATAGAAGGATTTCTACTCTTGAACATTGGCTCTATTCAACTTAGTTGTTGTTGCTGCAACCTATCTTGACTCTGACAAACATATCAGACGACAACAAAGCTATACTATGCTTCTGTTTTTTCAGCATATATGTTATGTATTTTCGTATACTTTAGAGTATGTTGTGTTGAAAATTACAGCTCCATTAAACCAGATGAGTTAAGGTTTTGAATTCAACAAGATGATGCACTTCCTTAAAAAAAAATCATGACTTTCTATAGGTTTCTATGGTATTTCACACTTATTTTTGATCATTAGATTCTAATTTCAGCATTGAGGAAACCAAGGTAGAGCAACGTAAGGAGCTCTCTTAGATTAGTAATACTAATTATAAATCATTAGAGTTAGTGAAAAGGAGAAAGATGAAGAAGAAAGCACATAAGATGTTAAGAGTTGACTAAGTGAAGAAAGTGGAGGTTAAAGAGTGGGAGATAACAAAAGTTGAGGAACACATAATTCTTTAATTTCATCTAGTAAACTTTATATCTGATTTAAGGCAGTTACAAAGGTCTTTGAATTAATAAAGTCACTAATTAAAATGTCTTACTTTTAGTTGATTGATCATTTTGCTTAGTCGCTAAATGATGAAAGGTTGTGAATTGGGTCTTGAGTTAACCTCTCAATGGGCATCAAAGTTTTCACCTGTTTGATTTATTAGATTACGTTAATTTGTTTAGTTATATGATTTTGATTTTTGCTAAAGTTTGAAAATAGAATAAAGACAATTTTATCATGGAAAACTCATTGAATGAGGAAAAACTATGCTGGTGGTGTGCTTGCATTACTAGTTATCTTCTTGATGGGATATAGGTGAGCAAAAGAATATTTTAGAGATAAAGGTAGAAAACTCTGAAAGATTACAAAATTATCTCTTCTTTGTTATCCTTAAGATCTCCTTTCTTGATATAAAGGACATCCTTTTACAGCTATTAGGAAGGATTTTTAATGCTTAAAATTGGTGACGATTCAACTTCCAAAATGGTAGATTGAATAATAGCTTCTATATTTTTAATAATTCTTATGATTTATAATTTAATTAACCCTATCACAAAGGTTAATTGATTCAAATTCCATGTTATTGAATTAAATTCATCAATTTATAACATGACAATTAATTCAACATAATTAATTATTAATAATTGACTTTCTATGTTGTTGGCTTAATCAATGACCTCTCGTAGTTACAAACCACATTGATATCTATTAATTATTGTGCTCGAATCCTTCATGATGAAGAATTATTTATCTTGATTATTAATGTTATAATATTTATTTGCATAATGATTAACATGTAAAAGAGTAAGATGATATATCAGTTTTTGATATTAATAATTACTTATTTATAGGTCTTATAAATAAGAGTATTAAGAACTAGAAATTAAAGACATGGTGTAAATTAAATAATTAAATAGTGAAATGTTAAATATAATATGCTAGTTGAAAAAAATTGAAAAAGCTTTTTAGAACAATAGATTGTGTTTTGCCTAAATGTTGTTAAATACTTCATTGATTAATAAGAAATAGTTTTGAAAAATATTGTTATTAAATTCTATTAAAAAGTCATATATTTGATAAAATCTTTTGATGTTTTTAATTGGAAATTAATATGAAAATAATTTTTATATTGTGAAAATAAAAAGATCTTTTGAATTATTAAAATAATATATTGAAAGGATAATTTCAGTTTTCACTATTTGAAGAACAAGTACAATTTATTAAGTTTTTTTAACATGACTTAAAATAAATATTATTATAATTACAAATATTTATTTTAATCTACATCAAACTAATTGGTATGTTAATTGGTTCTAGTATTCTGACTCCTATGCATCATAGAAACTTTAATTTTCATTATTTAATTATAGTTAATATGATACAAAGTGTCAAAAACTTAATGAATATCTATCATATAAAATCATAGGATTCCAAATATATGAGCTATAAGCTATTTTGTTTTGTTCATGAGTTTAGTTAAAATTTCAGGATTTAAAAATCTATATATTATTGATACTAAAAACTTAATAATCATATTTCATCTTAAAGACAAAAAATTTCATAAATACAGATTATTTGTCTAATTATTAATTTAATCTTACATAATTATTATACCAGGAAAATAGCTTTGGTATAGTTTATGTTGATGAATTTTAATTTTTAAAAGATAATTATTAAAGCTATTTTCTTAGCACAAGCATTGGTCTTCCATTTGTTAGGATTTATTTAAGGGTTGTGATCCAATGACTAATTTTTGTTGAAGAGCTATCATATTCATATAACACCTTAAGAGATATCATACACAAGTCATTTTCTACATAGATTAAGCTTAATTGATTAATCACTAGTTTTTGCATATTCCTTAATAAATCCTTGAGTTAAGAAAATAAACTTGTAATCTTTAGAAAATCAGATTAGAGTTATAGATTGTAAGCTTGAAGCATAAAATGTTGAAAATAAATGAGTGCCCAAAGATGAATTATTGAGAGATTAATTTATATTTTAGATCATAGTTTTGAAAATAAAATCAAATGTTATTATCAAAATGGCTTAATTAGGAAAAACCAAAAATATTCTTAGTTTAAGTCTACAAATTCCTTCTTGTAAGCATCATTTTCATATCATTGACTAAATGTAATAAGAATTGGATATCATTCATCGATTTGAATATTGGATAATTTTAAAAGATTTACTCATGGAAATATATGTATTCAAGTTTTTTTTTTGTATATTTTTTAACCATTTTACTACAATTCACATGATTGACTAATCACAAGTGTAGCATAAATCATCCCGGCTGGTTGGCAACGTTCCAATTACCTGTTTGTTGGAGGAAGCGGAGGCGTGAAGCGGTGGCGAAGTAGCGATCGGAAGGGGTTGCGGCGCTACGTACTGTAGGGTCGTGTGGCCGGCAGGATCGCGGCCGGTGCTCCTCGCTGGGTCCTCTCCGGCCTAGGCGTGGGGGCAAAGTGGCTGCCGGAGCATCAGCAACGGACGTGTGGCTGGTGACGGGGAAGTGGTCTCCCATCCGGAACTCGGAAGGAAGGTCGGCGGGCGGTGAAGCATAGCAACTCGAAGTGGCGGCGAATCTTGGTGGTCAAATTGGGCGTTGACCGCGTGGTCCCGTGTCAGCGCGTGGGGCCCGGGTTCGAGCTTGTGTTTGAATTCGAATTTGGCCGGTTCGCGGGAGTGCTCGAACCGGATTAGTTGCACCTTCATCTGTGGGCTATCTTACCGCTTCGTCCCTGAGCTCGGGCTGCGTCTCCTGCAGCCCTAATGGCGGGTGGAACTACCCGGAGGAGCAGCAGAAGAGCCCGTTCTTCCCAGAGCGGCTCTCCCACTCGCGAGGGTTCTTCTTCCTCTGTAGGTGGCCTGTCGGCCATGAAGCTACCTCCCCGTGCGTCCGAAGTGGTTGTTGGGGATGACCAGGAGGGAGACTCATTGTGTAAGACTGTGCAGGAGCAGCTGAAGCAGAGTGGGGAGGAAGCCCGTGGAGTCAGAATTGGAGCTGAGGTTCCTTATATTCTTGAGGTGACCTGTTATACCCAGTAAAAGTTTTTATGTTAATCTTTAATAAATTAATTTTTGGCTTGGATGATTTCAGATCGACAGTAGGATGAGCCAGGAGCTCAATTGGAGGCTATTGGAATTTCTGAAATTTCTAGGGATTTTTCGGAGCACCGAGGTGAATTTTAAGAAATTTTCCCTGTTTAATTAGATTTATTGGATTTTTAGAAATTCGAAAATCCATTTAAATTAAAACCGGAAATTGGTTTTACCGCGTGTGAACCGGACCGGAACGGTTCAGCGGAGGCGGTTCGCCGAGTGAGTTTGCACGTGCGTTCTGATAAGCGGATCGGACGGTCGTGATCGACGGTTGGGATTGAACCGGCTGATCGGGTGCTTACCGTGTCAATAGCGTGTCGACAGCGCGTATCGGGTGCTTACCGTGTCGAAAGCGTGTCAACGGTGCGTAACGGGTTTTCACCGTGTCGGCCAGGAATATAAAACCCTCGCGAACGATTAGGGTTTCGTTCGACCGACCGATAGAGAGGAATTTTCCGGCGTACGGCGCGTGATTCCGGCGGCCTGGCAAGGGGCTTTTTGTGTCTGGAGATTCACGAGACCGAGGAGAGTCGATTGATACCGGATTCGTTCGGTGAGGAGCTGCGGCGAGCTGCGGACGAGGATCACCGTCGCCGGCGACTTTGAGGTAGGAAATTCAGATTTAAATCAGTTAATTAGCAAGTTAAAAATATGGATTATTTTGCAAATTACTACCTGAGCATGCGAATGTGGGTTTTTTTTGAATTGATTAATGCAATTATTGATTTTAGCATGTTTAGGGTTTTCGAAAAAAAAAAAAAAATTATACCGTCGAATTCGGAAATTTTACCAAGCATATGTTGAGTTGATTTTGTGCTTAATCATGTTAAGGTGGTTTGCAAATGCTGGAATCATTAATTTCATAAATTGTCAATTAGGGATCGGATGAAACTCCTTCGACGGATATTTTGATTGAATCTTAGGAATTAATGACATCTTTGGAATGTTAGGATAGTACGAACATGTTCTCCTAGTTCGCAGTTGCCGGAAATCGAGTATTGGTCGGCGATTGCGGTGGCTAGGGTTTCGCGGACGACGGGCGAAGGAAGGAGACGAATTAAGGGTTAATTAGGGATTAGTTGATTTATTAAGAGAATAATTATATTAATTATTAAGAGTATATATTAAGCGTCGGCCGAATTCGGGTTAATAACTTCGATCGGCGGGGGTTTGGTTCAGCGCGAAGGCCCGAACCGATGGCGAGATCCGGTTCAGGGGATTCGGCGCGGTTCAGTGAGAAGCGGTTCTCGGCTCAGCGCGAAGGCCGAACCGGCGGCGAGAACCGGGTTCACGGAAGTACGGCGCGGTAATTGGAATAACGGAATTTTTAAATTCGGTAATTATTCAGAATTTCGGAAAATGGATAAAATTGCAAAATTTGATATTTCGAATTTAGGAAAAATTCGATAATTGAGTTTTAGGGATTATTATATTTTAGAAAATTCAAGAAAAATCAGAAAATTTGGAAATGAGAAATTTCGAAAATTCTGGAGATCCGTGGGTAAAGAAAAAAATTGCCTGAAGTGGGGAAAAATGTTATCAGTGATGACAGTACAGCTGGAAACAGTCAGACAGAGGTATGGTACATGGATGCTACCAGAACAGTCAGTAATTGACAGTTGTATTGCTTGGATGGCAATGGCATGGATTGAGTCAGTTACTCAGTGTTGGCATATTTTATGGATTGGCATACTGGACCGGACTACTATAGACCCTATATGATGTTTTAGGGTAGTTGTGGTAGGTAACTATGCGGTTCAGACTTAGCTTCCACAATATACATGTGGACTGGTATGCGCCTTGTTGTACCTGGACACATGTTGCCGGATCTTGGAGTTAGAGATTGGCAATGACTGTAGGGGCGTGAGCTTCTATGGAAGTTGTTGGTAGAGGACTCTTTGGGACGGTGGCTGAGTCGATCTCTCCTGGTCCATGTGTGTAGGCCTGCGCGCCTGAGGGTGGCAGGGGTGTCTCGCAGTGGCTAGCCAAGTGTGTAGGCCTGCGCGCCTTAGGGTGGCAGGGGTGTCTCACTTTGGCTAGAGATTTTGTGACTAGATCTGTCTATAGTCTCCAGGAGATTGATTGACGAGAGACGCTGCGGTGTCGGGTGCTTAGGCGCCATGCGTGTTTCGAGATGGGCGTTCCCACTGGCACGCTACCTGGAAGCCCAGAGGAGAGCTACTCTGGTGTGACTAGGGGTGACTGTGGTTGGTCGGAGTCTGGGACTGAGAGTGCCTATCCACCATACATTGTTATGCTGTATTCCTATATTTTTGCTATTATCCTTCTCTTGCATGTGAGTTTTACTAGCTGTCTTTCCTACTGGGCGTAGCTCATTCCTGTATTATATATTTTCAGTGGCTCGGCAGACTTGACGCTACCAGATTAGGTGGGATCGTGGTCAGTAGGATTATGGAGGATATCTGACTTGTGATTGTCTGAGATATTCTGGTTAGTTGATTGTTGCTGTTGGATGTATTTAATGAGATTGTTATTCTCATATGTCATGTAATATGTGAGGGTAATTCTGACTTATGTTCTGGTTGGATAATATTGCACTTGTTGGACTTGGATCTTATTCTTGTAATGTAGTTTCCATTTACTGTCTTATCTTATTGTCTTGGAGTATGGTGTGTGGAGTGCCATATTTTATCTGAGGATATTATATATCTTTCTGTTTGATGGTGAGGTCATTACATGACTATGGAACTTAACCGTGGGGGTTCAGACTTCTATTAGATCGGTTCTCCTACCGTATGGGTTAGGAGTGTTGGGTCTAGTAGGAGTAACATTGCGCGAGTCCATCTGTTAATTCAGGAGTCATGAACCTGATTTGACGGTGTACCCGGGAGATGGGATCCACATTGTTAAAGGAAAGTAGGCGTGTAATGATGTGTTATATCCTATGTTTTCGTAGGCTACTCAGGTTGGTATGGGACGATCTGAGCTGTCTATATGAAAAAAAAAAAAAAAAAAAATGTATGCCAAAAATCAGCCTAGGAAAAATGGGGTGTAACATGACCCGTCCTGCCGTTGCGAATAGGGTGAGCTTCCTGGAGGCCTTAATTGCCAACAGCGCTCCCAGACACAGTGACACGGTGATTTCACACGTGCGGCCGGCGGATGTTGATGTCAAACTGCGCGCGGCGGATATCCCCGATTATGTTGAGGGAGGGGACGTGATTATGTCACCAGAAGCTTGCTTGAGGCGCCTGGATTTCCACAAGTTCGACCTGGTGGGCCGCCTCTATGGAAATACCCTTCCTTTCCATGTCATTGAGAGGGTTTTACTCAAACGATGGGGCCATATTAACAGCTTCAAGATTTTTGACCTCACGGCCAACTGCTTTTGCCTTCATTTTGCGTTGATGAGTGAGAGGAATGACATCTGGTTGGGCGGGCCCTGACAGATCGCCGGCCAAGCCATGGGTCTTGATCTGTGGTCGCCGGAATTCAACCCTAACTCCACATCTGTAATGCGCGCCCCTGTCTGGGTTCGGCTTCCTAGTCTCCCCCTTATCTACTGGGATGTTGACAATATTCTTCGAATTGCTAAAGCTATTGGCGATCCGTTTCTTCTTGATGGCTGGACGGCGGGCTTAGATCGCTCGTCCTTTGCGCGAGTTTGTGTTCGGGTGGACCTTGCGAAACCTCTCAAGCCAGGCATCTGGATCTCTGGGGACTACGGGAGGGTTTTTCAACCCTTTGAATACGAAGGGCTGCCTCGCATTTGCTTCGCTTGCGGTCATGTCAGACATTTGGAGAATTCCCGCAAGTCGGTCAAAGCTGGAGGAGCTGACATTAACGACACCACGACCACAGATGAGGTGCGGGAGGATCGCCCAGGGGTTACTGAGGCTCTCGGTCGCAATGGGCCTAAGGGACCTGAGGATGACCACCGGTCAGAGAGGCGGGATGTGCACGGCGAGGGGCACTGTCTGGGCCCTTGGATGATTGTGCAGCGGCAGAAGAACAATCGCAAGAGCCCCGGGGGTTTGATCAAGAGGCCTCCTGTTGTCGTTCACAGCCGCATAGTCAGGGGTTATGACGGGGCCAGCACATCTCGAGGTAGTAGGGGTCCGCCAAGGTTCCGAGGAAGAAGCAGAGTTTGGGGGATGGTCAAGGATGGGGTGCAGAGTCCTACGCCGGCTAAGCCTTCGCAGGCTGGGAAGTTTGCCAATGTTGACCAGGGGAATTCGACACTTCGGCAGAGGGGATCAGGGGCTGACGGTGCACCCATCCCGGATGGGGGTGACCATTAATCGGGACTTATTGCTGACCGTGCTTCGTGGGGCACGGAGGCCAGCAGCTGTTGCTGGAAAGCTGTTTTTGTTTGGTTGGGGATGCCGGAAGCTAATAACCATATGACTACTATGTGGATCATCACGTGGAACATAAGAGGTGCTAAGAAGAGCAAATCGAGGGCCTACTTGCAACGTCTGGTTCGGGAGTGGAATGTTAAGGTTGTTGTGCTACTGGAGATCAAGATGCAATCTTTTTCCCGACGCAATGCTAACTGGATCCTTGGGAAGGATTGGGATTTTGGGTTTCATCCATCTTTGGGTATCGGTTGGAATTATTGTGTTGTGGAAGGAAGAGATCAAGCTAGCACTCACGGCGGTCTCGGCCTTTATGGTGGCTTGTTCGATTACTCCTCGGCAGGATTGCACCCTCAACTGCTGCTTTGTTTATGGTCCAAGGGTGTCTCAGGGACGCCGCGCGATCTGGGACGCTATCCGCACAACATACTGTGACAATTCCCCTCTCTTGGTGGCTGGTGACTTTAACTTGATTATGGGCAAGGAGGAGAAGCGGGGAGGTCGGCCTTTCTTCTATGACAGTGAGCAGCAGTGCTTCGCTGATTTTATGCAGGACCTTCAGCTTGCTGATATGGGTTTTTTGGGCAACCAATTTACCTGGTGCAATGGGAAGAAGGGGGGAGCGCGCATTCTGGAGCGGCTTGATCGCGCCCTGCTCAATTTTGCCGGCCTGATTGCTTTTCCCAACTATTTGGTACATCATCTGGGTCTCCTTGGCTCGGACCACTACCCGCTGTTAATCAATCTGGGTGGCGACAGGATCCGGCCGAAATCCAGCAGGCTCCTATTCGAGAGCATTTGGCTCCACTATCCCCAGTCCTACCGTGTGGTGCAGCAGGCTTGGAGCAGACGTGCGTTGGGGGACCCTAGGGAGATGGTTTCGATGAAGTTCAAGCGGTCACTTATGGCGTTGCGTAGTTGGAGCCGCAGAGAACTGGGGAGTTTGATTAACCGAAACCAAGTACTTTTACGTGACATTGAGGAGCTACAGGCAAGAGAATCGAGGGTGGGACTCACTTAGGAGGACCATGGGCGTCTTGCAGATTTGATCACTGCCTTTCACAGGGGTTGTGCCCATGAGGAGCAGTGGTGGTGGCAGCGTGCCAAGGTCCACTGGGCACAGGTCGGGGACACCAACACGCGCTTCTTCCACAACATGGCTTCGTCTCGGGCCCGTATGAACCGCATCTCCATGATCCAGGGCTTTGATGACCGGGTGGTGGATTCCCCGGACAGTATCGGACAGGTCTTAACTGAGTATTTTGAGAGTAAGTGGCGTGGCGGCAGCTCCAGGGTAATGTCGCAAGTCATCTCCCCCCCGGTGGTTGTTAATGCTGATGTGGCTTCCAGGTTGGGAGCTAGGGTCACCGAGGAAGAGATCATCGAGGCTTTGCGGGGCATCAAAAGGAATAGGGCGCCGGGATGTGACGGGATCTCAGCTGAATTCTTGCACGGCTACTGGACCATTGCGCGCCATGATGTCATTAATGCTGTGCTGGCTTTTTTCAAGGACTACAGTCTCCCGAATGAGTGGAAGGACACCCTTATCATCCTGATTCCAAAGAAGCAGGGCACGAGCAAGTCGGAGCATTATAGACCTATTAGTCTCTGCAATACTGTGTACAAGGTGGTAGCACGGGTCCTTGTTGGGAGACTGAAGCCCATTATGCCGGACCTCATTTCGCGGGAGCAGGCGGCATTCATCCCCGGCCGTAGTATTTCTGATAATATCAACATCGCGCAGGAGATGGTTGTTAGGATGCGGACTTGCAAGGGTGCGGCTGGTCTTATGGCAGTGAAGCTCGATATGGAACAGGCCTATGACCGTGTCTGTTGGGACTTTCCTCAGGAGATGTTGATTGCTATGGGTTTCCCTCCCATCTGGCGGGACTGGATTGCTGCTTGCATCAGAAGCCCTAGATTTCGCGTCCTCTTCAATGGTATTCGCCTCCCGTGGGTGGAGGCTCAGAGGGGTCTACGGCAGGGCTGCCCGCTCTCCCCGTACCTTTATGTCATGGCTTCTGAATATCTCTCTTGCTTGGTAAGGAATCATGAATCTTGGCAGCTTTTGGGGTTTCGGTCGGGGAGGCATGCGCCTTGCATCTCGCACCTCCTCTTCGCTGACGATGTCATCCTTTTTGCTCCTGCCTCCCGCATCGCTGCCCGTCTTATCAGGAGGATCATTCGTGAGTTCGGGAAGGCTGCTGGTTTGCAGGTAAATTTTGCAAAATCCAGGGTCTTCTTTAGCACTAACCTTTGCAGGAAGAAGTCCAGGTTAATTCTCAGGAAGCTCAGCATAGAGGAGGGAAGTTCGTTTGCATATTTGGGGATCCCCATCACTGCCAAGCGCCTGTCCAAGACTGATGATGTAGGATTGAAAAATTGCTTAGTTAGAAAATTCGTGGCTGATGCACAACAAAGAGCAGGGTCGTCTCCCTAAGGGACACACATCCTAGATACGAAGAGGGTTGAACGCAAAGGGGCACCAACCAATGAAGCCTAACTAAACTAGGATCGATAGCGGCTAAGAAGTCGCTAAATCGATTACGGCTACACACTTTCAAACACTCAAAAGTTTTCATTAACTGTATATCCTTACAATAGAAGAGGACTTCCCCTTATATAGGAATCCATAATGGTACAAAAGACATTTGACTCATAATATGGGAATATTAAAGGACACATGGGTAAATTAAAAGGCACCTAAAAATAGACTCTTAAAATTCTGAGAAAATTAATGAAAATTCATGTATTTATCCCTAATTTCGGATGGTTGGAGGCGCGGCGACGTTTCGGAGGCGGTGCGGTCGGCGCGGGCTGGCGTTACTCGGCGCGGGCTGGCGTGGGTCGGCGCGGCTGGCGTTACTCGGCGCGGGCTGGCGTTACTCGGCGCGGGCTGGCGTGGGTCGGCGCGGGTCACAGTTCGTGAGTCTGGTGTGGGTCGGCGCGGGCTGGCGTGGGTCGGCGCGGGTCACAGTTCGCGGTCTGGCGTGGGTCGGCGCGGGCTGGCGTGGGTCGGCGCGGGTCACAGTTCGCGGTCTGGCGTGGGTCGGCGCGGGTCATCCGGATGGCTGGAGGCGCGGCGACGGCGGAGGTTGCGGCGGAGGCGGCTTTCGGCGGCAGGAATTTAGATTTTGGCCTTGTTTTTTTGTATAAGACCTGGTCCTTGGTCGTCGAAAGTCCTTCTCGAACATGATGTCCTCATCATTTCCCTTGGGGTGGGAAAAACTCAGCTTTGATGAATAATCTCTGGCACTCTCATAGTCTTCAAGTGCTCCAGGGTTCAAACGATGAAGCTCCTCTCGAGATATCCAAGTGTCATCTTCGTTTAACCTGTCTTTCCAATGTACAAGATATTTCCGATATTGTTTATTCCTAGTGTTAGTAATTTTATCATCAATAATTTTTTCAATCTGCTCACTAGCTTTCTTAAAACAGGCCTGTGGACACTCGGGTAGGGGTTCACTCACAAGGGGAGGAGATTCAGGCTCAAACGGCTCACTAGGTATTTCAACTGGCTCCTTGTAAGCCACCAAGTCTGAGATATTGAAAGTGTTGCTAACTCCATAATCGTCTGGCAACTCTAAAGTGTACGCGTTCGGGCTAATTTTAGTTATGATTCTAAAAGGTCCGATGCCCTTTGCATGCAACTTTCTTAATGTTCCCGGAGGAAACCTCTCAGGCCTCACACGTATCATGACAAAATCTCCCACAGAAAACTCCTTGTTCTTTCTATGTGCATCAGCCAATTTTTTATATGTTTCATTGCTTAGACTAATTTTTTCTTTTATACTTTTATGAATATTCCTTATATGTTCGGCAAATTCTATGGCTGATTCTGATGAACGAGTATGTGTAGGTAAAGGAATTAAGTCTATAGGACTATGGGGCTTATAACCGTTATAGGCCTCGAACGGGCTTATTCCAATTGTCCTATTGACTGAGCTATTATAGGCATATTCTATTCTTGGTAAAAGTAAGTCCCAATTTTTAACGTTATCACCAACTAAACTTCTTAATAAGTTTCCTAAACTTCGGTTGACAACTTCAGTCTGGCCATCAGTTTGTGGATGATAAGCTGTGGAGAATTTCAGTTTTGTTCCTAATGATTGCCATAAAGTTCTCCAAAAATGTGATGTGAACCTAACATCTCTATCAGATACTATGGTCTTAGGTACTCCATGTATTTTGACAATTTCGTCAAAGAAAAGTCTAGAAATATGAGATGCATCTGAGGTCTTATAACATGGAACAAACCTAGCCATCTTAGTAAATCTATCGACGACTACAAAGATTGAATCAAATCGTCTTGTTGTCTTAGGTAATCCTAGCACGAAATCCATAGAAATGTCTTCCCAAGGTCTCGATGGGACGGGTAAAGGCATATATAGTCCAGTATTTTGTTTCCTAAGTTTGGAGACTAAACAGTTCCTACAGCCTGCCACTATTCTAGCCACTTGTCGTTTTAATCCAGGCCAATAAAACTTATATTCTACGGCTGATATAGTCTTATCTCTTCCAAAGTGGCCAGCTAAACCTCCCGCATGTATTTCCCAAATAAGAAAATCTCTTAATGAGGTTTTTGGAATGCATAATTTCTGATTATAAAATAGATAACCTTCTTTTATCATATAATCGTTTATTACCATAGATGGTTTCTCTAAAAGTTTAGAATAAATATCTTTAAAGTCCTCACATGTTGAATATAAAGATGGTAAAACATCGAATCCAGTGATTGAAACAGATAAGGTAGTTAAAAGATTTATTTTCTACTTAACGCATCAGCTACCTTATTTTCTAAACCAGGTTTATGCTTCAGCACAAATGTGTAACTTTGAATAAACTCAACCCACTTAGCATGCTGAGGTTTAAGTTTCCTTTGAGAATTTAAATACTTGAGGGCTTCGTGATCAGAATTTAAAACAAATTCTTTAGGTAAAAGATAATGTCTCCAATGTCTTAAAGTCTGAACTATAGCATAAAATTCTTTATCGTATACTGAGTATTTTCGTTTTGCCTCATTTAATTTCTCACTAAAGTATGCAATAGGTCGCCCTTCTTGATTTAATACACCTCCAATTCCAACTCCCGAAGCATCACAAGAAACCTCGAATACTAGATTAAAATCTGGGAGTCTCAAAACTGGGGCTTGGGTCATACAGGTTTTAATTTTATCAAAGGCGTCATTAGCTTTATCAGTCCAATCAAATCCGCCCTTTCTAATACAATCCGTGATCGGAGCTGTGAGTGTGCTAAATCCTTTTATAAATCTCCTGTAAAATGTTGTTAAACCATGAAAACTTCTAATATCGTGAACACTTTTGGGTATAGGCCAGTTTATTATTGCATTGATTTTTTCAGGATCGGCCGATACTCCAACATCAGAAATTATGAATCCTAAGAAATTGACACTGCGTGTCATAAATGCACATTTTTTTAAGTTCACATATAACTTGTTCTCTCGAAGCACCAAACAAACTTTCTTAAGATGATCCAAATGGGCTTCTATATTTTTACTAAAAATCAATATATCATCAAAATATACCACTGCAAATTGTCCTAAGAAAGGCCTAAGAATCTGAGTCATAACTCTCATAAAAGTGCTAGGTGCATTGGAAAGGCCAAAAGGCATCACTAGCCATTCGTAAAGTCCATTTTGAGTTTTGAATGCCGTTTTCCATTCATCCCCAGGGCGAATCCTAATCTGGTGATATCCACTTTTTAAATCAATCTTTGAGAAAATCTTTGCCCCATTCATTTGATCTAAGAGGTCATCAAGTCTAGGGATGGGAAACCTATATTTTATAGTAATTTTGTTAATAGCCCTGCTATCGATACACATTCTCCATGTACCGTCTTTTTTAGGGGTTAATAATGCTGGGACGGCGCAAGGGCTTAGACTTTCTTGAATAAATCCCTTCTCCATTAATTCCTTAACTTGTCGACTTAACTCTTCGTGTTCAGTGGGACTCATTCTATAGTGAGGCAAGTTTGGTAAGCTAGCTCCAGGGACAAGATCAATACAATGTTGTATATCTCTAAGTGGGGGCAAACTGTTTGGTTCTTCTAAGAATATATCACTAAATTCATTTATGGTAGATTCGATCTCAGGTGGGATGACTATGTCAGGGATCTTAGTTTGTACTTTTTTAACTGCTAATGCCCATATTACTAATCCATCAGTGAATTCACGCATGGCTTCTCCTTTAGATATGATATGAATTTTGTTATTCTTAATTTGATTTGTCTTCTTGATAGGTTTAATTTTATCCTTGGGAGGGGATGGATATAGTTTAATCTTTTGTCCATTATGCGTAAAGATGCATGTATGAGATTTCCCTGTTAATAAAGCATCGTGGTCATAAAGCCATGGTCTCCCTAATATGATGCTTCCTACTTGCATTGGGACTATGTCACAAACTATATCTTCTGAATATTGTCCAAATGCTAAAGGAACTATACATTGTACTTTAACTGGAATAGATGTCTCGTTAATCCATGAGACAGTGTAAGGGTGGGGGTGTGGGGTCGTAATTAGGCCAAGTTTGGTCACCGAATCTGTAGAAATGGCATTAATACTGCTCCCACTATCGATTACTACTTTGCAAACCTTTTCTCCTATTTTAATGAAAGTATGAAAGATTGCAGTTCTTCTCCAGTCTTCACTAATTTTTTGTTGAGTAAGGGTGCATCTAACTACAGCTAGAGTTTCTTCCCCTGGGTTGTCTTCTTCATCTTCATAATATTCATTAGCAAGGTCACTATCTGGGTTGTATTCTGTTATCTCCTTGGTGTCTATTTCAGGTTCCTCACTTTCACCTTCTTCTAAGTAGTTTATCCTGGTGGGACATTGGGCTGCTACATGTCCTTTTCCATTACATTTATAACAAGTTATTTCTTTAGGTTTTGTGGTGGTTGGATTGGGTTTTATGGCGGTAGTAGGCTGGGTTCGGCTAGTAGATGATCCATTATTAGAGTATTTAGGTATAGGTTTGGATTCAAACTTCTTTGTAGGATAGGTCTTTTGTAAGCGCTCTATTTCGCTAGTTATTCTATAGGCTTCGGGTAGGGATTCTACGCCACGAATTAAGAGTTCTCTTTGTAGGTCTTCCCTAAGTCCAGCACGAAATCGGGAAAGAGTCATAGATGGATCTTCATCTATTCCACATCTGAGATGATATTCATCGAATTTGGCAATATATTCATTTATTGATTTTCCTCCTTGTGTGTGACGTTGCCATTGGTCCAACAATTGATTTTTATAAGTTCTTGGAACATATTTCTGCCTAAGGGCTCTTTTAAGTTCATTCCAAGTTTCTATTGGCGGCGAGTTTCTTTGAAAGTTATCATTATCTACAGCTTCCATATAGAGTCGTGCTTGCTTAGATAATTTCATTTTAGCAAATAATACCTTTCTATCTTCAGTAAGTCTAAACCATTGAAAATATTTGTCTATAGCAGCTTCCCATTCTAAATATTCTTTAGGGTTAAGGGAACCTTCAAAACTAGGAATTTCGAATTTGATTGATCTGAGTAATTGGTCATTGTCATTTTCGGTCCGGTTTCTGTGTCTATGGGGTATTGTTGATTGATAGTCGCTTCCCTCTTCTATTATCTCTGGTTCCATTCTACGTTGTGGTGTCGGTGTGACTCTAAGTCTAGGGGGTTGTGGTATTTCTTCTTCAGCAATTTCTGGTTCCACTTGATTTCTTTCTAATTGATTGAATCTTTCATTTGTTTGAGTTGATAGCTCCTGTATAGCTAATTGCATTTGTTGCATCTGTTCCATGAGTTGTTCAAATTGATTATCCATTGTATATTCCCTACCAGATCTAGTTCTCATAAACGTTTTCGTAAAGTGGGTGTGTGCAGCTCACAAAGTAACCGAATAACCGTGCTCTGATACCAAATGTGATGTAGGATTGAAAAATTGCTTAGTTAGAAAATTCGTGGCTGATGCACAACAAAGAGCAGGGTCGTCTCCCTAAGGGACACACATCCTAGATACGAAGAGGGTTGAACGCAAAGGGGCACCAACCAATGAAGCCTAACTAAACTAGGATCGATAGCGGCTAAGAAGTCGCTAAATCGATTACGGCTACACACTTTCAAACACTCAAAAGTTTTCATTAACTGTATATCCTTACAATAGAAGAGGACTTCCCCTTATATAGGAATCCATAATGGTACAAAAGACATTTGACTCATAATATGGGAATATTAAAGGACACATGGTAAATTAAAAGGCACCTAAAAATAGACTCTTAAAATTCTGAGAAAATTAATGAAAATTCATGTATTTATCCCTAATTTCGGATGGTTGGAGGCGCGGCGACGTTTCGGCGGCGGTGCGGTCGGCGCGGGCTGGCGTTACTCGGCGCGGGCTGGCGTGGGTCGGCGCGGCTGGCGTTACTCGGCGCGGGCTGGCGTTACTCGGCGCGGGCTGGCGTGGGTCGGCGCGGGTCACAGTTCGTGAGTCTGGTGTGGGTCGGCGCGGGCTGGCGTGGGTCGGCGCGGGTCACAGTTCGCGGTCTGGCGTGGGTCGGCGCGGGTCACAGTTCGCGGTCTGGCGTGGGTCGGCGCGGGTCATCCGGATGGCTGGAGGCGCGGCGACGGCGGAGGTTGCGGCGGAGGCGGCTTTCGGCGGCAGGAATTTAGATTTTGGCCTTGTTTTTTTGTATAAGACCTGGTCCTTGGTCGTCGAAAGTCCTTCTCGAACATGATGTCCTCATCAACTGACCTCAGCTTCTTGCTTCAGCGGTTGGATGCTATGCTGCTCAACTGGAGAGTCAGGCCTCTTTCACTGGCGGGCATGGCTATTTTGGCTTCATAGGTCCTCAGTGCCATCCCCTGCCACGTGCTGAGGCATTGCGTTGTACCGGCGGGGATTATTGAGGCAATGGAGATGCGCATCAGAAGATTTTTGTGGGGAGGGACTAATAGTGCGAGGGCCATTCATTATGCGGCTTGGGAATGCATCACGCTGCCTAAATTTGTGGGTGGCCTGGGCCTCCAGGACCTCCACGTTTGGCATCGTGTTCTCCACATGGAGGGATGCCGACGTATTCTTAATTGGGAGCCTAGTCTATGGGTGGATTTGATGCGGAGAAGATATGATCTGGAGGATCCACGGATGAAGGCCCCCCGCAACGCGTCCCCGGTCTGCAAAATGGTGCTTGGGGCTATGCCGGAGGCCATTTCCCTCTTTGTTTGGCGTATTGGGGATGGGCGGACGACGAGATTTTTGGAAGATAATTGGCTGGGGGTCCTTCCGCTGAGTTGCTGGCCCACTTTCATCAATGTGCACACCTACTGGCCAGCGTCGCCGAATGTCTCCTGCCCGACGGGAATTGGAATTGGGATCTTATTAGCGCTTGGGCAGATGGGGAGCTTCAGGACCGCATCTCGCATCTTCCGAGAGCCTTGAGGTCCTCACAGGATGTATTGCTTCTCTCCCTCACGGAGAAGCCCCGGGCGGCTAGTGGCAAGATTTACTCGAGCATCGTCTGCAATGCTCGAAAGGGGGGAAATGGCAGCAGGCCCTTGGAGGAATTTCGTGGCATCTGGAAGCTTAGGGTCACTCCCAGGGTCCGCGTATTCATGTGGAGGCTCGCCGGTGATCACCTTCCGTCGGCGGTGTGGCTGACCAGCCGCAAGCTTTGCAATTCTCCCACCTATCAGTAGGGCTGCGAGGAAGACGAGTCCTTGCAGCATGTTTTCTGGCGCTGCTCGAAAGCCCAAGAAATTTGGGCTGACCGCACTGTTCGGGCAGCGTTGACCTGCTTGGACCAGCATTCCAAGTTTGACCCGTCTACCAGCACCGATTTACTGTTCATTGACCGGATCCTCCGGTTCGTTGGATCTCCTGCTGCTCGCCAAGGTGCCGGGCAATCGGTTGCGGCCACCATTGCGACTACGCTGTACTATATTTGGTCGAGGAGGAATGCAGCAAGACACAACACCTCGATGCCTCTCCCGGGTTCTACTATTCGGACCATCTTACTTGAGGTTCACTCGTCTCTCAACCGACATCTCTCTCTCTCCTCCCTGTCCTGCGGGAACCCTGGCAAGTCCACGGACTTGCTTGTTACGCATAGTTGGATTCCCCCCCCCCTACAGGTTGGATCAGAGTGAATTGCGATGCGGCGGTTCATGATTCGGTGGCCGGGTTGGGGGTGGTTGTGCGGGATTGCTTGGGTAGACCTCTCCTGGTGGCTGGTAAACGGTTGTTGTCTCAGGCTGTTGACATGATGGAGACCCAGGCTTTGCTTATGGTGCTTGACATGATCAGGGATCTTCTCCCCCTGCACCGGGCTGTGGAACTCCAATCTGACTCTATGATGGCCATTCAGGAGGTACGCGAATTGATGTCTTTACCCCCGGGATTGGGTGTCTTTGCTGCTACCATCCAGTACGCTTCGGGTCTTGAGGCCGTTCGCTTCTTACACATTCTCAGAGACGGGAACAAGCCTGCTGATTGGGCTGCTCGGGCTGCGTGCTCTAACGATTTCGTCTGGGGCCTTGAGGATCCTATTCCTAAGCCCCTGCTTGACCTCATGTTATCTGATTTCACTTTCGATCCCCCTTGAGGGTCCTTTTGTAATTTGGTATTTTCCTTGATATAATAGATATTATATCCTCCTCAAAAAAAAATACACATCGTTCAGAAAAAACTTCTTCAATAAAGAGCAATTATCATTTCTTAATGAATGACTTTGATTATTTTTATGATATTTTTTGGCCAGTGAATAGATTACAATATATAGAGATTTTTTAAAGTATTGCAACCATACATTTATGAAAATATAATATTGGGAGAAATTTGAAAAAGATAGCAGAAAGCTTAATAAGAGGGAAGAAAGAAGCTATGAACTTTTCATTCATGAATGCATATTTACAAAGCAACACTTTCTTCTATTTATAGCCAAAAAATATAACCAATTCCCTAAATAATTCCTCTTAATTTGAAAGTTTTTTTTCCTAAAAATACTTAATAAATTAACAAAATACTTAAAGTATGCTAACCATACTAAAAAAGTGCTAACAAGCACTTAAAAAGTGCTGACCAAACGCTTAAAGTTTGCTAACATTACTCCCTCTCAAACTTGAAGTATTTTCAACCCTAATTGATCTCGTAATTCTTCAAACTTCTTCACTCCAAGCGATTTAGTGAAAATATCAGCTATTTGTTCTTCAGTACTACAATGTACTAGTTTTATAGTCTCCTTGTTGACATGGTCACGAAGAAAATGATACCTTGTCTCGATATGCTTGCTTCTCCCATGTTGAACTGGATTTTTTGCTAATTTGATGGTTGACATATTATCAATAAATATAGTTGTTGGCTCTTCTTGTTGATAATGTAACTCCTACAATAAATTTCGTAACCAAATTGCTTCACAAACTGTTGATGAAGTTGTAATATACTCTACTTCACAAGATGAAAGAGCAATGACATCTTGTTTAGTCGATCTCCACATAAATGCTGATGATCCTAAGAAGAAACAATAACCAGTTGTACTCTTCCTTTCATCTATATCACCTTCCCAATCATTATCAGAGTAGCCACATAAATCTAACCCACTTTGGTTAGTGAAATGCAAACCATAATCAAGTGTTCCTTTAATATATCTTAGAATTCTTTTTGCAACCATCCAATGTGTTTCCTTTGGATTTTTCATATATCGACTAATGAGTCCAACAGAATATAGAATATTAGGTCTTGTGATAGTGAGGTAACGAAGACTACCTACAAGACTTTTAAATAAAGTAGAGTCAATACTGTTTCCTTCTCCTTCTCTACTTATTTTCATTCTCACATCAAGTGGTGTTGCCACTGATTTACAATCTTCCATTCTAAATTTCTTTAGAAGTTTGGTAGCATATGTTCTTTGAGAGATTTGGATTCCAGTTTTCATTTGCTTCACTTCCAAACCAAGTATGACATTTCACCATTATCTGTCATGTCAAATTCATGTTGTATAGTTCTTTTGAATTCTTGAAACAATTCAAAAGAATTTCTTGTATAAAGCAAATCATCTACATAAAGACAAACTATAAGAATATTATTTTGAGTTGTCTTAATGTAAAGTGCATGCTCAAATGGACATTTTTGGAATCTTTGTTGTTGAAGATATCCATCAATCTTGGTATTCCATGCTCTTGGTGCTTGTTTCAATCCATATAAAGCCTTTTTCAAACGATAAACTTTATGTGGATCACTCATAATTTTATAACCTTCAGGTTGATCGATATAATCTTCTTCTTGTAAAACTCCATTCAAAAAAGCAGATTTAACATCAAGTTGACATACCTTCCATCCATGATGTGCTGCAAGTGCTAAAATCAACTTCATTGTATCAAATCGAGCAACTGGAGCAAATATCTCGTTGTAGTCTATACCATATTTTTGCTTAAAGCCTTTTGCCACAAGTCTTGCCTTGTATTTATCAACTGTTCCATCTGCTTTATGCTGGATCTTGTAAACCCATTTGACTCCTATGGGTTTCTTTTGAGGAGGGAGATCAACCAACTCTCATGTATTATTCTTTTCTATAGATGTTATTTTTTCATCCATAGCTTTTTACCAATTTATATCCTGTACTGCTTCATCAAAAGAAATAGGTTCATAATCAGCAAAATAACAGAATAAGTTAGAATACTGAGAAGTTTGCTCATATATCTCTTGTAAACTTTTTATCTTTTTGCTTGAGTCAATAGGATGTGCTTTCTTTTGCATAATAATTGATCTCGAGGGAGAGCTTGTTGGAAAATTTAAATCATGAGTTTGTTGATTTTGAATTTCTTCTTCTTGTCCAAGTGTGATGTTTTATCATCATTCTCTTCCGTTCACTTCCAAGTATCTTTTTCTACAAACACAACATCACTACTAATAAATACCCTTTTGGTTAAAGGATTGTAGAGCTTGTAGGCTTTTGACTCCTCGTTGTACCCAATGAATATGTATTTTTCACCTTTATTGTCAAGCCCCCACCGACATCTAATACCATTATGTCACAAAGTTATCATCAGAGTCGCCAAATACAGCATTTAAGTGAGGACAAATAAACAAACCAAAGGTGGGGACCCGACGGTAAGACAAACACTAATTCAAAATCCAAAGTATATATATAAAGACATGTTTTTAAACATTTAATCACACTAAAATTTTCCCTCTCACACATCTCTTGGAAAGGGCTCTCCTGTAACAGCATCATTCCCAGTTCTCGGTGTAGTGGTTTCATGTCCTGTGATGTAAGCACTAAATGAGATTTTATAAATCTCAGTAGATAAATCCACATATTTAACCAAGAAAATAAAAGGCATAACAAATACCATTAACAGTAAAGATGAATGTCATACATACATATAAAATAATGTCAAATGAAAGTCATAAAGAAATGCAAGTTCCTTATATTGTGCTTATTACCGGGCCCAATTCCCTTTGACGCATTATCCTCTGGATCCAATCATCAATGACTGTCCTCTAGCCGGCATCCAACCAAGCACATAACACTAGGCAGATATCTGATCCGAAGATCGATACCCTGCGATCCAACACACTGAGCCTAGTGCCACCAGGCAGGTATGGTACCATACCCTGCGATCCAACACGCTGAGCCTGGTGTAATCATCATGGAGTCATAGCACATAACACTAGGCAGATATCTGATCTGAAGATCGATACCCTGCGATCCCACACGCTGAGCCTAGTGGTGAGGATAATGTTCTCTGGGAATCCCATTGTTTTATTTGTCATTTTCCAAACATCAATCCATGTCATATCAAAAGTCCTTTCATGCCATATTGTTTCATCTCTTTCTTTAGCATATTGTATCATATTCTTTCTTTCCATGTTATTTCTTTCTTTTCAGTTTTTTCATGCAAATGCATAAATAATCCACACCATAATATTCCTTTCTTTTTATACCATAAACATATGCAACAATCAAAATTCTATAACAGTAAGAAAAGCATGTAAAAACACATAATATCGTGCTACATCACAGGGTTAGAAAATTATTCTACCTGGATTTGTTGTACCAAATTTTTCTTGTCAACTTCTAATTGGTTTTCTTGATGTCCTACAAGGCCATAGTGCAAACATAATCAAGTTAAAATATGTTTATTTGCCAAAGTTGCTTTTTCTAAAAATTATTCCCAAATAGTTAAAAATTCTGCTTTCTAAAAGCTTTCCCAAACACACCCCAAACTAATCCCAAAAGATGGGCTTACGCGGCACTGAACCGCCCGCTGGACCGCGCGCACGTTCGGCGCTGGACCGCCCGCGCAGAAAAAGCTTTCTAAAAGCTTTTCCAAACGGATTTTCAAAAAAAATAAATCTGGCTTACGCAGGCGCTGGACCGCCCGCGACACTGGACCGGGCGCTCGGCGCGCTGGACCGCGCGCGCTGGGCGCTGGACCGGGCGCGCTGGGCGCTGGACCGGGCGCTCGGCGTGCTGGACCGCACGCGCTGGGCGCTGGACCGCGCGCTCGAAGTGCTGGACCGCGCGCCTCCGCATCCGGTTCAACGGCGTAACCCGGTCCAAAGCCTGGACCGGTTCACGCAGTCCCCCCTCTCTCTCGCGTCCGGCGAAGCCGAAATCTTTCGCCGGCGCTGGATCGGCTGTTTCATGTGCTGAATCGACCGAATCCGGCTCGGCTTCCTCCTCTCGGTCTCCCCCGCTCACCGGAAAATTAAATAACCCTAACGACGAATAAAAAAAATATTTTTTTTTACCTTACGGAAGCCTTCGCCGGTGTCACTGTCGCTCGCCGGAAATCCTCGCCGGCCGTTACTGTCGCGTCCAATGCTCCCGGAATCCTCGTTGGATGTTAATGTAGCGTGCAGAAACTTCTTTAAGATATTTCTCCGAAATCTCGCCGTCGCACTCCGGTAACTCTTCGCCGCCGTTTTTCGCAGAAGCGCTTTTCCAAACGCACCTCGGTCGGCCTTTTATAAACGCGGTCGAAACTGATAAGCCTTGGTTCGTGAACCACGTTTTTGCAGAAAACCCCTTCTAAATTTTATATTTGCAAATATATCCTCCGCCAATCGGATTTGAACTAAGCCGACATTTAAAAATTACAGATCTATCCTCTACGTTACAAATTTATCCCAAATCTTCAAAAATTCATAATTTATTCATTAGAGCTCCGAAAATTACAAATTAAACATCGTTGGATTCGTCTCACAGAGCTCTTTCTATAAAAAATATAAGATAAAACTAGGGCTGTTACATTTATCATCTAATTTCTTCCTTATTATATTAGGTACCTGTGCATATGCAATGTAACCAAATATTCAAAAATGAGAAACACTTGGTGTATATCCACTCCAAGCTTCTTGTGGAGTCATATAACGTACAACCTTAGTAGGACATCGATTCAACAAATAAGTTGAACATGCAACTGCCTGCCCAAAATTCTTTTAGCATATTCCTTTCTCTCATCATTGTCCTTGTCATATCAAGTATAGTACGATTTCTTCTTTCAGCCACTCCATTTTGTTGTGGAGTATAACTTGTGATAAATTGATGTCGTATGCCTTCTTGCTTACATAATTGAATAAATTCATTTGAAGTGTATTCATCACCTCTATCAGATCTAAGACATTGAATGAATAACTCATTCTCTTTTTAAACCTTGCATTTGAACTCTTTAAATATGGTGATAGCAACAGATTTCTCTTTAATAAAATATGTCCACATTTTTCTACTCAAATCATCCATGAAAGTAATAAAATATTTGTTACCTCCATTAGATATTGACACTAATGGACCACAAATATCTGCATGAATAAGCTGAAACGACCTTTTAACTCTCCAAGTGTTATTCTTCTGAAATGATAGATGATGTTGCTTTCCAAGTATACAAGCCTCACATATATGGTTTGGATCATCCAATAAAGGAAGACCTTTCACCGTTCCTTCTTTTACCAATAATTTCAAACCTCTAAAGTTAAGGTGACCATACCTTAGATGTCATTTCAAAGAATCATTTGAAAGATGCCCAAGATAACAAACTTCACTTGTTGACTTTAATCGAAGAGGAAACATACGATTTGTCGACATCTTCACTTTAGTTATATTTCTTTCTTTTGAATCTTGCAAAAGAAGATAACCATTCTCCATATTTATAATATATCATTTCTCAATCAATTGCCCAAGACTAAGAATATTACTTTTCATATCAAGAATAAAATATGCATATGAAATAATAATTAGAAACCCATTCTCTTTGTAAAGTTTTATATTACCTTTGCCTTCAACTTTCAACTTTGATGAGTCTACAAGACTCACACTTGCTTGCAAATTTTCAATTGTATCAAATAAATGTCTTTTTCCACACATATGATTGCTTGCTCTTGAATAAAAAAACCATATATCTTCTCTTTCGTTGCCCTCGTTTTTAGCCAATAAAGATATTGACTTTTCTTTTGATGTTTCAGCATAATTTGATTGATTATTTTTATGCCAACAATCAGAAGCATAATGACCAAACTTATGACAATTGTAACATTCAATATTTCTACCTTGTCCTCGACCTCGAGAAGCATTATTTCTTCCATGCCCGTGTTGAGTGTAAGATTGATTAAATTTCTGTTGAGATCTGTTTTGGAAACGACCTCTTCCACGTCCTCGATATGAACCTCGTTCTCTTCCTCTTGAATTTGAATTCTCTTTCTTCAATGCATTGTCTTCTTTCAAATTCAATTTTGATTATAATGCTTGATCAATAGGTGCAACTTCAGCCCTTTTCTTTAGTCGTTGCCCATGCACTTGTAAAGAACCCATTAGCTCTTCAATAGATAAACTGCATATATCTTTAGATTCTTCAATTACTGTTACCACGTGCTCCAACATAGGAGTTAAAGAACGAAGTACCTTTTCAATGACACAAACATCATTGATTTGTTCTCCATTTCTCTTCATCAAATTCACAATAGCAATCAAGCGTGAGACATAATATGAGATAGTCTCATTTTCATTCATCTTTGCTTGCTCAAAATCATCCCTAAGGATTTGAAGATGTACACGCTTCACACGTTCAACACCTTTAAAGATTGTGTTGAGTTTATTCCAAACTTCTTTACTTGTAGTCGCTTCAGCAATTTTCTCAAAAGTGGCTTCATCAAGTCCTTGATATATCAAGAGCAATGCCTTTTTGTCTTTTTTCTGATTTTCTTTCAACAGTTTCTTCTCCGCTTCAGTAGGATCTGATTCATCAAAGCCATCAATAACAATCTCCCAAAGGTCTTGTGAGCCAAGAAGGGCTTTAAATTAGATGCACCAATTATCATAGTTGTCATTCGTTAATCTAGGAATGACTTGTTGTACAATTCCAGACATTTTAAATGAACAACACTCTTTAAAGAAAATACTTATACTTTTCTTCTTTCGACGCTGCAGTGTTGGATCTTTTCTTCAAGCTCTGATACCACTTTGATGGAAATATAATATTGGGAGAAATTTGAAAATGACAGCAGAAAGCTTAAGGAGAGGGAAGAAAGAAACTATGAACTTTTCATTCATGAATGCATATTTACAAAGCAACACTTACTTCTATTTATAACCAAAAAACATAATCAATTCCCTAAATAATTCCTCTTAATTTGAAAGTTTGTTTCCTAAAAATACTTAATAAATTAATAAAATACTTAAAATATGCTAACCATACTAAAAAAGTACTAACAAGCACTCAAAAAGTGCTAAACAAACGCTTAAAGTTTACTAACATAAATACATCACCTTAGTCTTGCATAAGTTGTTACAACTTCATCTACACATAAAAGATGGTATCTTTTATCATTTTCGAGTATGCTCTGCAGCCTCTGCTCTTCTATAAACCTAAGCATATTTCAGTTAACAAGACAGGAATCCCTCATGAGGTTTTAGAGCTAAGGCTAATTGAATCTCCTCACTGGTACATCATTCCAGGCAACTATGGTGCAACATTGACTAATATTTCACCAAATACAATACAAGAAGATTATCAGATTTAGGAAAAAAAAACATCAGTTAAGAGCATCAAAGCTCAAAATTAAATACATTCAAGGCTCTTCAGCTACCATAAAGCTGCACCAAACCTGCATCACAGAACAGGTAAGACGAGCAATATTTTGCAATTTGTAAAAAATTATAAAATTAATAAAGGATTGTTTTGGCAAAAACAAATGAAGATTAAACTTGAATTTCATATAAACCATAGAGATGGAGAGAAAGCCTATTGCAAGTTGTATGAAAAAGCAACTCAGGTGAAGGAAATCGTATCTTGCATTTTTAAAACCTTGCATCGGACTACATAATTTGCTCGTAATTGTTGACTTGGATTTGGTAACCACATTATGTGACATTTCCAAATTGCCCTACAACACTTGTGATAATAATATGCTTATTGTACATCATTTCACTCACCAAAACTTCTAACAACTCTTGTCCTTCGGGTATAAGCCACCTTTTACTTAGCCAGCCTTTGTAGGATATCCTCTACGAGAAACAATGAAAATCTATTTTAACTATGCAACATCCTGGTATATCCTTCCATGAGTAAAGCCATGCTAAACTGCATGAGTTTTTTAGTTGTGTAGAGAAATAGAGGATAAAGACTATGAGATTGATGATAATTTTGATTTGTTAATTGATGAGCTATTAGAAGAGAATCTACCCATACATTATGTTTTCTATTAACTAAAATATAATGATCAACTAATCTTAAAGACCATATGCATAACACTCTTAGATTTGCTTTACTATATGAACCTATCTAAGTATTATCATTATGTAAGTAATGATGCAAATCATCTTATGTGGAGACCTCCACCATTCATTCATAGATTTTAGTGCCATGATATCTTCATTTTTATATATTTTTTTAACATTTTAAAAAAATATAAACTAATTTTTTATTTTTTTATTATAAACATAATAGAAGTAAATCTTTATCTTTTGAAAATTAAGTAGCAAAAATATTTTTAACAATTAAGTGAAAGTATAAACTTTTTCACATTTGTTTTTAAAAACATATGTGCATGTAATAAAAAACATAAAAATCACATATCTAGTGATAATTGTAACACCTTTTAAATCAACATGTGATAACTCTTAGTCTATTTTAGTAGGCCTATGGAGTGTCTTCTGTTGTCCTCAAAATGTTAGTCCAAAATATGTATAGGCTAAGTGATATTGGCTTAGTGGCAAATAACTATACGTATATATAAAGTACAATAATATTTAGATAATCACATATGAGGGTCACTTGCACTAATATACTATAAATAAAATATGTGAGTATTTTAAAAAAATAAAGTAACAATACGAGCATAAATTTTATACATATGAATTTTTTGTATCTTTACACATTATTTATTTTCTATCAATCTTTTTATCTTTTAAGGGATTTAGTTTAGAAAAAGACCATTTTTATTTAACATGCTAGACATATTTAAGAACATATTATCTCACACTTAAACAATCCAAAATGGAGTCAAAGGTGCTTCCTTTTTGTCACATTAGATAATCTCATACTTTTTCTTTAAACATTTACCTTCCCTTTAGTAAGCCCCTTTTTTCTTTTTCTTATTTATTTCTTTTTTATTATCTTTATGATTATTTTTATAAAATAACTTACCTTGCAAATTTATTATCATATAATTATATCAATAAGTACTTGTAATCAAATTAATACATCATTTCTTCTCAAGCATTATCCACACACATATCTGATGTAAAATATATTTTCTATTTTTACCATATTTCATAAATTTTACTTTTTGATAATCAAATATATAATTTTTTTCAGGCATTATGCATTAACACAATCATCTTTTATGTTTACTATACCTATTTCATGCATATCTAATTTAACTTATTTAATTAATTAATTAAAATCCCTATCCTAACATTACACATTGCATTTAAACATATACACATAAGAATAAGTTTTTCTTACTTTTTAAAATTAAGTAGTGGTCTCATTAAGACTCAAATCTTATTTAATTCTTTTGGTTGTTATAATACTTAAGACTATGTTTTTCTTAATTTTGTCTTTGTCTCTTGCATAACTTTTTAAATCTCTTAGTAATATTTTTACTTGTGCTCTCTTTCCTCTATTAATTATGATTGAATGTTACACCTCCAAATTCTTTAAAAATCTCTCTAAGTTATGGATAATCTCTTATTCATATTTATTAACATAATTTTTCACATTCTCTATCTTTTAAATATCTTTAATAATTATGTCCTTTTATGTGAATTTTTTTCATCTTCTAACTTTTCATTTATAAAAATTTCTCATTAATTAAACTTGCTCACATTTTAATTTTCTTAATTGTTTATTATTTTGATTTTTAAGTTATCTTCAATTTTTATTAATCATATAAATATGATCACCTAATTCATACTATAATTTCTCAATTTTACATTCTACATTTATTTTTATTTATCATACTATTATGATCTCACTGTCATACTATATAATAATTGTATCATATTATATGATTATTTTAGGATATAGTTTTTGAGATATTTTCATATAGAGCCTATTTCATTTTCTTATCACATAATTATATAGTATAATATATTTCTGTCATATTATATGAAATGAAATATTTACATATTGATATACTAATATGTTTGTCATATAACATTAAATTAATAGGTATTTAGCTTTATAATCTATCATACTTGTATGTTTGCGTCATTTGTATTATACAATATATGCATTAATGGTTAAGTATAATGTTATAATTTTGTTGTATAATTATTAGCTCACTTTTGTACATGTTCACACTTTTCTCGCATTCATTCTCTCCTTTAAATGATCGTACCACATAATACTCAATAATCATAAAGTATAATCAATCCCTTTTTTACTTCATTTGTTGGATTGCTTTGATCCATAGTCGATTATGCTCTATTATACTTGTAGACTGACTTAATCATGGATTGTCAAAACATCACATATTAAAAAGTTATTCACCTGATTAATTTTCTTGCTTAATTGTACGATACAATCTTATGATATCATATTATATGATACCTTAAAATTTTAAAACAAAAAAATTCCAATAAAATTTCATAAAAATATTAAAAATATATTTAGATTAAATAGTTATTTATAACTCGTCTCTCTTTAAAATCATTAATTATTTTTAATATTCTTTTTAATATCACATGAGTTGAATTTATTAAAATTTTTTAACCCAACTTTTGGGATGTTACATCTCAAAAGATGGATTTTGATATTGTAGATATGACAATTTTAAGTATGAAAATATGAAATGATGATTTTGTGACATATATCATAAAGCATGTTATTATGCAAAATATTTCTTGGTCATGATGAGTCTAATGATGGTTTATTTATAGTTTTTTGTTTTAAATAAATTTATTATGAATTTTTGAAAAGTGACTTAGTAGATATAATTAATTAAGTACTTAAACTTAATTAAGTTAATTAAGCTCCATAACATAGATTAAGGCAAACTTTATCTCTTTAGATGCCTAATTTAATTCCTTGCCTATTGAGAGGCAATTCAAGAAAATTTAGATGAGAAAATGAGAGAGAGAGAGAGAGAGTCAAAGAAAAGAATAATAAGAAAGAGAAAGTTTGGTATCTTAAAAAAACTATTATAGATGGAGAAGAGAAGGCAAGTAATCATTTAATATGTTTTTTTCAAATAATAATTCAATTTTCCTTGGTGAATTATTAGAAATTTATTTATAATAAATTAAGAAAGTTAATCATGGTATAGAAGAAGTATGGTTTTGCTTGAAATGTAGATTCATGATAATTGTTGTAAAATAGTAGTTTATGAATGACTAAATGAGTGAACCACTTGTTTTATGTTGAAAAGAAGTTACTAGAAAATTAAGTAAAAACTGTATGAAAAATTTTGGTTGTTTTTCTATTAAAAAATTAATAGAACAATTGAATGGTCTTTTATTCATTTGATCAGTCAATTTTACTTGAGATTGAAGATGATTGATAAGATAGTCTAGCTTGAGATTAGACAATATGATCAGAAATTTTGTAGAAATTATTTAATTAAGAAAAAGATGTTGTAAAATATGAAAATTGGTACAAGATAAATACAAAAACTATGAAAATGTATAGAGAGATATGATAAATGTAGAATTGTTGAAACTATGTGATTGATGATATGTAGGACTAAAAGAAAAAAATCCGAAAAAGAGATGGAGAAAAAAATAGATAATTTAGATAGATTATTTTTAAAACTGTGATTCTTAATTATATGATAAACTAAATGAAATATTTTAATTTATTATAATAAAAACCTCAAAACAAATAAAATAATATGAAATTATAATTATATTTTGATAATTTCATAAACTTAATTTCATATAAATTTAAATTACATCTAATTAAACTACTTATGGTAGATTGATCCTAATTAAATTAACCATGTTGCTTAAAATAGAAGCCAAAATCATTGAGGTACAAATCAATATTGAAGGTAAATTTTATAAATAACAAATTAAAATGGTAACCGGTAGCCATGTTTTCTTGTGCTATCGTGTTCCAAAATAACTATTATGTGGGCAAACTTTCTTTTATTGTATATTTTTTTTTGTTCATTTATTTTGAATGTGACCATATGATATTTTTTGGCCATATAATCTTTCATACATCTAGGTGACATTTCTTTTAACATGATTTGTCTAAACAACTCAAAAGAAAAAGGTTTTTAAACTATATTTTTTTTCGTTTAAACTAAAAATATTATTGAATAAATTTTCACTTCTTTAAAATTTAAAACATAAATTTTCAAAAAAAAGGAAATCTTTTTAATACCTCACTCAAATGAAAAGCAAACACAACAGTGCATTTCATTAACATGGTAGAACAATCCCATGTAAATATTGATTACAAGACTTTCACATACAAAGAAAACACAAATTCATCTTCAAACAAAAGCATGAGCCAATATGTAAAAACATAGATAAACATTGAAATAATAGATTGATAGCTTCAGATATCATATGTTTAAACTGTTAATCATTTGTTTCAATCTTGAAAATGAGAACCTTAATCTCGCTTGCTTCTTTGACGGCTATGGCTTCAAAGGCATTTCTTGATAAAAGAATTTTGTTAGCTCCACAATCCCCACAATTATCTACAACTTTGGCTAAAATATAGCCAGGAGACACACAAGGTGAAGGATGCCCCTTGATTTTTGAGCCATTGCATTCCACAAGATACGATTGCCCACAAGCCTTTCCATTGTCCCACAGTTTACCCCCAACCGACATTAATATAGTCGCAGAGTTATCCATCATAGGGCATGCTGATGCTGCAAATCAAACACAGCAAAACAAATATACAAATTAATGAAGAGAATACTCATCTCTAATCTTATCTTTGTTTTTCAATTCAACAACATCTTGACGTTGTTTTTTAGAATAACAAAACCTTTTCATTATGAAACTACCATAAACTTTATGATGATTTCATATTAAATTCATTATGAAACTACCATAAACTTTATCTTGATTGAAATGGATGAAACATGAATACAAAAGATGTAAAAGGGCATGTAACTTTTACAGAATAAAAGATTGAAAACATGACTTACGAAAATAAGGTGGATCATAATAGGTAGCTATTATATCCTTTGAAACCACAATTGATGTGTGGTAGAGAAGAAAAATCATTGCAATTAGTGCAATCTTTTTCATAGTTGATACGAAACTTTTTCTCAGAAATACTCAATAACAACTTCTTATGTTGTTTAATAGAGAAGCCTACCTATTTATAGAACAATTCTTTAAAAAATAATCAATTATGAATATATATATATACATATATTTATATTCCAAGCTTTTCACAGTTTTTATTACAAGGAATAGTTAATTAATAACTCTTATTAATTAACTATGTGTATATAAGGATGAACATTTTGCATATGGAATATGTAAAAAATAGGGAAAGAATAAGTAAATGCAAATAAATGAGTTTTATCTCTGATGGGAATTTCTTGCATTTGTCCCTGGACAACGTTGACAAGGACAAAGCCACATAAAATGAATTTTCCTCTGGAGGAAAAATTAATACAGAAAATTTATTTATTAATAAAAAATATAAAAATTTGTTAAATGTCCACATTGCAAAAAATCAGGAAGCCGGCGTGCTTGAAGACGATTAATCACTTTTGTTTGCGGAAATTTTGAAATTAGGCTCAAAAAACAGACTCGCAGAAAGTGACCTTTGATCGATTCTGTTGTCTATAATCTTTCTCTCTCTCTCTCTCTCTCTCTCTCTCTCTCTCTCTCTCTATATATATATATATATATATATATATATATATATATATATATATATATATATATATATATATATATATATATATATATATATGAATGTATGCATAACACAAAATAATAATTGTTATGTATACTTATTATACAATAATTACGATTGTTAAGCATGAATTGCATAGATAATATATTTGATGTATTTTAAACATGAAAGACATTTTGGCTTGATTCTAAGACAAGGACTTCTAATATTTTAAATACTTGAATTTGTCTCTGGAATACGTCATTTTATAATGAGATTACTTTTTTACGCTTCACCTCTAAAATATTAAACACTTGAATGAGATACACCTATTTGAATAATTATATTTTTATATAAATTTTTAAATCATATTCTATTCTTTATTATCAAATTTTTATTTTCATCATTTTTTTAATTTTATTTTCTTTCCAATTCCACTTATAATATAGTTAAATTTTTAATAATGTTTCATTTTTCTAATATTAATCATCAAAATATTTATGTAAAATATTCATAAATAATAAAATTAAGCATCAACTTGTTGTGCACAATCATTTTAATATTTTAAATTTTTTATGTGTGTGTGTGTGTGTGTGTATATATATATATAATATTATAAATCATGTAATTATGTCATCATATTTGTAATTATGAGTATTTCAAGAGAAAAAGTTAATTTTTAAAAAATATAAGGATTATTGATGAAAATATAATTATATTAAGATTATCTTAAAAAGTATGTTATATTTATAAATAAAGTTAAAATAGTTATTTAAACATATCATTATAAAGTGATCATCAAGAGAAATCTAATGATAAATACTTTATAATTCTTTCAAATCTAAATAATTAATTATTAATATTTTAAAAAATAAATAAAATAAAAAAGTTATTTGAGAATATCAATAAATTTTTTTTAAGAAAATCTAATGATGATGAGTTTACAACTTTTTAATATATAAATAATTAGTTATAAATGTTTAAATAAAAGAATCAATATAATTTTAACAATTATTAAAGGCTGTGTTTCGAAATAAAATAATAAGTTTTAATTGACTATAATATTGGAAAGAGATCTTTGAGAGGAATTTAATGAAAAGAAAAAAAAACAAATATAATTTTAGTAATTGTTGAAATAATTTTAGTAAATTTAATAATGATTTTCATCTCATGGGATAAAAAGAGAGATGATTATGAGAGTCTATTAAATGAGAAGTCATGAGAGATAGAGAAAAAAAGAAAAAAACATAAAGAAAAAAAAAGAAAAGAAAAAAGAGAAAGTAATGAAAAAAAGCTTTATGGAGCAAGAAGAAATTCAAAGACAATTTTTTTAAGATAATCTCAATATAATATAGTACAATTAGTTATATAAATCATTTTCTATCACACATCATACTAGTACAATCCCCTTATTATATTATGCAATCCATTATGATGCTCATTAATCTGTTCATCTAGTTTGATCTGTAATTTTTCTAAGACTTTCATATAACTCATATCATACTATACAATCATATACAATAGTCCAATAATTTTTTGACATAGACATTTTATCATTAACCAGTCTTAGCCAATTTTATTTAAATATAAATATATCATATAATATGATAAACATATCATATTGTACGTGTAAGCCCTCTTTGCCACAATAACATGGTGCATTGTACTAGTATGATTAGAAAAATTATCTAATATGTTATCTTCACAACATTGTTGTAGTCTTCCCACTTAAGCTTTTCATACTAAGCCTTGTAAGTCATCGTACTAGTATGACATTTTTGTTTGACAAACCTAATATTCTTCTCCTCGTTGTTCAATAAACTCGACACTGTGTCTCTCTTTCCAGTTATCTCAAAATCCTCTATATCTCTCTTCCTCTATTCCTCTCACTAGAATCCTAAGATTTGCATGGCACAATAAGACAAAAATAGAAAAAAATTTATGCCACTCCACCAGAGATCTTGGAATCTCGCATCAGAATTCTTCCCTCTTGGTCATAGCATGATGATAACTTGTTCTTAAGTTCACAGCAACCTCAACCGAGATGACAGCGCTAAAAAATGCTTATGCATGAGAAGGAAAATGACATCTTATAATACGATAACCAATTATTACAATTATATTATTATTATTTTATATATTTTAAATATAAAAAATCAAGAAATTGGTTACAAATGCACATGTATTTATTCACAAATTATTGTAGTTAAAAAGCACTTTTTAAACTGCTATCATGTCACCAAGTATAGTTTTTTTTCACATAGAAAACTAAGGACTCTTAAGTAAAAGAATTAACATCCTGTCCTTCAACATTATGTTACTTATAAATATATCGTTCGCCAACCCGATTTAACTTAAGCAGAAAGTTTTGAAATAGAACTCTAAGTGACCCTTTAATAATTACAATTAAAATCACATAAAAATTTCATAAAATAATTTTAGGTCTCCAAAATTTACAAACTCAATACTATTGAGTTTGTATTATAGAATTCTTTCTATTAATATACTCAAATACTATTTTTTTTATTAAATTTGAGCTAATGACAAATTTTTTAATATTCTGTTATTATTTTTATACTTTAATGTACATATAATTTATTTTAAAAAATTAATTTTATAAATTTAAATCATAAATTTTCATTGTCATCTTTATTTAATTTTAGAGATTTTTTTAATTTGGGTTAAAAATTGATAACTATTATAATTAAAAAACATATTATTTTTATAAATAAAATAAAAAAAATATTTAAGAATATCATATGAAAGAATTAAAAGAAATCCAATTGCTATATATATATATATATATATATATATATATATATATATATATATATATAATTAAGAATTTTTAAAGATAAAACAACATAAAATAAAATAAAAATTATGTAAGCATATAATTAGAAAGATCTCATTAAGAAAAATCTAACACCAATGAGTTTGTAATTTTTTAATATATAAATAATTATTTATAAATTTTTGAAATAAAATAATATAATTTTAATAATTATTGAAGGTCATGTTTCCAAATAAAATAAAAAATTTTGTTTGAGCATATATTGGAAAGAGATCATTGAAGAAATTCAATGATATTATGTTTGTAATTTTTTAATGTAAACAAAATTAAATTTGAATTTTTGAAGAAAAATGACACAAATATGATTTAAGTAATCATTATCGACATTTTAGTAAATTTCATATTTGTTTTCATTTCATGGGAGTTCTATTAAAAGGAAAGCTGATATGGAAGGTCAATGAAAGGAAGGGTCATTAGATATAGAGAAGGAGAGAGAGAAAAAGAGAATACAAAGAAGGAAAGAAAGAAAAAAAAGGGCTATTATGGAACTAAGATACATTCAAAGATAAAGTTTTCAAAAGCATTTGGGTGATAAGTTGTAAGAAGTTGAGGACGTGTTGTAGCAAAAGAAATCCAATTGAAAAGCGAAGGAGGTAAGTAAAATTTTTTTTTTCATTGATTTAAATGATTTTATGTTAGAATAGGCTTAGTTTAGCTATTATATGTTATTAAAAGTATTCTTAATGCTAGAGTTTAGTTATTTGCAATGTGGCCATTTAATAAAGTTTTATTTTCATTTATTACTAAACAACTTTTCCTTATTAAAATTTTCACAAAATATAAAAAGAAAATTCATTCTATATGGTCTTGCCAATGTAGCCTAAGGGCAAGGAATGATATTCCCATTATTCCTCAAGAGATCAAACTTTTATATGCTCATTTATTTGTTTTTAATATTTACACTTTCCATGTTTTTAAAATGTCTGTATGTGGAATTTCATCAATATATGCACATACTCAATCAATATGAGTTTGCTTCATATTAATTATTCATATTGAAATTATGTTTAATAAGAAATGCGATAATTTATGTAAAACTCGATTTTATCTTTAAGAAATTATATTAATTTTTTAACCCTTTTTTCTTTTGTGCATTTGAAATATTTTACGTTGAATAACTCAACAATATTTCATTGACAATATTTCTAAAGATATATTAACCTAGGTAACGATCTTACTTTCAAAGGTATATTAATCTGGATACCAAGTTAGCTTTAGAAACACTTATTAAAACTTAACTCTTACTCATATTATATACTTTTTTATCAATATTTGTTTATCACTCATTTCACTTTTTAACACTTTTGACGTGATATAATTTAGTATGTAACTAATCAAAATATATAATAAATAATACATAACATCATATTATTATAATCAATAATAACAAGCATCTCTAAATATAATATTTTCTCATATCAATTTATGCATCTATCATAATATTACATATTATATTAAATTATATATATTATGAATAATTCTTATTAACACAAGCATCTTTCATTTGATATATTTCAAATCAATAAGGCCTCTAACCAATAATACATAATATATTAACTCTTATATATCATGAATTAGTTTTGCCTATACAAACATCTTCTATTTGTTATAATTCAAATCAATAAGATCTCTAATCTATAATATATATAACATCAAATATATATATCATGAATAAAATCTCTTTACATAAGCATCATCTATTTTATATATTTCAAATCAATAAAAGCTTTATATCAAACATATGATTGTGAACAAGTATTATCTTTTTTTTTATTTTCCCATATAATAGTCTCACTAAACTTAGATATTTACTTAAAGTTTTAATTATTATAATACTTGATAGTTTTTTTTTGTTTTTTTCTTTATCTCTTACACAACTCCTTTTCAAATCTCTTGAAAATAACTTTACTTACTCTCCTCTTCTCTTTAGGGATTACGATCAAGTATTGAACTTCTCAAATTCCAAAAAAACCAATAAGTCATGATTAGTGCATCTTTTATACTTGTTTTTATGATTTTTCGCATTTTTATCTTCCAAATGCTTCTAATAATTATGTTCCTTTCATGTGAATGCCTTTTCACTTTCTATCTTCACATTTATAAAGGTTTTTATTTGCTAAACTTGTTTTTATATTAGTTTTCATAATTATTTGTCATTTTAAGTTTTTAGATATATTAAGTTTCTACTAATTATACAAGTACAATCATTAGCTTCATACTACATGATTCTTAACCTTGCTTAAATATGTCTTATTTTTTTCTTGTTAATATCACAATCTTGATGTCTTTTTAGTACAATACACTCATTCTTCGTATGTTATATGAACAATTTTGTCTATGATGCTTGTCTTCACATTATCGTATTACATGTTTTTTCTCATCATACTGTACAAACCATTCAACTGACTATAATCAATAATGATCATGTACGTTATGCTCTTATGTTCTAATCATTCTTGTATGATCTATTTATCATATTATAAATTAGATGAGGGTATCTTTCTCCTTAGATGCTTTTATAAGGCCGCCACTTAATATTCTCTCATGTGATCATACAGTATGATATGCATCTTTCATGCTATACAATATAATGCTTCATGGAGTATACATTATTGTATTGATATGTTTATCCTAAAGATTCCCTCGCATTGTGCTTATTATACACAAGATCATACTTATATGTTAATGATCATCGTATTATATGATTGGTCCAATTATTATTTAACCTTTTAGACTTTGTTAAGTTTTCCTTGTTAGCTATTGTGCTAGTGCATTTGTCACTATTGTATTGTATGATGATGAATTGTTTGTATCGATCAATTGTTTTATTTATTAATGGCCTTGTATGATGTCCTAGTTATCTCACACAAACCTTAGCTTGCTTTTTCAATATCCCATAATTTGAATTACTTAAAACTTCTTGCCCCTACTTTTAGGATGTAATAGAAGTACTTAATCCCTTATACCAATTGGTGTGAAAGTCTTTTCTTCCAAAATATCAAAGAGTTAAGCCATCAATTTGGTCGTGACATTGTATCGCATTTTTATGTTACACTACAACACTTGTCATAGTAGTTTATGTTTATCACATCTTATCTTTCACCACAACTAACAACTCTTGTTCTTCAAATATTTGCCACCTTTACTTTAGCCCTAGTAGTATATGCTCCATAAGAATCAAAGAGAGTTTGCTTTAACCAAGCTAAGCCACATAAGCTATTTAGTTGTATGGAGAAATAGAGGATAAAGACTTGCATTTATGATGATTTTTATTTGTTAATTATGAGCTATTAAAAGAAAACCTACACATACATTATGTTTTTTACTAACTAATATATAAGGGCAACTAATCTTCAAAGCCATATGTAACACCCAAAGACTTTCTTTAATATATCAAGCAATTTAAGTTTTATTAGTTTGTAAATAATGATGTGAGTGATTTCAATGGATAGACTTTGATATTGCATACACAGAAAACTTGAGTACAAAAAAGTGAAATGATAATTTTTTTATGTCTTATAAAGCTTGTTTTTATAGAAAGAATTTTAAATTTTAAAAATAATTATATAATTGAATAAAGCATATCAAGATGAACCTAATAATGATTTATTTCAAATTTTTGGAGTTAAATGAATTTATTATGAATTTTAAAAAAGAGATTTGTTAAGGATATAATTAATTTAAGCCTAATATTAAGCACCTTAAAAATAAATTGCCTCAAACGTTATCCCCTTAGATTTCCGTTGTACTTCTCCTACTAAGAAGAGGTTTAAGGAAAATTCATATGAAGAAATTAGACAAAATTGAGCTAAACAACTCGAAATGAAACGATTTTTAAATTTTTTTTTTCACATCGTTTTTTAAAAAAAAATTTTCCCTTTTAAACTAAAAATGTTGTTGAATTAATTTCAACTTTTTTAAACTTCAAATAAAAATTTTCAAAAAATTCTAATTAGTAACCCAATCAAATGATAAACCAAACACAAAAAAGTGAAATTCATTTCATTAACATGGTGAAGCAATCCCATGTAAATACTTATTACAGCAGTTCCACTTAAAACAAAAATACAAATTCATCTTCAAATAAAAGCATGAGCCAACATACTAAAACATAGATAAATAGTGAAATGATTGATTCAAAGTTTCATGTCTTATGTTTAAGTTGTTGATCATTTGTTCCATTACTTATAAATGCCATCCTTAATCACACCTGCCCTTTCATCGGCTATGGCCTTAAAGGCATCTTTTGATAAAACAATTTTTCTAGCTTCACAGTCCTCACAATAACGTGCAACGATGGCTAAAACAACTCCAGGAGACAAGCAAGGAGCAGGAACCTGTTCATTTGTTGCACCAAGGCACACCACACGATATGTTTGCCCACAAGCTCTTCCATCATCCCACAATTCACCCGCAACTGAGACTAACATAGTCGTAGAGTCACTTACCGTATGGCATGTTGATGCTGCAGCTCAAATGCATCAATACAAAACACAGAAATTAATGAAAAGAGTACTCATCATTTTGTTAAAAAAAATACTATTATACTTTCTTATGAGCTTAGATTTGAAAAAATTTACCATGCAACAAGCAATTTATTATTCGTATTAAATCCAACATAAAGGTATCATAGCTTTATTATCCTTGACAAACAAATGGTTGACAATGGATGAAAGGTGAAGGTAAAAGATGCTAAAATGCATGTGGCCATTATGAAATAAAAGATTGAAAATAAGCCTTTCGAAAATGAAATGGGTTTTAATAGGCAGCTATTCCTTCCATTGCAATCACGATTAATGCATTGTAGAGAAGAAAAATCATTGCAATGAGCACAATCTTTTTCATATTTGATAGGAAATTTTTCTTCACAAATACTCTATAATAGGTTTTCTTTTTGTGTTCTTTTAACAGAAGAGTGTGGCCTTTTTATAGGGCAATTTTCGAATATTTTCCAAGCTTGCCATAGTTTCTATGACAAGTTGTATTTCGTTTCCTCTAGGAAGATATATTGTAAAATTGTAGTGTTACAATATTAACTTTGTTTTGTCCTCACATTTCTTATTAAATGTTATTTCATTATGATTAATTAAGATGAAGCATCTCTTATTAATTAACTATGTTCATATATGGATTAAATTCTGTATAAGAAACATTTAAAAAACATGGAAAGAGTAGGCAATGAATAGAAATAAATGAGCATCTATAAGTTTGATCTCTCAGGGAATGGAGGAATTTCATGTCTTCTTCCTGGAGTACGTTCACCAGGCCAAGACATATAAAATGAACTTTTAAGAAATCAGCAAGCCGACAGGCTTGAAGACAATCAATCGTTCTTGTTTGCAGAAATTTGAGGGTTAGGCTTCAAGAAAACAAGACTTCCAGAAAGTGACCGATGACCTGTTCATTTTTCTTTATTTTGTGGTTGAACTATATTTAAACTACAGAGTATATTTAAACATGAATTGCATATGTAATACATTTCAAATGTGACAAGTATTCCACACAAAATGGATTTTAAAAGAAAACCATGGAATGCGTTCATGGCCCTTCAAATGCAAACATTTCCTTGCATGTTGGCAAGGTGGCAAGCAGAAGCCATTTGTTTATTTACTTATTTTCTGTGGAAAAGTTATTGAAGTTGAAGTTATTTAATAAGAGAACAAATACTTAAGATATTCATCTTATAAACATATCAAATGATGCAATTAAGTTTATATGCACAAGTTTTATTACAAATCATGAGTTTTGACTGCACAAGATCAAATAACTAGTAATAGAGTGTTGTTGTGATGATCAACTTGTATTTCTACATTTGTTTTTTTTTTTTTTTTTTGAAGAATGTTTTTTTAAACTAATATGCAAGTCTCATTATCACATTTCTGAAAATTAATTTTAAAAAAAGCATAAATTATCAGATTCTTTTTTAAAAGACAGTCAATAAATAATCTATCATAACAAAAAGTAAATATAATTCATGTCCCAATTTATAGAAGTGACAATAGCTTACTCAAACTATTGAAAGCATGAGCTAGCCAAGTGTTTAACCCTACTTGTGTAATGCAACTTCTTCTGAGTGAGATTCAAAACTCGCCCTACTAAAGGTATTTGAATTTGATTATCTCTCACACTATTCTTTAAGAGTCTCATGTTATATTTTATCAATTTTTTGAAATTGTTAGATCATTAAATAAGTTGAACAAACTTTTAATGATCATTATAAGTAAAGTAACAAAAGATAGTATATGAATATATTCTCTTTTTTCTTTTAAAATAAAACACAATCTCTTTTTATAGTAAAACATATAATTTTCTTATAATCTCTGCTTTTCTTTTATAGTTACACGAGTTTATTTCTCTTTTAATTTGGTTGTAAGATGAAGGCTTATAGTATTTTATATATTTTGGGTTCTACCTTCATAAGACATCATTCCAAAGTGAGATACACCATAATGGTGGTTCTATTGATTCAACTCATGAAACATGTAATTTTTGAATGACATATATCAATTTAGGCAAGCATTATTTTATATAAAATTAAAATCATATTTTCTTATAATTAAACTCTTATTTTTATCTCTTTTTTTCTTTTTCTTTCCAATTTCACGTATCAAATAATTAATTTTTTTAATAGCATTTTCTGTTTGTGCTATTAATCACTAACAAGGTTTTGTAAAATGTTCATATAAAAAAATTAAATATCAATTTATTATACACAATTATTATAACATTCTAAAATGTTTTTTATTATATCATGTATCATAAATCATGAGATTGGATCATTATATTTTTAATTATGAGTATTTCAAGAAAATAAAAATTAATTTTCTAAAAATATTACAACTAATGATGAAAATGTCATTATATTCAAATCATCTTAGAAAGTATGTTACATTTGTAAATAAAATAAAAACATTTATTTGAGTATATCTTTAATAATAGCTCATTAAGAGAAATATAATAATAATAATAAATTTTTAATATTTTTTCTAAATAATATATTATAATTTTTTTGAGAAAAATAAGTAAATATAATTATATTTTCAAATAAATTTAGAAAATTTGAGTATACCATTAGGATGAGATTATTAAGAGAAATTTAATACTGTTAAGTTTATAATTTTTAGATGTTAAAATAATTAATTATGAATTTTTTATAAAACTTGATACAAATATAAATTTTAACAAATATTGAGGATATTTTAATAAATTTAACAGTGGTTTTCATGTCATGAGAGTTCTATTAAGGAGAGAGATGGTTGAGAGTCCATAAAAGAAAGAGTCATAAGAGATAAAGAAGGAGAAAGATATTATAAAGAGAAAAAAAAGAGATAAGAACAGAAAATTATTATGGAATAAGGAGAAATTCAAAGATAGAATTTTTTGTTTTAATTAATTCAATTGATTTTAAGTTAAAATAGGTTATAAGTTAGCTATTATATGTTGTTGAAGTATTTCTTAATGATAGACTTTAGTTATTGACCTCATATTTCTTATTAAATGCAAATTCAATATGAATAATTAATATGAAGTAATTCATAGTAATTGAGTTTGGACATATATGGAAGAAAGTCTACAAAAGATATATTTTAAAAACATAAAGAGGGTAAATATTGAATTCATAATTGAGCATATAAAAGTTTGATCTCTTAAGGAATGAAGGGAATTTTATGCCTTGGCCTTATCTTATGTTAGCAAGGGCAGGTCATACAAAATAAATTTTCTTCTTATATTTTGTTAAAAATTTAATAAAAATAATTATTTAGCAACAAACCAAACCAAAACTTAATTGAATATCTACATTACAAAAATCATCATGATCATAGCTCAAAGATAATCTTTGACATATGTTTTGTATAATTTTTTTCAGTAGATATTTTCATAAGTTATAATTGATTAATCTTTTTTGTTTGCATTGATGATTTTGGTTGTTATCTTGTTTTACTTACACTCATAATGATTTTACCCACTTATGCTTTCATTATTTAAAAGTGAAGGATAAAGATGTTGATAATTGTCCAACAATTTTTGACCAAGAGCTTTGATTATGTATGATCGAATGAATGGTAATAAAATGTTGTTGTTAGAATCTTCCATCTTGGTTTATCCTTAAAGTTTAATGCTTTTATTGTTTCATTGGCATTGGGTCATGTTATCATTGTCACACAAGCATCAATGATACATGGTGGCTATGGAAACTTGTGCTAACAATTTTATGTGTTTCTTAAAAAAGGAAGAAGAGTGTGATGATTGATAAATGCTTGAAAAAGAGTTATCTATCATTTGTCAACTAAAAAAGGTCAAGCCACCTTGAGAAAGTGAAGGTGGTGTTGAGCATGACTTCACATGGTTGAGTTAATGGTTTCTAAGAGCTAAAGTATTACTTATTTCATACTAATCAACATTATTTTTTTCATTTAATTGGTTCTCTATAATAAAATTTATGTTAATTAATTTTTTGTCATTTTCCACATCAATAGATAATTCCATAACTTTGAATGTCTTAATCTATAAAAGCTTATTATGGTTCATCTTTCAAAAAAAGCTTATTACCAAAAAGTTTATATATGTAGAAAGCATATATTGCACTAGAAGGACTCTAATACAAGAACACAATTAGTGGAATTTGCTTCTTGAAAAAGTTAATATATTTTTGGTACAACAGTACTATAAAAAACTTTTTCTCCTCTTCAAAAATCAAAAGACATACAATTCCCACAACTCTTTGATAACACAAACAAACAACACCAATGCACATTAGTACAATTAATTTATCAACATAACTAAATATGTATTGTAGCACTCTTACATAAAAGGAAGCACAAATTCATCATCAAGCAAAATCAAAAGTGAATGTATGGAAAGATAGATTGATGGTGAAATGATAAATTCAAAACTTTAGATGCCATATAAAGCAATTATTGATCATATCTTAAAAACCTAATCAAACCAATATTGACCTCCTGGATTACGTTTGTCAACCATGTGTCTAAAGTTATTTTCTGATAAAAGAATTTTTATCATTGCCACAAGTTTCATAATAATTAGTTACTTTAGCAAAAACCATCATAAGAAACACACAAGGTACTTGTCACATCCAACCAAATATAAATCAATAAATTATATATAGAATATAAGATTATTAAATTAATCAAAGTTTATAATAAAAAAATAAGAATATATGCCACTAAAAATGAGTGTGAGTGATGAACAAATCCATTATAATCTTTCAAAATAACAAAAAAAATAATAACACAATAAAATAGTTGTCATACTATAAGAAAATCTGAAAACTAGTACTAATATAGAAGTCTAAAATAAGATACAAATAATCTCACACATATAATATTATCATGCTCACAATATATATCAATCTTTTAACACCTGGGTTCTAAAATATCTTCTAAGGAACCTAGGCTCGATGAGTGTCAATATGATGGCCTATAATATAAGTAAAAAGTAAGTACAATATTCCCAATAGACAAACCTTTAGCTATATATAATAAAGGAATAACAAAAACAAATAAAGTATCTCAACAATAAAATAAATCAATAAATAAAAGAATACATAAAAATTTATGAAGAGAGTATAATAATAACACATATATGATCATATACATATATATTTAGTTCATCATAAGCATATAGTAATTATATCTTATATTTGTTTCTTTTCATATTCATTTATTTTTATATTTAATTTTATTTATTTATTTATTTATTTATTATCATAAGTCTTGATCTCTAACATATCATGACCTTATCTTTGAGTACCACTATACCAAAAAGTAAAGTTTTTTATCTCATCATAACTAATCTTGCTTCTAAGGAAACAAGGTGCTTCGACATGTCAAAGCCCCATCTAAGTACCATTGACATTATCACATAATCATCTCCTCCTATAGCCAAATCCTTATTTTTGAGTACCCATGACACCTGAAAGTGAAGTATCTCATTAAGCCTTGCCTTTAATACAGATATCCTATATTGATAAGAGATGAAGCACTTAAAATATTAGATCCCCATCTTTGAGTGCCCTTGACATCAAATAGTGAAGTATTTTATTATCACTAATCAAGGCCTCTGACATACTATACTCTCACCTATGAAACCACGACACCAAGAGTGATTTATATCACATATATCATATCTCTCAAATTACCATCAGATAGAGTTTTGCTTTTTCTTTGGTAATACGAGCATCTTTTTTTTCTTTTCTTTTATTTTCATTTTATTTCTTTTGATCTTTTCATATATTTTGATTTATAACATCATATAACTCATTTATCTATACATATTTAGATGTATGTGTGTGTGTGTGTGTGTGTGTGTGTATATATTGATAATCATAAAGTATTATAATGAGGCTATAACATATGAAAAAATATTATATCATGCAAATGTTCATATCATCATCTATTCTATAATAATAATAGAAGTTTTTTAACAATCCACTTATATCATAGATGATTAGTCTGCTTACTTGATAACTTTTTAAAATCTCTTTTATCACTTTTTCTTTCTCTTCATTAGTTTGTCTTATTTTTTGTAAGACATACATTATTTTTTATCTAAAATAATTCATTTTTTTATTATGAAAGTACCTTTTAAAATCTCTACTAATTATATACTTAATAACACAATGCTCTATTTTTAATTTAGTCATCATATTATATAATACAATCAATTCTATCGCACCATACGGTTAAAGCTTTACAAAGGTCAAACCACTATATTACTTTAATCATTCTAGTTAAATCTCTCAATTGTACCAATGCAAATACATGACAGTCATTAGGTCGTATCAAGGATAAGGCAGATGATATATACTTTTGATGCTCATTTTATACAAGTACGTTTCATGCCTTAATGACATTCCTATCTTAAAATCATAAGGTATGATATCACATATTGTATTGTATGACTTATGCTTAATATTTGTTGAACAATCAGGGACTAATCTTATAAATCTGATCCAATGCTCGTACTAGTACGATAACATGATATCTCTGATAATAACTTACTAGTTCAATTCTCTTTTTGTACTTGTACAATCCATAATATATATGTATAGTATCATAACCTTGAACATAATCATCAGATAAGAACATCGTTCAAGTATGATTTATGATCATTATATTATACATAAACCTATCAATCTAATACATTCATTTTTCTAGCACGATTCATGTAGTTAATCATTTAATTAAGTGATTGAATAGACGATCTTTGGTAATATTATTTGTGTCCATCATATTGTTAGATCTTAGTTCGTATTAGTGCAATTACCAATGATTATTTGATTGAGCTAGGGATTAAACATGTCATTCTCATTTAAACATTTTGCAACATATCATATTGTTTAATCCAAGAATAGTACTAATAAAATTTAAGTAAAAAACCCATAAATTCTTATGTTAAAGGCCTCTTGTTAGCTCCCACTGTAAGCTTATATCAGACTATCTAAATGACCATCTGGTATAGTCAATATAGCCAAAACAACAATAGTTTTTGACCCTCATGATGACAACCTAAAACTTGCAAGATCTACTTAACCATCCATACAAACTATACATGCTTTAAAGAAGAAAATTATGATGAGATCTTACCTTAAAATGAAATTTTCACAAATAAGATTTGAAAATTACTCTTTTTCTTAAGCTTCTCCTCTTTCCTTTCTGATCTCACCAAAACAATGCAAGAAACCACAACTGAAAAGCTAAAAAGCATCCCTTCACTCTCCAAGCCTCTCTTCTCCTTACTCTTATTTTCTCACTCATCTTTCAAATGCCATAACTAGTTTTTGGGGCATGAGAGCAAACTTGTCTTGTAATTTAATAAAACTATAAATTAGCCAAAGTTTAATATGATAATTTTTTATTCTTTAAAAATACTTTAGAAATCCAAATGATCTCCAAAAAATACAAACCACATACCCGTGGATTCCTTGTGATGATACCTTTACAATGATATGTTTAAAGCTAAGATTCAACAAGCATCATCCTAGCACATTTTTTGATGTATTAATTAGACAACACATTTTTAGATTTCAAAAATGGAATATACATATCCAATTTGTGAAATATAAATTTGGAAGAATAGTTGAGTTTATTTAGAAGGCTATTATAATTTGATTAATATACCACCACATATCTTCTCCTACATGATTTACCCCAATTGAAATTAATTTATTGTCAAATATATTCATCATTTCATTTAAAAAAAATAAAACTTTTAATTAGAAATGAGCCCTTTATATTAGTGATTGATCGATCTTTTGATACCTTAGAAGTGAAAGACATATAAACAAGTAAGACTTTTTTGATATATGATTAGACGCTTAGAAAAATTTATCATAAAAGTGAGAAAATTCATGATAGAGAAAAAAGATCATTAAAATGAGGGCAATGTTTTCCACAATTGATCAAAAGTGTTTTGCCTTAAATGCTTTATAATATCTTTTTTATCATTTTAATACAAAAGCCCACCCTTTTTATAAAACAAATTCTAAAAAAATACAAACATACACACACACATAACAAGTCCACATGCTTGAAGATAATTATTGGCATAATGTTTTGCAGAAAATTTTTTATTAGATGATTTTCACTTATTATAATTGAATAATTTTTTTGTTTGAATTGAATATTTTTTGTTGTCATTTTTTTACTTACACGTATACATATAACGTTATCCACTTGTGCTTTCTTTCGTTGAAAGTGAAAGATGAAGATGTTAATGATGGTCGAATGTTTTTTTACAACAATATTTGATGGAAGGGAGATTGGCAATTGTAAGTATGCTACTTATTAATGGTGGTAATTGACGATGTCAATTAATACAAGTGGAACTTAAAAGCGATTGACAATTTTAATTGTATCGTTCAAGTCTTTTTAATGAGATATTATCTCACTCATAATTTGGTTTTTCCTTTAATTTTTAAAAGCCAACTCAAGAAACCTTTCCCTTTTAATCACATATTATAATTAATCATAATTAACTGCTAAATTTTCATTATATTAAATATCTTAATACTTCCAAGAATTAAGGTATCGAATCCCATAAAAATTTCATAATTAACATACTGTCTCGAATAACATTAAGAAAGGTGATCAAAAAGAGAAATCTTTTAGTGAGGTAAAAAGTACAAAATCTAACTAAAAATAAAATAATACATAACAAGAAAAGCTAAGACTTGTTAAACTCTTACAATTATTATATTTTTATTATACATTTATTTTAAATATATATATATATTCTAATTAGAATATATATATATATATATATTCTAATTAGAATATATATATATATATATTCTAATTATAATTTGCCAAACATCACTTCATCCAAACACACTGCATTACCACACAACTTTTGCAACAAGTCTTTGCCTTGACGTTAGTTTGAAAAAGCTTATAAAAAAAACATCTTTTACCCAAAAAAAATCTGAAAAAATTCTTTTTTTAATCAAATGGCTTATTTTCATTATTTTTTGTAAAACTAAACATTTATACTGCAACGTTCACAACAAACCCCAACCCTTGACAAGGATAACTTACCAATTTTCACCAATACAACTGAAACAGAACATTTGATGTTTCAGAACAAATATAAACCATAGGAAGCACATGTTTCACAATCAACAGTTCTACAATGCAAGCAGCTCATCTCCTTACTTTGCCTTGGACTTTAGTTCCAATACCCTATTCTCTGTAGCTTTCAAGGCTTCTCCATAAATGCTAATCAACTGCAAACAACAAAAATTATTTCAAATGCAATAACTCTGATCAACCAAAGGTTAAGACTTCCAGCTTCTTAGTAAGAGAAAGTACCTCATTCATTTCTTTTTCAGTTAAGATTAATGGAGGTGACATCATAATGTTATCTCCAGCAACACGGATGAGCAATCCACGCTTCTCGCACTCAGCTCCGAAAATTGATCCAACACCTGAAGGGAATCATGGTGAACCCAAAAAAATTGAAGAAGAAGAAGAAGAAGATCGTTAAGTTGAAGAGATAGAATACTCCTTCATTTGAGACTTTGGTCAACTGTGACTTAAATCCTCAAGTGAATTCATTCTAAGGTTTAACGACATGATCATGTTGCATAATATTTTCTAATAATTATAAATATTTGATTTGATGACTTCTTCAAATAATATATTTAAATTTAAACTTAATGAAATTTAGATAAAATTGACAACTAGAAGTCATCAATGTGTTAGACTTACCCCATTCAGAAGGAAAAGGATCATTAGGAGATTTGTTGTCCACAAACTCCGTACCAAGAATGAAGCCAGTGCCTCTTATCTGCAACATTAATGTTCAAGCTATCGACAAGTTAAAGACATGTCCACCTGTTTTCTATTAAGAAATATCAAACACCAAACCTTAAAAGTTCTACCACTTGAATTCCTACGTTTTGGGCTCTCTCAATGACTATTAATCGAAATAGCTAAGAAAGCAGACAACAACGTGTATGTGGATGAATGGAATGGAACAAGCTAATGAATCAATAAAGGTGAAGTACCTCCCCAATTATAGGGCTATCAGAGAAAGTTTTGATTCCCTCTTGGAACTTAGGGGATATCATCTTAACTCGCTCAGCTATATTTCTTTCCCTGATAAATGAAGTAAATTTATTTGTTTGAAATCATCAACAAATATTTCAGCTATGATTCTGCACTGGAACTTGAAGATTAAGAAACAGAAGTATTCTGGATGAATTTCCACAAACAGATACACACCTATAAATTTTGAGGGCTTCTAATGCAACAGCACATGACACAGGATGCCCAGAATAAGTGAAACCATGAGAAAAAGTACCTGAAATCAATCATAACTACTTCAAATATATCTTGTAGCAAATGTCTGAACTGGATGAATTTTGAAGAAATAAAAATAGCTTACCAAGTTTGTTGCTTTGTGAATATATGACCTCTGAGATCTCTGGACTGACCAAAATTCCCCCAATGGGCATGTATGCAGATGAAAGGGCCTGTAGATATATCATAAAGCAATCCGTAAAGGTCTGATAGAAATCAGAAGCCTGCTTAGAAATTGATTGTTTTAGTACCTTAGCTATGGATACAAGATCTGGATAGATATTATATTTGTCAGACCCGAACATAGTCCCTAGCCTACCAAAGGCAGTAATAACCTGTACTCCAGATAAGTCAATCAGCTATTAATAACCACAAAGATGAATGTTTGATTGTTAAATGACAGATGCATTCAGAAATATACCTCATCTGCGATGAATAAAATATCATACTTTTTAATCACAGCTTGAATCTGCCAAATTACATTAAAAAATTAAACGTGGTATTTGTTAAACATTAACCATTGGTGTTAGAAGATATGTAAAGAGAGGTTTTGCAATAGTTTGGTAAGAAATTTTAACCATAGCATGATTTTGTTCAGAAGTGACACAAACTAGTAAAGGAAAATAATGTGCCATGTACAACTCCTAGGAAATGTTATAATAGTGATGACTCAATTATGGATTACATAGCACAGCACATTATTAACATATGACTTGACAAAAACACAAGTCGTCTCTAGTAAGTTGCAGCTTCTTGGATGTACTTGTATTAGACAGGTAAACTGTAAGCAAATGAGAATCTGAAGGCATGGTTGAAATTTCTTGCAGAACTAAAGATGTCGAAGGTTTGTTTTCTCAGTTTATTGCCTTCAAGAAAAAAAAAAAACTTTTCAAGGTAATAGATAAAAAGGAAGCTACTTTTTCTTTTTGATTTACAACAAAAGTCAAAAAGTTATGGAATATCAATCCACCTTTCAGATATTCAAAAAGAAGCTGAAAAAGATGCCAAAGCACCCTAAGATGAAATGTACACAGACTATTGTTAATAGGAGTCCTCTCGTTCAAATTATCGCCACCAAAAATGTCAACTTTATACAAATGTTTAGGTTAAAAAGGGTAACCATAGAGTAAAGACAAATCTTGTTCATAATTTCCAATGTTGTATTTAATCAATGGGTTTTAGTTAAAATATCTTTTGTTTTTGGACATTTCAAGTATGAAACCAAGCCCATTTAACATTAGCAGAAGATCTACATCATGCTTGTTGGCTGCTTTTGCCCAAAACTAGACTTTCAGGTAGTTCTGTTTAAATCTGTAGCTTAAGCAAACAAAAATCGATATTTATCAACTGTATCTTAAATTCATATTGTGATTTAGGGTTCTTAGTTTAACGATATTATTATATAATGTAATATTATTTACAGATTAAAAAACATGCTAAAAATTACAACTTCGATACTCCAAGAATAATGTTTAGAAATTACTTAAATTTGAGCAACTTCTTGATGTTGCTCATGTTAATGTTAAAAAAGAACAAAAGACTATTCAAATAGCATTCAGTCAAATAATAAAACAAATATTAACAAATTTTATATAATATAGGCATCTATATAGTATCTTGAATAAGACGCCAATGTTTTCTGAACAACCAAATATCCCCTTAATCTTATTGAACATTTTTTTAAGTTGAAATTAGAATTTGTAAATAATTTAAGAAAATATGCTTAATTATTATAACTCAAACTACTAATCTGACATAATTAGATATTAAATAGAACGCTAAAAAATGCAAAAAATGGCCGAGGTACATGACAAAGAAAAGAAGAAAACTTCACCAGGATTGTGCAACTCACACAGAACATTAACCTAAGCAGTTGATAGCATGGAGGTTTCACAGGGTCTTTAACGTGTAAAATAGGTACACTAAAAAAGTCTTGTTCATTAGCAAATGCGGCACATACAAAAATAGAATAAAATAAAATTAAAGTTCTTCACCTTCTCAAAATAGGTTTTGGGTGGAGGGATGACACCACCAGCGCCCATAACAGGTTCAGCTATGAAGGCAGCAATCTGATTAAAAGTAAAAGTGCAGGCATTTAGTGGTCAAGAGACTGTTTATCCAAAGAACAGGAACCTAAAGAACGATTACCGTTTCAGGGCCTTCCTTTACAATAAGGTTCTCCAAGTTATTTGCCAGCCTGGTTGAGAATTCCTCCTCCGTTTCATCTGCATATGACTTGAGCGTCCGTTATGTTCAAAAGCCAAAAGGGAAATGCCTATAAGACGGATACCTGGTAGATGGAAGCGCCAATAATGTGGGCAATCAGTGTGCAGTACGAAAGAAACAGGAAGATCAAATTTCTGATGCAGAGCAGGAAGGCTGAAAATGAGATGAAAAGGCAAATTGAGTGTAAACAATTAAAAAACTTCTTAAGAAAGTTGTAAGAATAACTTTATGAAAATCCTAAAGCTCGTTCCTTTTCAAACCATGAAATGAAATGGATGAACAACGTTTTACCCAGACAAGCTAGCTGCTACTAGTGTCGATCCATGATACCTGAGGAGAAGCAGACAAAAAAACGCATTACTTCGACTTCCACAAGTCACTAAAATCACCTAACTATTGTGGAAACACCAACACAAATGCCAAAAAAACAAAGAATGATTTCTTGGTCTTAGGCTTACGATTTTGATCTTGCAATGAACTTCTTTTTGTTCGGTCTTCCCAATGCATTGTTATAATACCAAACCAATTTCACCTGCATGAAAAGAATTATGAGGCCAATGCATCGTTATGATATCAAGCCCCTGCATGAACAGAAGTATAAGAACAGCTAAATTTAGCTACATAAGTGAAAATTGACAATATTCTTCGATGGTTCTACTCCCAAATAAAATATAAGCATAAGCATAAAAGTGGCTTTGTGAACAGGAAAATAATTTATATTATAACTAAAGTCTTACAACACGACTAAATCCTATGAGACAATTAAAACGAGAAGACTTCAACCTTATTGCTAATGTGGGCTGGCTTTCTCCTTAAAAGCAGAACCTTAAGTTTATACAAAAAATCAGCATGCCACAATTGAGGAATCAATAGCTTATCCGCATATTAAATACTCCACTCATATATGGATATCAAAAGGATAAGAGTCTTAGTTAACAGTTGTTCTTGTACTCTCAAGCCATTCATGGCCCAAGGTGCTGCTCAATTGGTGCCAAAAATAAAAAAATAAAAAAATAAAAAATAAAAAAGATTTCCATGGTACTATTGTTATGCTGGATTTCAACGTTAGTTAAACTTAAAATTAACCTAAGGAATTTTAGCATTTGGGAACTAAGAAAGTATTTGATAAGCTGGATCAATAATGATCCCTCAATCACGTAAAGCACGACTTAACAAACTAAGATGTCAGACTTACTGTCCAAAGTTAGCTTCTCAAAACATATATCCACATATGGTACAGAAGATGAAACAGAAAAAACAGCTACCAGTAATGAAAGATATTATATCCTTGCATGACAAAAATTTCCAGCTGAGGAATCAGGTTCAGAAAGAAATTACTCAACATATGCAGGCTTCCAATTTCTAAATAATATAAATTTTATAATCCCATGCTTTGTGTTACCATCTGATAGAGTTGGAAGAAAAAAATAATTATTGCTTGTTTTCTCATTTTCAATTTGTTTCCATCATCGAGAGGTGTTTCAGAAAGTCTTAAAAAAAATAGCATACTCTTGTTTTCATTTTTTTGTGTTCTAAAAATTATTTTTGCAAAGTTGAATAATTTACAAAACAATGCGAAACACCTTTCACAAACAAAGATAAGACACCTGCGTGTCATTGGCTTCTGACCCGCTATTTGTAAAAAAGACCTTTCCCATTTTACGAGCTGTAAACATTTCAAGAAGTTCCTTTGCCAAATCCTGCAATAAGTTCAGAAAAGGTTCTATAAATAGAATAAAAAACAAAATGAGTAGCACTGCAGCAATCAGAAACTTCAATAAAAGGGCAAGTGATTTTATTCAATCAAAGCATTAATTGGAGTACACATGTATACAACAAAAGGTGACCAACAGATTGACAAAAAATCACCATTCTCAAGGTGTGTGCCACAAAACATTAAAGAAACGATGATCTATGCAACAAAATAAATCAGAAACAGATTAACAGAGTAAAAAACTCCGAGGAACGAATTATGCTGCATAAACGTCTTTTTTTTTGTTGAAAAATTGACAACACGTGAACAAAACTGTTAATAAGATGATAAAATGATTTTGCACAATTAATCTTGAGAAACTCCATAATTGATGTCTATATGCAAGTAGGGAAAAAATACCTCCCATATCACAAAAGAAAATTTCATAATGGATTCCATGTAAAAGGCACAATTATCAGAATGCTCAATGGCCTTCACATTCGAGAACCCAACATTTGTTAGTATGAGATTCCTTTAGAGTAATGGTAAGGATGTCAACTAATGACTTATACTAGCCTGGTTTGCTTACATAATGTTAGGATACACATGAAAATAGACTAAATAATAATGAACTGAGTGAAAGAGAAAGGTTTAAGAACTTTTTAAGCACTGATAATAACCCTCACATTGGATTATGTGGTTTGGCTGCTGGTGCTCACCCATTAGCATATTTGGCCAAAAATAGCAGTAGGTTTTTCTATGAGCTAAGTCAATGATGCTTGCTTATAAACAATAAGGCTGAAATAAAAGTCCATATCTCAACCAATACTTAGTACCTACAAGATATTTTATTTGAAAATTTCACCAAAATAAAAGGATGGATGAAGATCATCTCACTAACATGAGGTTGAGGACACTTCATGCAACACAAAATCAATAAAGCTAATGCTGAGAGATTGAAATAGGGGATTCTTAAAAATTGTAAGTGTGAATCAATGTAGGAAAATCAGAACGAAAGAAAAGGCCATAGAAATGAGTGCAAAGATGACTACGAAATGAAGGTATACGTAAGAAACGATGAGAGAATGTCGATACAAAAAAGATAAAGGAGAAAAGAACCTAAACTCGTTCGATATCCTTCTCTACACTAGAAACAATCTTGAAATTCATCCCAAACACTATTTCTATAAATCTCGAAAGTTTTCAAAACAATCAAATTCTCTCATTAATAAAAAAATCCCCAATACTTACGTCATGAGCCCTATTAATAAACCTTATGATATAACTCATATGATAGATGAACCAAATAATCAAACAAAACCATACACACATATAAAGACTAAGGTGACACAAAATAAAATAAGTGCATGGCTCAAGTACCAAAATAAACTAAAAAACAACTCTCTATAAGAAACCAGATCTAAAACGTCAACTCTACAGTAGGAAAATGCTGCCCTACAATAGCAATATTCATGCACAATGTGTTTGTAACATAAAAAGAGTCTTATTTAGCCCAGCGATGAGTGGTGGCGATGCCACTCCACATGGAAGGGTGATTTTAAAGCCTAAAATGTACAATGCAATGGTTTTATTTATAGCTGGAGGCGTGATGTTGACATTCCAATGCTAACAACTTCCCTAACTTTTGCACGAGCGTTACAACTCAACCCAGTTTTCAAACTCAAACTCAAAATAAGCATAGTCACAAAACATAAGGAAAAAAACTAGAATAGTATAAAAAAATTTAGCAGACAACAGATTCATTAGTACCAAGGATGGTTTTGTTGTTCGATTCCAAAAGGAGTGGTAAAATGGTAGCGTGTTCAACTGCTTTGTTGCAGCTGCAATAAGCCGAGGCTCATTTCCACCTTTAAAACAAACAGAAAACAGGGCAAGTGAGGGTCAAAAAAAACTCTTTAATAATTGCTGCACAAGCCAAAGCACTCAAAGCAATCGTACATTAAAACATCATATGTTTCAATTTCTTAAAGCACAACAAATTGATTGAGCATGACAAAATTCCTATAATAATTCAGTATATCAACTACAACGTACATTTCATATCTCTGGTCAAAAAGTGGAGTTTAATTGACGACATATAGGTAGCCATTTTGCAACCTTGAGGTTCACTTGCTTGGAGCATTAAATTGCCTATTAAGGAGAGTCATTCTTGTGGAGATTCAACAATTACACATGCTTTGGATAATAACTGCAAGGTTCAAACTTTTTTCCTCCATTAAAATTAATTTCAAACAATAGTTCATATACGTAAGGAGGTTGATATACTACCTAAATTAACACCGAGGTGCATGGAACAAAAAAAAAAAAAAAAAAAAAAAGAAAAGAGTGCAAGTAATCATGCACATTAATTTAAATAACAATAAATCGCAATAAAAATTAAAGCAAAACGGGTCTAGGAGACGAAATAAAGGTTGGAAAAAGTCCATATTTGTCTTGCACAACTATAAATCATTTTCCTACAAGCAACAATACTCGTTTCCTTAGCTAATATTGCAACCAAAGTAGCAAATCTCGTGCACCATCCAACATAATCAAAAGGAAATAAGAGTTTGGTAATGCTGAAATAATTAATCCTAAGACCTGATCTAAACAAAGTAAACAATAAATCTCTGCCAACTTGGTACCACAATTAGCTAACATAGGTTTCAGACCGCCATAACGATCTATTACCTAATAACATCAAATTTAGCATTCGCCAATCCATTTGCATCAAGGCCTTGCATCACTTTCTGAAAAAAAAAAAGAAAAGCCTTGATAGCTTTGCATTCTTGTGTAAAAGTCTTATGGGCCAGCCTTCTTTGTTATATATTAATTTAGAGACATTCAAATATCTGTTGATAGATATCTATGAAGGAAATCCTTGAAGAAAGAAAACAATAAGTTTGCACATTATATTTGCAGTTAAAAAACCTTTCAACCACAGAGCAAACTGTCTAGATAATAACTTGAGGGGTTAAGTATAAGAACCAAATAAAGTTATCATTCTTCTTCTGGCAAAGGATACAAACTTAAATACTAATTAAGATGGAAGCATATATTATCTTATTACCTAAAGCAGTGCACCACAATCCAGCAAGTGCGTCAAGATATTTCTTCCCATTAATGTCATAAACATAAGAACCCTATATGTTAAAAAAGGAAAATGAGAAAAGCAGGCTAAATTTTATTCACAAAAGCAAAAAGCCTTTTAAGCAATCATACCATACAAAATTGTAGCATAGCAATGTTAAGTACATGTGGAAGCATGACGTATTTAAGACCCAAGAATGCATATACTAGTTTCCTAGTAACAGTATAGGATACAATGTTTTGGAATCAGAACAGCCTTACAAGGTGCATGGACATTTATTTGACTTCATTAATTGACGTTTTACAGACAAAAAGAAAAACTAATATTTTTTCCTTTAATAATTTTCAGAATAAACCTCTACACAGCGGATGACTTTAAAGATAGTAAACAAGTTTGAAAAGGCAAAAATGTAAATAAATATCTGAACTTATTTGGCAAAATACTAGAGTTTAAGTAACTCTAGGTCTTCATATTGAGTCGAGCTAGCTCTTTACATCAGCACAAGGTTTCGACAAGGGAGATGTTAATCTTATCCTCCCCCAAATTGTACAAAGTGGCAATAATAAAAAGTAGGCAGACAAATAAAAGAACACCATAAAACATACAAAACACACTAAAATAACAAGGAAACTTGCATCTTTAATTAGAGAAAATCTAAAATAAACCTACTATAAAAAAACTTCACAACTCTAGACAACAATCCAAGACACAGCACTAAACATTTTAGTAACTATAAACACACCCAGAATAGATTTCTTCTATTGGTCGATCACAAAATAAGATGCATCCCTGCATGCCATCCCAAAATTTCTCATAAGCATCCCTTTTATAGTTTTTAAGGGCTCTTAGGACAACAACAAATGAGACAAATATAAAAGATTTAAACCTAACTTATTAGAAAACAAACCTAACCAAAATTCAATTATTTACAAATAAATTCAAACTAAACTCCAATTTGATACATAGCAGAATTTTAAACATAATTAATCACATTAAAATAACACAACTATAATAATAATTATAATTTTCTACTAAATTTGATGTAAATATTTATGATTACAAAAGCAATTTTGGATAGGATATTATCAAAATTATTCTTCTTAATTCTATATCTTTATTTAAGAAGATTTATTTTCAAATTATGACTAAAAGAATAATTTATTACTATAGCTATAAATTTCTTTATATTCTCAATAATAAATAACAAAGGACCGTATAATACTCCCTCCAAATTCAATATGATATTAAAGCCCTACACTATCAAAGCCTTCTCCTACCACAATAATAATTTTCCCCATCACAAACAGCTATAGTGACATGGAACAATAATTCTCCCATGTTTCCATTTTGTCGAACTATAGGACGTTCATCTATCTCATCCCATGATTGTTTGAACAGTAACTTTTCTATTCTGTGGAGCTACAAGTTGCTTATCTATCCCATCCTATTTCTATTTGAACTGCTTTCTACTTGCAATTGTTTCTCCATGACAGAACTTCTGTCCTTCGCAATAGGGCTTCATCAACGGTTGTTTCCCATCTAATCTTCTTTCTTCACTCCTCAAGGCCACTAGAACCGATATCAATTAAGGGAACAAAGTCTTACCAATTGCTTACAGATCCTACTACAATAGTCTCATCTATGCCAATTGAGGTCTCTAAGTCCTTGGATCTGCAAAGCAAAAAAAATTGGATGCAAACTCCTTTAGTTTTAAGAAATTACTTTGTGTAAATCTATTCACATAACTAAAAACAACAATTCCCTTGAGGTCACTTATACCCATGAAACTTCTCCTTTGAACAACATTGGAGTTTTAGATGTATATCCTTCCCATTATATGACAAACTAAATAAACAGATTTTTCTCCAATGGTCTAATGCTATGATGATGTAATTATCTCACTAATGCAACAAACAAACTAGTAGAAACATGATCATGTCATGGCTAATCAATTCCATTAACAAAGATGTTGGAGAGAATTTTCTCTTATATAAAACTGTCTAAACAAATCTGGAAGACAACTAAGAGGACGTATTCAGATATTGAAAACATAGTTAAGTCCTTAAAGCTTGAAGGGATAACTTAATGATCCTTGTCAAAGAGAGCTTATTGTTACTCAATACTTCAATTTGTTGGGCAAAAGCTGGTAGCAACTTGACTTATTCGAGCACAATGATTAGGGTTGTCCAATAGATGCAATAAAATATAGAAAGATTATTAAGAAAAAAAGAATATACAAATTCATTTTCAACCTCAATAAACTCTTTAATGATGTAGAAGATAAAGTTTGGGAACCAAACCACTATCGAGCATTCAAGAAGTTGCTCTGGAAGTCTATCGAGAAAAAAGTCATCATAAAAGTAAGTTAGGATCCAAAGCCAAAATTAAAAATACCTTACCAAGAACTTTGCCCATGTAGCCCAAGGACCACAGAAGTGGCCACTTGATAATCAACCATGCAAATGAGGAAAAGCTTGGTGTGGCCATTACCAAAAAATAGGTTTTACTAATAAAACCTGTTGGAAGATTCATGAAAAACTAGCAACTTTCATGCATTCTCAACATAATTTTGATAACCATAAAAATCATGCCTAAATTGAGAAGCATCAAGTCTCATTACTATAACAAGTTTCTTCAAAACTCTCACAATTTACTAAAAAACAAATAAAAGTATTGCAGAAGATGATTAATCAAAATCAAAAAGCGATAATTGGTACTCAATCATTGCACAAAAAGGCTATTTTTGAATCTTAAACGCTAAAATCAATAAAATAAATCCATGGATTGTAGATTCAAAAGCATTTAATCATATAGCTGGTGATGCTAAATTCTGAAAAATTATAATCCACGCTATAAAAATTTACCGTATACATTGTCGACAGATCCCTATCCAAAGTGACTAAAATTGGTTCCATTTTTATTTCAAATGATTTAATTCTTAACTCTATATTATTAGTTTTTAACTTTGATTCCAATTTGTTATCTATCAAATAAACTTACTCAAGATAAAAATCATATTACAAAATTTTCAAAAATTTAATATGAATTTCAAGATTGGGATTTAGAGATGATAATTGGTAATTATGACACATGTTTGGATATCTATCTTTTCAATATTAATATACTCCAACTACACAACCTTCAAAGACAAAGTGTAGAATATACTCTCTTTTTGTTAGCTTTAATAATGATAACGTAATTATATTTTAGTATTATAACTTAAGTCATCTTAACTTTGTGTATTTTAAGAAATATTTTCATTCATTATTCAAAATAAAAGTGATAAATTTTTCCAATATAAGATTTGTCAATTATCAAAAGATGCTTGAAATTCTTGCTAAATCGATATCACAAATTATTTCATTCATTTTCTATGATTCATCACGATGTTAAGGACCTTGTAAAATCAACATCATAGATATTAGATAATTTGTTTCTAATTTTTTAAGACTAACAATTAAAAAGAGTAGTTTAAATCAATTCTTGAGGACTATTTGTTAAGAGAAAGAATAATTCGTCAAAATTTCTATGTAAATACACCCCAACAAACTACCATTAAAAAACAAAAATAAATCTTTTAGAAGTTTTCTGAATTCTATTATTCTCCACTCATGTGCTTAGAAGCTTTTAAAGAGAAGTTATCATTACTATTACATATATATGTAATAGGATGCCTTCTCGTGTTCTAAACATCTAAACACCTTATCAAGTTTTCAAATCTTATCCACACACAGCTCATCTCTACTTTTCCTCCAAGAGTATTTAGTTGCTCAACATTTGTCCATTACTATACACGGTATCAAAATTAATTTGACCCTAAATCAATAAACCGTATTCTTATAGAGTACTCTTCTCATCAAAAAGGTTATAAATATTATTTTTCAATCACAAGACAATCTATAACTTTCTTCAAAAATCAACTCTCTATTCCCAAAATAATATTCAAGAGAAGAATGACATAAGAATACTGTTTTAAGAAAACAATAAAAGCTCTTCAAATTCAATCCTTTGTTAACTGAGCTCTATTCCTCTATTCCTCAATTCCTCAAACAAAAATAATAATCACCCCTTCTCCAACTAAGCTAAAAAATAATCCAAATTTTATATAACTTGTAAAAAAAAGGAGTTAAATGTCTACTCCAAGAAAATAAGAACCAATAAGAGATTGAACCATAAACACAATTTAAGTTAGTCCAAAAAACGGAATTGAATCCATAATCCCCTCAATCTTAACAAGCTTCAAACAACATTAATCTTGAATCTCAAAAGTCATCTAACAAAAATCTTAATGTTCCTATTACCTGAAGAAAAGGAACTAGATTATGCACAAATCATCTTAACTATAATATTACTTTATATAAATGGCTCTCACCAAGTTTTCGTGCTCTTACTATAAGTCTCACTAATGTTCACATTATCACCAATATTAGTGAAGCCCTCAACCTTCTAGAATGGAGATCGACTACATGGAGTGAAATTTTTATTTTGAAAAAAAATAAAAAATGGAGACTTATAAGTAATAAAAAATAAAACATATTAACCATAAATAAATATTCGCTAGAAAGTACAAGTTAGAAAAGTGTAGAAAGATTCGAAACTTGGTTAGTTACAAAAGACTTCACTCAATCTTTGGGAATTGATTATGAAGAAATATTTAAACTTGTTCCAAACTCAACACGATTAGAGTTCTATTATCATTAATAGCTAACCTTGACCAAACTTTCATTAGCTAGATGTCAAAAATATGTTTCAAAATATAACACTAGAAGATGTAGTAAATACGAAAGTCCCTCCAAGTCTGGATTTGCAAACCAATGCTAACAAAATTGGTAAACTTAAAAAAGTTCTTATATAACCTCAAGTAATCTCCTCGAGCATAGTTTGATAAATTTATAAAAGTAGCTAAGAAAAATAGATATTTACAGAGTCAAACTCATCATATAATATTTTCCAAATATTCTCCTAAGGGTAAAATAATTATTATCATAGTCTATAAAAATGATATTATTTTAACAAGATATTATATTGAAGATTTATATTTCCTCAAAAAGGTCTTGACCAAAGAATTTGAAATCAAAGGTTTCAAAAACCCATGTATTTTCTAAGGATGAAAATTGCATGGCCAAAGAAAAGGATTATTGTCTTACAACGTAAATGTTATAGATCTTCTGCGAAAAAAAAAAAAGATATTAAGATGTAAACCTACTGATACTCTTAAGTATTTCCCAAACAAGCTAAGATAAGGTGTTCATGTGAAGAAAATGAGATATAAAAAGTATGTTAGAAAACTAATATATCTGTCACATACTCGATATTTGTTTTCTGTCAATATGGTAAGCCAATTTATAAATAACTCTATAAAAAAAACTTATAAATGTAGAATATCACATCATCATATATTTTAAAATGATATCAAAACAAGGGATTATTCTTCCAGCGATCAACAAAAAAGAGCTATACTAATTAGACTAGTTCAATAACTTATCAAAGATCAACCCAAGATATTGTTCTTTCTTATAGGATAATTTTGTTACTTAATAGAGTAAGTAGTGATCTATCATTGCTCAAAATAGTGTTGAAGCTAAGTTTAAATTTAAAACTCGTGACATCTGTAAAAGAATCTGATGGAAACAGGTGTTTGGTGAACTCAATATCTTAACTGAAGACCATATGAAACTAATATATGATAATCAAGCTGTCATTAATATTAATGAAAATCTTATTCGTTGTGATAGAAAAAAATATGTTGAGATTGATTATTATTTATAAGAAAAAGATTAAAGAAAGAATAATCGAATCAGTTTATATTCTAACAAAACTTCAAACTATAAATATTCTCACTAAAGCTCTACCAAGGGCAAGATTTGAATATTTAAGTTCCAAGTTGAGCATACTCAACATATATGACCCAACTTGATAATTTCGAATTTAATTAGTCCTATTTAGAATAACATAATTATAATAATAATCATAAGTTTTTACTAAATTTAGATTGACATTTACGATTATAGAGATAATTTTAGATAAGATATTACTAAAATTATTCTTCTTTATTCTATGTCTTTATTTATGGAGATTTTTTCTCAAATTAGAATTAGGAAAATAACTCATTAATAGTTATAAATTCCCATGTATTGTCAAGAATGAATAATAGAGGAAAAATGTAATTCTTTCCTCCAAATTCAACACATTCAAATCTTGAATTTGTGTATATCCATAAACCTCCAATACAACCACAATAATTTTATCATAATTTCTTTCATAGAAATTGGAATTTGACAATTCAAAGAGTTTTGAGAAGATAACAAGATGCACCAAAAAATTTTAGTTCATGGCTCAATTGAAAACCAAATGAAATTGGCCTAAAAATAACCCATAATGCACCACCTTATGTAGTTCAGCTCGTACTCATTCCAACCATCGAAAACAATCGAGCCTTGCTCAAGCCTTTCACAAGATTGTCTAGACCTCTTGAGACATCCATAAGGAATTTATTTCCATCCCAAAGTTTACTGTCTCTCAAAACCTTTACATCGTCCAACAGGTCAAGCCTTTTGAAAACTCCAATTGACACCTCAAATATGCCCCTTGAAACTACAATTCTCATCAAAATTCCTTCTCGAATCCCAAAACCATCCCAAACCATCATGTCAAGCAACCTCCCCCACTATACAAGGATCTTTATATTATTACATCTCATAAGCACTCTTAAAGTCAAAACAAATCACCTTTAAACTACCTTGAACCACCACAACACCTCTTAATAACAACTTCTCAAAGTTTTTATTATAATACTTGAGTCTTCTTGAGGCCCAAAACTTCTTCACAAGCTATTTTCCAAAGCTTATCCAGACCTCAGAAGCATCCATGAGCCAAAACATATCATTCCTAATTGCTGACCCAATCACAACTTTCAGTTAAATAGTGTACTCATTTTCCTTCCACTAGTTCTAAATGCTTAAAAATGGCATGGAACACTATAAAACCTCTAGATCTACTTCAAACTATCATAAGCCAATAATCTACAATAATTGATTAATCTTCCAAACACTAGGACAACTTTATTAAACAAGCTACGATCAATGCCAACACTTTAGGTACTCTTCTTAACATTTAGATACATCATACGATAACGGATACATGCATACAAAAATGGATAAAACCACAATATGAATAAATCCTTGGCATTCAGATGTCATTCGATGAAGTCTAGGTAATCAACATCATTGTATGATACGTTATTTTACAAAAAGATAGTCAACAATACCTATAACCAAATCACCCATGGTTCATATCGTTTCTTATAAGAAAACTTCAATGTCCAAGCAATACATGCCTTTTTCTAATTATTACCCACAAACTAGTATTTACTTCAACCACATGACACCAAATGGTGATGCTAAGTGTAATCATTGTCATATTGTTAAAATTGACATTTTGTTTTATCTATAAACTTGGTATCCCTACTCATTATTGTATTGTAATGTATTATTAAGAGCTTAAATCTATTGTTCTAAGGAATCCTATTCATACTTGTTCATGCTCATTGTTGAACCCCTTTATTGTATCCAACATGATGAGAATTATGTGATACATTGCATTTTTCACATTCATTCAATCTTATCCAAGTCTTTATGTTCAACATATTTTAATTTGAAGCTTTTTTAATAAAGTTTCAAAAGTCTTTTTGTCAGAGTTCGCTTGAGCTTAAAAATTCACCTAATCTTGTGATTACTTCAATTCTAGTAAACTAAACTTAGATGGAATGTTTGGTAAATTAGCCTACAAATATGTTAGGATCAATCTTGATAGTAAATTCCTTAGGCATTGTGATTCTTTCAAATTTATTAGATTTTTTCTTTCAAACGTTGAATTTGCATCACCATGGAGGTTAAATGTATAACTTTTTCGCCAATATTACAATGTATTTGATCAACCTCTCCATCTCTTATCACAGATATGAATTCAATTAGAATTGATGTATCCTTGACTCTTTTACTTAGCCTCATTACTTCCCAACACTACCAATTGATTCTCCCATAACAGTCTCAAACCTAAAGGGAACCACCTCTGTCTTAATTATATATTCTCCTTTATCAATGCTCCCTACTTATCCTGATCAAATATCTCAAAGACGAGATTCAAAATCCATAGGCTCTCACAATCACGACACGACATATGGTCATCTTTGCTATAGAATCCCATGAAGTTGAGCCCATATGTTTTTCTAGAGCCAAAAAAGATCCTTGATGGCACCCAACTATGTGTGAACAATATAATAATCTCACCCCTAATCATTCTTGGCTTTGATTCCTCTTCCTATTGATAACAATGATGATAATGTCATGTGTTGGAAATGAATCTTTAGAGTCAAGAAGAAATCTGATGGTAGCATTGACTTTTATAAAGTTCTGATTTTGTAGCAAAAGATGATGGTGAAAAACAAAACCTTGTCTATCACTATATTTTTAAATATAGTCTAATAATCATATGTATTGTTATTTATTTAGGTTATTCTATCTATTTTCCTCTCCTATAATTGGCCTACTCACCAACTGGATGTAAGAGTGCCTCTCTAAGTGACACCCCTACTGAAATTGTTTCTACAGTACAACTTCCGAATGTTGTTAATCATAACAGATCTAACATGATGTGTCATCTTCAACAAACACTATGGCCTAAAACAAGCTTGGACATTATTTCATCTACTTTATTTTTTTCTTTAATCTATAGATTGGGTTGTCTCTTAAGTTGATAATCACCCTTTGTTATGCTTTGATTAGACAACAAATTTATGCTTATCAATGTTTACGATATCATCCTGACAATTAGCCTGGATGTTCCAATCAATTCATTTAAACATGTGGGCTCTCTTAATTTCTTTCTTGGTATAAAAGATCACTCAATTTCTTCTAACCTTATATTAACATGGTTCAAGTTTTGAAATTTAATATCTTGGAGTTCCAAGAAACTAGAGATTGTCACTCAATCAAGCAATTAATCTGAATACAAAAGCACAAGCAATATAACTTGTGAATTGAGTTTGCTTCAAAATCTTCTTTATGAATTGGACACCCAACTTTAGACTCCAGTTTTTTTGGTGAGATAACATATTTTCCATCTATTTCACAGCCAATCCTTTGTTTTTTTTTCTTTATATCTAGTACAAAACACATTGAAATTGTCTAATTTTGTTCACGAACGTGCAGCCTGAGGTCAGCCGCACGTTTCATTCTTCTCTTCAATCGATCAACTTGCAGATATATTCAATAAAGCTTCATCTACAACTTAATTTTATATTTTGAATAACAAATAGGTTCGTGCTCGTACAACTTGAATGAGAATATTAGACAGAAAAGAAAAGTGCTTTACCTCAGATCTTTCAATAACTAAAGGGTTCAGATCTGTACTCTGCCATCCAGCAGTGAATGGAGCCAACATATCGTGGCCCTTGAACCTATTATGTACAAACATCAACTAAAAAATAACTAAATAAAAGCCTTCGCCCCAGTATTAGCATAAGCCAGAGCACATCAATCTACAAAAAATCGAGCAACACATACCCCTTCGTCTCCTTCGGCTCATCACGCAGCGACGCCTCCGAACTGCTAAACCTCGTAAACGAGGTGCTCACCTGCGACAAGTCCCAATTCCTCCACAGCCCTACAACCTGCGAAATGAACACCGGAACAAATCAGAGTCGAAATAACATATTGCGCCTACTAGATCAATCTTCATTAATCCATCTCATCCATGCATTATCGCTCTTCTAATCCCCAATGAAGAAAGGCCATGGAATTGCCGGCACGGGATTGGAGCTTTGATACCTGTGCCGTTGCTTTGGATCGAAGCAGGCGATTTGCAATCATTTTCCGTAATCTATTGCTCTTGGCGCAAACGCTTTCTTGCTCGAGGGAAGGAGAAACCGAAGCCAAATCATTACCAAGTGGCGCAGCCACAGCTCACTTCATTAACCACAGCTGCCATCGTTTGCTTTAACAATTTAAATTGAGCGCACGTGTGATCGAAATTAAACAACATGTGAGTGAAATTTAAATAAATTTAAATTTACTTTCTTTATAAAAAATATTCTTCAAGACATAATCAATTTTTATTTGATCATTTTTTAAATATAAAAATAATAAAAGATAATTTTATCATTTAAAAATAATTTCAAAAATGTTCTTTTATTTTTTACTAAATTTCAAATATTGCATTAATAGTTTCATAATGTCAATCATTTTATTAGTATATATCAATCACATAATTACCAAATCTTTTTTAATAATATTTAAAAATATTTATTTTTTAAAATATAATATAATTAATAAATTTAATATTCAATAATAATTATATTAAATATAGATAGCTTTTAAAATGTCATACAACCATTGATACAAATTATTAAATATATAATCACATTGTTTCGAAATCTGGTTGTTGTAGCTTGCATGAATGCTCCCATAAGGTGTGTTGAAAAGAAGAAGACAATCCAAGCATGGACTCGATTCTTGCATATTGTAGCTTGTAGTAATATTCTTAGGACTCCCTAAAAATTAAGATAGAGGTATAGGGATCTCTACTGCTTCTTGATTAGTTCAGTGCCGAAGAGGGTTTGGACTAATTCAGTGCCGAAGTATCTTCGACTCAGGACTGGTACGAATCAAGACAATCCAAACATATTTTAGCTTACAAGAATACTCTCATAAGGTGTGATAAAAAGAAGAAGACAATCCAAACATATCGTAGCTTGTAGGATATTCTTAGGACTCTTTGAAATTTAGGATAAAGGCATAGGGATCTCTACTGCTTATTAATTATAATTATCAGATGCTTCTCATTCGATAATAAACATGATTTTTTTATTTTTTATTTCAATTTTCTTGTTTATTTCCATTGATAGTACTAAAAAATATTGATGTAAAAAAAGAATTCAAGAAACCTAAACAAAAACATACTTAGAACAAAGATGAAAAAACTTAATTAAGCAAAATTTCTAAATATGTCTGTTTGAGAAAGAATTTAGCACACTTCAGGATATATGATGTTATTGAAGGATGTCTCAATTATGTTGAAGACAAGGTGAAAACTGGCCAACGGGGTAACGCATGTCAACGAGTGTTAGCCTAGTCAGCATTGTCAGAGCTGGTCAGCATGGGTCGAAGAAGGTTTGGACTAGTTTAGTGCCGAAGTAGCTTTGACCCAGGACTAATGCGAATCAAGACAACAAATGTGTTCTGATAACTCTCATGAGTCCTAGGGAATTAAGGTTTTAAAAGGGTGTTCAAAATTGAGATCAAAATTGAGGAAGGAATCAGTATAGTAAGGACAAAGAAAAAAAGATTCAGGAGAAGAGAGCGAAGCAAATACTTTCAGAAAGTCAAAAAGATGATCAAAGAAAGTCCAAAGAGGAGAAGTGGTGAGATAAGTCTGACAATCTCGTGATGAGTCAAAGGAAAGAGGAGCAAAATTCTCTTGGAGGTCTCCCCTTGTCGAGTCGACAGGAGTGATTTTATAACCTTTATTTCACGTCATCTGGTAGGTGCTCAGCAATCTGGGCGATAAGTATCATAGGGTTTTATTTTTTTAAATATACTTTCTTATTTTTCATAGACTAAGTCACCATCATATGAGGATAACGTGTGCAAATTTGGAAGAGGCTCTAAACTGATTTGACATGTAGAAAATTGATTTTGTAATGTAGATCAAGTATGTACTTGTACTGTGATATAATGAATCTGTTGTTATAAAGAACCAATTGCAATCTCAAGACAAAAAAAACAAAGGGCTCCCACATCATTCATTGCTAAGCACAGACGAGGAAGTGTTATTACTCTTCGATGAGCCATGTTGTTCCTCGTCAACAAGATATCATCCACATCGACAAGTGTATTTTCAATAGAAGAAGGAACGTGTTATTTTTGAATCAACAAAACCAATGAACAACCGATAAAAAATAAATTTTGTTATCATTCTATTTTAAGTATCTTACTATATGTTATGCAACCGAAGTTTGAATTTGTTTCCAACGGTCTTATTGGATCTTTTTGCTAAATTTTTTCAGCCATGACTTTTATAATGAAATCCAAGATGAATTCTACAGATGTTTTGTGTGAGTCCCTTCCTTGGATTGGATTTGTAACATCAAAATTTGGTTATACCTCTTGAAGAATACAATCATACTTACTCTTGATTGTGACACAAGCAACACAAAAAGGCTAGACTAACTCTCTTCTTTCAGTTTCTCTCAAGCCAAGCAAGCACATATACCAAAACTAAACCACCGGAAAGAGAACCCATAATTACTTAAGCCTGGTTCATTTTTTTTAGGCACCTAAAACAACCAAAGTCGAATGAGAAAGAGATCAGGGATACCAGAGAATCCTCATTAAAGATCACACTTACTACTTTACTGCTTGCCCCTTTCCCTCCAGGGATGCACCCTAAACTACTTGCAAATGGCTATAACTATCCCAGAGCTCTCTTCTTTAATATTCCTCTGAAGCATAGCATCTCCCAGGTGATAAGCTTCAGTTTCAACATTGATGGAGCAAAGAACAGATTACTTGGGTTTGCTTGCCCTTCTCTTCCTCCTATACGCTGCAGCAAAGTTCCCCTCGCCCTGCGGTGAGTAATTAGTACACAATAGTAGCAAGCGTTAAAAATGGCTTCTAAATCATTGATTTGCTTGCAACAGAGGGAAGACACATCAGGCATCTAAAGAAATACATTAAGTTCAACAAGCATCCAAGAGAACAAAAATCCAAGCCGGCGAGGAACTTACAGGTTTACACGTCTCTTGATTCGTTCTATGTGGGCTCCCCTTTCTCGCTTCCTCCATTTGAGAATGTGATGGGACCTTACCCTTCTCCTCAGGACTACCCACCATTCTGTGTCTACCCACCACCTTTCCCAAACACTCCAATGCCTCCCTTGGGTACAATTCCCATACAAAGCCCACCTCCTCCACCGCCAATGCTCCTCATACCGAACCCGCCCGAATATATTCCGAGCCCGCCCGAAGCTGGTCCCGGCACGCCGACGATTGGGCCAGGCACGCCGATTGTTTTTCCAGGCCCTCCCGGCTACGAGCCCACCCCACCAGGCTTTCAGCCCAACCCGCCGGGCTTCCAACCCAATCCACCGGGCTTCGAACCGGCTCCACCCGGTGCTGTGCCAAGCCCGCCCGAAGCTGGTCCAGGCACGCCGACGATTGGGCCAGGCGCACCGATTGTTGTTCCAGGCCCCCCCGGCTACGAGCCCACCCCACCGGGCATTGTGCCAAGCCCGCCTGAGTACATCCCGGGGCCGCCCGAGTTCGTCCCCGGGCCGCCAATCTTCTTGCCGCCTATCGTTTACCCACCGCCGAACGTGCCGCCGCCCCCGCTGTCGGTGACCACCGAGGGCCTGTGGTGCGTGGCCAAACCCACCGTGCCGGACCCCATCATCCAGGAAGCCATGAGCTACGCCTGTGGGTCGGGTGCAGACTGTGATGAAATCCAACCCAATGGGTCATGCTACCTGCCTGACACGACGATCGCTCATGCATCTTTTGCCTTCAACAGCTACTGGCAGAGGACCCGGATTGCCGGAGGGACCTGTGATTTTGGTGGAACTGCAATCCTAGTTACCAGAGATCCAAGTAAAACCATTGATCAAAGATAGGCTGTTCCCCTATATGATTCACTCATCTTTGGACTTTTAACATTTTTTTCACTGACCGAGTACCTAATGCAGGTTATGATGGGTGCCATTTCATGATGAACTGAAATCAGAAGGCCAGGCGTCGAGCCCAACAATACCAGAGTTCAAGTTAGGATTTTACAACAGGGTATTGGCTGTGATTTTCTTCCAAGCTTAAGGATGTTTATATATACGATGCTGTTTACCTCAGAGCAAGAACAAGCATGGTGATCTGTGAACTCTCTGTTTCCCTTATTCTTGGGCGGTTCATGTTAGGTGAGAAAGCCCTTTGAGGGTTTAACAAGGACCGAATATACAATTGTATGGACATTTATCATTATCTATATGTGAACATCACAAATTATTGAATATTAATGTAGGAAAATTTTTCCTATGTTTATTAATCTTCAACTCTCATGAGAATCATGTTGACATCAAAGATAATCTTTCACACATATATAGATATTGATCTCATGTAAGTGTATTGTTTTATTTGAGTTAATGAACTATAAAAGAGAGTGGGGGAAACAAAGAAAATAACATATAATAAATAGTGTCATGAAAAATCATTAGAGTTGCAACGACTACAACTATAAATGGTAGAAATAGGGTTCTATTGTCTCCTTTAGTTATGAAGACAAGACTTGTCTGTACAATAATTTTCTAGCTAAGGTTTTCACAAACTTAGATATTTAGCCTTGTTATTGGTCAAACATTTGAGCCTTGAGCATAGTAAGTAGAATAATAAGAACAAGTGCTAACAAGTGCAGGAAGCTGAAAGAGTGTCAAAGATGTATCAAGTTATTTTTGGAAATAGGTTTATATAGCGGTGGGAAAACGATGACATATTTTGTCAAGTGAAATTAATAAGAAACTTGACAAGTTGTGATGTTAGATACACTTAGAAGACTATTCTGGACAATCTAAGAAAAAGCATAACCAATCTCATTATGGGGTGACCAGAGCTCAAGTCTAAGGGCAACAATTTGGTACAAATGGATGACCAAATTAGAAGAATGTGGCTGAACCAACTAAATAGTAAAGAGGATCAAAATATCTTGAATAACATGCTTAGGTGTGAAAACACATATTAGTGGAACCATGCAAAGTAATAGTTTAAGGAAGAAAGAGTTCATAAGCACACAAAAAATAATTTTTTATGTGCTTCCCAATAGTTTGGGGGCCCTAAAGTAATAGATTAATAAAGAGTTTAAGGATTTATTAATTAGCTAAGAGACTACAACATTAATGCAAGCAAGAAGAAGTGTTCTAGGAAGGGGAGAAGAATCTAGGAAAGGGAGAAGAATTGCTAGAGCTCAAATGTTGGTGCTAGGAATTGCAATGGTTCTGAAGAAGTCGAAGCATTAGGGAGGTGGGAGCTCAGCCACATGAAAGTATTTAAAGAAAAATTCAATGGTTGCATTAGGCACAATTGCATGTAATGGGTCTGATGCTCATGAGAGAGAAGGAAAGAGAGAAGAGAGAGCTTTTTTATGAAAGAAGAGAGAGGAGGGGAGGAGTGTCACGAATTGGAGAAAGGAGAGCTAGGGAGGTGTTTTAAGAGAAAAAAGGTAAGGAAAATAAGAGTATTGTTTAGGAGAGAAGAAAAGAGGAAGAGAAAAAAATTGCCACCACAAAAGAGAGAGAGAGAGAGAGAGAAGAAAGAAGAGCATTTATCATTAAGAGAATAAAAGATAAAAAAAGGAGAAAGATAACATATAAAAAAAAGAAAGAGATAAGAGAGGACGAGCATAACAAAGAAGAAAAATGAAAAAGGGGTATCACAAGGAGAGCGGAAAAGCATCGAAAAAAGAATGCATTGAGAAGAGGAGAGAGAGAGAGAGAGAGAGAGAAAAAATATATATTTTAGAAATTTTGTAAAAGAAGAGACAATAATTTTTTAATTTTTTTGGAAAAAATATAGAGCAATTAGGGTGCCAAGTCAAAATAAGAGAAAAAAAGAAATAAAAATTATGTAGTCATACAATATATATATATATATATATATATATATATAGAGAGAGAGAGAGAGAGAGAGAGAGAGAGAGAGAGAGAGAGAGAGAGAGAGAGAGCAACATTTCGTGTAAAAAGAAGAAAATTGAAAAAAAGTCAATTAGAGCCGAGTAAGAAAGAAAGATGAATGAAGAAATAAAATTCGTAAAAAGGCTTCATCATAAGAACTAAACTTGTTTTGGCATAACTACTACATTAAAATGAAGGTAGTCAAATTTTCGCATTTATGTATATGTTTGATGTAATGTTATAATATCTCATAACACCCCAATAAGAAGAAAAAAAAATGAAAAATATCAATTTCAAAGATATTTGTGATTCATACTTAAGTTTCTATGTTTGCATATGTTTGAAAGATATATTTATTATTTTGATATGATGTGTGTAATATATTGTAGTAAAATATGATAAAATGATAATTATTACTAAAAGAAAAAATGTTTATTCTTAAAACAATTTGAAAATAAACAAAAAAAAGGAAAACAAAGATGGTAAAAGGTTAAGTAGATTTTAAAAAATGTATAAAAAGTTAGTTGTTTAAAGTAGTGATGACAATTACGTAATGACATATCTCAAAGATGAGATAAATGAGTCATTGTATTAGTTGTCTAAAATGATTATTATTATTTTGCGATGATGTGATTTAGAGATGAGATAAAATAGTCGTCGTTTAGAGTTACACTTATTTAAAATAGGCTTAAGTTTTATAAAAAGTGTTATCCTAAACTAATTAAAAGAAAATTAAAATATAAAAAAGATAAAAAAAAGAATTAAAGAAGCTTGCATGTAATATTTTATAAAAACCGAATAACATGAACCACAAATAGTATATCATTCTATTACTTATCATATATTATATTTATTTTTATTTCATAAGATTAACCTAGTATACAACATGATCTAAATATTACTTATTTATATTTATATACATAATTTTGTCATTAAATCATGATAATTGGTTTAGCTTGTATTTGGCCTAACAATTTTAGGTAAATAATTAAACACAACATGGAATACTCATGAAGCCTTAAATGGGTAGCTCATGTATATTTTTACTTCATAATTGTCACTTTTTATCATGTTGCATAAGTTATCATGATAGCTACAATTATTTTCTTAATCTTGAACATTTTCAATATTCTATTATGATGCAAGAATAGATCTATTTTAAAGATAACGTGATCATTATATTGTTTCACAATTTCACTTTATATGATAAAAAATGATTTCAAACTATTTGTAGCAAATGCAGAAGCATCTAATGTTAGCTCACAAAACACATTGTTGTCGTCACACTAGTTTCATAACTCCATCGGTACAAAATTTGATTAAAAAGTGTTTTAAAAAAAAACGCTTGAATGCCACCTGCCACTACTGTCGTCGTCTACTATCGTCACCACTGTCGTCAGCAGTCGCTACCACCGCTTGAGCTGACCTAAGGGCCTGTGTGACCGTATTGACCCAGGAACACTATTTGACTCTTGCTCGACCCATGTCAACCCATTACGTGCGATGACCCGTGACGACGACACCAACTCGCCAATTCCACAGACCCATTTTGCCATATTCGGGCCTACTCAAAAATTGGACTTACAGCTCCGTGAGCCATTTGCCCTATCGTTTTATCACCCATCATTTTTTCTTTCTTCATTACTAGTGCCCAAAATACACGATCAGTATAGAAACTGCTTAAATTAATTTATTTTTCAATTAGTTTTTTTAAAAAATATTATTGATGAATCTTAAGGTCTCTATAAATAGGAATACTCATCAGACTGTAAGATATTAAAAATGATAGAATAAAAATTTATTTTGTTTGTATGTTTGCACCTTTGTAAACTAAATGTGTGCACCCAATCTTAGTTAGAGATATTCTATTTTTTATGTAAGATACAAAGATCGAATATGAGAGGTCTTTTACTAGGAGAATCAATAATCAAATCTCTTGTGAGAGACAAGGATCGAATGTGCGAGATCTTTCACTTGGATAACCAGTAACCAAACAAATTCTCTCTTTTATTAACACCCCAAGCTTTTTACTAACCCAGATCACCACTACATCGCTTTATTTTGTGCTCCAAACACCAATGCCTACGAAACTAAAAGACATCATCGTTAAAAAGATGTGCATCATTTAACAATTTTATTTTCTAGGTAGTAATCTATTCTATGAAATTTTATTTAATACAAATTCATTTCAAGATTTGGAACAAATTGTACATTTGCTTCTTTAAGTTGTAGTAAAATTTACTTGTAATTATAAATTCAGTGTGAATTAAGAATTATTTGATAATATCTAACATCTTTATTGATGTCAACAATATCATCAGCATAAATTACAAAAGGTTGATATCTAACATCTTTATGATCTTTCCATAATTTTTCATGGATGAGCATAGGCCCTTGTCACACTTTGTTTTGCTTTGCATGGAAGTTATTCCTATATATATATATACATATATATATAATCACTAAATAAATGAAGAAATATTCTTGAGCTCTTTTAAGAATAAGGATTGAATTAAACAACAAATGTATAAGAATTAAAAATTAGTAAAAGAATAACATAAGAACTAAATAATCGCAAATAAGCACATGACATTAAAAATATCTCAATTAACAAGGAAATTGATGTATTAACTATATTAAGAATTGTATCATAGAAAACAACTAAATACAAGGTTTATAGAGTTCAAATCTTAGGAGTAAAATGCCATGCACCATTGTTGAGTTGATGAGAGCATCTTTGTGACGTCACTTCATAGAACTCTAATTTCAAGATGCATTCCACTTATTTCATGTGTTGGCTTTTGTTGAAAAGAAAATGAAGCAAAAATATGTGATCAATAGGCAAGCAAGAGAATTTCTTTTTCTTTATCTATATGGTGCTCATGACCCTTTATTAGAGACAAAACAATTGGGATTGATGGACAATTAGGTTTTGTTGGTTTCACAATTTTTATAGTAATTTTTGAAATTCATTAAACTACTGTGTTTAAAAAAGTTTTGTTTAAAAAAATCTATTAAGATAATAAAAAAATAATTTTATTTTTATATATCAATTTTATTTTAAATATTATATTTTAATCATATTTTATCAAATATCATTTTATTGTATTCTAATTGATATTATCAAAATGTATATCTCTTATCAATACTAGATGGATGAAAATGAACAAAGTGAAGTATATTATAACTTTTATCACAAGATTAGCAAAATCTAATGACTAATATTCTATGATTTATTAAATAAGATTGATGTTTTGTTATTTGTAAAGTTACAATTCTTTTTTTATAAAGAAGTACTTTATAAAGAATTTTAATGAAGAAAACTCATGTTGAATAGCAATTTGCACCATCCTTAATTATGACTCATACAAGATTATTTTTTTCACTTCCTCCATTCCCACCTTAAGCAACCAATGGAACCCTCATGGTAACCCTCAATGTTCACCACATGGAACCACCATCAAAACTTCTTCACACTTTAGACCTATCTATAAGCCTTCTTGTTTAATTCACCAAGCCTTCCCATCCTTGTCATCAAGTCCTCTTGCCTTCATTTGCAAAATAATCGTTCTTGTTAAAATACATCTATTATATATTAGTTTAAAACTTCATTTACAAAAAGATTATAACTTTAAAATGAATATTTTCAAAAAGTTTTTGAAAAATAAATTTTATAAGAATAAATAAATAAATATATTTCTTATTGGATAGATCTAGCAAAAAAATATACTGAGAGAAAATGACATTTAATAAATTCCATTTTAAAAAAATAATTGACTAATTTAATCTAATATTATTCTTGCAACACATCAATCCATATTTCATAATTCCAATTAATAATGTTTCATATTTATGATTTTGTCACTTTTCTTGTAAATAATTTTTTTTGAAGTGGATAATACAAAACTTTTCTTGTAAATAATGACGTGTATATGCAGCACATCTTTCATGAGATCCACACTTCAAAAATTGAGGTGCAGCCAATTTTGATAAAGTCCATTATTTCCAAAAGGCTCCTAAAAATTTGTCATTAAATTCTAAAAAATCTATTATTTGATCTTTACATGTTATATAAATTTTATAATTTGTTTATATTGCTTGATACTTTTAATAAATTTTTTCTTATATATATATATATATATATATATATATATATATATATATATATATATATATATATATATAATACTATTTTTTTATAAATTTGTTATGTGATTTTATGGTTTAGACATATTTAAATTTCATAAAATTGATATTATTGAATTCATGATAAAAATATATTTCAATATTTGAAATTCACTTTTATTCTTTTTAAACTCAAAATCTTTTATAGACCAATGTTATAAATTTTATTATTTAAGAAATCATTAAAATTGATAGTATTATTAAAATTTCAAATTAATAAATTTATATACTTTAAAATATTTTATCTTGTTTTGATAATAATCATTCAAGTTGCTCTATGAGTAACTCTGTAGTGGTGGAGTTCTTATTCTATAATTTATCATAAGTATCTAGTCTTATTGTCTTTAAAGTTATAGTTTTTATCCCTTAATGTGTTTTTGTATTATTAAGACTTATAAACTTCTATAGACAATATACATGATCTATAATGGCATCATATCAATAATTTTTTCTCGAATTAATGCCCTCAAGCACCCCCATGCTCTTATGTTTATATGTAGGACCCCCATCTGCATGAGTCAATATCATTTTTTGAATCCCAACATGAGTTAATTATTAAAAATTTACAATGTGACAAATAATAAAATAATATTAGAAAAATGAAAGATGTGAATTATATTTGTTATCCTAGATATCCCTCATTATATCAAAAGGCATTAAGACTATAAAGAAAAAAAAAAGCACTTTTCTTAGTGGAGATGTGATTGAAAGACAAAATAAACTTTATGAATGTCTAATAAAAATGTTATACATTTATTATAATAATATCTTATGATGTCTAATTCTACTAATTTATGATTTCTAAAAATTGATAAAATTAATTAATATTTAAAAACAATGCATCCCATAACTTCTAAAAGTTGAAGTGTATGTTCTCTTGTTATCATATTCTATGACTTTAATCAACCATCTTCTATCGTCACCTATCATTGGTAGCTCTATTGTTCTAACCTTGATCTCTTATCACAGTCTATTTATTATTGATGTTTATTCTTATCTATTCATGGGAGAAAGGTAATATGAACATACATATACAATAAATTCACTAATTCAAATAGAAAATATTAAATAATATAAATATCATAATATTAAAGAGTTATGAAGTCAATGAGCACTTCTCATGAAAGCCATAAGAAACCAAACAAATCAATGTCTATAATATAATTTATTTTCATTTTGACAACGTTTTTTAAAGATGATTTTTTTTCCCTTACTTTTTCCACCAGTTTTCAACTTTTATAATAACCTCAGGCAAATGCCAAGCTGTCCCTCTGTTCTTTAGGTTTACTAGAATGAGTCTCGATGGAATCGTAGCCCTTTATATTACTTTAAATGCATAAATGGACCTCATAAAGATTGTTATACTCCATTTTTATAAAATCTTTCTATTTTCTGTTATATAATTTGGAAAAACAATCATTTACAATTTATATTTTCATAAAATATTTTTCTTCAAAATCTTATTTTGTTTAAAGTTTTTAGAACATTTTTTTAAAAAAAAATGATATAAGCAAATAAAACCCAAACAAATACCAGTTCTAATTTCATCAAAATTTCATATTTATAAAGATTTCTCGCACATCATTTTTATAAAATATTTATTAAATTTTTAAAAAAATGATATGCAAACAAAACCCAGACAAATAGTATTTATATGCTTGAATGGCATAATAAACACCAATTGCAAGTAATGTCTTATGACCATTTCATTCCCTCTCCAAGGTTGAATCTTGAAGCTTGCAATAGTCGTTAAACTCCAAAGGGGCTTCCTTTACCGTCTCGAAGTTCCAAAGATGCTTCCTTTGCTGCCAAAAATGGCTTCAATCCTCTGTCTCCTCCTGTTCGGCACCTTCCTTCCTCAAGCCAATCCTTTATCCTTCGACTTCCCGTCCTTCAACACCTCTGCGCTGCAATTTTTTGATTTCGAAGGCGACTCCTTTTTTGACAAAGTGATCAAGCTCACCAAGAACGAGATCGGGAGCTCCCTAAGCGGCAGCGTAGGCCGCGTCGTCTATGGCGAACCCCTCCATTTGTGGGACTCCGCCACCGGCGTCGTCGCCGACTTCAACACCCACTTCTCCTTCCGCATCAAAGCCCCCAACGATTCCTTTTTTGGCGACGGCCTCTCCTTCTTCCTCTCCCCCTACCCATCGTCCCTCCCCTATGCCTCCGCCGGCGGTAACCTCGGCCTCGTCAACGGCAGCAGCTCGCCCAATGCGTCATCGAACCCGGCGAGCAAATTCGTCGCCGTGGAGTTTGACACCTTCAGGAATAAGTGGGACCCCAGCGACAACCACCTCGGGATCAACGTCAACTCCCTCGCGTCGACGGCGTACGTCCTGTGGGACTCGAGCCTCAAGGACGGTCGAACGGGGAACGCGTGGGTGGACTACAACGCCTCCGCCAATAATCTCAGCGTCTTCCTCACCTATGACGAAAACCCAAGTTTCTTCGGCGAATACAGCCTCTCCCTTATCGTCAACCTGAAGAAGGTTCTCCCCGAGAAGGTGGCCTTCGGGTTCTCGGCCTCCACGGGGAGGTACGTGGAGATTCACAACATTCTGTCATGGAGCTTCACCTCGTCGCTGTTATCGTCCGAGGAACAGAGGACAAAGAAGAAGCATGGGATAGGAGTAGGACAGATCGTCGTCATCTCTTTGATCTTCTTCATGGTGGGCTTTGCCTGCTTAATGCTATGGACGAGAAGATCCCGCAGAACAATGGACGCAACACGAGTGATCGACGATGACGAGGGAGAAGACGTCTCCATCGACGAGGAGTTGGAGAAGGGCAGGGGACCCAAGCGATTCTCATACGGCGAACTCGCCGACGCCACCAAAAACTTCGTCGAGGAGCTGAAGCTTGGAGAAGGCGGCTTCGGCAGCGTGTACAGAGGAATCCTGAAGGAATCCATGACCGAGGTTGCCATCAAACGGGTCTCCAAAGAGTCGAAGCAGGGGAAAAAGGAATACATCGCCGAGGTGAAGATCATAAGCCGGCTTCGGCACCGGAACTTGGTTCAGTTGGTCGGTTGGTACCATGGGAAAGGCGAGCTCATGCTTGTCTACGAATTCTTGCCCAATGGCAGCCTTCATGACTATCTTTATCACCCCAACAAGTTCCTTCCTTGGCCTCTGAGGTACACCAAAGCATCACAAGATTGCTTCTTTATACATAAACATCAGAATCATCAAGCTAAAGTTTTGACTACTACAAATGAGTTTCTTCCCCATGTTGGTCTCTGTTGAAGTCGAGGTTTTTCTTAATTTACAGATACAAAGCAGCTCTAGGGCTCGCGAGTGCTCTGCTTTACCTGCACGAGGAGTGGGAGGAATGTGTGGTGCACCGAGACGTGAAGCCAAGCAACGTCATGCTCGACGCCAGCTTCAACGCCAAGCTCGGCGATTTCGGCCTCGCGAGACTGATCAACCACGAAAGGGGGATGCAAACCACCGTTCTCGCCGGAACAATGGGCTACCTGGCGCCGGAGTGCATCAGCGCCGGCAAGGTCAGCAAGGAGTCGGACGTGTACGCCTTCGGGGTGGTGGCCCTCGAGCTCGTCTGCGGCCGAAGACCCGTGGACTCGAAGAACGAGACCGACCAGGGCGGATTGGTGGGATGGTTGTGGGAGCTCTACGGCGACGGGCGGGCATTGGAGGCCGTCGACCGGAGGCTGAACTCCGATTTCAACCTGGACGAGATGGAAAGGCTTCTGATCATCGGCCTGTGGTGCGCACATCCAGACAGCGGCCTGCGCCCGACGGTGCGGCATGCGATGGCAGTGCTCAACCTCGAAGCGCCGCCGCCGAAGCTGTCACCGAGGATGCCCCTGCCGATGTACGCCTCTCCGCCGTTGCCGGTGCTCAGTAGAAGCTTCAGCACCTTGACGAACACGTCGTCGAGTCCGAATTCGAAGGTGGGTTAATCCACCGTCCATCGCCGGGCCATACGTGACATGGCGCCGTCGGATGCCAGTTTTTAATAAGAATTATTTGTTCATAAAACGTTACACATTATTTGTCTAAAAACTGATCAAAATAATTCTCCAAAAAATTCACTAAATACATCACCGAAAATATTCATAAAAAAAAAAAAAACAAAACAAAAGGACTTATAGTTTTATTAGTTCTAATTTGAAGAATTGCTGTCGTCTTTTTCTTCTGTTGCTTAACAGAAGAGCATAAAAGTTGCAAGAAGCAGCATTCATGCGCCATTTGTGGCTAAAATGTCGCTCTCTGCGCAGTATTGAATCGGCATCAAAGTACACGACAAGTTGGCTTAACGAGTCTCAAAACATGCTTTGAATTTTCAAACCTCCAAAACATACAAAAAAAAATAAAAAAATAACAATATTTTCAACCACATTAGAATGATGCCTTATGGTGATACAGCCATGGACATGACTTGTGATGAAGACGGCTCTCAAGTTGGTTTATCTAAAGAGAAATAATTTAAGAGACTGGATCTTCGTGTACAATTATGTGGACGTTTGGAGGAACGAAGCCAGCCTTGGACTTCCTGTTGAATTTCCAAAGGCAGCTCGTCGACAACGGAAGGATCGATGTCCGCCGCCCTTATGGTCCACAAATCATCAAGACGACGAAGAGATATGCCATCATGAGTGCAATGCCGACGGTCGTCGTACCCTTGGGGGTCGCTAGAGTTTGGGACTAGAGCCATTGAGATGTTTAGATGCAATAAGTTAGTATCTATGAATCATAAATGCAATATTGCAGGAAAAATGAAAAATGTAAGAATGATGCGTTCAAATAATGAATACCATTTTGTGCTTGTTTTGCTGGGGCATCAATGCTAGAAAAGAATTTCAAAATAGAATTCTTGCCCTGCAACAAGTGCCCTAAAGTTTTTAGTTTAATCAAAGATCATTCATGTATTTGTTTTGCAAAAATCCAAGAAAATATTTTTTATGACAATAAAATGTCACAAGAATCAGAATTCTTAAACCAGCTAAAGATTATATCAAGCTCATAAAGAGTTCTAAATATTGGAAGCATTAAATATGATACATAAAGGGAGTTATTTGACAACTTGAAGCCACACATAACAAAAATGGTACAGATAGAAGTTATATGGCGACCAAAGGATGCATGTTACTAGAGACATATGAAGTTTTGAAGCACTTAGAATCGTCGTCCATTTCAAATACAAAATTATTCTGCATTTATCACCCATGAGTTGGTAATTACAAAAAGATTGCTGTAATAGGCACACAAGAATCAATGTTTCTATCTTAGCTTACCTTTATAAACTTACAAAAGATTAAGGATTAGAAAATAGACATTCAATCAAACAAATTGCCATACATAATGATAACTAAGTACCACAACACAACAGTGATGGGTAGACCTAAACAACTTTCAGACTATATCAACACATGATATCAAACATGTAAGAGAATAATTAATCTCATTAATTAGGTTTTGTATATGTTAAGTGATATTAAAGCTTTTTTTTTTTGTTCTTTTTACGATATATTGTTTTTTTAAAAAGACAATTGGATATGGAATCCTTGAGATATCCTATGTTTTTCTTTTTTTTTGAAGTTAGAAGACTCGATCAACTATTAACTTCTTTTCTGATCAAAATTGTATATGTATAATGAGAAGATGACGGATATTTCTTTGAAACATCATAATCATGTTTTACCCCCATTCAACAGGTCATGTACATTATCTTCTTGCATTTTCAGATATTGCAAAGAATGACTTTAATCAACAATGATCTATATTTTTATCATTTTTTCATCAACAAGACCTAAGAGATTTCATTTTCTCACAATTACTTTTATCGAATCAATAAATATACATGCAAATCAATAACACTTGCTTCCCATGTCAACAGTTTTCACTTAATTTCTTGTCTTTTTGGAGTTAAGATATGACGGCCTTTTAAGCAGCCAACAATGAGGTAACACAACACGAGACCCCTAACTGCTCAAGAACTAATATTTAGGATCAAAGAACAATGATTCAATTCATTTCAGATTAAGAATAAAGAAAAGATCGATTAGCTGCATCACATGTTTGGGGTAAAATAGATTCCGTAAATTATGGTACCTTGTTAATAATGGTCTACCTTGTCTTTAGGCTTAATGCTCTTTTTTTGTGCGCAAACGGTATTAATCAGCCCATCTTGAGAAGGAGCACCACCATCCTTACTACATTCTTCATAAGAAAACACCTTGTGCTCATCATCACGTTCTATTAAATGGTCATCGAATTCTATAAGCATTGAGGGAGAATCAAATACTAGAAGAATATAACAAAAAGAACCGTGATATTGAAGCTACCGGTTGAACAAGAAGGATCATCATCTAGGATGTCTTCCAAAGAGCCACCTGATGTAATGGATTGACTCTTGCCTTGAAAGAATTTCAAAATTGAGCATGAACCCTGTAAGAGCGATTGAAATGATCAATAGAATACACCATAGGGAGGCAAGCAGGGCATATGTTAAAGAACCGTAAATGCATATGATGATAATACAGTGCTACATGCACGCTTAAAATCATAGAATTGTGAAACATCTGAAGCTACTACATTAAGAATATATGGGGGCTAGTGTTATCTGGGTTTGTTATTTTTTTCCTCAATTTGCACATGGATCACCATTCCGACTAATAATAGTTGCCAAGCATCTTGTAAGACCATCAGCCAGCACACGACAACTAGAAAAGTTGCCTTGTACATGCTAATAGTGATGAAGTTTGTCAATACTTAGGCAATTTGGCAAAGAATCACTTGTTCAGTTTTCATAACAATAAAAGCTAAAAAGAAAGGGAGTTTAAAACCATTATCCAGACCAGGTCAATCTAAAACAGGTGTTAAATGCCGATTTAATTTAACCTGACGTGCTTTTTTTATTGATTTAAAAAATAACCAAGAATTTTCATGGAACGGTTCAAATTACTAAAAAAAACTCAAGCCAAAACAGGATTCCAGCTAGTTATTGGAACTTACGGAGGGAATATCCAATATTTTGCTAGCTATTACAGAAAGTGAAGTAACTCTCCATCCATCAGTATGAGAGCCCAAAAATTCTCGGAGTCCAGAATCAAAAAGTTTCTTGGCATCTTCTTGAATTTTATCTCTGCCATAGCGCAAAGGGCAAGACTTTGAAGGGAATTTCTTGTGCAGTTGTATGTCACTTGCCTGCAGAAAGCTTAACAAGCGTGGCCAGACTTATTCTAAGTTCAAAAGAATAAAGCAAAACAAATTACTGCTGCACATAGGCAGTTAAATTATGATAATTTTAAAGCGAATCAAGTACCTTATGTGCTGTTGCATGTAACGTTAGAGTATTTGCAACTCTCTTATTCTGTTCCAAGTCTGACTGAACTCGTTCATTCAGTTCTTCACACAATTGGTTCAGCCAATGCTCAACCTTTAAGAACCAACACAACATTGTAAAAGAATTACCATGTTATCCAATTTATGCAAAAGCCGATCCAAATTTTATTTTTGTAATGTCATTTGGTGCCCAAAATACAACAAAGAGGTCAACTCAATAGTAAACTATCAAATAGAAATACTACCAATTTATTATCATTCATAATCCAAAAAAAATGATTTGAAAAAATTTCAGGCTCTGCATCATGGACCGTCTACCTTCTAAATTATAAATAAATTAATCTTGTGAATTTAATGCAAATCCTAGTATGTATGTTTATGTGTATGTTTATATATGCACATGTCTACATGTCCATTAAAAAATGTTAGAAGTTAGTGCAACACTTCGCTTCTGATGTCAAGTTTGATAAACAGAACTAATTTTGCAGCAGGGAACTTGCCTGGCCACGAATTCCTTTGTAGTTATACACCTCATACTTTAACATTTAGGAAATCAATGAAATTTGAGCCACCATTGCAAAAGTTTCACATGGCACTTGCTAAAAGTTGTAGACTACTCATGTCATTATACTGTTAATGTGCATGTTTCATCTTATTGAATTTTTAGTATCAACCTATGCGCTTCTTCAGTTTCAATTTACAAAGTACACAGCAACTACTGCTCTGTATTAGTTTGCTTCCTGTTAGGTCTATCAAATAAGACATAACCTAACGGCATAGAAAGGTAAATTCATATCACATTTTCTATCATATTCTTGAGAAGTTGATGCATTTGATTTCAAACAAAAATTCAGCAGTAACTGCAGAAAAATGAACCTTGATTCCAAGTTAAGCAAAGAAATTAGAAGGTAAAGCAAAAAATGATTTGTCTCATAAAGCTTTTATTGATGATAACCACTCTCTTTCTAGTATAATATTGATAGTTTTATCTCCCCCTTAACAAAGCATACCTCCAGGACAAATGGTATATTTCGTTAACAGAGATGTAGAAAAAAAAAAACCTACATGGTTGTGGATCTTCAATATGACCTCACCTTCATAGCTGTCGGCTATGAACTTCATGAACTACCTTTAAGATGGAATCAAGCTTCTGATAGCAAGGTGACAATTACAAATAGTAGGTTAGAAGCTTTGCATTCCCAAAGGATCGTCAATTAGTTGAAACAGTGCTTTCCTTTCAAATATATTGCTTAATATAGAGTAATGAGGTATTATAGTAATGACAGTGGATGAGCTGAATATTGTCCACTGTGAATAACCATGTAGACATTCTTTTGCAAATCCACTACTAAAAACCTTTCCCATGAATTATGCATAAATGATATACAAAGAAACCAAATGCAATTTAAGAATAAACAGTTGTTATGGGGGCAGGAATAAAGCTAAAGAGAACCTACACAAGAAGATGTTTTCAATGCTCTTGGTCCAGGAAATGTCTTTCCACAGCCATGACTTTTGGGAAGAATTCGGCCCTCAACTTCATCTCCACTAATACCTCTAGCAATATTCCATAACCAGGTCCTAGAATGATAACCAAAGTTCAAGAATCTTTTCAAGATAATACAATATTTATTAAAATTTTGCAACGACCACTTATTTATGAAAAAAACAACATGCCAATATCAGTAAAAGTTTAGTGAAGGCCAAAAAAATTGGAACATTTACTCTCAGAGCAAGTACTTCCAATGTGGCATGCACAGGACATTATGACAAAATAAGAGAATTGTCATAAGTTGACACAAAAATTAGTCATCTTTATAGAACATAAGATATTAAACCATTCAACATAATTCATGTGCCCAGAAATTCATATAGTTTTATCATGAAAAAGAAAATCATGTTAATTTTTTTTTTCTATGCTAAGCTAGAAATTCAATTAACACAATAATTATAGCTACTTGTCCAAGAAAACTATTACATTAGTCAAAATAATTGTCTTCGTTACATTGCTACTATGATATGAATAATAGCACCATACCCTGTATTAACGCCATATCTTTCCTGTAGCTTCTCTTCTGAAAATTGCAGGAGATCGCCAACAGTATTCACCCCAAGGTCATCGTGCAAGGAGCTTCCTAGTTTTCCTCCAAGCTGTTTCCTGAAAAATAAAACCTCAGAATGCACTTAAATAATCTACATAAAAGCAAACTAGAATCAATTTATGATAATGAAGGATCAAATATATCAGATGCACGGATGGAGGAAAAGAGGATAAAGACCTAAAAGATGATGGATAAGTACTCAAAACTATAAAATGCAGTTGAAAATGTGAAAATATACACCCTTTACATTTTCTTCACCGGCAAAGAAGCTAGTAGGTTTGTTACAGCTGAAGATGGCACAATTGTTTGTTGTGCTGGCTTATGCATCCCACTGGCAAGTTTTGCCAACATCTGCAATAAGACCCATTTAGGATTAAAATTTAAAGATTTCAAACAATTATAGAAAATTTGCTAAAAATGTCCCCAGTCATAGAACAGAAACTGCATTTTTTTAATTTCATTCTAATCAACTGAAAATAAAGTCGCAACTTTGGGCCTGAAAAGCATATGGCAGACAAAAACTGAACAAGCCACTTAATCCTCTGCTTCTTAAAGGTCTATGATTCAGGTTCTAAGGGTAAAGACCAATGGCTTGGTTCATTCATCAATTCTAGCATTGTTTTCCCTTCAAGTAAAGAAGTAGACCTATAACCAATAACTAAGATCAAAGAAGCTTCATCCTTTTTGCAGACTTAGTTCAGGGAACAGAACATGTTCAAACATTGGGACAAATTAGTCAGCTCGAGTACATAGAAATAAATCACTTAATTTTGCAAAACAATTTGATAATATTCAGAGAAAAAGTAACCAAAAGAGGTACATGCTGAACAAAATTTTGAAAGAACAATCGAGTGATTTGTTGGCATGTCAAGCCCCCAAATGTCTTGCTCTATGCCATGGCATGCTTCCTCTGCAGTGGGCTACTTGTGTCCTCGGACAAAGGTGTCAGCGCCACCACTTTTTGCTTCACCTCAAGAGCTCTTTGGTGATAAGCTCAAGAGGCCATAGTGCTCAAAATACTATGAACCTTCTCTTCTTCAGTAAGATGAGGGATCCCAATGGATGAGAATTCATTCATAAAATGTGCATACTGATTCAGTTCTCGTCTTTAGTTTCTATAGTCTACAATGATGCGTCTGAAACAAGGGTTTGTAACTCTCCTAGTTATTTGAATACCCGGTAGTTATAACTTCACTATGGATATTGGTTTAGGATTTGTTTGAAATGATATGATTAAATTTAACAAGTTACGATAAAGTGCTTTTAAAAGATGCGTTTAGTAATCCATCATCATAAAATAATTGTTAAAATAATTTACTATATAATGCAAAAACACCTCTTTAACTTATTGAAATTGAAAGTAAATGTAATTATGCAATTTGGGGAAGAAACAATTATTATATACTCCATTGAAATTTATCCTTATTTAAGGAAGTGACAAGTCAGCAAAATCCAAGATCCTAAATGGATAAAGGTAGAGTTTTGTCCAAAGATCAAAGATTAGTCAAATGTTGAACAAATTTAAGCTCAAATTGAACTCAAAACAAAGTGATCGAACCAAACTAAGTAAAACGATTGACTTGAACTGTATTGCAAACTGGTCCTAATTCATGGTAGGATCAACCGATATGACACAAAATTGAATCTTTATAAATATATATATATATATATATATATATATATATATATATATATATATATTTTATTTATAAAATATAATGTGATACCATATATTACATTTAATATAAACGAATTTGTAGCTTATTTAGAATTTGACTAAAGAAATCTAAAATTAATTAAAAATCATTTTTAGCTCAACCCAATAACTAATAAAATAAACTTAGCTCTAATCAATATCAAATTGAACACTTTTTATATAAAGTTTTGAATGGATCAACATTAAATCGAAAATCCTCGAATTGATCTTAAGCCAAGGTCAAATTGATTCAAGATTAAATTGTTAATATCCCTACAAATGGACCGTTGATTACCAATAGTCCAAACCAAGCCCTTTTGCAAGGTACTCCAATTTAGAAAGAATCAAACAAACCAAGCCAAAATTTGCATGTCTTGATGCATAACTAAACCAAAATGCCTAGCCCTACAGGTTTAGATCATACAAACACAGGCAAAGCTAGTTTTCATCAATGCATAAAATTTGTGCTTATTAAAATGGGGTGGCAAGCCTGCCCAATCCAAGATACCAAATAGACCTTTAAGTACCCATTCCCTCAACCTAGCTATTCTACAAGGTACTCTGGTTTAGATAGAACATAAAAAACCAAACCAAATTTTACATGTCTAGATCCACACCTGAATGCCTGACACTAAAAGTTTAGGTTATCAAACCACATGTTAGGCTAGGTTTCAACTATACACAAAACATAAGTCCATTCAATATATAGAATAAACATCGCTTAAAAACTACCTTGTTGTGTGCAATCCCAGCAGAACATGTAAACTCTGTTTTCCTTAAAACTTCATCACGAAGTTGTGCCACAATAATGGTTCCACAAGCCAAAAGTTTATCCTTATGGACAGCATCACTTTGGCAAAGCCACCGTCTAACATTATTTAACCCATCCACATCCTGAAACAGTTAAAACATTAGCAATAGCATCAGCATACCAAAAAAGAAGACGAGAAGTTATAAAAGTGCTCCAAAATAATGTTAACAAGGCAACTTTAAGCAAAATAAAATACAGCGTTGACTAGTCTAAAATGTATCCCCTTAAAACTTAAGATGGGCACTGATTCATTAATTAGTTTGAGGATATAACTCACTGCCCCAGTTATGCCCAGAACATGTGACTTCAAGGCTTCTTCATCAATATCTTCTATTGCCTCAGGAGGGGATTCTGATAGCATTGTTTCTGCAGCATCAGTCAAGTCAAGATAAACTTCATCAATTGAAGCACGCTCACACCTTCCTCTTGCAGACAGTATGGAGACAACCTGAGAAATGTTACATCAAACTTGGTGGCATTACTTGCAAGTAAAAAAGCAAATTTTCTTGGAAAACTTTATTTACTTCGATCCAAGGTAGGTCTCATAATAATGTAATACCTCAGAACCAGCACTCCTGTATGAATTCAGGTCTGCTTTACCTCGTGCAACAGGAACCTGGACCAAATGTATGCTCGGGCAAACCATTTTTGCCTCATCTCCACGCATGGAACTGAGCTCTTAAATTAACATTTTTGGGCTAGTTAAGAGTCAGAAAAAATTCAAAACACAAAGCACAATAAAACTCACCGTTTCACACCAAATTTTCGAGCTTCATAACTTACTGCAATCAAAGCCCCTCCTTTCCATTCATTATATTGCACTACAGCAGTGGGTAAACCCCTTAATTCAGGCTGCTTTCTTTGCTCCACTAAATGCAAGTAAAAAAGAAGCTAACAGTTTAGCTATAGGATCTGAGACTTGAGAAAATCCTAAATTACATTATTGATGGAGCCAAATTTGGATCAAAATATTTCTGATGACATTTCATTACAGGTTAACCCACAAAAGAGAGGAAACAAAAACACAAGCACAAAAAATTAGAAGAGTAGCTTTTAATAACATTGCTTGCCATAAAAATATAATTTGAACATATCGCTCAATTCAAACACTCAAAAAAATAATGAAAACTAATGAAACAAAACTTAATTATGGAATGCTGCTGTGAAAAGCTTAAGTTAATAATGAAATGCAGCTTTACAACTCCTTTCTGTTGTAAAAAATTAAGTTAATGTTACTCTCACAGGACAGAGGAACACCTCAAGTGCACCCTTCACTGGATGAGTGCATGTGCAAGATCCTTATTACCTCATGGAAAACACTGTCAGCTGCAAATTCCTTTTCTTGTTATTTAATGTTACTGAGATCATTTTGGGCCACAAACTTTGCGAACTCCTTTACGGTCATTTTAAACTTGCAGGGTTTCCCACAACACTCTTCATCTTTAGCCAAAATATAGTGAAAGCCCCATCCAAATAATATTGGCTTACGATCCCTAAAGAGCAACGAGATTATCGCAAATTGCATGCCTGACATGATAATTAACATAAACATAAACAGCACAAAAGTGTTAGGTGGATTGATCCAAATAAGGTACATCCGCAACAATAATCTACTTACCTGAAAAATCAAAAGACAAACAATATGGGCAAAACAAGCCCTACAAATAGTTATGCAAGCATGGCACACATTTTGTACTCAATTTCCATGATAAGGTCTTTAGCATGAGAAAGAATCGGGTTGGGGAATATCCAGCACTAACAGTTATGGTCTATGGTCCTTGTGTCTTTCTTTTGGGGAAATGTAACCTTTAACCTGCAAAACTGGTATGTCCAGACCTTAATGTGCCTTAGAAATTCACTTTCAAGTTTTTTGACCCTTACTATTTGACCCTTTATGTCTTAGAAAATTTCAGCATCATGTTCTTTCCCCATCTCTAGACTACACATTCAAAACAATGAGGGCTAGCAATAAAAGGAATACCTACAGATTCTGCCATTAAACTGCCCACAGCCCTTCTACCAGGCCTAAGCCCTTCCTACCTTTGCTGCCACTCTTGCAGCTACTACTCATTCCAATAGTGAGGACAATTGATTTTTAGACAACTCATGCCCAACTTGTTTACCCCCTCCAAAGCAAAATTGTTGGCCTTATTCTCAATATTACATCATTACATGCCCACTTTCTTCTTGGTGCTACTAAGGTCCAATCACTCATTTTAGGATCTTCTCCTAATATCTTCAATGATAACCTCCGAAGAGACCTTAATAGGCATCTTTCACCACTAAAAAAATAAGGATGATCCTTATCCCTCATATAGTTGAAATTTTTTACGGAATGTGAGAATGATAGGTCATGTGATGCAACCTTCTACGTTGACTGAACAATATCAGCCTACTTGACCCTCCCAGATTGACCCATTAACGAAATGTCACTAGCATAAAATCCAACAATGATCAAGACCCTCATATGAGCATCCTCCTTTTCCTTCGTTACCATTTTTCTTGTAAGGACAAGAATGCATCATGCCCATCACAATTTGAACAAAAACAAGTGTAAGGCCCTCATATTTAAATTTCTTCAAGAATCTAACATATCAAATATCAATCTATGCCCCAACCTAAAAAGAATTACATGGATCAACTATAACACAAATGTGGGCAAATGCAACATTTTCAACCTTAGCTAAAACCAAATAAATCCACAATGAAGTACTTGAATGCAACACAATCCGACACAAGTTCAATGAGCCCTAGTAGTGTAAAAGAAAGTCAAGAATGCAAATTGACAACAAGATCAACATAATCGTTGATCATGAAAGCCTAAAATCAACATCCAAACATTCAACTTAGAACTTAACTAGCCATTATCTAAGAGCCATGGCTCCACATCAAATCATTATCCTCCAAATTGCAAAAAACAAAATGACATAATGAAAACTAAGGTTAACTACTCTAAAGCATCTAAGTTGGCCCCAAAGATTAGAAAGGTTCAATGATAACCATTGTGATGAAATCCATCTCCCATATAAGAATCCCACCAATGCATTATCAAGTGGAGATTAAGCTTTGGTTATGTCATCATCATCCAACTTGATAAACCAACAATGAGAAAGTACCAAGAAGCGAGGACATTTGCACCATAAGTTTCTTTGTCCAAGCATTCCTAGCAAAAGATCCCCCTTGCACAAGATGAGAAATGTTTCACATGAATATGACTTGTACTGTTCCACTCTAATAAGAATTTGGTAACAAGAATGCTTGAAACCTAGACCTTCATGCTCGAATGGCTCGCACCGCTAGGAGAGAAAGCATTAAGCTTTGGCACGACATTCAATCAAAACTTTTAAAGCCCACCAAGGAGAAGGGATCATTCCTTGAGCAACATGCAACCATAAACATATGAAAAGCCTTGAAATCCTTCTCTACAAAATTAATACAAAGGATGTGTATGCTACAAAACTAGGAGAGTCTTCATCAATAAAACCTGCATTATTCCTCCCATCATACAATACAACATCAACACTTCTAATAGTTGTGATCATAAATGTATCCATTCCACTAAAAAGGTCACCCACAAAGCTAAAACCTTTAAAATGTAGCTTTATTTCCATAGCAATGTCCTCATAAACCTGTTCACTCTTCACTGCAACCTCAATTAAAGTAAATCCATCCCTAAAGCAATTCCCACAAAGCTCCATATACCATTCATTATTAAGTTGCCGGCCATAGAAGTTACAGACAACCGTTCCCCATGGGTACTCGCACGCAAACAGCACCATGCACCTCACATTCGCCGCCAATGACATTAAGGACCTCTTTTCCACAAGTCTCCCAAATACTGTCTTGGTCCCTCGCACCCTCTTTCTTGCCAACATACCCAATAGTAGCTACACAATAATGTAAAGGTCATGCATCCCCATAATAATGCATTTTCCATGAAAAAAGTTTACATAGACAATGTATTATCACAGGGAGTTTTGTACTCGAAGTAAGTCAGGTGAAAGTGCCAGAAATTTTCACAATATCAATTTTCAAGGTTGATAGAGGAAAATGGTGAACAGACAGAAGCAAGACATGCACAAAACATTGATATAGAATCATGTTGCAAAGATCACAATATCTTAGACTGAGCTATAAGACGGAGACACATTTTTATAGCAAACTTTTTACAGAAATATCTTCATATAGTAATAATTTTGTTGGACATTTTTATAAATGGGCAAATTAATCTATTAATTCTGAACACCAAAAGTATTCAATAAAAGTTTACAATAAGGGAATATCGAATTCTTCGTATGAAAAAACTGTTAATTCAGATAAAGTCAAGCGCCCGTAAAATAAACTTCGAAATCAACATTACGCTCAAATCACTAAAAATAGAAAATGCAGTAATAATACGGTAAATGTAATCATTAAAACATGGTTATCAATGCGACTACTTCCAGTCAAGCAATGAAAGTTGTCCTTTCAAATTGTTCATTTTGAAAACATTAATTGGAAAATTCATTAGTTCATCGACTCAAATAAGCCCTAAGCATATACAATAATGTACGTTAGATTCAAAAAAAAAAAATACATCTCGCTCCTAATCGTATACCTTATGCCTACCAGCACTCTAGTTATAACTGAAAACTTCAACGTGAGGTGAATAGTGTTTGCTGCTAGGGCTCCTCTAAAAGATAAAAATGACTAGGAGAAAAAGGTTCGAAGAAAATAATCGACAAGAAGCCGGCGTGACCTTGGACGTAGAAGCAATCCATATCGACGTGCGCAATCACACGGTCTCCTTGTCGATCGGGGCGAGGAATCGGCATCTCTTTCCTGGTTCCTACTTCCCCCCAGCATTCCCTTTACGCATACCCGGTGGGAGGAATCATAAATGACTTCTTACTCCTTTTTTGACAATTGCAAAATTAAATTAATTAACATAAATTTAGTTAAATTATATTTAGATGTTATCTTTAATTTATGTCTTACAAAAAAGAATCATTCACAAAGAAAATAATGCAAGAGAGAGATTAGGGTTACTGCGATTAATGTTGACATGCTATTAAAAATAAATTAACCTAGAGTGGGTTAATTCATGTTTGGCAGTGGGTTTGGAGTTAAAAAACTTAACTTGTTTAACCTAATGTTATCGAATAATGCCTTAGAGCTAATGAATATATTTGTTTGTTTATTAATTAAAATTTTGTGGGATTTAATTTAATTTTTATTCAATTACTAATAGACTCTTATGAACTCTCAATCGATTAAGATAGTGATCGAATAACGATAGATGTTTACTTACAATTAAAATTATTTAGGAAATGTTTAAATGGATTTAAACCTTAAAGAGTGTGAGTTTTTTTTTATATAATAATTATTAATATTAAATAATAATAATAAAATTTATTTAAAATTTTTAAAATAACTCTACGAAATACGTCATTTATATCTGTTTTAAAAAATACTGTCTAAATATAATTTAATAAATTTGAATTACTATACTTCCAAATTTACTAACATATACATTGGTTTCAATTAATAATAAAATAATAAAATGTAAATAACAACAATCCGTATTAAAATCTCATGACCCAACAAAAGGTTTCAAGTAGATTGACAATTATAGACCACATTGACATATTTCTCACAACAAATAACCCAGATTGCACAAGTTCGTGGTACAGTTTGTAAAATCTCGATTTCAAACAAGAGATGATGGTTTCATTGCCTTTTTTTAATTGAATCCATCGTTGTGACATGCTTACTTTTCTTGATCTTCTCTAAATAGGAGAATGCCCTTTGGTATTGCAAGATAGCCCAAGCTAAATGCCTTAGAGAAAACTCCGGCCATAGATGAGCTGGGCTTTGCAATTGGGTAAAACTTGATTGCCACAGGAGGAAGTTGCTGAGTCGAGTCTCCCCAGAAGTCCTAATGATGATATCTGGATCTGGGCAACTTGCTGTGTACAAATACGATTCTAAATCATCAACTGAAACAACATCTCCGGTGAGAACATTTTGGAAACCGTTAGGGTTCTTTTGTAGTATCAAATGCTTCTTTTCGCAACATGACTTCTCGATCGCATGGGTGATTTCGTCGGTAGATGTGTATGCTACGCATATGGAGAGCACGGGCCCTGTGTTATTAGATGTGCTTCTCATGAACTTTTCAATCGATAATCTCACATCGTTCTCTAAGAGGTTCAGGTTTCCTAAGAAGTTAACCCTAACACCATATTCACTCACTATGCTTTGTTTTTGCATCAATTCATCGATCTTCTCCTTCATCAAATTCATTGTTGACTGCACCTCTTCGGGTTTCCGTTTGAAATTTTCTATGCTGAAAGCATAAATGGTGACATACTTGACTCCCATTTCATAGCAATATCTCAGAACAGATATTAGAGCAGAAAAACCAGCTCTGTGGCCTGTGCCCTGCTCCATTCTTCTGTTTGCATATCTTCGATTTCCATCCATGATGAATGCAATGTGGTTTGGCATGGGACCGAATGCAAGAATAGAGAAAAGAAAACGGCGAAGAATGCAGTAGAAACTCTCAAAAATGGTTGTCATCTCCTTGCAAGATGCTCTTCAATTCAAGATACTGCATAAAGTAATGAACTTGGTTAAAAAAATAAATCAGTTAACTAGTTTGATAAAAAGAAAAAGGTTTATTCATCTTTTTTTTTTTTTTTTGGTCAACTGAATTAGTAACACCGAAAAAATATATCTAAAAGTAGGGAGCAACATAAAAACTGATGCAAACAAAATAAAACCAGTAAAATGGGAGGGTGGAAGAAAAAACCATGTGAAACATTTACAACCGAAAAAAGCAAAAAACTGCAGAAGTTACAGAGACTTCAATCGCCATGGCATATTAACATATTAAGAGTTAGATACCAGAAGGAATGTTCAGCTGGCTAATCCACCACAAGATTAGTGATCGGAGCAAGAGAGAAGGTGGTTGATCAATGGCGGTTAAGCGAGACGATAACGGTGGTAGGATTAGTCTAGTAAGTTGATGCCTCACAAAACTCATCAAAAAAGTGACGCAGAAGGGACAAATGGAGATCCCACATGAACGGGTTAGGGCATCAACGCGATGAGAATTAGAAAGGCATTCGTGAAAAGGGGGAGCACTCGAACATTCACAAAAAGCTAATCCTAAAAGGATTTCGTGAAAAAATCCAACTCGAGAAGCTTCCTATAGGGAGAAGAAATCTCCAATTCCTTCGACAGACATCGAGATGGGGAGAAATGAAAAAAATTAAGTTCGCAGTTAAAAAAAATCAATATATATAAATAATATTTTCTTAAATCTTTTATGTTCAATCATTTATAATAAATTTAATTAGTTTCTAAAAATTATAATATATATATCGATGAATTACTCAATAAAAACATATTCATTAACGAAATTATAAATTGTCTCAAGTTACTCTCTTTGGCACCCTTCATTTGTATTTTCATTGAGCCAAAGAAAATCATATCCACTTTACACTCCTGGGCATTGATTCACTCTCAATAACCTCAAGCTATGCTTCACTGTCCAACAGACCTTACAAACCATCAAAGCTAAGAGGGTTTTCTATCAAAAATTTATCCATGACACGATCCTTCGCACTTCCATTGCTTTAAATAACTGGTGTGACAATGATTGGTAGTTTCTAGATAGGCTCCTGCTATCGACAATTGGGCTATTGTGGTGATTTGAATTATTTGTTGTTTTGTAACCCAAAATCATGTGTTGTATTGTTGTCTTCATAATATGTGTTATCTAATTAGCAAGAGAAGCCTGAATTACTTGGTTGACATTATGTGGCATAATCTCAATAACAACAATGAGATCCACATTTTTTATAATGGAACCTATCCCCTGAGCTCCTTCATAACTAGTATCTTGTGAAATGTTGCTTATCTTATGAGGGGTCTTAGGACTTATAGAAATTGATACATCAACAACTAGAATCATCTCATTATCATTAGTCTTAGTGGTAGAAATTATTCTTTTCATAGGATATTTTACACATTAAAAATTGTTATATTAATAATTATATATATTTAGATATAATTTAAAATAACAAAAATCAAATACATATCAACCAAATCAACCCAGATAATCTACCCAATTAACACAACATAAAATATCAAAATAGTAATTCATACAAAGCACTTCGATACCACGGTATCACTCTTTGTAGACGAAAGGCACTATATCTCGACAACCTATATATGATGAAGCGAGGCTCAATCTCAATCCATATGACACAAGTCAATGATTAAGGTCAAGTGTGATAATTTTGTATTATAAAAAATACTAAATTATCTATATGAAAAAAATGAATTAATAATAAAAAAATTAATTTTGTTCATTCTAAAATAAATTTACATGTCACTATTAAAATTTGAAATATGAAAATCTAAAATGACAAAATATTAACCATAATTCAAATTCAAATAAAAGAACAAAAATCTTAAATAGAAATTCCAATAAATAGCTTACTATTGGTGTTCTTCTAATAATTATCTACTAATTAAGCAGGTTGTCTCTAACATATAATAAATAAAACAATGTTTGATTTTCCAAAACAAACGAGCAAGTGAAAAAAACCTTGTGAAGCTTAAGTGGTAAGAACTAAAACATCTACCTCAAATTATACAAGTCAAATTTGGACTCTTCCAAGATAAGATAAGTCACTCAAATTAGGGTTAATTTGTATTGTCTAAAATAATTATTTAAATCAAATATATATTCTACACAAATAAATTATATTATTTTAATAATTTAATTTAACAATTTCTCGCATTCACGATTCATCCAAATGATATAAACTAAGCAATTAAAACGACTACTCAATAATGTGATTATCAATTAGACATAAATTTAATAATATTATGAAATAGAAAAGCTAAAATATAATAATAAAAATGTGATGATGATAGTGTTGTTCATGGGTGGAAAAGAGAACGGGAAGAAAGAAGAAAAAGATATGAAATTTATGCTACAACATGTGGCTGTTGTTGAGTAAGACTGTAGGAGCAGCAACTTATGACCTTATTTGAAAGAGAGAAGAGACTTAGGAGTAGCTTTCTACATGATTGTCATGACAACAAGGAGAAATGGAGAGGGAGAGTTGCGGCAAGAGAGAGGAATGGAAGAGGAGGGTTGTGATTATGATCAAAAGGAGGTTGGGTGGAGAGGCAATTGCATGCATAGGCTTTTTGGGAGAGATTGTAGCTTTATGAGATATTATGGTTTTTAAAGTACGATTAATTTTTGCATAATCAGGTTCAATTTTGTTGAATGTGTTAACTTTTTCTTATATTACATAATATTCATATTCAAGTTTTTAATTGTTATTTGATAAAACATTATTTAAATAAATTATAGAACATCTTCAAATAATAGCAAAAGCATCCACAAATTCAAATAATCAATAATTTATGGATGTAAAATCATACCAAAATTCTTAACACTTTTTTATCATAATAAATAACTCTTTCATCACAATATAATTTTTTATTATTAATCAATAACAAAAAGATCTAATAAATTCTTGATTTTTGAATCTCACCTAATCAATGCAGTGTAGTGTTTAAGATCATTTCAATCTCAAAAGTTATGCTTCAATCTATTTGCTATATTATGAAAATAAAATCTTGAATTTTTTTTCAAAAAAATTTAAATGTACATGTTGCCTCAAGCATGCTTTAAGTTCCTGCCTTGTTCTTTTGAAGTGCCTTTCAAAACTATGTTTGACACTTAAATTATCCTTAAATAAGTACTTGGAAAAACAATTCTATCAATTTTAGTAAAGACTTAAAATCCAACTAAACTTAGTTATAATGGTAAACATATAAAAGGAGAATGGCAATGAGATCATCCTTTCTATTTGTTTTAATTTCTTCCTTTGCTTTTTTTTTTTTTTTTGGTACAAAACTGCTATTCAGCTAATTGAAACTTTTAAAGGAAATTAGACAATACTATTTTTTGATAGCAATATGAAGAAGAAAATGCATCCAAAGTTTTTGATACTTAAATGTTTGAGCCTAATTTGCGATGCTTTTTACTTCATGGGAGCTTCTCTCCTTGCTTATTGATTTGTTGTTTCATCATTCTGTGAAAAACAAAAATGATTTCTTGTTGGCTTCTTTGATAACTTTTTTGATGTACAATTTGTCTTTCATTTTAAAAGGATAGATTGTTGATTTGGAACACATGACCATCAAGTTGATGCCAAAATTCTTCATCGCTTTCTTCATGTGTATGATGACATATAGTGTTGCCGAAGGCATAGAAGCATCCTAGTACCCTCATTTTATCCTAAAACAAATGCAACTGAATTTCACGTCAAAAATGCCAACTTGAATCATCAAAGACTAAGAAGATGGTGTCACAATCTACACACCTAATATGGTAATAACCATCAACATAAACACTAACAAAATGCTAACTAGATTGATCCAAAGAAACCATAAGTGCAACAATGGCATGCTTATTCACCTAAAGGATCTAAACAAATAATATAGGCAATCCATAATATAGTCAGCCCTCTAGACACTCCAATAAAGGGAATAACATAGTTGCCCCACTACTGAACAACCAACTACACCCCAACCCCAACAAAAATTGAACTGCACTTTGGTCTCAAGAAGAAAAATGAAAAATGGAGAATAGTTTAAGCTAAGCTCTACAAATAGTTATGGTACAATGATTTTTTTAATTCTCAACAATTAAGAAACAAGGACTTTGCCATGAGGAAGGGTTTGATGGAAAGGAATCCAACTCTAACTCCAACAAACTCAGGTTCTCATGCCTAATTTTTTAGGGAATTAAGACTTCAACCTCTAAAATTTGTAGCTCATGATCCTAATGCACCTTAGAGATTCACACTCTAGATTTCTAGCTCCGACTACTTGACCCCTTGATATCTTTGCCATCTTTAGCATCTTGTTTTTCCGCACCTCTAAGATGGCACATGATCGGTCCTTTAGAACAATAAGGAAATCGTTTAGTTTAAAGAGAAATGCCTACTACATCCTACAATTTAACTAATCAGAACACTCCAACTAATAAATTCTTGACTTTCCATTGCTTTATTATGCCTAAGGTCATTTTGTTTTTTTTTTTTTATTACTCATAACCCTAACACTCATTTAACATTGAAGATAATTGGTTTTCAAGCACCACATTCTTAGCTTTCTTTCCCCTCAAGCAACAAAACTACTAACCTTCTCATTATTTGTGAACTTAGGTGCCCTCTTTCTTTGTGATGCACCTAAGTCCAAACATTCACTTTATGCTCATCTTCCTTAAAACTTTTGACAAAACCCATCCAAGGAGTCCTTAACAACCAACTCTATGCAATTCAGAGGATGATCTTGAACGCTTAGGCATTTGGAATGTTCAAGAGGAGTTGAGAAAAGTTTCACATTAGGTGTACTTCTATGTCTGTCAAGAAACATCTTTTTCATGGACCCTCACAAATCGACCCATAAACAAAGTGTCAATAGCATGAATTTCAATGGGGATTGAGATTCATGGACAAGCACCGACAATGTAATGCCCAATTACACTAATAAAGAATTATCTCAAGAGAGCTTGATAATTACAAAACATGGCTAATTTATTTTTCATTTCAAAAAAACTATTAAACTGTATGACAATAACATATATAAGAAAACAATAAAATAATTCATAATAGAAAGATAAACTATAATAACAACACTAACCAATTATAACACCATAATACACAATAGTAAAAGCTATAAATAAATCAACTCGATAGCTTCCAACGCTCACATGTAAGCTCTTTAACACCTCTCTATTGCTTAGCCTAAGTCCTCCCCTCCTAACCAAAATTGTAACAATAAAAGGTGAGTGGACTACTCATTCAACTAGAAAACAAAAAAACATATTATTGTAACAAATATATTTCAAGTGATGCAACAAAAATAAAGAGTTGTGTTGTATAGCATAATATGTTGTAACTAATATAATCTACAATTTATAAATAAATTTTATTTACATTTTCCCTCTCATAAATAAGGTCTTATTTTCACATTGAAAATTACACCCCTCAAAGCCTATCGAGAGTGTGTTCCTTCATCCATTAACCCAATAAAACATCTAATTGAGATATACTCCACCCACTACCTCTAAGCATCTACCCATAGGCATACTCCATCATCATGATAATTGGATCACATATGTTCACTTAGGATGCACACATCCTCCTAATGGTTCATATTATATCACATCAAATCATTGGAAGTAACTCATCCTCCCAATAGCTCAAGAAACCTTAATCATTATGCTCACATCATATCATAATTGAGGAATCATATCACAATAACTTCAGCTAAAAGATAAATAACCACAAAAAAACACTCATCATCTCAATACATGCTTATATCTCATCATATATAAAAACATAATATTCAATCATAATTGGCTTTCTCATACTAAAATTTTACCATCATTTTCATGCTTCTCATAAGAAAATTAATAGATATATTAGCATATGCTAAAATCATAAGTACTAACACAACAACACAAGTACATGTTAAAGCTTATGGCACATGCATATTGATCGAAACCACATAAATCTATAAAGTAGCTTTGCGCATGAAAATATTCAATAACATATTCTCAAACATCCTCACAACATTACAAAAATATATTAAGATAATAAGTCAACTTCACCTATCTTGAATCCCAAATTAATGTTTCCCTATTAAATTCCTATTTCTTTACAAAATGAGACAAGAAATACAGAACAAATGTAAAACCAACATTAACTTAAAGTTAAATTCACCAAAATAACCAAAAAAAACTGAATTAGAATAATATATCAAAAGTGACAACTTACAATAGTTCGAAGAGGAAGATTTTACATAAGGCGATTCGGTAGATGAGGGGGCCTTGACTGTAAGAAAACTAGAAAATAAGAAAGAGAAGAAAATGGTGGCAATCACAGAGAAAGTGGAAATCTATCAGTGGAAGAGAGAACTAGCGATGGCGGAGAAGAGGCAATGACCACGGTGAAAGAAGTTGGTGGTCAAATGTGAAAGAAACATGCAGGAGGGAGAAGAGAACAAGGAGAAGAAGGGAAGATCTTAATGAGGTGGCAGCCGGCGAGGGAAAGTCGGCTAGCAGGTCGCCACGAGAGAGGGATCCATGATGGACGAGAGAATAGCCAATATGGAGAGAAAACTGGTGGAAAGAAATCGACGACTTGTGAGCGAGAAGGCCAGAAGAAGAGAAGGAGAAGATCAGCGGCGACAGCGCAAGGAAAAAATCGGACAAGAGAAAGAGAGAGACGAAAGGAAGCGGATGCCGGCGAGTTCAGCAGCAATGAGATCAGAAGAAAGCACGTGAGGAGCATCTGGTGGCTAAACAAAAACGAATGGGCAAGAAAATTTCTAATAGTTTATGGTTTAAAACTTTTTATTAATTTATTTAATTGAACTCTCTCAACCATCACCATTGAGTGGGACCCGAAAGCTCTATTTAGTATACTTATTTTAAACTTAATTTAATGTAAAAGAATCTTTTTAAAATAAATTCAGCGTCAAACTAATTATATTTGATACATATAGTTTTAATAAAAACATACAAAATAATGTGAGAAAATTAAAAAAAATAAATGAAATTAAAAATCATTTCATTAGTTTACTAAAAAATTTGAAATTTATCTTAGTTATTTACTAATATTAATTATTTATTATTACTTTTAATTTTATCCATAACAAATATATCAAATATAATATTTAAAAATACTTTAAAATAACATCTTTGAAATCTATATTTTATTAATTAATTTATGGCTTAGTAACAAGTACCCAAATATAACCTAGATTTATGTATGATAATTTTTTTTAGTTTTACTTTGCGATGATAATATTTGTAAATAATAAATATATAATTTCAAGTACATTATTTAATTCAATGATGAAACTTGAGAATCTTAGCCTTTGCTTTTTTAGACGTCTACAATAAGGTGCCAATCTATTTTTTCAACGAATTCACTTGTTAACCACATCATTATTTTATATTAACTTAATATTAATATAATCAAATATAACATATCAATACATGATTTAAACGAATATTTTAAATTATATATAAAAATAATTTAATTTTTCATTAAAATATATTTTAAAATTACATATATATATATATAATTATTTATTATTGAGTCAGTATTAATTGACTTACATTTATTTTGACTGAATATTTTCAAGTTAATAGAAAACACTTCATATGATTATTGGGACAAAGAGAAAGCTAGTAAATTATAATATAGAAATATTATTATTGTTATTAAATGTGTGATTTTATTTATTTTATTTGAATCAATAAGATATATGTAACATTGATATCATATGTATATGTGTTTTTAAAGTAGCATTAAAAATGTGATACTTGCAGTTGATTATAAACGATGTATTTGTGACTTGATTAAAAAAAATAAATACTTGCTTACATTATGATTTTTATATGTTTCAAAATGTTGAAAAAAGAGAGAAAAAAATAGATATCAAAATCTTATAATGACGATAAGGAGTCATCTCCATATTTGAAGCCTCCCAATGAAGTACATCAACTTAAATATATAGTTTACATTGTTCATAGAATCGATAATGAGTAGTTTGAGTAAAATTTTAGAATTTTGATATAGTCATTAAATAGCCATTTGGAGAGTTTTTTTAACTCTAGTAGACGATCAAAATGGCTATAAAAATATTACCAATCATTCAAAAAATGCGAATGAATAATAAAACAAATATTTGAAGACATTTACACTTGAAGATCAATACTAAAGTTAGAGATTTATTGAAAAATATTATGTTGAATTTGTGACGTTATTCTACTCATTATATTTTGATCTCTAATAATATCTTTTATGAAAGCCAAGTGTTATTTTTTTTATTAAGCACATTTATGGTGGTTTAATATGCTCTTTAGATTATTTAATTGATTCTAGGAAATTGTATATTATTCTTTTATTATTATTTCTGTTACACTTTTGGATTATTGTGCTTGGTCCTTTATGATTGTGTTTATTTGGTCATTTGGCCAAAGGTTATAAGGTTCATAGGTTTAATATATTGGACTCTTTGAAGGTGATGAGTATCTCTTATTTTTTTGGTCCAATACAAGGGTTATGTCTCTCATTTTTACTCAAGATGTTTTAGATTGTACTTTTAACTTTTGTAGCCAATAGTAGATATAAATCCAACAATTAAGATCAAAGCAATTAATATTTTTATATATTTTTTTAACATACTTTTCATGCAAACAAGATTTTTAAAATTAAAAGTTTTAGAGAGATATTTCAAATATAATTATAAAATAAGACTTTGATTAAAGTTATATTCTTATTCATGATTTGTTCATTTTATAAAAAGTTATATTTTACTTTGCTTATTATATGGATATCCTAGTATTCTATTCTTAACAAAATCTTAGAGTAATATTTTTTTAAAGTACAACTTTCATTTAAAAAAAATACTATTTATTCAATTTAAATATCAGTAAAATGAAATTTAAAATTAATGTTATTTTATCATCACAAAAATTTGAAGTCACTACCATGATTAATCAAAAGGATTGCCTCAAGCCAAGGCAAAAAAAAATTGTCTTTTCACCAATTTATCCATCTCACATAATCCATAACCAATGTGAATGACAGCTTGTGTGGCCTCATAAATTTTTCTAATTTTTTTTTTCATAGTATGATTATATTTCTTAGATATTTATATAAAAAATTTCAATATAATTTTGTATGTAAACAATTAGTTTATCTTTAACATATTATTTGAATTTTAAATATAATAATATACCTCACATTTTAATCTCATCAAGATTATTATATTCTCACACCATTTTATTGAAACCATAACCATCAAAATAACTGAAGTATCATTGTTTCATTTTTTTTTTCTTTTCTAGTAAAAAATATATATAATATTAGAAAATCATTTTCTCCTTCAAAGGGTATGATGCAACAATGACTTCAATGGGAAAAAAATTTGTGACTAAAGATTACTTTGTTAGATGTTATGATTCAAAATTATTTTGAGAATAAGCTTTTTAAATGAGTTATCAAAATAATTAATATTTGTTAAAATATAACTTAAGAAATGAGTTGTTAGTGATCCCTTAACTATAACTTGTGCCTTTTTATAATGTTTATGTTTATCTTGCTTTAACCTCATTTCTTGGATAACTAAATAGCAAGACATAATCTTGTAAGATAATTTTTTTTGTATTAACATTTATTTTGCTCATCTGCGATGATAATTCTACTATACATCTAATTACTAATCTTATTATTCATGAAATAATACTCACATAGATATATGTCATCATTTATGTGTATCAATTGTATTTCTTCATTCATATAATTGATTAATTTATTGTTCTTCTTACTCAAGCTATGCTCCACCTAGCTCACTTGTGAAGTATTTTTAAAGCATAAAAGCTTGAGTTCATTGCCTATGTTTTAATGTGTTTTTTTTAATTGTGTTGTACGATTACGTGATTTTTTACCTTTTTGTAAAAATATGTCAATTTAGGTATTATCTTTTTTTAACTCCTTTTGTACTTCAAGGTCTCAACAATTTATCTTAACAAGGATTATTGTAATGTTAAAATTTGATCAACAATAATTGAAATATATTTTAAAAAAATTTTATTTTATTTTTCAAATTGTTAGTTAACCAAGGAAGCCACTGACACATAGAGATGTAGCTATCCAAAACATCCAACTAAGAATGACTTTGGTTGTCTATTTTTGAAATTCTTGTTTTGAAAATAATGAAATCGAGACTATTTTACTATGTGGTTGACTATAACTATAAAATTATTAAAAACTCAAAATATATATGTATAATAAATCATGGATTTTGTTTTATTTTAAAAAATAAGAAAAAATAAAAGTGTGTGCTCTTTCTAGTTTACCACCAATTCAATCAGAATACAATCCATAATGATGGGTTGATCTTAAAACAAAGGACTTAAAAACAACAAAACATCAAACTCAATAAAGAATTGTAATTCAATCTTCTATGTTTTGAAATAAAGTTTCAATACAAAAAATAAAATATACTTATTTATGAATACTTTACTAATTTTATAATATAATTTATTTAATACATTATTATCAAATACATAGATTTTGAATAATACCTTTTTAAATATATTTTTTATTAATTAGTTTAATATTCAATCATAAATGGAACTAACGCAGCTAAAGAAGAATCCAAACTCCAAAACAAACACCGCTTTAACCAAGTCTTTCAAACGCAAAAACATGCAATGTGCAATCTCAAAAAAAAAGGGCTCCAGCGAACAGAGAAGCAGGCCATCGCATCCATGGAAAAGCCGAGCCAAGCATCAGTTCACAGCAAAACCGAGAAATAGAGCGCAACAAAGCTGCGAAACACACCCCTCGTGACCCTTTTTCTTCTTCTTGCTCCTCCTCCTCTCGCCGGTGGCAAACGACGTTGCTCACCTATTGGAGATGGGGTTCGATCCACGGGGGACTTCGTGCTTGCTGCCATCGAAGGGCTGGTGCTCCTCTTTGGCCGAGAGATGGAGGCGGTGGACTTTCTCCTTTGATAACGACGTGGTCATCGGCCTGCTCGAGATTGGCGTCCCTTTTGGGTTTTGGGTGCTTATGGACGACGTCAGGGTTGAGAGTAAGAGAAGGGATAAGGTGATGAGAGTGTAGAGATGCAAGGTGTTGCTGCAGCCAAGTGAGCATCCTTTATTTGACGACATAGAAGAATATATTTGTGTAGCTGAGGGAGGAAGATAGACCTCAATAAAGGCATCAATGGACAGAGTCTCATAATATTATCAAACAAAAGCAATAATTACTAATATTACAGTAATTAATAAAACTTATTGATGACTTTGGACATGAATATTAAAACATATATGAATATAACATTTTGTGTAAAAAACCATGTAATGGACTCCAAGCTTTTAAACATATAAAAAATTCTTTGTTGGTAGAAGAAGCTATCGTATGGGTGAATGAATGTTCTATGTGTAAGCCATGTTGTTAATCTATCAGGGAAAAAAATATCAAAAAAATTGGTCATAAATACTTATAATGGACTTATTTTATTTTTTTGTCCATGAATTGTTTTATTTTAAATATTTTAATAATGTTTGAAAAACTCTTGTCAAAACCACAATTTGCAACGCATGGCTTTCTCCTTCTCTATCTTAAAAGAATTATTTATTATTATTTTAACATTAAAAATAGTTAAAATGAAAAGAGAATCTTCCTCCAATCTCGTAAGTGTTTTTGTCTTTGTTTACGTATGTTTGAGGAATGTGTCTCTATATAACCATCTTCGAATCAACTTGTGCTTGAGAGAATACATCTCATCATAGACAACCGATGAGTGATCGTGAAGTCTCTTTTTCCTCTAGAGGGCAAGTGAGTTTGAGAGAATACACCTCATTGGTAAAGTTAGAAGTTGGCCAAATGAGTTAGAGATTGAAGCTGCCTTTTGGCTTAATTGTGCTTGAACAAATTTGTCTCCTCTTGTGAATTTTTATAACTAGCACATCTCCTACATCTTTGGAATATTTCCATGGAAGTATACAACTAATCATAAATAATCAAGTTAAATTAAGTCTAACACTACAGATAGCATAAATCTAATACTTAGGCTATAATGAAGATATATTAAATTTAAGATCACTTTTTTAAGTAAATCATCGAAAAATAAAATAATAACTAAAATATCTAGTACATATCTATTAAAATAGAATTTTTATATTAATATATAAAATACAATAGCAAAATATATATACATAAAATAGTACTTCTTAGAAATATCACTCCACGATAACTCTCTTAGCTTACATATCATTATGTTCATCTTTTCTCTATGTGTATGTGATATGAACTATAATATAAATAAAAAAATAAATTTTATAAAGCTCATCAAATAAATTTCGATTCATAATAAAAATAAGTGAATATACCACAATTAAATAACGAATAAAATGTTTTGTATTATTCATGTGAACAAATAGATAATTATACTTAAATGAAAATCATATATCATCTGTTCATAATATTTTATTCCCTTCTTTTTTCTCCTAATCTCAAGCTATCACACCCTTATCTCACACCCAATTAGGGATTGATGATAAATCAGATTAAACCCTCAAATTCAAAACATTTATTTTCAAATTTAAATCAAAACTAAAAAAATTCTAAAAATCAAATAGATAGAGTATTTTATTAAAATTGTCCATGTTTTCATGTACAACATTCATAATTTAAATATAATTTTATATATTTATATTACTTGTGTAATAAAATATATTATCCTCATAAATATTTAAACTAAATAATATTAAAATCACAAAAAACATATCTACAAAATTTACAGATCCATAAAGTACATAATATCTCATTTTCTTAAATACAACAAATAACTGATAATACCAAAATTCATATAATACATTATAGTCTACATTAAAACCAGCATGAAAAATCTCAATTGTTTAGACTTAAACACTAAACATATACTCAAATACATACTTGAATCTTTAGTCATACTTGAATTCTTATATTAATATTATAAACTTGATTGACTTGTAATATAAGTATAAGAAATAAGCTTCAAAAAAGTTTAGAAAATAAATCATAAATAGTAAGACAATGTAATCGTAACAACACATATAATTTCTCTTAAATATTCTCCCAAAAAACATTTTATACATTGGATATGAGGATTATAGATCTAGAATCCAAAAATAGTTTTAGCCAATGGGAACCTCAAAATACATGCCAACATGATAGTGGCCAGATCCTAAATTTGAGTATACTATTATGAAGGTCCCGTCATGAGGAATCTCTTAGTATGTGATTTTTATTTTTTAAAAATCATTTAAATTTGTTTTATAAAATTTCAAATATAGGTATAATAAATATATATATTATTTAATAAGAGGCTATGCCTCTCTCCCATGCCCAAGAAACATTTGTAGCATTCGAAAAATTTATAAGAAAGTAGAAAGGAAGGGCGAGAAGAGGTGAAGTAAAAGAAAGGTGACTTCAAGCAAAACAACTATGGATCTTTGAGAATATTCAAATAGATCAATAGATAAAGGAAAAACTTAATAAAAATAAAGAGGTTATCTATTTTGGCTCGTGGGAATCACATAATAAGGTAAGATCTCTCTTAAATATTTGTATATAAATTAGATTTGGCTCATTTGAATGCAAGAGAAATGGGATATTGTGAATTTGGTTAAGTGGATAGAGGCTATTGTAGTTTTCAACTACATTGATTGTTTAAAGATGATTGCTTTGGTCATCTAGTATGATCTATGTGAGGGGTATTCGTAAGACCTTTTGGCCTAAAGGTTATTAAACAATCATTGTACTTGTATAATATAAAGATCAAATTTGTATAATAAGTTATTAAAGATGAATCATATAAGTATCAAAATGGTATCAAATTAGTATGATTAATTTTTGAATAATTTGATATAAATTGTCTATCGATCTCTCATATGACTAAATAGTAGTTATGTATGGGCATGCTTGAAAGGTTGATTAGGCATGTACGATTAGTTCATGGCAGGTGTAATAAACATGATTTATACAAACTTTTTCTAACTAGTATTGGGCTTGAATTATACAATATGATATGGGGATTATATTTTATAATTTGATAAGAGAATTGTGGAATTGTGTAGTATGTTAAGAAAATAGTTTGGAATAGTTTTTGAAAGTTTTTTCTTATAAGTTGAAATAAAAATGGACTTTCCATTAATATAAAGCAATGTAAATATGTAAAACATGATGAAAGTTAATTAAAAAATGTTATAAAAGAGTCTTCTTATAACCATAAGATAAATAAATAAAATAATTGTGATGTAACAAAATTGGTAAAATTGATTATTTATTATTGCAAAATATAGATGATGTAAGCATTTATAGAATAAGACAGTACTTATATATATATATATATATTCTACTTTCATTATAACACTTGGCCACTATTGATGCAAGCACATGTGTGTGCATGTATATGATTGATATGTATGAATATAAGAAGTTATTAATTAAAATATATAATAAGATAAAAATTAAAATAAAAAAAAGAAAGAAATAGAGGCTAATATAGATTAAGAAAGATATTACTATTTTATAACCTTATATAATAACAACGTAACAAATATAGTATATGTGATATACATTATCCTTGGTGTTATGATACTCAAAGGTGGGGTAATAATATGTTAGAGTACTCCATTAGTGATGATAAGATAATTTATTTTCTGATATTGTGGTTATCTAAAACTAATACTTTTAGATGTTAGAGCATATCATGTTGCAATTATCACAAGTTGTTGGTATTAGGAGGTGAGACTACTGATGATGAGATACTTCACTTTTTAGTATCATAAGCACTTGGAGATTGGTTCCAATATGTTAATGTACTTTGTTTCTTTATTAGTATACTATGTTGGCATTAGAGGGTGAGAATAGTGATGATGCGATACTTTACTTTTTATTATCTTTGACACTTTCAATGTCATGTCTTGCCAAACATAATTAATAGAACACGATTGCATACATCTATAACACAAAAATCTATCGAGTTAAATCAAAGATTATAGTTTAAAAAGGACAGCACATACTACAAAATGAGAGAGGATGTAAAAATCTACAATTATCTCAAAATATTCGACATAAAAATAACAATGCACAAAACAAAAACCACCATACTACATGTTAGTTTGAAACTGTTACTAATATAAAAATATGAAATAAAATACAAATGTACTTATGTATACACAATATCTCTCACATAAATAAAATATATCAGTATCTCTTTCTCTAGGTCTTAAACTATCCTCTAAAGAACCTCAATATAATAATTATCATTAACATCTCCTATAATGTAAGTAAAAAATGAGTATGATATGCTCAGCAAATAAACATCTAATTACATACAATAAGTAGTATGTTGAGCAAATACAATAGTTGAGTAATAAGATTAAATAATAAATAAAAGAATGTATAATAATCTGTACAAAAAATTTTGTAACAATGCATACATAGCCATATATATATATATATATATATATATATATATATATATACATATACATATATATATATATATACATATACATATATATATATATACATATATATATAAATCATCATAAGTATATAATACTTCTTGTTTTTATTTTTTTTATTTTTGATTATTTTATTTTCTTTTTATTTTTTTTATTCCTTTCTCTTAACATATTCATTGTTCTTTTAGGCCTAAATATTTTTCATGTTCCCTACCTAAACACCTGTGGATCTTATATCATATCTCATCATCACAATTCTCGACACTCAGAAATTTTATGACCTCATCTCTAAATATCACAACATTAATGAGTAAAATGTCTCATCATTAAGTCTAGCATTAAATGTCAATTTTCTATACTAATAAGAAAATGAGCCACCCAAAATGTCGGAGTCCTATCTCTAAGTACCTTCGACATCTATGAGTGAATTATCTCATCATCACTTAGTCTCACCCTTTAATGCCAACATCCCATGTTGATGTTGTATAAGGTGCTCAAAATGTTAAAGCATGTTCTCTGAGTACATATAATGCTTGAGTGAAATATCTCATCATCACTATGTCTCATCCTTCAATACTAACATCAAGTGCTAATGAAGTACGAGACATTAGAAATATCGAGCCTTATCTCTAAGTACCTATGACACTTAGGAGTGAAGTATATCATCATTATTAAGTCAAAGCTTATGGCCACATCTCTAAGCACCATGGCACCAAATGTGATGTATATCACATATGTCACATCAATTAGTTTGTTGTTTAATATGATCATGTTTTTTCTCAAGCCTATTCGTTTATTTTTCTTTTTTCTTTTGCTTTCATTTTATTTTCTTTTATTATATCATACGTTGTGATTTATAGTATCATATAATCATAAACTAAACACATGTAACTATATATATATATATATATATATATATATATACATACATATATGACACTAATAATCATAGAGTATTATAATAAATTAAAAACATATGTAAAAAAATATTATGTTATGCATTGCTCATATCATCAAGTATTTCACAATAATATTCAAGAATATTTAATAATTTATTTACATCACAATTAATTCAATTGTCTACTTGACAACTTTAAAATGCCTATTATATTATTTATTCTTTCCTTTTATCAGTTCTACATATTCTTTGCAATAATTCATATTAATATTTATTAATAGTTGTTCAATTCCTATTATGAAAGAACTTTTAAAAAGCTATTCTTAACAAAATACCCACTTTTTAATTGTTGTCGTCATATCATACAATATAATTGACCCAATCATATCGTATGGTTAGGATTTTAAAATAGTCAGATCACTGTGAGCCTGATATCACTATCATACGAGTAAGACATAAGTTAGTCAATTAGTTGTATCAAGGATTAGACAAATAATTCATAGTGAATAGATTTATCAAATAATCGTATAAGTATGATTCTCATTTCGTACAGTACGATATGTGCCTTAGTTATATTTCTGATTTCTAATTGTATGGTATAAAATCTTATATCATACTGTATGACTCGTGCTTGTTGCTAATCAAGAAACAAATCGTACAATCAAACCCCATTAAGCCATAAAAAATTATATTGTACAAGTCTGATCCATTATTTGTGTCAGTCTGATTCATTATTTAATGCATTGTACTATACCTCAAAAGTACTAATTCATTTGGTTTTCTATACTTATATGATAGGTAATATATTTGTACAATAAAATTACACTATCTTAATAATGTAATACATAAATTACAACGATATAATTTTTAGCCAACTCCTTTTTCATACTTAGCCAAAACATTATGTAGTGCCTAATGTCATTGTTGTATGATTCAATTGACTGTCTTGTACAGTCATTTCAGTTGTAGTAGTCTTGAGCCCATTTTAACTTCTCATTAGAACTTATACGCATCTCTTAGTATTTAAATCAAATTATACATGCTTTGAGGAGAAAGCTAGAGTAAGATCCTTACATTTTCATGTTATATATATAAAATAAAGCTAAAAATCCATTTCTTTCTGCTTCTTTATTTTTTTATTTTTTTATTTTTCATAAAGGATGATTTCACTTTTCTTTCTTTCTTTTTGGCTCTCCTCTCCTCCTCTCTCTCTTACTCCATTTCTCTCAAAGTTTTTCTTAAACACAACATTTCTCTCTTAGGTAAGAGAGAAGCTTAAGCTCTTATTAAATAAGAGAATTAAAATAAATCATATTTATTAATATTAGCTTTATAAATTCATAGAAAAATTAATTCTCTTATAAAAATTACAAATTATATACTAATAAATTCCTCATGATAAGTTAGCCTTCGTAATGATATGCTCAAACATAAAATTTGGTCATTATTATTAGTATGTTTTTTGAGACACTCCTAATTAGATGCATTTGAGAATTTTTTATTTACAATACTTATATTTAGTATATAAAATGAGCTTTAAGAGAATGTAAGAGTTTAATTAGGTGAGTTGTCACACACAGATTCTAGCACGTTAGAGTTCCTCATTTTCTTGTTAACACTGGATGTTGGTATTAAGAGTAAATAATAGTGATGATAAGATACTTTATTTCCTGGTATCATAGGTATCTAGAGATGGGGCTGAAGCATGTCAAAATATTAAGACTTATGATAATAAAATATAATATGAGATCCTTTAAGAACTAAGATAGAGATCATAAAAAGAGTTTGGGCCAAAAAATGATTATATGAAATAGAAAAAGAAAACAAAGAATTTGACCATAAAAAAAGAAAAGTAAAAGATAATATGAGTATTATATTATTGTAGTAATATATAATAATATGCATTAACACGAGTGGGATACAAATTATTATAGATATATTAAATTTATACTTTTTTTTATAGATTATCATGCACTACTATACTTATTACTCCATGTTGTTTATTGAATATATCACATTTATTCCTTATATTATAAGTTAAGATATTAACACCTATAGATTTATGCATCTTTAGAAGATAAATCAGGCATTAGGGTGAGAGCATATTGTGCTTATAAGTGTGAGTGCGATATATTTATGTACTTGAGAATAACTTGTATTTTATTTTGAGACTGATTTGTCACCCTCACCTTATTTGGTTAGCTCGTGTCTTTAATGTACTCTCTATCTTTGATTTGCCCTATTCTTTTTGAATAACAAATATTTGATATCTTGTTTGATTATCACATATCGCTTAAGCATGATTTACTTGTGTTGTTTTATGTACATGTTTATTTATTTTCATATTTGTATGATAATATTCATAAAAAAGAAAAGAAAAGAAAAGAAAAATAAACTATCGCTTGTGATAATAGCCACAAAGAAAAAGAAAAGATAAGATTGAAAAAGAGAAAAAAAGAAACTAAAATAAAGAGAAAAGGCTTTAATGAATGGAAGACAATTTAAAAGATGATGTGATGAATGATTATCCAAAGTAATTATTACCATTCTAAAATGATGGTTTCACAAATGAGCCAAAAAAGTCATTCGTCTGAGCTATTTATATTTAAATGATATGTTTTTAAAAATACCTAATTATTTATGAAATAGGTTTAACTTAAGCCAATTCTTAATATCTTTTACATGAAAATTTTGGTTTACTTTTATTATTCATTTATATGCTCTTTTTATATAATATTACTCATGATTGACCCAAGTATAAGATAACCTAAAATTATTTTATTCACATATATGTATATGTATATGTATGTGCTACTCAACTAGTGATAATTAGCTTAGCCTATTTTTGACATAATAATTTTACATTAAAATGAGGTACATCACAAAATTATTAAGGAGCAATAATGATTAGCATATAATAACATAACATAGAAGATTATTTTCCATTTAGGTGTGTTGAGTTTTTTCTTATATTTTATTTTAAGAAAAAAATACGTAATTAAATTTTAAGTATGATGTTGGCTTATAATTTAGTTGTTTAAAGTTATATGAGTAATTATATTTTTAAATGTTTTAATTGTTTCACTGTTAAGTTGTTTTCTTATAGCTAACTTCATTTTAATGCAAATTGGGTTTTAAATATGATTATTTGCAAACAAGATTCTTGTTCTCTTCCACCAATCTTTTAAAATTGATTTTGTTGATAATAGTTCTTTTTTTAAATTATTTCTATTATATGTTTTACTACAAAAAAATAATTCATTGGTTTTAAAAATAAAAAAAAGTTAAAAAATTAGATAATGTGTCACTAAATCTAAAAAAATGCCCAATATATCAAGGAAATGCTGGGTATGAGGTTGCTACAATGCTAAAGCACCTGGTCAAACTCATCTTAATCGAAACCTAAACTTGAGTTCATGCAAATAACTCAACAAATCTATTTTGATTCATAATTGACCAAAACTTTGTTAATTGAAATGACACACACACACACACACACACACACACACACACCTAAATAGAATATAGCTAATGAATTGGTCAATCATTAGAAATCATAAAATCAAACTTGTGTCAAACCTAGGCCTTTATTTTTAATAGGCTTTGGAGTTAATGTTCAAAATTTTAGGAGAAAAATTAGCAAGAAACTAAGGAGTAAATAATGAAAAATAAAATATTTAATTTATATAGAAAATTTTGATGACTTTTAGAAAAAATAATTTATGTATATTTTTAAAAAAAATAGCTTGTAACGAACTTATCAACAAATGATGTTGTAATTCTAACTTATGGATACAATGTACTATTCAATTTTAAAAAATCCTTATACTCAAATTTAATCATTGTTTTGATACTTATGTCATGCTTTAGTTGCATACACACATATTTTTAGTGCATAAGTTAATTTGAAAAATCATGATATCATTGTATGATATTATTTTGAGCAAAGTTAATGCCAAGTATGGCAAAACCTAAATCATTATAATATGATATGGAAATAAAAAAAGATGCATTTGACATCATAAACACATGAGATGAACTTTTTTGTGGCTAATGACATAGCTATGTCATGTTGGACAAAATTGATAAAAAAAAATAAGATGATTAGCTTAAACAACTTAACAAGAATGATTATAATATTATATTTCTTATTTTTATTCATTAAAATTTATAAGTTCAAATCAAAGTTTTTATTATGATGAAGCACTATGAGTGTTGTAATTGGGCAATATGTCAATTGACCAATATTTATATGATGAGATAAATAAGATTTTTGTGACAGTGAAGTAAGGTAAAATTTTTTTATTAGATCCCAAATATATTTGTGATAGATAAGTAGGACAAAATCCTTTGATTGGGTACCATGAATTATTTGTGATAATGAAATAGAGTAAACTCTTTTGGTTAGTCAACATTGAAAGCTTAACTTGGTTGAATAAAAAACTAACTAAATAAATTAAAATCACAAAAAATAAAATATATAGTATACATTAATTATTAAATGTATGATTAAAATCTATTCTAAAATCAAAGTTTTAAATGCAATGAACTTTGCAGCTAAGTGGGGCATCTAGGCAATGTCATTGGTTGATCATCATAAAGTTATTGAAACTAGTTAAGAAAATAATGAAATCCACTACGTAAGATCATGTGAAAGCCTTAAATAAATGATATGACAAATCCTTATAATACGAAATTTTGTTGTGATTATTAATATGATTACATGCTTACTTCATGTTATTCTAATGAAACATGATTTGTTAGTGGCTTACATATGCTACATTTTCTTTTGTATTATATTAATATGAATAATAAAAGTTATACTGAGTAAATATGAATCATAGCATGCATAGGTAACATGATTTTTTACTTGATATAATTATTGTTGACATAATTAATTGAGTTTGTCATAGACTCTTCCCTGATTATTTAATATTCATAAATGAATATACAAATGACACTAATGGTCACAAGCGAAAGCAAGTGTGAATCAAGTGTCGTTGTATCTTTTAATTGTAAACTTTGTTTAGTTATAATAAGCAATTAGTAAAATGATGATCTTTAATAAAAAAGAAAACATTTAAGAACCAAGATAATTGCATGAGGTATTTTATTTAGCTTAGTATTTATCCAAACTAATTGTGTTTTCTCACTTCAATGAGCTCAAAAGATAATTATTTTGAGCACTATGAACACCTAGAAAAATCATGAGTCAAATTCATCTTAGCTTACAAGTAGACAATCTAAGATTGAGCACCATTTAATTAAACAAGCTCTAAGTAGTCAAACTAGCCTAACTCATAAGAGAAATATATGCTTCCCTCATTCAATGAATTGTGTAAATCTAATGGTTATTCATAAGCTAAAGTAGACACTACTTTCTAGTTATATAGTTTTCATCATTAAACTACTTTGAGCATTGTCCCCAATAATATTTGATATCTATAGGACAAGTTGATGTGTTTATGTACAATCCAAGGTACAAGTTCACACCCATATTAATGGTTCTTAACTTTGGTGAATTGTTATCAAGTTGCTAAGAATTGGAGCTCTGATAGCATCCATTGACTCCAAAGTAATTAACAACCTTAATAAAATCATTTGTGAAAATATTCAATGCATTAAGTCATAGAAAAATTTAGATTTAAACATTAATTTTCTTGCATATAGCTTCAACTTGATTCCATAATTTTTTAAAAGTTTTGGAATGTCTATAATTCTTATCATTTTATTATGACATGAATTGAGAGTAATTATAAATAATCTTCTATTAATTTTTTTTCTTAAAAGATTCTCTACATTATTAATCTTGAAGCTTTACTTACCCTTAACATCCCTCTTTTAATGTTAGCTCTCACTATTATCTCGACCTCATATTGCATGCAATCATAAAATGTTCTTCTTAATTTGATATAAGTATGCAAACATCAAAAGCTTTACTACTTACACACTAATCATAGCCATATATGTATCATAATTATCGATCTATGTGTAATATCATAATAATAATATGATTGAAATATATATAAAACTTATGTTTTTCAAGACTTTATATAATAATAATAATATCAAATGTTGAGTGTAGAGTGTTGAGTGCATAATCATGTTTACATCATTTTTTATAAATATCATACATATAATTTTTAAGTACATTTTTTTAATATTTGATTTCTTTTGTATTCAAAAGAATCTTTGATGTTTTATGGATTAGGTGTATTGACATTGTTTTTACATTTATGGTGGTGATAAAAAATATTTCATTTTTTTAAATAATTGTAATTATTAATATTTTAAAATATTAAACATGAATGATTTAGCCGAAATGTCTCATTTGTGGATTAACTTCATGAGTATTAAATAATTTTAAAAAATAAAAAAATATATAAATATATTATGTGTAATGATAATGAATTCTTAAAATATAAGGTATAAAATGACTTCTTTAGGCAACATGAAGTAGACCAAGGTAAACCAGCACAGGACCCCAGGAGAGATTTTAATCCCGATGGGGTGAGCCACCCGAGGTGACTTCAGTGTAATCGGAGTTCCCAGCAAACTAGAGGTGTGAGGAAGGGCCGACGAGAGATAGAGGCGGTGGAAAATGCCGACAACGGCGACGTTGGTGGGTGCACTGCTGGGTCTGGGCACCCAGATGTACTCTAATGCTCTCCGAAAGCTCCCATACATGAGGCGTAATTTTTTTTCCCAGATTTCGAAACCCCTAATTCCTATCGCTAGTTTTCTGTTTCCCACTTATAACCGAGATCGCACTTTATACTTGCTCGATTCTTCTTTTCGGATGGAGCAGACCCGTGGGAACACCTGCTTGGGATGGGGTTGGGCGCCATCTTAGGGAATCAACTCGTGAAGTGGGACGATAAGTTGAAGGAAGATCTCGATAAGATGCTGGAGAAGGCAAAGGCTGCTAACGAGCGCAGATACTTTGGTTCGTCCTTAATTGACTTGTTGACCTTTAATTCTTCGTTTTTGTTCTCTTTATTTAAGGGCATTCTGCTGGTTCTTAATCCCGGTATAGATTTACTCGAAACCGCTTGTTTTTTTACACTATCCTAGCCAGTTATGCCGATGTTGCGCAGCTGCTCTTGGTGTTATCTCGATCAGGCTTGAGCTCTTGTGATGCTTTAGTTGACTCGTTTCTGCTTGATTCATCTAAACGTTTGTCTATGTTTATTTTAATGTGATTCTTGATTGATTTTTTCGTCTTGATGTATGTGTGCACCTAGATGAAACTTTCTTCTAATTTTGGGAATCACTGACTGATGGATGCTTATTAATTACTAAAAGAGTTGAAATGTTCATGTCCAGCATGATTCTTTGCTTTGATTATCGAAAGGGATATTAGAACTCTTGATGCTATTTTAAAAAGCAAAGGGATGTGCGACTTCATCATTTGGTACACAACTTGTTAACAGAATCTCACATGTGAGCATTATTAGAGCTTGTATCTCTTGGCCATGAATGATGTTGACATTGAAGTTTCTTAGTTAAAAAAGTTATGGCTTGTATAATGGAGATCTTGCAATTTATAATAGCTTGGAGAGCAATCTAGGTGATAATGGTGTTATACTTAAATTGTCTTGAATTTCTTTTTTGTCAAGAAGAGTTGTTCCTCTACTTAGTTTCGTGAAAGATGACCACAGCGTAGAATTAATTCAATGTGCATTACTTACTACAACTCCTCATATGTATAACACAAAAATCAAGTGAGAGGGATACTCCCCATTCCAATAGGGCATCATTAAAAATGGTTGTACCTGCTTCAAAATGTTCTATCTGGTTTTTCTTCCTATGCACATTGGACTATTTGAAATTACTAAACCATGACCAAATGTTCTTTGAGCATGTTGCTTGTACTAGAAGTCCATTTTGCTGAATTAAAACTATGTGAGATACCTTGGTCAGGGAATTTTGGACCAAGAAGGTTCCTCGCTTATGTTACCCTAGAAAATTTGATAGGAGGCTGCTGGAATCCGCAGACAATATGGGAGTATGTTAATACTTTTTTTTTAAAAATAAAAGGAATAGTCTTATATGGAAAATAACGTATGTATTAGATTTTGGGCTATAAGAGATGTGCAAGATTGCAATGAATCAAAAATTCCAAATGGAAAGAAAGCAGTGGATTCGGATTCAATGCGGAAGACGTAATGGTTATTCTTAAGAAAACAAAGAGGGAAAGATGGCAGGATAGTAAGAAAAGTGGAATGGAAATTTTAGGGGAAATTTTTTTAGTACATAGAATGGAAGGTAATAATGCATGCACAAGGAAAAAATTGGCTCTTTAGCTTTAATTTCTGGGAAGGAAACAAAATAAAATGAGACTGAGTTGGAAAGCAATAAAATTGATAATCGTTTTCTGAATTTGGTTGCTTACCAAGGGACTGCACACTTTGAAGCTGAACATCTTTGTTCTAGTTCATTCACTGACTCAAACTGTGACCAATTTTATTCAAATGAACCTGGTAACCCAATCAAAAGGGCTTGCTGGATACGACCAAACAGGCTAGAGTGTGAAGGACTGCAGTAAATAAAGATCACTCCAACAGAGATTGGTGGAAATCCAAATGAAGGCAGTTGCAATTCAATGGTTTCAATTGATACTTGTGAGCTGTGTTTACTTGGTTAGGTATCTTCTATCAATCTTGTTGATTATGAAATTTGAAAATTGCTTGTTGGAATGTTGGAGTAGATTTAGAAAAGTTTATAAGCAATGGGTATTTTAAAAGAATCAGTTTGGTCTTGATATAACATGAATTAGTGGGAATGGTGACGTCTATTACCAAGATGGCGGGTTTATCTACTTTTAATGAGGATGCTAAAGGATGCTTGGGATATGGGTGATAAAATACGATGAAACATGCAAGACGAAACTCATCTTCTCTCTTTGTAAGTTCATGGCCCTTGGAGTCTTGGAGAGTAGAAATTGGGAGTGATTCTTATGCCTAATATGTGCTATATTGGATATTGTGGAGAATGTTGTTTTGGAACTTGTTGATAGGATAGGGTTTGCTAGACATGAACTAAGCCATTGCTTTTATATTGAAAATTTTGACTAGATTGTTTAAAAAAAAGTAGAGGCTTTGTTTGATGACCAAAGAGACTTGGGACTTTGCAAATTTATTAATAATTGCAAGCTTGTGTACTTGGCTCGATTGGTGGGGCCTTGAAGGAGAATTATGCAAAAGATTGTAAGAGACTCGACAAGTGCATGTGCAATGTATGATATGGATCTAGTTTTTGCTTGAAGCAATTCTCAAGATTCCTTCTAGATTTAAATTTTAACTGCCAATTTCTCTTAGTTTTGGTGCATGGTGATGGCGATAGAAGTTTAAGGAAAATGCTTTTTTATTTTGAATTGATATGGGGCATGCTCAAGGATTATTAAGAAAATATTAACATTAATCTTATTCAAGTAAGAAGCATTGTTGAAATTTGAAATAAGGAGATATAAATTCCTAAGAAGACTATGAGTTATATGGAGGATTTTTTTTGAGGTAGAGGAATCAATTTTTGGATCGACTAGAGGAAGCTCTTATCATATAGTTGGTGACAATGTAGATTTTATGAACTTATATGGTCTAGAATTTTAGAAATAATTCGTTGGCATTCAAGTTTAGGAATGCTAATTATTTTTCTTTATTCACCATTATTAAACTAAGGTTTAAATTTGGTCGCCTCAAGGTGAATGACATTTGATTGATAGATAAAGAACAACTCAAGTCTCATGTGTAGGAATTCTATCAAATTTGTTTATTTGTGAGGAAGAAGATAGATTACCTCTTGTCACTTGTCATTGTTTCTAGATATATTAAAAGGCATATGTTGATCTTGGCTATAAAGTGATTTAGAAGGAGGTATTTAGCACAGGCTAGTTTATAGAAATTTCCAATGCTCCTTGACAAACTTGGAGGCCAAGTGAGGATTCAACAATGGGATATTCTCAAGGAATTTTTCAACCATTTTCTTCCTTCCTAAGGATTTAAATTAAATCCTTACGATTCTAATTTCAAAGATTGAGCTTCCAAAAGCTAATGCCACAATTTAGGATAATTTCCTTTTTGCATTGTCACCTTCAAAATTTTGATGGTCATTGCAAATGAGTTGAACGTGATGCCCAAGTCGTGGTTCTGGATTAGCTTCATTGTGGATATAAATTTTGAAGAGAATTTTATTGTGGCTCAAAATATTATGCATACCATGAAAATAAGATATATGGGAAGAATTATATCACCATTATGCTTGCCTAGTTGGTGCTTTTGATGGAATCAATTGGGATTTTGTAAGGGAAACTTTGTCGCCCTACTCGTACTATCTGGTAAGTTGATAAACCATATTATGACATACATGACTTTTTCATTGGTTGATATGTTAGAGAATTGGGAGTATTAGGGTGATTCTCTTACTCCTTATGATTAAAAGAGGTGCTCCTTATCTTGGCATGTTGGTTTTGTAATGGGTACTAACATTATTTAGGATGAGGTCACTTAGGTGTGTTAGGATTGTCTCAATTTGGAATGCTTGGCATAAGTGTAAGTCATCTTTTATTTGTAGATGATGCTTTACTTTTAATACAATCTTTGGTCAATTAGATTCATGCAGTCTTGGGAAATTTGTACATGTTTTGTGGAGCTTGTGAGAGGAAGGACTAGTGTTCATGAAACTATGATATGCTTCAAAAGAAAACTTCATGAAGAGTGTACCAAATATTAATAGATACATCAAATTTGCTTCAACTTTAAACTTGGGAAAATGCTTGGGTGTTCCATTTCGAGATGAATATGTATGCATGTCCCATTGATAACACTAAACCAAAAAGGCAATGAAGTCGAAAGCATCAGCACAATTTTGAGCTCGTTTGGCTTGTCAAACAAAATCATTTTTCTTGATTCTTCCAACTTATATAATTTAGTTCTTTTTTTCATCATTAAGGCCATTATAGGTCTTGGTGAGAGTTTATAGGGACTTTATTTGAAAGATTCCAAAGGTAAGAGAAAGGCTTCACTACTAAGTTGAAGCATTGTGCATAAGGCATGGGAATTAGTAGGTTTACGGTGCAAGAGTTTTGTCTTGCTAATTAAGGCTTTTCTCATGAAGTTTGATTAGGAGGTGATTAAAAAATAAATGTTGGAAAATAAGCATTTTTAGAGATAAATATAAAAAAATGGAATTTGTCTTTAATGATTGTACATTGGAAGGTTTTGATTTAAAGAGTGAAATTATGTTTGCAATGCAATACCTTATACTATGAAACTAAGTAATAGTGAATTTGGTGATTCTTTGAAACTAAGTAATAGTGAATTTTCTTTTGGTATATCTAGTGTTAGATTCTTATGGCACTGGTTCCTTTTTGTGATGACTGTCAATACAAAATTAGGAAGACAAATGTAAAGGATGGAGAGTTTTGGATGGCATTTGCTTGCCATGGTATATTAGACATGTTATCAAGGTTTGCATTTAGAGCATTGGAATTGATTTGGAGAGTCAAGTTCTAGGAAAGGATCATGTTATTCACTTGAAAGTTTGATGAATGAAAGGATCTTACAGAACTTAGACTGCATGTTGAAGGAAAGAATTTGACTACATGTGTCACTGTGTGGTTTAGAAGAAAGAAACTCAAATTTACTGTCTTCATGATTCAATGAATCTCTATTGATTTTGAGTGGGATGATATCACAAAGATGGAAAAAGGGGATTCTTTGATTTGGAGGAACTTGAATGGTATTATATTAATTGGAATATGAGCTATAGCTATAATACATAGTATAAGATTGACAAAGGTTGGAAATTTAGTTTTATGATTACTAATTTTTTGCTATCACATGTAGAAATAAGGAGGTGCACGATTAAGGTCTTAAGAGGCTATACAATGGTGGTTTAAGGAATATTGTGTTAGATTGCCTAGGAGTTTTGTTATTTGTGTCAAATAATATATTGGGCATAGGATATGGGGAAAAACCTTTGTTTGAACCGATGGACTAGAGGAGAATTAGATTAAAATTATGTTTATTATTGTGTTTTGCCTGTATTGTTGAACAATTGTTATGAGAGTATTGAACAAAAATTATGAGAGTATTGAACAATTTTTGTCTATATTGTTGAACAAAAATTATGAGGATACCAATTTTTTAAAATCTTTAATTTTGGCCATCAAGAAGGTTTTTATGGTGGCTTGGTACCATGATTATAATAAGGTAGTATTGAAATTGTCATCGTAGGCCTGCCATTACCTCATTAGTAGGTTGAATTATTTGCTTTTGGTGCTTGAAGGTTTTTGGTTGAAACTATTGACATTGTGGGAGCTTTTTTGGTTGAAACTATTGGCAGACTAGGAAGCTACGTGAGGATTCAACAATGAATATTCTTGATGTTTTTTAAATATTTTCTTCCTTGGGATTTAAATTAAACCCCTAAAATTCTAATATGAAAGAAGGTGCTTCCAAAACTACTGTCACAATTTTGGTGAATTTCTTTTTTGCATTCACCTTCAAAATTATGGTGGTTTTTATTGATAATAGGTTGAGCATGATGATGCCCAAGTTGTTTTTCCAAGTTGGATTCGATTTATTGTGGATATAAACTTTGAAGTGAAAATTTTTTTTGCTTAAAAATGATTGGCATACCATGAAAAGAAAGCCTATGGGAAGATGTATATCACAATTATGTTTGATCTAATGGGTGCCTTTGATGGAATCAATTGGGATTTTAATAGAGAAATTTTGCCTCATACTCGTCTTATCTAGTGAACTTGGTGACATTGTTATGATGTAGTTGACTTTTTTGTTGGTTGATATCCTACAGAATTGGTACTATTTGGGGTGATTCTTTTACTCCTTATGATTACAAGGGAATGCTACTTCTTCTCCTTGCATTTTTTTTTGCAAGTGGTAGTAATGTTATTTAGGATGAGGTTAACTTAGGTGCACGGGGATTGTTTAAATATGGAAGGTTTGGCTTAACTGTATGTCATGTTCTATTTGTAGATTGTGTTTTACTTTTCGCTCAATCTTTGGTCGATTACATTCAAATAGTCTTGGAAAATTTGTACATGTTTTGTGAAGCTTGTGAGAGGAAGGATTGATGTGCATGAAACTATGATATGCATCAAAAGGAAGTGTCATGAGGAGTGTATAAATTATAAACAGATACATCAAATTTCTCTTGCTTTAAACTTAGGGAAATACTTGGGGGATCCAATTTGAGATTATTATATATGCATGTTATATTGATAGGACTAAAGCAGAAAGGCAATAAAGCTTAAAGCATCAACGTAGTTTTGAGCTAGTAGAGCTTGTTAAATAAAATCATTTTTTTTACTCTTTCAACCTATATAAGATGAAGCACTAAGGCAAGAGAAGCAGTAGCTTTATGGTGCAAATGTCTTGGTTATTAAGGCTTTTCTCATAAAGTTTTTTAAGGAGGTGTTTAAAAAATAATTGTTGACAAACACAAGTTTTTAGAGTTTGATATGAAAAAGTAGAATCTGTTTTAAATGATTTTAAATTTAAGGGTTTTTATTTAATGCTGTGAAACTATATTTGCAAGGCAATGCCTTATACTATGAAACACATTGAGTTATAGAAAAAGTAATAAAAATTTGGAAAGTCAATTTCATGAGTAAGTTGGGAATTCTTCGAAGTGGTAGTAAATTTCTTGTGGAGGAAGACAACCAGTTGGTTTTTGTTTTGTGTCAAGAGAAGGATAATGAAAGAAAAAATTGGAGTGGATCTTACATAGGGATATCTATTATTAGATTCTTATGGTATTGCTGCCTTTTTGGGATGATTGTTGAGACAAAGTCGTCAAGAAAAATGTAAAGGATGGGGAATTTTTTATAGCGCATTTGCTTGACTTGTAATATTAGACACATAATAAAGGTTGCATATAAGATATTGGAATAGATTTGGAGAGTGAAGTGCTTGAAAAAGGATTATGGTATTCACTTGAATTTTGATGAATGGAAGCTTCTTTTCGAGCTAATACTATAGGTTGGAGTGAAGAATTTGACTCCATGTGCTAGTGTGCGGTTTTGAAGTTGGAAACTCAAATTTGTTGTCCTCATGATTTTTGAAAATCCCCTTTGATTTTAAGTGGGCCACTGTTGTCAGGATGTAAAAAGGAGATTCTTTGATTTGGAGGAATCTGAAGATGATTGAGTAAGGTTTCGAGGCTACATGATGGTGGTTTAAGGAATGTTAGTTACTCTAAGAGAGGTCTCATGAGGCTATATGATGGCGGTTTAAGGAATGTTGTGTTAGTTTGTCTAGGAGTTTTGTTACCTATGTCAACTAACATGTTGTACATGGGGTCTAGGGAAAAGCATTGTTTGCATGGATGGACTATGAGGCAATTAGATTAAAATTTTGCTTGGTATTGTGATTTGTCCATATTGTTGAACAACTACTATGAGAGAGCCATGTAGGATTCATGAGTGGATTTATGTTGGAGCCTTCAAACAATAATTAAGGGAATACCAATTTTTAAAGTTTTGAACTTTGGTTGTTAAGAAATTTTTTATTGTGGCTTGGCACCATTATTATAAATAGGTTGTATTGGAATGTCAATGCAGGTCAGCCATCACCTCATTAGCAAATTGAATTATTCCCTCTTGGCACTTGAAGGTTTTTTGTTTGAAACTATTAACAAACTTGGAGGCTAAGTGAGCATTTGAGAATGGATATTCTCAAGGAATTTGTCAAACATTTTCTTCCTTTCTAAGGATTTAAATTAAATCCTTGTGATTCTAATTTCTAAGATGGTGCTTCAAAAGCTAATACCGCTACTTAGGAGAATCTCATTTGTGCTTTATCTCCTTTAAAATTATGATAGTAGTTATTGCAAATAGGTTGAGTGTAATGATGCCCATGTTATGGTTGAAAGTCGTATTAGCTTCATTTTTGTTATGAACTTTGAAAGGGCTCAAAATGTTTTGCATACCATGAAAAGTAAACCTATATGATTATGTTCGATTTAATGGGTGCTTTTGATGGAATCTTTTAGCATTTTATTAGAGAAACTTTGTTCTCTTACTTCTCATGTCAAGGAAGCTAATTGACCATATTATGATGTACTTGACTTTTTTGTTGATTGATTTTTTACGTAATTGGGACTATTTGGGTTGGTTCTGTAACCCCTTACGATTACATAGGGTTCCTTATTGCATTTTTATTGTGTAAGGTGTCATAACATTCTTGAGGATGAGGTCAATGTCATCTTTTATTTGTAGCCGGCACACTTTTCATGCATTCTTTGGTCGATTAGATTCAAATGGTCTTGAGAAATTTGTGCATGGTTTATGGAGCTTGTGAGAGGGAGGACTAGTGTGCAGGAAACTATGCTAGGCTTCAAAAGGAAGCGTCATGAGCGTACAAAATGTAAATGGATAAATTATATTTGCTGTAATTTTAAACTTAGGGAAATACTTGGGGTTCCAATTTGAGATGGCTAAATATGTAGGTCTCATAGATAGGACTAAAAGGAAAAGGCAGTAGAGCTGAAAGCATCAACAAAGCTTTGAGCTAATAGAGCCTTTCAATCAAACTCCTTTTTCTTGATTGTTGCAACCTGTAAGATTGGAAGTTCTGTTTTATGAGTATTATTTATTTTTTTTTACATGCAAAAAGAAGTAGGTGCATTAGTAAGGTCTCAAAAGGTTATATGATGTTGGTTTAATGAATATTGTGTTAGATAGTGTGGGAGGTTGGTTGTCTATGTTAAATAATATGTTGGTCTTGTGGTATTAGGAAAAATCTTTGTTTGTGTGGACAGACTAGAGAGGAATTAGATTAAAGTTTTGCTTGGTGTTGTAGTTCGTCTTTACTATTGAACAATCATTGTGAGAAGGTCATGTAGGATTGATGAGTAAACTTTTTTGCAAGCTTTGAGCAAAAATTAGGGGAATACCAATCTTTAATGTTTTGAATTTTTGCCACCAAGAAAGTTTTTATGGTGGCTTGGTACCATGATTATTTGAAGGTTGTTTTGGAATGTCATTGTAGGTCAATCATTACCTTACTAGTAGATTTAATTATCCTCTCTTGGCACCTGAAGGTTTTTTGGTTGAAACTATGTACAAACGTGGAGGCTAAGTGAGAATTCAATGATGGATATTCTCCAGGATTTTTTCAACCTTCTGTTCTTTACTAAGGATTTAAATTAAATCCATGGTATTCTAATTTAAAAAATGATGCTTCCAAAAATTTCTACAATAATTTAAGGGAATTTATTGTTTGCATTGTTGCCAACCAAATTATGATAATGTTCATTGCAAATAGGTTGAACATGATAATGCATAAGTTGTGGTTCCAAGTCAGATTAGTTTCATTGTGAATATAAACTTTGAAAAGAATATTATTATGGCTCAAAATATTTTGCATGCAGAAATAAGGGAGGGTCATTTCTAAGGTTTGAAGAGGTTATATGATGTTAGTTTTAGGGAATATTGTGTTAGATAACATAGTTTTTGTGTTACTTGTGCCAAATAAGATTTTGGGCATGGGGTATTAAGGAAAACCTTTGTTTGAATGGTTGGATTAGAGGAGAATTAGATTAAAATTATGCTTGGCATTATAGTTTGTTTGTACTCTTGAGCAATCTCTTTGAAAGGGTGACGGAGGATTCATGAGTAAACTTTGTTGGAGGCTTTGAACAAAAATTAGAGGAATTCTATTGCTTAAAGTTTTCAATTTTGGCCATCAACAAAGTTTTTTAACGTGGGTTTGCATCATGACTATAAGAAGATAGCATTGTAATGTTGTTGCAAATCGGCCATCACTCACTAGCAGGTTGAATTATCCGCTCTTGGCATCTAAAGGTTGTTTGGTTGAAACTTTTGACAAACTTGTAGGCTAAGTGAGGATTTAAGAACATACATTCTCAAGGAAATTTTCGACCACTTTCTTCCTTTATATGTATTTAAATTACATCCTTACAATTCTAATTTCAATGATGGTGCTTCCAGAAACTAATGCCTTAATTTAGTCGAATTTCAATGATGGTCATTGCAAATAGTTTGGACTTGTTGGTGCCCAAGAAATGGTTCCTTGTCAGATTAGTTTTGTTGTGGATATGAATATTGAAGAGAATATTATTGTGGCCCAAACTATTTTGCATACCATGAAAAGCAAACATATAAGAAGAAATATATTACAATCATGTTCGACCTAGCAGATGCTTTTATGGAATCAATTAGGATTTTATTAGAGAAACTTTTTCCCCCTTGTCTTATCAAGAAAGTTATTACCCATATTATGATGTACCTAAATTTTTTGTTAATTCTATCCTATAGAATTAGGATTATTTGAGTGAATCTTTTTCTCATGATTAAAAAGGGATGTTCCTTCTTCCTTTTATATTTTAGATGTGTAATAAGGTAATAACATTATTCAGGACTGGGTCAACTTAGGTGCTTTGAGATTGTTTCAGTTTGGAAGATTTGGAGTAAGCGTATATCATGTTCTATTTGTATATGGTGTTTTTCTTTTCATGCAATAATCGGTCGATTAGATTTCAATAGTCTTGGAAAATTTGTACATGTTTTGTGGAGCTTTTGAGACGATGGACTTGTGTGCATAAACTATGATATTCTTGAAAATGAAGCACCTTGAAGAGCATACAACATATAAATGGATACATAAAATTTGCTCCAACTTTAAACTTGGGGGAATTCTTGGGGGGTTCCAATTTGAGATCACTATGTATGTCTCATTGATTGGACTAAAGTGAAAAGGAAATAAGGCCAAAAGCATCAACATAGTTTTGAGCTAGTAGAGTTTGTTAAGTAAAATATTTTTTTTCGCTGTTCCAGTCTATGTAATGCAGTTCTTTGTTTCATCGTCAAGGCCATTGTAGAACTTAGATTTCGTAGGGCTTCAATTGGTAGATTCCAATGGTAAGAGAAAGATTTTAATACTAAGTTGGGGGCATTATGCATAAGGCAAGTGAAGTAGTAGGTTTGTGGTACAAGTGCCTTGGCTTGCTTATTATGGCTTTTCTCATGAAGTTTGTTTAGGAGGTGATTAAACAAATAATGTTTACATTTAAAGGTTTTAAGAGATTCATATAAAAAAGTGGAATTTGTTTTTAATGATTGTAAATTTAAGGGTTTTGATTTAAAGGTGCAAAAATATATTTGCTAGGCAATGCCTTATGTTACGTAACACAATAAGCGGGTTATTGAAAAAGTAATAGAAGTATGGAGAAGCAATTAGATGAGCAATTTTGGATTCTTTGAAACAAAGTGGTAGTGAATTTTCTTTTGGAGAAAGCTAGCTATTTGGTTTTTGTGTTGCATCAAGATAAGGGAAATCAAAGAAAAAATTTGAGAGGTACTAAGGTAGAGATATCAATTATTTGATTATTGTGGCCTTGGTGCATTTTTGAGATGATCTTCATGATGAAATTAGTGAGAAAAATGTAAAGGATGAGGAGTTTCGATGGTATTTGTTTGCCATGCTATGTTAGACAAGTAATAAGGTCTTGCATATATGGTATTTGAATAGGTTTCGAGAGTAAAATTCTCAGAAAAGATCTTGTTATTCACTTGAATTTTGATGAATGAAAGTTTTTCATAAAACTTAGACCATAGGTTGTGGATGGAACAATCGAACCCCATGTGTTAGGTTTGCAATTTGGAAGAAGAAAACTCAAATTTATTGTCGTCATGATTCTGGGAAATCCTCTCTGTTTTTTGAGTGGGTTGTTGTGGCTCAGAAGGAAAAAGGTGATTCTTTGATTTGGTGGAACTTGAATGGTTTTGTTTTGTTTTGAGTTTGAGTTATAACCGTCATGCACACTATGAAATTGACAAAGGTTTTTGAAGTTTGGTTTTATGAGCACTATTTCTTTGCTATTGCATGCAAAAATAAGAGAGGGTCATGTGTAGGTCTAAATTGGTTATACCGTGGTGATTTTAGGGAATATTGTGATGTGGCAAATAAGATGTTGAGCATGGGGTATGATGGAAAACCTTTGTTTGAATGGTTGAACTACTGGAGAATTATATTAAATTTGTGCTTGGTGCTGTAGTTCGTTTGTACTCTTGAGCAACTGGTGTGAGAGGGTCTTGTAGGATTCATGAGTAAACTTTTTTGGAGGTTCAAACAAAAATTAGAGGAATATCAATGTTTAAAGGTTTTGAATTTTGGCCATCAACAAAATTTTTTTGATTCGGCTTTGCATCATAATTATAAGAAGGTAGCATTGTAATGTCATTGTAGGTCAGCCATCACCTCAATATTAGTTTGAATTATCTGCTCTTGGCATTTGAAGGTTGTTTGTTTGAAACTTTTGGCAAACTTGCAGACTAAGTGAAGATTCAAGATGATATTCTCAAGGAATTTTTCAACCATTTTTTTCTTCATATGTCTTTAAATTAAATCGTTACAATTCTAATTTCAATGATGGTGAAAACTAATGCCACAATTTAGTCAAATTTCCTTTTTGCATTGTCACCTTCATACATGTGATGGTCATTGCTAATGGTTTGAACTTGATGGTGCCAAAGAAATGGTTCATTGTCGGCTTAGCTTCTTTGTGGATATAAATATTGAAGAGAATATTATAGCAGCCCAAAATATTTTGCATACTATGAAAGAAAACTTATGGGAAGAAATATTTTATTGTCATGTTTGATTTAACTGGTGTTTTTGCTGGAATCAATTGGGATTTATTAGAGAAACCTTGTGCCCTTGCTCGACTTATCTTGTAAGTTGAATTCTCATATTATGACATGCCTAGTTTTATTGTTGATTGATATCTTGTGGAACTGAGATTATTTGGGGTGAATCTTTTCTTACAATTAAAAAGGCATGTTCCTTCTTCCTTTTACGTTTTCGTGTTGTAATGGGCAATAACATTATTAAGGAAGAGATCAACTTAGGTTCTTTGGGATTGTTTCAATTTGGACGGTTTGGCGTCATTGGATATCATGTTCTATTTTTAGATGGTGGTTTTCTTTTCATACAATTTTTGGTCGGTTAATTTTAAGTAGTGTTGGGAAATTTGTGCATGTTTTGGGGGTTCTAATTTGAGATGACAATGTAGGTAAGTCTTATTGATTGGACTAAAGCGAAAGGCAATAAAGCCAAAAGTATAAACGTAGTTTTGAGCTAGTAGAGTTTGTCAAACAAAATCATTTTTCTTGACTATTCTAATGTAATGTTGTTCTTCATTTTATTGTTAAGGCTATTGTAGGACTTGGAGAGAGTTCGTAGGGACTTCAATTAGTAGATTCTAAAGGTAAGAGAAAGGCTTTGCTACTAAGTTGAGGCACTATGCATAAGGCATAAAAAGCAGTAAGTTTGTGGTACAAGAGTCTTCTTTTGCTTATTAAGGCATTTGTCATGAAGTTTTTTTTTTCCTAAGGTGATTAAAAAAGAGATGCTGACAATCAAGGGTTTTTTGAGATTCATATAAAAAAGTAAAATTTGTACTTAATGATTGTAATTAAAGGGTTTTGATTTAAAGACATGGAAATATATTTATTAGGCAATCTTATATTAACACAATAAGTAGGTTATAGAAAAAGTAGTAAAAGTATGGAAAGGCAATTAGATGAGAAATTTAGGATTCTTCGAAAAGCAGTAGTGAACTTTCTTGTGGAAGAGGTTAGTTGGTTTTTGTTGTGTCAAGAGAAAGGCAGCGGAAGAAAAAATTTAATGGAAGAAAAAATTTAACGGAAGAAAAAATTTAACATTCTTAGGTAGAGATATCTATTATTTGATTCTTGTGGCATTTTTGTGTTTTTTGGATGATTGTTGGGATGAATTGAGCAGGAAAAATGTGAAGTATTAGGAGTTTTAGATGGCATTTGCTTTCTATGTTATTTTAAACAATTAATAAGGGTTTCCATTATGGTATTGGAATAGATTTGGAGAGTCAAGTTTTTGGAAAAGATTATGTTTTTCGCTTGAATTTTGATGAATGAAAGCTTCTTATAAAACTTATATTATAGGTTGGAGGGATGAATATGATCCCATGTATAATGCGCGTGGTTTGGAAGAAGAAAACTCATTTATTCCTCGTGATTCTTGCAATTCCCCTTTGATTTTGAGCGGGCTATTGTCGTGAAGATGGAAAAGAATGCAATTCTTTGATTTAGAGGAACTTGAATGGTTTTGTATTAATTTTAACTAGAGTTATACATCTGATGCACAATATAGGATTGACGAAGATTAGAAGTTTTGTTTTATGAGTACTATTTGTTCTTTATTACATGAAGAAATTAGGTGCATAAGTTACCAAAATGTTATATTATGGTGGGTTTTTTAATATTTAGTTAGATAGTCTAGGATTTTGGTTGTCTATATTAAATAACATTTTGGGCTTGGGGCATTGCGAAAACCTTTGTTTGTAAGGATGAACTCGAGGGGAATTAGATTACAATTATACTTGGTGTTATAGTTCGTCTATACGAACGAATAACCTCTATGAGAGGGTCATGTAGAAACCATGATTATTGGAAAGTGTTTGAATGTCGTTACAAGTAAGCCATTACCTCACTAGCATATTGAGTTATCTGTTCTTGGCACTGAAGATGTTTTGGTTGGAACTATTGACAATCTCGGAGGCTAAGTGTGGATTTAACAATATATATTTTTAAAGAAGTTTTTGATCATTTTCTTCCTTAAGGATTTAAATGAAATACTTATGACTCTAATTTCAAATTTTATGCTTCCAAAAACTAATGCCACAATTTAGAGGATTTTAGTATTTGCATTATCACCTAAATTTTGATGGTGGTATTTGCAAATAGGTCGAATTTGATTATTCCCAAGTTTTGATTTCAAGTCGGATTAGTTTTATTGTGGATATAAATTTTGAAGAGAATATTATTATGGCTTAAAGTATATTGCATACCATGAAAAGTAAACCATAGAAAGAAGTATATCCCCTTTATTTTTTATCTTGTGGGTGCTTTTGGAGGAATCAGTAGTGATTATTAGAGAAACTTTGTTCCCCGTCTCGTCTTATCTTAGTAAGATTGACCATTTTATGGAATACCTGACTTTTTTGTTGATTGATATCTTACAAATTTTCAGACAATTTGACACAATTCTATTGCTCTTTACAATTAAAAGGAGATGCTTCTTTTCCCTTAGCATATTTTTCGTGTAAGGTGTTATAATGTTATTCAATATGTGGTCAACTTAGATGCGTGGAGATTGTTTCAATTTGGAAAGATTGAAGTGTATATCATCTTTTATTTGTAGATGGTGTTTTACTTTTCATGCATTCTTTGGTTGATTAGATTAAAATAATCTTGGAATATTTATACATGTTTTGTGGAGCTTGTGAGAGGAAAGATTGGTGCGCATGAAACTATGATATGCTTCAAAAGGAAATGTCATGAGGAGCATACGGAAGATGAACAGATACATCGAATTTTCTCCAACTTTAATCTAGGGAATTACTTGGGGTTTCTTATTTGAGATGACTATATATGCTTGTCCCATAGATAGGACTAAGCATAAAGACAATAAAGCTTTAAGCATCATCATAGTTTTGAGCAAGTAGAGCTTGCCAAACAAAATCATTTTTCTTGATTGTTCCAACCTATATAATGTAGTTCTTCATTTCAACGTTAAGGCCATTATTGGACTTTGGGGGTGTATTGGAAGATTCTATAGGCATGAGAAAAGTTTGGCAAGGGAAGCAGTATGTTTGCAGTACAAGAGTCTTTGTTTGCAATTTAAGGCTTTTCTCATGAAGTTTGTTTTGGAGGTGATTATAAAATAAATGTTGACAAACAAGGGTTTTTAGAGATTAATATAAAAAGTGAAATTTATCTTTAAAGATTGTAAATTGAAAGGTTTTGATTTGAAGCTCTGAAAATATATTGGTAAGTAATGCCTTATATTATGGAACACAATAAATGAGTTCCAGAAAAAGTAATATGAGTATGAAAACATAATTAGATGAGTAATTTAGGAATTCTTTGAGACAAAGTGGTAATTTTCTTTGGATGAAGCCAACTAGTTGATTTTAGTGGTGTCAACAGAAGGATGATGGAAGAAAAAGTTGGAGATATTTATTTAGAGATATCTTTTATGAGATTCTTTTTGCATTGGTGTCTCTTTGGGATGATCATCGAGATAAATTTAGGGAGAAAATGTGAAGTATAGGCAATATCCGATGGCATTTGCTTGCCTTGTTATATTAGACAAAATAAGAGGTTTGCATATAGGTTTTTTGAATAGATTTGGATGGTCAAATTCTCATAAATGATCATGTTATTCACTTGAATTTTGATGAATGAAAGATTCTTATAAAAATATACGATTGGTTGGAGGGAAGAATATAATCCCAAATGTTGAATGGCTTTGTATTAATTTGAATTTGTGTTATAGTTATAATACACTGTAAGATTGACGTAGGTTGGAAGTTTTGTTTTATGAGTATCATTTCTTTGCTATCACATGCAGAAATAAGGAGGTACATGAGTAAGGTGTCTAGATGATATGTAGTGGTGGTTTAAGGAACATTGTGTTAGATAATGTATGAGTTTGGGTTAACTTTGTCAAATAAAATGTTGGGCATAGGTTATGGAGAAAGATCTTTGTTTGTATGGATGGACTAGAGGAGAATCAGATTAAAAAATCATGCTTGATGCTACGGTTCGTCTTTACTATTGAACAATTGTTGTGAGAGAGTTCGGTAGGATTCATGAGTAATTTTTGATGTTTCGAACAAAAATTAGGTGAATACCAATCTTTAATGTTTTTAATTTTGGCAATAAAATATGTTTATAAGCTGGTTTGGCACCATGATTATAAGAAGATAGTATTGGAATGTCATTGCAGGTGACCCCATATGTCAGGTTTTGTGGTTTGGAAGAAGGAAACTCAAATTTATTGCTCTCATGATTATGGGAACTCCCCTCATATTTTAAGTGAGCTACTGTCGTCACAATGGAAAATGGAGATTCTTTTATTTGGAGGAAGCTTAATTGTTTTGGACTAATTTGGGTTTGAGTTATGACTCTAATGCACAATATAAGATTGACAAAGGTTTGAAGTTTTGGTTTATAAGAACTATTACTTTTCTATTTAATGCAAAAATGAAAAGGTACCTGAGTAAGGTCTCAAGAGGCTATGCGATGGCAGTTTTGAGGAATATTGTGTTAGATGGTGTAGGAGTTTGGTTACCTGTGCGAAATAAGATGTTGCACATGGAGTATGAAGAAATACCTTTTTTGTATAGTTGAACTAGAGGAGAATTAGATTAAAATTATTCTATATACTGTAGTTCATCTGTATTTCTAAACAATTGTTGTGAAAGGGGTTATGTAAGATTCATGAGTAAACTTTCTTGGAGGCTTCGAACAAAAACTAGTGTAATACTAATTTTTGAAGTTTTGAATTTTGGACATCAAGAAAATTTTTAAGGTGGCTTGCAACATTATTGTAAGAAGGTAGTGTTGGAATGTCATTGCAGGTCAGACGTCACCTCACTCGCATTTTTAGTTGCTGCTCTTGAAAAAGGTTGAAGATATTCTTGTTCTATTATTATCAAGATATTGGACAGTTGTTTTACATAAAGCTTACAAAGAATACATTTAGGGTGTCTATATAATCAGTAAGAGTGTGCATACGATATAAAAAGACTTCACGGTTTATGATTACATTGCATTTTGTGAGTCAATTATTGGAAAAGGATCTTCTTTTCTATGCTTATAACTAGTATAGTTTATTGAATTGTGTCTATGAACTTTTGCCATTACAAAATAAAAATCATGGAAAGTCATAACTATAAATGCATCCTATATTTGTATGTAATGTTTAAGGTCTACTTCCTCATGAAAGCTCTAATGTTGGTATTTTACTTCTATGACAATATCAACTTAGGTGCTTTGGGATTATTTCAATTTGCAAGGTTTGGCATGAATGTATATCATGTTCTATTTGTAGATGGTGTTTTTTTATATGCAATATTTGGTTGATTAGATTTAAATAGTGTTGGAAAATTTGTAACATATTTTGTGGATCTTGTGAGAGGATAGACTTGTGTGCTTGAAGAGAAAGCACTATAAGGAGCATACAAAATATGAAACAGATACATAAAATTTGCTCCAACTTCAAACATTGAGAAGTACTTGGGGGGTTCCAATTTGAGATGACAATGTATGTATGTCTTATTAATTGGACTAAAGCAAAAAAGGCAATAAAGCTGAAAAGTATTGACACAGTTTTGAGCTCGTAGAGTTTGCCAAACAAAATCATTTTTCTTGACTGTTTCAACCTATGTAATGTAGTTCTTTGTTTCATTGTTAAGGCCATTGTAGGACTTAGAGAGAGTTCATAGGGACTTCAATTAGTAGATTCCGAAGGTAAGAGAAAGATTTCACTACTAAGTTGTGGCACTATGCATAAGGCATGGGAAGCAATAGGTTTGTGGTGCAAGAGTCTCGGTTTGCTTATTAAGGCTTTTCTCATCAAGTTTTTTATTTTTTTGAGGTGATGAAGCCAATAAATGTTGAAAATCAAGAGTTTGTAGAGATTCATATATAAAAAAGTAGAATTTGTATTTAATGATTGTAAATTGAAGGGTTCTAATTTAAAGATGGGAAAATATATTTGCTAAGCAATATCTTATGCTATGTAACACAATAAGCGGGTTATAGAAAAAGTAATAAAAGTATGAAAAAACAATTAGAGGAGAAATTTGGGATTCATCAAAACAATTGGAGAGGTATTCAGATATCTATTATTTGATTCTTGTGGCTTTTTTGTGTTTTTGGGATGATTGCCAAGACTAATGTAGTAGGAAAAATGTGAAGTTTTGGGAGTTTTAGATGGCATTTGCTTTCCATGTTATTTTAAACAAATAATAAGGGTTTGCATTTAGGGTATTGAATAGATTTGGGGAGTAAAGTTTTCGAAAAGGGTTATGTTATTCGCTTCAATTTTGATAAATAAAAGTTTCTTATATAACTTATATTATAGGTTGGATGGAAGAATCTGGCCCCATATCATGTGTGGTTTGGATGAAGGAAACTCGTTTGTTGTCATCGTGATTCTTGGAATTCCCCTTTGATTTTGAGTGGGCTGTTGTCGTGAAGATGGAAAAAAAAGGCAATTCTTTGATTTTGAGGAATCTGAACGGTTTTGTATTAATTTGAATTTGAGTTATAGCTCTGATGCACAATAGAGGATTGACGAAGATTGGAAGTTTCGTTTTATGAGTATTTTTTTTTTTTTTGCCACATGCAAAAACAGGAAGTGCATGAGTAAGGTCTCAAAAGGTTATATCATTGTGGTTTTTTAAATGTATTTTTTTAGGTAGTCTAGGATTTTGGTTGTCTATGTTAAAATAACATGTTGGGCTTGGGACGTTGGGAAAAACATTTGTTTGTATGGACGAACTAGATGGGAATTAGATTCAACTTATACTTGGTGTTGTAGTTCATCTACACAATTGAACTATCGCCATAGGAGGGTCATGTAGGAACCATGATTATTTGAAGGTTGTGTTGGAATGTCATTGCAGGTCAGCCAAGCCTTATATTATGGAACACAATAAGTGGGCATAGAAAAAATAATATGAGTATGGAAAGACAATTAGATGAGTAATTTGGGAATTATTTGAGACAAAGTGGTAATTTTTTTTGGAGGAAGCCAGCTAGTTGATTTTAGTTTTGTGTCAACAGAAGGATAATGGAAGAAAAAACTGGAGACGCACTTATTAAGAGATCTTTTATTAGATTCTTTTTGCATTGGTACTTCTAGGAATGATCATTGAGGCAAAATTAGCAAGAAAAATGTGAAGGATAGGGAATATATGATGACATTTGCTTGCCATGTTATATTAGACAAAAAATAAGGGTTTGCATGTAGGATGTTTGAATAGATTTGGATAGTCAAATTCTGTGAAAGGATCATGTTATTCACTAAAATTTTGATGAATGGAAGCTTCTGGTAAAACATATACTATTGGTTTATTGAATTTTCTATTCTCATAACTAGTATTGTTTTATTGAATTCTTTCCATGAGCTTTTGCCATTACAAAATAAAAATCATGTAAAGTCGTAATCATAAATGCATCCTATACTTTTATGTAATGTTTAAGGTCTAATTCCTCATGAATGCTTTAATATTGGTATTGTACTAATATGACTTATCAAAGGCATGATCTAACTATGAAGAGAAAGTTAAGATTTTTATGTGGGTTAGTGCTTGGTTTTACTGAGACAGAGTATCACTTCCTTTTCAAGCACTAAAATGTGTCTTATTTTGATTAAACCTTGATAGCAGTCATTTTAAATCTTAAGTACTTGATTTAACTTCAACTTTAGGCTGGTAAAAAATGCATGTTTGACATAAAATTACTATAATGCTTTTTTGTAATGATATGGTGTATCATCGTGCATTTTCTTAATTCATTCTATATTATGGCAGAGTATGGTGTAATATATTGCGAACTTGTTTCTTATTCATTTTACTCGGAGATGCATGTGGTTTGTTATTTTGTTACTTGCAAGAGGTTCCTTGTTTATAATGTTTGCTAACTTACCACATGTTGAAGTTTTTACTTTTTAAATATTCTATAAATGCTTTCAGGTTTGTTTTTCTTTACTAGGTATTTGAACAGTTATGTCTGTGGTGAAATATAGAGGATTGCAATTGAATTTACTTGTTCTGTGAATTTTCATTACAAATTCTTTGCTTTTGTTTACAGTTCAGGATGATGAATTGCTAATCCGTGCATTTCCATTTAAATATATGAGATTTGATTAGTGATTTTAATAAATGTGAATGTCTAACATATGTTCCGATTTCATAGGACAATATTTAATATTATATAACATTATTAGTTTCATTACAGTATTATGAAATTAACTTTTAGTGGACTGTTGTGATCATTCAACATTCTCCTACATTTCATTTTGCCAGCTTGAATCCTTTTTAATTTATCCATCATATTTTATTAAATATCAATAGTAATTTTTATATCATTCATGCACTTATAGTGACAAAACTTACAATTAATATATTTTTAACTTATTTAGGCTTCTATTTTTCTCCCAAGGTTTGGCAAGTTTTAAAATGCAAATTTCTCTCTAGACCCAATTTCATATAAGAATCTTGAAAGGCAACTTGCTAATTTATACTTTATTTGATTTCAAGTTCCTATCACGTTTTAAACTTGGTGCATTGTTCTTCAAACATATCCTTAATTATCTTATAAATATAATTAGCATGTTATTTGGCATAATATTAACTCTGTTATGTGCCCAGAACACGGTTCTACTCCTTTCTTAAAGACATTTTTATTTTTTTAATTTTCCGCCAACTAATCCTACCGTATGCTTTGGCTCATCTTTGCTCCCATAAGTTTAAGGTGAACATCTAATGACCATTAGGTGACATTGATTGTTCTAGAAATGCCTGGAATAACCTCACAAACTTTGTAATTTAGATATTCTTTTTTCTTTGATAGAAATGAGACTCCCATTATATACGCCTACAGCAAATGAACCGTTTCATTTCAAATGGTCACGATTGCTACATTTTCCTTTGAAATGTGCATTTAATGAAATATAATGCAGAAACATGCTTTTCTTCAAATTGCATGCATTAATCAAAGTTCATGCATCTGCTTGATTTGCCTGCAACCCAATGCCAACATTTTATGTATTGTTAAAAAGTTTTCACTTTATGTTAATGCAGGTTTATATTTTTTATAAGTGAATTTTCTGTATGGCTTTCATTTCTTTTTGGAATTTTTTAATTTTGCTGCAGACGAGGAAGAAGACTAATCTCAGCTGCAGTGGTTCTTCAGTTGGCCTCGCCTTTTTTGAAGGGAGTTCAACTTTCTACGATCCTACTATTCATTTCCCTGAGGCGGTTTCTTTGGCCTAAAGGTGTTTCTACCATGGTTTGTTTTAGGTTTTGACTATGAGCAGCTACATAGAAGCCTTGGGATAATAAGTGAATTGGAGTGGGATGTGTGGCTCATAGTTATCTTATGTTCCGCTCATTATTCCCTCTTCGTGAATTTGGTGCAATAAAGCCCAAGATATGATTGCATGATCTAGTGCTTTCATATTCGAAAGATCAAGAGTTCAATTAAGTTATTTTAATAACTTTGCTCTTTCAATTTGTTTATGTCCTCTCTAGCTGGTTTGATCTTGTGTAGCATCTCATTTAGATGTGTGAAAATAAACAAATATAAGAAATTGATTGGTAATTTAACTTGTAATTTAGTTATCTCATTTTATGAATTTGATATATATTTTTGGTAAAATTAAATTTATTATTAAGCGAACTTCTTATAAAACTAATTTGACAATTGCTAACAGTGAAGCTTTTGCATGGGATAAGAAAAATTCTATAAAAAGTGACAATGAGAACATGCAGAACAGGTTTAATAACTTTATTGATCAAATAAAAAAATTATCATATGGCTTCGTATAAACAATTGAACATCAAAGCTGAAGGATGACTTGCTCTATAAATCATGACAACACTCGTCAAAACAAAAATCGATGCATGCCTACATATGGTACTAACCTCGCATATTGCTGAAGAATTAAATTCATCGACAACAAATAGTGTACCTTTCATGCTTGCTCGTAATCGCGTACATTACATATAACACCATGTTTGTCTTCGTCATCAACAGATCAGCTCTGCTATCATGAAGAAAATAGCTTCCAACCTTCATTTTATCTGAGACAAACCGGCTGTATGAGCTGATTTCCATTAGCCAATATTTGGAGAAATACAACACATCATTAAAGTTATTGTAAATTAACTCTTTTAGTACATTTTTTCCTCCAAACTTAAGCCCCTTTGATGCATACTCAAAACATACAAAAAAAAAAAAAAGGAAGAAAAAGAATTAGCCAAAATGGGGCCACTTGGTTTATTCTTCAACAAGTGACTGCTTCCATGCTTTCTTGGAAGAACCACCTTCTCAAACTTCATCTTTCTTATACTACTAAAAAAAATGACAATATACATCGACTTAAATCTTTATACCAGTTATGCAGGGATTACCCATAAGGATGAACGGGGGTCATGCATCTGAGGTTCTTTAGTATTCACAGAAGCTTGCTGGTGCGCCGCCTCGACGAACCCCCGGGGAACAGTTTCATTATCCAGCCCAGAACCCTCTCCACAACCTGCACAACGGCAAAGTATGTTTATGTCGACAACCACTAAGACTTGCAAACAATACACTCGTAACAAATCAAATGTAGCTTCATATAGTAAGATAATGGTGGCACATGAAGTTTAAAAGAAAAAAAAATAAAGAGAGTAATTAAGTAATTATGATCTCTAAAGTTTGTTTAGGCAGCAGATAATGCCCAAACTCAGACAGGATAAAAATAGCCAATCCACCCAAACATTAAATAAATTGAACCAGCAAACACAAACCCTAAAGAAATCATGGAAGAGAGGAATAATTGTTCAATGGGAACTTATGACAGTAAATAGTAGCCTACTCATAAGAAAGGCTAACAATTGCTCCAGGCTTAGCATTATACCTGACATATTGCACTAAAACACAATTCAGAGATTAAGTTGCATACATCTACCCTTCCTAAACCTCCTCAGGCTGAAGCCTAATGTACTTTTGTTTGTATTGATCTTATGAGATTAAAGAATGCATATTAAGAACTAAACATGGCAAAAGAAAAAGTGATTAAAAAACAATTAGAGAAGGAAATGTGTTTTCCACGAGATCAATGAGAGAGAAAAAATAGGGTAAACCTCATCTCCCTCATCAGCATACTCCATTGTATCTGTAGTGTTATGGATATCTGTAGTCCTTGTCAAGGTATTCTCGTTTGCCATCCTCTGTGCAGTGAGGAGTTCTAACCTTTGAGTTTGTGCCTCCAGCTTTCTAGATAATTCCTTGTTCAAGTCCTGCAAACAAAGATATCTTAGCGGTTTCAGAAACCTCAAATAAAAGAATGAGATATATATAGCAATCCATTCCAAAATTAATCAAGTAAGCCTCAATGCAAGTATTTTTCAACTGAAATTATACAAAAGCTGAAAGGTAGAAATCAGGTAGTGCATAATATTTACAATAAACACAAAAGTTCAACCAATATGAGTTACAACATTTAAAATACACCGAAAGAGAACATCAAAGGATATTACAAAAGAGAAAACAATGATCCGTGGCTTTCTTAGGTTTCTACCAATACAGTACTGAAGCTTCCAATTACAGAATACGAGAATAAACAGGATGAATTAAGAATTATGCACATGGTGAGATCATAAATAGTATGGCACAAAAACAAAAAAGTTGATGTTATATAAAAAGAATCAAACACAAAGATGCATTTATGCTAAGGCAAGCCAACATGGCATTGGTTCAATGGTTTATTGCAGCTGGAAAAGCGGTCAACATATGCGAACGGAAAACAAAAGGTCATATCAAGGAGAATTTTTAGTTGGTAAACTCAAACAATCACCAAAAGATGCATATAGTTCGAAAGCATGCAATCCCGTTCACTTCCATTGATGGAGCTACCTTGAGCTTTGAGTTGTTAGAAGTTTCAATTGTCAATGTTTGCATCAACTCTTCCTTCTCCATTGCCAGCTGAAAACAACGGTGCTGATTAGTTTATGCATCAAGCATATGTCAAAGTTCAAGTAGAGGATCAGAACTTGGAAAAGCTCTTTAGAAGGTAACAAATGTTCTCCATAAGGAAAGCATGTGTGGCAAATATCAAAGGGAAAACTAAGCAAGTTCGCACCTCAGATAACAAAGAATTGATGTTGTCTATCATTCTTAGCTGCTCATGTGGAATACCAATAGAACTATCTGAAACAGACAAAGTTCTCTCTTCTGGAATGTTTGTGATCAAATCTCTGGATGGCATGCTATTTAGCAATGCAGTCATGGTACCTCTAACCATGGTTTCTGTCACATTGGTGTCCACATCAACGTCATCAACTGCGAGAAGTTAGAAAGTTTGTCAGTAGCCTTCAAAGGTAACACAAAATAAGGCCTTCGGATTGAACAGTAAAATGTGAAGCCATCTTCAGATAATTTCTATCAATCTAGCCATGAGATAAATGGCAGACATTTGTAGAAGAAAAACCAGATAAATGTAGGAACAATGAGATTAAGAAGCATAGAAAAACTCCTTGTCAAGACTTGATATAGGAAAAATCTCACACTAATATCCACAAAACCATCTAACTTGTAAAGAATTTGCAGTGACGACAATAGAACATGCGTTAGCCAAGCACACACAAGAACACCCGTAAGGTTAGAAATATTCACGCAGGTATTTGGACACAGCAAAAACATTTAACAGAAAATGCAAGACACACTTCACGGGCATAAACAATCACACTGCACACCCTCCCAAACATAGAAAATGAAGTATTCCTCATAGATTTACATATTAACATACACGTTTTCCAATGTGAATAAATATTATTAGTTCATCTTAAATACAACATTAAACCAATTAACAAGAGCAATGAATGAATGGATTGATCAAGTTGGCCTGGTACTAAATTCTTCATTTTCCATGCTACAAAAATTCAAGCCACTTAGTAATCCTACTGTTGTAAATTCAATTTAAAATAATAACTCTAGTATATAACATCTAGCCATCTATTAAAAGTAATACTGAAGTCATCCTTCACAAAGAACTCCTAATACTCATTAAAGTTGTATAGATGCCCTTAATTAGAGACTAATAGCGTTAGTCAACAGCAATGCATTTTCTAAATATTCCTTGAAAAGAAAGAATTGAATTTTGGTACAAATTTCCTCTAAAAAAGAGCATTTGAAAGTCATGTCAACTATCTACCATGCAAAGTGACATTGCATGCATATCTCTCCACCTCATCAGGCAGCAATGCATAAAGTTAGTTTAAAATTTGACAATGGTCTCTGTTAGGAGCAAGAACGAAAGTAGCAAACAAACAATAACAAGTTCATTTACAAAGACTACCCAACTAAATATTTCATTCATTACCTAAATCCTCTGTAGACGTGGCCATGTCTTTCTTCAAGTAGACTTTCATATTGTCATGGTTTGGCGAGTTCGTAGGCACTTTTCTAAGCTTAGACTGAAGAAGCTTCTTCTCTGTTTGACAGGAAAAGAACTCATAAAAAATCAACAAATAATATGCAGACTAAACGCAGAGGACAGAGGGGTTGTGTTAGTAGACGTATTGGATATATTTCAATTTTAATTGACCGAAAACTGTTTCTTTAGGTATCATACAAAGAAGAAAAATAAATTTGTACAGTGAGGAGAAAAGATGTGTAATTTGATAGCATGAAACTATACACAAGAATAAAATTTCCATTACACGTTTTGGGTCAGTCATCATGTTGAACTAGATAACAAAACCATAGACTATTTAAAAGAATAAAAACTAGTAACAAAAAAATTCACATGCTTTGGATGCTGTACCTTCTTGCATGGCATTGATTGTGGATTGAAAATCCTGCCGCTCTTTCTCTAAACTGGACAACTTGCGTCTGTAACAATGTTATGTTTGTCAGTGCAATTTTGTGCAAAGCAAGAAATATAAATAGATTAATGCTGTTAAAAAAAATTGTCATTTTGAACTTTGCAACTTGTTCCTTGGTCACATTACTACTAGCAGCCTTGCCTAAGACTTCGTTTTTTACTTGCATTCTTAAAATGTGGCCAAAGAACAACAATCGAATCCCAAACTCCCCTTCCCATCCTTTTCCTATCTCGGTTTCACGTTAAACAAACAGTAGCAATTTAATCTCTCAGGGACCAAAAACAAATTCCAAGGCAAACAGAAACTTCAATGCATGGAAAATAAATACAAAAATATATGCTCATAGGATGTGCTCATGCACATGTCCAGCAAACGACCAATATTCCGATGGGCACTACATGAGCAAATACAATCATGCTCTAACAAAAATAGAACCTCCTTTGTCGTCCACGTTAGGAACTTAACAAAAGCACAAGGGATGTGAAGAGTGGGATCTAAGGAGCTCAATCCAATCACAGCACCACAAGGATGCTATTCATTGACTGGAATCTGCAACCTCCATGACCAAATGGAGGGAACCAATTGCTCCAATAGCCCCACCCTCTCACCATGTGCAACACATTAAAAAAAGCACGCAATGTCACCTACTGAAATGAGCCATATGCAAATACATGTTCTTAGACATCCACTAGCTGGGCCAGAAACAAAAGAAAGCAGGCAATATTCCAATGAATCCTATGACAAACTTCTAATAGCTAAAAATTATTGTATTCAATAATAAGAACTAAAATATAACACCAATTAACTTTACAAAATAAAAACTTCACGAAATAAATTATATATTTCTTCAGGAAATTAGTTAATGGCTGTCAAACATCTACAGCAAAAAATTTAAGGCATTAAAGAGACAAATAACTAAGATCCAGATTGATCTGCTCCAATTCAGTTCCACGACTCAAGACAAAAAAAACATGGCAATGATGCTTGGAATTAAGAATTCCAATTTTTCCATAACAAGCCTGGGAGGTCATATATCCGTGAACAAAACAATAAAAGTAATAAGTTAGGATCTTGAAAAGCTTAAATAATCTTTGCAATGCCTGAAAATCTAAATAAACTTTTCCAGTAGGTATTAGTATCAGCAGTACTAATATCAACTACAGTCAAGCAGTTGGCTCCAATATTGGAGCTCACTCATTGACAGCATGTCCCTTTGCTTAACAGGCAATGGAAATATTGCTCATAAACTACTCAAAAGTGAATTGGCAATGGAGAGGACTAGATATCTCATACAAACTTTTCCAAAGAGGGACAATTAACATCCACAGAACCATTGCCAATTCTTAAATACTCTTTGACAAGTTATTGATTCCAATGCCATTGCTTAATGAATTGACATTTGATGTAGTTAACATGGAACCAAGATAATAGTCATAAACTACTCGATCATAACATGGGAACAAGTTTGCGAACCTAGGCATTGGAGAAGATGGTGTTAACTGCATTATGATTGCATTCACAATGCCAAACAAACATGGCCAGAATTGTAAAATATGCGAGAACTCCATCGGATTCACATGCAGGGCAGGAGTTACCTAGTATTGCACAGCATCACAGGTTTCTCCCACAGCTTCTCGGTCAAAGCTATTTGTTGGTGTTGCACCATCCATGACAAAATCTCAATCCCCTGCTGAGGTAGTGTCCTCACCAACACAACTCAGTGCCAATGAAGCTTTGTGCGGGTAGGGGGTACAAGTCTGACACATGGGAATATTTTACCTAAATATAGTTAAGCTGGTTCCACTATTCATGCAACTGAACCGGATCCGTTGGCCCAATCCAACCCGAACTGAGATTTTCGGATCTAATCACAGTCTGGTCCATTCCGCATCCAATTTGGAATATTAGATTTATGCATGCATGAATCAATTAATGCACCTAAATTTGACAAGATACCGATTTTGGTGTAGGCATACATTAATTTATGCACATATAGTATCCAATTCATGTGCACAACATTTAATTTATGCATGTACAAATTTGTAACACATCTATAATTATATGCACTTGAACTTATTTATGAACCAATGAATTTGGTAAGATATCGAATTCATATGCACATAAGTTGATTTATGCCATATTAAAAGCTGATTTGGGTACAAAAATTCCAAAGCCAAGAGGCAAACTGTATGTTCAATTGTACAATAGAACCTATATATTCATTATTATAGTAAGATAAGTATACACATTTTTTATTCCACAATTAAAGGATATCAGCAAATTAATCACACAGGAAATGGAGGATATAGAATATGTTGCAAATGGTCGTAGAACATATTTTACACAATTACACATTACAACTAATCAAAAAATATTTTTATAAGAAATAAAAGAGCCACATATGAAAAAGATCAATCAACCACAAGTATGAGCAATAATAAATAAATATCAGTAATTCATAGAATTGTTAATCTCCATGCTCCCCACAAAGTTTTGTTTTTAAACTATTATATCATAGATCAGAGATAAAAGTCCAATTAATTTTTTACTGAACTAATCCTTCCTAAATTAGTGTTTTAGAGATCAAAGAGCATGAGTTAGCTACCTTACCCACAATATGGCGCATAAAGTTAGTTACAAGTGACTAAGGAAGGTAAAATAACATACTTGTAAGAAGCCGTCTCAGAAGACAAGCCCTCTATTTGTTTTTCAAGCTTTAGTTCATTTGAACGTAATCTGAGTGCCTATCCAATATAAAAAATAGAAATAAGCAAGCATGACATTCAAGAATACTAACAGAAGGATTATGCTTCCATTGCAACATATAGCCATCAAAGTATAGAAAACTACAATTATATGCAAAGTAATAAATTATGGAAAAGTCAAGGAAGAAATTAAAACATGAGTCTAAGCTTCCAAAAAAAAACTATATAATCAAAATCAACAATATTACTAGTACAAAGAAGTAATGCTAGACCACAAAGAATCAAGAAAATAAGAAAAACAAGTAAAATTATCTCATACAACATCAACAAACCTTAATCTCATTAGGTGGGGTCGACCACATGAATCCCTTGATGCCATAGTAATACTAACTAACAACACTTCATTTATATCCAAGCACCAAGTCGTTTCTAATAGTACCATGCAACACTTTTTTGAGTTGTCGATAATAGGTTAGGTTTATCTCTGATACACTTCATAACCAACATCCTAAACCAGGAACCAAACCGACAAAACTTATTGTTTTCAGACTGGAAGCAAGTTCATTGGTTTGATTCTTAGCCACACCTCAAATAGACAGTTTATAGTATCTTGCAACCTTCACAGCATACTTTCAATTTTGTATCATCTTGTCACTAGTTACAAGAGAATAAGAAGTCAGTCTAATGGAAAAATTAGAAATATGCCATTCATTTCCCATTTCCTATAACAAATGTACAAACTTCATAGGTAAATTTAGCCTCAATCAAGCTAACTCGGTCGATAGGACTACATCCTAATAACAAGCCCTCATATTTGGCGGCATCAAATAATTCCTTGATGACAAAAATCGTCTATGAAGAACAATTAGTCATTAAATCAATACTTTTCTTTCAATCTGCTAATTGACGACAATGATTTCCATAAATAGAAGAAGGCACACATTGCATCTTTTCCTAAAAGCAAATGACATAATAAGTTTTTGAAAGCAATGCAGCATTCCCAAAAGAATTCTGAATTCATAAATTTAATAGATGGCATTTAATAAATTTCTAAATATACTTATGATATTACTTAGGGTGGTACAAAATGCACCATTTTGCCATCCACTACTAGTGTGGCGAGACCCCACAATAGGCACTGCCATAAAACTTATTTTTTGGTGCTTTAAACTTGCAAGAACATCAATCCAAAGAGTTTAGCATCGTTTAAGTAAGGAGCAACATGTTGAATACCATACCTCGAGTATTTCAGACGAATATTAATATCACATTCAAGATGTGTGAAATGACGTTGGCTCTAAATGAATGGTAGCCTGCAGCTGAAGATCATAATGGTTATCTCACCTGATGAATTTGGACAAAAGATGGCTACAAAGTTAATGAAGGAATAGGGACACATGGGCAGTCTTCTAAGTCTGAAATGTATTATGTAACATAAATATGGTTCATAAGCTTGGGATTTGTTTTGAAATTCTGTCATTGACATACTGTGCTGGCAGAAAAAAAAATTATCTTAATATTCACAAGGACAAACCAAAACTGCTCAGCAATTTTTGTTCTATTAAAGTGAGCACAGAGGAGAGTACATGCATTGTTAGACTGAGTTCCACTATTGCATTTCACAAATTATGAAGTCTCCAGGAAGAAAAGAATAACAAAAAGGTTAAACCAACAAAGCTTAGATTGCACAAAAGGGAGGTAGCAACATTCCAAGTGTTTAAAGGGTTAATGGACTTCAAACAGGCATTAGCATCGTATCACCTGCTTTATGTCTTGAAACACCTAGGGATACAAGCAACAACACAGAAAAAATGCTAGCAAAAAGGTGCTGCAAGTGATTATGTTTTGCCCAATTGGATAAGCCATTTTTATGTGAAGAATTCCAATCAAGGAGCTTGGGGAGTTCATGAAAGCTTTGCAGAAGTTGAAATACTGTCATTGAGTGCATTTCTTCTTTCCTATCAAGCTCCATAATCCATGCATGCTTTTACTCTATCTTTATTGGTTTAGCTTCAAAATATTCACTGTGGTTTTAACTTGTTGGTGTAGTGTCATAATTTGTCACAGGATTTATGAACTGCACTGATGTGGTAGATTTGCACAAGCTATTTTCAAAGTTGATTGATTCTATCCATGTCACTGAAGATGAAGTGTTTGTAGCATTTTGCTTACAATAGAGACTTCATATGTACTGAATCCCACATTGTACAAACTTTATTTCTAAGAGTATGTAACATATTTTAATTACGACATTGATTACCCTCTCCTGTATATCTACAAGCGCTAACAAAGTTTATACCTCTATCATTCCTTCTTCACATTCAAGCTTTCTCTATCTCACGCGTTTTAATATATTCTCTAAAGTAACTATTTCTCAATCACCAAAGTGTGACTTATTTTTCTAAGGACAGAGGTCAACCACCAGTTTTGATTTAAAAATCTTGTACTACAACATAGCTGACTGATTCACTTAAACCAACAAATTTTAAAAACAATAGGATTATGCTCTGACACGTATGTAATATCATCGCCACTTCTTTCTAACCAATAGCTTAAAAAACTAGTCTCTAAAAGCAAAACTTTGTTTTGAAGAATTAAAAACTAAATATATTTAGGAATTACCCAATTCTTGCAACCCTCCACAATATCCAAGCACATCAAAGGTGTCCATAAGGACTAGTTAGTACAAATTAACAGCTAAGTTAATATAGTTATATGGTATCATATTTTACAATATTGATAAACATAATTAGTTAATATAGCCATATGATGTCATATTCTACAACATTGATAAAACATAAATTTGATCGAGCAGAAGAAATAATCAGCAAAAATCATTAAAAAGAAAATGGTTCATCGATGAATACAGCATTTAGACTAACGATAACACATCTAGACAGAATTAATAATGAACTCTTACCAAAACCTAACAATATGGAACAACAACTAACATCTGTTAGAAACCTCATCTGGAACGGTTCAAAGTTTACACTAAAACTCTGGGAAAGGTACAATAAACACCTCATTAGGTAAAGATAGGTTAACATGTGGGCTCCTGAATTAACAATGAACCTAGTTTGGATTCCAAAATGGTTATCCCAAAGCTCAAAGCCTGTAAGCTACTCCAGAAGCTCCAGAACGAGGAAACCTGGTGCTCTTAATGAAACCACAATTCAATCACCACCTCACCCTGTGATACAAATAACTAAAATACCCCTAAATATGCATTGGCATGAGAAACCATGTAAGTAGCCAGAGATTATTTTCCATTCCCCTTTAATGGATCGCTGAACCATAGTTGGCATATCACATAAATGTTTTACTTATGGTAGATAGGAGAAATTGAAGAAATGCATGCCTAAACTAGAAATGTCTAATGCAATAAAAAAGAGAGGGAAAGAGATAGACGATACAATCTAAGAATGTGTTCTGCTAATCCGCCCACAGTCTGCTCTGTCTACCATGCAGTGTGGGTAAACTGTCAAGTCCATATGCTATATTACAAAACTTTGCCTACTACAAATTGACCTGAAGTCATACAAGGGGGAGAAATCACCAATGATGATCATTTAATGCACTGGCCTCGTCAAGCAATAAACTTCCATTTGCTTCCCACCTTAACTAAACAATCTATGACATGAAAGATAAAGTAATGCATTTAAAATGCAAATTTGGGATAAATAATTGAAGTATTAAGGGAAATAGCAAAGATAATTATCTAATTTAGAACTTCTATTTCATGCAGAGTAATCTATGCCAAATGCTTTCTATTGCTTCTTCATTTGAATTAAAATTCATCCTCATAAAAAACAGCAATACGCCAAGCATTTGCAGTGACTTTATGCAAAAAAAATATACACTTAAGCAATGGTTCTGCCCACCTTCTCCTCCAAGCCAATCACTTCAGCTGCAAGTATTTTTGCTCTTTCATCAGCTGCATTGCATTCTAATTGTGCGTTTGCATACTCCAACTTAAGAGACTCAACTGCTCCCTGTTACGAAAAGAATAATTGATGAGCAGAATGCAAGATGTAAAACAATTATGCTCTAAGTAAAATTGGTGATTTCACCCCTATTTTAGCAACAAAATAAAAATTAAAAAAGAATGAGGAAACAATTGTGCATATTCTTCAGCAAAGTGGGAAAAATCCGCATTTGACATTCATTCACATAACTGTCATAACTTGGTGGAACAAATAGAAAAACTGGTCTGTCAACTTTTACATCTGCAACTGCTGGCATTTATGCATAAAGCATGGTGACATTTGAAAAAGAAGGGCAAGCAGGAGACAGATAAGAGATGGGAAAAAATGGGGCAGTCGTGAGACAACTTGAGAAAGTAGTTCAACATGCTAGTTATTAAAAGGAAAATAGGAGTTCAATATAATAATTAATTTAAAAATTTCAAGGATAAATAAAGCATGAAGGTAGATTACTCAGCACAGACGTGCACCTTTAAGCATGATGTGAGCTACAGATTAAATTCTGAAGCCAATATATTTATATAGTGCCAAGTAATCTATGGTAATCTCATCAGTTGATTTATGATTACAATAGATTTATGAAGTATTTTGAAAATTCATTCATTAAAAATTATATGAACCTAATATTTGTCAGATAAACGTTGAGCTACAAACTACAAAAAGAACTTATTGCAGACATCTTTCATGGGTGAATCTAGATGTGAATCTTCTGCATATAATGGTACTCTCTGCAGGAAAGCCCTGTCCCAGTTGATCATCGTCATTTATTTGCCCTTGTTATCTCATTACTATTTAGAGTCAAATTCTTCTCTTAGATCTATGGAGTGCAGTTCAAGGTAAGTGCTCTGGATGACAAAAATTGATGAACATTGTAAATCAAAAAATCCCAAATCTTTGCCAAAATCCATGAAATTACTCCTAATCATTACTATGGCTGTGTTCCACAGAAGCAATGTGCCTATATTACCAACTTAGTACATAAGCAAGACCCAAATGCTTTATAGCAAGAATGTTGGTTAGCGAGGAAGTGCATAAATGGATTTTTTGGTGTGACAAATGGATAGAACGTCTCCACTGTGCGACATACCATTCTTTAACCCAGATATGGAGAGTTTGCCGTGTACCAGTTAACCTGGGGGAAGTGGCAAAGGAGGGTTAACAAAATTTAAAACTTGCTGCACATACATCTTAGAAACCAGAAGACATGGAATAGCAAGGTTCAAGAATATAGTGGAAAATTATTAAATGAAAAAATAAGTATTGCAAGTTTGTGAGAGAAAAAAAACGAAAGGTGAAAGATCGGAAAAATGGGATTAGTTACAGGTGATTTTTCACTGGTGAGGTCATAGTGGTGGATAGGGAGCTTAAAAGTAAAAAAAATCCTGGTGCAAAAGATCACGGATTGAATGAATGTCATTAAGTTAATCAATGGAGGCACAATTAGGGTTTAGTGTTTGCACAGTTGAAGTTGGAATAGAAAAAGTTCCAAAAATAACTTTGCCAAGATTGCACCATGTATGTGATAAAAACTGGGGATATTGCAACAACTATGATTCAGGAAGCCTACAAATCTACAATTCTTATCATTAAGGCAAGTGACTCAACAATGAAGTAATAAAAACCCTATTTAACATTCAGTCGCAAGAATTATGTTGGCATTAATTATACCCTTAAAGCTGGAACGCTGCCATCATAAAAAAAAAAAGAGACGTTACCAGTTGATCCTTGACTTCCTCTCGCAACCTTTCAATATCAGATCTTAGTTCAATAACCAATTTAGCCTGAAACAGAAAAAGGGCTAGATTTTAATACTTATAATAATAAAAAATGTAAAGAAAAATGCCATGTCAAAAAATCAAAAGCATTTCACTAAACAGCATGATCAATCTTGGATTACTGTATAAGAATAACTAACCTCAAATGAAAATTATTTGTTCATTATATGAGTATTTTCTTGATGAGTTTGAAAATAAGACTGAAAGAAATGCTACTGCATGTCAGGAAATATGATAGCAAATCAGAATGTACCCAACAAAAATAGAAGTTCAGTTTATAACTTGAATGCATTCTTCCTGCTTCTGGTTAATTTCCTTAGGTACTCTGAATAGTATGTGTGACACGCAGGAAGAAAAAGAATATGACAACAGCAAGCTTTATTGCAACCAAACTTTGCTACAAGAGATGGTTATCAAAAAAAGGAAATCTAATGGAAAGATTCCAATATAGACGACCACAATTTTTCACAAGCATTTATGGGTTATGAGAAGTAAGCCTCATGAAATTTGTGAGGAAAATATATAGATGCTGAATTTCCATAGCATCAGGTAATAAATTGAGTCTGGGCGGCTCCAACACTAAGCAAACAAGGATTAAAACATTTTATGGGACATCAAGATGTTGAATAGAGTGCAACACATACATTTTTTGATATCGATCAGAAAACTTCTTATGAACGTTAGGATCACTTGGTGTAATGTGGGAAGAGATCCAAGTTTCCCTCTATGTCGCGGTCAAGATAAGACTCAATTAAAATGTTTGTGGAACTATGTGAGCATAAAAAAATGAGTTAAACTGATTCATCCAAAAGACCATTTGGCATCTATTCAATTCAAAAGAAAATGATTGTCTTAGCTTCAATATTATGAAATGATGTTAAAGTCTCACTAAAAATGATTATATTTATTTAAATCATGACAACCTCCTACACATTGTGGAATTGGAGAACAAGTCAATCCATGAGTCAAATTTCCACACAACTATTGGTGGAGTAGACATCATTAGCAATTTGTCTTCAGAAAATTTAGCAACTTAAAATATGAAGACAAACTGAATTCCAAGTGCAATCGGTCATCTTCTCATATATGGTTGGGTACCACAATATAAGGATTAGATTAAAGATTAAAGTTGACACAGCTCAGAGTCATTGATCTAGTTGTGTTTCAATAGGAATAGTGTTGTGGGACATGGAAGCTACTTTTCTTAAAAGTTTGGTAAATTCAATGTTCAATTCTTGAGACAGAACTTTGGACAATCTTTAAAGGTGTGGATGTCATTAGATGAAGGGGTATGAGAAGGTCATAATCGAATTGAATTGCATGTCGACTACAAAGTTATGGAAAGGAAAAAAAAGGGTTAGGCTTCCAGCATCTATTCTTCAAAGCACAAGGAAGCTTTTGGAGAGAGGTCTGGGGAGGAGTTGATTAGATTAACAAAGTGTTGAGATTAGCCAATATGGCAAAGATAGCATTGAGATTAGCCAACAATCAAGCGGTTGTCGTTCAAGGTCCCTTGATAAGTTCCAGATTTTTTCTTAAAAAGGATGGCCACTGGTTAATCCTTGACTTTCTAAGTTACAACTTGTAATGAGTCACTCAACTTGTCCACCACCAAAAACTTGTCCTATTATTACTAAACCAACAAATTAATATAGTCTAATCCCATTCCAAATTGGATCACGGTATTCTTAATTTTTAACCAAGAATAATAATAACCCAAGTGAAATGACTTATTAGTATTGTCAACAGTTCTCATATCTTACTCGTTTCACAACACATGCTAAAGAGTTGTGATAGCAAAATGCAGCAGCAATTTCCAAAACAAATAGTGAATAAGAACGGAAGCCTTCAAAATGTTTGAGTGTTCATGCCCTACTAAGCATGTTAAAAATTTGGAATACTAAAAAAACACGACGCTACAGCATTGATAAAAATAGGGCAAAAAATGATAAGGAATGCCAAATAAAACCAATATGCATATAATAAATCAATGGGTAGTAACAATATTTTTGAGGGAGAAGTAAAATGTGCTTGAAAGTTTTCTAAGGTCATAGAAGGCTTTAAGGCATTTTTTAGGCGAAAGGAATGCACAACCCAAAGCTATACATTTTCTAAAGAAATTATCTAACCTCAAAAACAAGTGTGCTAACGAAATCAAAGTTAACACGAATACTAAATTGGAAAGTAGAAAAGGAAGAGGATTTTAGTTTTCATTAAATAAGCCTCATTATCACATAAAACTTGTCACCATTATTTTGAAATGTTTGGATTTTCTACAATGGTATAAAGAAGGACCATAAAGGTACCCAAACAATAGTATTTTTTTCTTAAATTAAAATTGGAAGCACAGTGTAGCATGTCTGAACATGTTGTCACAGAGAATCCAGTGTACTAATAGTGTTGGATATGGACACAACATAAGTTTCCGTGCTTTGTAACTCATGACACAGCAAATTCATATTCTATCAATCCAAACACAAATACAGTTACGCAAAAAATGTACAACAGGTTTCAGCTCTAAGAAATTATATCAGCTACCATACAAGCACGGACATGGCAAGCACAAGAAAGCATATAGCAGCATCAATAGATAAAAAAAAGTGAGAAAAATAATCTTTTCAGCACTCTCTCCATCCCTGTGCAACGCACAAAGGCAAAAATAACAAGCTATAACAGATAACACAAGTATGGAAAGGAGGTTATCACAGCAAGATTCCAAGGGTTCCACTAGATTAAAAGCCAAGCAAGGCCTGTGTGATTGGGATGATGATGTATAACCTTCACCTTGTTCACAGGACAGGCTAGATCTTAGGCCAACAGGTAGTTAGAAATCACACATATGGGCAAGCTACTATTTCAATGCCATACGACTCATGAACATCAAGTCTACAGTATGCATAACAAGAGTAAAGATTCACAAAAATGTAACACTGGTGTTAGTCCATGTAAGAAAACATGATGCATGAAATTTCTCACGTGTATCGGAGCCAAAAAAAATTTGGACCCACAAGAACTTACCCTACGTTTTGTAAGACGCTTTTCCACACCTCAAACCAATGACCTCACAACAACTTGTATAGTTGTTGGAGGTTCCCCTTCCACTTTATTCATGTCAAATACAATCAAAACAAACCAGCATCTAAGAAATAACTACCAAAACATTGTTACGGATCAAATAATAAGCAGAATAAGCAGCAGCTTTAGTACTTTCATAATAACCTTACAAGCCATTCATTTAAGATAAAATTCACCTGTTGATTATAACTTTCGGTTAATGACGAATTTTCAGTAGCTAATGACTCTGCTACCGTTCTCGATGTATCCAGAGCTCTCTGAAGTGCAAACTTTTCTTGAGTCAAATCTTCAATGTGCTGCATCAAAAGAAAAACTACAAGATTGATGAAAAAGATCCTGGAAGACTGAAATGTGGAAACGTGATTGCATTTACATTGAAATATGCTATAGGAAGTGATTGCAAGAAAATAAAGGATATAACATGGGAAACAAAAATATCACATCTACAAATATGATTTTCATTTCTAATGCCATGCAACTCATATTTATGAGCTAAGCTATCTGCTCAGCAAAACGACATATCAAGAAAGCATTTAAAGAATTGAGATAAAGAAGTAGAACTTCATAATGATTGATCATTACCATCTTATTATATCTAAATTTCCATGCTATATCCATCTTAACATCCACATTTAACACAGAATATTGATTATGCTCAATGTGTAACTTATTTTTATCAGACCATTCTATCATAATACATGCCAGTTCACACCACCAATGCCTTATTTCAAACTAAAATGAGAAAGTAGGTAGTTGGGTGGATTAGGTAATCAATAGGCTACCATAAATCCTTTTGAATCCACAAACCATTAAAGAAGTCCCAGACATAATGAAGAGCCCCAATCTTTGCAGGGGAAATGCTAGTCAAAAGATAAGTAAACAATAATCTTATTCATGTACAAACATGAAAAATAGGCATCTAAAACATACCCAGAATTAGTGATATCGCCCAACCTCTAAAAAATTTAAACTAGATGAAAAAAATAGTAGGAAAATTGACAATTTAAGATTTGTGATTTGATACTAGTAAAAGAACTACGTTTGCATTAATGTTGGATAAAAATAATAGTAAGAATTAAATGAAATTTGAAAAAGAATTATGGCTTTAAAGATTGCATTTTTAAAAAGATCACTAATATTTTTTATGCTTATGAGATATACAACAAAACAACACCTTATGTACATATATTGTAAACATTTTAGAGACATAATAAAAATGTAGATAAATGTTCTTATTAATGGAAAGGGCCTTCCTAATGATGACTCAAATGGCAAAGTATGGCAAAAAGTGTCAAGTTCAAGCAAGTCAACCTAAACATCAACTAGAATTGCCTAGTACATTGGTCGTTTAAAAAAAATGAAGTTTTAAGTCGATCAAGCTCAATGCCATAGAAGTTCAAACCAAAGCCAATTCAAAAATTAGATAATGAAAAATGATGACAGGTTGGCTAAAACTTGATATTAGAAACATAAAATGGCAATCTAGAACCAAAAGACATTTATTCCAAGTTCATTTAAAACAAATGCAAAATTCACAACCCAACCAAAAATAAACAAGTTTATTGCCCAAAGTTTCCCACTTTAGATGTGTTCAAGCCAAAACATTTGAATCAAAACTAGGCTGGAATTTTTTGAAAAAAAATCCATTTGATACAAAATCCTCACAATTTATGGTTAAAATTCTAGTAATAAATGTGTGTGCAAGTGAACGAAAAAAATGTTATATCAATGATTAAATAACTCTGTTTTTTTCACCATTCTTAGAAGTTCTTACGTTTTGCTAAAAATATCAAGTATGCTCATCATCAAAATGGTTACATGTAAGAGCATCTTCAACAACTAGCATATAGAAAGTCACATTGAGTTTGATTTAATACAAGTATTGTTGAACATTAAACTCATTAATGAATAAATTGGTTTGAAAAGTATCAACTTAAAATTAAATGATTATAACCCAAATTACTTTTAACCTTGGACATCCCTTTTGCTAAATCACCTTAAAATCAATACCACTCCATCTATTAAAAAGAATGTTTCTATATTTGACAATCATTTTCACAACCATAATAGAGCTATTATTTACACTTTCATTAAGTGGTTAAAAGAATATAATGACCAGTGCTACTAGCTCAAAACCATCATTCAAGGTTTACAATATTTATTTTCTAACAAATCAACAATGATATTATTGTAAGTAACAACCAGCCATTTATTAAAGACTATGCTTAATGGCTCTAATGCTAAACTAGCTTGTTATCTTGCAAATGCAATCACAAATATTTATTGCTTATCTAGTAAATTTGAAACATCTTTTCACTGGTTCACTGGTTTTAAGAAGCTAATCCGTAACATTAGAAATAAGAAAATATTGCACTCCAGCATGTTAAAATAGATGATAGCACAATTAAAAATCTTGACATACTATAAAGGTTTAAACAATCCAAGAGATGGAACAACCATCAAATTTACAAGCAAAAGTTAAATTCAAAACCAATTTGCAATTTTCTTCATAGTCAAGTACCTAGTTGCAAATTATCGAAATATTATAGCCCAAGTTGCAAATTATGTTAAGCTTGAGGGACATACTTGCAATTAACCTTAGAATATTTTATCAAGTCTTTTTTTGTTATCAAAATAAAGATGAAACCAATATGCAAATTCAATTTGACTCAATCTCAATTTGCAATACATGGACTGTTGTTAAATTTATGTGCCACTCCTTCAAAAGAAATTTAAGAATGACATGAAAAACACAAAGACACCCTTTTTTGACAGACTGATCAATATAAACCATTTTTCTTTATGCTATATCTTATATGACATTCTAAATATTATAGATAGACGAGGTGATAAAACTCCATTATTTATTGAAAACACGGGAAAGGGAAGACCATTCCCATACAAACCATTTCTCAAAAACATCAAACCAGTAAAAAGAATGGCATGTTTAACAGTGTGTACAATACATCATTTAAGATAAAAAGTGAGGTCAGATAACATCAATAGTAAGGTTGCTGCTCAAACAATCATTATTATAGAGAAGAAAGAACAAACTTCAATTGCTTCAAAAATGGGGGAAAAACAACAGAAAAAGTAAATATCAAGCACTTAGTAATGAAAAAAATGAACCTGCTCCAGGGCTGAAAATGTTTCATCTTTCTTCGGAATCAAAAGCTCATGCTTCTTCTGAAGGTGTTCGCTACTTCTCTCAAGCATTTGCACATCATTTGATGAATCAAAAGAATTCAACTGTTCATTAGCCAAATCTGAATTTGATGAACTAAAAGGATGTTGGGGGCCATTTATATTAGTAAGTGGCTTCAGATTAGATGACAAGGGAATGTCTACACTGTGAAGCTTTGTATCATTGAAAGAAATAGGTGGATTAGCATTCATATTTTCGTGATGCATCCAATGAGACGTAGAGGAATCCCTAGATATCCCAATGGCATCAAGAAAAGATGGGCGACTTCGTGCAGAAGTTCCACCATAACTAGTTGTTGGAAATGGATGATCTTCACCTGATCTTCTAATATTTATGCTGGAATCTTCCAAAACTGTGGATGTATGCCAAGGAGCATTGTCTTGATCAAGGTGTTGGCTTTTGGATTCAGATATCTTCTTTTTTCCAATTTGAGAATCCACATGGACGTCATTTTTTAAGCCAACAGGATTATAAAACCATGATCCAAGTGCTGAAATGGCCAAGTGATAATGAAAAAAAAAAAGTTATTAAGAAATTTACAGCAATAATATTAAACAACTACAGAATCAGATGACTGAAATCAATTTACCATTATTTGATGAATCCACAGAAGTGCTGACAAGTCGCAAATCATTTTCTGCAGAGCGATTCACAGACACCTCTGGAACAGCACTAGCAGACTCATCTAGGTAACTCATGTGGGCTTTAGAAGAACTTCTGCTTGCATCTGAATCAGATGGGTAGAAACTTGAGTTGCTCAAAATCTTGTTATAGTCAACTTGAGTGTGAACTGAATCAAAATCAGTAAAGCTATCTGTTGCATCAACATTAGGCATTACCAACTTAGTTTGGTCAACATCACTGTGGTTACTTGTCTCTCTCCAATGGTCATGATAACCATTACTTAATAAGGTGCGTCCAGGCTTCTCTAACAAGTTTGGCAACCAAGGTTTTTCAGAGTGCGGATGTACATCACTGGAAAAATGATTGTTATCAACCAAATTAGGCGCAGAAGCAAAATTTTCATTATCTGTAACAACATTCTTGTCAGAGTATCCTTCTTTTTTATGAGATGTATTGGACCCAGAAAATCCTGGGTTACTGGATGTACTTCCATCTGTCTCATGCTCGTGATTGTGAGACAATTTTTCATTGCTGTCGGCATTATCTAAATGCATTGGGCCTGAAGAAACAGTTTTCTTAGCCCTACCTTCTGCCTTCCTCTTACGGAACTCTTCCAACTGGCAAAAGAAGAACAATTATATGACAATATGTTCATCAACAGTCAATAAAACTGTATAGAACAATCATAACAATAAAATTGACAACACCAGACAGATATTTCAAGCAACAAGAATCATAGCTGCTGCTGATTTGCAACACACCTCCTGAGTTATCGCACCGTCTCTCCAATGACCCATTCTTAAAACTAGAGGAACCGAATGAATCGATAGAGTTCTTGCAGTTCTAATGATAATTTGGAACTGACAGTATGTAAAAAATACACTAAAAAAATGGAAGACAATGCTCAGAGATGCAGCACACTCTCCACACACTGCTTCAGGAGGTAGCACTTCAAACTCTAACATTGCCAAAGGAGTTAGCACCATAGAGCTGCAGCTTTAATTCCAGCTAGGCTGCAGCTGTGCCCCCTGCCTTGATCCTAAGGTATAGACTTGGTTAGCCAAAATTGGCATTAACAATTTTTTTGTAGTTCAACAATCGTCTGGAGCCGCCCTGATATGTGAGTTGATGCTTATTGTTTATCATTTACATGCTCAAGAAATCCCAATATACTCCATTTTTAGTCAATCATAGATGTTTTTTTTCTCTAATGTACTACAACAAGTGGTTCTTTTCTGATACAAAGTGCTGCAGGATCACTAACATGAATATTAGCAAGCCAAAGGAAAAAGAATCCCAAAAATATGATGCTAACCGGATGTGGGAAAGGATTTAGAAGAGGAAGTATCGAGAGAGAAATGAATTGAAGAAGACATGAAATGATACAGAGTAGGTTTTAAACTAACAGTCTAACTCCTAATACAAATAGAACTTTGTTTCTAAAATACATAGGACTTTTAAGCCACAATAATAGCAAACTAAAATAAACTACCTTTCATGCAAATCAATAAATAATATGCATCAATATTCTTCAAGGTAACCATTAGAAAGGCAATAAAATACCAGTAGCATACTGTGACAATTATCTCCATTGTCCACAACTTTGAAGCGACCTCCATACTACTTGACTTTGTCATAATTGTAAACTTTAACAAATCAAAAAGCAATTCACAAACAAAAAATATTTTCAAAAGATAATTTCATGAAACCTGATTGTAAACATCATCCTTTATAAGTTGAACCAGAACAAAAATAACAAACACAAACTAACAAAATCTTTACTAACCATTCAGATATTTCAGATTCTCAGAAGAATCCATGGAGAATCTTATCCAAGAACTTCCAAATTTGGCATTTTAATCCACCATAACATTCCATGCAACACAAGCACAAGCCTTAAATTATGGCATCATACTGATAACCACAAAAAGCTAAAGTGAATCACATGTGTCCCTAAGTTAATCACATGTGTCTCTAAGTTAATCACATGTGTCTCTTAGTCATCTTAATTAGTGTGATTTTGATTCTGATTAATATTTTGATGTAATATTGAACAAATCAAATAAGACATTTCGAGATGTCTGATAAAATAAATATCTGCAACATGTCCATGCTCCTGCCACAAATGAGAATTTAATTGAAATCAAAAAGCAATTGTATTCCATATATAGAGAATACTAAACTACTTGCAGTTATCCCAAAATAGGTTTAGAAACAGCATTTAAGCAGTTGGTTATATACTAGCACAATTTCTCAAAACTGAACAATTGATTTATGATAGTTGGCCGAAAGACCAGCATTTTATCCAAGTGCGATAATTAGTTCAATTGCATGAAAGGATATTGGACTCTATGGTAATTTTCTAGTAGACATATAACGTTAGAAATAAGTTCAGCAGACTAAACATTTGAAATTGCAACTCACATTATTTGGGTCAAAGAGCCCAAGTTGAACTTCAATTAATATAAGCAGTCTGGCTTTCCCATGATTGAGTATAAAGCAAAAACAACCCTCACACCACTTTCCTTTTGAAATTCTTTGACCATTCCAGCTGCAGTTTGAAGAGTTCCATTTTGATGTGTAACCTATGCATTTTCCTCCAACAATGAAACAAGCATGGCCTATGCATTTTCCTCCAAGAGTGAAACAAGCATCGACTCACATACATAAAAGTGCTGATTTAATATATGATTTAACCATAAGGCTATGTTTGGTCAAGTCTTTACCCTAATTTGCACCTACTTATATATTCAAAATCTACTAAATCTTCACATTGGTCTAGGTGAAAAACAAATAATAGAAGTCTTGTATTGTAGTTTATTCTCTAAAAAGCTTCAATGGCATGCATAACATTTGCTCACAGCATGTATACTAATTGAAGGTTTTCTTACACTGTTTTCACACTCTGAGCTTCAATAATGCACATTAACTCTTAATAACAATGCAGGACCTCAAGAAAGGCTTAAAGGATGCACATTCTAACCACCAGTACCAAACAATGGAAGAAATTCCACAAACAAACTCTAAATTGTGCATCACAGATTGGACTATTCAAACTGTAAACTAGGTCTTTACATGTGCAAAATGAAGCATCCAACCTCATAGAGTTACACCCTATATGAGAAGCATACATCCCTTACATAAAGCATGCAAAGGGTCTAAACCTCCAAACAAAGTGAGGCAGGCAAATGCATGAATCATTGACCAATTCAGCCAAGCCATTTTTTTCTTTGAGCCTAGAAATGTAAACTCAAATAAAAAATTGGGCCAAGATAGCTCGCAAGAGGCAGGTCTTCCCCAAACATATAACTGGATTACGGCATCCTTTAATTAAAAATGTTACGTTAAGGCCCAAACAATAATCAAGTTGGGTAGGTCACCAAACCATGCATATGTTTACAATGGATGCAAACCAACAAGTTAACCTCCTTAATCAAGTAAGCACATTTTGGTGATAATTAAATTCACTTGGAAAACAGTTGAGAAATTACTTTAAAAAACATTGATAGACAATTCTAAACCTAGTTGAGATAAAGAATAAAGATGCATTAGATGGTCAACATCCAGGATAAAGCATGTCAAAACAACCCAACATGAATCTTCATAAAATTGTTTTAAAGATGAGATCTCCCTTAAAGACAACACACTGTATTACCTAATTATATTGACAAGTGAATTGTGGCTACTCATCAATAGCCATGTAATGTTAAATGAGTAATAACTCTTATATCATCTTAAATAGATGCAATAAAAGAAGCTATTCAAGACAGCAAGACTAGGATAAAATCTTAAAGCATGGAAATTTTTAACCTAAAAATTGATGGAATTGATATACATCATGATTCATTAGAAAATAAATGTTATGCTTAAGAAGCAATGCGGGTTGATGAGACAGCCCAAAAATAATACTTCAGAATTTAAGTTTTAGTATTCATGTAAGAATCATAATAGAAATAGAGCTAAATAAATTTCGAAAATAGCTCATAAGATGATAAAGTGGATAAGAGAAATAGTGATGGAATAAAGATTTTAAAGATTGTTATAATAACGCATGCTAGCAAAGAAGTTAGTATCTATGCCCCTCATGTAAAACTAGACTCTAATGTTAAGGAAAATTTTCTAATCAATTTCAAGGAGTTAATAGAATGGATTACTTCATGTGAAAAAAAATTATAAAAGGAGAATTTGATGGGCATGTAAGAAGGAAAACAAAATATTTAGAAGCTATAATAGCAGTCATGGTTTTGGAGAGGCAAGCAAAGAACATAAAAATATTTTAAAGTTTGTTTTAGCTTATGATCTTATCATCATTAATATTTCTTCAAGAAAATATAATAGTATTGATTACTTATAAGAGTAGAGATTCTAAAATATAGATTGATTGTTTCTACATGAGAGAAAATGATTGTCTAAATTGTAAAGATTGCACGGTCATACCAGAAGAACGGATGAGAACCTAGTATCTAAAAATGATCTTACATGTCTACCTTTAAAACTATAGGAGAAGAAAAAATTAAAGAAATGGATTAAGATTAGATGGCAAAACCTTAAAAATGGAAATAGGAGTTTGATAAAAAATTGATCTAAAAGCTATTTTATTGGGATATGGCTGAGGAAACAATCTCTTATGTAGGGCATTAATGATAGTTTAATTGTAAGGTAGTCAAGAATGGGCTTCCAAAATTTCAAAAAAAGCTTAGTGGTAGAAAAGAAAATACAAGATGAAATTAAAAAGAAGAAAAGAAGATTTGTTATAAAATATAATTCAATCGCAAAAGTATAGAAAGTTGAGAGAGAGAGACAAACTAAAATGATGAGAGACTAAAAAAACCAATTAGTGATACTAAGAAAGTGATTTTTGAAGATTTATATAAGAATTTAGATACTAAATATAATAAAAGACACATATACACTTGCCAACATGAGAGAAGAAATTCAAACATCTTGATCAAGCAAAATGTATCAAGTATGATGATTAGAAAACACTAATCGATTTTGTGGATATTATATTTAGATGTATGAGCTACTTTTGTAGCCTTTGAATAAAGACTACGACAAAATAATTGATTTGAATAAATTTAACTATTCAAAATAAAATAATAATTTTCTTATTCACATATTCACAATACGAAAAAGCATAAAAGAAGAGGAAGTGTTTTAAAGCAATAAGACCACATCTCATTCTAATAAATGTTTAGAAATATCCATGAAAATGGAGTGTATCTTAGCTTACTAGTTTGATCAATATTATTTTGAAGTCAAAAAAGATATCGTATTAATTGAAAAAAAGTACATTGAAACTGATTAATAAGAAAAAATGGGATAGTAAAAACCATACTATTTATAAGAGAATTAAGTTGATAAATTATAGTTTAAAATTATGAAAGAGTAATTGGGCATAGATTATAATGTGATACCAATATAACCTAGAATCAATTTGGTTTTATACCAAAAACATAATAATTGAGGTTTTGCAATTGAATAGAGATTTGATATAAAGGTTTATGATAAGACAAGAGAATCTTCATTTAATTTTATTCATCCAAAGACAATATATGATAGAGTATACAAAAAGAAACAATTAAGAAGATCGTAATTTAGAAAAAAGTTAGCACTACAAGTATTGAAATGAGCAAGAACATATATAATAGAGAAATGACTTTATTCCATAGTCAAGGAGAATTCACTGAGTGGTTTCCACTTACAATTCATTAAGGCTCTATATTATGTTTTTGTGGTAGTTATAAATGTTCTAACTAGTTAAATTCAACTAAGGAAAATAAAATGCAAGCTAGACTTTTGGATAACGACTTTAAAGTTCAAGAGATTCCATCTAAGTAACCAAAACTAAATATATGGAATGCAACTTTAATTAGGTTGAAAGAACAAATGATGTAAAATTGCAATTAAAAATCACAAAATATTAAAAAATAAAATACTTTGTGAAACTAATGAGAATATTAATAATATCATCCAAGCCAACAGGATAAAATTTAGAGATACTTCTAGAGCATTTTGTATGATCAAATTATCCTACTCTTAACTCAAGATAAGTTTTATAAGGTTGAGATAAAATCAACAATATTAAATAGTAAAAAATATTGTCTTCTAAAATCTAATCAGACAAATAAAATAAATGTCACAAAAAAAAATAACTATGATAGATTATTGACTATACTCAAAAAGGATATGATTATAAACAAATGTGTTTGCAATAAAGTTTATATAATACCAATTAAAAATAAAATTAGAAAGAGTTAGCTTCGATATCTTGAGCGTATTAAATGAAGACTTAATCCCTTTATTAAGATATGTGCATTGTTGAAATTTTCCTATGGTTACGAGAAGAGATATGCCCAAACAAGATGAGATGATGTACTATTAAAAAGAATTTGTTGTGCTTGGATATAAATGAATAATTATTAATGGATAAAGTACATTGAAATTAAATGATAAATTTAGATGGACCCATCTAATGGGATTAAAACTTCTTCTTGTTACTGGTATTGTTTTATTGCATGCATTTTGATACATTAAGAGTTTACTTGTATTCATATTAAGAAGGCCTCCCGCAGTCTCACATTCTTCTTGACAATTTAGAATTTTGCATTTTGATGTGATAAGACATTCGGATCAAATAATGTAACATGTATGTATCACCTGCTCTTATTTCACCAATTGATTCATTGATGTTGTCCTTCATATCGACTAAAGAATATATCTACGTGTAAAAAAAATTATATGCGTGAACCATTAACGATGAGATCTTCATACTTTGCAGTCGGGAACCAACTTTCACCCCACCCTCAACTAGTAAAAACAAAAGAAATCTAAAAAAAACAATAAAAATCAGTCCAAACAAAGCCGGGCAAACTTGCGGGGTGTTTTGCCATTTTCTCCGAAATCGCTATAAAACGAACGAAGTTATAGAATAGACCCATAAAAAAATGCGTAAAAACATTGTAGCAGCCGGCAGAAGAGTTGGCTATGAAACGTAAAAATAGCGATGATCCAGACACATTAAAACTTCAAATAAATGGTAAGAGCACATGCGGATGTACCTTTTTCTTTCCTGCTTCAAGATGCCCCTGCTTGCGCGAAGAAGAGGCTGGATTCGGAAGGACATGGACCGAAGCCATCCGAAAAGCTGTTTAGCAATCGATTGACAACCGCTGTTTAGAAATCGATTGACTGGCTCTAATCGGCCCAGCGTCGTCGTAAGATCAATATAAACTAATTACAGATTAACGGAGGAGGAAATAACCAGCGATCCTGCAGATGAACTAGAATTAAGTAATGGAATGCTCGAAATCAACGAACAGCTAACTGGCAATTGAGAACGAGTAACAAACCTAGTTTCATGAGACAAGTAGCTCGTGATTCGGACGGGCGGGAGATTCAGATTGTAGATCTCTCCGCTCCTTCCCGATCCTTTTTCGGGTGTTTTTCCGATTTGTTATAGCGAGGTAACGTCGATTAGCGTCAGATGTGCGTTCAGCCGTATCTGATTTTAATTACCTCGAATGCTTAATACGCATGTTTGCTCGACAGATATGCCACATTTTTAAAAAAAACTTTAAAAGCTCGTTTAAGATTGTAATATTTTTTATAAGTTTGATGAAGAAACCAAGAGGCCATCCAATTCGAAATTAGGCTTTATCTATCATTAATTTGTGAATTTAAAAAATAATATTTTAAAAAATTAAAAAATTAAAAATGAAATTTGTATTATAAAAAATTACTAAGTATTACTCATTAAAAATAAATTTTGAAAAAAAAAATACCTTTGAAACATGATATGTTAATAGGCTTTGGAGTGAATTTATGAATAAGGCATGATTTTTAAAAATTGGTTCTTTTGTTTGGTAGTTTTTATTTTAAAATTAAATATTGGTTTATATTTAGAATAATAATTTTTGTTTAGATTTTTTTTTATAAGCCCATGTGATGTTATGTCTTTTGCTTTCATCTATGACATATGAAGAGTGGTCATAGCGAATCATAATAGTCATGGAGAGCAACATTACAAAAATAGCATTCTATTCAATTTATATCTATACTTTTATTTTTTGAAGAGGATATAATATCTATTATATCAAGACCAATGCCAAATTACAAAAGGACCCTCAAGGGGGATCGAAAGTGAAATCAGATAACATGAGGTCAAGCAGGGGCTTAGGAATAGGATTCTCAAGGCCCCAGACGAAGTCGTTAGAGCACGCAGCCCGAGCAGCCCAATCAGCAGGCTTATTCCCGTCTCTGAGAATGTGTAAGAAGCGAACGGTCTCAAGACCCGAAGCGTACTGGATGGTAGCAGCAAAGACACCCGATCCTGGGGGTAAAGACATCAATTCGCGTACCTCCTGAATGGCCATCATAGAGTCAGATTGGAGTTCCACAGCCCGGTGCAGGGGAAGAAGATCACTAATCATGTCAAGCGCCATAAGCAAAGCCTGGGTCTCCATTATGTCAACAGCCTGGGACAACAACCGTTTGCCAGCCACCAGGAGAGGTCTACCCAAACAATCCCGCACAACCACCCCCAACCCGGCCACCGAATCACCAACCGCTGCATTGCAGTTCACTCTGATCCAACTTGTAGGGGGGAATCCAACTATGCATAATAAGCAAGTCCGTGGACTTGCCAGGGTTCCCGCAGGACAGGGAGGAGAGAGAGAGATGTCGGTTGAGAGACGAGTGAACCTCAAGCAAGATGGTCCGAATAGTAGAACCCGGGAGAGGCATCGGGATGTTGTGTCTTGCTGCATTCCTCCTCGACCAAATATAGTACAACGCAGTCGCAATGGTGGCCGCAACCAATTACCCGGCACCCTGGCAAGCAGCAGGAGATCCGACGAACCGGAGGATCCGGTCAATGAACAGTAAATCGGCCCCGGTAGATTGGTCAAACCTGGAATGCTGGTCCAAGCAGGTCAACGCTGCCCGAACAGTGCGGTCAGCCCAAATTTCTTGGGCTTTCGAGCAGCGCCAGAAAACGTGCTGCAAGGACTCGTCTTCCTCGCAGCCCTGCTGGTAGGTGGAAGAATTGCAAAGCTTGCGGCTGGTCAACCACACCGCCGACGGAAGGTGATCACTGGCGACCCTCCACATGAAGACGCGGACCCTGGGAGTGACCCTAAGCTTCCAGATGCCACGAAATTCCTCCAAGGGCCTGCTGTCATTTCCTCCCTTCCGAGCATTGCAGACGATGCTCGAGTAAATCTTGCCGCTGGCCGCCCGGGGCTTCTCCGTGAGGGAGAGAAGTAATACGTCCTGTGAGGACCGCAAGGCTCTCGGAAGATGCGAGATGCGGTCCTGAAGCTCCCCATCTGCCCAAGCGCTAATAAGATCCCGATTCCAATTCCCGTCGGGCAGGAGACATTCGGCGACGCTGGCTAGCCAGTAGGTGTACACATTGATGAAAGTGGGCCAGCAACTCAGCGGAAGGACCCCCAGCCAATTATCTTCCAAAAATCTCGCCGTCCGCCCATCCCCAATACGCCAAACAAAGAGGGAAATGGCCTCCGGCATTGCCCCAAGCACCATTTTGCAGACCGGGGATGCGTTGCGGGGGGCCTTCATCCGTGGATCCTCCAAAGCATATCTTCTCCGCATCAAATCCACCCATAGACTAGGCTCCTGATTGAGAATATGTTGGCATCCCTCCATGTGGAGAACACGGTGCCAACGCGGAGGTCCCAGAGGCCCAGGCCACCCGTAGATTTAGGCAGCGTGATGCACTCCCAAGCCGCATAATGAATGGCCTTCGCACTATTAGTCCCTCCCCACAAAAGTCTTCTGATGCACATCTCCATGGCCTCAATAATCCCCGTCGGCACAACACAATGCCTCAGCACGTGGCAGGGGATGGCACTAAGGACCGACGAAGCCAAAATGGCCCTGCCCGCCAGTGAAAGAGGCCGGACTCTCCAATTGAGCAGCATGGCATCCAACCGCTGAAGCAAGAAGCTGAGGTCAGTCTTGGACAGGCGCTTGGCAGTGATGGGGATCCCCAAATATGTAAAAGAACTTCCCTCCTCCATGCTGAGCTTCCTGAGAATTAACCTGGACTTCTTCCTGCAAAGGTTAGTGCTAAAGAAGACCCTGGATTTCGCAAGATTTATCTGCAAACCAGCGGCCTTCCCGAACTCACGGATAATCCTCCTGATAAGACGGGCAGCGATGCGGGAGGCAGGAGCAAAAAGGATGACATCGTCAGCGAAGAGGAGGTGCGAGATGCAAGGCACATGCCTCCCTGGCCGAAACCCCAAAAGCTGTCGGGATTCATGATTCCTCACCAAGCAAGAGAGATATTCAGAAGCCATGACATAGAGATACGGGGAGAGCGGGCAGCCCTGCCGGAGACCCCTCTGGGCCTCCACTCATGGGAGGCGAATACCATTGAAGAGGATTCTGAATCTAGGGCTTCTGATGCAAGCAGCAATCCAGTCCCGCCAGATGGGAGGGAAACCCATAGCCATCAACATCTCCAGAAGAAAGTCCCAACAGACACGGTCATAGGCCTGTTCCATATCGAGCTTCACTGCCATAAGTCCAGCCGCACCCTTGCAAGTCCGCATCCTAGCAACCATCTCCTGCGCGATGTTGATGTTATCAAAATACTACGGCCAGGGATGAATGCCGCCTGCTCCCGCGAAATGAGGTCCGGCAAAACGGGCTTCAGTCTCCCGACAAGGACCCGTGCTACCACCTTGTACACAGTGTTGCAGAGACTAATAGGTCTATAATGCTCCGGCTTGCTCGCGCCCTGCTTCTTTGGAATCAGGATGATAAGGGTGTCCTTCTACTTATTCGGGAGCCTGCAGTCCTCAAAAAAAGCCAGCACAGCATTAATGACATCATGGCGCGCAATGGTCCAGTAGCCGTGCAAGAATTCAGCCGAGATCCCGTCACATCCCGACGCCCTATTCCTTTTGATGCCCCTCAAAGCCTCGATGATCTCTTCCTCGGTGACCCTAGCTCCCAGCCTGGAAGCCACATCAGCGTTAACAACCACCGGGGGGGAGATGACTTGCGACATTACCCTGGAGATGTCGCCACGCCACTTACTCTCAAAATACTCAGTTAAGACCTGTCCGATGCTGTCCGGGGAATCCACTACCCGGTCATCAACGCCCTGGATCATGGAGATGTGGTTCATGCGGGCCCGAGACGAAGCCATGTTATGGAAGAAGCGCGTGTTGGTGTCCCCGACCTGTGCCCAGTGGACCTTGGCACGCTGCCACCACCACTGCTCCTCATGGGCACAACCCCTGTGAAAGGCAGTGATCAAATCCGCAAGACACCCATGGTCCTCCTCAGTGAGTCCCACCCTCGATTCTCTTGCCTGCAGCTCCTCAATGTCACGTAAAAGTACTTGGTTTCGGTTAATCAAACTCCCCAGTTCTCTGCGGCTCCAACTGCGCAACGCCATAAGTGACCGCTCGAACTTCATCGAAACCATCTCCCCTAGGGTCCCCCAACGCACGTCTGCTCCAAGCCTGCTGCACCACACGGTAGGACTGGGGATAGTGGAGCCAAATGCTCTCAAATAGGAGCCAGCTGGATTTTGGCAAGATCCTGTCGCCACCCAGATTGATTAACAGCGGGCAGTGGTCCGAGCCAAGGCGGCCCAGATGATGTACCAAACAGTTGGGAAAAGCAATCAAGTCGGCAGAATTGAGCAGGGCGCGATCAAGCCGCTCTAGAATGCGTGCGCCCCCCTTCTTCCCATTGCACCAGGTAAATTGGTTGTCAGAAAAACCCATATCAGCGAGCTGAAGGTCCTGCATAAAATCAGCAAAGCACTGCTGCTCACTGCCATAGAAGAAAGGCCGACCTCCCCGCTTCTCCTCCTGGCCCATAATCAAGTTAAAGTCACCAGCCACCAGGAGAGGGGAATTGTCACAGTATGATGTGCGGATAGAGTCCCAGATCGCGCGGCGTCCCTGAGACACCCTTGGACCATAAACAAAGCAGCAGTTGAGGGTGCAATCCTACCGAGGGGTAATCGAACAAGCCACCATAAAGGCCGAGGCCGCCGTGAGTGCTAACTTGATCTCTTCCTTCCACAGCACAATAATTCCAGCCGACATACCCAAAGATGGATGAAACACAAAATCCCAATCCTTCCCAAGGATCCAGTTAGCATCGCGTCGAGAAAAAGATTGCATCTTGATCTCCAGTAGCACAACAACCTTGACATTCCAATCCCGAACCAGACGCTGCAAGTAGGCCCTCGATTTGCTCTTCTTAGCACCTCTTATGTTCCACGTGATGATCCGCATAGTAGTCATATGGTTATTTGCTTCCGGCATCCCCACCCAAACTAAAACAGCTTTCCAGCAAACAGCTGCTGGCCTCCGTGCCCCACGAAGCACGGTCAGCAAGAAGTCTCGATTAATGGTCACCCCCATCCGAGATGGGTGTACCATCAACCCCTGATCCCCTCTACCGAAATGACGAATTCGCCTAGTCGACATTGGCAAAATTCCCAGCCTGCGAAGGCTTCGCCGGCGTAGGACTCTGCGCCCCATCCTTGACCGTCCCACGAACTCTGCTTCTCCCCCAGAACCTGGGCGGACCCTTACTACCCTGAGATGTGCTGGCCCCGTCATATCCCCTGGCTGTGCGGCTATGAACAACATCAGGAGGCCTCTTGATCAAACCCCCGGGGCTCTTGCGATTGTTCTTCCTCCACTGCACAATCATCCAAGGGCCCAAACCGTGCCCCTCGCCGAGTACATCCCGCCTATCTGACCGGCGGTCATCCTCAGGTCCCTCAGGCACATTGCGGCCGAGAGCCTCAGTAACCCCTGGGCGTTCCTCCCGCACCTCATCTGTGGTCGTGGTGTCGTTGATGTCAGCTCCTCCAGCTTTGACCGACTTGCAAGAATTCTCCAAATGTCCGACATGACCGCAAGCGAAGCAAATGCGCGGCAGCCCTTTGTATTCAAAGGGTTGAAAAACCCTCTCGTAGTCCCCGGAGATCCAGATGCCCGGCTTGAAAGGTTTCGCAAGGTCCACCCGAACACAAACTCGTGCAAAGGAAGAGCGCTCTAAGCCCGCCGTCCAGCCATCAAGAAGAAACGGATCGCCAATAGCTTTAACAATTCGAAGAATATTGTCTACATCTCAGTAGATAAGGGGGAGACCAGGAAGCCTTACCCAGACAGGGGCGCGCATTACAGATGTGGAGTTAGGGTTGAATTCCAGCGACCACAGATCAAGACCCATGGCTTGGCCGGCGATTTGCCAGGGCCCGCCCAACCAGATGTCATTCCTCTCACTCATCGACGCAAAATGAAGGCAAAAGCAGTTGGCCGTGAGATCAAAAATCTTGAAGTTGTTAATATGGCCCCATCGTTTGAGTAAAACCCTCTCAATGACATGGAAAGGAAGGGTATTTCTGTAGAGACGGCCCACCAGGTCAAACTTGTGGAAATCCAGGCGCCTCAAGCAAGCTTCTGATGACATAATCACGTCCCCTCCCTCCACATACTCGGGGATATCCGCCGCGCGCAATTTGACATCAACATCTGCCGGCTGCACGTGCGAAATCACCTTGTCACTGTGTCTGGGAGCGCTGTTGGCAGTTAAGGCCTCCCGGAAGCTCACCCTATTCGCAACGGCAGGACGGGTCTCCTCAGGGATATAAGGATCCTCAGCTCCAATCCCGACTCCATGGGCTTCCTCCCCAATATGCTTCAGTTGCTCCTGCATAGTCTTACACAACGAGTCTCCCTCCTAGTCATCCCCAACAACCACTTCGAACGCACGGGCGGGAAGCTTCAAGGCCGACAGGCCACTTACAGAAGAAGAAGAACCCTCGCTAGTGGGAGAGTCGCTCTGGGAAGATCGGGCTCTTCTGCTGCTCCTCCGGGTAGTTCCTCCCGTCATTAGGGCTGCAGGAGACGCAGCCCAAGCTCAAGGACGAAGCGGTAAGATAACCTGCGGATTAAGGTGCAACTGATCCGGTTCGAGCACTCCCGCGAATCGACCAAATTCGAATTTGAACACGAGCTCGAACCCAGGCCCCACGCGCCGACTCGGGACCACGCGGTCAACGCCCAATTTGACCACCAAGATTCGCCACCGCTTCTAGTTGTCGTGCTTCACCGCCCGCCGGCCTTCCTTCCAAGTTCCCGATGGGAGACCACTCCCCCGTCACCAGCCGCAGCGTCCGTTGCTGATGCTCCGGCTACCACCTTGCCCCTGCGCCGGGGCCGGAGAGGACCCAGAGAGGAGCTTCGGCCGTGATCCCGCCGGCCACACGACCCTTCAATACGTAGCACCGCAACCCCTTCCGATCGCTACTTCGCCACCACTCACGCCTCCGCTTCAAGCCGCCGCTTCACGCCACCACTCACGCCTCCGCTTCACTCCACTCACCACTCTCCCTTCGACCATTCAAACGCATATATAATATTTATCTAGATACATTCACAATTATCCATTATATCTAAATAGATACATGTATACACCATGCAAAAATTATAATAGATACAAGTAAATATATGTGAAAAATTATAATAGATATAAGTAAATATATGCATAAGATTTTTAATTGTTTATTTTATTAATAAATATTATAATCTCTATAATCTTAATCATATTGTTGGCCTTATAGATTTCAAGGGAAAGAACCAACACAACAAAGCTATCCCACAATAAGTTTATGGTTTGTAGTTGAAAATCCTTTTTAGACAAATCTTTGATGACCCATTCTTCATAATGTTTGTTGGTTGTTGGTTGCTCCCTAACATGCTAAGAGGGCTAGACAAAACCAATGCATGGAAGGTGGTAGCCTCATCGAATGGTGGGGATGATTTCGATGCTTGGCAAATGAGTATCCACGACTAAGAAAAAGTGTCTAAATGGATTACATAAAAGGGCATAGCTTTTTGAAAAGCATTCAATAAACATGACAACAAATTGAAATAAAGCATTTGCGATTCCAAAGCCAAATAGACAAAGGTTGTGATTGAGGTTTTGTCTCAAATAAATTATTAAAAGGCAAGGAAATTTTTATTCTATCGCAAGTTGAATTTGAGGAGCTTAAAGAACCATCAACATATATAGCTATGGATTGCAACTATAAAAGAGGCAATGAACCTAGGTTAGAACAATGTTAGATTTAGATGGACAAGGATGAGGTTGACAAAATAGAGGATTCCAACCATTAAGTTGAGCTTGCTATAGAAAATAATTTATATTTCCATTATGATGATCTAAATGAGGAATATAATGAAAATTCATCCAATGATCCAACTTTAGTTAGCATTAATTTTAGAATATCTATTAATTGCCCTCAAAGTGTTCATAGAAATGCCATAATAGCAATTATGGAGCCAGATAGAGTAGTCACTTGATCACACTCACTACAAAACAAATTAAGCTTAAAGGAAGACTTGATTCGAGAAAGTCCTATCAAGAATAACACAATTTTTAATGACAGCAAAAGTCTATCAAGCTCTTTCATGTAGCCCACTATTATTGACATGTACAAAATGCACCAAAAGTCATGTTACACATGGTGAACTAGGAGATTATGCCATCATATGTGGCATGCACTAAGGAGTTGAAACTCACAAATTTGATGGTGAGCCATGTTTATAAAGGTAGAATATCTTTCATTATATTGATAGGACACTAATTCAATGTTAAGGCCACTAAAAGCATTTCAAGTTATTGATCTTATTAATGGGTATTTCTGTCAACATTTTCATTCCATTAAGGATAGAGACTTTGTATGGTTAAGAGACCAATGCCAAGTAGATGATTATGCATTAGGTCTACACCTATGGACTCCTAATTTTATTTCGAGTTTATTAGCAATCATGTGTGCACCCATATGGGTCTAATTTCCAATGTTTCCTCTTATGTACTAAGATGTTGAGAACTTATTACTCATTACCAAGGAGATAAGTGATCCAATCTAAATCGATGGTTGGACAACTAACATGTAGTGCTCCAATTATGGAAAGGTCCATGCATGAATGGATCTATCCACTCATTTCAAGCTATTTATGTGGATGAATGTGACTTGGTCAAACTTTTCAATGATTTGAATATGAAAGTCTAACCACAATATTTTTTGAATGTGGGAAAGTGAGACATGCAATAGGGATTTGCCTTATGAGTGTGATGGAGATACTACACTTCCTACTCTTGTCAAAGATGTAGTCCATAAACAACCAAAATAAAGCCTCTAATACTTTTGATATATATGAATAAGGGATGGAAACTTAGATGGTTGTTTAGCTAAGGTCAAGAAAAAAATGCAAATATAATTTCATAAATTATGAAAGTAAATTTATAAAATTCAAATCTCATATTTACTTCCTTAATAAAGAAGGAATTAAATGTGAGTTTTGAATGTGTCAGACAAGGCATTCAAATGGGAATAAATAAGAAAATTTGGATTAGATGGACAAAAATACTCAACTTAGTGAAAGAAACTTAGGTAGAGAGAGGGGTAGCAAAGAAAGTGAGAAGGAAATATTAAGAAGAAAAGAGAAGAGGGCTCGATTGCAATGCAAAACAATAGAAAGAGTTGAGGATATTTTGTTAAAACACTTGGAATTAGTTGCTACATCTAAAAGATAGAGTTTTGGAAATGAAAAAAAAGAAGAAGAGAATAATTGAGAATAATTATTAAGAGAAAAAAAATAAAGGAAACCAAAACAAGGAGAGGTATATGTTTAATTCAAGTTCTTCAATCTTGTTCAATCATTGTTAACGAAAAATAAGGCATAATTAAGTTGCTACATGAGTTATAATTTATGTTAAAATGTGACACCTGAGATTGAATGAGGTGGGAGAGAATGTTAAGAAATATTCCAAAAGATGAATCATTATATAAGGAGCAACTTCTAGTAACCTTCTAAATGAAAGAGATAAATTTGTGATCATGTAATATAATGCAATATAGTAAGGTAGTTGTCTATTTTTTTAAGTAGTTTAAATTTCATGAAACAAATTACCCCATTCATGACCTTAGAATTAGTTGTTATGATCTTTATTTGAAAATTTTGAGGCATTTTTTTATAGTGTGAAGTATCATATATTTACAAACTACCAAAGTTTAAAGCACATTTTCATAAAAAAAAAAATTAGATTTAAGGCAAAAAAGGATGGCTTAAATTCATCAAATATTATAATTTAATAATAAATTACTATTTTATAAAAACTAATGTAGTTATTAATGCTTTAAGTATAAAGAAAAAACTGTATTTTTTTTATTGAACAACCAAAGAATAAATAGATTTCTTTTGAAATCAATAAATTAAAATTAGAAGAAGCTATGTATGAAAATGTTATGTTGTATCAATTTTTAGTGAGACCTGATTGGTTGGTTTCTATTAAACAGGACTAACAATATAACAAGGAATGCCAACAATTGATTCATAATACTAAAGATATTTGGGAATATATTTTCACTTTTGATGAGTATGATGTACTAAAATTTTTAAAAAAATATGTACATCTGCTCATCAATAACTTAGGTACTTATTATTTTTGTAACTCATAATTCTAAGTATATTATCTATTTAGAGAGTAATAAAATTCATAAAAAATTAAAATAATTTTATTAGTGTCTTAAAAAGAAGAGAGATATAATATAATAAGTGAATAGATGGTCAGTATGCTAAAAAGTTGAAAGTAAACAACAAAATTTTAGTGAGATATTATAATCCTTGTCTATTCCTAAGTAGAAATAAGAATGTATAGTTATAAATTTTATTGTTAGATCATCCTAGACTCTAGCAAGGCACTATTATACTTCATTAATTATTGATAGATTGATGAAGTTGGCACGCTTCATTATAATCAGAATAGTCTACTTTACAAGAAAACAAATACATGTGTAGTAGATTATGAGACTATATGTTTTCGAAACTAATAGTTCTTAATAAATATCTCAAATTTGGATGTAAGTATAGACAACTTTTGAGATTTGGTATAGCTTTTCACTTTTAAACCAATGACTAAAATGAAATAATGATCAAAATACTTGAGAGGTTAATGTGATTTTATATACTGGATTTTTTAGGTGATTAGTAAGGCACCTCATGAAGGTAACTCGGGCATATATCTCGTAAGAATTATATAATTAAACAAATTAGAATTATAGTATTAGGATGAGAAACCAAACGAGAAATAACATATTGAATAAAGATAAAAGTATATTGGATTAAAATAATTTATAACAAAAAAAGTTATAATGTCATGATACCTGTAATTCTTTGGACCAAAGATAGTGAGCAATGATTGTTGAGTGATTTATTAAGAGATAAATTATTAAACAATGAGCAACACTTGATAAACTTCTTAGTGGAGAGGTATATGTTGAATTATCACATATCAACTATTAAGAGAATGATATAATCTTAAAATATTAAAAATCTTTTTGAGAACGACAAATTCCACTTATGTTAAGATAGGACGACCCAAAGAACAATGTTATTAATTTGTTTTGCATAACTAGTTCTTTATTTTTCTAGCTTCATAGGCTTTCATTGATTAGCATAAGGATTTGATAAGCAAGAGAAAATACAATCTAATGAACCTTTTAAATTTAATCTTTGATATTTTAGCTAAATGTAATGACCTAAAATTTTAATTTGTTACAATTACTACGTAAGTGATATTAAAATGTGAATAAATATATGAATATACTTAATATAAGAGTTTTAATATATTCATTATAAAATGATTAGTTAGAAAGCAAGTAATAATGTTGTTATTATACAAAATATATTGATTTAATATATATATATATATATAAACAGAAATCAGTAAAAGATGAATCTAACAAAAATTAGTTCATAATATTTTTAAAATCAAATAGAATAATTATATATTTTGAAAAAATATTATAAAATACATTAACAAAAGAGGATTAAGATAATCAACTTTCATTAAATTTATTAAGAAAGATTTGGGATAATAGACTTAACCTCCAATAAGAAACTCAAATGCAAGATCTTGTCATTTCTTTTTATGTAATGAAGGCAATAATTATTTAAGTAATGTTTTCAGTTCTCCATTAAGATTGAATCAAGGAGAAGCAATGGCCATCACTTGTCGATAAATTGGATATTAGGAATATTTTTTGAGCAAAAAGAAAAAAAGTTTAGAAATTCTTTAATGTCATTCATAACAAAAAATCATATACGAGGAAAAAGAAGAAATGACATAAGTATTATTTATATTTTTTTATATATTTGAATTGAAATTTTTTTATAATACTGATATAAGTAAGACTACAATGAAACAAATTGGTTTATCATATATCAAAATGTCTTATCTTTACTTTAGGTATGAATTTACGATGATTACTATGCGCAACAAATATTTTCATAAATAAATAAATCTTAGTTTTTTTTTAAACTAAAAGTGATATATTAAATGAAAAGTAAACAATAAATAGATAGAAATAGAAATATAAGAAAATGATGAAAATTAGAAAAAAAAAATAATGAAAAATATGTGAATTGTTTATTTATAAAATTAGAAGCAAAATACAAATTGTAGCATTATTAGACAGAATATGTACGGTTGATTCCATGAATTACATAATACATTCGAACGTTAATTTGATCTCATTTCCACCAGTTTATTTGAAGCCGCCGAGCTCGGCGATTACCGCACCGCCTCCCAAATCTGGTGCCCTTAATGGCTGCGCGCGATGCTGGAGGAAGGATGCGACCCCCACTTATATTTCTCTTCTTCTCAATCCTTCTATTCATCGTTGCTTCCTTCTTCTTCTCAGCCCCACGGTCTACCGTTGTCCCCGAGGGTTTCTCCGATGATGGCAGGACGCTGGTAGCAAGTAGCTGCGACTATTCTGACGGAAGTTGGATCAGAGGTCCGCGTTCCGTCGCCCCTCGGTATGACAGCTCTTGCAAGGAGATCTATAAGGGCTGGAACTGCATCTCCGGTGGCAAAGCTAATGCACGTGCCCTGCTGCAGTGGCGGTGGAAGCCCTCGGGCTGCGACCTGCCGCCGCTGGATCCCGTCCATTTCTTTCGTCTTTTCAGGAACACAAACATAGGCAAGTTATCACACCCTTTTTTGTAGTTTAAAAGCTGTATCATTTTTTTTTTTTGGTTTGGCGACAGGGCTGTGGTGTGGCTGAGTGATGTATAATGAAGCAGTGCAGGGTTTGTGGGAGACTCGCTGAACCGGAATATGTTTATTTCGCTGCTGTGCATGCTTAGGAGCGTTTCAGTTGGAGAGGTGAGGAAGTGGCGACCAGCGGGCGCTGATAGGGGTTTTACCTTTTTGCATTATAATCTTACCTTGGCATATCATCGGACGAATCTATTGGCACGTTATAGTAGGTAAGGAATGCAGCTTTGAGCTGCAGTTTTTACCGGGCATGCAGTACTTTCTTCTTTCTCATATTGCCATCAATGACAGAGCATTTTATTTGGGGCACACTGCTTTTAACTTGAAACAATTTTGCTTTGGATTTAGTGCTGGCATACATTGTTTTTTTTGTTTCTTATTCAGAGTGATATAATTAGCTTTTTTTTTTGTTTTTTATATAATTAGCTTTTACTAGGGGTTGAGTACTATAATTAATACTCGGTTAATCATTTTTTGGTGTTGCTTACTACTATGCAGTTTTAGCATGTTTTCATGAAAATAGGGGCATTCACATTGCATTAACCTTTTCTAATTTAATTCCTCTGAATGGGAGTCTCCATGCTTATTTTGGTGTCAATGCTTTTCTTGTTTGCATCTTCTTAGGAGCTCTTAGTTGCACCTCATTGAGGTTTATCTTGTGATTTGTGGTTGTGTATGCTTATATATGCTCTTCTTTCATGTAATTTTCAAACCCGATGTTGTGTAGATGTCATAAATATGCTTGTAGATCCAAAGAAGCAAACGTGTTGTTTGTATCTCATCAAGTTTATGAATTACAGTCTTATGAAGGTGCATGTGTACAAACATTGCATGTATTTATGACATCAACTTGTAACCAGCCAAAATCTGAACAAACATACATACCAAGTTGAGGGTACTTTTGTTATTTTTGTCCATGGAATTGAGGATAGCTGACAAGTGATAAAATGTACACCAAGCTGTATCCTTGAGAAACTTGTCAAACTGTAAAATATCATGCAAGTTGCAAATTAATAAACAGAAGTCCGGTGCTTCTGAAGTCATTAATTTACTGGGTTGGAAGGATCAAATCTGTAGGAGTATTTTATTCAACCATACCCGACATTCTGATAGGTTTTTGGTATGGAGCCAACCAACTCACCAAGAAAATTGCTTTTTGACTCCAGAAAGACCACTTCACCCCTCATAAAAATGGTATTTTTAGCCCAAACGAACTCTTTTGGTCAGGCAGTTGGGCTCCATAGCATTTTTCTTTTGGGTAAGATTTTGTGAGAATATTTAGATTTTGAGAACTATGTTGAAGTTTTTTGTGGAGTTTCCAAGAAATATGTTTTTTTTTTCCAACAACTTGGTGATGATCATTGACAAAATGTCAACCTAAGAAACCGCATAGATTAAATGAAAATGTATCTCGTGTTCAAAACTTGGCTGAGAAGCATCTTGGTTATGTGGAATCATGCTATAATTCATGAATCTATCATTGCTACTAATTCCATTGTTTATGACATTGTAGCGAGAATTTGTCTATATAAAAAAAATTATCAACTTGCCATGAGGATTGTTGATTGAGTGAGTTTGGGGCTGTTACTTCCTTATTTTGATGTTGTATGGGACATCTCATATGTATTTATCTTAATGTGATGATTAGGTGGTCAGCCAGCTCAAGTGGGGGCAAATTAGAATCTCTTGGATACAAGCAAGGATATCAAGTGGATGTTGATGTTCCTGAACAAACATGGGCAGAGGCACCATTCTTCCATGATATTCTTGTCATAAACACAGGCCACTGGTATTTATCAATTTTGTTTTTAAATTATTTCGTAAAATTTTCTTGGGATTTCATTTATGTTGTGCTTGGTATAACATTTCTTAGCTTTGCCCATTAGAATAATATGGCATATTATGGCTGTTGGTTTTATATTGGAGATGCATCGCTGAAAACCTTGCATGGCATATATACTTCATTTGAACTTCATAATCAAGGACTCTATCGTTTCTCAGCAATTTGGCCATCTATACGAGGTCATCGGTTTTTTTTGTGTGGTATGGACAACAACATCATTACCTGATTTAGTCTTGCTTTCTCTTTGTTGATATGTATACAAGCTACATCAGATCCTAAATGGTAAAAATTTTGTATAATTGCGATCAATGAACTCTGATACCAAATGGGGGTCATGCAAATTATTGTCCATCACTTTTAAATGAAACGGTTTGTGAATATGGTGACAAATAGCTTAGAGACTATGCAAATTGTTTACCAGTTAGCATAGGGCTAGTTTTTGTCTGCCATTGCCTCTGCAGTGTTATATTTTTGGGATTCATGTGCCTTTGCATTATTGTTTGTTGTGTTATTTAACTTAGCTTTCTTGTATGATTTTCATTCAAGTTTTGTGGACATGCATGCCAACCAGCCTTATTCCATTGTTTTCATGGTTAAGGAGAAAAAGTTCTTTTTATTTTGTTTGCCATTTAACAGTTCTATGATGTTTATAAATTTCAAAGGAGTTTCTTTGCATGCCCACCTTTTCATTTGAAATTTAATTGATAAAGTAAATAAAAATTCGTTTAGCTGAAGGCTCTTTACTTGTCTTACAAATTCGTTCATTACTTCTTGGTCACTGTGATTTGATTGTAAGAAGAACATGTTGGCCAACCTATTTTAACTTTGAATGACATGTTTTGTTCTTCTTTGCAATCTTGAAGGCTGCTTTGTCTTTTGGGAGGGACTACAATTCTTAGCTGTGTGCGAATATTTTTGTAAATTTCCTTGATTTTACTTGATAGGACACTAATGCAGCATATGCATATGATTGCATAAGAATACTTTTAGGAATGCCCTTATGTCAATAAAGATGCAATGGGGGGTGTTTTTGTGGTTAAGGTTTAGTGCTTGAAATATTTTTGGCAAGTCACAACTATCTTCATCTGCTTTCCAAACATGTGGTTATGCAAATATCTTTTTAGATCATTCTTAGCTCCTTTTCTTATTTATGACTATATTTATCGATGTCACCCTGCATCTGGTATAGTCTATGATGCATCTTTCTTCTATTTGTAAACTTTTTGTAATATTTGCTATGTGGTGTAAAAAATTTGAATGAAAGATATTTAAGTGTTATGTTTTTCTTAATTATTGATAGCAATTACTAGCAAATTGCTAACTTCGCAATATATCAAGTTTTGGCACAAACTATTGGTATAATTTAAAGCTTTCATTGTTCTACATTTTAATTTGAACGAATTTTCTCTTTTGTTTCACTTTTTTACTTAGTTTACACTTCAACTTTATCAAGTAATTGGAATAAAAGCTCTTTGGTGCTCAAGATCTTTAAGTTATTTCACAATATCTCATGTTTTGGCATAAATTATTGGTATAATTTAAAACTTTCATGGTTCTACATTTTAATTTGAATTTTTCTCTTTTGTTTTACTTTTTGACCTTTTTTTTACAATTCAACTTTATCTAGTAATTGGAATAAAAGCTCTGTAGTGTTCAAGATCTTTAAGTTCTTTCTTTCCATTTCATATTGTATAGGTGGTGGGCTCCTTCAAAGTTTGATCCACTTCGATCACCATTGTTGTTTTTTGAGAAGGGCATGCCTGTGATTCCTCCTCTACCTCCACATATTGGCTTTGGCATTACTCTGAAGCATATGGTATTCCCGTAGTTTCATTTTTTTTAATCTTGTAAGCAAAAGGTACATGATTTAGAAATTTTTTCCTGTTTTCTTCTAGATTGTTGTAAAAGATTCATCTTGTATGCTAATTATGGCTAACAAAGATATGGCAAATTCATCGTTGTTCAACTCATTTTTTCTGTTTCTGCAACATTCAGAGTAATATACGTGCTTAATTTTGGGGTTCGTGATTTTTCTTTTTACGAATATTTGAGGCTAAGAACTTAATAAATCTGCATTGTAGCATTAGCTGCAAAGTGCAGAATGAAACAACATTTTTAATGAACAAAGTTGTTGCCACTAATATGTCCTACATATGCCTTTTGTATGTTATTTTGAACTTTATAGGCTATGGCTAACCTTAGGAGTATATGCTTGTCATGTTTCACTGTGCTTTTGATGCAAAATTTTAATTCGTAGACAGGAAAAGCACAAGCAATATGACCAATGCTGAGCACAATATTGTGATTTAGTATTGATGATGTATAATCTTGTTTGGATCAATATTATTTTGAACATTTTAACTCAAAATCTGACCTGAAATAAATATTTGGGAGATTGGATTTTAGCAAAAAGGAGTAATCTTATGCTACATTATGCTTCTATCTCTCAAGCCACGAGTTTTGTCATTCATGTTGGCTACCACACTATAGAAATTCCTAAGATATTGGAGACTGCTAATTGGTCTTTCTTGTACTGATATTTTTGAACTTACACCTAACTAGGCTTTGTCAATAATAATTGCTTTTGTATTAATGTCTCAGTTGTTGTGGTTCTTGCTATTTATCCTATTAAGGAGCCCAATTATATTAATTTTTTATGCTTCATTTGGTGTTATTTTTGGATTTTGTTCATACGTTTGTATTGTGATGTCATATTTGTCAATGGAACTAACAGTGAACCATTTCCTTGTAAACGTGATTATCCTTATTCTTATCATTCTTTAGTATGGAGATTGTTCTTATAAAAAAAGAGGACCATTGGGTATGAGTAACTTGTTGGATGACATGAGCATCTAAAAGCACTTCAGCATCTTGAAAAAAACTTGTGATTAAGCTTTTAAGCTTTATTGGATCATGTGCTTCATCTAAGTTGATGGTATGATGAAGAGACAAATGGTTTGATAGTTGATAGGACCTATCGAACAATGGTGACATGCTTTGGTGGCAGACTTTGACTGGGCCATAATGAAAGAACTGGTTTTCTGGAGCAACACTTATCAAGAAAAATTAGATTGTCTCATTTGTTGGGAAGCCAACTTTCAAAAAGTTTCTAAGATACGAAAGCAAGGATTTTTTTGTTGGCTTTTCAATATTTCTTAAGGTAAGTATTGTTATAATCTTTTGTATCAATTTTGGAATGTTTAACCATGAGAAAATCAGGAAGATGAACATGATTAATGAAGACCCACCTACTTTCTCTTAAATCTAGTTTGATGGGATTTGATATTTTTGGAGATTGATTTCGATTGTTTTATTTGAATATCATAAAAACTTTCTCTATGTAAGGACTTTTAGGGGGGATATGGGGGGTGGGGCAAATCATCTTTATTCTTCTTAGTAGTCTTAGATATCTCCATTATGTTAGAGTTCATTATGGATTTTCTCATCAAAATCCTTTGTTTTTGCACACAATTTTCTTCCTCTACTATGCATAGGGTGGTCTTCCTGAGGGTGGAAATTTAATTAGTAACTATAAACTGATACAAAAATTTCAACCGTCTTTGAGGATTGCTTAGAAGTAAAGTGGGAGGGGCATTTCTTTCTCCCACCAAAAATCATCAAAAGATTTCACGTGAGTTTCAAAATCTGTTGCCTTAAGGCGAAAGGCCAAAGAAACAATCGAAGATATGCCATATGTTTATTTACTTTCATGTAAAGTTTACTTTTGGGACAGTTTTTTTTTTAAATTTTAGGATTCAATAAGGTAATTTACTTTTTGCGTAATGGCCATAAAGGTATTGCATATTGGTTTATTAGCCTAGGTTTAGCCATTTATCCTTATATTGTAAAATGGAGTTGATTATTGGTAAAAATGGTATGAGTTCTTTTGTGGCAATATGTGGTTTCCTTGGTCTTAGGTTTCAAAACCAATTGGTTTATCTCCATTGTGGGTTAGTGTCCTCAGCAGATGTATCTCATCCTCCTTTATCTAATTTTTACTTCTCTTGGATTTTTTTTTTTTTTGTTATTTCTCTGTACGTTGTTTATTTTTCATCATGTTTTCTCCCTGTTTTGTTAGTTTCCTTTCTGTTTAATGATTAATGTTTCTCAAATGTAGATCCTTCTTCTTTCATCCTGTATTATGTGTGTGGGTATTAACTGACATCCCTGGTTGCAACCGCTTGTACATCATTATTTGTGTACAGTTTGGCATGAACGCAAATAATTTTTAGGTAGAAAGCAACTGATCTTATAGATTCTTTTTGTTTCCAAATTAGCCAAATAGAACCTTATAATTTTTGTAATATAACATCTATGATCTCGACCATTTTTTTCTCAAATTACTCTCCTTATAGGAACCTATTCCTAAATGCATATAATAAGGACCCATATAGTTATTTTTTGAAAAGATAGTTTAGAAATACAAAAAAAGAAAAATAAAAAATCAAGTTGCTAAATTAACTATAAGGACCTATTTGAATAATTTGAAAATGCGGGGGACCTACCTTGGACCTATCAGTGAATAAGATCAAATTAGAGAACTTTCTGTTATCATCCCCAGGTTTTTTTGTTAAGCTTGGAAGTGACTTATGCATGCTTTCCTAAGCTTTGGTTAGTTTGAGGAATGGAACAAGGAGCAGATTAATCATGTATAGTTGTGCTTCGCATGTTAGCTGTGTGCATATATTTTTTTTAATAATAATACAAAATATTCAGCTCAAGATCTCGGCCCAAGTAGGAAGCATATTGAGATTGAATTGTTCACTTTTGAAGCTGCTAAAAATGAATCTATAAGGTCAATTGCTTTTCATTTTGTGCTGGCTCAAACGGATGTCCTCAAAATCAAGCTGTCTTGAATCCGAATTCAGTTGTTTCAAAGATTTCGAACTAACAATTTTATGTGCTAGGCTGTAAGGTTTGAATACATTTGAATCTAATCTTCATGTAATCCGTTGCATTAGTTAGCAAGATTGAAGCATTGGAGTTGTAATGTAAGGTTTTTTTTTTGTTGGATCATTTTAATGCATCATTCTTCATTTAAAGACTCTTTGGTTTGCTTGCCGCAGGTATCTTATGTAGAAAAAAGGATGAAACCTGATGGAAAAATATTCTTTTGTTCCCAGTCTCCTAGACATTTTGAAGGAGGTGACTGGAATCATGGTGGCTCATGCAGGCGTGTGCAACCACTGCTCCAAGAACAAGTGAACTTTTTTATCTCTTTTCTAATTAATTGTCAAGTACGCCAATTGAGTAAATTTTACTTGAACTTAGAATCTAAAGTGTGCCTTTTGTTTACTTGATTAAATTTTTCTTCAAGAGAATTTGTTGTTAATGACTGAAAATTATGAGAAAATTGTTTGGAGATGCAACTTTAACAACAAAGGCTTATTTAAACTAGGAAATGTTTTGGGCATAGGAATTTTATTCAACACCTGAAACAGAGAATGAAAAGATGAAGCATGTTTTATCCTCTCAACCTGATGGAAAAGTTCAATTAATTTTTCTCAGGTTGAAGATCTTTTTTCTTTGGAGAAGAATGGAACTAATGTGGAGGCTCGCTTGATCAATCAACATCTTTTCAAGGCTCTCAATGGTTCCAGATTCCACATACTCGATATAACTCATATGAGCGAGTTCAGGGCAGATGCACATCCTTCAACCACAGGAGGAAAGAAGCATGAAGACTGTATGCATTGGTGTCTGCCTGGATTGACTGATTCCTGGAACGATCTGCTCATGGCACATCTAAAAAGCGTATGATCTCAGTAAGTTTGCATCATTTATTGATTTTTTTTGTATTTGAGTGGAGAATAGGCCTTTTTTTGTGCTGAATGCTCAGATGCAAACGGGAACCAAATGTTACCACTGCAATTTCTACAGGCTTCTTTTATATAATTTGTTGAGATTTTTTCTTTTTGTATTGTTTCGTTTTGACGACTCAAACTATGCTAGTTTTTATGGGAAATAGAACTTGTACAGCAGCTTATTGAATCATTTGGCTCTATCAATGTTTGACACATGAAATGAGTACAAATAATTATAAAGCTTTGTAGTAATGTTGACACTAGTATTGTAGATAAATTTGTTGTTCAAAGCTTCTTAATTTGAAGTCCTTATCATGCTGATACCTAGGCTCTAAGTTCACTCATAAGGTTTGCTGTTGTTTTAAAATAAGGTTTTATATTGTCTAAATTCTACTCATAGTTTACTAAAAAATAATCTAAAATACAAAAAGAAAAAATTTAATAGAAAATTAGAATATAGTGGCACTAGGAATCGATCTAACCATTCTAGTTTAGGTTAATAGCTCCAGTCAAAATCAATTGGTTTCAGTTGAAGCTGAGTTCTGAGATTGATTTATAGTTGAAACCAATTCCAATTTAATGATTTGAATTGGTTGGGCCAAACCCTAAGACCTTGAATTCAACTCTTTTATGAGTTTTATATAGCATGTTATCAGATTCTCTTGTTTTCTCTATGCTATATCAAATTTTAGCATGCCTATTCTACATCTTGAGGGAGGTCCAAATGATATTTGTGTAGTTTTCATTGTTCCTTCGACCCCAATTCTATTGTCCCTTGAAATGATGTATATAATCTCTTGGGCGACACCATTGTCAAAGTTAGTGCAAATTTTTATTCGTCATATTCTGCTTTATACTTGCCTTTCCTTGCTCTCGATGTGTCTTTTAAATTTAGTATTAAATCAGAGTTACCATTTTCAGATATACCTCTAGTTTTACTCGATTGTTGTCACATAAATGTGCCAATTCTATTGACTTAATGAAGCTGAATCTTTTTAAAGTTTAGGAGCTTTGTTGTATTCTAATAATATTTTGTATTGCATGAACTTTTAGGTATACCATCATCATAGGATATGTTTTAGATTAATTAATGAGTTATTTTGAATTAATCAAGTCATTTTTAATGTCTTCCAAATTGCACCAAACAATCACAAATACGCAATATAATTTTCATTTAATTTGCAAGAAGATTCACTTTATATTAAGCAAATTAACTATGGGGATATTATAAAAAATAATAAGGTGAATTTGGGTCTATTCATTTTTATGCCCTCTTATGAGGTTTTCTAAGAAGAGTGCTAATATTTTTATTATGTTGCCAACATGAATGAGTTTTACTATAAGACCTTCTATTACCTAGTTTTATGAAAGATAATCTATATGGATTGTAGCCATAAGAAAGTAATACTCATTGATAATTCTCTAACATGAGGATAAGAAAATTTGTATGACAATTTGATTCGGTCACTATTATAGATTATGTTTATAATGTTTGCATTAAAGATTTTCATTTTAAGAGGCCTAATATAAAAAATATTGAAAAGTTTCTTGGTCTATGTAGACTGATTGAGAATTTATTAAGATTACAGTATAATGAGCTTAGCGAACTTAGAATATGCAATTGAAATGCTTTTTTGATTAAAAAAAGGATCATTCACGCAACTTTTCATTCATTAAGTGATGCATATTATATTTTTTGATAGTTATTTTATCGTTGTTAGGAATCAACTGTTGCATTGTTAACGGTTGCTAGAGGACGAGCTTAGCTATGTTATCTTGCATCGAAGTGTAAAATAAAAAAAGTTAATCACTTTATCCTAACTAATCTACTTAGAATGAAATGGAATTGTGTAGACAATTAAAGCTTATATATAAGAAATCTATAGGAAATCTTCATGTTTGAATATACCTTATTTATGTTTAAAACTATAGTATTATGCTTATATCAGTATCATCATCTTTGTGGATTTGTTTTTGCTAATATAAGATTTTACACTTAATCTTTGTCACCTTATTTTGTTTATTTACTTTTTCTTTATGTTTGCTTTGTTTTCTTTTCCTTTATTCAAATCATTCAACTACTTATGGTATCAACAATAGATATATTTCACTTAAAAAAAAAAACAATAGATATATTTGATAAATCATGATTAAAACATGATATTGAAAATAAAATAGATGCATAAAAATTATATTAGACTTTAAAATATATATATAATTATACAAGCAAGAACAATTATAGATATTTTTTATTTTTAGAAACTATATACTCCAAAAAAAAAAGAAATACACAAACAAAGTTTTTAAATCTTGAAAAAACAAGGTTCTACATTTTCCATACAAGTGAAAATAAAACAAATAATATTATTTTGAAATTCTTCCTTGTAAAAATGTTAATAAAATTAGCCTTTCTTTAGTCAAAATGCTGGAGAGAGCACTCTCTAGCTCCAATGCAAAGCAACAATGGTGGTTTCTACAAAATGGTTAAAAAAAAACGAAAACAAAAAGATGATATTAAAGGTTGATTAACAAACATCATTCACTCTTCAAAAACAAAACATAAATACTCTTTTGAGGCAAAAATGATAACCAATCCTTGCATTGTGACTTTTGCTACTGCATCAACAAAGATCACTTTCTTCTACAATCGAATAAACGAGACAAGGTTTGCATAAACTAAGTCTATGATAACCTTATTAGCAAATTAGCAAGTCATTTGGAGGACGAGTATTTAGCAGTTTTGGAACACCCGAACGACGTCCACGATCATGGAGCGGCAAATCGGGCACCTACCACTGCTCCAATGAAGCTCTTGGGCACACTTGTAACAAGCACACATGTGGCCACACCTAAAACGATGTAGCTAACATCAAGGTACAAAATTGCTCGATTTTGCAATCCAATGAAATTTTCATAAACTCGATCAATATAAGCATTATAATAAATTCATTAACTTGTTATTTAAATGATATATAATTCATTATTTTCTAGATGACACTGACATTTAAATCATAGTGTTATTTAGATGTCAATATCATCTTAAACTTGTCATAATGCAATTGAAATAGTTTTGTATTCATATTTTTGATATCATGATGCTCAATATCTATATGTCACTTAAATTTAAGGAATATCTCCATATCATTTTTTGGACAACAAAAGTGTAACATTCGATGATTTTTATTTAAAGATGTCATCAAACCGAGGCAGGATTGGCATTTGCATAAGTTTTGTTTGCTTCATTTGAAAGGTATGGTATATGGCATACCTGTACAGTAATGAGTCGACTTGCTCTTCACAACAGATGCAACAAGTGTCTTTCCTTCCAGGAATCCACTTGGAATTGTGGAATGGTTTTCCTCTCCCGGCTGAACAGTAAAATATATCATAACATTGCATACCTCCTAACTATACAAAGAAAAACTAGGAAATACATGGTGTGGGATGTTGTTTGATTTGAAGCAAAAACATCACATAATAGATCCTATCTCAAGGAATTCGCCAATGTTTTGGTTTAGATGTTGATACAAATGCTTATTTGTATGCAAATAGGAATGTAGATTACTAAACTACTTTAAGAATAAATCAATTCAATTGCTGGTTTGCACATCATCAAGTTACATATTCCATATTCAGATATGTGACATATAGAAGCATTTTGAATGGCAATCTTCCATCTTTCAACTTTCATGGCCAAGGAAAGCTGTTATAGTAGCTTCATAGATACTTATGTCATTATATGCAGGAAAAAGTGTTAGGCCTTCAATTTAGCTCAACTTGGTATTGCAAAACTTACATAATTGAGTTACAGCAGAAGAAACCTCCTTCTTAATCAAGTGCTCCAACTTTGTCTGCCACTCCAGGCAGCTTTCAATCATTTTTCTCATCTCTGAAATTTCATTATGTATCTGCTCAATATTATTTTGCAACCCATGGATAACTTCATCTTCCTACAGCATTTTCAAAGAGAGGATGGCAGTGACAACCAATGGTTTAAATCTTCATAGGATGAAAAAAATCAATAGATTTATAGATTTCTAACTTACCTGCAAGTTGAGAGTTGGATTTTGGGGGAATGAATTACTCGAAGGGCTTTCATGCCGATGAGGCTCTCGAGACGGTACTGACGAAGAAGTATTCCTCCACCGTTCAATTTGTTGCAACATTTGAGAGGATAAAGGCAATGAAGTACTCTGCCAGCTTTGTTGGAGTTGCAGAAGCTCAACAGATAATGGTATCACTGATGTTGCAGCTGCTCGATGAGAACTAGTTGCATAATTTAGCCTGCAGATGTTTTGTTCATCACACTGTTCTTCAAACCTCTCATCTGCATACTGCTGCTGTTTTCTGTTCAAAAATGACATGATCATTTGGTTCATTTTGATCGAGAAGTCGCTTGCCAGAGACGCTGAAACCGTTTTCCTGAAACGAATCAGTCAAGCAAAGCCCCAAATTAACATTAGTGGAACCATGGAGCAAACAAGTTTATAGAATGAGACACATGAAAAGACTATTAAGATAACTATTGAGTTATACAAAGAATAGTTTCACATTAGATATTCAACAAAGAAAGAAGTGCAAAACTTGCCTCTCGAGGAGTTCCTGGATCTCTCCATTGTCCATCGAGGTTGTGCTTAGGGAGTCATGATAAGAGGTTTGTTTGGTCACCTCCCATCCATGCCTCAAACTTGCTTGCTCCGACAACCAGTTGCAGTCGATGGGTGTTGCAGCCTGGACTTGACCCAATGTCTCTGTCCCCTCGGTCGACACCTTGCCACGAAAGGTTTGGAGGGATGGTGACCAATCAAAACTGCTGCCCCATAAGGTTCTTTCATCCCATGAAGCATCAGGACTTCGGCTTTCTTTTGAAGATGGATCTTCATGAGTCGAAAAAGGAGTGAAGAAAGCTTGTGATGAATAAAAGGATTGGGGGGAGCTTTCCAAGTGCCTTGTGGTGATCATTTGTTGGTAATGGTTGTCTTCACCATCAGAAACTTGCAAGGAATTGGAGTTTTCATCTGTTTGAAACTCATCCAAGTCAAGCTGGCTGCCAACTTCACTTCTTTCTCTAAAATGATTCAATCATTTGTCAGATTTCAATATGTTAGAGTGAAACATAAAAGAAAACAAGAAACTGATGTGAATTTGAACTCTTAATTGGGTAATGGTCTCAAAGAAAGAAGAAAACTGGCTCAAGAATGCTCAACATTTAACCATAAAGCAGCTTAAGATATAAGTATTGAAGCAAATGGCTGTGCAGGAAATAGGAATTAAGTACCTGCTGAAGATGTTTGATTGAGTTTGGCATCTCTCTGCTTCTAATTTTCTTGACCGTTGTTGATGCCTAATGGTGGCAACTTCACGTCGAAGAGACCTCAGCCTGATAAGTGACTGTAGACAAAGCTCATTTAAGAAGGTTATTCTATCTGTTATTTTTTTTATTATTTTTTTTATAACTAAAGAAATATATTCAATTTCTTTTTTGAATGTTCTAATCATTTGCAGTAAATTTGAACAGTGTTGATTAAATAGATATTAAAGGCGATAATTAATAATTAAAATTTTCAACGTTTAGCTGAATTCTTTAACGCATGTTTAAAATAATAATAATAAAAAAGGTAGAGGAAGAAATTGATATGATTGAAGTGATATTTACCTGAATGCGGCCGCGAAAGGGGAAGCGGGAAACCGGGTGGCGCTCGGCGAGAGCAGCGACCTCTCGCCGCCGCTCCTGCTCCAACTTCTCATCTATGAGTTCCATCTCGGAGCTTTCTTTCACAGGAAGAGTTTTTCCGCCGGAGGTAACGGCGGTCCTGGTGGAGTGGGTGGGTTCCGGCGAGGGTGGCGGAGCAGGTCTTGGTGATGAATCTGGCACCTTTGATGGAATCGCAGTCGACTCGGCCTCGTCGCTTGATGATGCTGCGGAGGAGGACATTTTGAGGCTCAGCATTCTTACGATCTCGCCTACTCTTCTCCTCTCCGATATCTCGCTTTCCGCGGTGGAAGACGAGGCGGAGGAGGACGACGCGGGGTGCTCCGCTGAGTCCCATTCGCCAAACACCTCGGAGTCCGCCTCGTCGCAGGCATCCGAGCCCCCTGAAGGCTCCTCGGCGGAAGAAATTGCATGCGTGCTATTGCTTGAAGCCGGGGGGGCTGCGGTGGCGCGGGGAGTGGGGCAGAGCCCGGACTCTGCCTCCAGCTCCCTCCACATTTGGATAAGAGAGGACGCGCGGACGTTAGGGGGGATGTCAGGAGCGGCCGCATTGGCGGCGGAGGTAGCGGAGGAGCAATCGGAGAAGGAGGCGGCGCGGGCGGAGACGGGCTGAGTGATGGTGGATAGGGCGGAGAGCTCGGCCTCGTGGGCCTGGCGCTCGATGGTGGTGATCATCTGCCGGGCCTGCCGGGCGGCCCAGCGGTCAAGGATCTGGGACTGCCGCCTCCTGGCGGCTGTCATTGGCGAGCATGGCTCGCCTACCGTGGCGGTGACAGTGCCAGGGTCGATGGAGGTGGGGATGCGGGTGAGGACTTTGGGAAGCGACTTCGCATGGGCTCCGAGGACGGTGGCGCCAGGTATCCGTGAGGGGTGGTGGTGGCGCCAGTCGTCGGAGGGCATGCGGGCAACGGAGGAAGCCATGGATTGGAGGATGCGGGTTTGGGGGACGAATGGGTGGGAAAAAGAGGGGGCTTTCTAATGGCGATGAGGTGGAAACGGTCAGTGGTGGCTAAAAATTGGAGATTTACTATTCTTGGAGTGGGGGAAGCATTGGTTTGAAGGGGGGAAAGAGGGAGAAGGTAGGCAGTGGGAGCGCAACGGCTGTGCTGTGGAGAAATAAGTTGCCATTTTTAGAAGCGAGGAGCTGAACGAAATCGTTGGCGAACTGAAGCCCGGTTTCGATCGCAGGTAGAGGAAAGCCGAGAAATATGTGGCTTTGCAGCCAGGCTTGTTTGGAATTGTTACCATGCGTAGGTTGGAATTAGGGAAGCTATGTGGAGAGGGATGGCTTTGAGGCGACGGTTTTGGCGGGTAACTGGGAAAGACGATGCGCCGTGCCCAATGGACCATGGCTAGGCCCGAATAGACCCGTCGCGGTTCGGAATCGGTCCGCACCGGCAGCAAATATCAACTTTTTGAAAAAAGGTTTTAGAAAAAATTCTGAAAGAAGGATATATATATATATATTCATAGTTTCAATCATGGTTTTCCTTTTTTTTATTTTTTGATTCTAAATTGTGTTCTTCTTATAGCAATCTTAGAACATTTTTTATTATTAACGTTACTTGGTTTCTATAATAATTTTTGGATAATTTTTTTTTTATGTTTTTAAGCATTTCTCTAATAAGTCTTCAAACCATTTTCTTAGCAACCTCTTAACTCCATAAAAGTGTTTTCTTTTGTTTTTGACGATGCCTTATAAAGGGTTTCAAAAGTTGTTTGTAGATTAGACCCTTAGAAACTTGTTAGGGAATTTTAGAATTTTCAATCATTTTAATTAATATAATCATTTATAAATAATATGATTTTTTTTTTCATTGTGTATGAAAACCTCATCAATGGAGAAATGTGATAATAACTCATTTTGAGATTTATATTTATCATGTTTTTTTTTTATTCTTTTAGGGAGAATTTTGTGTTTGTATTGTTAACTTTTTTTTAATCACATTTATGTATAATTTTTTAAATCTTATCAATAAAAGCATCGTTAATGCCACATCACTAACTAACATTCATATAGATATTTTTTAATGTTTTTGGATAACATGAAAATTGTCTTTTATTTTGATTAAATGTCGACAAAATCTTTGAAGATTAGAAAAATCCATATTACAACTTAAATTGGTATTATATTTTTTTGCGATGTAAACTTTCTCTTAATTTTTCAAACTTAAAAGTTTGTACTAAATTGATTATTCTATTTTTTAGTTTGAGTGTCCAAAATTAGATAACTAAAATATTAATAACATAGTTTATCGTTTTTAAAACAATTTGCATTTTTCATTGTCTCTATATGTTCTCAATATAAAGATTGTTTCTGTAGCAATATCAAAAATCAAAATCATGCTTAGAACATTCATATCTATCAATTCTAACTTTAATAGTTGTTGTTACAATTAGCACCAACTTACCTATTTATTTGAACATCATTGCTATTATTTGATCAAGACGATCCTCGACTTAGAGGGCCATCATGGTAGAAACTTTGTTAGGTCAAATGATTTGAATTCCACTAATTGTTTTTATTTCTTTCATCTATTGGTTGAGATAAAAATCTCTTCAAATATATTTCATCTAGAAACTTCTATGATTGTCAATATATGACAATTAGCTAATGTCTGACATACATGATAATTAAAATAAAAAAGATCATATTTAGAGAGATTTTAGGTAATTAAACTGATAAATGAAAGAGCACTTTCTCATAAGATAAAAGGATAAAATTATACTCGTTACTCCACATAGCCCACATATATTTGAAAATAGAATCTAAAGACTAAGACTATTTTTAGAATAGACAACTAAAGATGATAAAAATAGAATATAAGAATCATATAAAATTAGGATGAACATTATTGTTGAGATAAAAGATGTAATGAATGATACAAGTAATTTGCGAGAAGAATACTAGCAAATAAAAATAGAAGTGGACGTGACAACATTAATATCTTAGTTTTTGGTATAGCAAAAAAATAAGATTTAAACGCAAGAATAAAATAAATAAAAATCACCAATTGTTGAAAAATAAAATATGATTAAATTGTCTCACGTATGTTAATGTATAAGAGAGTATGATTTTAGAATTATAGGTTGCATTGGAAAACGTTCGATCGTATCCATCAACTGTCACATGTAATCGAAGACGATTGAAAATTGTTTTTGGTGGTGGATCAAACTTCACAACTTTTAACATCAACGGGCCTGAATGCATGGGCCAGGTTCCACCTTTGACGTTCTAATGACCACGGGTTTCAAATGTTATTAAACAGATCTCACACAACATCAGAAGTTGTGTTGATCCAAGGTAGAAGACGATGATGACGAGTTCATTATAGCAGGCAACGTAAAGGGTTGCTTCAACCCGCCTTCCACCCCTTATTTGACTCCTCCAAGCTCAAGTAGTCCTCTGCTTCGTCGTCGTCTCCGCCATCCTCCCCATCGCTCCGTCCAGCGCTGCCGTCTCTCTTCTCTACCGTCACCAGCTTCCTGCCGACGTCGTCACCACCGAAGGGGACCTTGGCTTCGTCCGGGCGGCCGGCGACCCCGTTGAAGAAAGAGACGTAATTGGGCCATTTGAGATCCCCTCCATGGTGAGAGGTGGTGGGATCGGAATTAGAGTGAAGGAAGAGGTGGGTGTCATCCTTGGTGGTCGCCGAAAAATCCACTCTTGCCGAGTTCTGAATGTTTGGCAATGCAGCAGGGAACTGCGCGTGGCTCCAGTTGAGGAGTGGTTGAGGAGGGCGGACCGGAGTTTGCTTCGGCGGCGGAGATGAAGGCGACTGGGGTATGCTGCGGTTGGAGCTGAAGAACTGGGAGAGGAAGAAGCCCGACTGCGATATCAAAGATTCAAACAAGCGCCTCATTCTTAACACAAAGTGGAGGTCTTCTGGTATCTGCAAGATTTTGCCCATTAGAACAAATTAGAAAACAAAGGCATACATTATTGAAGCAAGGGAGAGAGTTTCTTCTTGCGAAATTGCTCATGCTTTACAATGCTGCAGGAACCCAGTTGGAGAAGTCCATGCCCGGCTTGGATGACGGCTATCGTCTGCTACAGAGAGAAGAGAAAATGAACAAATCGAGCTTTTATTGATAAAGTAGACAAGACAAACGAAGCAGAGTTGCCTGGATGCCGGATGCGAACTGATCAGTCCATTCTGGAGGAAGCTGCATCAGAAGTAAAACCATTAAAGCTAGAACCTTTCCTTTGAACCATGAGGAAGTTGGTAAAATGAGGAGAAGAAGAAGAAGCTGAAAGGAATCGAATTCATCTCTTCCCGGAGTAAACATCACAAACCGCATCGACAGAGCTCTGCCAGTAGTTGGAGATGTTGAGCTGGCCTTCAGAAGGTTCTTTAAACACCCATTTGTGGCACTTATCGGAAGCAACTTTGCCCATCAGCCTGCGTTAGATTGATCAATCATTAAATTTCTTAAATAGTGCAAAAAGGACAGAAATAGTTATGTTCTGTTTCTGTTTCCTTCCTTCAGTAACTCCTCCATCAACCTGTTTTCAACACCAATGATCTATTTCTTTTCAAAGTCATTTTAAACAAACACCTACCCACCCTTCTCCGTAATTATACAGTTGGATCGACATCTTGCCGAACGCTTTCCTGACGGCTTCCTCGCCGTCGATCTCCTCGAAGCAGTCGGGCGTCCTCGGCCGGCAGAACCCGTCTTCCCACATCAACATCCTGAACCCAAAAACACGACGTGAAAACCACGGAATTGACTTCGCCAATTTCGTTCCTTTTTTATCAGATCACAACAAGCAAGCACAGAAAAGCGAAACCCATCAAAAACTTTTGCCGGAAGAGCCACTCACAGGCTTCCATTGTCATCGCCGACCTTGCTGGCCGTGCCTCCTCTGCACCTTCTGCAGGGAGACAGAGGAGAAGGGTGAATTTGAGGAAAACCAGAACAAGTGAGAACCAGAGTAATCGGATGGAGAGAGAAGAGAAGTACGGCCGAAGGCGAATGGTCCAGAAGACGGAGTATGTCCAGTCGAAGTTGAAGCAAACGTTTCGAAGAGCATCGTGCAACGCCATCATCCCCACCGCATCTCTGTTTCTACCATCAATTCCAGCCCCCAAGCCCACCATCTTACCCCTCCCCCTTCTCTTCGACCCCTCTCTATCTATCTCTTCCTTTTGTATCTTCCTGTTTCGAGTCTTCCTCTTTTTCCATTTTCACTTGTAGGATTAACTCTTATTGCCTTTTTCACCTCCCTCCCTCCATTCTATCTCAATCATGAAAGCTCACCCAGAGACCCAGCCCCACGGTAGCTCTATAGTATAAGTGAACCCACGGTCCCCCTTCCTCTCCCTTTGCCGAACAGCTTACATGGTACTCTCTGCTTTCTGGATCTTCTCCAAGACGAGAGCTGACGGGAGCAGGGAGAACGATTTTAGAATCGATGTGGCCGTAATTCTGCCATTTGTTGGTAATAAAAATGGCATTTTTTTCAATTCTGGTGGGCCTGTCACGTGCGCACGTGCGGAAGAACCGGAGCGGTGTCTCGTCACGCGTAAACAACGATCTAAATCATGGTTATATATCATTTTAAAGATCCAGTTGGTGATTAGATCTCCTAATGCCCGTTTAGTAAAGCGAGTGTAATCGGATTTCGGGTCGATAAGAGAATATCCGATCCGGGAACCCAATGATCTCATTGGCTCTTTTTCTACTATTTTTCCATAAGATTTATTATTTTAACGATTAATATTACTGGTTGTTGAATCGTGTAATATTTTGCTTGAATACAATATCAAATAATAATTTATAAAAATAAGATGTGATTTTGTATATAAAAATATGTGAAAAAAATTTAAATTTATATTTTTTAAAGTATCTTAAAACTAAAACTCAAATCCAAATAGTCCTATGTGTTTTGTTGCATAAAGGACTGTTCAATATGTATTCAATAATTTATTATTTTATTTTTGTTGAAAATATTTTCATAATCATTAACAAAAAGACCTTTTAAAGAAATCTTTAAAAAATCAGGAAAAACGTTTGGGTAAAAAAAAATAAAGTTTTAATAAAAAATATTGATTAACTTTTCTAATATTTATAAATTTAAAAGATTTTCTTAAAAGATCAGATTTAAACTTATCTTACAAACAAGACCAAAGATGTGAACAATTACATTCAGCATTTAAATAAATTTTAATTTTTTTATTTAAAAAATCAGTCTTAACACCATAAAAAAAATCACAGGAGGATAAGTAGATCATGTTAAAGTGTGCAATTGTATATTTTTTGTTTTTTGTTTTTTGTTCAATAATGTCCAAATATTATTTTTTTTAAATATTATAATTCAATTAAAACAACACTTAACAATTCTAAATATTCTAGCTCTTTTAACAAAAAAAAAGTATCCTTGAGTTTGCAAATGAAATAGGTGGGGTGGAGAGGAACAAAGATAATTGTGGCATCATTTGCATGACCTTTCTTGAATTCATTGTTACTATGTCTCTTTTTTATTTTTTCTTTTATTTTCAATTTTTTTTGTTTTTATATAAATAAAATCATTTCAAATCTTTTTTAAAATATTTTTCAAGCTCGAAGTTTGAAAACATTTATAAAATCATAGCGAAAGAGAATATAAAACTATGATAGATAATAAAATCAAATTTTCATACAACTTTTAAAAGCTACAAGTTTTCATACTTATTATTTTTTTCTTTTTGTGCTCATTATAAAAATTAGCATTATTCAACATAGCATGTAAATAAAGTATTGTAGTGAATGTTATGCTAAAAAAATCATATTTAAAATCAAGAAACAAAAGAAAGAGTATTAGACTAAACATATAATGTACTTGGAAGCACCTCTCTCATCTCTTCACTTTTCTCTAACACTCTTGGTCGAAAGCTATAATACTCAGAATTTGTTCACCAACATTTTTATTCTGAGTTTGACTTTTCTCCTCTTTTATATTAATCTGGCTTTATGCATTTCTAACCTTACATTTTCTTCAAAAGGTTGTATATTTTCATATGCATGCCTCCTTGCCTTCTTTACCTCTTAATTTTGATGGTTTACTATCAATTAAGCTTTTTCCTAAGTTGATTCAAGTAATCATTCATCATTTCAATTTAAGAGCTTTTCAATTATACAACGTCATATTATACAATTCATCATTTTGTACTTCACAATGTGTGATATTCTCTTCATTGACAATTAAATGCATTGATTGTACTTGTACAATATCCTTAATCATACATGTATAATCTCTTTTTGTTTGTTTAGCTTGAGTATTCTTATTATGTCATACCCTACAATATTTATTATCTTCATTGTATGATCCATATTTTTTTTACTTGAAGTCTTCATACTTATGTGATATTATAAATCACACTAATAAATTTTTAGTTTAGCAACTTCAAAATTTTTCATCATATTATATAATACTTTTTCTCTATCTCACTCACCTTATAGACTTATTTGACTTATCTGACATGTGATCATACATATATGATTTATCTAATCATATTTTTTCATTTGTTTAAATTATAGTTTGAGTATTCATAATGTATCATATTATATGATATTATTTATTGTATTATATGATATTTTTAATTAAAATTTCATTCTTACTTCTCATTAAATGTTAATGTATAACATGTTTATATTGTATGATATTTTTCCTAACTTTTAGGAAAAAAAAAGAAAATATCTCATCCTTTATGAAGTCTTTTATCAGCTTTGAGATCATAATTTTTGTGATACTTAATAACTCAAAATCCTTAAGAATTATAAAAAATTATTACTTCTATTTTTTAGATGTTGCAATCATATTTTCTTATAAAAAATTTATCCTCAAAATTCAAATACTTTTATTAATGTCTTTATATCTATAAAGTAATCCTTAATATGTACTTTTTCTTGTATTATAAAGAAAGATTATTATAATCAATGTTTTGGTTTTTAAAGTGATTCTCTTGTTAATACTTAATAATTTTCAACTTTATTCACCCACTTCAATTGACTTTTGTCCAATATTATGTTTACATTTCATTCAATAAACCTACAAAACTTATATTTAATAAATAATACATGAATTCTCGCCTTTTTTTTTTCAATACTATCACATCTCATTCTCAATTGAGTATACTTATGATTTTATTCATTCAATAGAACAATAAAACTTTTAAGGATATCATGCATCAAATATTCTTCTAGTCAATGAAATTATAATGTATGATGTACATATTCTAACATCTAAAGAAAGTTTCTTTTTCATTTAAAGCATAATTGTAGCATTGGATTGTTTGTGGTCATTAAGAAACATTTTCTTTTACGTTGATGTTTTGGTTTGTCTCTAATGAAGATTCCCATATTAAAAATTTCCTCTCATTTTTACCTCCCCTTGACTTTTTTTTTCTTTAAAGATTAAGTTGTTATCTTCTTGACTTTATTACCCTTATGTGAAGAAAAAATTTCCTTTCTCTTATTTGTAGTTCTTGTTTTTGTTATATCGCAGTTTTCTTTCTTTTGGCAACATCAAATATATTTGCATTGCCACCTTTGAATCCAATGGTGGTTGAGTCTCTCATCATTAATGAACATCCATTAATATAATATCCAAATTCATTCCAACAAAAATCATAAACTTTTGTTTGCATTATGGGTTTTCCCACATGTTATGCATTATAGTATCTCTCTAATAATGATTTAAGATCTTAATTCCACCGTCAAGGTCTTCTCACAATTGATATATTCTTTAAATAAATTGATTCTTTTTGTTTTCTTTGGCTCCTCCATTCTCCTTAATATTTTTATTTTTTTTGTAACTAAAGCTATCTCTTTGTATGTAAAAAAGTATATATTATTTTAATGGAATCCTTTGAACCTTTTTAAAACATATACCATTTTTGTTTCTCTAATAAAACCAACTTTGTATTATGCATAACTAGTTTAGATAATAATTGTTAGAATTTAATACATTTTATTAATCTCTTATATTTCCTTGATAAGTTGATTTATCCTTTATTTTTTATTGTTGTTGGGACAACATTCTAAAAATGATTGCCAAAACTCTTCTCAAGACATCTCCATATCTCGTATCTTCTCTTAACATAATCTTGTTACTTTTGCCTCCACTGGCTTATATCACCATCTAAGATAAAAGTCACTATTGAGCACCTTTTATGCTCGTGTTATGCCATATTGCGTAAAATAGTGGCAACTCTCTTAAGTCTTCGACTTGGAAGGGTTCAAACCTCAAATATTGTTCCACCAATTGATTGGTTCGACAACATTTCATTTGTTCTTTGTTTCTTTTAGTTACTTTTTTTTTTTGTGATATATCTCCAATGTCATTCTCTCATTTTGGTTCTTCTCTTCTCTAAGAGATTTGTCTCATGTTGTCATTGTTTAAGGTTGCTACTTACTCTACATATTGTTTGAGAATTCCAAACTCTATGTTTGCATTTCAATTGCAACATAATCAAAATCTTTCTTTTATAATTTTGTTCAAAGAAATTACATTAAAATCAAATCATAAGAATATCCTCGATGTGGTAAACATCCCATCATATAATTACAAACATATCTAATTTACTTTCTTTGAACTATTGCAATACCCCTATTAATCTATATATGGTTATTCCTTTTCATTATGCTTTCCTTTGTATTGCATTATTTTTGTAGAAATTGTTGAATCTATAGTTTTATACCACTTATTTGATGAGCATAAAACCATTATGTTACTATTATTAATATTTTTAGTATGTTTTAATTCATGTTTTTTAATATCAAATAAAGATTACTCAATTGAAGAGATTGATTAGATAATTTATGGAATTATCTACTTAGAAAGACATGTTAATAAGTGTTGGTGGTTTTTTTTCAATTTTGGCTTAGCTTGTAGATTCTAGAGTTTGTTAAGCTTTTTTGTGGGTTGGCTAAACCATTACAGACCTTTAATTGCATGTTAGCTATGGTTAGATTATCAAACATTTCTTTTAAGTGCTTATGTGACACATTTATGATGCTTTGCATGCATTCAATTGTTAAATATAATTTTTGTGTGGTTAGAATCACTAGAACTATGTTAAAAATTTATTAAATATCATTTTATGTTACTTTAATTTCTACACAACTCTTGGTTTTGAAAAATTATGTTTAAAACATGCAAATTCAAGTCATGATCTTCATAATTTACTAGTTGTATAATATAATTATTGGTATCATATCTAGATAATCTATTTTTTGTCTTATATTTGCACATAATAGTGAACTAGTGTTAGAACTATATGGGTACAATGTATCTATCATATAGTTGTAACAATAGCCAAATTATTTGCAAGTGCACAAAGTTGGCTGCACAAGATATTTTATTGTACAAACGTTGTCCAACCAAGGAGAGTCAAGTTTACATTTTCATCATATCAGTACAAATAATATTTCACACAAATACACAACTTAGTTGTTTTCAGGATTTACGCTAAGTGAAGGTTAGACAGGTATGATTCAATGTTTCGTATACATTCAAATTCTGTTAACATGAGTATTATGCATACAATACAATATGGATTATATGTGTCGTAACTCTACGTGCATTAATAGACACGCTTATTATATCATATAGTACAAAGTCTATATGTCATAATTATTCACTCACTCATGCCATGCTTGTTGCATCATGCGAGTAATATTTTTATATCATATGAGTATATGAATCAATATATAAAATTACTTGATGTATGAATATATTAATGCTTCAACCTTTTATGATTATCATTAAATGTAAGGTATAAACTTGCTATTGTGTTAATATGATTGTTATGTTGTATAAATATGTTCATCACTCAATATATATTATACATTATATTAGGATGATTTGTATATTAAATTAGTATGATATATTTTAAAATTATTAGTTTATATATTTTTTGGATTATTTATTGTTACTATAACAATAATAACATTGTCTTAACACGTTCAATTATTAAGAAATTTGGTGGATGTAATAAAACCATTTAAATCGAATTACTACATCATATTATGTACACTTTTGTTATTACTGTGTGGATATGATAATGTATACTGTATGAATAAGATTTTTTTTCCAATTGACATAACCTAAGTAAAATTTGTGTCGTATAAGTAGTGTGATCACAACATGTAACATTTTATTGACAACTCAATTTCAGGTAAATATGTATCATATGACGATGATATATCTTTAATCCTATATGATTAATATCAAAACTTGAGCACTACTTACTTTATTGTATTCATGCAGTATGAAAGCACTCTTGCGTTTATATGTTACATTAATTTAAACCTGTTGATATTAGTTGATCAATACTGTAAACTTTTTGTATAATGTATTGCATTGTACAATCATGCATGATACATCATTTTTCAAGAGCTTAAAATTTAGTTGTTGAGATTTTGTTTTATTTATACTATGTAATATTATCATTGTATTTATATGATACTTTTGTACTAATAGAAATAAACTGTTCAATAGGCACATTGTCATGATGAATGTTGTATAGACTTTATCATTATGATATTATGTCTTTGACATATTAGTACGATATAAGTCCTAAAAGCATAATCATTGGTGGAACTTCTTGAGAATGCTATTTCAGCCATTATAGTTTTTTATTTGCATTTATTTTACTCTCTTGTATAAATAGACATAGAATACAAGAAAAAATTGATAGTGCTTCAACTTGTAATACATTAATCAATCAATTTGCTTTGTAATATTCTTAGCTTACAACTAGAGCTCTATAATTCTTTTGCAGCATCATTCTAAACTTAGTTTATACTTTATTTTTGCTTTGAGCATATTGTTAATATCTTACTCTATTCATTTACCAGTTGTGCCACATTTTGCTTTGAAAGATTAAGTTATAAGTTGTTATATAAACTATTACGCTTTCATTGTCATTGTAATTTTTGTTGAGGGGATTGATGATAACTAATTCTAATTTATCACACATTTTAGTTTATTTTTTTTTATAAATTAGTTAGGTTATTTGTATCTACACTTATTTTGAGCAAATTTTGAGATTAGTTGATAGATTTTAAAATATTTTCAACTTAAAATCCAATTAAGTAATTTCTACGATAATCTCGTAATTTTGTTAGTACAAAGTTTGGTTAATTTTGACTTGAAATTAAATTTTTTTGGTCACTTCTATCAGCGATCACCATCATTGTTATTGTCGTCCATTGTCGTTGCCTCCGTCATCCATAGCTATTGCCACCATTGCTCCAACTGCATGCTTATTTTGCTCACTCAACCTATGCCAACCTTACTCGACCTGCTAGACTTATGCACACTTGTCAACCTTCACTTTATGCTTCGACCCATGCTGACTCGCATAGATCTAGTCTAACCATGTTGACCCATTAATATGTTTAGGGTCATGAACCTCAATTAACTAGTGTAAATTCGCTCAACTTCTGTTGACTCATCAACCCACACCAACTTGATAAGTCTCTACAAATCACATTGATTTGTCAACCTGCATCTATATGCTTCAAACTATGCAAACCCAGGTTGGCTCATTAACTTATACTGTCCCCCACCCCTCGAACTATACCCAAGGCATCACTACCTTCTTTGCTTACACTTCTTGCAACATCGCTGCTCATCTAACCATTGTGTGAAATGTATAAACCATTTGAGAATTACTTAATACATTCAATTTTGTAACTTTTTATTATATTTTGTTTTGGTAAATTTTAAAATATAATTTTTTAAAATTTGTTATGAATTTTGGAAAATTTAAATGATATTTAGAATTATAAAATATGGTAATTTATATTCTTAAGTGTTTTTTTTTTGTATTTATAGACTTAACAAATTATAATCGTACTTTTGAGATTTCAATAAATAAGAATGCTCATTATGTTGTAAGGTATGAAATTTTGAATGAAATAACGAAATATTGCCACTAAGCTTGCATGATATAGAAGTGTCACGTGTGATAGATTTGATGGCATGATTCCAAAGTTTTCTTGTGAAGGCGAGCAAGAGATTCCAAATGGGAGATCCTGATCCATTATTTAGCATCCATAAGAGTGATAAATAATGGGATTATTTTGTCTTATGAGCGAGATTATTAGTTGTTTCTAATTCTCTAGTTTGTGAAATTGAATTTGTGATTTATTTTATTTATAATCTAAGAGCTTTATTTGTTTATGTATTGTCACTTCACTATCAACTTGAGTATATTAGGTGTGAGCAGCTAAGTCATTCTTCTGTAGGTTGAGATTTCTCATGTTAAAGAATTTGTGTAAGTCCTTATCATCTAAAATTTTTTTTTATTGAATGATTTTTAGTTTTTTCGATTATAAACCTAAAGAACCTCGATTGGGCCCTTATAAGGATATATTGTTTAAATCTAGATACTTCCTTATTATCTATGAGTCAAAAATAAGTATTTAGTAATTTCATTTAACATCAATTTTGCTCCTTCTTATACATATTATATAATATGATCTGTATTATCGTATTGTGTAATAATATTTGTTCTAATTAATACCCTCTTTCTTACGCATATCATATTGTATTATAAGATGTTTTATTATCATACTATACGATATAATAATTTACCATGCTATAGTTTTTAAAATCTTTTATTTTTCTTTTAGATTTCTTGCATTATCTAATGCATATAAAATAAGCATCACATAATATCAAATAAATGTGGACATGCATGATAATATTTAGGGAAGAAGTTTTTAATTCCCTGATTTTATAATATTTTTTGCTAAATTATCTTTTATTTTTTTATTAATAAATTTAATGCTAAATTTATTTTTAAAAATTGGTTTCTCCACGGCCAAACCCTCAGGTGTTTTCTGGCTTCCATCCACCCCAAAGCTCTTCCACTATCCATTGCTTGAAGAAGACATCATCGTCGCCGTTGGCATGCCGGACAATTCGGGCTATTCTGATCTGTCTGTCTCCGCTGGCGATGTTGATTCTCTTGGTGAGGTTCGTTTAGGCGTCCATGGCGCAGACATAGACGAAGATGTAGAGGAGTTTGAGGAAGAAGATGAAGAGGTGTTAGAGGATAACGGAGAATACGACGTAGAGGAAGAGGTTGAGGATGTTGAGGATGAAGAGGAAAAGGAGGAAGAAGACTGCAAAGACGAACAGACCGACGACGTGTTGGCGGAGTTAGGAAGTGGACAAGAGGAAGATGCCGAAGCGGCAGAGGAGGAAGAGGAGGAACACTGCGACGATTTAGGGGTCGAGGACGTTAAGGACAAGGCTGCTGGAATGGTTGTGGAGGATATGCTCGATGGTGCGGAGGGAAGGGAAGTAGAAGCGCAGAGCGATTCCAAAGGTCCGGTAAAGACTGGTGATGGTGATGCAGAACTTGCGGCTGCAGTTCTTGAGGATGTTGATGGTTTGACATTTTCCCGTAATTAGAAGTTGTTTGCAATACAATGTCTATTCATTCTCTTCATATTACTGTTTGCTACAGATGAGCACGGTTTTTGGTACTTTAATTTAAGGGCTACATTTGAAACTAGCTTCATACAACAATAATGTTGACTATCAGTGAATAATTGACCTTCTTGTTGAGAAGGTTGCACCTAATGGACATTCAAGCTGAGTCATGTGTATATTAATCATATTTTAAGGTTTTAACACTATACTTCATTTACAATATAGGACTAAATTAAATTTTCTTTGCAATCAAGAAATCTTTCTCTTTAATAGAGAATTTTATTCATATTGCTTATCACTCTCTCTTTTGAATTTTGAAATCTTTTGACTAAACAAGTACATAGATTGTACCAATTGTTTAATCGTGGATGGCCAAATCACAAGATGCATGTGTCAGTCATTTGAACAATGCCTATGTGACTTTGTGGAAGTTTTTCTATGCTATCAAGCACGTTGTGCACCAAAAGCTATTCAAACCACTTAGAGACATCATGTGAGTTCATTAAAATTATACTCAACTATAATAGAAACTACCAAATATTCGTAGGAGACACTAAATATATGAATCACTTGATTTTAATTGAACCATCTATTTTGATAGAATTTATGAAAATTGAACCAATTGGGGGCCCAAACACTTTAAGTACATACCTAATAGTTTAAAGGTTTAGGTTTCTAAATTAGAGTCACATCAATTGTATATTAAAATTTAAATATTATTCTCATCTCACAATGTGAGACTAAATCAAGCCTCACACTCAATAGTTTTAAATGATTTTACTTTAGTTTAGAAGGAAATAACGTGACCTTAAATAGTTATTTGATAGCTTCAAAAACATGATCCAAAGGTTAGCATGGTGGTACCATGCTTTGTATTTTTTTTCAAAACTATTCTACTTAGGCTATTTAGCATCTAACCTATATGTAAATCACACCAAAATTGTTGAATTGAATTGTTTTTAAAAAGAAAAATAATACTTCTATTTATTGGTGAATCCATAAAAAAAGGAGATTGGGAGAACTTTAAAAGATGGGTGTGAAAAATATGTTTATAAATGTGTAAAATATATTAGGTTTTATTTTTTTTTCTTCATCAAAATATTCAAATTTTAGTTGAACAAATTTCATATGAGTGATGAAAGGTATTTTGAGATCTATATGTAATAAAAAGAATGGTCTTAAGAATTTTCTAATTTTGAAGAAATTCAATTAATGAGTCATTTTTAAATTTTTAGAGTCATTAAGTATTGTCTATCATAGGAGATCACAAAAACAATTCAATTAAGCATTGTCTATGATAGGAGACCAATATGTCTAAAAATGCTTCCATATTATATTTTCTTTTAAAAAAATTCATTTCAATAATCTATTCATATTAGAATATTTATCATAAATGCTATACACATTTTAAGAGATTTATTATTTAAATTTTAAATAAGGAAAATGCTTTACTAAAGTTTTAATTTGAACTTGATTTAGCCTTTATAAAAGTATTTTTAAAGATTTTAAATAAGGAAAAAGTTGACATTTAATGCTTTTAAGTCATTGAAGTTATGGATAATAGATTAATTATATGTGTATGCATTTAAAGAGGATTGTTTAAAAATTGTTCTATTGGCTTTATCATGGTCCCCTTTTGTCATTATCTTTTTAAATCAATTGGGAAATATTTTTACTAGCTGGATTTAATATTAATTGTAATGATATGTGTTATTTTTTGCTAGCAATATTATATGTTTTGATAAGACTAAGGAAGAAGTTGATTTAGTGAAGTTAGAGTTTTGGATAATGACCTTAGATTTTGATATATTTCTCTATTGTTGTTCTAAATGGAATAAATATGATGCAAATCTAGTCAAAGTAGAAGTATATATATATATCATATATAGTTTAATCGTTGATTGAAAAATATTGAATTATGAGATATTTCATTATCTTGAATTTATATTGTAATTCCATAAACAAATTTATGGTGATTTCGATGATTTTTTCTAAACAATGAGGGTTCAATTATAGAGTATTTTTTCTGTGTTGAGATTGAAACATCCTATGCATAATTAAATTTATATGAGGTTATGATGAGGTCATCAATGTTGTATGATTTTGAATGTTGGCTTATGAAGTGTGAATTAAAAAATATAGTGAGTGTGTTAGGCATGAAATTGTGGAGGTGGATTAATAGCTATATTTGAAAGGATGTCATACAAGAAAAAGATTGTGCAACTCCGATCAATGATAAGCTTAAAAAAGGCCAATTTTGTTATTTTTGGAATTTAAATTTGAACTGCATAATGCCCTAATATAGGGATTTAAGTTAGTAAAATTCTTGCCTTTGAATACGAGAAGAAGACAAACAAATGCAACAAATGATTTTTAGATATGATGTCATATTAGACATAAAGTTGAACATACAGATTGGTAGAACATAACATGGTCAGTGGAATCATATAGTTGGTCACATGTGAAGTGGTTCAAGGTTGTAATTTTCTAGACATCAGTGTGAACAAAACTTAAGAAATGTTAAAAAAAATTGAAACAAAAATTTTTGTAACAACTTGTGAAGCTTTTTTCTATCTATTGTGTATCTGAAATATTTAATTTTAAATTAAGATATTTTTTGTATTTAAAATTATTGTCTTGAAAATGTGCTAATTATATTATCAAATACACTAATTACTTTATATATTCACATAGTTTTTTATTTATATTTAGTTATATATTTTATTTCAATTTTTTTGTTATCATATTTAAAGTTAATGCCAAAATTAAATAAACGTTCAAAAATTTTGAAATAAAAAACTTTACATATGTGTTTGAAATTGGAATTAAAATTGTACTGTTAAACCATAGTTGATGCAAAAGGATGATGGTCAACGTCTAATGGCCTGTGTGACTTTAGGAAATCATCTAAGGATACACCTTAATTTTTATGATAGAATGATGGAGGTGTAAAGATTTTATTTGTTTCTTTTGTACCCAACCCAATCGAATAGTGATGCAGATAATGAGAAGACAATCATGATAAGATATCTTTGCTATAAGTGGAAGGTGACATTGGTTACAGGCTTGTTTTGCCAATTGGATTTGGCAAGAGGTGGTGACCAAAGTTTTAGCATATTAGAATCTGAGCTTCATTATGAACATGTATAAAAAATCTAGCTATTTTGTTAGTTTCTCTTTCGTGGCTTATATAATTTCAGAATTCAATCATCTTTCACGTTGATCCCATGTGATTCCATTTAGATGGAATTTCTTTTGTTTAAATTTTTTTTTAAGTTTTTAGTAGTCAATTTATTTCTATGCCATTGACACTACCATCAAGGATGTGATTGATGTGAAAGGTTTAATAGATGAACATGGAGATTGAAGCCAAAATATGCATATATGATCATAAAATGTGAGAATTTGAATGGTGCTACTTTGTGAATTTTGCTGAAACTCGTACTTTAGATGCGCTTTTGACTGTGTTGCAGCCTATTAGATAGTGGTGAATGATTAAAATTTTGTCACAAAGCTGTGAAGTAGTGTAGCAAAGATAAGGGCTCAGTCATTGATGAATGCATTACTTGGTGATTTGTTGGCTTCAAATATAAAAACATTGAACCATGCCAAAGGGATTTGCATCACCCTAGATTGGTCAACAACATTTAGTCTAAAAATAGTAGTAGGCAAACTTGGACGTATTTGCTAACAAGAACTACATATCTATGCTAACAATCAAATATCGAGGGAGAGTAGTCCATAATAGTGAAGAACAAATAAAATGATAATGAAAATTACCTATTATTCAATATATCTTGTTATATATTTGATATGTGTAGATTACAAAATCAACCAAACTTATGTGGACTTAACTAAATCAAGTCGGTCGGCTTTGTTTAACAATTTTGTTGCTAGGAGATACTGAACTCTGTTATACCAACTTGCTTGACAGAGTGGAAACTTGATTAATCCAAATAATTTTGTTGTATGAAATTTAGTGGCTTGTGCTTTGGGTAGATTTTCTTTTTGGCTGATTTTTCTCTCTCTGTTATCTCTACATCTTTAGTTGCGCCCTCACTTTTTGGATATGCTTCTCATTTTGGTAATGTGCTTAGCTTCTTGAAATATGGACTTGAATATAACTTTTTAGTCATCAAGGCATGCATAAAGCACCCCTAATTCCATGAGATGAGTATATTGCTTACGTAGATCTTATCATCCATTGGACTTTTCTTTTCTGGAAGAGCATAAGCTCGTTGCTTTAGCCAACTAGTCATCTTTGTTTTTTCTTTAATGTTTAAGAAAATTACAAGGAATGATATCTATGTCTAGCTTTACAATCCATGATATAATTTCTTTATCATATTCGTCTCTTTATAAGTTCGTGAAGTGATTGTCAAAGGATCAATGAAGTTCATTACCTTTGAATTGACACAATTTGTTTTCTTTTTTTTTTCTCTTACTAGGTTTTTAAATATGAAGTTAATCTGGTACTTTTATCTATATAATTGAAAAAATATATTTTTCCTTATAATATATAATATTTTGTATGGACAATCATACAACATACATATTTTCTTATAATTAATAAAAGCCTTAATTACCTTGTCTTAGCATGATTTATTGGGTGGGTTTAAAATTTTGAAATTTTACCTATCCCATTTGGCTAATTTTCATTCCATACCCAACTTAATAGTGATATGTTGGGTTGGATTGAACAAATTTGAGTGGGATAAGGAATAAGCAATGTTGAAGAACTTTTGAGTGAGTTGAGCTAGCTAAGGTATGGCACCATTCCACCAAACATTTTGGGGGTTTGTGGTAGCTTTGCCTCTTGGTTGATTGGTTTAAAAGGGAAATATTTGCAAAAAGAAGATCTAGAAAGCCTAAGAACTAAAGCTAAGCATTTGTGAGAGAGGTCTTCATTGTCTATGCTGTTCCTTCTAATTCTGGAGTCAATATGGTCTCACTTACTCAAGTCATCTATGTTCGATGAGCTTACCAAGTCTCTAGCATTAAGTGAGATAGGAGAAAGTCAAAATGGGAGACAAGCAAGAATCAATCTCTTGCGTTGCTCTCTTTTGTGAGGAAGGCATGCTTAATGGTCATGAGGAAGCTTAGTAAATATTTTAGTTGTAAATTGCAAACTCTTTCTCTTCCCTTTGTTCTCAAATGAACTAAGATGCTATGATAGGTTTTTCATATGGTCGATGTTGGGCCTAGTCAGAGACTTTTCATGGAAGAGGGGTTGGCATCAGTGGCATAGGAGACACCCGTGAAGGCCCGTCAAAGACCTTCCATTGCCATTCCAATGGGACAACTTATACCAAACTGGTCCTCGAATTTGCTACATGTTTGTTGAGTGTGTTCAAGTTTACTCTTACAATGATGGCTCTTGGGAAGCAATTGTTTATATTTTGGCAAGATCCATTACCTTTGGGAAGTGTGGGCTATATAGAACTAATATATGAGGAGTCCCCTTTAGCCTTCTTAAGGTTGTTAAATTCAGGTGGTTTGACTTGAATGATCTCTGTCAATATTCTTCATTGCGTGACTAGCTTTGGCACTTACCTGATGCTTTGAATTGATATGGAACATTTAACTAAGCTCGAGCGGGAGCATGAAGAATTGTGCACAAAGAGTCCAAAGGGGAAGGAGGCATGTGAATGCTTTCAATTGAAGACTTTGACTTCATGAAGACTCAAGGGTTTTGCTTTGTTGAGGTTTAGAGTATTGGAGAGGAGAAGGATGTGCTTGCATATGAGGCTAAACTAAGGTGGCCCAAATGACCACCTTGTTGCACTAGGTGAAAACTTTCCAAAAGTTTTGCATTAATCCAAAGGAAAATTTTTCTTTGAATAAACTATTTCAGGCACCATGTGCTTGACCTTATAAAATAATCAATTCAAAATTAGAATTTTTTTTCTATCCATCTCCTATTAGTCTCCCAATTTCCTTTTTTACTCTATTGTTTCTTATCTCTTTTTTTTTCTCTCTTCAACCTGTCCATTTATCTTATCCCTATTTTATTGCTTATTCTTTTCTTCCCTAATCACCTTCTCCCAACTTGCTCTCTCATTCATATTCCTCTCCTATATAGATCTCACTCCTTTGTTTATCTCCCTCTCAAAACACTCATTGTACCTTAATCTCCACTTTTGTCTCTCATCCAACTTATCTTCTCACCTGTTCTCCCTACATCATGCACACACACATTCCTCTCTATTCTCTTGGCATCTCTTCCTCTCTTTGTGTTTGACAAGATTTTTTTTAAACTCTAGATATTGGGTAAATATTATGTGACTCACTTCTCCCAGATTTGATATGAATAAGAGCTATTCGAGTTACCTGTATCATCCAAATAGATTTATAAACTTTTTCAACTTCACTTCTCCTCTAACTACTGATTCTAGCTTATGGTTATTGACAAATTAACAGGAGATTATGGAGGTGCAACACGATCAAGTAATGATCACTTGTTCTTGGGCATTCTTGGCCCCAAGCAAAGGGGTAGACATGCCTCATGAAAGTGCAACCTTATTGTAAGTGTAAGAAAGGGTCCATCAGAGAGTGTCATGTGGCTTAGCTAAGCCGTTAAGATCATTTTGACCAAACAAGAATTTAACTGGTCAAAACGATTCATATAGGGTATTATTAGACATTAGAGACTTAAACTATCACTAGGTATTCCTAGCTCTTACAAACTTTCATGCTTATTATCTCTCCTCCTTTTTCAGTCTCGAGACCTTTTACCTATCTCTTGTAAGCCTACAAGGCCATTATTCTGCATTGAGATCTTGATACATCTCTTATACTACCAATGCATTGTGAAATCCTTTCTTGTCGTTGAGCAGTTGTGGTGTTTGACATAAATTTTGTCATTTTCTCTTATTTTCTTTTACTCTCTTAGTACACTATAGCAAGCTAATGTCCCACGAGTGCTAAGTAAATCCACAACTTGAGATTATATCCCATAATCTATAAATATCAGTAAAATATGTCTTTGTGCATTAGAATATTTTTGACTTTGTTTGCTATAATTATAGGAGAAATGAAGAACATGGTTGGAGAGCTAATTCTTTAGCAAATATCTCTTGTCTAATCCATGGCAACCTTAAACTATAGAGCCTTCTATTCATGCCAAGATGTTGCAACTTATGCAGCATCAAGAGAATTTTTGAGCCATTGTTGGTATCACTGCTGATGAAATCAGGGTGATGCTACCTTTTGCACCTCCTTGGTTTTTTCTTGAGTAACCATTTGCTGCTCCTCTAGTTCGTTGTAATCCTCTGAGGGTGGCAACCTCAGTCATCACTCCTCAACCATGCCGTGCTCTCGTGCCTCCTCTTTAGCCAGCAACCTCTATCAGTGAATTTTCTATCTAGTTGGACGATAGTTCTCCTTGTTCATCCAACTCCCAACTCCAGTTCACTTGCCTTTGTGCTTACCAAGTTTTGGAGAAATAATTCAAATTTGTTCAATGCCCCGCCATGGCCCCTCATCCTCGCCATGGCCCCTTATCCACATTCTTTGGAGCATGACTAACCTGCCTATCTTTCTCCCTTCTCCTTAAAGATCTTCTGCGCACAAGGTCTGAAGGTCTAGTTTTATGCTAAGACTACTTTCCACAAGGACTAAGACCCTATTATATATTTGCATGTGTTTGATATGACATGTTAATGCTCACCAAATCTGATGTCACTCATTGCTTCATCTTCTCTGGTCTCTTCAATTTTGCTGCACTTGAGTGCTACTTGAGGATGTTGTTATCCTTCATTATGTCATTCGGAAAATTTGTTCACTTTTTTGTGGGTTTTGCCAATAGTTGATTCCCTCGAAAGCTAACATTACCACTTTTTCCACATCATCCAAGATGAGGATGAGCCACTTCTTAAACAATTTGATGTGAAAGTGCATTGAGTTGAACCTACCATTAGTGAGGTGCTGCACATGGCCTTGGTCTGTGGCTTGTACTTGGGGGTGATTTGATTTGGTATCTTTCCCTAGAAGCATTCACAAACACTATGGGCAGTGCAAGAGCACATCACTTGTTATATTGATTTTGCAAATTGTAAACAACACCTTGGGATGTTTGAGCACCTCTAGGAGAAGAAAAAAAATCACCCTGTTGAGCCTCCTCAACTGCAGCAATAACAGCAAAATTTTCCCCAACAACCTCAAGAAAGTTCTTGATTTGGGTGTTATCCCTCAGCCTTTGAGGGGAAACCCTTCTTTCTGGTTTCACCTTAGCAGAGATGCTGGCAGCTCTTAAGCCAAAAGGCCATTATTGAGCCTTAAGGGCCTAAGAAGGTGAATGAGAGTGTGGCTTGTGGTCGAATCGCTCTTCTTTCAAGACTTTGTCTTGCTTTTGGTTGTGAAAGCTCCTCAAATGCTTCTAACTTGGAGCATTACCAGTAAAACTTTTAGGGAGACTAGTAAGAGCAAGGTTTTTTATCACATTCAATAGTGACCTTTTAGAGATTACATCATTGAAAGCATTAATCACTAGAAGAGCAAAGTTTGACCATGAATGTTGGCTATGCCATTATTCTTAATATCGTCAATCTCTTGGCCACAATATGAGGGACTATGGTGTCCTCTGTGCTCTCATTGAGACATTTCTAAAAGAGTGAAGGTTCTCAATCTTTGTCAAGAATTGGCCCCTGAGGCTAGAAGAATGTCTCCAAAGCATAAGAACCCACTCAAGGTCAGTTAGTGCAAGCCCTTCTAGGTCCAACCACCTTTGATTCAAGGAAAAGGAAAACTCCCATGGACGAGAATACCATTTGTCATTTTTTGCAACATCCAAGCTGCCTAGGGTGATGAATATCGCGTGTTGTCTTAAATAGTTTCGATCTATCTTAAATTAAAGAAATACCCCATGAGTCTGGCAAGGTAAGAAATTCAACATTTTACTTTTTCACGTATCTAATTACAATTTTCTGTCCCAAACAATGGTAAGGTATTTTTTGCCAAATTCAATTAAAAAATTAGATGAAATCTTTTTGAGATATTCACCCACGAGTACAGCATATAAATATTAAAACAAAAAGACCATAGTTGAAGAATCCATTCATGTCATCTTGGATGAGTTAGATAAATGATCCCTCTAATAGGCCTAAGATGTTTACTATCATGTTGAACTCTTTGAGAAGTGAACTCTTCATCTTAGTATTTTATTTATTAATTATTGACAATTTACAAAATCAAAACAGCTGCACTATGTTACCAATTTAAGCCTAATTTGTTGACTTTGGATAGATTCCTTCTCTTGTGAAGGCTCATGGAACATGATCTAATTCATTCTTCCTTGGTCTCTTTCTAGCAGCTATCGTTGATCATTGAGGGTCACATTCAATGTGCAATCGATGTGTTTCTTACCTTCAAAGATCCCTTTTGTTAAATGACCATCATAAAATCTTTGCTAGAGATTAAGGTTAATGTTAGGTCTAATGAATCTTTTTTTTTCCTCCCCACTTATTTTGAAAAATCTTCTTATCCGTTTGGTGGTCTTCAAAATATTCTGTTGAACCGCTGTGCTGTAGCATAGTGGCACCATTTCTCCTTTTTCTCTTTTTTGGTGTTTGCTATGCGCTTAGAATTTGTGACTTCTATCAGCTTATTGTTTGGCTTGGTTAATTAGTCTTGATGATAGCCCAGCCCAATATTTTTTGACTACTTATGCTTCATCTTCTTGATTTCCTGTAAGACTAAGCCTTCTCATTTCTAATATCACCTCATCTTTTTGTAGATCTTTCTGTGACTTTGAAGTCTGGAGAGAATGATGAGGATCAGAATCCCGTATCTTCTACAGACTGGGTTGGTAATGCTGAGATGCATCAACATGGGCGTTCTAAGATGTTATCAACATGTACCAATGGTTTCAATGTTGCGAGTGTTGGCAAAACGAACTGTACTGTTAATGCTACACAAGCACCATCTAAAGAAAATGGAATTTTAAGGGCATTGGAAGGTGAGACATTTAAGGGGGCTCTACATGAAAATGAAATATCTAATAAAGCTCCCAAACATGTGAAGGATAATGACATAAAAGCTGATGGAAGCCACTGCTCTGGTTCTGATAATTCCAGATATGCACAACTTCAGGAAAATGTTTTAACTGTTGAAGACACCATAAAAAACAAATCTAAGATTGTTAAGCATGACACCACAGAGAAAGGTGAATCAGATCTTCGTGGTTTATCAAATTTGCTGATGTTAGAGAACATTAAGGCCGCACGGTATGACAATTAGATCCATTATCAAGTTGAGGGTTCTTGATCATAAATTTGTTTGATGCATGCACCTTTGTTTTGTATATTTGTGTCTTACTCTGGCTCCATGCTATTGTTGCTTTAGCTGAAAATTGAAAATGCCTTTATGCAGTGTCCTTACTCCACAAAAGAGGCAAAGGAGCTCCTCTCCAATCACTGAAATGGTAAAAAAGCCGGCAATCACTTGTGTATATTATGCTCGTGGCTGGTGTATCAAGGGTAGTTCTTGCAAGTTTCTTCATCAAGATGGAATCAATAAAACTGCGCTTGATGATGGAATCAATAAAACTGTGCAGCAAGCCATGGAAGATAAAGCTGGGAATAATGGGAAGTGTGACTCTCTGGACATTCCAGGTATATAGTAAGCACAATGACATCAGTTGGACGTAAGAAATGTTCTTTTTGGCTGTTGAAGAGTAGTGTAAGATGTGATAGAGGTGATTGTAACACGTAACAAGTATAACATTTTGTTCAGGTACAAAGGAAATAGTTGAAGGATCAAAAGCATCTCCCTTAATGTTGAACCCTTCAAATGCTGAGGGTCCACTAGAATGTAATTCTCCTTTACAAAGAGCTCTTGTTCGGGCATATGGTCCTGGAATCTCATCTCAGTTCCATGAGGAGTATAGCAGGCTTGGCACAGGTAAATCGCAGCAACCAGGTCTTTTCCATACCGAACAGTCAAATGTTAAGGAAGAATGCATGGAACCTTTTAGCAATATAGGGAACATTGGCAACATGGTTGAGAATAAATTGTCTGATGCTATGTTATCCTCGAGATGCCTTGTTGAAGTGAAACCAGTTAATGGAATATCCAGTGAAGAATCTTCATACAAGAAAACATTTTCTGGAACTCATACTAGAGATGCATCTCATCCCAAATATATTTGCTTCTCAGGTAGCTCCTCTGAAACATCCACTCTGGTCCAGAATAGCAACAGCCTGTATGCCTATGGCAACACCGGCGACTTTGCTGGTAAAAGTATGCATGGGAAGCTCCCAAATCAAGATTCTTACATTTCACATAATTTTTCTGTTGTGAGTTCAGGTATGAGTAGTCCTTTTCAGCTCTCACAGTTGGAATACAGATTTTATCAGGTAGGAACATCGCCAACCTGTGGTTCCACTCAGAGGACCAGATATGTCAAGGGACAAACTGAATTAGACTTCGATAGAGAACATTACGGTTCTAGGTCTATTTCTCTCTCTAGAGATTCTTCTCCATATTCCTTATCTCATGAATATTGGGAGCCAAAACATTATCACAATATTCCTGGCAGTAGTCCATCCACTTGGCAAAATAGCAAAACTGGGTATGATGCCTGGGAGCCATCGCAGCGTTTCCGTCCTTCTTTAGCTATTGCAGCATCAAGAATATCAGCTCCTGGGAGTCAATACGATCCAATTCTTGATAGCATTGAACCTGCTGGTTCCAGTTGTAGAGATTATTGTTTCCAAACAGGTACAATGACTCCCCTCAACAACTCTTCATTTCGGCCATCAGATGTTGATGCCATATTACATGGTAGTGGAAGTGCTGTTTCTCAAACCTGTAAGGGCATGGTGGCTAAGAGTTTAACTTTGCAGTATTCTAGTGCTGGTGATGTTGCAAATGTATTTACTGGTTCTAGCATATTAGAGATGGGCGACCACTCTACTCCTAAAATTGAAGAAGTTCAAATCCCTGATCATATAGAAAGGTTGAGTATCAAAGATGCAGATCTTGGTGTTGGTTTGAGAAGTCGGTTAGGCAAGAGCAGAAATAACAGGGAATCCAAAGCATTCAAAATTTTCCAAGCTGCTTTAGTGGATTTTATAAAGGAATTGGTAAAACCTTGGTGGCGAGACGGACATCTAAGCAAAAACGCCCATAAAACAGTTCTTAAAAAATCAGTTGAGAAGGTTCTTAGTGCACTACAACCTCATCAAGTCCCAAGTACGCAAGAAACAATAAACCGGTACCTGACAACATCTAAGCCAAAACTTCTGAAACTTGTAGAGGTAAGCACTAAACTTCCAGAAAATAATTTAAGTTTATGATATAACTAGTTATCCTAGTGATACTGTATGTATTCTTTGTTGACTTGCTTTTGTTTTTTCTTTTGTAGGGCTACATGCAAAAGTATGCGAATTCATGACCATGATTGTTTTAATTGGGAAGAGCATAATGCAGAATACCGTCATGGTTGCTTATTTTCATTGGTATGCCGAAACTTAGCTTCACTTTTTTTCTCAACGAGCCATGCTGCAAATATGTAGAAACTCATTCCTATCCATGGCTATCCCGCACTATAAGGGATTGAGCTTAAGATATTATTGTAACTGGATTTGTTAACGGAATTATGAACGTGTTGCAGTGTTTTAGTTGTTTTTTCTGAATAATGTGGCATGGAGGGATGTTGCCAGATTGGTTTAGTATGTTGTAATCAAGTCCATTTAGTTGAGATGTTAATTGTAGTTTTGTGCTGAACATTCCAGCAATTTCATCTTGCCTGATGTAAGGTTCTAAAAAGAATCATACCAGTTTTGTACGCAAAAGTATTTCCCGTTGCTCATTAATTTTGTATTCTTTTTCAAAGTACCTTGGACTCAATGTTGGACATCAAGATAATTTTGCAATTATGTTGGTTCTTAACGATTTTTCTAGGATTATGTGCCATACTATAAAGAATGCTGATTATCTATAAAGTTGCATCTTTGTCAACAAATATAATATTTAATAAGTGCTTGTTTAAGTTAAGGCCCATCAAGGTGCTAAGTATCAAACTTTCCCAATTCAAAAGGAGAGGGGCAACGACCTCCCTTTTCATATTAGATTCTACTTCCTAAAAACATAATAATTTTAATGCTGATTTAAAATATATATAACGTTGACAAGTTCACTCTAAAATCCTTCATTGGACAAAAAGTCATCCGATTTGCGTTGGTATTGACATGTGAAAAGGAAATTGCAAGGCAATTGTCTTTGGATTGGAGTGATTTAAAATTTCATAAATTCTTTTTTAATGCTTAATTATTTGTAGTTATCTTTGCTTCATAGTTTCTTAGGAATGATTTTATTCTTTGGAGTTATTTCTAGTCATTTTGTTGGTTATTACCATGAAATATAGCAAGCAGAGATTATGCATGGGATTGCTTCAAGAAATAAAGGAACAACCCACACCCCTTGTCACCTCGATGTGGAGCGCCATTTATTTTGGGCATATGGGTTTGACCTGCATATTGTCAAAGAGGTTTCTTTATTCATAAAAGAAAATTTCTTAATGTTTGTACCTTTTAAACTTTAGTTATTCAACTCTTTCTTTTATTATGATAATATTGTTCCTTTGTCTTTTTATAACTTGAGATAATTTCTGCAATGCATATCGTGCCTAAGCATATAAGGTGTTAGGTTTTTTCTATTTTTTTTGAAAGATTTAGTCTCATAGTGGTTTTGAAAGTTTTTCTTTAGATTAATTTCTTCACTTAATCAAGTCAAACGGTTGTTTCTTTTATCATTTGTCAGTTGCATTAAACCCAATAAAGTTTTTGAATCTCTTCTTAACCTATGGTAGCATCAATCCAAACTACTTTAAGCTTTCCTTCAATACTTCAAGGAAGCTCTTAAAGAAGTGGATCAAGAAACTCCCGACTTACTAAAGCTACCCTTATTAGATTTTTTCAATTAAGGGATAATCTAGCTATGAGGTGTTTTTTTCTTGAGCCCTCATCAATAGACATTTTCAAAGTAATAACAATGGAAGAAAAACGTGGAAAATGGCAAAGAGAAAAGGAAGAGAAAGGAAAAGAGGGTTTTTGTCAAAAGAAGATTGAATTCTTCAAAAAGTTTTCTTTCAAGGGTTCTGAATTCATGAAGTTCTGATTTTCAGAGTTTTGAATCTTGAAATTATCATTTTCATACATCATTTTCATTTGTTTATATAGAAGTTTAGATATAATATTTAATTATTAAAAAAACTTGTGATTTTAACCAAAAAAATATAAAAATTTCCCAAATTCCACAAAATCAAACTTGATTTGCATGCAGGGGCCTCGCACGTTGTGCCCTTCCGCGTGCGTGCCCGCACCTCTGTGCATGGTGTTTGACTAGTGCATGCTCTGGAGCTCTTGTAGCGAGCCTTTGTGCGAAGCCTAGTGCTCGGCTCCTGCTGTTTCGTGTTATGTTGACAATTTTCATCGTTTTATCTCTCCTCTTGATTATTTTCATCTATTTTAGATTCAATGAGTTTGGAATTGATCTCTTGATCATAGGACTTTCAAAAATACCTAATCAAATGTCCATTGAGATCTTTACAATAAATTTTTAATAAGGTTTTTTGTTTTATCAATGCAAGGGTTGGGGGGGGGGGACCTTTGCCTCGAAGACCCTTTGATTGAAGACAAAAGGTTGCAGAACAACAAAGGTTACCTTCGAGAGGCCTCTCAAGGTGAACATCAACCTTAAGGTTACCAAGCTTGACATTTCAATACTAAATGGAGTGTACTGCTTGAAGAAATATTGACAACAACAAAAAGAGATAGATTGTATCAAAAGTCTAAGCCATTCTCAAGAGACAATCAAGTCATAACAAAAATTTTCAAATATTTTCAAGTATAGTCAAGTATTGTCATCCAATCCCAAACCAAGAAGGATGACTAGACCTTTCAATTAGCATTGAAAGATAATGACAAGGCCTTTATCAGAATTGTCTATGTTATCACATGATGAAGGCAGTCTTATTTTAGGAGCTCTGTTTTGAAGTTCCTTGAGAGAACCCTATTTGTCAATATGATAGATCAATGAGAAGATTTAGTTTTGATGTCCTTTGGACCTCGGAATATGCAACTTGACTTCTTGTTGCAAATTCAGTGCTTCAATGGTGTATAAGAATGTTATGCTCTGCTTAAAATACAATCATGTACTAGTTGGCGATCCTTACGACAAAGTTATAGTAGTATTAGAGATAATAGTCAACATTGAAGTTCGTCACATCCTCATCAAGATTGGAAGTTCAGTAGACATCCTTTTTTTCAACGTTTTTGATAAGATCAGTATTACTCAAAGCCTTATCTTCTTAGCCACTGGTTCACTTTTGAGCTTCTCGAGAAATCTATAAAGCTAAGAGAAATCAACATGTTGCCACTAACAATAGAGAACTCTTCTAATTTAGCCATGTATATGATCGACTTCATTATCACTATTACTCCTGCTAATAATCTTATCTTTGGAAGACCAATCATAAACATATTTAGAATGACAATCTCAATGCCACACCTTTGCATAAAATTCAATATCTTAACAAGTGTGATGCGAATATAAAAGGACTTTATAATTAAGGAGATGTTATCTCATTATTATGAAAACTATGGTTAAGTTAGTACCCTCAACTGTTAAGCTCTATGATAAGGCCATTATTAAACTTGACTCTTATCTCTTTTCCCCTCTCGATCCTTCTGAACTAATAAAGCTTGAAACTGTCTTTGTCGATTGAGATAAAAAAGAAACGAGAAACTACCCTCACGCTTTTGGTTGAGCTTCTTGATGTTTTTGCATGGGTACCCTTGGATATGTGAGGGATACACTGAATTTTCCCAACACTATCTCCATATGGATCTTGGGATCATGACTATCTAGCAAACAAAACAAGTGTTTAGTAACGAGAAGCAAAAGACAATCAAGAAAAAGTATTTTAAGCTACTTGAGGCTAATTTTATTTGACTAACCTGCTATCCCAAATGGTTAGCAAATGTGGTACTTGTGAAGAAGAGTAGTGATGCATGTGCATAATTATAATAATCTTGATAATGCCAGCCCGAAAGACTTATATCATTTACCTTGAATTAACAATCTCATAGATGTGGCTGTTGGTTTTACTTGTTTGAGCTTTCTAAATATCTTCTCAAAATACTATTAGATTAAGATGGTTAAGGATGAGGAGAAAACTTCATTCTTTACTGACTTTGGGACTTTCTATTACAATGTCACGCCCTTTGGGCTCAAATGTTGGAACTTTTCAAAGAATAATCCACATTGTGCTGCAAAGTTCAAAAAGCAAGAATCTCGAGGCTTATATAGTTGATCTCCTAGTAAAAAACCTTTCTTTCGAAAGACATTTACAAGACTTATGGGAGATTTTTGAGACCTACAAAAAATTCAACTTTAACTTGAACCCCTTAATGTACACTTTTGTCACATCTATGAAATTTCTTAGTTACATGCTATCTAAGAAAAGGATCTAACATCTCAACAAAATAAAAGGATCTAATAGACATGTCATTTCCATTTCCGAAGACTCCAAGTTAGGGGGAAAAGGCTTGACGATTCTTCAAATTTCTTTTCAACAAGTCCAAACTTAGTAGATTGAGGATTTTGAGAAGGCCTTCTAGGAGCTTAAAACCTACTTATCCCACCCCCTATTTGGAGTTGTTGCCCTTTAGGCTCAAAATAGTTGGAGCAACTTTTTTTATTGATGATCTCCTAATGAAAAAGCACTTTCTTCGAAAGACACCTACAAGACATATGGGAGATTTTTGAGATATGTTGAAAATTCAACCTCAAGCTCAACCCCTTGAAGTATATTTTTAGCACATCCTCAAGGAATTTATTAGTTACATAGTATCATGAGAAAGTATCTAATCCAATCTAGTCAAGATAAAAGATCTACTAAACATGGTATTTTTGAATTTCTCAAGAGATGTCCAATGCCTCATTGGAATCAACTATTTCATTTTCAAGTTGGGGGAAAAATGTCAACTGTTCTTCAAATTTCTTCACAACAAGTTCAGACTTTAGTGAACTAAAGATTGTGAGAAAGCCTTATAAGAGGAGCTTAAAATCTATCCATCTCACCCTCTTATTTGGAATGGTCCTATGCTTGGGGAACCATTGTTAGTTTACTTGACAACTTTAAGCTTTTTCATCAGTTCTGCATTGATTCAAGAAAACGAAGTATGTAATATCACGTTTATTATGTCTTTCATACTCTGAAAGATGTAGAGACAAGACATTGTCCTTTTGAAAATATAGCATTGACTCTCCTCGTGTTTGCTCTGTGACTGTAGCAACATTTCCAATCCCACATTATTAATATTGTCATGAACAAGCCTTTGAAATGCATCTAGTCAGCAGAGGTTTTTGATAAGTTGCAGAAATGGGTCATCAAGCTTAATGAATTTGAGATTATTTTCGTACATCACTCTTCTCTTAAATCTCATGTTATTATTGATTTCCTAGTTGAGGGAGTTTCCTTCAGAGGCGAACCTGAGCACCCATTATCAGACACTTGGAAGAGGTCAAACTAAAATAAGGAATTAGAATCAACTTTCCAATGACATACAACAAGTTGAATATGAGGTTTTGTAGCTGTGCTAAGGTTTGCTTTAGGATTGCAAGTCAAACATCAATTGATCTTTAATGATTCATAATGAGTTTTTAGCCAAGTCAATGGCTCATTCAAGACTCAAGGCATATAGAATAATGGTACAATCTTTTCTACAAAAGTTTGATTGACCAAGTCTTTACTCAAATCCTTCATGAAGAAAATCATGAGGTAGACCTGTTAGTTATGCAAGGGGACCCTAAGATTTTCTCCCTCTCAAGAGGCCATTCATTGAGACTCTGAAAATACTAGCCCATAACCTTAAGAGGTCCAGTTGTTAGATAAATCTCTTAGAAGCCTATTTCAAGATAGGGTCTTGTCTCATAAAAAATTAGATGAAATAAAAATTAAGTGACAAGCTCAACACTACCTTGATCAAGGATGAGTACTACTGAAAATCTTACCTTAAGCCTTTGTTCAAATGTGTCCACCCTTCCGAAGTTCAAAACATCATAAAAGAAATACATTTAGGAGCACGCGACAACTATGCTTATAGTTGTAGTTTAGTTACGAAAACCATGAGACAATGATTTCTTTGATCCAACATGCAAAATGACATGACACTATTTTTTAGAAGATGCAAAGGGTGTAGTTTTATGCTCCTCTTTCTCGACAGCCAATAGCCCCAATGAAAGCCATTAACATCTATTGTTTTTTTTTGTTTTGGGACATAAATTTCCTTGGACTTTTCCTTGTAACCAAAAATGGTAAAAAGTTCCTTCTCTTTGTCATTTACTTTTCAAAATGGATTAAGGCTAAATGTCTTGTCGGCTTGTCAACAATAGAAGTTCATAACTTTGGATAGATATATTAATCTGATTTAGAATTCTTTAGACTATTGTCTTTCTATGTTCTAAGTTGAATACTCCAAGACTTCTGCAGGGTATATCATTGTTACTTAAAATATGCTTTCATATTCCATCATCAAATAATTGGTCAAGCTGAAGTAGCAAATGGAAGCTTACTAAAGATATTGAAGTTTCACATTGAAAAGGAAAAAGAGCCTTGGGTTCATAAGCTCTCCGATGTCCTATGGATATATTTAACCATTTTTACTACAATAAGAGAGCCTCCATGCTCTTTAGTTTATGGATTCAAAGCCATGCTCCCGATAGAAATCAATTATGCCGCTCTACAAGTTAAAATACTTTGTGAGTGCCAATACATAGTTGATGGCTCCACAAACAAATAAAGAAATTAGGAAATTCTACTTAGACTTGCTTGAAAAAAGCATCTCAAATCACATTTAAGTCAGCTCAAGGTTGGGGATTTTATTCTCAAAAAATGTGAAATTTTAAAGCGACCAAAGGGACTTGATGAGCTTGCTCCAAACTGGATCGGTCATATCTCGTGAAAGAAATTGTTGGACCAAATGCCTTTTAGTTTCAGATGCGAGATATTGTCGAGCTTTTATGATCCTGGAGTGGGGATCACTTGTAAATGTTCTATAGTGAGAAGTGAATATCATCGAAGTTATGCACTAATTTAGTTTAATCTTATGCATCAGATCACTTATTAACTTGGACAAAGATGCTCTTTTAAGTTAAAATTTTTATCATAAAAGTACTAGATGTCAAATCTATACAATATCACTAGAGATTTTACTATTCTTTAAGTTAAATCAATACGGATTCTTTTGCCAATTAATCTGAATTCATTCTCGGAGTTCATCAAGATAATGCAATGTTGTTTAAAACAATTTAACCAGTCTTTTTAAAGCTCGCCTAGCTCATCTTGGACTCCCATTATCACTGTCCTGATGTTGAAAGGCTTTAAAAGGAACAATCTTGATCCCTTCTCTTGACTTTTATCATAACTCTCTTGTACAAATAATACAAAAGACAATTTCTCAACTTCTTCTCACCCTTCATCATTGTTATATCACATTAAGGCTTCGAGAAGCCTTCTCTTATTTTCCTCATTGCCTCGTTGATGCTACATCACTTAAAAGTCTCAAAAAGTATGGTCTTATCTTCCCCTCTCCCCTTTTCAACGATTTTCTGTCGCATGGAGACCTCAAGAAGCGATCTTGAATCCTACTCTCCTCTGTCTAGTATTCTTTACTCTTCTTTGACTCTATTGCATCAATTCAAGATCTCAAAGTGTAGAGCTCTCACCTTATTTCTTTCATCCACAACTATATTATTCACATTCAGGGACTAGATGATGGTCAATCTTGAGGACATGACACATCTTGAAGGTGGCTAGCTTAACAAATTGATAAGTGGATCAGATAAGTTGATCTTCGATTTAAAATTTTAAAATCGTATGTTATTCCTTTTGATTAATTTCTTGGTCAATGCTTATAGGAAACTCTCCATTACAAAAGGACTAATGATATGAAGAGTTCAGAGACAAATTGGAGAAGCAAAAAGATAAATATCCAAAAGAAAAGGCCACACTATCTACCTCAATGCACTATGCTTTGTCGCCATGGACCACTTTCATTCTGCATCTTGACACCACCTCTATGTGGGAAAAAAGGGAAAAGAGAAGTCCAGTTAGGATTTGATCCCTTTAGTTGGGAATTCTTCTGAGCTTGATCATGGGACATTCACTTTATTGAAATATAAGAGCTCTCTATCATAGAAAATTCCTCAAAAAAACCCATCTTCCTTCTATCTGAAGCACCAGTGAAACCCATTTGTCTAATCGAAGAGCTTAGAGCCTTGTTCATTCTAGAGCCTCTTCTCTACCCATTTCTTTACCGAAAACTCTTCTCAGCTCGGGTCCAGCGAGACTTCTAGCTAAGGTGTTGAATTCCTGAAGCCACTCAAGTTCCTTTCTCTCCACTTGAAAGCGATGTTGCTTCCTTTGTTTTTTTTTTCTTTCTCCCCATGCTTGCTTCTGCATCTCATGAGGCCACCCACACGACATAAAGCCACCCAAATTCCCTTTTTCTCAGCTCAATAATTTTCAATTCCACTAAAGGCGGGCCGTGCCCTGTGTTGAAGCCACCTTTGTCCTTTTGCTGCTACCTATATCTGCTTCGCCTCACATGACCTACTTGAATCTTCCTGTGCCTCATTTGAGTTGCTCAAGGATTTCAGCTATCGACTGTGTCTACCTTCCTCTGCTTGTGCCTTCTTGAACCTTCTTTAAGCTGTCCAAAGCTCCTTTAAACTGCCCAAAGTTTCTTCAAGTTGCCCAAAAACATCTTTTCAACTGCCCAAAGCTCTTTTATGGTATCCCAATGTTTTACTAGCTGCTCACAAGCTCTTGCTTCAATATTAAGCTGCCAAAAGCTTTTAAAACTGGATCAAAGTTACCCCTTACTCATAAGATTAACTTTCAAATCTCTAATATGAATAAGCCTTTATTTAAATTCCTTGAATCCTTTTGTTTACTTCAACAGTAATCTAGCCTTAAGTAATACAACATTTACAATGTCTTAGCCAAGACAGCATCTTAATCTAACTAGGTGGTCTCAGTTATATAAATCTTTTTCACTCCATGACACTCAATTTACTAACACCTCTTAATTAATATCTAAGTGTGCTAAGTTTTTTTAATAGTTCCTCTTACCTTATTCATACAAGAGAAAAACTAGTCTCTTTTATTAGGGTAATAAGAGATTTTGTGTTTAAATCATATCAGCTGACTTTCTTTGAGTTTATATTTAGTTAGTGAAACGACAACCTTTTTGTAATTTGCACTTGTTTTGAATATATTCTTTTGAGTATAACTAGACCTTCATCTTGCCATCCTCATCTACATTGCTCTTACCATCTGCATGTTTGCACTTCAGCAGACCAACTTTGCATTTCTTGCATTTTGGTTTATTTCTACTAATGCAAACTTTCTAAGATTTCAAGGTCATTCCCTATAAAACCTTGCTTAGCTTCTTCTCTAATCTTATCATTTAATGACATCATTTTAAAAACTATATACCATTTGCATATGTGACTTTGATTGATAAATCCATCCATAATTGTCACAAAAAAGATAAATATTCGCGATAGAACATTGTTGAAGTCTAATTATGGTTCGAAATTTTTACTCATTCTTTTCTGTATGTGCATGTATCATTCCCCGATTATACGGTCTAATAATTTCATTGTGCATGTTTACCCTCTTCGTTTGTCGAGCCTTCCAAATAATTCTTATGATGCTCTTCTATTATACTTTGTTTTTTATAAAATTATATGGATCATGTCTTTTTTTAGCAAATGTAATCTTTACATTAATTTTTTGGTATAAATCAAAGTTATTGTTGAAGATAATGGTCTCATATCACAATGAGTATTTATTCACTCTTTTTTAAAACTTCAAAGTATGATTCATCAATTTAATATTTTCATAATTAGCAAAATTCTGTATATTCTCTTAGTTCTTATAAATGGTCATCAAAATGAATTTTCTCTACTCATAAAATCTTAATTTTATATTCAATATAACTTTATTTGGCAGGCCTAGATTTTGATGTGAGACACAATTGATTATAAAGTTCATTGTAATAATTCTAAAATCTAGGTGAAGATAATTTGGGATGTTATTCATCAAAGGAAGCTTCAAAATTTGTCTTGTAATTAAAGATTCTGTTATTTTTAAAACATGATAAAAATGAAATGGAACAGTATCAGAATCAAGGATTATGTTCATGCATGTCTAACAGATTAGACTTGGGATTACTTGGATAATTAATGTTAGAATAAAAAATTAGCAATGATTATATATATGTCTAACATAGGTTTCGACAAACTCAATAGTTTGGAGAACATCATTATGACCTTATCAAACAACAATGCAGTAATGCTGATTTTCTGGTTCTAGCTATGCGTGTCACTTTGTTTTTGAAACCACATGTTATGGCATAGTTTAGCTTGGTTGGTTCTGAATTAGTCATATGATATTATTTCTCAAACACCTGACACGGTTTTTGCCTTAAACAGCACATGGCGGAAAGCAAATGCATGCAAGGAGGTCGGTTTTTTTATAACCTGTGAGCAGCTGATGAATTGGAGCAACTTGGTAAGTTCTTTTGCACCTTTGATATCACCCTCAATCAGTTTGGAAAAAGCAAGCCAAAATTTAAGTTTTGGTAAAAACTGAATTCTTTGATCACTATCCTTGCAAAACCAGAATAAATGTTATATAATGTAGGTTTTTTTCCATAGGTTGAAGGCTTCTCCGTAAGATTTTTCCCTGATCTTACTCTCAAAAAGTATGATAAGTTCTATAGAAAACCAGTAACCATCTTCCATACAAGGTGATATCTATTTTCCGTACATAATAAAACAATGAAATCAAAGCTAAATTCTACTAACAGCATGAATGAAAAAAAATTAAAAATTACAAGTCAGAATAGTCATGTTAATGAAAGTGGTAACCATTTGATGAAACCATTAGTCAATACATGCAACTATAACTTCAATCATTAACATCGACATGAATCATAATTCAGCCTTATAGAGGCTAAGCTCCTGTGAATCCCTGTATGAACTGGGCTGGATCTAGCAGATGCTGTGGCATTACATTTGTTGTCCACGGTAGAGATACTTTCTTCTCTTATATGTTTCTATGCATCTTAATGTTTTTTTGGTATACTATTTTTTTTTGGTAAAATGTTCATAAGGAGATCATTTCTCTTTTTTTTTTTCAAATACCAAGCTCCATAATTCTATTGTTGTATCATAATTTTTATTAAAAGTTGCAATCTATAGCCCATCATGTTTATTTACTACCATTGAGTTTGGAACCTGAACATGATAATTGATGAGGGTGAGAATGATGTAAAGTCATCATGCCTCTTATGCCCATAATGGGCAGGACAAATGGTTGCAATCCTATGAGGTTAATCAACCCATCCATTTTGATTTGAAATTAGCACCATCAATTAGTACATTTTTGTCATTATCTTTGATACATTTAATTTGAATTAGTTCTTTAATTTTTCTCATTTTTAGCTAACTTGTATACGTACACATACATAAAACACACACACACACACACACACACACATGTATATATATATATATATATATATATATATATATATATATATATATATATATATATATATATATATATATATATATAAATATATATATATATATATATATATATATATACATATATATACATGTAATCATTTCTTCCTCTTGCTTTAATTTCTTATATAAATCTTCAAAAACCATTTTATTAGTACAAAATTTATTGTATATCTTCTTCTGTTTAGTCTTTTCCTTCACTTCTTATTGTCACCTCAAATATTTTTGTAATGTAGAGCATGGCTTTAGATTTATCAAGCGCATCTTTGCTATATTACAAATAAATCTTGTGACATTTTTTTCATAATATTATTTTATATTAGATTATCTTTCACAACTCTATTATAAGGACCTTATTTTAGAGCTCTTAGTTTTAATAAAATTTTATTTTCATCAGATTTCATCGTCAATTCTTAATTCTAATTTCTTTTTCTTTTATAATTTCTGTTGCAGTTATTAGAAATATAGATTCCTTATATCTACACTTGATGAAAGCTTTGAATTAATGATCTATGATGTGACATTAATTCATTAAATATTGTTGCACCTAAAGTCCATTTTGAGATCGCTCTTGTGTTATATAGTCCATAGTGCCTTTTATAAACTTAATGGGGAAATAACTTGTTTATATCAACGTATTTGAATCCTCTCTTACTATATTATTAAATTCATGTTTCACATCAAAATAATAACCTTTGGATTGGGACATCAGGTCAAAGCTTTGGTTATGGTGATGTAACATATGCCTTGGTGGTATATTGAAGATCACAAATGTACTAGATTTGTTGGTGGTACTTTATTCAATCTTTTCTCTGTTCCCAAGTTTGGTTGCTTTAGGGATGCATTCATTTTCATAAATCATCAATTATAGGGTTTAATAATCAGCAACCACTTAGTCATCCATCCATTATGCCAGATCTCACATTGCTCTTCAAAGAGATTCAAGGATAAAGCTCACATAAATTGGGTTGTCATCTCATGAAAGCTTGCAATGACTTGGCTCAATTTGCATGTCAGGTCAGGTCATAAGCTTCTACACGTGTATGGTTACAGGAAGTCCAAGGGTATAACTATTTCGTGGTTTGTGCTTAGCGCTACAAAAATAGCATTTTAGCATGTGGTCTTACAACTATGGTATTAGTTTATGATTGATAACCCATTTTCAATGTAATTGTTGGCAACAACTCGCAAGGGGTCTAGGTAAGATGTAGACAGGAGAGAGTAACATAGAATGTGGTAGGACAAGGATCATGGTTTGCTAGTAGGACGTGCTCCAGTGAGGACACTTGACAGGCAGTACCTGTTTATGATAAAGGGTACCTCAATTGATTCAAAAAATGAGTGATTGTATACAATTAAACTTTATGTGCTTTTTTCTTCCTTTAATGTATGCTACTGCATGACATTGAAGGAGTTAGTATCGATCAAACGCATTTAAAACATGTGAGAGATGGTTGTAATGTCTTCGTATTTGTGGTGAAGATCTTTCAAGTTTGACCATAGCTTCTTTTTTTTTTTTCAGATTTAGATTTTTTCACATAAATCTTGCAGCTAATGTTTTTTTGTGTTCTTGTGTCTTCATAATATTTCTCTATGTTTTGCTTAAACATGATCCTTTTTTTTTGTTGGAGGTAATGGGATGTTTACTAATGGTAGTTGCGCGTGAGAGATTTTTTTTTTGCCATTGTCTAGGAGGTTTCATGTATGACCCAAGTTAACCATCCGATGCCTAAAAACTAGTATTGGGGCATCACTAGAGAGCCTGTACTACTTTTTTTAACTTGTCAAGGTACCAGAAAAGAATGTGTGGGCAATAAAGTTAGGTTTGACAGATTTGAGGGTAAAACTTTTGGATTTTGGATGATGTATCTTGAGGAACTCGTTTATAAAAACTTTTGCCAATGGTTTTTTGGATGAAATAGAGCCCATGAAGCAAGAGTGGGGCTTGCTTGACCAATTTGGGAATGTTGCAATTGACCCTCACTAAGAATATAGTCTTCATTGTCAGCAAACAATCAAACACCAAAGATATGATGAATTTGATGTGGTGGTTGTTCAGCATGAAGATGAAAGTCGGAGTTTGTCACAGATTACATCATCGAGTTAAATGTGATTGCAAATTATGCATGATGTAGATTGTATTTGATCATTAATTTTGGTTTCATCCTGATTAGATAGTTGAAGCACAATTTTCAATCATCTGAACTCCAAAAGTTGAAGCTACAAAAGGTTTGAAACATCATTTTGAGTGTGGATGTACGATGTGAGGAATCTGGAGAATCATCTACATTTTCCTTGAGCATTGAAGGCATTAGGCATAGCATAAACCAAGGGCACATTGGTACAAGGTCATCGAATTCAAGGGGCGCAAATCACAATTGACGAGAGAGTACATATGATGGAGCTATGACAAGAATGAACAGTTAAAGTGAGATTGTAGGCTTCAAAGGAGCTAAGTGGTCAAATTCAGGAGGGGAGTGTCTAAATGTGATAGTTGAAAGCATAAAGGATGATCTAATACTGAATTTTAATAGTTCAATTGAGTGAGCAATTCTTGACAAGTGAGCATCATTTTTTTCATGCATATAGAGAATTGTTATAGACTTTGTGGTAGCAAGGAAATCAAGATCCTTTTGAGATGATGGATAAGGCGGCCGTACATGTTTATGATGCTAAACGAACATAATGAAAGTTCTAGTTTTGAAAGAATCTAATCTCATTCAGCATGCTGGATTGCATGGGCTGTTGTACCATATGCCTGGTAATATGGGCTACTTCATCCAATCTTGAAAACATCACCATTATGACATGCCTGCCAGCTTTTTCATTACAGTAGTTGGAGTACTTGAGCTTTATTTATTTTAAATTTTATACATATGTGTACTATGTGTTTGAACTTGGGGGATTGGATGTTCGTGTGGTATTTCAGAAGTCGGATGCATGCAGAAACAGATCCTGAAACTCTTCTACTAGTCAGCCAATTTTGCCATTTGTGCTTTTTGGTCGATTGCCAAAAGCGACAGATTGATGGGAATGACAATGGACTTCAGCCGATATGGTTTGTATTTTTAGAATGCTCCATCCTCATTTTGGAGTTGTATACCAAGTGTTGCCTTCAGAAAGCTTGTAATTGAATTAAATGGATAGGAGGGCATTAAAAGGGAGGTTTGGGGGAAGAATAGGGGCCTTTCCTGATCTGTATTCTATATTGCAGAAATTTTATGTCTTGGGTCTTCCCCTTGGAGCAAAGATAGGTTGCTGATGCTTTAGAGGCGAGGTGCTGCTTTCCTGCACATTTCAATGCGATTGAAAATACCTCACATTGAACCCTAGTATTGTAGGTCCTATGCTGTAATTTCCATTTCTCATGTTTCACCTTGCACAAACTAGTGTTGTTCTTTCATATGTTGGTGTAATTCCCAAGTTTGTTATCATGTCTAATGGACATTCCTGTTTGAGTTTTATGTAGTTCCTAAGCTGTAGACTTTTGCTACATTTTATGGAATAGATTAATTGCTTTAGAAATTTCATGAACTTTCTTATAAACTCAATTGATCTACTTGCCAGGAGCACAGTCTGTTGTCCCACCATCTCCCAAGGTGTTAATTTGCATATTTGGGTGTTAAGGGTGCATTGTGGGTGCACGAATTGTTTCGTATTATATTCACGGAATGTAAAGTCAAGGTCTAGTCAAAACCTCAAGTCAATGTAGGCAGAAAGTGAATTTCTTTGCTAGCCAGCTTGATTGACCCTCAAATCAACCAGTAAAGGAAATTGCTCAATCAACAAAAGGATCAGCCCAATCAATTTGGTCTATTTGGGGTTTTCAATTCTATATTTTTTAATAGATATTGACCTACAAGTCTTATCAATCTCCTCTCTTTGTAGTCCTTGTCTTACCCGCATCATGGCTTATAGAAGATGTGTGTTGTCTTGTTTCTACGAGGCATCAAGGTTGTTATTCTGTATGTGTTAAACTACTGTAGGGATAAGATAGCAAGATCTTCATTGAGTTGAGTTTTGAGAATGATTCTCATTTGTGACACAACTGATTTAATAATATGACTAAGAAAGGCATGGAGGCTATGGTACTGAAGGGTTACCAAACCTCAAATCCTTGAATATTAGAGTGCAGATTACTTTCTTTGAAAGTGGATCTGGGACAACTTTGCTAAAATGTGTTTTGGATTGCAATTCGTGAAGCTTGACCCAATTCATACAAGATATGCAAGGATCAGTCACAGTACTCTCAGTTGGATTGGGTCTGTTTTTTGAAGAATAAATCAAATGTTTTCTGCACTTTAAAGAATTAGAAGGTAAAGTTAGAGGCAGACATAGACATTAAAGCCAAGAAATTACTGCCAAATAATAGTAGTGGAGCAAAGAGGTCCTTGATTAAGGACAAACAAGCCACAACATAATAGTTATTGGATGGATGAACAAGAATTTGAATGGGTTTGCGAGGAGCATCAGATTGCACGTCGATCTACCCAAGTTTTTTCTGGGCAAGAGTCCTAAATATGAAAACATTCTTTCATGAAGGAAGAATGTTTCATGTTACCACAAAAAGAGTGAATGGGTAAAAAATTGGTCTGAATATTTGAGATTTTGGAATTTTGTCATTCACATAAGTTTACTCGAGCACAAACATAATCTTGATGTTAAAGCTTTTAGGCTTCATTGGATATGGTGTTGATAATTTTGAGTACTTTGGGATGTAGAATGACATGATTATTAGAACGAATAGTACATCAGATAATGAAGAAGGGTTATATAGGGTTTAATGTGTTGTAGAATCAAATAGAGAAGATAATCGCAAGTTAGCAATGGATAAGACTTAAAGGATTCTTGCCATAATCCTCAAGTTGTTGTCATTCACTGTTACAAAACATAATCAAGAAAGGGATATATATACACAATCCCTATGGCTATGAGGAGATCAAGCTCATATGCTATGACACAATGTTGACTCTATAGAGGTCAAGCTGTACATAAAGGTCAATTCGAAGATATTCCCCTTCTCTTTATCAATTGCTTTTAACTAATGTTGGAGAACCAAATTGTTTCTCCAAGTCTTGGCAAGCAGAAGATTTTTTCAAGTGAAGGTTAGCATTGAAGCTTACAACCATGTACCCCTGCACATGAGATAATTGGATGTGAAGACTACATTTCTCCATGCCAACTTGAAAACAGTGATTTTTGTGGTGCAACTTAAAGATTCCAAGTTTTTGGGAAGGAGAGGTTTCTTTGCGAGATCTAAAGGAGCTTTAATTGGTTGAAGCAAGCTGTTTGACAATGGTTCCTGTGGTTTGATACATTTATGACTTGTTGTAATTACACAAGCAGTTGGATGGATCACTGTTGTTGCTACTAAAGCTTCAATGAATATTGCATTATACTTCCACTTTACATGGATGACATGATTATGGAATTGAGCACAGAAGATCCATGAGCTAAATGAATAAACCTCAAGAGAATTTTGATTGAAGGATCTAGGATTTGCACATCAAATTGTTAGGTTGAAGTTCTTAAGAATTAGATTTGAGAGAACTTTGACGTTATGACAATAGAAATACAACTAGAAAGTAGTCTAGTTAATGAATTTCAAATTCTAGAAATAGGGATATTTCACTCGAGAGCCACTTCAAATGTAGTAGAGAACAATCTCAAGTAGTTAGGATGTGGGAAATTCATGGCTAAGGTTTTGCATATGTTTTGCAATGAGAGTTATTGGACAATATGTGGCTATTCTATGAAAGAAGTATTGGAAAGCAATGAAATGCTTTTCTATTATTTGAGAGGAACATTATATACTACATTATGTTTTATAATGAACAACTTATCTTATAAGAGTAAGTTGATGTCATCTTTGGTGATTTAGATAATTGAAAGAGTATTTTAGTATATGTATTTTCTATTCATGGTGAAATAATAACTTAATGACATGATTTTAGAAGTGTGATACTCTCAACCATGAAAAATGAGTCAATCGTTATCTTAAATGTTAGTGAAGGGATGAGATATATTTCCAAAATATTTTGGAAGTCATGAGTATTATGATTATATCTTATTCAATGATGGCCAAAATTGTTGGTAGTTTAATTAAATTGGGATCCAAGTTGGGTTTTATATACTTTTAGGCAGACTCTTAGTAATCTAAAAACTTAAACTAATGAATAGTAGCCATATTAATTATATATTAAGATTTAAATACTATGCTAAACTTGTAAATTAGGATTGAATCATTCTCACTTAACTCACATAATCTTTCACAAGTGTCTTGTTCACATTGCCCATTGCTCCATCTAACCCTAAAACCTTCTAGTGGTTAATCGATTTAGTATTATTTTAAATAAGGCTATTATCGTTATCCAACAAGCTTTATCCTCTATATGTGATTTATACTAATCAATGTATCATGGATGGCTCTAACTCTAAAACCTTGAATTGATTAATCAATTCAAGTGCCATTTTGAACATCATGGCTTTCATAGTTGTCCACCAAGCTTTTTGCTTTGTATGTAAATTATACTAATTGATATATCATGGATGGCCAAACAATCAGATTCATGCTATAGTTTCTTAAAATGAAGCCTAAAGACTCCATGAGTGGCAAGCTATGATGTTCAAAATGGGTTTGTCGCATAAGAGGATATGGGTGATCGGAGGAAGGATTAACTCCTCGTGAAGATCAATTATCAAAATGTGATCATTCTAAGTGAGAGATTGTTTTGATGTGAAACCTGATTATGGGTATGCAGGTTCAACGAACTTGCCTTAGTTTATATATTAGGTAATGTTATGTTTTATATTGTGCAAGTATATTGTTATGGAATGCAAATGGGCTTGCCCTTGTTATAGAAATTATGCATAAATGACAAGCCTTGAGGTTTACTCCTATTGCATTACTATTACAACAATAGGTTGTGGTTAAATACCCATATTACTACATAACTAATGATAGCAAATGACAAGTTGTTAGGATAACATTCAAACAATTAGATGGTACAAACAATGGGAGTAGGTTGTCGTTGTATCTTGTCAATAGAACGTGCCCAAGTGGGGACATGTCCACAAAGAGCATGTTTATGTAAAGGAGAGGGTCAATCGATTAAAAAAGAAGTGGTTTGTGCATATAGTTAAAAGTTAAGTGCTTCCTTCTTCCTTCCATGAAAGGTATCGAGACGATTTAGCACTGGCCAAAAGCAATTGATAGCTCAGGGAGATGCTTGTAACATTTCTTGAGTTCTAGTGGAGATCTTCCTGTTTCTATATTCCTTTGTTTCTCCACATATTAGATTTTCCACATAAATTTTGCATCTCATGTTTATAATTCGCATCCTCACTTTTTGTAGTTTTTGCTCACTAATGAATGACCATCTGCAGAGGATAATGAGAAATTTAATGTCAGAGCTTCTCTATAGCTAATCATGGAGATTCTTTCTGCACCCAAGTTGGGCATTCTTTTAGCCCAAAACATCCATGCCCTCCACAGCTAGCATTCATCATTCCTTTCCTATGGAGCTTAATGAGCCTTTAGCTTGGTTTTTTTTACTTTGATGGGCATACTCTTCATTTAACCATCTTTGCTTTGCAAACTTGCCTTTGTAGTCTTAAAAACGAAATCATTTGTTTCCTTTATTGGCTTCTCATGCAATCTTTCATGCCCATTATATCAATTTTTTTCAGGGAACTTGTATGATTTCTTACCCTTTGTGACAATTCCCTTCACTGCCCATCTAAATTCAAAGCCAACATTTCCCAAGGACTGGTAAATGTGAGGATCGTCAATCTTTTAGAGTACAGCAAATGAATTTAGCAAAACCCTAAGAGCACAGCTGTTGCCCTGGAGGTATTGTTCTCTCATGGTGGGTATTAATCATTGCTTTTAATTAGGTTGAAGCAAATCTTTGAATCAAGTATGTCTTTGATTAATATCCATGGTGCATTGATCATTAGGCCTGTTTGGATTAAGATTAGGGATAGGATAAGCTAATCCAAGATCCAATTAAGTTTAAGAATGTTTACTTCCCTTTCTCTTATTTATGGACACGTGAAGAAGTTGGGTAAAATGTCATCTTATAAGTGATTAGTTCCTAATCAAATGAGGTTGCTCATTTTGGTGGAATTTATATTTTTAATGCTTCTTTGTTGAAATTCTTTTAGCCTTGCTCGGTTTAAATTGAAAAATAAATTAGAACTAACATTTCATTATTATTTGTTTTTATGTATAAAATACATTTCTAATTACTGATAAAGTTGATTTTTACAGTAATACACACACACACACACACACACACATATATATATATTAAACAAATTGCTTTCATGTTATGATTTTTTTCTATCTCTCGAAAGTTCTCATTTATTGCTCTGGAATTGAGACTCGTCTTTTTATGTGTAATATGCTTTCTTTATGAATCTCTGCCTATAAAAACATCTCTAAGTTTACATGATTTTTTTTAATTTCTTTTAAATGATTTAATTCAGACTTTTTAAAATCATATTTTAATCTCAAAAGTTGTATTCTGTTAAACCTATTGTTATATATATTAAAAGCTATTTAGTATCATGCCCATTAGCTTGCTTGTATATGTAACACTTGAAAAATTCTTACATCACATCCATGCCTAAAAAAAATTAATAGCATGAATACAAGATAGCATGTGTATTGAATCTTATATTATATATAAAAGAATTTTTAGCACCATCTAATTCCTCCACAATTGTTTACAAAACACATATTATAGCAACCATTGGCTTAAATATAAATTTTATCACAATTACAAATGTTCATAATAGAATTACATTTATTAAATTCTTGAGTTAAGATCACACCAATTTGATTACTTGTATAATGTTACAAACTTTTCAAATTTTAAACATTTTTATAACATTCTTATGATGTAAATATTTAGCAATATTTTAATGTTAAGAGTGAACTTGTAGATAATTTTTAATCGATAATATAATTTTATGTTTTGAGATAGAAATATAATAATATTATTTTGATAGTCTTAAATATTATTATTTTAATATAGTATTACAAGATATGAAAGTTTGTAAAATTGGTCAAAATATTTAATAAATATGCAAATATATTGAGATTACGAAAAGGAATTTATTAGTTTTTAAATTATAATTTTTAGAGTTCAAAAAACTTGCATTATATAAATATAAATATATTTAGTTGAGATTTATCTTAAAAGCTTCTTATAGTTGTTATGGTTATAATTGATTTTCAAATAATGTTTAAAAATTTATCTATTATTTTTAAAATAAAATATTTTATAAAACTCTATCATTAATAAAAAGTAGTTTTCATAAATTTTTAATAATATTTAATTATTTTTTAAAATAAAGTAATATTAAATTATTATTATCATCTTATAAGTTTGGTAACTTATTTTATGATTAAAACATGTTTGATTTTTACAAGATTTATATAATTGAGCTCATGATAGAATATAATATTTGTTATAATTTTTTAAAAAACACTACTGATTTTTATAATTAACTATTTTTTGTCCTAAAAATTCATGTAATTTAAATAGCAATGTTATACTTATGATTTTGGCCTTTTCTTTATGATCACTACAAACTTGAATTTTATATATATATAATACGAGAAGTAAAAAAGAGTTCAGTTATAAATTCTATAAATTTTTTAAATTATTAAAATAAAAATGTTTATCTTGACAAGATTGCTTTTAAATAATATGTTGAGTAATCATGTTAAAAGAGTGTAACAGATATTGCTATTTTTTATAGTTTTAGAAAAATAATTATTTTTAATAATTTATTATTTTTTCTTCTAAAAAACTCATATAACTTAAATAGCAATGTTATACTTATGATTTTAACTCTTTTTTATGATCATTTCAAATTTGAATTTTACAAAATTAATGATACGAGATTTATATTAATTTGTTTTTATATGTGTCTGTGTATATATATATATATATAATAAGAGTATTGAAAGAAAAACGATATATATATATATATATATATATATATATATATATATATATATATATATATATATGTCAGTGACAAATTTTATGAATTTTTTAAATTATTAAAATAACGGCGTTTATCTCGACAGAATTGCTTTTAAATGATGTGTCGAGTAACCGTGTTAGAAAGAGTGCAACCGACACGCCTGGATGGAGTAAGAAGGGTCCAACAGGCCGGATCGGTCACTCGCCGTCTTTTTCATTGGTTAGAATTTCGTGTGCCGGTCGCCCGTCGGCAGAATCGAACTCCTTTCCCATGAGAATTTAAAATTAAAAAAAAAGTTAATTCAAGTCCGCAAAAAAAGCGGTGGCGGCGGCTTAACTTGTTGAACCGCTACAGGATCGGCAGCACATGCGGTGGGCGCCATTCCTTGTCGTAGGTAGGCCCACGGCGGCAGCCGGCTGCTGCGCGGCAAGTGGGACCCTGTCGGCACCACACGCGTGACCTCATCCCGAAACGGACCGCGAATACTGGGACCCATCTTCGGGGGACCTAAATAGTTTTCGCGCTTTATTGGGAATTGCAAGATTCCCTATACGTGCGCGGCGCATGTGCGGCGGGTGCACCACTGGGTGCGCTAGAGTGGACGGTTGGATGCGGCGAGTGCACCGTGGGGCGCGTCGATTTAGTCAAAAACGATGGGGATGTCGTCGATGGAGCACGGTGAGGTGCAGCTCATCACACCGTACGATGTTTTTGAAGAATTAAAAACTCTTAATTTTTTATGCCTCTCTTCGCTATAATAATTTTAAATAATTATATAAAAAATACTTTTCTTAATTTTTTTTCTCTTCCATACCAGTTTCTCCCTCTTCCAATTTCCTAGCTTTGTCGTTTGCATTCTCTTATCTATGTTTTTGGTAGTATTTTATAATGTGTAGCATAATTAACATTTATAATTTCACATATTTATGTTAATTTTTTTATCCTTTAATAAGTAGATGAATCCAATAACAAAAAAATCAATGATATAAATATTGAGTATTAGAATGATTTTTGTTTTTTATTTCTTGAAATTATAAATAATTAAATATTTGATTATGTTAATATTAATAACATATTTGGTAGTAACAAATATGAAAATATTATAACATTTTAATAGATTTAAAATAATAAGTTAGAAATCCATAACAACTTTGTTATGTTCAACAACATTATCTTTAATTTTTGTCCTTTAGAAAAATGTGATGCTTTGATGTTTAATTGTTCTATTAATCTACAACAATGTATATATGTTATGTGAACATTAAAATTTTAGAATTAAGTTTCATACATTTTAAATGATAAAAAATGGTGTTTTGAATATATGACTACAACAATGTGTTTAGCAATCCAAACATGTTGCAAAAATATTCAACTAGTTAACTTTGACATTGTGAGGTTTCATAATACTAGATTATATTTAGGCATTTAAAATCTTGTTTAATATATTTTCATAAACTCATGATCAAAGAATAGGAAAATGTCTTTAACATAATAGTACAAAAAAATCATGGATCCTCTTTCAAAATATTGGGTTGAATAATTACTTTATTTTATTAGTGATGATTATAAGAATTTATAACTCTATTAATCTTATAATAATAAGTAAATATTTCTTATTCCATCGCTATAAAATTTAGGAGTTATAGTCATAAATGTAATTTATTCATAACAATCACTTATCAATCAATGAATTCTAATATAGTTAAAATAATCAATGATCTTTCAGATTATACAAATCACAAATTATATACTTGTTTATACTCTTATGTTTTATTTTTCCTCTACGTAATAAGTCTACAAAATAATCCTATTCATGAGATATTTATGTGATGATTCTTGATCTACAAATAAGTTTTTCATTATAATAAATAATAACAAGTCCTTTTTTCAAGGTTAAGTAATAAAAATTATTTAATTTTTTTATTTTTATTAAGATATAAATTAAAAATAATCTTTAAAAGCTATAAAATATCTTCTTGTATTATCTTTTGTATTATTTTAGAGAAATTTGTCAAAATTAAGTGAAATAATAATAGACTAATTTTGATAAAAATAAGAATTTATAATTACAATATTATAATATTTGATCAACTAAAATTAATCTGTAGCATTATTAAATAATAATTTATTTTATTTATTTTATATCTAATTTTATAAACTCAGTAAAAGATTTTATTAAAAAATAATTGAATAAATTCCTATTGCAATGACCAATGCAACGAATCAAATGAAGCTACGGTTCGAAATCAGAGGAACCCTGCGGCACGCTCTTCACAACGAACACGTTTTCTCGATCCATACTCAGTTAAGCGCAAGCTCCCATAAGGTACTATTGAAGACCGCTACGTGCCGGTTACAAGCCAGGTCGCCCACCTCTCTCCCGTCGACACGGAGCGGTTCGCCGATGGGCGGCCGGTGCGATCCGAGTTGTGCGGCACGAGCGCGGTCCGATGCAAAGGATATGGGCCACGTGGGGCCACCACCGCCCCTCAATCACGCACATCGTGCAGTGGAACCTGCCATGGCTGCACGTCTATGCCACGTACACATCGGCCGTCGGTGCGTCGGGTGCAGATTAAATTAACGGTAGATTTTTACAGGCAGTCAAACGCCAGAAATACGCTTTGACTGCGCCGTATAGTTTCAATTATTACGTCGCACCGTTCAGTGTTATTCGCCCATGGGTGCGGTCCATCCAACCGTTCATTCGCAGCTCTCGTCCGCTATAAATAACCCAGTTCGCTCTTCCACCGTAAAGCCAACCTCCATTCCCGTGCTTCGCCGCTTACTGCATCTCTCTCACGCATTCTGCTTTCGAAGTCTTCGACCCCTTCTTCGAGGCTGAAGAAGACGACCGATGGCGCCGAGGGAGAAAGTAAAGGGCGGTGGAAAATCCGCCGCCGCCGCCGCCAACACCACCGATACGCACTTTAGAGGCGTGAGGAAAAGGCCATGGGGGAGATATGCGGCGGAGATCAGAGATCCGGGCAAGAAGAGCAGAGTCTGGCTCGGGACTTTTGATACGGCCGAGGAGGCTGCGAAAGCATACGACGCAGCCGCGAGGGAGTTTCGTGGATACAAGGCGAAGACGAACTTCCCCTGCTCCGAGACATTCCCGAATCCCACCCCAGCGGTCGCGGCAAGCGCCGGCGCTAGCCCCAGCAGCCAGAGCAGCTCCGTGGACTCCTCCTGCCGGGAGGCGGCTTCATTCCTCCCTCCCATCGCGACACCGCTCGCTCCTCTGAACCTCGAAATCCGCCGCGGAGCTCCCCGGTTCATTTTTCAGCACCTCCCGCTGGTGCTCGAGGCATCATCAGGGAAATCGGAGGCGCAACCACTCTTTTTCTTCGATCCTTTCATCAGATCGGAGAAGGCGGGGGCAATGGCCGAGACGGTGGGGATCGCCCCTCCTGGCCATCGCCCCCGCCTGACACTCGATTCCCCCGTGATCCTCACCGAGTTCCTTGCTCCGGCGAACTCCAGTGTGCAGAGCGAGTCGGATTCGTCTTCCATCGTCGATCTGCAGCTCTCTCCACGTCCTTCCGGCATCCGTGCTCTAAATCTCGACCTCAACCTCCCTCCTGCCGAGATCGCCTGATTCCTTTCCCGCCGATTTCTTTTCCATACCCAAAAAACAAAAAAAAAAACACTAATGTCGGTTACCGATGGCGAGAGTTGGTTTTGTAAATAGTTGCTTAACTGTGCCTTTTTTCCCAACGGAGTGCCCCGTGTTCCGATCATAGTCATCCCCCTTAAATGAAAATGTTTTTTTTTTATAATTTTTAATTATATTATTATTATTATTTTAATTTCCTGTTTGTGCCGGCGATGGAACGGCGCTATGCCGCACGAGTTGTTGGTACGACATCTCATCTCGCGATTCAATAATAAATGTTGGGCGGTGGGTGCGGGAGCAGGTGAATGGCTCCGGATTCGGTTAACCAGATAACGACACGTGTAATTAGTTGCCGCTGCCGTCCGTTCCGGTCTGAAAAGCGACGGCAGCTGCATTGGTTTGATTTGGGCGGATATCAGCAGAAGATCTATTCTTCACGTTATAAAGAAAGACGTAAACCGGCGTTTAATGAGTTGATTAATCCGACGGGCAAGCATGCGTAAACGACAGGTGGGGGCCACATCGTACGGATGCGTGGGTGCCGTCGGCGCCCACATGGGGCAAAGGCGAGCGCCGGGTCGGTGTGGGGCCCGTGATCTTGCCGCTGCGCGTACGCCACGTCTCCTTACGCTTCTTGAAAGCAATCTCTAAATCGAGGATTTTGTCCGTGAAATCTTTTTGTTGGACACAAATTATTTTGATTTAAAAAATATTTGTTTTATTTTGTAAATGTATTTATTTACTTGGTTCGGTTTAAAGGATGGGTAAATCAAAGAGACATGTTTAGTTTAGGAATCGGTTAAGTTTAAATAAGCTTGCTTTATTTGATTTTTGGCCAAGTTTCTTTTAATTCCTTTTAATTTTGGTCCACATTAATTTGTTTTTTAACCCAAAAAAACATGCTCAATATTGATTTGTGTGTATGTTTAAATGAATATATCATGACTTGTTTATGAGAGATTTTTTATTGTAGTAAGTATGGTCATTTTTGCATCAAGTATAGTATAAGATTGTATCCACCACGAGTTTAACTAATTGGTTTATTTTTCATGTGTGAGTGTTTAATTGAAGATGCCATGACTTGTGCATCAGCGATTTTTTTTTTTGTCATTATGATGGCTTAAGTTTTAAAATGATCATTTTTTGTATAAGTGCAAAATAAGATTGTATCCATAGGTTCGATTAGTTGGTTTATTGGTTCATATCATGTTTTGCAAAATCTTAAACATAGTTTTTTATATATGTATAATAAATGTTAGTCTTTGACACAAAAATCATAATATCATTTTTTTCATCTACTTTATTCCATTAAAATTTTCACCTATATATACTTAAAAAAATTAAGTCAAAAGTTCAAAAAATATGTTCAAATTTACAAAATATGCAATATTGAGTCTAATCCTTACAAGTTATTCAAAATAAAGTTCAAACAAGCGAAAAAAAAAAAGAATAAATGCATGGCTAGATCTTTGATCTTTGAAAATATGTCTCTTGTTGAGAATACAAGTGTAAGACAATCACAAAAGGAGTAAATTATGAGTTTAAAAAAAACCTTTGAATAAGAGTTGAAAAACGTTGTTTTAACTCTTAATCTTTAGGAACTATTGTGAATCTTGAGTTATAAACATCTACTTGTGGATCTTTAATTTTAGAAATGTCATGATTATTTTTACGAAACAACTCATGTGAGATCTGTCATAAGTAAATGCATTATATTTAGGTGGTTCAGACATAAGCATGGTCTTACGTCACCTCTCAAACACGAAAGAGCAAACTTAAAAATCAATGAACACTTTTCACAAAACTAGATAAACAAAACTCTTAAAAGAATTATTTAAAAGAATAACATGACCCAAAAAAATCTATAATTAATAAGACAATGACCCTACATAAATGAGTCAAAATAATCGAATAAGAATCTTACAAGATATTACAAAATTACATAGCACAAGTAATTTAAAGTCTTGAGTATATAACCATGATATTAATCTTAAAACACACTCTAATATGGAAGAAATGTTATTAAGATAATGCACAAAAATTGCTCTAAGTTGGGAAGAAGATATCGCAATTGATGCTTGATGCAACAAAACGTTAACTCTCCAACTTTAGGATGTAGAAATCTTAGAGCTCAACTAAAGGAAGTTATTGAAATAAAGCTTTTTAAGTGTAAGTGAATTTAATGAAACTCTAAGCGTTCAATCTTAACAAAGGCAAGGGTGTTACTAGATGCTTGGTACTCGTCTCTTGTAGCATAAATGACTAAAGAAGACACAAGTTTAAGTTTCTAAAAATATATTAGATGGTCCAATCAAGTATTGAATGGTCTAACAAAGTCAAAAAAGGACATTTCAGGAAACAATGATTAAGGGATATATTATAGGTTTATTCGATCACTCAATAATTCTAAATTATATAAAAAAGCATTGGGAAAAAGTTTCATGTTTAATTCACTAAGAGTTTAGTTGCAATTGAAATGACAAAAACTTAAACATTCTTCCAATTTGGTATCTTTTAAAGTTGCATATATTAGATTAACTCATTGCCTTTGAACAAACAAAATAAAAGTGATGGAGCTTTATTCTTTGTGCAACTCATTCTATATTCCCATTTTTTTATGTGTTACAAAGAAAGCTTTTTACCTAGGATATATAGACACAATATAATTTTAAAAAGTGTTTTAAATTTATAAAAAAACTTTTGGAACCCTTTTTTATGAAAGTTGTCATAGAATTAGCTCTAAATTGATTTTGGATCAATTCTTTAAGACTTACCTTACAATAATCCTTTTGAAATAGTATGCTATGTATCAAAATGCTAAGATAACGATGTTTCAACCATCGATATTCTAGATTATCACTTTGATTTTGATCAATTCATTGCTATTAAAGCTATGATTGCTCCCATCTTATGTGCCCTTCTCATCTTAGTCATAAGGGCACTAACCATCTGCTTCACCCCATCTATTTGACATTCCCCTATGATGAAAACTATTATGCAAACCATGTTATCTTTCATCAAAGTGATCAACATTTTCTCAATACCCCACAAAAATGTTGAAGCATCTAAAGGGTTAATAAATCAATATTTCTTGACGGCCTCACTATTTGATTTCCTTGCTTTAAGTTTCTCTATATTAACAAGCTATGAATATCGATCCCTTCTTGAGCAACTATTTAAGTACATTTTGAACCTCCAAATTGAAACATTTCTCCTTTGTTTCTTGTAGTTTTCCAATGGAGACAAATAACTCCTACTTAGGGTCATCATTTTTCTTCTAAACATAGAGATCACTCATCAAACCATGAAGCTAGTGTCCAAGTTGAATAAGTGTGAATGGATGTTATTATGGCTCCCACAACTTAAACGTACTCCCAAATCTCTCAATTTTCTTGTCATGACTAATTGTTGGTTGCTTTACAATTGCAATACTCCAATTCATCAATTGAGGCTTATTAGCTACTTTCTCTAATTGCATGCCTTCAAGTCATTTATAGCTAGAAAACTAGTGTCTAAAGTCTGACTTTCTTTTATTACCCAATTAATTTCAAGTATTTTCTAAATTAACTCATTTTTATCGATAGTCTAGTACTTTTTGTGCTCATCATTTTCTCCAGTCAATAATGCTTTCTTTGAATCATCATTCTCTAATACAAGCTTCCCGATTATTTGTAAATATTTTGAAACATTCATTGCTTGCTCCTAGATCATCTTAACGTTAATCTTCCCAGAAGTGTCAATGAAGTTTTCTCATTGACATAATGGTGATTATAATATCAATAATTGCTTTAATAAGTTTATAATCAACTTCATCCATCATGCCTTCACCCAATTAAATGAGATCTACATCATATTAAAGATGATAATATTAATATAAATATATACATCATCACCAAAACAATTATCATAATTTTAAACTTTTTTCTTTAATATGCTAGACTTAAAGTTTCACAACAAGATAATATAAATCATTTAACCTCTAACTATAGTTCAATTTAATAATACAAACAATTGAAAACAAATATACAAAGGTATAATGATAAAAAAAATACATTTCCTTTAGTCAACTCATCTAACATTGCATGATCTCTATTCCAGTGTTATATGCGATACCTTAAAAAATGTTAAATAAACAAACATGATCTAATATTGAACCAATAAACTAATAATTAAATCAATATAATATTAAAAATGAGAAATACATAGCATTGTAACAAAATAATAATAATAATATATACAAACTAAATGTAATATAAAATAATTATTATATTTACATATATTTTATGAAAATCTTTAAACATTAGGCCTAACTATCATGATATTATAAAAGACAACTTATCTATTGATACCTTTTATAATATGTATTTTAGTTTATTAATTTAATTAAAAATTATTGTTATGCTCAAGAGATTATTATGAAATTTAATAATATTTTTCAAAGAAAAAAAGAACCTTTTGAAAATAAATATAACAATTTTTTTTTATAATTGTAAAAAAAAATTGACAAATTATCTACCGTTGAATAGGCTTGACGTCTCATAAAGTGGTTTAGAGAAGGGTTTTTTATCAACGTGAAGAGAAGGCTGCTGACCTGGGTGTTGTGTACGCGAGGGTTTTTTTAATAAAAGATTGCCCAAATTTGACCGACGGGAGGAAAACGCAATTATACGTCATGAGGAGGACGAGAGCGAGAAGGCAAGTGGATGGGAATTCCGAGGCGGTTCTTGCCGGCCAGATTGGCGGGAGGAGAGGACCGGCCGAAAGCGACCGGACGTGTGGCCACGTTGGACCGTGGACCCCACCGCGGTAGATTTCGGCGCTACCCACCCGCGACATCGCGGGGGCTTCTTCCATTCAGATTCTCGACAGATTCATGAACTTTTCTTAAAATAGTTTGTAATAAAAAAACAAAATAATATTAAAAAAAAAGAAATTTATATGCATAAATGATTTTTTTATTAAAAAAACATCAGAAAGGAATTTTAGGACTTTTGAAAAATATAACATTTATGAAAATTTAAGCTTTTTATTTAAATAAAAAAAACCTATTTAAAACCCAAGTTTCAAACAAGGTCTTAATGTCTTCCATGCAATTTACGATTTGAAAGTAATTATAAAAAAATAGCTAACAATATCAATGACAACCCATGTGAGGCTTTCATTTCAATTTATAAAAATACTTCATTCATTTTTTATACCATTATTTATAAATGTATTTTACTCCTATTCAAAAATCAAACAAATAAAAAAAAATCAAAAGATAATTTAAATAACACCGATGTTTGAGCCACAATGATAAGATCAAATCAAAGGAATTTTTCAACAACAATAGGGGGGAGAATAAACAACGTAAAGGTGTAGTAATTAGCACACGAGCATCTCCTATCAAGAGAGCAATGCTGGGCTCGCCTCCGTGATGCGGCAGGAGTTGTCATGAGCGCGCCGTGGCTGATGCATCGCCATCTGCACGTCGCGTCCAAAATTAGTCCTTGCCTTGGCATACGAAGCTTCCCTTGCTGTAAGCATGCCCGATCAATATATATTTATATATATATACACATCTAAAGGATAGAAGAGCTACAGAAGTTTCAATTAATGTTAATTTACTTACAAGCAGCAATCTTCTGTGCTCTAAGAATGTTCTGTCTTCGTTTCCACCAGCAAGCCAAACAGAGCAGTAGCAGAAGAAATGCAATCAAAGAACCAAATGAAATGGCTAACTTCTCGCCCATTGATAGCTGAGGCCCACATGCAGGAAGTCCAGGAATGCCACAGAGACCTGCATTACCAGAAAAACTGCAGCTTGCATGTCAGTATGAAGGTTATGTATGGAGTATAGATGACTATTGTAGTTACTGATCCACAAGTTCACAAGCAATTGATTAAAAAGTTTACATTGATGGCAACAGATGGGGAATGATGATAGATGATAAGAGATTGCAGCAGATATAATCAGCTAAATAGGGTATTAATAATTAAATGTGTTCCATTGCTTGCCTTTTCATTGCTAATGAAAGCAACAAGACTCCTGAAACCAAAGGAGTGGATTTTGCCTAGTTAAATGATTCATCAAGGATAAGATGATTGAAAAAGCAACGTGTTAAATGTGCACTGCCTGTATATGCTTCGGCCAGAAGAATTCACCAAAAAAGTGCACTTCATTGGGTAAGTTGATGAAGTACCTGACTTAAATTGATAAAGATATTAAAAATCATGGCTGTCTACGTGGGTTCTTTAGATTATTGAGATGATTATTCACTTAAATTTCTTTCTATTGAATATAGTCAATCACTGTTGCTTGCGAGACATAGAAGTTGAGCCGATGAGGTCAAGTTTACTACATTGGATTGTGGCACCCATCCCCCTCATTGGATTAGTATACTACTTAGATCTTAGACAAAATATGCTGATCTGGTGTTTATTTAGGCCCAATTTTGACTACTAGTGCCATGTCTGGAACCAATAAAAACAGATATCAAATACGACGGTAGCTACAAAAGAACACTACTCTTACAGTTTTGTTCATAAAATGATAAACTTACTTGAAGCTTGCTCTATAAAGAGGCCTTCCCACAAGGTTAGCTGGAACTCTCCCTGAAAGCAAGTTTCCATTGAGGTTCCTGGAGACAAAATCAATGAATGTTGGGTGGTGTATATGTCTCATCCATGTAAAACAATAAGATGTGGAAAGAATTTTCTTACAATATCCGCAATGACTTCAACTTGCCAAGGCTCTCAGGAATCGAACCATTTAACTGGTTATAAGATAGATCTCTGCAAGGTAGAAACTTCAGTTACTGTAACTCATTATAATACAAGCTAAGCATGTCATATAATTAGCAAACTTTTACAAAACAATGCATATTTGGAATTCTAACCTAAATTATGCATGTATTCCATTTCAAGGGAATTTCCCTCTAATTAGAATAGCTTAAGCTAATTGATGCTAAAAGCATGACATTTGGAATAAAATGTGTAGGAATTAGTCCCTCCGTTTCCAAGTAGTCAGCTGTAGTTCAACAAATTACATAATAATTCGATCTACAACAATAGATGAAATATGTTGTAGGGCTTTATGAATAATTATTCATTTATTTCATTCACATGAGTTGAAATATATATTTGACAAAAATATTATATTTAAATTGTTCATATGGACCATAGAACGAGTGTTTTACTGCAGGTCAAAGGAGACTAGATGAAGTCATGCACCTTAGATGATTATTGATGGTAAAAGGATGAGTGTACCCATTGTATTTAGGCAAATTTCCTTCATTAGATAAGACTAAAACAAGTAGTATTTTACGTAACAATTCATATATAATGTGCTAATTAGAAATTGTTATGATGTAAAAACTTTAATTAATGCACTTCCCCATCAAAAGCCCTATATAACTCAGAAAAAAGAAGAAAAAAAATAAGGAATTGAAGAAATTTTGTGAATAAGAGAAAAATCACTCACAATGTGCAACAAAAATAAACAGATAATTTATTATAGTTAAAAAGGAGCTAAGTTTAAAAGCTGATGAAGTAATTCCCACTGTTTAGTTTCCTTAGTGTTTTTTGGTTGGGGCTAATAAATTGGAAACCGATTGAAACATGGATGGCTCCACTTATAGCAACCAATCTACTCACTATTAGATAAATACAACACCATCATCATGAGATCTAATAAGGTCAACAAATCATATAATTGCATGATACATCGAGTGTCATACGAAGGACTTCTCAAGAATTGAAAGAGCAACTGAATAGGGCTGTGGTAATCGTTTACCAATAATTAGTTGGTTATTCAATCTACGACACTTGTGTACCAATAATTACTTGGCTTACTTAACTTCAACTATATTTCTCATTTATATGACACCGCATAGCATTCTCCATGCTATGGCACTATTTTTGTGGTATGGTTTTGAGAAACTCTGTAACACTGAGTTTTGGGTTTCATAATTATGCATAAGACTTGTAGTTGTGCTACAATTATTTTATATTGTCTTTTATTTTCATCATACTCACCTTTCATCTTGTATCAAATGCTTCATTCTTGGATTTAGCACCACTCCCTTAACTAATCGAGTACAACAATCGTCTAAGAGTCTAATGAGCTAAAAGAAATAAATGACATGTGAGAGGATAACCATAAGTATTATAGGCAAGATTCCTCCTTTGTATATGGTTAATAGAAATCATGTTAAAGGAAATGCAACAAATTTTCTTCACTTCGAAATTCCAAAAAAACTTTTCACACATTTAGAGGGGCCATGATATGACAATAAGAGTTAATATAGTGAGATGATAAGTTACATGATTTTTGCTTATATAAAGCATTTTGTATAGTTGTTTTTTTTTTTTTTGAAATGATTTTGTATAGTTGTTGCATAGCATATTATTCTTATCTTGCATTATACTATTGTATGTTATAATATATGCGTATCAGTTAGGAATAAAGAAATATAAAGTTCACAAAAAAGGAGAGATGAATTGTGAAAATCGCAAACTCAAAAATATCAAATAAAATAACAAAAGTCTTTGAGTTTATTAATTATTCTTATAAACCTATCTGAGAAACTATTGTTAACTTTGAAAACAATTATATAAGAAGTGCAATTAAGAAAAAAAATAATTTTTAGATGATTTAATCCAAAATTAAATCTACATCCACCACCAATCAAAATGTTAACTAAAATTATTAAGACACTTTCCACAAAAATAGGTAAACAAAATCCCACACCAAGTCAAAAGATCTTAAAATGCTAGGCCAAAGGACTCTAAGAACACTTGGATAAAAGACCCAATAATGCATCATACCAAAAGATCTTACAATCATAGACCCAAAGAAGTCTACAACATCGGGTCAAAAGACACAAAAAATAACTTGGCCAAAAGACTCTACAACAATGACAAAAAATGTGTAAAAGATTAAAAAGAAAAATCCCAACAATGGGACAATGGATAAGCTCAAAATAGAACTTCCTAAAATCCACAATATAGTCAAGAGGTATATTTAGTCGATGTAAGATAAATTTAGAAGAAGCATGCAACTTGTTTCCATGCAATAGATTGAAGAAAGTAAAAGAAATGAGTTTATTATTGCTGCAGCCTTGCTCTTCTCTTAACCAAAGTTTGAAAATATTCAAATGAAATTGTTTCAAAGATATATAATTGATCATTAACTTTTTCTCATTATTAGGAGGTTATTTATAGAGTCTTGAGAAGGTTTCCAAAGACTAATGGTTATAATCAACTTTCCCAAAAATTTGATCAAACTAGCAATTTCTTACAAAAAATGAACTAACAAAATCATACGATCCAAAGATAATACTATACGATTTATTCAATTTGTATTAATAATAAAGAACGATCTAAGTATAATATTATAGGATCTAGTCAATTTGTACTAATAAAACCATACGATCTAGTGATAGTATTGTACAATCTTCACCAATTTTTACTAATCATATTGCACATTAAAGATTACGGTATATGAAATTTTTAAATTTTCCAATACTTAACTAGATTACCTAATAGTATTGTATGATCTAACTATAGTATTGTACGATCCAATTATAATACCATATGATCTAATCAATTTTGCATATTTTCAATATTTTGCAATATGATTATTTTGCACTTTTTTTTGTGAATGCAACCTATTGTTTTTATGATTTAATAAGATAATTTTTAAACATAAAAAAACTTATATGAATGTATATCTTAAGCTTTTCTAAACAAATAGAAAGATGATTTTAAACTTTTATCACTCACATTAAGACATCACTATTATTCTAGTATTTCATGAAAATTATTGTCTTACATTCTAAAACAAGTAAAGACAACTACAAAATATTCTTCTCCTTATTTGTTTAAGTTTTATGTTTTACACTAATTATATTCTCACCAAACATCACCATTAAAACTTTTGAGTAAAGATCAAACTTCTTCAATTGAGTTCACTTATTCATTCTTGAGATATATGATCTCAAACATTTAAAGACAACATCAATAAAATAAAAAAATAATTTTATTGTCATCAAATAAGTCAAATATAAACTAAGGATTCTGCATATGCTATTTAAGCATATGCATAGATTAATTTTGTTTTGTTATTTTATTTTATATAATAGTTATGATGATATTATTATATGACAATAATAGATAATAAACATTGATGCTAATATGATTTATGCCTTAGTCCTTATTATTTATGCTTAAGCAACTGAGTATCACCTATGTGATTTGCTTTGTAAGCTTAATGTTTGATAATTTTGTAATCATAACATTGATTTTTTCATCATTTTGCATTTAGCATTAATATACAAATTTAGTATCAACACACAAAATAAGATAACACCTAAAATGAGTAATCATTTCTTTACAAATAAAAACAAATTAAGCACACCAATCCGACAATAATTCAAAACAAAATAGAAGTAAATGCCTAATAGGCTGACAAAAAGATTAGTCTCAAAAACCAAATTAGCTATTGACACATTTTGTCAACATACTTTCAAGATTTTAAATGTTCTTACTTAAAAGTTAAAATCACATCTTCGTCATACTACATGTGTGAATTGATTATATTCCAAGCTTCATTATGTTAGGATTTTATTAGAGCTTTTCTTTTTCAAAAACTGGCATATTATGTTTATTGCATATAAAACACATTTTACAAACCTGTTACAATCAAGAGCATCCACTTATTAGGATGTTTTCCATGTTTATTGAACTATCAACACTTTAAATCAAATATCACAATATAATCTTACTTAAAAGAACCTAATCTATAGAAAATACTAAAATATAGGTAAGCATTTCCATCATAATAGTCAACCTTTTATTTCATCTTTGCTAAAGGAGACTAACTTACATAATCTGTACCACTTCAAGTTGAAGAGTGGCCTTTTAAGCAACTAACTCATAGGAATTTGGCCATTTCTCTTCAATGATTAATGTAGGAGTTATTAGAGAAACTAGAATACCAGTCATGCACATAATTAGACCAAGATCAACTAGTACAATATAAAGATGATAAATATGATAAGGGTCAATAAATGGCATGCACCTACAATATCTGTAATCCAGAAATGTTGCCAATGGTCGAGGGAATGCTCCCTTGGATGCTGTTTCCACTCAAGTTTCTACAAGAAAGTCCCAGATGGAAAGAATGTTTAACCAACAAAATTGTACACAGACGTGCAAAACTAAAAGATATGCATACATCAGCAAGGGTACTGCTTCTATCCTTCATAAAAGATACAACGGACATACATGCTTTCCAGGTGCTTTAACTTGGATATATCACTTGGCAAAAAGCCCTTCAAACCCTGGTTATCTAGTCCACTGCATGTGAAGATGATACAACCTCAGCAGAATAAACATAATAGAAAAATAACAAAGTTTGCATAGATGCATCATGCAATTTAGATTGGTTAAAAATGAAAAAACGGATAACAAGCAGGCATAAGTAAGAATATAAATAGACAAAAATCTTAATAACTGAGAAGCTAAACATTCAGTTAAATGATCTAGGCCCACATAACTGTGAATCTAGATCAAAGGTATTAAGCTTGATGCACATGGAATGCAGCACTTAACTAGTATGGGTCGATAAAAGTAAAATATGAACCTCAAAAATTGCTAATTGTCAAGAATCACATTGATGCAGAGCTTACACAAACTTTTGCCAAAAAATAACCTAGTCTAGCAGCCACAAGAGCACCTAAAGCGCCAACCCACATCTAATTTAGAAAAGCTAATCTGACATGAGTTGATATCTCAAGCAATAATGTCAAGATTATGAAGTTTCAACAGCTAATCAACTCAACTACAAGCTCAAGCACCTTCCTTTTCTACGTTAGGAAATATACTTCTAAAATATGCAAAGTTTAAAAAGTAGGTAACAGGAAATATTAGATCACTAGGTTTATCATAACATCCTCTAAGTCTCAAATCAGTCCCTTGTGTTTCATGTGTGCACTTCGCTCAAAGTATACAACACTCAGAATTTGATAAGTACGCATCTGCCTCTTTCATTTTCTTCTGTTTACTTGTTAACCATCTAAAATGTATCTTTTTAAGAGTGCATGGTTTAGCAGTCTTACATTAATGTTGTAGATAGTACATTTTAATCAGTTGATGTTGTTTTACAAATATGCCATACTATAATATAGGTGCATCACCTCTTCCCTTGCATAAATGGACAAGTATCAGTAAAATTAGGCCTTAAGAGCAGTGCTACGAATGCTTCCATTTGATTGGATATCATAGTTTTAAATCATGAAAATATACTATCAATAGCACTAAGGTAAGACTGCTACACCATCTCCTGAATCCCAAAGCTAGAAGGAGCCACATGTCCATATGCCTCTCTTGATAAATTTAAATTTCTTCTTTGGCACAACTAATGAGCCATGTGAGCCCGTATAAGGATTCCTAATTAACAACACTAATAAGTTTCCTTACACTACACATTTCGTAGAAGTGTCATTAGCTATGAAGTTATGTCTGCCATTGAATATTTACATATCTAAATGATAATTGTTAATGATCTAGCCTAGTTATGATGATAAATGATAGATGAATTCCCAAGATATAACTCAAGAAAATTACTTGCATGTTAAGAATTTTAAGGCGATTGGCAAAACACACCATAAAATGAAACATATATATAATGTTAAGGTGCGTTCATCTCAAAGCCGTTAGAAGCATTTGGAAGTGATAACTTTATGAAAATTACTAAAAAATTCTTTCATATCCCAATAACACTTCTGCACTATGTGTGAACTTGTGCAAATTTTCTTATAAATCTCAACCAAGTAACGATACATGTTTAATAACTAAAATAAAATGTAGTACATTGAGGAAACCCCTAGCAGAATGTTAAATTCTAATGTAAAGTAGCATAGAGATTGTGGGCTGAATTTGTGAAAAAGCTTTTACAAAATCTATGATAAGATTGTGTACAATAGATGCATCCAATGATTCCTTGGTCTTTCATTAGCGTGCTTTCATGCATCGGGCTACCATTCATATAAAATGTGGCAGCATAACTGTAAGCAAATTAATAAATGCTCTTTCTTCAACACCTGCTAACATATTTTCCATCTGCATGTTTATACATTAAAGTTGAGATAATCAAATTCATTCCTTAATTGCATGAACGTCAATAAGTTAAAATTTTCTCTTGAGCCTACATATCAGTACCAGATCTCTCTAGAGATGGATGAAAGCTTGTCCAAGCAACTTGAATTTTAAAACAAGTAAATTTTATTTTTTCTTTTGAATTTTGCAAAATATAAATAAAAATAAGTTATGTATATCCCTTGCATATGGTGTTAAAAAACTATGTATGCAATGTTATATTTAATTAAAATAATAAAATAAATAAATTAATTAAATGAAAAGGTGCTTTTCTTTTAAATGAAGGATGCATTCTCTGTCATTTTAAATATTAAAGTCTTAATTTAAAATGAATGGATACAACTTTACATCAGATTAAATTAAAGGATTTTTTAAATTGAGGAGTTACATCTTTTCATTAATTGATGAATGAAAAGATGCATTCTTTTATTACAAACATCTTTATGTTATTTATATATAAGTGAACAATTATGAGAAAGAAAAACCTTTGATTTTCTTTATAATTTAACCATCTTACTTTACTATTATTATTGAGTTCATTTCCCGGATATCTTGAGACAAATACTTTGTTCGAATTGCACACGAGGTCAAGGGAAGGGATGGGATTGTTTTTTGAGAGTACAATAGAAAGTCACAAAGTAGTGCACCCAAGACAATACTTTATGTAATCTAATGATAGTGTCATCAACGGCTTCCCACTCAGGCATGTCTATCTTATTTGCATTTGCTTTAGTATTTATTTGTGTCTTTTGCATCAAAATTTTCACCTGATCATTTTATTTTTGATATAATTTTTCCTAACAATATTTAGACTAAATCAAAGTATTTTACATAAGTTGATTGCAATACACACGATGTCTAAATGCAACTCAACACGTTATGATGAGCCTAATAAATTCACAGTATTTACTTCAAAAGATGGCAAAAGAAAACTCAATTTTGGTTTACATGTTTAGGTTAAAATATCAGCAAATTCTAAACCTCCATCCAATCCAAATTCAAGAACGTGAAATGAATCTAATACCGATGGAGAACCCATTAATTTTGGTGGCACTTTAGGAAAATGAAAAACAACACAAAAAATTGATTCTTTGCCATGGTCATATCCTTAGTATGCTTTCGATCACTAATGTGTTTGCAGGTCATCTTCATCTTATAAACTATGGAATGCAGTTAAAACATGTTTGATTGAATCATTCAACTTAATATAAAATGAATGATAACTGTCCTTTGATAGATCAAGTAAATAAAGTTAAGATATTTTGCATGATTTAAAAGAGCATAGTATTGATATGATGGAATCATATATTATTGTAACTATTATAGGAAAATTACCACCAGCATAGAGTCTATTTGCAGAAACTCTTAGACATAATGGAAGCAAAATGACACTTGATCTCATTGATGAACATAGGATAGAAGAAAATTAAAGCAAAAAAGTATATTAACAAAATAGAATCACAAGTGCACGTTAATGGAGAATGGCAATGGGAAAAAGAAATCATATAGACCATTCAATAAATTTAAAGAAAAAAAAATTAAGAAACAAAATACATACAAACCAAGCAATAAAAGAAAAAGACAAAATGAAAGTAGTGTTGCCATTGTGGGAGGACCAACCATTTTACAAAAGCAAGCAACTTTCGAAAAGACAAAATGTCCAAAGAAAATAGCAAGATCTTTAGTCAGAACAAATCTCAATCACAAATAAACCTCGGTACATCCAATGTCGATGCTTCTCTTCTAGGAAGGTATGCTAGTTCATTTTTAAAAATTAATTTTTTATATTATTCTATCAGTTGGTGGATTGATACTAAAGCTATTGTACCCACAAGTTTTCATAGATGTTGGTTTTCATCTTAGTAGGATTTAGCTAAAGAAATTGCAAGAATGGGCAATGGAGCATTAACAAGTATGGTCAAAGAAAAAGTTGGCCATCAATTGAGGGATGGAAAAACTTACCATTGTAATTCAATGTTACACATAAAAGAAATTTCATTAATGATTCTTTTCTTGTCCAACATGATTATTGTTTAGTGTTTACTTCTAATAAATTTGAAAAAAAAAATGGGTCTTTTGTTGACATCAAATATTTATGTAACAGTTTGCTTAAGATAAATATCAACTTTTATTAATAAAGTTTACTATTCAAGTCATTCTATTTCAATGATTGTACCTATTTGGCATAAAAGATTAAGACAAGAATTATATTTAAAAAAGAGATGTTAGGGATTTAATATCTGAAAGTGAAATTAATAATGATGCCAAATGCAAATTTGAAATCAACACAATCTAGAAACCTTTTTAAATCTATTTTTGTATAAACAAAATTATTTGATAGATTTCGTTAATAGTGATGTATGTGATTTAAATAATAACTTAACTAGAATTCATAAAAGAAATTTTATTACATGTATTGATGATTTTTCAAAATTTTTCCATGTATATTTAATCGAAAAAATGATGAAGTGCTTGATATGTATAAAAGATATAAATTGGAAATAGAAAATCCATTAAATAAAAAAAATAAGATTTTAAGATAAGATAAACGTGAAAAATATACTTCTATTTTGTTCAATAAGGGTTGTAAAGAAAAAAATATTATTCATCAATTCAATCCTTCATATTTACCACAATTAATTGTGACATTGAATGAAAGAATATGACTCTAATTGATAAAATAAACATCATGCTATTTTTATTAAATTTACTTAATAATCTATAAGGTGGAACAATGTTAATAACATGTTTTTTCCTAATTGTATTCCTTCTAAAGACATAAATTTGGGCAAAGCCTATAGTTGGTTCCATATCATGTACTAGGTGATGCAATGATTTAAAATACCTAATTTAACGATTCATTTACCATGCCTATTGATATTGAAAAATTTAGATGTACTACAATGAGGTTTAAACCCAAACGATGTCTGCACTAAGTTCATCATAAACATTGTCCAATCATTTTGTATTAATATTACCTTTATTGTATATGTTATTTTAAGATTTTTCAATTAAGAGGAGAATGCTAGATTTAATTCAAAATTAATTAAAATGATAATAATATAAAATAGGTCAATATCTTAAATGAATGGTTGCTTTCTTTATAAATGAAAAAAATGTATTTCTCTATCATTTATAATATTAAATTTTTGATTTAAAATAGATGGATGTATGTTTTTATATGATTTAGTGAAAAAATTTTCAAATTATTGAGTTTCATCTTTTATTGAATTGATGAATGAAAAGATACATTCTTTCATGAAAAGCATCCTTATATTATCTACATAAGTGAACATATATGAGAAACAAAGAACTTTGATTCTCTTTGTGATTTAATATCATCATCCACTTTTATTTTTTAGACTAATTCTTGGGCAACTAAAGGCAAACATTTGGTTTGAAATTCTGCCAATCATTTGCAGTGCACACATGATCAAGGCCAAGGGATAGGTTGCATCTTGAGAGTTGAAGAAAGAGCTATAGAGTGGAGCACTCAATGCTTGACCTACTCTAAGGGCAATTCTATCAATAAGCCTCACATCAAAGCTATTTCTATCTCATTTATATTTGTTTTATTACTTATTTGTGTGTTTTTTTTATTTAAATTTTTTACTTTATAATTTCATTTTTTATATATTCTTTTCTAATATATAATACATCCCAACACATGAAACAAGCATACAAGAATTCAGCAGGCAAAAAACTTCCTTTACAGGAAAAAAGGAGCAGATTTTAAATGCTCAATAAAATATTCTTATAGACAACCAAATAAGATGCTGAAAAAAGGAACACAGTTTCTAATCATAGATTATCAAAAAAATAAACAGCAATATCAAACTAGGACCTGGCATGGGTATTCTCAATGAAATTCTAGATAACATAAAAAAAGACCACTGTATTATAAATGGTTAAAAGAGATTGAGAAAGTACAGGCCATCAATGACCCATTTCACGCTCTTGCTATCGTATTGGCAATCCACTCCACTCCAAGGATGTTGCTGCGGAACACATGGATCACCATTCCAGCCAAAACGAAGAGGAAGACTAAGAGATGTCTTCAAATTTTGCAAATCACTGACTATAAGTTATATAAAAAAAAGAATAAGTATTATATTGAGAATAGTCTGCATTATAATAGAACACTGCAATTGAACAGTAGTTAAAAGAATGTTTTGCCATTGATGGACTAGTATTCTATTCATGATTACCATTTATGACTAGCATTGAAACCAGAATTTAGAAATATGCACATTCTTAAAATAAGGAAAAACAAAACATTGTAAGACAAATCTTTTGAACATCTATAAACAATGCCAGTATACACAAGATCTATTTTTCATCATTTGCCACAACCAGGTACATGGGGTTTTAATTGTCTTAAGAAAATGAGAGGATGGAGAGATGAAACAAAAATAAATATGAACTCACAAACTTCAAGATCTAAATCAATAGCTAGCCCATATAAACCAAAGAACTAATTACGAGAAGCAAATGGTAGTGACCAAGCACCATAAGAAGAAGAGCTTGAATGAAAGAATGACTAAAGTTATACCACCAGAACTTGGCATTCAGTCGGAATTCTCGCTACTGACCAACCTACAGAGAAAATCAGCTAGCGGTGGAAATCAACTGCAAACTTTGTTTTAGGTAGAATATCTTAAAGGTAAGTCTTAGATTATCCAATAGGATGAATTATTATTAGGAGACAAATGACCAGGTTATCAATGTTCATATTATTGTGAATTTAAAATCCTATATTCCACAGATCACACTAATCAATAAAAAGGATCATGATAGTCATTGTAACTATATCAATATTGAAACCAAAGTTCACTCCCACTCACAATACACAACTATCCTGCACGTCTTCAGGCTTTCCCTGTCATACCAATAAGAAACTAACTCGTACTGTTTCCATCTAATTCTACTACACAAGGGAACATTAAGTATACTGTGGTTACCATTGCAACTTCTAAATTTTGTACAACAACAAGCAACGCCTATTTACTTCCATCATTACTAAGTAATAATGTAGAGTAATCTACAAAAGGGAGTTAAGAAAACTCTAGATAAAACATAGGAAGAACAGCAACAAATATTGTGAAGTGAGATAGGATTAAAATTCATTCTTGATCTGAGGAGAGATTTATCAAGGGATGAGTGCTTGGTTGAATCCGATTAATGATTGTCGAAGTCAACCTCGATCTGATTCAGAATAATGGCCAGTAAGAATGGTGTGAGTTACGAATAAGAGCTCAGCTTCTGTGTAGATTGGCAGGAAGCAGAGTTATTATACCAATGGATACCTAAGTATATTGCTAAAAAAGAACTGAAAGATATATTATACTCCAACATTTCTAAAAAATTTTCAGATAAATTAATCTCATCCAACATGGCTAACCTCGAACCAACTTTATAGATACTATGCACAAATTGAAAACTTGCGTTACTTTATTAGACCATAACATTCAAATATTTTGACTGCAAGAATCTTGCTCGACAGCAAATTGAACTAGTTGAATCTAATATGTACATCACTGAAATCCCAAATTTCATTTAACCAACCACTAATTCAAAATGTCCCACATTAAATGAAGCAAATTGAACCCTCTACTAAACTCTCTCTCTTTCCAATATGAAAGAAGAATCTAAATCTGAGGACACCTATAAAATTGAGTAATAAATTCCTACATAGCAATCTCCATCTAGAATAAAACTAAGCATGGGCATTTTAATAATCTGATCTTGAAATTTGAGAGTAAAAATGGATTGGTAGTATCTAAGCCTTAAGTGACTCCTTCAACATTGACAATGCATGACATTAAGCATACTGAGTTCTTACTTCCCATGCAAGTAAGAAAGAATCCTTTGACTTTTCCTCATATAAAACCAAAAATCCTTAATCACTCATTAGAACGCAATTTAAATTTATCACGTGAAAAAATGAATTTGATAAGCCCAAGGGGATTTTGTATCATTTCCCAGGTACTTGTGGCACTACCATTGTGCACATATTGCCTTGCATGAAGCACTTCCACATCCCAGCCAATCCTTTTTCTAGGTATATCATTGGATGAACCATTAAATGCACAGGGTGATTTTATCTTATGTTACATGAATAACTGGTGATTTATTATTTCGCAATGAGACTGCTTGAACTGCCCTAATCACAGGAACAAATCTTCATGACAGCTTGGAGTGCATATTTCCCTCTTTCTCTCTCTGTACCTAAAGAACTTACAGATTAGTTCTTTTTAAGAGGAGAATGTTATGGAACCAAACTTGAGGTGGTTCCCACATTAACTTCTGAATTCAGCTTATTTAGTTTGACTTTCACTTTAACTCCATTTTCCCTCTCTATTCAATTTACAGATATTCTTATAGGAAATAGAACATACCTCCAAGTCCTTGTCTTTCAAAAATTCTGAATCCATCAAACCAAAAAACCACAATTGCAGATGGTAGTTCCCCAAGGCAATGAAATAACTACTTGTGATATCATCTTAGACACGGCATTCTAAACATAGTTTCATATTGGATGGGGAGTTATAATATTCATTTTTGTTGATTCTAAAGGTTGACAAGCGAGTGGTGTTTCCATTCAAACTGTCGAAAAATTGCTCCATGCTACATATCATATGTTTAACAGTGTCATAACTCATCAAATGTTATGATTATAAAGCACTTAGGGCACGCAAGGTTCCCCCTCTTATGGCACCATCTGAAAGCACAAAGCATATATTATGAACTATCAATCTTATTTTACCTTTATAGAAGGTTATGCTGATGGATGTATGGTACATTGCATGATCTCCAGAAAAACAAAACAAGTGAGTTAATTAAGGTAGCTTAGCCGTAGTTTGTGTTGCATATGTATGGATAGGTAAGTCTATCCTAATTTGACAATGAATAAAAAACTGTATTGTTGTGATGTTCTCCCTTTCTAAGCTATCATGAGGGCATGCTACCAAACGAATTGCCATCTCAACATCTACATGTGCCTCCATCATCCAGAGTGCCAAAGGAACTCTTCTTACACATTAACATATCATGGTATTCATCCTAATGGAGTCCATCCAACAATGAGTTAGGCTCAATTCTGGAATGTACGTGTTTCCCTTATCCTATGTCCAGTTGTTTTCAGATTTGAGAGCTTCTGAATTTTATCTATTCTTTATCACTTCAATAATATCTGCATTATATGAATGATGTTGCCTGATTTGTGATAGCTCGATTGTCATTGGTTGCTCATAGATCCTTGTTATACTCAGTTGAAAATAATTTTAAGCTTACCATCTTTAGATTGCATCACTACAGATTCCATCACCAATGCACCTGTGCATTTTACAAATTAATGGCCCACCCAAACAAACAAAGGTTCATGACAACATATTCATCCAATGAAGTGACAATGCATTCATCATAATAATGAGATAAATCGAAAAGTGTACAATGCAACAGGAGATAAGCCTATATGTCCATTAACAACACATTTCCTTCGTAAGAAGTAATATGAAGCATACCAACCATAAATGTAGCAATTGCAAAAAAAAGTAGCAAGATATTAATGCAAACACTTAGAAACAAATACAAGTACAAAAGACGGATGAATAGTAAAACGTGGTCAAGTACCTTGCTTTATCAATATTATTAAACAAAGTCACTGCACACAGTAAAATGGAACGTATTTTCAAGGTTAATGAGAATAAAAATATCAAATGAAATTGCAAACAACCAAACGGCCTAATAGACTTAAAAAAAAAAAAGCCATGGTTATATGAAAAGAAGTTAGTAGTACAAGTGCTAACTCCTAAAATGCAAATTAGATTGGCATCACTACTCTTCCTAAAATAGAATTACCAAAAGCAAGATAGATAGCAATTTTAGCAAAACAACACAAACTAGCATAAAATGTTAACATATGGATTATAAATATACAAATAAAATAAGCATCATTAAAATGACGACATTGAGATAAATGAGTATTTGTATTCAAAATTATATGATTAGAAATGAATGTAGTGTTTCGGAATACTAATTGAGAATAGCTTTTGAAAGAATCAACTTAGATGAATTAGCATGTTAAAAGAAGGCCACTAAATACTAGTAGATTTAAGCCAATGAATTTTTTTCTAAAATAAAGAAAAACTAGAACAAAAAAAAAATACAAAAATAGATTATTAGAAAGAATATGATGTACTTGGATATCAAGAAGAGTTGTTAACAAATATAGTACAATAACATAAAAGGATTCATGAAACCAATCCCACAAAATGGGATTAAGCCTTGTTATTGTCATTATATTGGTCATTTTATTGAACAACTTGACACTTTTTATTGAACAAGAAGCAAAACTTGGTCAACTAACCCATTTTTTACAAATTATAGATAGAACATGTTAATGACAAATGGAATTCAAGTAAGTATATGACTAATGCTAAGAACAACAAACAGTAACAAAACTAGCTAACTTCTGACCTTCCTCTTCTAAAGTTCTAAGTTCCCTTGGAATAATCTCAAGAACTTCAATGGCATTAATAATGGCATATCCTTTTGTAGGATGCAAAATAATTGTTAAAGTCCTTCCACTAGCAACAATTGTCCTATTCAGGACAAGTGCGGTGTAACCTTCTCCAGTTCTGCGAATGATATCAACTTTTTCAAAAATAACATCTCCATTCACCAATATATCAAAGACCCTTTGTTCTTCACCAGTTACCCTTGGGTCAATCTCAGCAAAATGAAACCATATTGAGTAATTTTTGCCTGGATCAACCACTATTTCAATTGTCAGATCAGGCTGCTGATCAGTGCTTACAATTGCCGACTGATAGAGCTTTTCAGGGTAGAAGTTTGGTGGAAGTGATACTTCTGCAATACTATGTTCAGTTGAGATAGACTGATCAGAACCCTGTTTGAAAGCTGGAGTTCCTAACCAAAATCTATCCCCACCCCAATGGTCTCCATTGTAATCTTCACCAAAGGAAGGCCTTCCAGTACCACAACTCAGTCTCTTGGCAGTTCGTAGCACCATTGATTTACTCCAGGATAGACCATAATCATATGCATCTGCATCCACTTGAAGAATTTCTATTGAAAGTATAGACGGATCTCCATGACCTGTGCTATGAAAACAAGCGGACAGAGAGCCATCTGCCACAAAAATCATGGCCTCCAAGAAAGACTGATCATCATTGTTGCTCCACCCTGGCTTCATAGAGTATATCTGGGTGCCTTCTACAGAAATATCAAAAACTGGCTCATTTTGTTGATCTGAATCTGCCACTAATGCAAAAAAAAACCTCACTGTGTAGTGCCCGTTAGGGATTCTGTTGATACTGTAGCAATTTTCTGGGCCTTCAGACAGAGGAAAGTAGCGAAGTGTTCTGAGTGGTGGGGCAATAGAACTTGTTGGTGATGCATTTGAGTACCTTCCACCACTGTAGCCAAAGTCCCTATACCATAAAGTATTTGTTGGCGGAGTACGAACATCCTCACGTGCACCGCAACTGATTCGAATTGCCAATGGTTCTGCAACAATTGATCTGATTATATATGTTCTTCAAACCAAGGTCAGAGATGAAAAATAAATGCAGCTTCCACGAAGGCAGTGACCAGCAAGTCATGCTGAATGGGTTCAGTTAGTAACCTTTTTTTAACTGTGAGATGCATACATACCTAAGACTTGTACTGTTTTGCTCATGTGAACCAATTAGAGGAAAAAGGGTAGAAAAGGTTTCAATGAAATCAAGTGCATAACAGCAATCAGTCATCATTAGTAACAAGCAATGTTATAGTTTGAAACTAGAAGAAGCAATACACTTGATTCCACGGGGTTTATTCGTGTTAATTATTTGATGAATGTTAAGATAAGTGTTTTCCAAATCAGGTTGGCACATAGCACAAACTTGACCTTCAGATGCTTATTTTCATCACTGACATTATCAAATCCCCCAACTGAAGTAAACCGTCTGCCAATAGCAATTGATAGAGAAATTTTTAAGAAACAATACGAAATAAGAACCCACTGGTGAGGTTCCAGAAGTTGTCAAAAACCACTAGTTATTTTTCTCAAATCTTTAACCTGAGCAGTTGCTTTATCGGAGTTCCAGTTACCTCAGCTGGTGCAATTTCTGATTCAAATCAGATTGATTAATACAAGAAAATTTATACTAATGAATATATCGGTAAGCACAAAATGGCGTAGCATTTCATAGATGTTCTTATAAGACATTCGGCCAGCTAGAGCTAGGCTTACAAGAATTGCATCACAAGCCTATCAATTTATCTTCTTTTTAAGATATAAGATCACAATCTGATGTGGTGAATTTCCCTTGAATCAATCTCTTTAATTGAACTCCAAACCAAAAGGCTTTGAGCCGAACCATCTAAGAATCAAATCCTTCTGATTTGAACATCAGTTTGAGTGCATTTCGAATTCAATATTCAGAGATTGAGCCAAGAAATGTTATGGGTGGAAAATGCTGTGAGAGCTTCAGAGAAGCAAACTATGAATACAAGAGGATAGCAATGGTAGGAGAGAGACAAAATTTGAGAAATTTTATAAGAGAAGTTGATTTCATCCATCTATACAAGACAATATATATAAAGAATAGATAAATTTGGAAAAAAAACACCACTCAATCAAGAAACTCTTATAATGGAGAGAATTTGTAAACAAAGAAAAAGTCACCATTCATTAGAATAATTCCTAAAATGAATAGAATTCCCAAATGATAAGAAAAATTCCAAAAACAAAAGGCAACAAATTATTATTATTACTATACTATTACTATTTTTTTTACACTCTCATTCAAGCTGATGAACAAACATTATTCATTTCTAACTGCAAAATTCATGTCCAAACCTCAAGTTTGTCTACTCCCATAATAAAAATATCTATTAGATGGGACTTTGAGGGCTTTTTAGTAGTACAAATTAGACTCTTGTCTAGTCTTTCCTCAATGAGGCATCAATCAACTTCATTGTGTTTTATTTGATCCAGTTGCATGAGATTATGTACAATGTTGATATTTGACTTGCTAACACAACAGAGCTCCAAAGAACAGTCTTACTTAGTCTTCAAAACTCCAATGATGATCTTTAGATATAATAACTCGCATACACCAGCTACGATAATCCAGAATTTAGATTCTATGCCAAATCTTATATTTTTCTTTTTGCTCCTCTAGGTATCTATGTTTCCTTCAAGAAAGATGTAATACATAAAGAGATATCTTTTGTTTGTTATAGAACGTGTGAAGTCAACAACGTTATAGGTATCAAGGGAAATTTTTTCATGCTTCTTTACCAATATTCCTTCTCCTAGAATCCCTTGTACTTACTGCTATCTTAGACCATGCTATCTTAATTTATTCTTAAGAAATACTTACGTTGGCTGAGCTACTCAAATTTAAATTCCTTCCACAAGTTGTAATGAGAGTTATGTCTCCCCTAAACCCAAACATTTCATAAACAGAGTGTGATCTCCATAGTTATATTTGTAGTCTCATGTTCACTATCACTTAGGTGAATCGCCCAAACTAGGCTCTAATGTTTGCTTCAAATCATACATTGTTTTCTTGAGTTTGAATGTCTTATTATGAGCCATACTTTTAATGTAACCAAATAATATATACACACGTACACACACACACACATGCACGCACGCACGCACACAAACACACACACACACACACATGCACGCACGCACGCACACAAACACACACACACACACATATATATATACAAACGTAAATATATTTACATACATCCTCAAGATCCCAGCACAAGAATACAAATTGTTCAAGGGCCACTCAAACTTTATAGCTGAAGGCAAGAATATTCTCATTGCATTAATCTTTACTACAAGAAAAAAGGTTTCTTAGTAATCTACTCTATAAGTTTGTATCCTTTAGCAGACAACTTTGTATTGTACACTATGTAAATCTCTAGTCTCATATGAGGCTTGTATTTCTCATAATATATCCACTTAAACTTTATTAATTTCTTTCATAATGGACACTTTTTACTATTCATAACATTTTTCAAATGCTCGTAAGACAAAACCTCTTTCAGGATTGTTGAGATAGTCCCAATCTTTACATTGGCAAGGAAACTTCTATGAAAGGTCAGCACTTTGCAAATTATGCTAGAACTAAAATTAGGTGTCATGGGATAACTATTTAGTACACTCTCTTAGTTCCTTTAGTAATGGAAACAGGCAAAACAATTCTATGCATAGACTAAAAGGGATTAGAATGTGCTACTTTATTTCCATGGTTCAATCTAATGGTTGAAAACTAGCCTTAGTTCGAGAGCTAACCAGTCCTTCCTAAGTCCTAAGAATTTTTTTTTTAAAGCATCACCCATACTACTACCTATTTGTGTTTTATAATGCAAGATAAGCTTAAAGGGTATGGCTTTCAAGGATAAAGGTTACTCCAATTTAGGTTCAAGTCTTGATTCAATTTTGGCTTTAGGTTTAATTACAACAATAGGTTAAAGTTTGCATTTAGGATACAATTGATGTTGCTTGAGTGTGATAGGTAACTTGAAAAGAAAATAGTAACTTCCATTAATGTTTTCTCCTTATGAAAATAAGAGAAGGTTAAGTATAGTATTGTTTCAACTAATACAATGTTAGTAGAGATAAGGAATCTTTTATTCGAACCATAACATTTAAAACACTTTTCTATTAAAGAACATCCCATAAATATGGTTTTAAGATATCTTGGATCGAATTTTCAATGAGTTTGGTTATCAACACAAACACATGATATATAAATATTCTAGGAACAAGAAGGTTTGTTTTGCTAAGACTTGAATAAAATTATAATGGCAACTCCATGGGACCCTTGAGATTTATTACTTGGGCAAGAAGTAGTTAATAATGTGAGTAGCTAATAGACTACTCCACAACAACATTTTGGAATATTTCTTTAGAATAACAATGCAAGGGGTAGTGGAAAGAGTGTCACCATCTTTTCTCTCAATTATTCTTTTTTTTCAGGTATAGACAAAGGATGACTCATGAATCATCCCTTTCTTTTGAAAAAAGGTAATCATTGTTTGATTAAAGTAATCCTTGGCATTGTCTTATCTAAATCCCTTTAAACTCAAATTAATTGTTTTTTCTCATAACGAGAAAATTTTCAAGTACAACACTACGTTAGATTTGAGCAAAACAAAATTAAACTCTACTATAACAATCAATAAATGGCATAAACAAGAATGCCTTAGAAATATTAGAAATTTTGGATATATCTCACATGTCATTATGAATTAAATGAACAAGAATAGAGCTTCTTTTATTGATAACAAAAAAGATGCACACTTGCACTTTGCAAACTCACATGATCACAAATATAGGACTTATTTTCTAATCCTATAAACTACAAGGGAAATATGATTTCAAGAGTTTTGAAAAAGAAATAACCAAGTCTATAATAATGAAACTATATCAAATCTTTATTGTTAGAGTGTTATTTTTTTGGATAGGAGAATGATCTATTTATTAAAATCTAGGCTCTCAAACACCTCAAAATAGTACAATCCATCCTTCTCCTTAGCACATCCAATTGTCATTACCAAATTCTAAACCTATAATAAACAATGAGTTGGGAAAAATATTACAATTTAAATCACAAACATTTTGATAATAGATAGCAAGCTTGTGGTTTCAAATATGAATTTAAGGGTGAGTTATGGATTGACATTTTGTCTCTTATTTTAGAAAAAATAATTGGTGAACCAATTATGGTGGAAGTTTTTTCTAATAGGACAAAAGATGTGTTAAAGTTTTAATAGTATGGATAATGTGATTTCTAGCTCCTAAATCAATAATCCATGCTAATAAAGGAATTCTTTGTTTCATTTATACCATATGAGAATTGAAATTTATATGAATATAACAAACTCGTGCCAAAAATTTCTTAAAAATGCCAAGAAACTCCTTGATTTCTCAATCTCCACTGCATTTAAGTCCTTTGGCTTTGAAGATTTTCCTCTCTATTGTGCTAATGTTTGGTTAGTTTACCCTATTTGTTACTTATTTATACATTTTTATCCCCCCACCACCATTATTTACTTCAATGGTTTCCTATGTAGCCTCCAACATTTCTCCTAATTAAGCTTTAGGTTTGTTAAAATGAGCACAAAGAATTTTTTTCATTTCCACATGTAACTGCTATGGGTTCATTCATTTCCTTACCTTAATGCTCTTTTGAACCATAATTTGAAACAATTATTAATATGGTTGAAGCTCAAATACTTTTAGGTCCTATATCACTCCTCTTCTACTCAATTAAACAAAACTGATTGACACCACCTCATGATGACAAATCATTCTTATTCAAGACTTGAATTGACATAGAAATAAATTTTACAATTATTTCTACCAAAAAATTGTATGATCAATCCTTTTGGTTTATACTATTTTGATCCTTATTAAGAGATCAACATAAGATTCGTATGATATCAAAAGATTTTTGATGAAGCCTATAAGACACCAAGAAGGTTGTGACATGAGAATTAGAACATGTCATGACAACTAAAGCTAACATAAGGTTCAAAGATTCAATCTCAAGACAAAAAAAAACTCTCAAGAAAAACTCCCAAAGAATACACAAATCTTGAGAAACCCCCTCAAAGAAAAAGGAGCTTTCAAGGAATAAAACCAAAGCAAGAAGGATTGTCAAAGAACACTCTCTAGAAAGACATAGTTGTCAAAATAAATTGTAAAGGCAAAGGGTGGGATTAAGCGGAACTATCAAAACAATAATGGTTCTCAACGTGCAAGAAAATCCCTTTAAGAGATTGAACCCTCGAAGTTTTAAGATGAATAAAGGTACCTCAAGACACACATTAACACCAAGTGATCAAATGAGACAGCAGCTCAAAATCAGCAAAGGAATAGGGTAAAAAGGTGATTTACTGACCAAAGATAGCAAACTAACACAACAACAAGATCATGGGTCATCAATATGGTTGTAACAGCATGAAATGTGACGGTCGCATTGACCTAGACTTGGCAAAGGTAGTTTTGATGGATATCATTGATGGCAAACACAAATTGGCAAAAAACTAATGATCAACCAATGATCAGTTATGCCTTTAAGGAGGGCTATCATTGTTTACCAAGAAGCTATTATAAAGGAGCAACAAAGAGTATATATCAAAAGAGGAGTGAAAGATTTGAATGTTCCTTTTTCCAATTTCTGCTTTACGTATCTTCTTGAGCAAAATATTCCTTCCTATCCACCTAAGCTTATAAGGTATTATGGTGTACTCTAATAAATGGTAGTGACATTCAACTTTATTTCTATAAAAAGAAGATTCGCTCAGAGGAACATCTACCCCAAGGGTTAATTGGCTAAACACAACACATTAATGAATAGGATGAGGCTGGATCATATTGTTCTAATATCATAACAATTTAATAATGTATGGTAGAGTTAAGAAGATTGAAGAAAAAGAGTGATAACTTACCACATTTGAGAGTTGGATAGAGAATTGAGAAGTTGTGATGGCACAAGATGGAGAGGCAAGTTAGTGGTTGGAGCAAAAGGCTTCACAATTGATATAGTATGCCTAAGAAAAAATGAAGATTGTTTGAAAAAAAAAATCAACCCCACCTATCAATCGTGAAGACAGGTAGAAAGAAGAGATTTGTCTCATAATTGAGTGCAATCAACTACACAAGACATCATAATAACCATATCAAATAGCAAGATATGGAAGACGGAGATATGTATAATATTAGGCTTGCTCCCTTGCACCTTGAAGGCCAACTAAGACCATTCAAGGTGGAAACAAAGGTAAATCTACCAACCTCTAACATGTTAAGAAGCTAGATGCATGGATTGACTAGCTTAAGAAATATTTCTCTCTAACATAACTCAACTACCAAGAAAGCATCATTCACTCCACGGAAGTTGATAAGCCATGCATTGCCAAAGCAGAATGCTTGCCTAGATGAGCTTGACAAAGAGGTATCATGGATCAAGGAATGATATGAAAAAAATTTAACCCTACGGGACACCTTAAAGAATAATGATAAGTAATAAAACTTACAATACCTTAATTTTGTACAATAATACATCATTGAATTCAAGAGACAAGCATTGGCCTTAAGAATTCTACTCAATAATGTATCAATGATGATGAAGCACCAATTAAGACTATATTAGTCATATGTTACTAACATTGGATTGTTTGCATTTGTTATCATGAGTCGAACCAACTAGTAAAATGTTGTAATGAAGGCGTTGATTGATCTGTAAAAATTCTTACCTAGAATCCTTTGAAAAGTAGCTCTCAAACTAACTATAAAATAAGCTATTATAGATCTAGCTCAAGCTTGAGCTGGTCTGATTCAAGCGACTCAATTTCGTGCCAAGTCATGCATGTGCGGCTTTAAGAAAGGATTCACTCGGGCTAGATGAGTTAGCTTCAGACAGTGCACATGCAAGGCACCTGTCGAACTACGACAGCAGTTCGAGTCAGCCTAATTTAAGCAACAAAGTTCAGCATTGGGTCATGCACATGCTATGTTCATATTGATTTGGTGCAAAGTCAATTTGGTCATTAAACTATTTATGGTTCGCACACTAATTCAACTCAAGCACTAAGGTCTCCGCTACAAAAATCAGTTCCTCACTTTAGGTGAGAGAAGCAGTAGTGGCAACTAAGGTTTACACAAACCCTTCATGAGAGGTTAAGTCATAAACAAGCGCACATGATTCATGCGAGAAGGGCCAAGAGTGGCTACAGGTGCGTGCAGATACTGTGGCAAACAACTGTTGTTTTGTGGACAGGAACTAGCAACACAAAACACGAGAGAACAAATTTCTCTTTCTTTTATTTTTTTCAAGCAATTTGATGACAACAGAAGCGATGGCAATCAAAAGGACTATAGGTGAAGGAATCATAGAAATTGAGAAAAATAAATTAGAAAGTAATAGATATAAATGGTATAATCAAGGGACGGTGTAACCAAAGAAAACTTCCAATTGATGATGATGGTGGATCTTCATGATGGTTGGAACACAATAAAGGTAGTTCAAATACCAAAAGTTAATAGAGAATAATCAAGAATTATTACAACTAGATTTCAATTAAACTTTGATACCAAATAATGGAGAAGAAGAGGTAAAAGAAACTCTTACAACTAAATCTCAACCAAGCTCTGATACCCAAATGACAGAGAAAGACATATTTGAATCCAATAATGAGATCTAAGATGAAAAATGATGATGATGAGGATGATGATGACGATGGAGATAAATCTAAACTATAACTCAGATATCTCTAGATCACAACTTGAACAAACCTAAATCAAAATCTAGAGATATACATACATGCACAATAAAAATAAAATATAGTTTTAATCAATATTAAACAAAACCAATCTATATTCTCTTTTTTATTTAATGACATTACTTTAAATAAATTATAAGGCTAAACCTAAACTCAAAAACAAGAAAATATTCTTTCTAATAAAATAATAATAATAATAAGCAAAAATAATTAAAAACTCCTAAATGTCTTATAAATGACTTTAAAAAATCAACAATCAACTAAAATATGCAATAAATAAATTAAAAGCCCTATATAGCTTGCTAAATCAGCTCAGTATCACCCACTAATGTAGCAAATCTTGTATCAAAGAATGACGTTTTTCGAATAGAGATGAATAAGAATCAAGATATTGTTTGTAATCCAAGTGCATGTTAAGCAGTTAAACAAATTCGTCATCGGCATGGGTATCCAAAAGGACCTCATATTGTCTAGCCTTATGTAGTAATTGGGATCGTTAACAATTACACATTCCAAAACTGACTCTCTAAGATGGATTTAAAGGAATGTCGAGACAAAGATTGACTAGCAGTGCAAAAAAAAAATTTGTTATTAACAAGGATTATATTGAAGTTGTACCTCTCAACATCCACTATGTAATAATGGAAACAATTTATTTATGGGATAGAGCTATTTGCTTCTATCAAACCTAGATGTATAGATTGACAAAGAATGAGAGAAGAATTACCTTATACATTGCAATCAAGGACTTCAAACAATAGATGTAGAAGGTACATACAAGTGAAGGGATTGTTTGATGCCTATCATAGTTGTGTTCTATTGCTTATACCACCCTAGAAGCCAGATGGAAGGGTCATAAAATCTTAAGAAAAGACCAAAAGAAAGTTAGTGAAACAGGTAAAGAAGTATTTGACCCTCTTCAAAGAACCAATTTGATGCCCCGTTAATGAGTATTAAGATGTACCAACACTTATATGTTGAAAACGAAGAAATTAAAAAGCAAAAAGAGGAATTGCTCAAGACAAGAGCTTGAAGTCAAGTAGTTTGCTATGCAAATTTCTAATAATGATTGTCCTAAAGAAAGTCAAGGGTAGCAAACGTGTGTCCTTAACAAAATCACAATCAAAAACATATATTTATTGCCTAAAATCAATAAGAAAGACAACCATTAAGGCACAATGGAGCTTGTAAGAGTGACTATTACAACGTTCATGTAGCTGACGAACAATGTTCTTAGACTACATATGAACAAATTCATCCTAGTTTAGCATATGCAAAAGGCCCTTAAACTCCAATAACATCAATTAAAGCTAAGCCTAAAAAAATGTGAGTTTGCATTACCTACCTTGATTTACTTAAGATTCAAGATAAGATATAGAAAGATTAAGATCAATGCAATAGAGGCTAATTCTATAGAGGATTGTTTGAGACCTAAGGATGTGACTAAATTTGGGAGATTGGAAGGAGCATGTCATTGAAATATTTGCACTAGAAATTATCTCAATAGAGAGAATAACAAGTTCTAATGGAAGAGGAAAAAGCTTCCCTCTTGCTGAAGAAGATGACTTACAAAGCATAAGAGCTCATATTCCCTAAACAATGATAGTCGTTTAAGATAGAAGTGAATGTGCTATCAAAGTAATATTTTTATAACACGGATGATCCATGGCTTAGAAGACCGACACAACAAAAAAGATAAGGAGCTAATAGCTTTACACCAAACCATGAAGTATTGGATGTTGTATTTGCTAACAAAAGAGACTATTGTCCACTCTGATCAACCATTCTAGTACTTGTAAACTAAGACTAACATGTAACAAACATAACACTTAAAGTGGATGTCTTATTATCGCAATACAATCTCGTCATTAAGCACGAAAAGGGGACCACGAACAAACTTGTTGACATGATTTCGATAAACATTATCTATCTTTCAACGATTATGGAGATCTAGCAAGGAAACAAAACATTTGTTTCAAGTTATGCAAAAGATCTTAACTACAAGGTTATCATAGAAAATCTAAAAGCAATACCTAATTTATTCTATGAGTAGGGCTACTCTATTGTGGACATCAATTATTCATTCTACACGATAAAGACAAGTTAAGCTAAATACATGAGCAATGCAAAGGTAACTAGATAATATAAACTGAATAAGGTAAACCAAAAGGCCATTAGATAGCATCTTGACAAACTTTTTGAAAGGATTTCCAATCACTAAATAAGTTCACAACTATTTTTTTGTGGTCTTGGACACATTTTCAAAGGAGGTCGAGCACATACCATAAAAAAGGTTTCATCGTGGACTACTGTCTTCTATTATATCCAATATAGAATGATCAGTTGTCTGCCAAGATAATAGAATTGAAGAGGGTGAGCCCACTAGAAAGGGTTGAACAATTATTAACCTACTTCTCTGAGAATGAAAAAGTTGTTTGACAAAAGCCATAATGCCATAAGACACTCCTTTATTGGATGTTGGTTCTTCTTGTTTGGTCATAAATCCTCGTCGTCATAAGACACTGTTATCGTTTTGTGAGATTATCAATTTCAACCGGAGTGACACATACATTGACCTGATAACGGGGACCCTTCTCTTTCAACAAGGAAGATCCTCACAATCCAGGTGACAAGGTTCCACCACAACAAAAAAAGATTCCCTTCACTTAAATTTACATGGTGAAATCATGGTCTAAGGATTATAAATTGTGGATTCATATATATTATCTTTAAGATACCATGAGGTGATAGGATAGTTTTTGGATGGATATGTGTCAAGGTTTTCAATGATTCACCCCAACAAGTTGTAATATTACAAAAAAATTTAACAATGTCCAGGAACATGACAATAATCCCCTGTCGCCAACCATAGAATTATGCTACTCCTTTCTACATTAGCCTATTAAATCTTAAAAAGGCACTAAAGATCTCTTATCCCTTCTTTTGATCCCCGTCTTCAGCACCAATCAAGCAACATCCATATACACTTTCACACCCACTACTTTTACCGACACCACATCTCCAATACAGTATTTTTTGAAAAACAGCTATACCATCCAAACAAATCTGCAAGCACTCGCAAAGAATTTAAGAGAATAACGAAAAGGAATAAGCTACGAAAAAACGAAGAAAGCAAACATTTATACTGCACACCAGCAATATGGAAGGTTTTTTTTTCCTCAGAAGCATGAAACATCATTTTCCGTAATCCACGTTTCTGTTAAGCATATATCGCATACTTCTCCCCATGGTCAAAGCAGCATGTAACTCATACACATACGGTATACGCCTCACCTTTCGGCACTGCAGAGTCGCATCGAATGACAAACAGCATTATAGAGCTGGCAAAAAGCAGCAAGCAAATGCCCGATCCCATCATCATGGATAGAACTCCCGAGTACTTCCCGAGTCTTAGCAGGCAGCAATGGCAAAGTCTCCCAGCAGAAAACATCTCGGAAACCCTAATATTCCCATCCATCCCCATCGCTCATGCTCCTTTCTGTGCATCACATAGAGAATGTGCTCCCCAGCTAGCAAACACCGCGCTGGAGTTGCAATTTTACTCCACAGTTGGTCGTTAAAATTAAACAAAAATGAAAATTATGTATTACAATTTTGATATTTTAAACTATAAAAAAAATATTTTAACTATGAAACATTAAATTTATATATATAAAAAAAGTGAAAAATCGATTTTTAATGAAAAAAATTTTGTTACGTGAAGCAGGTGGGAAAATTATTTTAATGCCATCGATTGTATTCTCTGTATTTTAAAAGTTTATTTGAATTAATATTTAGATCCGGTTTTACTTTATACGAATGAATGAATGAACCGGCTTTTATTGCTTCGGCGGAGACCGGCCGCAGGTCGCGCGTCGACGTTTGCGGGAGTGTTCAGAAGTCTACGCATCGGCCGATAATCGCGGGCGAAGAACGGCATCAAAAGTCAACTCGAAAGGAAAGTATTTAATGATGGTTTGATTATTAAACATTTAAAAAATTAAAATCCCTCATTTTTCTTTAAAAAATAATTGGATTTTTTCAAAAGTCAATAATATTATTCATAAGTCCATGTGTTTGCTTTGATGGCTTTTAAATATCTCAAATGCTTGTTTTTTTTTTTATTTATGATATTGTTTACATTTGTTTTAGTTGCTCTTATGATGAAGTTATTACTTCTTTTTCAATAGTTACAATAAGTATCACATGACCATGATAGATGATGACAATTGTCAAATGTATAAATGCACGAGAATTGATTAGTAGTGTGAGATGAAGACGATGGTCATAAAAATTGTTAATAATAACAACGATAGAGAAAAATAATAGATGAAATCTACAATAATTGACAACATAAAATAATGATAGTTGGCAAGTGTGAATGAAATTGTGGTGCTAGGTTAGAGTGTTGATGGTGATGTGATAAGTTTGTGAAGGTGTTCTTATATCGAGTTCTCGTTTGCTGATTTTTTTAAGAGTAATAATGAAAATGAAAACGTGAAATTAGTAAGAGTAAAATAAAAAGGATAAAGAGAATAATATTTTTACAATGAATAATAATTTTTTAAAAAAGATTTTTGTCAAAAAGACTTCTAAATTACACAAATTTTGATTCCTAAAGCTTTATCAATTTTTTTGAATTCACTTCAATTTTTTTATACTGATCTCTAATTCTCCCCTCTTAAAACTTCTCTTAAAAGATTTTTTTTAGAATTTTCTCTCATCACTAGGCATTCTTATTTCTTTATATAAAATTTGAATATAATATTTTAATTTATATTTAAATTACTAAAAGGCAAAATTGTCATTGGCCAAATTTTGAAATTTCAAGCCTATTCGCTTGTACCTATCATAGAGATTTCCTACTCATGTATGCCTTTCGTGCGCCCATCAGTACGAGATTGTGTGTACATGTTGTACATGCTAGGACAAAACTGTCTGTAACAAAAAAACACACATGTTCTCATGCATGATGCCCAAGTCGAGCACATGCCCCTTCATGTCCACAGTACCCGATAATAGGAGTGTGCGCCTTTGCCTACGATTAAGGCACCCAAAGGCGAGCAGCCACCTTGCATTTTATGGCACCCTATGATGGGTGCATGTAATTGCTAACTTCACACGTAGGGCACATGCACCAGAGACGAGCAATGATGGAAGTGTTGAGCAACGATAATAACTGGAGGCAAGAAACATTGGCGATTAGCTATCCCTCACAAGTTTAAAAGTAAAAAAAATCTTAAATTTAAAAAGTGTTCAAATCATTCAACATTTATAAAAAGTCTTACTATGTAAATTTCTAAAAAGCTAATAATAACATATTATAATAAATCAAGCACAATTTTTATATACATGATTGTGAACCAAATGTTCACTATAAGCACATTAATAAATCAATAACATGTACATTAGTTATTATATATTATTTATATATATGTAGCTTTGTAATATGTTATGTATTTGGTTAAGATTTATCACTTAATAGCAACATCATGCCAAGTATATGGAGCATATATGATTTTAAAGCTCATAATTGACATTGATGGTTATCAAAGAACTTTTAAATGCAAAATTTTGTTTCATTAGAAATCCTAGGATCTTCTTTCTCCCTCATAATATTGTAAGCAACATTGTTAAGCAAACCTTGCCAATGAGCTTTGTTCATTTTTCTTTGTCAACATGTGACATGTCATAATCATGAACAGATTGTTATGTTAAAAATATTTTATCAAAGAGACTCAAAAATCAAAAAATTTTCAAATGAAAGTTGTTGATTATGATTACTTGAGACACATTAAAATAGAAGACTTCTATTAGCTAGATTATTTGTCAACTATTTTCTAGTCTTTACTTGTCACCCATGTCTCTTATAATCCCATTGAGTCCACTTCCTACATAGCTTAAGCTTAGTTCCTCCTTTATAGTCCACATAATCTTCATTTATGAACCATATTATTAGGTTTTTTTGCTTTACCTCCCTTGTCAAAGTTCAATTAATCTTTTAGTTTAAAACTTATATAAGCAAGTCTTCTTTTCCTTCACTTACCAAGATGAAAAATGTTAAGTCTTTTCATCTTATGGATGTGTCATCCAAATCATATCAAAATGCCTTTACTCATGATAGCCCTCAAGTGTCTCTTTGCCAAACTCACAATTATATTCATTATAATAGATCTTTTTCTAAATTAATTTTATCTCTTAATAAGATTATTTAAACTCTCTCAAACTCAACAATCATCATCGAACTCTTATAAAGACAAACAATTATTCTGTCCACTTTTTCTAAAATAATAATTGATGATTTTTATTTATTATTTATAAAGATTTTCAAAACAATTATCATAAAAATTCTTAGTTTTATCATACTATTTTCTCTTATGAAACTTAAGCTTAAACAACGACAAGAACAAAAGACAACCATGAGAGACTTTATGACATATAACAATCAAAATTATATTCATTAACAAGCCATTATCCCTCTACTAAATGCTCTTATAATGAAAATAACATCTTTTATTCTATATTCAAGATATAATATAACTCCTTTTTATTATTTGTGATTTCTTTTTTTTCTACCTTCTAATCCTTTTGTCATTTTTTTCAGATATTTCTATTTCTTTTATTATTATTTCAGATATTTTCATGAGTCATGCTCAAAGAATTATCATTGTCAATTTGTAGCATCATCTCTTACTTGATATTTTTTGAGTGATATAACTTTTTTTATTATTAAAAATATATCAGAGTTTTATAATTATAAAATATATTTTTATCATTAATAATATCACAAATAAATACTTCACTAATGCCAATTTGTGATAAATATATTTCTATAAAAGAAAATTAGGTCAAATTATTTAAATGCAATCCCAATTAGAAACAATTAATTCAATATAATCTCTAATTATAACAATATTTTCTCATAGATAATTTACAAAAGTTTTCAAGTAACCATTGTCTAAATATGACAACTAATTTCTAATCTCATTTGTATTAATCATAATCATATTTATGTTTTAGCTAAATTACAATTCACAACTTGATATTCCTATCTTTCTAACCTCCCCCAATTTAAGACAAATGAAAATTAATTTGTTATAATATTTGATATAGATACAAAAAATGCATAAAACTTAGAATACTATTAATAATATACAATTAAATAAAAAAAAACTTATATCTTGATCAATATTTATTACATCTACAATACACTACTTTTTTTATACATATTTGATTTTTCATCCAATTTTCAACAAAAAATAAATAAATATTAGCTTTTAAAGTTTGTTCATTCCATACTTTCCATCTAACATTAATCTTAGAATTTTGTTTTTTATTGTAAATTTAAAAGTTAAAATAAAAAAATACTTTTCACTTAATTATTTAATTTCTCAACAACATATCCCTCTTCTTTATTGACGAGCATAAATCTCATCATTTAATCCGTAAAATAATCATTAGTTCAGACACAAAAAAACCCATCACAGGAGGCTTGAATGAGCTTAACACATCAAAACACATCTTAATCTAGAAATTAACAAACTTAATAAAAAAAATCTAGCTATAAAAATAATAATCTCGACCTGTAATTTCTTAGCATATGAAAATATTATTTATAAAAAAAATCTATTTTTACTTAATATTTAAAATATGCATCGTGTGAAAAAGCATGCGAGATGAATAGTGTATAACGCATATACATTAAGCAGTTCAACCTTCTCGTCCAGTTTCCTGCACTCTCAAAAGAAGCAAAGCAGAGCAAACTTTCTCAACAGATCACATAACACAGTTACCTAAGAAACTGAAGCCAGAAACAGAGGGAAAACACACACCTGCAGCTATTTACATCCAACACATTCTTTATCTCTCTTTTGGTTGTTAATTAAGCTTCTCTTTAGCTAACGGTGGCTACTCCTCGTCTCCATGCTGTAAAGCCTGCATAAAAATTGAATCTTTTTTATGTTGTTTCAAGAAATAGGGGAAGGATGCAGGGGGAAGACAGACAAGACGAACCAGTCATAGACGGTCGGCGAGTTCGGCTGCGGCCTGTCGAAGAGATCGGCGCCGAGGGTCTTGGAGTTGATGTTGCTCCCTGGGTTGAAGACGCTGCGCCACACGTCGGGCTTCTTCCCCGCCAACGGCGAGTTCGGCGTCGCCGAAGTCGTTGCGGTCATCGACGCCGAGCGGAGGTAGTGGGTTCCGTTGCTGTTCCCTGCGCCAGCTTCTCCGGCCACCAAACCAGAATCATTTCTCTGGTTTTGGTGTCCAACAGAGAGAGAAAGAAGGGAGCTTACCTTTCTTGGTGACCAATGGCCTGACGGAGATCTTGCGAAACTTTCCGAGGCCTTTTTCCGGGTTAGGCCCGGCGAAGACGTCGTCCCAAAGCTTGTCAAGAAGCACCATCTCTTGGCTTGCCCTGTTTTGTCTTCCAACGTAATTCCGGCTGGCCTTAAAGCACCGTGCCAGTTGGCTTACTTTACCATATCGTACCTAATGCATCCCTTGTTTATAGAACATTCGCTTGATATTATCAGAAATTTAGTAGGCGGTAAACGTACAGCGAGTGAGCACAACGCAAATTAGGCCATGTTTTGTGGATAAGAACGATCCGGTGGGCCTCGTCAAAAATATCGTGGCGTACAATTACATAATTACCCCGAAATCCCGATAGAAGTAAAGCAGCTGCTATTTTTCCGATTGGTATCAAATTATTTTTCGTTTTAAAAATGTTTTTTTAAATAATTTGAATAAAAGTTTTTTTAATGATTGATTAATTTTTTTATTAAAATAAAGATAAAAATGATGTATTTTACGTTAAAATAATAAAAAAAAAACAACATCATTGATTAACGAAAAACTTTACACAACCAAAATTATTACTATAACATTCAAAATTATCTTCATAAATTATAAAAATAATAATTTAATTTAATCCATAAAAAACAACATCAAAATAAAAAAATATTTTGTGATACATGATCAAATAAATCATTTTAAAATATTTAAACAAATATGTTTCAAAAAATGACACAATTTCACTAAAACTTTTTTTTTTAAAATAATAACTTAATTTAAAAAATATATTTTGATATGCTCAAACAAGCTCATAATATAAATAAATAAGTATTTGCATCCATGGCTGACTCATCAGCAAAAGTAAACGCATGTACAGTCGCCTGCTTCGGAGCAATACGAGGAATTGTATCGATCCCCCGTCTCCAGCTTACAGATGATCGAACACGTCAGCCGGCGACATGGCTTCTTCGCATCCTTGATGTCACACAGATAAGCTTCGGAAATCATATCTGAAAAATATATTTAAAAAAAAAAAAAGAAAAATAAGAATCATTAAGACGAGGAATGTTTAATTAAGATTAAAAGCATGATTAGTTCTAAAGAAAGAGCTTACTTGGAACAGAGGAGGCAAAAACTAAGAAGACGACCAAATAAACAGTAGTTTTCTCCATCCCTGGTTGTTTACGCCTCTGCTTCTTTGCCCCTTGCCTTGATGGATGTATATAATGATGCGTTAAAGCAATTATTATGGCTAATCCCACTCAAGCAATTAGGGCAAAATGCTTAATTGTGTGCTGTTGCTTCTGATAGTTATTCACTTGTATCTTTTTTGCTGAATTACCTTTACATATTGAGGCATAATGCCGTATTTAGTGTGTTAAATATGGTAATTAGGATCAATTTAAGTATTTTTAAGCAGTTCATTTGTATTTAGGTTTCCTTAATTTGATATAAAGAAACATGAACAATAGTTAGTTCACTTGTACTCGTCCAATTAAGTTCATTTCTATTTAATTTTTTGTTATTTTAAGTGTTTTTAAGAGGATCAGTTTATGAACATGTATCGAGTTACATAAAAATATTTATTTAAACTTCTTTGAATATGTTGAAAATACATTAAAAAAATATTCATAATTATTTTTGTTTCTAATTATAAATTATAAGTTTGAAAGGGTGAATAATGATTATGATCAATTTTGTAAAAAAAATATTTCTTTTAATTGTGGTGCTTAAGATAGTGGTTGATACATGTTTTTATTTTATCCTTTTAATTTAGTTATTTGAATATATATTATATTCATAATTATTTTGGTTTTTGCTTAATTGATTTTCATTAAATTAGAGTATTTTAACTTGTAGTAGATCATTTTTTTCTTTGAATAATTGATGGTCAAAATTTAATAATAGGTCAAAATATTTTTATATTTAAAATGTGAATTTTTAAGATAATAATACATATACCAATATACTTACTAAAATATAGAGGCATACTTCATCAATGTTTTATTGTTCTTGAGAGTAGCTAAAAAGGGATTTTTTTTTTTAACTTCTCATGTATAGTATATGTTAAGATATGTATGAAGAATTATTTTATATTTGATATTCAACAAGTGTTGCTAATCAGTAAAATAGTGATCTTTTCATAATAACTTAAGTTTTGGTCTTGTTAGTTGATACATAAATTAAACTAGATTTGAACACCCAGAGGATTTTAGCATCAAAACCAAGTGTGATTTATTTGAGATCAAAATTACAACATCAAAGTTTACAAGACAATAAAACTAATATCAAGGGTTCAACATAGTTGATGGGATGATAGAGCCTATATGGTATGCCAATCCAATCAAGAAGCAAGGTTGAAGATGATAGTTTGATAAAGCCGATGATAATGCATACATGATTGTTAAAATGCACTGTCCTTTGAGAGATTATTAAGCAAATGAGAGATTTGTTGGATACATATAACAAATAAGTCACATTTTGCGATGTTGATATGCAAAGGGATAGTCTATAACTCAAGCTTTTGAACTAATAGACATCACTTATGTATACAAGCCACTTAGCTATTCTCTCCCAATAGTATAAGATTGTTTGCAAATAAACAATTTTCACCTTTGATTGTGTGCATCTTTTAATGATTTCCTCTCATTGCTTATCGCTCGTATCAAAGAGAAGGCCAACGTACATCGCTAGAAAACATAGTTACGGAGAAGAGTATACTCCAATCTTAGAACTCAAAAGGATGGTACCATGCTGAGGATGGGATAGGTGCCTATAGATGATTTTTTTTTTAGCAATGAATTGTTTCTTTTGACATGTGAAGTCTCCATTCTATTTGATATGCACTTTTTTAAAAAATATTCTGCTAAATTTTCACAGTTAAAATGCAAAAAAGAAATAAACTTTACTTGCAAATATGGAATTTCCTCAAAAAAAAAAAACTTTCTAATGCAGTTTTAATTTCTCAAAACAAAGCTGATATGTTTTTTTCAGAATTGCAAAAGGAAAACCATGCATTACGTTTTCCTTGGCAAAACATACAAAGAAACCCAACTGTGATATATTTAGCTTCACAAGCAGGCCTTTACCAGTGTAGATCTAAGTATCAATCGTGTCATGTGTCGTGCATGTTTCCTGCCTCTTTCCTTCACAAGCAGTTTTGATGACCTGGGCTTTGTGTTTTCCATGGTTGACCTGCATTTTTGCTTCATAAGAAAGGCTACTTTGAACGCATGCAACTTGCACTATGGATAAATGAGACACTATTTATTGCTCACTTATGGGAATGGAATGGATTGTCCAACTTCGGAATTGGCCTTGCATGTGGCATCATTGTTCTCCTCATTTGTTTAACTTCCTTCACTTACCCAATCTTTTTTTTTTTGGAGTTTAAATCACCATCAATGCCATGAAAAAGAAAAAAAAAATTTGAGTGTCAAATAATGCAATGTGTAGTTTCCTACCATTTTTGCATGTCCTTGCTCTTCTCTAATTCTCTTGCTTACCAATTCTTTCACTTTAATCTGCAAAGAAAAAATTTTACTTGTTATGGTAGATGCAAAAATATCATTTGAAGTAATATTGAATTCATTGAATTGAATCAAATACTTTTCATCAAAACTCTATTTCCTCTTGAAAACTCCTTTTTCTAATTGACAAACCTTTTCATAGAGAGATTGAAAAATTATGGCTGTGTTTACCATCTGATTGAATTCAGTTCTTTACACAGCCCTATGATCCACATGCAATACAAACTCTTGAATCTCAATGAGAGGCTTCCGTTCTCTATCTGGAAGTGGGATTGGGTCACTGCCACAAACCAATGTGCAATATTTAACCAAGCAATTTAGAGTAAATACAAATCATGGAGAGTAAGGATACAAATTCAAACGTTCGATACTAACTCTTTCATTACAGGTTGTGCTTTGAAGTTTCTTCTCTTTGCATCCTCCCTCTTAATCCTTTCCATTTCATCCTTCTTTTTCTGCACCTCCTGCTCATGGCTAATCAAGCTCTCCCACTGGAAAAGTTCAGGCTTCGTGCCTTTGCTTTGGCAGAGGTTTTGGTGGCATGTAAGAGAAAAATGATATCATGAACTGCAAATGAATAATGTTAAGCTACTTGCCAATTGATATAAGGTTCTTACAACTGGATAATCTTTTGTATAAAGATAAGGATTCGCCTTTGGAATTCTAGCTTCTCTTCTTCAGTATGCTTCTGAAGAAAATGCAAAGTATATAACTTCTCCTTCACTGCATATTAAATGAAATGGTGTTGATGGCTCACTGTTTGTTATATAATTAAATGCTAAGAGAAATCAGGTTCATGTTAGCCTAACAAATCTCTGTGTGAAGATGGAAAGGGTTTGGCTTAGTGATTCTAGGATGAGGGGTTTTGTTTGCTATGATGAGAAGATTCAGAATGAAGCGAAAGCGGTGAAGGAGTGAATCATCTAAATTTAATTTTTCTTAACTTCTGTACAGCATACCTTGTCAAAGAGATCTACCACAATTGTTGGTGTAGGGCCTAACCTATCATTTGTGGCAAAATGAAACTCTTGTGGAGGTTTGCAAACAATTCAAACTTCCCCTTGCTTTCAATCGGTAAATAAAAACACAGAGGTTTGGCAACACATGCTTGAATAAATTTTGCACACTTCTGACCTCCTTGTTGAATGTTATAGCCTTAAACTTGTGAATCTTTCAAGTTCCTCCATCTCCAACTCTTGTGAGCTCTTTATCCTGTGTTACATTCACAACATAGATGGAAGGAAGAACACTTGATGACATAGTACTGATTCTGGGATTATTATATCCAGACTCTTTTGGCCGTGCTGGTAGTACAGCTTCAAGAACGGCTGGTCTTTGTTCGGTAAGTTTTGATGGTTTGATTTGGTTCTGTAAAATAAAAAACATCAACTCCAATAACATTTAAAGAACCAGAAAAACTAACCCAGAAATCATAAACCTTGTTAATTGAACTAAAAATAGCTTTTTTATTTGAAATTCCTGCGAAGTTTGAGCAAGGAAAGTAGGCTTAGGAAGATTCTTAAGTAAACTTCATAACAAATAAGTCCAGAATGAATCATTACATGAATATGGGTTGCTTGAGGAATGCTTCTTTGTGGTGCAGGAAATGATGGTGCTTCAAGAATCTGTGATCAAGATACTCAGCGAATCTAATTAAAACTTGGACCTTCTTGTTTAATGGTCGAGCTTTGAACTTGGGCATCTTGGCCAACATCTCCTCCTCAAGCTCAGAAGAACTTCTAATCCTTACAGCATGAACGCGTTGGACTGTCTAAAGCTCAAGTTCTTTTGGCCTTGTCGAGAGAAGTTTTGGCCTCCTTTCAACCAAAGATGAAGTGCTATCCTATGAAGAAGGAAATGGTTTGCTCTAGTTTTGTTCCAGCTTGAATATTAAAACTTCATAATCATTTTAAATATGCTGAAAGAATGGTTTTGTGTAATCTTCTGATATTTTATATGGTAAAAAAATTGAAGTTGGCTCATTATAAGTACTTGTTTCATGTGTAAATGTTAGAGGCGAATAGCAATATTATTGTAATGAGCCACTTTGTCAGTTCTTATATCTATAAGCATGCATATACATAGTTATAGCAATTCTAATAGTAACAAAAAGCTTCCACTGAACATTTTATTACTTGCAATAAGCTACTAAAGCAGCCTAACATTTGATGTGCAATATCCATGCTTAACAATACATAGTTCCAAATGATGCACGGGTGCTAATTTTTTTTAACAAGTATTAAAGTAGCACTGTATGTGTTGAACAAATTAGATTTAGCTTTATATTGAATGTTGAATATAGTATCAAAACCTTAATTAAATATATAATTAATATGATTCTTATTCATAAGTTTAATTTTTTTTTTTGAGACTATGTGTTTGTATAAATACACATTAAGCTCAACTTGGGTTTCTATTTAATAAAAATTTCTTGACATATGATATCAGAATCAATTTTTGTTTAAGAGAATATTTAGATTTGGTTGAAATTAAGTGATTCATGTAATGTATATCTCTTATAATTCTTGTTTTTTTTTTTATCATGGTTGAGTAGAACTTTAATGATTTATATGATGTTATAATATGGTTTGAGTAGTTATTGGTATGTGCACGATAGTTGATATTGATAAGCTTCTGTAAGACTATATAGGTTTTAATTAAGAGACCAACGATTGACATTCACGGTTTTGCATCTATGATGAAGTGATTGGTATGGTTGTATGTAATGTAGAAGACTTGGTTTGTTAGTGGAAATCAATATCAGAACTAAGTATTGAAACCCTTGATGTTGAACAAGAGATTCAACATGGTTAATCAAAACATTTTAATTCATAAGGAGAAAGTGATAGCAATGGGAATGAAACTATCATTTGAGAGAAAATTATTGTGTATTTATGCTATATTATAAATTGAATATAATATTAAATTTTGTAATAAACAATTAATTAAATTCTAGTCATAGTGTTAAATTTTTTTATTATGAAGTGTCAACTTAAGGGGTATTAGGTCCAAGTTAAATTTGAATTCAATGAAACTCTCTTAATGGCATGCATATAAATAAAATATAAAATGATAATAAAAGTCAATCCACACAAAATAAAATTTGTGCCTCGTAACTAGAATTTTTGCAATATTTGTTATAAAAGAACAATAAAGTCATGGATATCGATCTCAGTAACCAATAATAATTCTTGAAAAACACAAGTTATCTCAAAACATTGTAATTAAATGAATTAAAGTTAATAGAATTTGAATTACAACGAGTAAATGTTTTTAATTGCAAAAATTTTCACATGCATGAGCTTAACATAAAAGATAGTATGAGAAAAGTATTAAAAGTTGGATTCTATAGGTATAATTTATGCAACATATTGTATAAGAATTATTAAATTTGTCCTCAATATTTCAAACTTAAAAACAAATTCTACCAAATGTGTATAATAGAAAATTTTCTTTTTTAATTTCGTGGATATTTAATTTTATAACCAATAATTAGATATTCCTCAAAATGCATAAGTTACCTTAGATTTTGAGTGCATTAAGAGAATTTGAAGTTTTATGAAACATAGCATATCGATGCAAGGGTTCTACTAACATTCTTGATATGATTTTACAAGCAACAAACAATAAGCACAATAATAATCAAAATTTTAAAATTACATATTAAGAAACAAAATTAATGAAGCTAATAGATTTTTTTATTGTAACTATAATAATTACAACATATTCATTAACTATAATTGACTCAAGTTTATACAAGGCATCAATCATTAAAACACATGAATACAACTTTGTACTTTTAGGTAATTCTAAAAGAAAAATATCAAGGAATTCTTTTAGTTAGATTAAAGGGAGCAAGACTTTAAAATCAAATCCTTGAAAAAGCACTATTATTCTGTAGTCCAATCTGTCTCGTTTTAGACTAAAATTTTTTAGTCATATATGTAACAAAAATGTTGTATTAAAAGTCATTTTTTTAATAAAAATCTAAAATTTATGTCATATTTTTTAAAAAGATATATTAATTAAATATTTGAGATTCAATTAAGATTTAATTTAATTTTTTACTCTCATATTGATCAATAGATTAAAGAATAATCAAGATTTTAAACTATGTGTTGATAAACATATTTTATGTATAAATTAATTTTATTGCTCCTAAAAATATTCCCTAATCCCTAATCCCTAATCCCTAATCCCTAATCCCTAATCCCTAATCCCTAATTATCCATATTATAAAAAAATATCACATTTCTTTTATATTAAACAATACTAATAAAATTAGATTTTTTTTTTCCCTTAAAACCAATCTCATTGAAGCAAAAGAAGTAAATACAATTTGCCATTCAATATCAGCTAACCACAAAGCACAGCGCAGTCGCACAGTCCTCGCAGAGGATAATGGAGAGGTGACATGCACATCTTTCTGCACTTAGACCTACATCACTGACCGCCGAAGCTCGGAAGATGGTTTCCACGGCGGTGAACTCCTCCTTTTCTTCTCTCTCCCTCATTACTTCCGTCTCCTCCTCTATTGTCATCCCAAAACCATCTTTATCTTTCTTCCATTTCCAACATAAAACTGTTCGGTCCTCTTTTCCCCGCCTATCAACAGCAATCCTTCTGGTTCCCGCTGCCGCAGCCGGAGACGACAACGACACCTCTTTCTTCGATGACTTTGACCCTGACGAGATTGGCCCGTACGACCCCCCGGAGAAGCCCGAGGGCTACGTACCCCCACCTAATTTCCACGAGTTGCCGCCAGAGACCGATGAAGAGATCGCTATTGCTTACGAAGAGATGTATGGACCGGCATACAGTGGGGAGAGCTTCCTTGGGAACGATGTCTACGTCATGGACGCCAAGTTGCAGGGCAGTGGGCTACTGGACGAAACGCCGATAGAGAAGGTGGACGATGGGTTCGAGGAGAGAGTGGTGCAGGTGAGGAGGGTAACAAAGGTGGTGAAGGGAGGGAAGAAGATATCATTTCGGGCAATTGTTGTGGTGGGAGACAAGCAGGGGCTAGTCGGAGTTGGGCTCGGGAAGGCAAAGGAGATGACTGAGGCCATAACCAAATCGGCGATTGATGCACGAAAGAACATTGTTCGTGTTCCAATGACTAAGTACTTGACATTTCCGCACAGGTATTTCTCTTCTTGCTTGTTCTCGTGGATTCTTAAAAGATGGACTTTAATGCTGTTTCGCTTGAATGGTGTACTTATGGCTTTATGGAATGCCTCACATTTTAATTCCAAGTTGGTTCTCGATTGTTTGACATTGAGTGGAAGATTGAAGGATTTTCTTGCTCCTTTTCTTGAACAAAACATAACCGTTTGATTTAAATATGTTACCTTTAGGTATCAAATTTGTATACATCTTTGTTCAAAGCAATTAATTAGGACATTTAGGACAGAAATCAAACATTGCTCAAAGAAGTTAGAGCTATACATCGTATGTATTCAGTTTAGTCGGACAGATGTAATACAGTGGATGATAGTGGTGAAATTAGTTTGGAATTGTTAAACATAGGATATAATGATGATGAGTATTCTCCAAATGCTAAACATGCAAATCAACCACCTCCTTTACAGCATAACCATGTAAAACTGATAGGACCTTCTGTTCTATGTATTTTAGTTTCGTTAACCTGGAAAATTGTCCCTGAGATTGAGGGCTACAGCTTCTATTTAATTTCCTGTAAATGATGGTGGGTCACAATGCGAATCAGCCATGTCAAGTGATATTGGTCATTACCTATATGAAGTCTGCTCTTAAAATATAATTTTGTTTGCATTTTATAATCTCTTATTTTATACTATTTTCCTTGGAATATGTAAAAATTCTGGTTTGCATTTCATCAATCCATAAAAAGCTTCAAGTAGATGTATTCGAATATTGTTAAGTTCCAGATTTTCTTGATTTCAAGTTCATTTTACTTGTTTAATCTTACATTGGGTTATAAGTTTTGAAAGGTTGTTATTGATTTGTAGGCCTACAAATAGATATCCATGTCATATATGCTAGACAAGGATCGACTTAATGAACTTATTAAAAGTTAGCTTTTCTCATTGTTTTTATTAGCTTGAATGGCTTCAAGGAGCTCTGGTACAAAATTCATGGGAGACTTTTGATGGGAAATTTAGAAGTTGGTTATATGTATTAACAATTAGTGAGTTTGCAATGTAAATCCATAGGTGCAACCCTTGCTAAAACTTGAGCATTATGCTACAAAGGCATGACCCGTGATTGCAATCTATGTTATATACATCTAAATAAGATGAAATGAATAAAAAAAGCATATAAAAGTGTTTTATCATAAGATCTGAACAACAAAAATGGAATGAATAACATGTATGCGACCCTTATAAACAATTAAAGGTAAAACCCACGTCAACCGTATTGTGTAATATATATATATATATATATATATATATCATATCAATTATCATACTTTCTATAAAGTCATAATTTCACTCATGTTGATATATTTTGATCACCTTGGATCATAAGAACATCATGTTATTGAATTGGAAGAATTGTTATCTTATGGGTTTATCAGTTTTACTGGTCACATACATATTTGAAGAATGCTATTTGGCATTACATCTAGTGTTTACAAGGAGCTATTAGTAATAGGATAATATGAATATACACTGGGGATCTCATATTAGTGAATTTTAATTTGAATAATTAATAATACCTATGATAATGAATACTTCCTATGAAATAAAATATGCATGAACAACAAATAGATACCATATCCATCGTCATTGACTTGCTAAAATCATATAATGATTTCAAAAATACATTCAAATATAGATAATGCAATATTTGTTTAACATGTTTGATATGAATGTCCATGATGAACAATAACATTTTATGATATGTGCTATTCTTTGTGTTAGAATCATGCAATGTATTCAGGAAATATGTCAACTACTATTCAGTATATACATAGTTTATCACAAAATGCTCAATAACAAATGTCTACAAAAAATCAAGATATAATATCAACGTGCTTTTGAATACTAATATACAAGTTCAATTAAACCTTTAACAAATGACAAAAGAAGCTCATTCTTTGTGTGTACATCTTGATAATAATTTGACAATTGAAGAAAATTAATTTTTATTTACTTAAAGAAGCATGTGCCATCACACTTAATATTGAAATAATAAGGTTTTACAATATAAACAACATAATATTAATCATAAAGTAAGTTCTAACGATAACATGATGGCCCACTAAAAATAACATAATAAAACACCGACAAAACATATAACAAAAATAGACTACTATTGATACTTCTTTGATGATAATCCTTCAAGCGATTTAAGTCGTAACAGATATATAAAACAAAAATGCTTGAATTTGTAAAGTGAACTAGTAGCTAAAAGTGAAAACACCTAGTAGCTGACATGATATTGGGGCATAATTAAGCATAAAAGGATTGCACAAGTACGTGAATTATATAATAATAATTTCTATATAGTCATATACGCTTATGTTTCACGAATTATTAAATAAAACATAATAGAATAATTATATAACATATGACTATGCATGATATTCATTTGTTATATAACATATTTTGACCTTCTAAATTTTTTTTAGTTCGTTTCTCCTTGATGTTTTAGGATAAACAGGCATTTTGATATCTTCTGTATAGTTTTAATGATTTTGAAGACGTGAATTCTTACATGTTTGTTCAGGTGTTTGTCTTGGTGTTTATTAACTTGATATTTGAATAATTTTGAATTTTTTGTAACCAAATTTGGTATTCAAATTGATATATTAGTAGTCAGGGATACTATATATTTTAAAAACTTAATTGTTTGCTGATTTGATTTATTAGGTGCTGAAGAATTGTTGCATGTGTCTAGTGAGATATATGGACAAATGTTTTTGTTGAAATTGATAGTATGTTTATGTTTGTTTTATAAAATTGAATTTTATGTTTGAGAAACTTGTATGGAGTTTAGATTGAAAGATTTGTTAATGTGTATTAATTATTAGTTAAAAGCAAGAATTCCTTTTCTTGCATGTTATTGGCATGTTATCACAATGATCCTACTGTTCTTATTATGAACATTGTCGTAAGTGCATGGTAATGTTTTGATCATGATATATTGTGAAATGTTGGTTTCATGACTCTTGGATACATTCTTTTTTGTGTATCTTTCTTTTGTGAATGTGTGAGATTAGATTAACATTGAGGATAATATTAGAATTTGAATATATAAATAATATAATTGATATCTATTGGTTTTAAATGCATGGTATCCACTTTAATGTTTATTGCTTTCAATTTAAATCTGTTTTATGCAACTCTCATAATAGTTTGTGTAAGAGCTAAGTGGTTGATGCTGTCCAATGAAATCGGCATTTCGATTACAAGTGAGATTAGGCTCACCTTGCAAGTTTGACATTAAAGATAGCATGAGAATTTTAATATACAACTAATGTAGCTCCAATCTAAATTTTTAGAATTTTTTCATTATCTGATATATTGGGTTTAAAAGTTTTTGGTTGTCGGGTGTTCGTGTATGTTGTGCTTAAATTGAGCATTCGTTTCATGCAATATTATTTTTATCACTTTTTCATGTGATATCATCGAAATTGTTTCTTTGTGCTTTGTTCCCATCTGTTGTTTTTGTTTTTTGTTTCAATGCGCCAAAGGTTTGATACTAGAAAGCATTGGTAGCCTTTATCACTCATTTCATGAATACCATCATTATACCTGTGTTCTATTGTCATTGTTTTTTAGTTGTTTTCTTTTTTTTGTTGCAATATACCCAAGGGTTGATACTTAAAATGCATTATTGCCAATTGCACATTAGTTGAGAAGCTTGCTGCATTATGGAGAGTTGCTAACAATGATCTCTATGCTAGAGATTTTTTGCAAGTGGAAACAATTCTCAAGGACATTGTTTTTGACAAGTCTTTCTATGTAATTTTTGTTTTTCATATTTACAGTATATTTCAATATCAAAGTTTTGCAAAAAAATATAAGATTTCAAAAGCATCATTTTGAACATCTTATAAATAAATTGTTTGATATTTATTGCAAAATAGAGCATATGTTTGAAGTTGTGGCTAAAAGTGTGCAATCTATTAATCAACAAGATATTATTGCATAATATGCATAAAAAGACTGCATGAATATGTAAAATACGTAATAATTATTCTCATATAATCATAATTTTTTATTTCATATGAAATTAAATAAAACATGAGAGAATAATTAAATAATATATTATTGTGCATGATATTCATTAATTAAGAAAGTAAGGCATGCATCAAATATTCAATATTATTTATAGTTTATTGTTTAAATTAATCATATCAATAAGCATATAACTCCATATAACTTAAATAGATACATGATCTAAGATCATATCAAGAATGTAATTATTATCAAGATATCAAAGAAAGAATTGCCAAGTTCACAATATATATTATAGAAACAGTCATAATATTATAAATAGAATAAGTAGTTTTTATCATTTCAATGCATTCAAGCAATACATTCATATAATAAATGTGGTTGCACACATCATCATTCACTTGTCTTATCTGATGGATGATCTATTTATATTGTTGGTATACTATATTCACCTCAAAATAGTGGAAATATTCATGTTGAAACAAAAATGGGTTAATTGATCTGACTAGTGAATCATATACAAGACAAGAGTAACAGTTACATGCAATATATGATCAAACTTATATGATCGATCATAAGGCTATTATAAATAATATAATATTATTATGGATTATGGAATTGACATGAATCACTAATGCTATAAATGTATAGTTGTCATGCCTATTGTTATGAATATGCTTAACTAGTTTTATGTGACTAAAATAAAAATGTGAAATGAATTAGTCATATTATTTATGAGTACATTTTTATCTATTGTCTTATAGTATATTCAAGATAAATAATTAGAATGAAAATAAGGCATAAAGACAATATTAACATTTAGTAAATATAGATAATATTTGAAAATTGATGTAGTCTATATCAATAAATTGAAGAGTGCTCTACAACGAAGAATTTGCTCATTGTTTAATATATAATAGCCACTTTTCTTGAGTATGATCTAAACGCATTAATATTTGCGCAACTATCAAATTAAAGGCTTGTCTAAACACAACATTTTTTTGATATCAACATATTTAAATACATGAATAATATCAATAATATTTGTTACAAACAGCTAAATTTATTATTATACCTAAACAAGTGATTTAAAGAATTAATTTGCATGATGTTTGAAATTATGAACTTAAAGAATAACACATGCTTATGTTTCCCCTTTTTTCTTACTAAAAATTTTAAAAACATTTTTTCAATCAGTTAATTAGGAACTAACATAGAAAATCAGAAAATAATGTAAAACAAATAGAAGAAGAGGCACAAAGTGCAAAATTTGTCAGTGTGCACAATGCAATAGCTTACATTTGGTTTGAATGTTTTTTATTTGCACCTTTGCATCACTTCAGTTTGCATTGTAAAGTTCTTGGCATAAATCTAACATTCCATTTTTTCTTCATTCTGATCCTTTGAAGTTTTTTTTAGGTTCTTATGAGTGAACTTACTCCACTGCCACAGTTATCTTAATCTAGTTTCGATCTCTCTTTTCTTTGTGCAAGGAAGCATGATATTTTCTTAAATTTCTAGTAATGCAGATGGCATTTCAGATATTATTTTTTTTATGATGATAGCTTTCTTGAGCTTATCACAAGAACTGTTCTCTTTTATGGGTTCGTCAGTTCAACCAAGATTGGATGTGAATTAATTCTTGTCTTCTCATCCTTTTACCTGCTGCATGACATGGGCGTGGAAGGATAGGTCCGAAGGCGATTACTGCGCAGCCAGGGTGATGTTGAGGCCAGCATCACCCGGCACAGGAGTGCTTGCCGGCGGAGCGGTGCGAGACGTGCTGGAAATGGCAGGATTAGAGAATGCCATCGGAAAGCAGCTGAGGAGCAAGAACGCCCTGAACAATGCCCGTGCCACCATCGTCGCCGTCCGGCAGATGAAGCATTTCAGTGAAGTCGCCCGAGAGCGCGGAATCCCCGTGGAGGAGTTGCGGAAATGAAGCGGGCTTCCTCGCCATTGTTGTCTGCTACTGTTTTACTGCGCTGTTGTTTAGTATGCCGAATTGAGTTCATTTTGGCAAAGGTGTCCGTTAAATAATAATTATTTTTTTATAAAATAATTTTATTTTTAATATAATTTTTAATCATAGTATGTCAAATATTTATTGGTTTCTTTTCAATTAATTACATTCCTCGTCTTATTATGTTTTGTATGGTGTTGTGGAAATAAATAAAATGTAAAATTCTAATGTTTAATTTCATTCTCAACTCAGGATTCGCTTGATTATATTGATTGTTAGTATTTTTTAGGTGAATTTTTAATTTTGTTAATTTAAAAGCATAGAAAAGTCTCGTAAATGATTTTACAAATTTTCTTTCTCGTTTAAAACCTTTTTGAGATTTTTTTTTAATTATTTAAAATCGATGTGGGTTCGGTTGGGTTCAGTTCGGTCTGCTGATCCGGGATTCGAAAATTTTCATTTTCCCTCAGCATCCCCACGGCATTAGCAGTTCCACGGCACCTCGACTCTTCTCCAGCCGATGTCTGAATACGACATGGTTGAGAGCTCCCGCCGATCGGAGCCAGAAGCCGCCAGCGCAGTTCGTGGATCTCCGAAGCAAAATGTCCTATCAGTAAAACTTAATGCTTATCTCTCTCCTCGCACCTTTGCTGACCCCCTCTACCCCTGGCTCACTTCCATCCGCCAAGCGTTAGATGAGTTTCGAAATAACGCGGAAGTCGGTGGTGATCGACTCCGAATTCTTCTAGAGAGCTGCGTCTCCAACTTCTCCGATCACGAACAGTACAGGAACGACGATAGATTTCTCAAGATCTGCATACTTTATGTAACGCCACTTCGTCTCTCTTAGATATGCCCCCGAATATTTTCTGGGATCAATTGAACTGATGATCTTAAGGTGTAAAGGGAGACACGATTGAAGACTTCAAGAAGGTTTTTGAAATTATGGTGGCCAAGGGGATCGGCGAGGGGCAGTCCATGCTGTACGAGGCGTATGCGGCGTATCATATTGCCAAAGGGGATCTCCTGGAAGCGAACAATGCGTATAAGCTAGGAATTTTGAGGTTTCTATCTGGTGTTGGGTTCTGGAATTGTACTTGTTATTCATTTTTTCTTATTAAGAAGTAATTGGGTATGTGGAATATTAGTGATATTTACGCTTATTTTTAGGAATGCGCATCCTATCGAGAGGTTAAAGAAGATATACTCCTTGTTCCTGAAACAAGTGAATGAATTCGTTCAGAATGCTGCTCTTGAACCCCAGGTGTGTTTCTGAAGCTGCCCTAAAAAAGGATACTTGAAACATACTGCCATTGCGTGTAAACTTCACATGGAAATGCTTTCAATTATCTGCATAAATATGATTCTTTGGTTGCATGAGTGATTCCTCTGAAATTATTTTTTATTCATGGACTGCCAATTCATGGATCTAGAAATGATTGTTAATGTAATGACATCACTAAATTGTTTCTACTCTTATCCAAGTACACATGGTTAATTACATGTAAGTGGAGGATCGGTCCCACATCAGCTTTGAAAATTAATGTTAGAACTTTAGGTTAAGTTTATAGTTGAAACAATTAGCGAAAGAAGGGGTAAAAGAAATGGAAAGCAGTAAAGAACTAAAAACCAAGAAAAACTAGACATGCTTAGCTTCTTTGGTTGAAGTGAAAATTGAAATAAATTCTATTTTATTTTATTATACCACATTGATTCAGTAACTTTATATCAATATTATACTCTTATATGTTTTGTAGATAAATTTCCTTCAAACTTTTCCTATGGTATATGGGGATTATTAAAGAAAAGTTTATTAGCAAATCAATTTCTGTAGTAATTAAATTTTCCATTAATTCATTTTATCTGAACAATAACAGTCAAATTGCAAAAGAATATTCTTTTTCTCAATTGTTGCTCAAAACGAAGGTAGCTTAAATGTGTAATTAGGTTGCTCATGTTTATAGGTTTAAGCTTGTGGGTTAAGGAATATTCATTTGATGTTATTTGAGTCCATCTATGAGATATTGATTAATGCAATTCTCTTAATTGATGATTGCCATGGCTAGTCATAGGTGTTCTTCACCATGAACTTGATGTCACGCCCCGCCTAAACTATCACTATAATCTACTGATAAAATCAGCTAATCAGAGCATAGCAGCATATAATTGAGGACACAACTGTAAAACTAGGCGAGGGTGACGCAAACAAAATAAAACTGTTACCTTTATAATCAACAGCAACTTCAATATATGCATACCTGTCACTTGGGAAATCCTGTACAAAAATTACAAAAAACGAAATAACAGATACGTTTGTACAAAGTCCTATACCATCCTAAGCACCCTCTCTCTGTGAATCAGTGACATGTCCTGTAATGTAAGTAGGGGAAATGAGCTTATAAAGCCCAGTAGGTGAATGCTATGGCTACAAGGATATAACATGATGAATATCCAACAACATGCTTTATCTCAAATGTAAATATGGCAAAGATAAATCTGAAATCAGCATGCAATGAATCAAGCAAAGTATGCAATTCATTTCTTCTTCTTTTCAATTCTTTTTTTTTTCTCTTATTCATCATTTTTTTTCTTTTCTTGCTGGGTCCCAGACTTTCCCCATGATCCACATCCCCCATCCCTATCATATCATATCACATCTCTATGGCATCTATCTCATCTAGAGACCATTGCCCGTAGGCATATCGTGGCTGGCCAAGCCTATCACGTCGGACCATCTCCGTATCTCAGCCCTGCACAAAGTGCTAGCCATATACGAGATGTCTCGATCTCATCATATCCCTCCGCACTCAGCCCTGCACAAAGTACTAGCAATGCGGGGGAGGTCTCTATGCCATCTCATCATGCCCAGCATCCTGTGCTGGTGCTCATATGTCCGGGGACTATTGGGATGCGATCTAGGGTCAATTCTTTTCTTTTTTTTTTTACTTTTCTTTTTAGGGAATTTAACCCTTTAAGAGGCATAATCGATACCTCTACACATTTTCTTTGGCATGCTTTACATTTTACTATACTATAGTATCATATTGCAAATTCTCATTTCATTTTCATATAATGCCATAATATTTCAAAGCTATGCTTTTATAATAAAATAACAATCACTACTTACATTACTATTTAAATAAATTCACCTACCTGAGTTCCTGAGGGTCCTGCCATTCTTTGGCCTCTTCCTCTTCCCCTTCCTTTTCTTCTCAACACTTCTTTTCAATTTCTTCCCCCTTTTTAACACGGAGGCTGCCGCCGACCGCTGCACGGTTCAGAAATTCCCCTCGGATCAAGCCGACACTCGTATGCAACCCTCCTTTCTCGGCACGGAAAACGAGAAAGGGCTGCACCGCAAGAATTCCAAAAATCAAAAAAAACTTTCCCTTCTACGGTTCGAGGAGAGAGAAACCGCTCGGGAAGAGAGAGAAAATGGCTCGGGAAAGAGAAAAGGCTCGGGGCTTACCCGGTTTCCCTCATCGCTGAGCTCGGAACCTGAATCGCCGCCGCCGGACCTCCAATTTTTTTCCGTCGGGACGGAAGCTGCTGCGGGGGAAAAAAACCTTCGCAGGATTCGGCACGAAGAACCCTAATCCCTTTAATTTCCTCTCGGGGTCGGGGCGTACGAGCGCACGCAGCGACACGCGGCGACACGCGGATCGCCTCGCGTCCGACACCCGTGCGTTTTTTTTTTCAGGATATTACAATCTCCCCTCCTTCAAGAAATTTCGTCCTGAAATTTTCAGAACAACTCTGGATAATGAGCTTTCATATCTGCCTCAATTTCCCAGGTTGCCTCAATATCAGTGTGGTTCTGTCACAATACTCGAACCATGGAAATCGCTTTATTTCTTAGCACTTTCTCTTTTCGATCTAGGATCAGAATTGGCTTTTCTTGATATGTCAGATCTGGCTGAATTTCGATACCTTCTGTATCATATCGAATAATATGCGCTGGATCTGAAACATACTTCCTCAGGAGAGACACATGAAACACATCATGCACTCCAGCCAACTGAATAGGTAAAGCAATTCTGTATGCAACCTGTCCTATCCTTTCAGAAATTTGAAAAGGACCAATAAATTTGGGCTTCAATTTTCCTGCTTTACCAAATCTGAAAACTCCTTTCATAGGACTAACTTTGAGGAAAACATGATCTCCCTCTTGGAATTCAACATGTTTGTGCTTGCTGTCAAAAAATTTCCTCTGTCTATCCTGTGCAGTCCGTATTCTTTCTTTAATCAGTTTTACTTTTTCTGTGGCATCATCCACAAAATCAGGACCAATAAGTTGTCTTTCTCTACCTTCAAACCAGCATAGAGGAGATTGACATTTCCTGCCATACAGAGCTTCATAGGGAGCCATCTTAATGCTAGCCTGATAGCTGTTATTATATGCAAATTCCACTAAAGATAAGTGGCTCTCCCAATCTCCTCCAAAATCAAGAATACACAGTCTAAACAGATCTTCCAAAACTTTAATTACTCGTTCAGTCTGGCCATCTGTCTGTGGGTGGAAAGCTGTACTGAATTTCAACTGAGTACCAAAAGCTTGATGTACCTTTTTCCAGAAATGAGATGTAAATTTTGGATCTCTATCAGAAATAATCTCCTTAGGCACACCATGCAGCTTCACAATTTGTTTTAAATACAACTGAGCTAGCCTTTCTGCTGAATAGGTGACTTTAATGGCCAAGAAATGCGCACATTTAGTCAACCTATCAATTATTACCCACACACAATCATGACCTGCCTGTGATCTAGGCAAACCCACAACAAAATCCATTGATATACTTTCCCATTTCCACTCAGGAATGGGTAAAGGTTGCAGCAAACCACTAGGCTTCTGTTGTTCCCCTTTAACCTGCTGACAAATCAGACATTTTCTAACCCATTCTGCCACATCTCGCTTGAGACCAGGCCACCAAAAATTTTGTTTCAATTCTTGATACATTTTTGTGCCTCCAGGATGGATAACATACTTTGAATTGTGAGCTTCACTAAGCAACAACTGTTTCAATTGGAGATGATCAGGTATACATAACCGGCCTTGAAATCTCAACACATCATCTTTATCTAGAGAAAAGTCAGATATCTAGCCATCCCTGATTTTCTGAATTAGTGTCTGACATTCTTCATCTTGCAACTGATCTTCTTTAATAGACTGCAGCCAATCAGGTCTGATAGACAACTGACCAAGCAATAAAACATTTCTCTGCAGTTCTTTCTCTAATAAAAGTCTATCAATTTCAAATACAGTCAGCTTCTCAACATCTTGGGATAAAATTGAGCTAACATAAGCTCTCCTGCTCAGGGCATCAGCAACCACATTAGCTTTTCCTGGATGATAGATTATTTTCAGCTCATAATCTTTGATGAATTCAAGCCACCTTCTCTGTCTCAGATTCAACTCTTTCTGATCAAAAATGTATTTCAAGCTTTTATGATCTGTCAATATTTCACATTTCACTCCATAGAGATAGTGCCTCCATATTTTCAAAGCAAAAACTATTGCTGCCAATTCCAGATCATGCACTGGATAATTTTTCTCATGAGGTTTCAGCTGTCTAGAAGCATAAGCTATCACTTTGCCATACTGCATTAACACACAGCCCAAACCTTGCAATGATGCGTCACTGAAAACCTGATAGCCTTCAATTCCTTCAGGCAATGTTAATACTGGAGCAGATGTCAACTTTTCTTTCAACTGCTGAAAACTTCTTTCACAAGATGCATTCCACTCAAATTTCACAGCCTTCTGAGTCAATCTTGATATTGGTGCAGCGATTTGAGAAAAACCCTGCACAAATTTTCGATAATAACCTGTCAAACCCAGAAAACTTCTGACTTCAAATACATTTGAAGGTTGGGGCCAATTTACAATAGCTTTTATTTTCTGGGGATCCATAGAAATCCCTTCTGCGCTAATAACATGCCCCAAAAATGAAATCTTAGACAACCAGAATTCACATTTTGAGAATTTAGCATACAACTGATGCATCTGTAAAGTCTGTAATACTGTATGCAAGTGTCTTTCATGATCCTCGGCATTTCTGGAATACACCAAAATATTATCTATAAACACCACAACAAACTGATCCAGATATTCTTTAAATACTCTGTTCATCAAATCCATAAATGCTGCAGGGGCATTGGTTAGGCCAAAAGGTAACACCAGGAATTCATAATGCCCATATCTAGTCCTGAAAGCAGTCTTAGATATGTCATCTTTCTTGATTTTCAACTGGTGATAACCAGACCTTAAATCAATTTTCGAGAATACTGCAGCACCCTGCAACTGATCAAATAAATCATCAATCCTCGGCAGTGGATAACGATTCTTGATAGTAATTTTATTCAACTCCCTGTAATCAATACACATCCTTAAACTGCCGTCTTTCTTTTTCACAAATAAAATCGGTGCTCCCCATGGAGACACACTGGGTCTAATAAAACCCTTGTCAAGCAACTCGTGAATCTGGACTTTTACCACTTGCAATTCAGCAGGGGCCATTCTATACGGTGCCTTGGAAACAGGTTCCACTCCTGACATCAAATGGATTTCAAATTCGATTTCTCTGTCTGGAGGTAAACCAGGCAACTCTTCTGGAAATACCTCGGGATACTCACAAACTACAGGAATATCCTGCAACTTCCCAAAATTCTGATCTGGTAGCAACACAGAAAGCAAAAATCCTTCATTTCCTTTCTGAAGCAATTTACAAGCTTTCAACACAGAAATGAAAGGAATTTTCCTTCCTTTCCCATAGTAAATTACTTCTTCTCCCAATTGGGTTTTCATCTGCACTCTCTTTTCCATACAATCAATTTTGACTTGATGTTTCACAAGCCAATCCATCCCCAAAATAATATCAAATTCACTTAGGGGTAAAATTATCAAGTCCACAGGGAAATCTGTTCCCTGAATTTCTATATTTCCATTTACACATTCTTTTGCTAAAATTTCTGAACCATCTGGTAATTTAACTAATAAAACAGTTTTCATGATTTGCAATGGTAACAGCAAATGATCACACACATGCTGAGCTACAAATGAATGCGATGCTCCACAATCAAAAAGAACTGATACCGCAATATTTTTGAAAGATAAAATACCTGATATCACATCAGTAGAACGAGGAGCATCCTGCTGAGATATAGCATATACTCTCGGCTGTCCACTTTTGCCAGCTGGCTGACCTCTGCCTGTGCCACCTGATGCTGTGGTAGATGCTGTACCTCGACCTATGCCAGTACCAGCTCTACCACCTCTAGTAAAACCAGTGGGTGATGAGGCCATCCCAGATGCCGCACTAGCCTGGGGACAATCTCTAGCTATATGCCCTGGCTCACCACAAGTAAAACATTTGATCTGGCCACCAGTCCGATACCAACAAATCCCTCTATGAAATTTTCCACATTCTGGACACTGAGGGGTCTTTCCAGTATCTGTATCGGTCCTGCTACTGCTAGCTACAGATCCTGATTTTCCAGTACCGAATCTCTTACCTCTGAACTTTTTGAATCCCTTTTTAAAAGATGTGGTCTCTCTGATGGCTAGGGGTTCTTCTCTTTTTCTTTCTGCACTTTTCTGCACTTCCAGCACCTGCAAGTTCTGTTCTATCATTCTGGCATTTTCCACAAGTTCAAAGAAGTCAGCTGTTCTAAAAGAAATTAAAGCAGATTTGATTTCATGTTTCAATCCTTTTCTGAATACAAAACAGCGCTGCTCCTCAGAACCAAACATGTCAGGCACATGTCTCGCCAGAGTGCTGAATTTTCTTTCATACTCAGATACTGTAAGGGCACCCTGAACCAGAACAGAAAGATCTTCCCGCATTCTTTCTCGGGCAGATAAAGGGATGTAGCACATTTCAAAATCAGCTACAAATTCTGGCCATGAGATTTCTTTTGTTGGCCTGCTCCTGAACTTAATCCTGTGGTGTGATTCCCACCAGTCCACAGCCTCGTCATCAAGCACCAAAATAGCTAAAGGAACTCTTCTGTGCTCTGGGCAATCCATGCCCTCAAAGATTCTTATCATCTGCTTAATCCATCTCTCTGCAACTAAGGGATCTGTTCCTCCAGCAAAGTGAGGGGGATGCATGTGATAGAATTGATTTACTGCCTTATCCATCATGAAGCTGTCATCCTCCCTTCTCATTTGTTGTTGCGAAGAAGATGAAGCAATTGGCATTTGAGCATTATCAGAGCCTTGCTCTCTTTCTTCATTGCCAACAGGAGGTACATTTGCTTCTCCTCCTCTAGATCCCTTTATTCAGCAAATTTGCACATATCAATTCTCAATAATTCAACAATTTTCATAATTATACGTATGTGCTTTACTTAAAAACAGGTATGACATATACATGCTGTGCCAGTGTCCTCACTCAAATTCTTAATTCTTACAACCGGTTGCTCTGATACCACCCTGTCACGCCCCGCCTAAACTATCACTATAATCTACTGATAAAATCAGCTAATCAGAGCATAGCAGCATATAATTGAGGATACAACTGTAAAACTAGGCGAGGGTGACGCAAACAAAATAAAACTGTTACCTTTATAATCAACAGCAACTTCAATATATGCATACCTGTCACTTGGGAAATCCTGTACAAAAATTACAAAAAACGAAATAACAGATACGTTTGTACAAAGTCCCATACCATCCTAAGCACCCTCTCTCTGTGAATCAGTGGCATGTCCTGTAATGTAAGTAGGGGAAATGAGCTTATAAAGCCCAGTAGGTGAATGCTATGGCTACAAGGATATAACATGATGAATATCCAACAACATGCTTTATCTCAAATGTAAATATGGCAAAGATAAATCTGAAATCAGCATGCAATGAATCAAGCAAAGTATGCAATTCATTTCTTCTTCTTTTCAATTCTTTTTTTTTTCTCTTATTCATCATTTTTTTTCTTTTCTTGCTGGGTCCCAGACTTTCCCCATGATCCACATCCCCCATCCCTATCATATCATATCACATCTCTATGGCATCTATCTCATCTAGAGACCATTGCCCGTAGGCATATCGTGGCTGGCCAAGCCTATCACGTCGGACCATCTCCGTATCTCAGCCCTGCACAAAGTGCTAGCCATATACGAGATGTCTCGATCTCATCATATCCCTCCGCACTCAGCCCTGCACAAAGTACTAGCAATGCGGGGGAGGTCTCTATGCCATCTCATCATGCCCAGCATCCTGTGCTGGTGCTCATATGTCCGGGGACTATTGGGATGCGATCTAGGGTCAATTCTTTTCTTTTTTTTTTTACTTTTCTTTTTAGGGAATTTAACCCTTTAAGAGGCATAATCGATACTTCTACACATTTTCTTTGGCATGCTTTACATTTTACTATACTATAGTATCATATTGCAAATTCTCATTTCATTTTCATATAATGCCATAATATTTCAAAGCTATGCTTTTATAATAAAATAACAATCACTACTTACATTACTATTTAAATAAATTCACCTACCTGAGTTCCTGAGGGTCCTGCCATTCTTTGGCCTCTTCCTCTTCCCCTTCCTTTTCTTCTCAACACTTCTTTTCAATTTCTTCCCCCTTTTTAACACGGAGGCTGCCGCCGACCGCTGCACGGTTCAGAAATTCCCCTCGGATCAAGCCGACACTCGTATGCAACCCTCCTTTCTCGGCACGGAAAACGAGAAAGGGCTGCACCGCAAGAATTCCAAAAATCAAAAAAAACTTTCCCTTCTACGGTTCGAGGAGAGAGAAACCGCTCGGGAAGAGAGAGAAAATGGCTCGGGAAAGAGAAAAGGCTCGGGGCTTACCCAGTTTCCCTCCTCGCTGAGCTCGGAACCTGAATCGCCGCCGCCGGACCTCCAATTTTTTTCCGTCGGGACGGAAGCTGCTGCGGGGGAAAAAAACCTTCGCAGGATTCGGCACGAAGAACCCTAATCCCTTTAATTTCCTCTCGGGGTCGGGGCGTACGAGCGCACGCAGCGACACGCGGCGACACGCGGATCGCCTCGCGTCCGACACCCGTGCATTTTTTTTTTCAGGATATTACACTTGATTAGTATTGCTTCACTTGTGCAACTTAGGTGAGTGGAATCTCCATGTGCTATTGATGACTCCTCCAGTTTTTCTTGGTTTTTTTCTCTACTACAAAATTATTTACTATCCTTCTTGGTGCTTCTAGTTTCTACTACCAATACCATACCAATTTGTGAACAAACTTAACATTATGATCGTTAGCTTTGAAGTTGCTTGGCTTTTCAACTTTTGTTGGGGGTTATTATTTGGATTGTTTGGATTGGTTGGATAAGCTCTATTGTAGTAGCACCCAAAGTTTATACAATATCATTGTTAATGGTTTATTAGTTATTAAAATTTGTAAAACTTGAGAGTGTGAATTCCACAACAAAATTAAGAAACCTACTAAGATTGAAAAAAATGAATATAGTTAACCTTAAAAGAAGCAAAGAGTGAAAAAAAAGCCTTCGAGGGGGTGAGTTAGCATGAGGAACACAGCCAAGAGTGTGAGAGGTTGAGGACAAATGGAATTAATGGATAGCCAAGAGAAAGCAAAGCTTGCCTCCGAGAGTACATTGTGAATTGGGTGATTGTGATTGAAAGGTAGAATGAGGGGTGAGGGGTGGGGGTCTTTTTAAAGCTTTAGCATTATCCATTATTTCTTATCATACTGGCAACAATCTAATAATTATAAATGTGGCTATTGGGGAGTTGACAACATTGATTATTGTTACTAGACAATAATGCCTTAACCACTTTTAATACAACGATCAAAATTTCCATTTGGTGGTTGTTGCTTGTCAAGCATAAGACATCGTTTGGCCACTAGTGTGGTCACTATTGCCAACTATTAGCCCAAAATATCCTTTCTCTCAAATAAGTTATTGATTTATGTGTTTAAAAAAAAAATTATTTTTTTACTCGTGTTCTTTGTTTCATAATGCTAAGGTATTTATAATCTTAAAAGGCTCCAATATATCAAGCCATATATGATGTTTTCAAGTGAATTAACATTGGCCTTTAATTGACCTCCTAATATAGTACTCTTAGTTGATATTCCTTAAACCCATGACTTGTTCTCCAATCTTTGGATATACCCTTAATTTGTCTTAGTCCTCGGTTGTTTCTTGTTGCCTCAACTTCTTCTCACGTATTTGCCGTATTTTATTGACCGGTCCAGCATTAGGAATGTTGTTATTTGGTTCATAGATTGATGTTGTGGCCAACCTCAATTCATTATCAACATGGTATCATGATCAATTTCGTTTGCCATCATCGGTCTTGAATTTTTCTTGATCTACTCAGTGATTAGCTTTGCAATTTACATGTAATCTTGTTGCAATAATTTATGTTGTTTTTTTTTGTCTATAATTATTAGAATAACTTATCCAAACATTAAAAGCTTTTGAATTTCGTAGGTTTTCTTGAAATATGACTTCAATGCTATGTTTGTTTTTTTGTTTTTCAATGACTGTTTAAAATTTTTTGTTTTTTAGAACTCTTTTGTAAACTTTATTTTTATCAAAACGTGAGTTTTCCATGCAGAAAACTGATTTTCATGAAGTTTCTTTTTGGAAATTTTTTTCCAAACTTTGTTTTTTGATATCTAAGTTATTTTTGAATAGACCTATATATATATATATATATATATATTAGAATTATTGCAATTATTTCTAGGAAAGATGACTTGCTGTAAACATTATTGTCAGTAGATCCAAGTTTCGGACCAAAACTATAATTTTGGCCCATTTTGGTTTGGTTTAGAGCAAGATCAGTTCGAAATAGACCCAAAAAATCGTTTTCAGGTACGTGTTACTGTTTTTGTATAAACCTTTAATTCTTTTGTACAAATAACTAGATTTCATTGTGATTCTCCCTATCTAACATGCGCCAATGCATATGAGAAGTGTTGGATTTGATTCATGACTTCAACACCTCTTGCTTATTTGTTTTATTTAAAAATTATTTTATATTAAATTAATTTTAAAGATATTTCAAATTTTAAATTGTTTACAAATAAAGTTGATTTATAAAATCTGTTAATAAAAATAAAATTTAATATAAGTAAATCTTTTTTCAATAAAACAAATTTATTATCTAAAACTGTTTTTAATATTAAAATCAGGTTTATAAATAATCCTGATTTTTATGATTTTACAAATAAAGCTTGATTTATAAAATATGTAATAAAAAAATCAGATTTTATATGAATAAATCTGGTTTTTTAGAAAATCGGATTAATTTATGTAAAATTAGATTTTATTTATAAAATATGATTTTGTACATAAAAGTAAACTTTTATAAATAAAATTAGAATTTAGTTTTTACTTTAAAAAGGGAATAAACTAGATTCTATTATATATGATTTTATTTTTAAAAGCAAATTTAATAAATTGTCGTTTTATTTGTAAAATGTAATTTTGAAATGGTATAATAGGGGGTGTTGAGCTAAGCACTTTTATGATTTTTTCCAAGTAGAATTTGTTTTTTCAAATTTATTTCTTTTAGAAGTTAAATATAATTTTATTTAACATTAATGTTAAAATAGGAAGTAAACAAAGAGAAAATTTAGGTAATTCAATAATGATGCATTTCTTGAATACTAAAACAAATTTATTTAGATATTAGCTTTTTATTTTTTTAATATTTTTACTTATTAAATAAAGTTAGGTAAAATACCTAAAAATTCATTAGTATATTAAAAACTTTTAAAATCGAAATCGAATCTCTTATTGAAACTAACTGAAACCTCCAAAACATTAGAAACTAGAGGTCCAATATCAAACCTTAAACTCCAAGCCTTCAATCATGTTAGGCAAATCAAAGATTTTGTGTTAGAAGTTTTTGAACTACATCCTAGAATGAAAACGCCATAAAATCTAGCTTAGGTTTGTATTTTTTTTTAATCTTTGGTGTTATCTAGTTTTCAACAATTTGGTAAACCAAAATATCAAGAGATTTCATTAGATGTTGTCTTATTCTTCACTTATATTTGCAATTGCTAAACAACTTCTAGTGAATGAGTTGTTTTTCATGTGATGTTGATCTTGTCTTTGGCAATGGAGGTCGAGGGTTCAAATGAAGACATTTCCCCTCAATCTTCTTCTTTTGGCCCCCCCCCCCCGCCCCCCAAAAAAAAAAAATCAATTTGCATATTTGGCGATTGAACATCATTTTGGGGGCTTGAAATGGATATTTGCATATATGTGGATGGTGCACAAGGAATGAAATTTTGGAGCTTTTATTCAGATAATTGTAGAAACAAATTAGTTAAAGCATCGCTTACTGTGCTGTATATTGCCTATTTGTAATTCTGTGTTACGGAAGCTTTGTTACTTTTCGTTCTACTTGCAGGAACAACTTTATGTAGATCCTTGGACAACTTCTGTGAGAGATGGCTATCTGGAAAAGATGGAGTCCGACTTAAAAAAATGTGTTGTAAGATACAATTAAACTCATGTTTATGAGTCTCACAGTTTGAAGTTCTTTCTTAGCTAATTACTTCAGGGCTAACCTGCTCAGGGTTATCATAGTAGTAACAAGGTCTACTCTGGAAAAGTTTCTTTATCATCATTGCAAAGCTGTTCGCGGAATAAAATCCTTGAGCTAGGTAGCGATTCTCTTCCCATACTTTTATTATTGTTATTTAACTGGGTTATTTTTTTTTGTCACAAACGTTAAATTTGCATGTGGATGAATTTATTGTAAATAAGTAGAGGAACAGTCAGTAAATTTCGAAATTTTCTATTATTCTTTCAACTTTGTTTCACAGAAAAGATAGAGCGGCTTTAGCGATTAAATCCCAGTTAACCTTTGATCTACAAGCAGGAACAAATTTCTTTGTTATTGAAAAATTAGCTGTTCTGACTTTTGCAACTAATGGCTGGTTATTTTTTTATCTAAACAATTTATGATAATCAGGTTGAGAAAGTTGGATCTAGATAAATCCAAATGACAATTAGGACCAATATATTGAAGATAGGGGAGAGAGAAACTTGGATGCTATTTGGGAATTAGATTCTTATATTATTAGGAGATCAAATGGATTGAATCTAGACCATTCTCCTTTCCTGATCAATATTATGACGGTGATTTGATAATCAGATTGTTAAGAATTAAATCAAGTGAAATATGTAGGTGCAATTTTAGAATAGGTTCATCACACTAGACCAGATGATTGTGGTTATCAAAGAAAAAAAGAGAATAATGAGAATTAGAGAGAAAAAACGTATCAAGAGAGATTCATACAGGTGTGATTATGTTCATCCATATAAATGTATGATAGGATAAGAAATGGGAAAACACAAGTATTGTAGTTTAAAATTTACTAATGGTGGTAGTTTTGGATTATCCCATTTTGATCAGCAGTCCAAATTAAAAGAACTTAATGATTTTGTTTATTAATCTAACAAGATAACTAGCTGATATTGAAGATGATTAGTTGTTACGATGTAATTCTAAAATTTGGCTCATAAGCAGCGCAAAACGAAAACTTTTCCAAAGGATTTGCCAAAAGCATGTTTGATGTTTGCTTGGTCCAAAGAATTGGTGCAATTGGTTGATAGATCGCCAAAAGGCAGCATATTCATGATTATGCTTCTTTATAAAAAGCCTAAAATAATGATAGGATAAGAAATGGGAAAACACAAGTATTGTAGTTTAAAATTTACTAATGGTGGTAGTTTTGGATTATCCCATTTTGATCAGCAGTCCAAATTAAAAGAACTTAATGATTTTGTTTATTAATCTAACAAGATAACTAGCTGATATTGAAGATGATTAGTTGTTACGATGTAATTCTAAAATTTGGCTCATAAGCAGCGCAAAACGAAAACTTTTCCAAAGGATTTGCCAAAAGCATGTTTGATGTTTGCTTGGTCCAAAGAATTGGTGCAATTGGTTGATAGATCGCCAAAAGGCAGCATATTCATGATTATGCTTCTTTATAAAAAGCCTAAAATATTTGTATGTCATTTTGAATTCAATAAAAAAAAGATTGCTTGGATAAGTGATTGGGCATGAACCCATAATGAGGCAATCAGTTTAAGGTATTTTGTTATTTAGGAAGGGATGGGCTAAACATATTTCATTTAATGTTTGGAAGCACTAGTTGATTAAAGGGAAGTGATATCTCACAAACCTTTTTGCGTTTGATGCAATCTAATTTTTGGATTAGAGGAATCTAAGATAAGTTGGAGAAATTTTTAAGAAAATCTAAGAATGTGGCAATAGTAGAACAATTTCGGTCAATTGAATGAAAATTTGCCTTCGAAAGTTGAGTAGTGGACTAGACATGAGAAAGCTGAAGCATTTGAACAAATATTTTAATATGAAGATAACATGAGACTACAGAAAATAAGAATTGACAGGTATTTATTTTAAGCAGCATATGTTTTTAGGATTTAAACCAACGAGGTTGATTTGAGTGCTATGAGAATAACCATGAGAATAATAATGGAAAGATAGAGAAGAAAGATAAAAACAGTCAATTTACATGGTTCTACCCAGATTAGGTCTGCATCACTATGACTAAAATTACAATTGCAAAGTATGAACCCACACAAAAAGGAAATAAGCTTATTCAAATATATCTAATATCATAAGCATGGAACAATATTAACTCTCACAAAAAGAGCAAGATCCATTAACAAATCGAGATACCTCAAAGCTTTAATATGACATGAAACAATACAACACTTCAATAAACTTCTCTGATAAGCAGTAAATATTTTAATAAGTTAGGTCTCTGTGGATCTTAAATTCAAATGTCTTCGACGAGTGCTTGCATTGCACATTTTATTTGTTACATATAAATTGAAGTTTTTTTAGTTGCTTACCAAACACAAGATGATTTATTATTCATTTGACTACACCATACACAAAGTATGAAGTTTGTAGATCTTGCACTTTTTATTTAGTTGTTAGCTTAAAATGATCTAGATTAAGGTTAAGTAGTTTAGTTTGCTTTTTTCGAACAAACTTTGTTTAGAATAAAATATTATGAAATTCAGCGAACAGGTTTTTTTTTTTGGAGTTATATCTTAGGATATTTAGGTGTTCCTCATAAATTTGATATTCATTATCACTCAAAAAAACTTTTTACACAGTTTTATAGTTCTTTTCTTATGTATATGGTGATTGAAGGTGGTAAGAAGTACCAAATCAAGGGTTGCTCAGGCCGAGGTGCGTTTGCTCAAGTATATAAAGTTCTAGTTGATGGCAATCCTGATGATGTTGTGGCATTGAAGGTTATCAAAATCCATCCACCTTCATTATATTATTGTGGCAGTATAATTTCAGCATGTTGATCTGCTCTGATTTTCTATAGATTCAGAGGCCTGCTTTTCCTTGGGAATTCTATATGTATCGCCAGCTTGATGAGCGCATTCCATCTGAGGAAGTACTTAGTCAACTCTTTGTTCCTCATAGTTAATGATATGATTATCTTCATTTTCACTTGTTATCCCTGTCAGAGATCATATTTTGGTGTTGCTCATAAGATGCACATCTTTGCTGACTCCAGCATATTGGTGACGGACTACTTGTCCCATGGAACTCTTCAAGTAATAGCATAAGCCTAACATTATTTCTTACTCTTTTTCTTCTTTCGTAACCTTAATATCTTTAATGCATTTGATGCACAATTTCTTACCAAAACTACCTGCAGGATGCTATGAATTCTCATTTGGTAAAACAGAATGTCATGGACGAAGTACTCTGCATCCATTACACAGTGGAGATGCTTCGAATGTTACAGACTTTGCATAGTGTTGGATTAATTCATGGTGATTTTAAACCAGACAATCTTCTTGTTCGTTATGCTAGGTAACTAGTGTTTATTTGCCAATAGAAGAATGGAAAGAATATATTTTTCCTGCTTATGGCTTGCGTATTGGCCATTTTATGTATTATTTTAGTTTATCTCTCTTTTTAATAAGCAGAGGGCAGCCAGGATCTTAAATCCTGATAAATTACAGGTAAATGTCGTTATTACCTTTGGATTCAAAGAAATAACTTTTGCTAGATTGTATTATAAAGCATCAAGAATTATGGTTTTGATAGTCTATACGGAGCAATGAATTTTTGTACTGAGAGTGTACATTTTCATACTTTTTTTATGATCAACAAAACCAATATTTGTTTTTAATTGGGTGGATTGTGTTGGAAATTGTGAGTGTCTGTTGCCCTGGTGATATTTGATCTTAATCGGCTGGTTCTAGATCTTCCAATCTTCTCCAGGTGCCTTCATGATAAATGCTGTTTAATTTCGTTTTGGTTCGACTGGAATTTAGCTTATCGTTAATTTCTTTCATTGATTAGATTTTATTCTATGCCCTCAAACTGTAGTTTTTTTAACATTTTGTGGCTTGCTAATTAAATCTTTTAGTCAAATTTTACTAGGCCTAGATGTTATTGATATATTTAATTTATGCTATATTCCTTAACAGATTATCTTGTGGTTTTAAATCTTTGGGTGTACTTCCTTTCCTTTTATTGACGATATGCTAGACTTGCTATGAAAAATATGTATATAGATAGGGAATTGCCATTTTATTTTATAAGTTTTAAATATTGTCCGGCCATGCAAAAAGTATAAACTTGCATTTCTCCATGACCTTCATAACCTAATGGGTTAAGGGCTTAAATCTATTTCGTCAAAATTAATCTTAAATGTGCGGATGCTGAAGTTCAATGTTCCACATCTAAGAAAGCTGTTTCTTTGAAATGCATTTTTTCTTCTTTTCTTGCATCCATATTTGTGTTGGAGTTATTTTATCTTATGCTAGCATCTTACGTGATAAAGAATATTTTTCAGGGAGGATCTTAGTGAAGATGGGTTTATCAATCGTACTGGTCATTGGGGTGATCAGGTCCTTCCAGCCACCTCCTTTACTGCCCTCTTCCAACTATGCTTTCTGTTTCTTTATATTTTTCTTGCAGAAAGATTTACATTTTTAATAAGTTAGTTATTATTAAACCTGACAACATAGGATTGATCTGTCCTACATGTTAGAACAAATTGGTTAATGCTATTCTCTCTGAACAACGAGTACTTCTTTTTAGGGTTTATGCCTTGTGGACTGGGGAAGGGGCATTGATTTGAATCTATTTCCCGTTGGCACGAAGTTTGTTGGTGATAGCCAAACTTCTGGTTTTCGATGTGTAGAGATGCAGGAAAAGCAACCTTGGATGTATCAGGTAAAATTCTTTATGGTTAAGATTGATATCATCCACTCATCGTGGTTCTTTAATATGGTAGAATTCTCTTGGTTATCAGGTTGACACTTATGGCCTTTGCGTCATTGTCCATATGATGCTTTTTGGGTCGTATATGGATCTTCAGAAAAAGGCCAAAGAAAATGGAGGCTATTATTATCAGCCTAGAAAACCATTTAAAAGGTTATTTTTCTTTTGTAGGATCCAGTTTTTCTGGTTGCACTGACATTTTCTTACTTTTGCTTCTTAGTATATTACGTGTGCTGGAGCAGTAGATGCATTTTCTGCTTACACTCTAGTTCATTTTATGTTTACTAGTTTAACTGCTTTAAGATGCTAGTACCTTGTGTTCTTTGCGTTCAGAATAGGCAAAGTGACCCCTGAGCACTCATTGATAATGCCTCAGCTTACCTACTTGTGCCATAGGCAAGTGCCTGTTTTCATCTTAGTTGGTTATCCTATTAACACATTATGGTATTACTTTCACTTCACCTTGTTTTCTCTTCTTTCTATGCTATGGAAATTCGAGTCACAAAAGCACGAACTTCTTCAACTTGTCAATCCAAACCTTTTTTCAATTCGAACCCGCCTCACACACCTCTGGACAATTTTGAACTTGACAAAATGTTGGTGCTTCTTTACACAATGAGTACTGCAATCACCTAGCACACAATCCACCAAGAAAACAGCTGAAATCCCTCACCCATCAGCTCTTGACTCTAAAGCTTAAATGCAGTCACAGCTATACAAGTTAAATGCAATTTTTATTAGTTAGCCATGCTTAAAAAGTCTCTCACCGGTAAAGTCTATGAGGAATTTTAGCTTTGCTCAATTAAAAGTATCAAGCCCTATAGTGGTTCAACAACTTGATAGCAAATATTGGATAGATTAGTGGAGTTAAAAAGGAAGTGTTTTGGATGTGATTATAATAATCTATCAAAAGAAAGAGTTATTAAGAATTTCTTAATATTGATATATCTAAATTTTGAATTTAAAGAGATAATTTATTGTAATTAACAAACTTGATATTCTAATATTTGAATTCAAGGTTTATTATAACTTTAATGTGTTAATAGATTTATTTATTTGATCATAGGTATTGGATATATTTTTAAATGTCAAATTTTTATTTATTGAGAGTTTGTTACTTAAAAAAATATATTTATGAAGATTTATTTGGTGATAATTTAAATGACTAATATGTAATAAATGGGGCAAATATTAGTCCATAAAAGGCAATGTGGTCCAATATGGGTATTGTATGACAAAGAGGTGAATCTATGTAGGATAGTGGTTTGAATGATAGAGGTAAAGTTCCAACTTTTTGTGACATTTAGTACCTTTTGGAGACAGCATAGAGTCACTTGGCATAGTATTTGGGGCTTACTTTTATATTAATCATTGTTGCATGTAAATGATCTTTTTCTTTGATTTATAAGACAAGATTTTGGTATATTATTTATTTAGATCATTTTTTGTTGTTTGATGAATTTTATTAATTAGAGAGATACTTTGTAGGCTTTTATGCAATAAACATTTGAGTATATTTTATGTTTTAAAAAAAGTTCCCTTTGTTCTTAATTTTATACATCATTTTTTTGTCTTCTTAGTATAATATCCTCTACTTCTATGAGTGCGAGTCTAATATGTTGATGAAACATACAATACTTGTCATTATATGTTTGTTATCTTTATGTTATTACTTGTTTGTTCTTTGGATCCAATCTTGTGTGTGCAATTTGTTGCAACAAAGTGGTATCAAAGTCCTTGTTAATGGCATCGAAAAAAACTGTAAAATTAAGCTTTATCGCATTTTTTGATATTGTGAGGAGCATTACTCTATCAAGACTTATGTGAAGTAGATTCCATGTAAATTTTGCTAGCTAGAAGTTCTCCAATTAAGGCACATCTATTTGCTTTTAATCATATCGTTATAGATTTGTGGAATTTAGATGTGAGGATAGTCTAATATGTTTTTTTTTTTTTTGACATTGTAGAACATGTTGGGTTACTTTTGTAGAAGATAGGAAATCAATAATATGTTTAACATGATATTTTGGCATTTGTGACAAATTATATTGCTTTAGTATTTAGGGTAAGGAGATGGATTAATTTGAAGGTATGAATATTTTGGATTCATTTTTTTTTATTTGTGGAGCATGAATGGTGTCTTGTTAATATTATGTTCATAAGAAAATGAGAATTTTATTTGTGAAGAATATATACAAAGAATGTGTCGTCGATATAACTATAATATTAAAACTAGGGACAAGAAATATTAATATTTGCTTAAATATTAATATATTTAAATTCTAAGTTTAGAGAGAAAAATTATTAGATATAACAATATTGGTGTTTGATATTTGTTTTTGAGTTTGTCATGATAATTTAAGAGCTAATCATAAAAAATATATTTACAAATATCATTTGGCTATTAAATCATCATTATACTATTAAAGAAATCAGTTTGCTTTTAAAACACAAGAGGTAGCTAAAAGGGTTATTCTATGATACAAACATGAATTTATTTGGGTTGACAATCCATGACGATAGAGTAATTTGTAATCTTTTGTGATAATTTGATCTCTTGGAGATAATGTGAAGCTACTTGACTTGATATGTGAGACTTCTTCATGAATTTATTGTTTAGATGATTATAATTTTCATTATAGATTTGAAAGCTAAAATGTTGCAACATTGACATTTATACTTACTATTAATGACAGACAATTCAAAACCTTCTTGTTTTGAAAAGATTTGGGTGATTTTTGATTTCAAGATAGACAATTTACTCCTTAGTGGAATATCATCTTTTATTGTTGTGAACATAATTCTAATTTAAGATCAAACTATATAAATCTTTGCTATTTTCTTTGTGTACTCAAGTTTTAATGAAGAAAAAATTATATTTCAAAATGTTGAAGCATTTGTTGGAGTACTTTTTTTTTATGAATTATTCAACATGAATTTTTTATTCTTTTATGATTGAACACAAAAAAAAAAAGCAAACAGTAAGAGCTTTGAGATTGTTTAAAGTGTTTGTGTGCGCAGATATTGGAGAGTTGAACTGTGGAGTAACCTCTTCTCCAGCCTTCTCAACACCAACGGTTCAAGCGAATGCGATGTTGAGTTACTCGAGAGCTTGAGGAAGCCGTTCGAGTGCTATTTGTGCAGTAATCGACAGCTCATCAGCAAGCTAAAGCAACTCTTGGCCAGGCAAAAGTCTTCCTTTTGCCGAACCTGATGACGATGTGCTTTCTCCTATTTTTGAGTGATGCTTCGTGTATATCGTCGCTTGATGTTACTCACAGCAAAAGCTCGGAAAGCTCATGGCTGCTTCATTTGAAGGTTGGCTGTATTTAGTTTCACACCAATTAAGGTATGTTGATCGTTACACTGCTTTTATCACTTGGATTCTATAAGAACACGTTTAAAATTTCAATAGAATCATGATTTGTTTCATTTTCACTCAATTTGCTCTATTGAATTTACTGTTTGAAATATTAATATGATTCTTAGTTTACCTCAAAAAAACAAATTCCATGACTTCGGGATCTATTTTCTTACGATACATAATTCATAAAAAAGATCTAATGAATTATGAGTTCAATAGATCCTTTTTAGCAAAAAGACGGATATTCCTTGCTCATTATCAAACAATCACTGATTCACAAACCTCGGGGGTGGTCGATAGTTTTCATTCCCCATCTTCTGATGAAATTCCCTTTTCGCTCCCGGATTCCCTTATAGTTCTAGAGGTATTTTAGTGATAGGTTCTATGTGAATTGGACGATCCTCCAGTGAATTTTCAATGATCTGGTGAAATTGCTAATTAAAAAAAAAAATCATCATTATACGATTAAAGAAATCAGTTTGCTTTTAAAACACAAGAGATAGCTAAAAGGGTTATTCTATGATACAAACATGGAGAATTTATTTGGGTTGACAATCCATGACGATAGAGTAATTTGTAATCTTTTGTGATAATTTGATCTCTTGGAGATAATATGAAGCTACTTGACTTGATATGTGAGACTTCTTCCTGAATTTATTGTTTAGATGATTATAATTTTCATTATAGATTTGAAAGCTAAAATGTTGCAACATTGACAGTTATACTTACTATTAATGAGAGACAATTCAAAACCTTCTCGTTTTGAAAAGATTTGGGTGATTTTTGATTTCAAGATAGACAATTTACTCCTTAGTGGAATATCATCTTATATTGTTGTGAACATAATTCTAATTTAAGATCAAACTATATAAATCTTTGCTATTTTCTTTGTGTACTCAAGTTTTAATGAAGAAAAAATTATATTTCAAAATGTTGAAGCAATTGTTGGAGTACTTTTTTTTTATGAATTATTCAACATGAATTTTTTATTCTTTTATGATTGAACACAAAAAAAAAAAGCAAACAGTAAGAGCTTTGAGATTGTTTAAAGTGTTTGTGTGCGCAGGTATTGGAGAGTTGAACTGTGGAGTAACCTCTTCTCCAGCCTTCTCAACACCAACGGTTCAAGCGAATGCGATGTTGAGTTACTCGAGAGCTTGAGGAAGCCGTTCGAGTGCTATTTGTGCAGTAATCGACAGCTCATCAGCAAGCTAAAGCAACTCTTGGCCAGGCAAAAGTCTTCCTTTTGCCGAACCTGATGACGATGTGCTTTCTCCTATTTTTGAGTGATGCTTCGTGTATATCGTCGCTTGATGTTACTTACAGCAAAAGCTCGGAAAGCTCATGGCTGCTTCATTTGATGGTTGGCTGTATTTAGTTTCACACCAATTAAGGTATGTTGATCATTACACTGCTTTTATCACTTGGATTCTATAAGAACACGTTTAAAATTTCAATAGAAGCATGATTTGTTTCGTTTTCACTCAATATGCTCTATTAAATTTACTGTTTGAAATATTAATATGATTCTTAGTTTTCCTTAAGAAAACAAATTCCATGACTCCAGTGAATTTTCAATGATCTGGTGAAATTGCTAATTAAAAAAAAATCGATAACTTCCTTCAAATGAAAATAAATCATAGCTACAAAAACACCATTCATTGGTTCCTACATAGGAATACAAAATGGCCAAATGTCTCTGAAAACACCTCTAAAATCTAAAATGAATACAACAACATATGGCATAATGATAGTTTTTGTTGCTCGCCTGTCTTAAAAAGTCTTCAACACTAATGATTCTGCTATGAGATATATTCCAGTTGTATAAAAAGCATTAATGACAATAAAGTTTAATTACTGAATCAGAACCAGCAGTGAACAGCCAAGGTTGTCTTGGGTGAAATTTGCAATCCAACACTCCTGCATACAAATTAAAGCTAGTCAATGCAAATGTTAAGACTTTTGGATATGTTGGTAAATATAGGAATCTTGAATATATAAAGTTGAGAATTAGCATTTTGTTTGAAATTAAACAAGTTCTGTGTGAGACACAAGTAAATAACCCATAAAAATAAAAGTGGAGTCAATAAGCGTAAATTAAACCAAGACACCTTTTTAACTATCAAATTGTATATTTTATGCCCAGATTGAAGAGAATTTTCCAAGAACAGAAGCTTCATAAGATAATATTTACCTCCAGTACTTGAGCTTGAATGACCACGGAGAATTTCCAATGGTACAATAAGGGGATTCTGATTGAGATCTGAATACACCATGCCATGAAACACGTATGCCGAGCAATCCTCGGAGCTCGAAGCAAACAAAGGGAATGAGCGATGAAAAGTAACACTTGTGATGTCCTTAGGATGTGTCCTGTGAATAGAAACCAAGATAGGGAAATCATGAGCTTATATAAGTTTCAAAAATATATAAAATAACAAGATATATTTCTTCTCTAAGCTTGCAAATTAACTGACCATGCAGAGGTTTAAGGACAATTTGACTGAATTCTATTTTGGCATGTATAAAATGGCCATTATGAAATGAAACTTTTCCCAAAGAGTGAGTACTCATTGAAAGAAAACAAACACAGCAAGCGCAGCAAGAGTTCAATAATTTCTCCATGTTGTTCTGGTAACTTTTGGAAAGACCATGAGAATCACATCATTGAGAATAGGTTTCAGAACTTGTGAACTAAATCAAACTATTTCCAATTAAGGAGAAATCAAGCTCCTGGATTTGGCTACAATTAGTCTATAACTCACAAAAATTGAGAGATATGCTCCAATAATTTAATAAACTGGTGAGCATAATATGAAATTTATTTATAATATGGTCATTGATGTGGATGAGAGAAAAAAAGTAATGAAAACCAGTTTCAGATTACAAGAATCATAACTACAAATTCAAGATTTCAAGTCCAGATTGCTTTTGGGTCCTACTCATCTATAATTTCTCCACTATTTCCTCAAACTACTCTATAGTGAATGAAGCAATTTTCATTTCCCTCAAAAACTTGTTCCATTTGTCCACCATTCCCATTCTGCACCCAGTTGAACATCATCAAACTCAATAACTTCAATTAATACAAATCTACCCCACATTTTGCAGTAAAACATCATAAACCAGTCATGTACCCAACAGAGAATGACAATAACCATTTTGGTATCCGAACACAAACTTTGAAAACATGAAAAATGGATTGCAAATTGAAGACAAAATAAATGATTACGTTCAACTGGATTCATTTAATTAAAACAAAATTAATGATACAGTAACGTCTTTACAGGTTAAAATGCTAAAAGATACAATAACAAAATGATTCAAAAGCTCCAAAATATATTCCAAACAAAGCAATTGTCTTAGAAAGACCAATGCATAGCTAAATATTGAAAATATTTGAAGTACGTAGGAAGTAGTACTTGTGTAATCAAACATTCAGAGAACTAATGTTTATTCAAGATGGTCCTTCTTGGATGTAATCATTTGTCTCAAGATTTCTCATCTTTTAAGCTAATAATAGAATATGGAGACAAAAACATTAGAACCCACATAAACTATGAAAAATTCATTCAGCTAAAGCAATTTACAGATTTGAACTCTAAGAACGATGCAAAACAAAGAAAAAGACAACAATACAGAGTGATAAATTAAAGATGTATTTACCAATGCTCGTTAGAGTTTGAACTTCTATCCATTTATTTTCCCTAATTCAATACCCAAACATCACTTTACTTTCAAAATTGAAGTCGAGAAAGGATACTCCACAAGAAAATAATCAAATGATTTGGTGCTATGATTAGCACATCAAAGTAACACAAAAATGCACATGGAACATCAACCAAAAAAAATTGGGTAGATCTTTTGACATACTTCAAAACTTTGTAGGGACGAGAGGATAAATCCATGTCAAACCAACACATTTTACCCTCCTTGCTTCCAACAATCAGATTATCACCTACATCACAGAATAAATTCCAGCTTATTGATAGATTAAAAAGGCATGGATAGCTCTATAAATATGAATGCACTATAGTGCATGACCATTATGTACCTCCAGGATGAACTGCAATTGATGACACTTCCTGTAATCCAGTCTCAAGCTTATTGATTAGCTTTGATTTCAGAAGATCATAAATGCGGACATGATTCTTTGTGGAAATGAAGAACATTGAACGTGTTGGATGGAAAACTGCGGAAACGGCAAGTCCATGCAACCTCTTGAATGGATTATATGTTTGCTTCTTAGAAAGTTGGTGCAAAAGAACTGCTTTTGTATCACGTGAACAGTGTGTTAAAGTGTTCCAATTTGGAAGGAGATGTTATCATACTTTTTTGACTAATTCTTTCAAGTTATTAAAGTTTCACACAGGAATATAACATTATAATTGCATTCTATGCTACGCTTAAATAAAAAAATGGTCATAGGAGCACTATAGAAGAAAAAAAAAACATAATTATTTCATAACAAATCATAATGTGTAACACTGCCATGGTTGATCCCCAGTTTAGCTGATTGTGCTTAGTAAAAACCCATTATAAAGTTAATCAAAACTAAAAATAGTAATGAATCATTTATGAAATTGCATAAATGCTAAAGCATCCGTTGCAAACGAAGCCATGTATTGCTTTTATAAAGTGAAAAGTGAGCAAGGGTTGGATGTAGTGTTAAATGAGCAATAGTTCCAATATCAATTTGGGTGGGTACAACTAAAGAAACCATTGCATGACAAAGGAATCACGATAAAATCATGAAATGTACATACATTTAACTTGAAAGTTAATCGAATTAATAAATATCATAATTCATTGGATAATAAATGATGTGTTTGAGAAACCAAGTGGGTGGATGAGGAAGCTAAAGAAACTAATACTATTGGATTCAAGATTTGGTGTTTAGATAAAAATCAGAATTAAAAAAGAATTGGTATAATTTTGGATAAAAAAAATTGGAAGATTATGAGTGGATATTAAGAGGATCAATAATAGAATCACACTTTTGAAAATTGTTTCAGCAGGTAAGCTATCAATATCATTAACATCTATAACTAATAAGTAAGACTAGATGCAAGCTTTTTAGAAGAGATAATACATGGGATATTTCTTGGGAAAAAAAATTGCAGAGGATAAATAAGCATGTCAAAAGATAAGCAAAAGAAACATAAAGACTATAATGATGATTATTAGTTTAGGGAAGCATGGCTAATGAAGAAAGTGAAGTTATTTTAAAGATTGCATCAACATAAACTCTTATTAACACTAATACAATTTTAAAAATTGAGAATAACATTTAATTACTTATAAGAGTAAGGTTACTAAAATATGAATTAGATTATTTTATCAATGGCAAAAATGATCACTTAGATTGTAAAATTGTAAGGTCATACTTAAAGAATGCATCACTACTCAATATCAAATTAAGAGGAAAATAACAAATAAATATCTCAAGATCAAGTAGTGGATTTACAAAGATGAAAAGAGTTTATCCAAGCTCAAATTGTTAATGCTGGGGTATAAATGAGAGAATAAATATCATATAAGACAACATTACTAATGATACATGTAAAGTAAACAAAGATGTAGATGTTCTTGTAAAATCTAAAAAATGCGCCCAAATTTACAAAAAACAAACTTGTCAAGGAGCACAAGATAAGATTGAGAAGACAAAGGTTTGTTATAAAATGTGATTTAGCTATAAGTGTATGATGAATTGAAAGAAATAAATCATTACAACAAGAGTACAAAAATATAATTAGTGGAAAAAACATCTTCACAAGATTTATATAAGAAATTAAAATTTAAACAAGACATAAATTTGTTAAAACAAGATAAAACTAAACAAAAGATCTAGATCATGAAAATATATCAAAGATAATGATCAAAACCTACAATTCGATGATGTGGATATCAAATTAGGGTGGATGGGCTGTTTTCATAGTACTTGTATTGAATATAGCAACAAAATAATTGATCTAGAAAAGCTTAGTTGCTGAAAAGAAAATATATTTTTTCCATTTTATCAATAATAATCACAAAATTGAGGCAGAGACATTAAAAAAGATGAAATATAAAAAAACAATGGGATTATGAGCTTTAATATGACTATGAACATGACCACAACTACAAACAACTACAGAAAAAATTCCATTTGAACTGTAGCAGGGCTATCATAACCAATGAAGACATTAAGTACCTTAGAAAATGCAATGAAGAGAGACATTGCTCTCCTATCAATGATTTGATACCAAAACCATATTTGATGAAGTATGCACTTGTTTCATCTCTAAGGCAAAGAGAATCATAATAAAGATGTCCTTTATATCTCTATCTATTTATCCTTACCTCAAAACTCAATGATTTACAACTGAATGATGTGACAAGGGCTTTGAAGGGCAATCGTATTTTGACCATTGTTCCAATTGAACCCAACTCCTGTTTACAAAGGAATATCTTCTATTTTGGGTTGATCTCTCCTGCTCCACAACACATGAGCTCACTTCCTTTTAGAATACCTATTGATCCTTTAAACGAATGGTGATTAAGAGGAAAAATTGCTTGATAAGTTGAGTTAAAAGCAATAGAAGACCGGTAAGTATATAGAGATTCTCTTGTTTAGCTCCAAGCCTATCTCCAACTTCCAATTCCTAATTGACATCATGAAAAATTGATACTTGCAACTCTAAGGTGCCTTCCTTGGAATCCACAAGAGGACACCATAAGTCTATTCCCCACAATCATGAATAGAAGAGTGCTTTGAAAGACAAATTGATCAACCATCCATTTTGGCGACTTTACCTTTTACCTCACCAACTCTCCTTAGGCATGTCCAACTTAACCATCAAGTTAAAAGAAGTTAAAGAAAACTCCTCCCAAGCTGAAGCACCCAAACACCTTAACAAGGCCATCTAACTCAACCCCCACATGTTCATCCTATGAGATCCCCACATAGAGAATCTCCTTTGGACTTATAAGGTCCTCTTTGGATATTGTCTTGATTGGAAAGGGTAGCAAAGGGTCATCTCCTACACCTAGTGGCCCCCTTTTGTGCCAAGGTGGATCACCTATTGTGCCAAGGTGGAGGTCCATGACAAAGGGAATGAGAAGCTAACAAGCGCGGTCAGTGGGAGCAAACACCTTTGCTCTTAAAAAATTAGTTGATTGACTCCAGAGAAGACCCGATGGGATCTCTCTTTTCATTGGTTGAAGGTAAATTTTGATGGTTCAGCGCCCAGGGTGGGATTGTTGGTGCAAATGTAGTTCTTTGGATGATCATAGGTTGATGATAACAGATCTCTTTCTTGTCAAGATGCTCTCAAGGTATTTAAGAACACCTTGCCCCTCCCCTTGATGTTCGACAATATTTAAATTGAAAACAAGTCTCTACAATTCTTTCCAATATTGCTCATGCAACCCTCAACCATCCTAATGTTATTTTTTTGCTAGAAAACTACCGTTTAGCATTTAATTGATAGCTAAAAATTATTTGTACCATAAATAATGCAAATGGTTTTTATTCCTCCTTTGCATATTCTAGTTCTTTCAAGTGGTATTTCAACATGTCCCTTCCCTTTATTTTTTTGTGATACTTAATCAGAATTGTTAGTATTGTATGTACGTTTTCATATACATACATAAGAAGGGGCCAAACTTTCAAGAATTTGATGCCAAACCAATTGTAGAGATCTCTTGAGACCAAAAGAGAATTTTGTAATAATGAACTCCAACTAGACCTAATGCTACTAAAAATCAACAATTAATAGATGGTACAACGACAACTCACAAGCATATCATTACACAATGCCAAAGTACTCCTCGAAAGACTTAGATTCTTCTTGAAGCAAATTAAAGATCTTCATCGAAACACTCAAGAGATATTCTCCTAAAATACATCTCATGAAACGTATCCCAAAACATCTTAGTCGAAAAAAATATTTTCAAAAAAATTGCATGGAAGTGAACCTATTCTTTCTTTCATATAAAATGATTATATATTCATCATTCTACAATCGTTTGTAAGAGGTAGAATGTTTGTTGTAACCAACTAAGTGAGCATCTAAAAGATCTAATTTGTTTTGGCTAACAAAAACTTTTAATGCCTAGGATACCAAGCAAATCAGTTAGATCATTTCACATGATAGTCACAAAAAATAACACGTATAACAAAAGATGATAGATAATAAATCACAAGAGAATACTTATGCATTTGTGATGGAAGATTAAACAATTTTAATCAGAAGATAACAAAAGTCATCTTCTAACTTTGGAAGAGAATTCAACAGTAAGGGATTAATAATGTGGCAAGAAGGGAGGCAACAAAGAGCATTCACAACCACCTCTATCAAGATAGAGGGGGGCAATGAAAACGACACAGATTGAAGTTTGCAACTAAGCCACAAATAGGATATTAGACTATGAGGTCGCCCATGGGCCATAAAGAGAAGAGTAGCTCACCAAGCGGTTATTGTTTGCCACAAGTTGCAAAGGGACCATTTGAGTCAATGGAATTTGAAGGGGCCACTGTATTATGACGACACTATCGTGAGGAGGGCTGATGGGGAGCAATTGAGGTTTTGCAAAGCAACATGAGTTAAAGAATGCTACTTTGGATGAGTTATGGTTTACAAAGGTGAGAAAGGGTCGATGAGATAAGAAAGACATGGTTGGATAAGTTAGGTCATGGTGAAAATCTTTAACATTTTAAATTGGATTGCTCCTTCAACCTACAAAGGAAAATAGTATATTTTATATAAGGATTAACTCAAGTCATGAGGTTATTGAAGGATGGATAAGCCTATTTGCATCTTATACAAAACTACAAAACTTATGTGATGTGCATTAACTTGTTCAAACAGAATAACTAAAAGCAACCTGACACCATTCTGCTAGTTAAATTGATTCTTACCAATGGCTCAATTTTTAATTTCTTCAATGAATGGGTTCAATCATCGATATTCTATCCGTTTTTACATTTTTTTATCAACTAAAGTGAATTTTAGTTTGGTTTCATGAAAGTTCAATAAATTCAGTTTTCATTCTACATTAACAAAAAAACCAACAAACCCCAATGCCCTTCAAACCAAACTAATTTCACAGCCCATTTAGTTTCAAGTAGTTTCACACTTTTATTGGATCTATGACAACCTAAAAACAAAATGACAACTTTCAAAACTAAGCAAAACATTTGATATCTAGCTGCAATGTGTCTTATAAACAATAATCTTCGTACTCTCGATTGGTAGAAGTGTATATTGCTCCAACTAATTTATGACACAAGTGGTGGCAATTTTCTTGCTTTCTTGAGATACCCTTTTGTGATTCAAGACAATAATCTCCAAATTACATTGGAGGAAAATTAATCATTACTCATAGGCCCTCCCTCACGATGGCCACCAAACTTACCAACCAAGACACCAAAAAAATGAATGGATACTAATGTGTAATGGTATGATATAAACTATATAAATATACCTTCCTATGCCTATCAAATTTCACATTTACACTTCAATATATGCTTTAAATGCTCTCATATCAACAAATGCACTATTCTAAACATAAATTAATTACTAAAGAGCTATAGCATGACTTTTCAAGGATATCTTTAGGCATAACAGTTGTGAAGTAATCTCCTTTCCGATGCCACTCAACTGTAGCTACAGCCTACAAATATGAAAACAGAGAACTAGACGTGATTTTATCATATCAATGTCAAGTGCAAGCAACAATTTCAGACAAATAACAATAACAATGCAATACCTTACTATGCCTTAGTCGTATACCACTGTGAACATCTTCAAGAATCCAATCAACCAAATCTGAGTAAATTTGTGTCAGAAGTAGTTCGTATAAATAAAAGTATTCAATATAACTAAGATTTCAAAAGTTTAATGCAGCACCAACCTGCATCATTTGCTGATGTTGATTCTTCAACATGCAGAAGTTCACTAATCCTTTGCTGTGCTTCTGCATCCCCAAGTCTTGTGTCCAAAAGCAGCACATCATGCCCCCTGCAGTTACTCTAGACTTGTTTAGAAGACTCGAGGTAAGGATTAAGCGAATCAAACACTCATGAAAAACTATATCATGCTTACGCAGAAACAGCCAAAATAGGAAGCTGGGGTGAAGGGTTCCATGCAACATGTTCGATTGGTTCACCAATTTCCCAAACTTTCAGGCAGCGACCAGTTTCAATCTCCCAAAGGCGTACCGTTCCATCCTTTGAACCTTTTTGCATGAACATAAAACAAGGAATTCCCACATACACGAAATCAAAAGGAAAAAACATTTTTTATTAACTAAAGGAAAGGGGAAGTTGGCATTTTACCAGATGCTAGCCACTGCCCAGATCCTTCCACAGAAATCGACTTTACAGGACCACTATGACCTATATATTCAACATAGCATTTTGAAGGATAAGGCCTCAGATCTTTCCTGCTTGGCAGCTTTGGTTTCAAAGATTCCGGATCAATGCTAATCTGCGAAAAGAAAAAAGAAATTTCCAGTCAATTAACTTAATAAAGCTACACTAATTAAAATTTTGGTTGCTTTAGAGCAGAAAGTCAACATAGATGACGAGAACGATTGATGAGTTTCCCAACTGACCCTTTTCTTTCTTGTTCTAGGGCACAGGTATAAGTCCAAGCAGCGCTCAAATCCATCTTTTAGAGCATTTTCATAAGCAGGCACACTCCTAAGGGACTCAAACCTATTACACAGGTTAGCAAATGTTCTCAATTAACATTGAAGAAATAAAAAAACTGACTTAAAAATAAATCAAAACTGGAAATAACCTCCTAGGTATGAACTTTGGACGATCTTCCTCATACATCAGTTGATATGAGTTTATCTCCTCTTGCGTAGGTATGTACTCCACAGATGGATTATATGACTCTTCATGACCTGGGAATGAATAGCAAATAAGTAATTAAAAGCATTAAGGGACTAAAATGAAACGGATCCAAACAGAAATGAAAACCATGCCTATAGCTTTTCTACTGATGCATCTTGTGTCTTTCATCTACTTCAGAAATTACCTGCAAACTTTGGTTTGGGAGCAGGTATATAGTTCAGCTGTTGCCTCTTATTTTCAGCTGAAGTCGAATCATCTCCCCACAACAAGTAATAGCGTGGCTCCTCCTTTGGTTTGTCAAACTTTATCCAGCCCTTGCGAATTGCTCTAATATATTGAACAACCTACATGAAATTGTGGATCAAATAATATGAAGATGTTTGAGTGTATCCAGCTGAAAGTGAAAAAGGTATATCAGTTACCAATTTTGAGACATCTTATACACAGGTATTGTTTTATACACTAAATTTCAGATAATATTCTATAGCAATCATGTGGAATTTTACTCAACAAATAGTTGGCATATGAGTGTAACAAATAGAGAGGAAAGTGGTCAATGGATAATATCCTAGAGGTTAAATAAAAGAATTAAAGAATAAAGAAAAGCTTCGGACACACTTCTAGCTAAAGAGAAACAAAGATAAATATTCTCACATTGAAAAATAAGAAAAAATATTCTAGACTAGTTATGTAAGATCATGACATTAAAATGTTAAGATGGCCTTCAATGGCAAAAACTACTTGATTAGTACAGGACAGTCAAATAGGGATAGACAATACTTTGAAAGAGTAAAATCAAATCATCACAAAGTCATTAAGATAACAGTTATATGAAGTAGAAAATGGAAAGTTACATGAACAATTCAACCACAACATTGGAATTAGCCTACATCATTGTATTGGATGTTCCCATGCAGTGACAGTTTCTTTTGCTTACCCTAATTGCTTAAAAACTTAGATGCCTAAATCTTCAGATAAATACTGAGACCCATAGCTGTTGGCAATTTTATCAACCAAGATGATAATTCCCATGGAGCCTCAAAGACAACAATTTATGCGCCTTTCAACTGCTCTGAACTAATGCAAAAAAAAGTAAGAAATATGTTTTCAAATTTCCATAACAAATGATTTGTCCTCATAGAGAGATTCGTTCTATAAGTAGAATAGAACCATGTTACAAATGCTTTATAATGGATTGTTGATTCTAGACAATCTGTTATTAGCAATAACAAAAGAGTCAGACCCAAAAGCACCAAGTGCTACTCCTACATACAGTGTCTACAAAAGGGGTCAGGCCCAAAAAGTCTAATTTAGATAGTCTTATCCATCAGTTTTGTGAGAGAATGTTTCATCAACTTTAACCCATAAGCTCTATGTAGTATGATAACAACTTTTTGTTTCCATAGTACCAAGGCTCCCCTTCGAGATGGGATATATCTATCACTGAAAATTTCATGATTCCAATAAAGTAAAAGATTCTCCTATACTGAATCCAACAAAATTAAACTAGAATAATATATCACTTCCCAAACATCTGATTCATAAACTTTATTTTAGTTTCCATAAATCCCACAACTCTAAGAGATCTTTGAATAGGCTTTTGTTAAAAGTTAGGGTTAAGATAAGTACAGATAGCATAAATTGGCTTTAAAATGACTATATATTAGTTTTTTAAAACATTTACAAATGCACAGGCTTCTACATTTGCACACAATTTACTATAAGGCTAAACAAAACTGATCAATTTGCATGTACACTTGGTTACTATTCACTTGCCCCTATATTCCAAAGCAACCCCATACTACTATTAAAAAAATCACAAATAAAAGACCTTCTATCTCATAAAAGATAAAATTAAGAAAAAGAAACAAAGCAGAACATCAACTTCAATCTTGCTCTTTTTGCACTAAACCTTCACTACGTTTTGCATTCAGTTAATTTAACTACAGGAGGATTCTTTTAACTTCACCAAGCCATTTCCTTTTGATTTGGGATTGATCCATTATTTAATGTTTGGTCATTGCATAAGAAAATGGCAAACCAGATAAATAATTCCAAATATAAAAGAACATGAGAAAAAATGGAAGAACAAAACCAGCATTTTTATAAAGCATATTAGCTGTTCCAAAAAAAGCAAACACAATTTAATCCTCTATCTTGGAAAAAACTTAAAATACATAAGCTGATAAAATCTGATGCAAAGAAAAAAAAAACTCTGCAAATAGGCACTATGTTAGTATTTATGCTTCTTTACAGAACATCCAAACCATTGGGGGCCATACCTTTTTGTGCTCCCACTTAGAAGGAATAAAACGTCTCTTTGGTTCTGGTGCATTTGAGAGAGGGTGTCCTTTGTCCTTCCAGTCAAACCAATCAACATAAGGCTGACATTAAAACATACCTCAGGGTCACTTGATAGTTGGCCCAAAGAAATCATTTTCACTAGTTCATAAAATTTAGCATGTGGAACCCATAGTTTTTAACCACAGAAAAACTAGAAAGGCTCCAATACTTGAACATAGCATTTAGATGTGTACAAACCGCATATGGATCCACTTCAGCATTTGGAGTCTTCCCCTTCACTAAGCGTCGAATAAGCTTTATCTCCTTCTTTGTCAATTCTATTTCTTCGTCATTGTATTCATCATAAATTTTCCTCCTAATTATTATGCAAAAATAACCCAAAATCAGCCAAATTTATTAAACATTGTGGAATTGAGTTGCCAATAATGTTATACACCATTTCTTACTTTTCAGGTTATCATACAGATGAATAACAATGAAAGAATTAGGATGCATACAGATTTATATGTAACTAAATCCTTTAAAACTAAGACATCACTGCCCATGCAACTAGCATATGGACAAGATTTCAAAATAAAAGACTAGATCAATGACACTAAAATTTAAACTAGTGCAACAATTCAAGAAAATATCAATAGAAATGAGAACTGACTAAAAAAACCACCGAAGGATAAAAAAGAGTCAAAGAGATACATCACACCTGCATATTGCACTTCAAAGAAGAAAGATGCCGAAATCAGAATCCTCTTTGATAAACAAAAAAAAAAATTAAGCCCTCATTGTTGCATCTATGTTCTAAAAGAATTAATTTTACAATGGTTTTATATCACGCAAAAAATCTCTAACAAAATGTAAAACAAGGTTACGTAATTTGAACCTTTGGGTCAACCATTTGCTAAGTATGGTGCATATTAAAGCTTTTGTAGCACTAAGCTACACTTCATTTGGGATGATAACTAAAAAAGGCATGCTTCATTATGTACTTTCCGTGTGCACCATAGTTAATAGAATGCAATAAGTACTTCGCATTTTATGGGCCAGCCATGACCAAGTATTGTGGACCTTAAGGAGCAAAGACATGATTTAAGAAATGTATGAAAAAATAGCATCTGATATTATAGGTAGTTGCAAAGAAAAAATGGATTCTATAATCATTGAATGATTACTTAAGATTCAATATCTAGGAATTATAGAAGTAGATTTGGAGAGAACAATTATTTTATAATCATTTCAGAGTAACAAAAGATTTAGCATCTACTCCATATCCTTTGTATGGCTATCAGCATGCTATCAAAGAATGTTCATGACAAGGAACCATGTGCACGATTTTTGCAAAGAACATTATTTTTTGTATGCAAGATGCCTTTTCTAAAATACATATTTTTAGTGGATATAAAATTGCAAATCATCAACCAGTACCCTAGTAGTGCTATAACATCATATAAAAGCATATAGGCTTAGGTACCTAACATCTTTAACTAATAAGAAAAGGGAAATATAAGAGTATGAAACGTCTATATTTAAAAAATGACAGACCAATCTAGAAGCATTGGGAAAACAGAATGGCTACATCATATGGGTTTTGAGCAATTAACATCAAATAAATTATAAGCAACCAAGTCAAGGTAGAAAGTTAAAGAATAATAGAACAAACCAAAGGAAAAACTACAAATAATAAAAGCGTGTAGACCACGTGACTAGCATCAGCTAGACAAGGAATAACTAATTAATGAAAGACTATGAACCAAAAGGAGGAAATATTAAGGCAATCTATGAAAGGAATGAAGAAAAAAATACATAGCATAGAAATTTTACAAAGGACTAAGGATAAGGCAAAGTTAACATATTTTGCATGAAATAGGAATAATTGAAGAACGAGGATTCAAAAATCCAACTTCAGATGGTTGAAATAGCTGAAAGATGATGATGCTGAGCCACTAGAATTAGCCAATGCAAGATGCCATCAGCATTCACTTTTTCTTTGAATTTAAATTAGTGTAATAATAGGATGAGGCTAATGAGCTGTAGAAACTATTTACCTTGGTCATTGACTAGGAAACTGAAAAAGATTGGTAACATATTAAATCCATCGAGCTTGCTATTATATTCTAGCATACTGCAAATCATAAACCAACTTCTACTATACCAAGAACCAATATATATACATTAACATCAAGGAGGATACCTTTACCATAATAATTGAAAATACTTACAAATTAACAGTTAATGTTGATGGAAAACAAACTAAATTCAAGCTTTCAACTAAAAATAAATATGGCAGTGAGAAATTCGTGCTTTTGTTCAACAATCAGCAAATTAGTTCAACACACTTACCAATTTTTTGTGTCATCAACACCAGCTAGAAAAGAATCTATCTTGTCTTTTCTGGCATGCTTCTTGATCTTCTTCCCTGTAATATCATATCCAATATGCTCCTCATCCTTATACCAATCCAAAGGGACATCGCCAATGGTATTTCTGGGAGCCACCTGATTTGATATGAGCAACAAAAATTCAATACTTCATGCACATTGCTAAAACAAACATCTCAAGGAATCAATGTGATCAAGAATAAATCATAATTGTGAACCTCATCCTCGGAGGAATCACTCTCGTTGACTGAATGTTGCAAATCCTCTGCCACTTCCATATCATCCTGAGTAAGCCCAGACAATGCCTGCAAAGAATTTCATCGAAGTTGCTTCAAAACAAGATTTAAAAGCATCCCAACAAATCATATTCATTACGAACATCAGAATACAAAGCTTGAGTAACAGCACTTGAATCAAAGTGTTCTTCATCATGAATAGGACTAACAGGCTCAGCATCTGATTCAGGTACCACTTCGTGATTAGCGTTATCCTGATTTCAAGCATAAAACACACTGTACATTTTGCAAAGAAAATGAAATATAAGAAAAAAGGGGATGAACAAGTAGAGATGGAGAAAAGTTTTGCCTTCTCTTTGTTAGTTTTGCTGATGATAACCTTCACTTTCTTATCACCGACTCTAAATTTCGCCATGACCGATGGAATTCCGAGTTTTTAACACTCTAAACAGCAACTTACGCAAGAAAAGATTCTCTCCTGGGAAGCTACAGCTAAGGTTATGGCGAATGGAAACCAAACTAAATCAACATGCTGTTCTGTGGAGTTCGGAGGCAGCGAAGACGTTGAGGAAGAAAAGAATAGGTAGCGGTACGTTCTCTACGGTCTCCACTTTGAAGGTAGCAATCCCTGCAAAGCAGGCGAACTAGAAACAAATGCGGCCCCAGGGTTTCGTTGGGAAAAAAAATAGAGTATTAGAGGAGAGACCACGACGCTCTTCGACAGTGAACTCGTCAAGGAAGGAGAAGGGAAGGTGTGACGAAGTCTTATCCGAAGGAAACCAAGGAAAAAGCGGCAGATATTCAAGCCTTTGGAAACGGCATACGAGAAACGAGGAGAAGATGCGGGTGTCCTTACGGCCTTCGCCGGATGGTGGTGGTGGCGGCGGCGACGCACAAGCGAAAGCTTGAGAAAGGGGAGAGATCGAGTGCTGGGGTGCGGCAGGCTCGCAGGGTCAGAACAGCGCGGCCTTTGTGGACCGGTCCATCGTTTCGGCTTGGTGCGTTCGGCTTGCGCGGTTCAATTAGACTTAACACAAGTGAGGTTTTAAATTAGTAAAGTGGATAAATTATAATAAAAATTATTATAAGAAATAAAATTAGTATATAAAATTAAATTAATTGTTTAGAATTCTTGCTTTGTTTGCTTCTGTGATTTAAAAATAGTTTTAAGAAGTTTCTTAAAAGAATGTTTTTTAAAAAATGTTTTATGAGAAACAATTAAATTTGTTTGATAAATTTAATATTTTTAGATGAAAATTAAAAAAAAAAACTTTTAGAAAACAACTAATCCCTTCTATCTCATAATTCACCTCTCTTTTCTATATCAACTTCAATAATAATTCTTGCAATTGAAAAAAATATATATGAAATAATAATTTTAAAAAATAATTTTAGGCAAAATATTTTGTATTAAAAGAAAAGAAAAATTATGAAAATATATGTTACATATTTAATACTTTTAAAATTAAAAAATACCATTATATCATGTATAATAATATATTACATACATTTTTTATTTTCAATTCATTTACATGTTACAAAATATAAAACTTTAATATATAAAAATGATTATATTTACTTTTGTATTTGTGTCATTTGCCTTCATTATTATTTATGTTTTACAAAATAATTTTACCTATTTATCTGCTTTGCAAATTAATATAATTTTTTATATTATTTTTAAATTCAACTCACTTGATTAACAAATTATAATTAATTGAACAAATATTTACATATTTTATTTTATTATTTATGTTTATCATTTCATTATTATTATTCAAATTTTGATTTTAATTAATAGTTTATTGTTTTATATTTTAATAATGATCATATATATATATATATTAATATTGGATAAAAACATATTAGGATTACATAAAATACCATAATTATTCAAATATAGTTGATGAACTAAAAACAAAACCAATTTGTACTTTTTTTATAAGCTCACACTAAAAGTTTAATATGAATCCCAAAGTCTATTCTTCTTCCAAAGGTCTAATTCAAGGCGATGGTCAAGAGCAAGAAGAAGCGAGCATTCCACTTCTCCTTGTCCTTATGGTAATATTCTATTGTTGTTTTGAATACTTTTTTTAATGCATTTCAAATAACACTTCTCAAGATAAAACATGAGTTACTTAATTAGAGAGCTTGATTTAAATATTCTATTGAGCAATTTATATATAAAGATCATGTTAATGAGTATTGATAACTTTGTTTAAGTTTCATTCAATTTACATATTCTAGAACCAAATAAGTTTTTTTTTAAAATGAGATGATCAGACAATTTAAAAACCTTCTTTTGCATAGTACCTATGATAAGATTGTCAAACTCTTTCTTTAAATGCTTATATGACATAATCAGGATTACATTACATGCATTTGTTTACTAAATTATTTTGGTAGTATTATGATCACAATAATTATATTATGATTTGATTAAATATTATTTTATATTGCTTTAATCTTACACAAGTCTTAGTTTAAAAAAACTGATTTAAAACATGTAAAATCAAGTTATACTATTCATTACATACTGAACATACAATACAATGATTGGTATCAAAACAATACATATACTATGTATCCATTTATACAATAGTGATCATTGACTAAATTATATATGAGTGCGCACAGTTGGTCATACAATATATCATATTGTACGAATGTTATTCAATTTTGAGAGATTAGTTTACATTTATATCGTATGCATATGAAGCATATTTTGTACAAATATATAATTTATTTTTTCCTATGATTCACACTAAGTATATGTTGGACATGTATTAACTCCATGTTTTGTATTATTATGTTCAAATTATGTTAAATGCATTAAATGAGAGTTACATGTCATACGAAGCATCAGTGCTATAATTGTACATTTGTTAATAAATTTGCCTACTACATTGTATATTTATATGATTTGAACACGTAAACAAATATTTAAAATTGTTTCACATATAAGTACATCAACGCATCACCATTTTATGATTACTATTAAACATAATGGTATAAACTTGTCATCGTACTAATATAATTGTTATATAATATAAGTGCACTCATCACTCAATATATATTAATATTAAGATTATGTGTATTATACTGGTATGATTAGAATTAAGATCATTAATTTATATATTTTTCAACTTCTTTATTGTCATATCATCCAATAATAATAATGTACTACTTTTAGTTATAAATTTTTACAGATATATAAGAACGACTTAAATTTGAATTGACAGATTATGTTTCATAGGATTTTGACACCATCACACAAATATGATAGTATACATTGTATAGGTATGATTAGTTTTTCAGTCGGGTTAATCTAATTAAAATTTGTATCATTCAAGAATTCGTAGTGTATAATTAAAGTGTACAATATTTTCTTAAGAACTTAACTTTTTATGAAAGTATATGTTGTATGATGACGATTTACATCGAGTCTAGTGTGATCAATATTAAAACTTAAGCATTACTTACTGTATTAGGGTCATAATTAAAATTTCAACATCTAATTATCATGACTTGTTGTCCTTGACTTACTACTATGAACTGAATCTTAAGAGCATAATAACTAGTTGAAATTTCTTAGAAACGTGATTTTAATCATTGAAGCTCTTCATTTATGTTTATTTCACTCTCTCATACAAATAAGTATAGAATACAGGAAGAAATTATCGATGTTTTAACTTAAAACCTTTATACAATTGATTTGCTTAACAATATTCTTAGCTTACAATTTAAGCATTAGAATTTATTTTGCAAAAATCATTTTAAGCTTGATTTGCATTGTATTTATGATTAGTTCATATTGTTATTACCTTATCCCACTTCTTTGGCAAATTTGTCACATTTTTTCTTGAAGAGTTGAGGTTAAGCTTGTTGTATAAACTGTTAAAGTGTCATGTATCTTGTTGTTTTAGCTATTTGACTTCGTTTGTGTGTGTGCACTAGTTGCGTTGCTATTGTAACCTTAGTGGAGTTGTGTTGGTCAGGTTGATTAGTGTTACACCCCATTTTTTCCTAGGCTGATTTTTGGCATTTTTTTTTTTTTTACATATAGACAGCTCAGATCGTCCCATACCAACCTGAGTAGCCTACGAAAAACATAGGATATAACACATCATTACACACCTACTTTCCTTAACAATGTGGATCCCATCTCCTGGGTACACCGTCAAATCAGGTTCATGACTCCTGAATTAACAGATGGACTCGCGCAATGTTACTCCTACTAGACCCCATACTCCTAACCCATACCAGTAGGAGAACCGATCTAATAGAAGTCTGAATCCCCACGGTTAAGTTCCATAGTCATGTAATGACCTCACCATCAAAAATAAAATACATAACATCCTCAGATAAAATATGGCACTCCACACACTATACCACCAAGACAATAAAGTAAAACAGTGAATGGAAACTACATCACAAGAATAAGATCCAAGTCCAACAAATACAATATCATCCAACTAGATACATAAGTCAGAATCACCCTCACATATTACATGACATAAGAATAACAGTCTCCCTGAATACATCCAATAGTATCAATCACACTAACCAAAATGTCTCAGAAAATCACAGATCAGATATCCTCCACTAGCCTGCTGACCACGATCCCACCTAATCTGGGTGGCGTCAAGGCTGTCGAGCCGCTGGAAAAATATAGATAATAAAGGAGTGAGCTACGCCCAGTAGGAAAGACAGCTAGTAAAAACTCACATGCAAGAGAAGGATAATAGCAAGAGTATAGGAATACAGCATAACAATGTAGGATGGAAAGGCACTCTCAGTCCCAGACTCTGACCAACCACAGTCACCCCCAGTCACACCAGAGTAGCTCTCCTCTGTGCTCCCAGGCAGCATGCCAGCGGGACACGCCCATCTCTGCGCACGCATGGCGCTTAGGCAAAGCATGCCAGCGGGACACACCCATCTCTGCGCACGCATCACAACGCCTAGCACCCGACACCGCAGCGTCTCTCGTCAATCAATCTTCTGGAGACTATAGACAGAACCAGTCACATAGATCTCTAGCCAACGTGAGACACCCCTGCCACCCTCAGGCACGCAGGCCTACACACTTGGCTAGCCACGGCGAGTCACCCCTGTCACTGCCACTCTCAGGCGCGCAGGCCTACACTCATGGACCAGAAGAGATCGACTCAGCCACCGTCCCAAGGAGTCCTCTCCCTACAATTTCCATAGAAGCCACGCCCCTACAGTCATTGCCAAGCTCTAACTCCAAGATTCGGCAACATGTGTCCAGATACAACAAGGCGCATACCAGTCCACATGTATACTGTGAAAGTTAAGTCTGTACCGCACAGTTACCTACCACAACTACCCTAAAACATCATATAGGGCCTATAGTAGTCCGGTCCAATATGCCAATCCATGAAATATGCCAACACTGAGTAAACTGACTCAATCCATGTCATTGCTATCCAAGCAACACAACTGTACCAAAATTCTGACTATTCTGATAACACCCAAGTGTCACACTTCCTTCCAACTGATCCAGCTGCACTGAATTTATGGGTAAATTCCAACAGTCAATTTCAACTTGGCTACGTGATTTCCAAAAATCACCTCTTCCTCACTTCAGGAAATTTTAAATTTCCAAAATAAATTTCTGCCCTTTATCCATTTCCCGAAATTCGGAATAAATTTCCGAATTTAAAATTTAAATTCCACATATATCCTTTTTCCAAAAATTCGGATTAATTTCCGAATTAAATTTTCCTCCGCGCCGTTCGTCCGCGCCGAATCCCGCTGAACCGGTTTTCGCTGCCGGTTCGGAACCCTCGCGCTGAACCGCGACACCGCCGAACCAAATTCTTTAATAATCCGTTAATCGGTCGATGCTTAAATAAATATAATTACTAATAAATATTATATAAATACCATTAATTACTTAAATAAATTCGTAATTAATCTAAACCCTTCTCCTTCCTCGGTCCGACGCCCGCGAACCCTAACTGAAGCAATCGCCGACCAATCCAATTCCTTCCGTCGATTTCCGACGAACGCGAACAAGGAGAAACAAAATTCGATGTTCGTACTATCCTAATGTTTCAATAATGCCACTAATTTAAAATTTCCGCCGAAAGAGTTCGCCCATACGCCATTGCCGTAAGATTAATCCAACAATTAATTAACTAATTCAATGGCAAACTGATAATACCAATCCCTAACATGTTCCTAAGCCTTAATTAAATTTTCCGGCGAAATGGGAAGTTTTCCAGAAATCCAAAAATTGTAAAAGACGCAAATTAGCATTCAACTAAGTCCAATTTTTCATCCACATGCTTGATTTCATTAAGCAAAATATTCCATGCTTTTAATTTCTACTAATTAACTAATTTAAAACCGAATTTCCTACTATTTGCAAAATAATCCATATTTTAATTTGCTAATTAACTAATTTAATTCTGAATTTCCTACCTTTGCTCGTCGCGGGCGACGGTGAAGCCCGCACGCGATCAACCGCGGCCCCTCGCCGAACGAAACCGGTACCAAAATGCTCGCCTCTGTCCCGCGAATCTTCGGTTACCAAAAGCCCCTTGGAAGGCTGCCGGAAATCACCGCCGTTCGCCGCGAACGCTTCGCCTCTAACCGCCGTTCGAAACCCTAACAGCCGAACAGTTCGGGTTAAATACCCAGCTTAAACCGGTAATAACCCGTTAAGACCCATTAAGCGCCGGTTGACCTTCTAAAAACGCCGCTTAACACTCGATCAGCCGGTTAATCTCCACCGCTAATCTCGTCCGTCCGATCCGCTTATCCGCGGCTTATCCAAAACGCACGCGCAAACGCACCTCGGCGAACCGCCCCGCCTTCGCTGAACCGCTCCGCCTTCGCTGAACCGCTCCGGTCCGGTTCACGCGCGGTAAAAGACAATATCCAATTTCCGGTTTTTAAAAAATCTCGGTGCTCCGAAAAATCCTCAGAAAATTTCAGAAATTCCAATAGCCTCCAATTGAGCTCCTGGCTCATCCTACTGTCGATTTGAAATCATCCAAGCCACAATTGAATTATTGAAGATTAAACCTATAATATTTTACCGGGTATAACAATTAGCTATTGTTATGAGAGTTTTAGTTTACATGCCAATTTGGCAAAAGGGCATCGTGGTAATAGAACCTAATCAAAACAACTAAGGTAGATATAAATAAGAATTTTGTTGAACTACTAAAAATATTATCTACCCTTTTAAATATTATTATACTTGCTCTACTTAATTTATTATTCAATTATAATCATATTATCAAACAAAAGTTTTCAAAAACTAACCAAAACTTTCTAAAATTAGTTTAATCAATATAATCGAGAGATATTTATTTAAAAACACTCATGTTTATCTAATTGAACTTGAATTAAAGAGTTATTTAAATATTATTTGTTATTAAACTAATTTAAAAATTAAAAGAATTAAACATTATAGATAAAAACAATCTTAATTAAACAATTCAACCCCGTCTTCTCATGGTATGACAAATCCTTTTCAATTTTTATAATACCTTTTAAATACAACTCGAAACGATTAATAAATTATAATCACATTAATAAATATTTAAGCATTGTATTCTATTGTTTTAATTGACCATAGCATTACTATTCAGGTTTAGATTCTAATTAATATTTTATTATTTCAAATTTTAAAACAAATACAGTAATATTACTACAATTGTTGCCTCATATACTAAAATGAGAACCACTTGACCTTAATTCTTAATTAATCATCCAAGGCCACTTCAAATTTATAAAAATAAATAAATAAACATAAATAATAAATATAAAAATGCATATAATAAATATATATAAATAGATAAATCTAAATAAATATAATTCTATTAATAATTAGTACATTAATAATAAATTCTTATTTATAAAAGAATTACTTCTTATCAGTTAAAAATATATTAGAATTTGATAAAACACTTCAACCATTCAACTGTAGTTGCAAGCTAAAACAAGACCAAGTTCTACTTCCCCACAAGCTCACACTAAAAGTTCACTGCGAATCCTAAAGTCTTTATTCTTCTTCCAAAGATCTAATCGGAGGAGATGGTCAGGAGCAAGCCGAAGTGATCACTGGGGTACACCGGGTTCTCCTTGTTCCTATGGCAATATGATATCCCAGGTATTGGTTCTCGTCCTATCAATTCCATGTCAACGAGGTCGAAGTCCCTCAGCTTGCAAACAAATCTATCCAATCTCTTCTGCAGTGGCCGATAGCCACGCAATGACTGGTTAGCCTTGGTGTCGTACGTCCATCCGTTTTCTTCTTCCCTGAGCTCGGCCCAGGCATCAACCCAAGAACCCAGTAGCGGAAAAGGGCCATCGTTCACCTCGTCCCAGTTCATGTCACCACCAAAAACAACATTGGGAAGGCGGTTCAACTGGCTGAGCGCTTCTTTTGCGTGAGCCACGCGCTTGCTGCTGTTCATTTCGGGTGGATTTGGGCTCTCAAGGTGGGTGTTGGCCACAACAAGGCTGCTCTCCGTCCCAGCATCAAGCACAGCCATGCAAACCTCTCTTCCCATGTTGGAATCCTCAAAGGGATAGTTTAAGAATTTTTTCACGGGCAACTTGCTCAACTGTCATCAAATAGTTTAAAACATGAATTGAAAGAGGAAGCAAATTGGTAAAACAGTGTTGCTTGTTTACCAGCATGCAGAAGTATCTTCGATTTGCCCTCTCCGGTGGAACAGAGCATTCGTAAAAGCTCCACCATCGGGAGTCTTCGAAGATACTGTAGATCAATGGTGTCACTTCCTGCAAAGAGAAGCAAACCCAAAATCCGTGGATCACCATTGGAAACCATATTCGAGTGTTGGTTTCGTTCTTATACCTGAAAGAATATCACATCAGGACGGTGCTGCAGTATAAGTTTACCAATTGTTTCCATCCTCTTAACAACCTCCACATCCTCACGAAACCAGACGTTATAGCTCATGATCTTTATCAGATTCGGAGCCGAACGGCCGAAGTAACCTCCTTTGTTGAACAAGTTAGGATCTTTCTCTTTGTTAACCATGGAAAAGGAAAAGAGTTAGCAGTAGTAATATACCTCGATAACTCTCGTTTTTCCAGGGGCCAGATCCCTCCAGAACACTCAACTTTTGCCTACTGTCATCTTTGTGATTGGATGATGATGAAGTGAGGCTCAACGCACCCAGAGCAAGGAGAGCAGATCCGGCTACAGCAGCACCAAGCTTCAGTGCCTTCCCAGTTGCAGAAGATTCATGTGTTTCCTGTTCCTTTTCCTTGTTGGATTCTTTGGGAAGCTGGGAAGAACTCTCGGCATTGCCCATTACTCTTCGTCTTGTTCACAGAATAGAGAAGACTCAAAAGCATATCCTCTCCAGGCCAAGGTTATGTAAGCCAAGGTACCTTCGTTATGTAAGACGTTACATCTGCAGAGAAATTTGTTGACTGTGGAGTTAATGCAGCAGGAAAGCAATTTTGGGTGGAGTTGCAAGACGGGGGAAAATGTGTTCTTTCCGCGTTGGATGTGATCTGTGCAGGAAAAGAAATTCCTTAAGATGTAAGAAAAGAAAAGGTCGATTTCAATATTCATGTTCATTCATTCGGATGACAATAAAGTCATGTGAGTGTAAGCAACTCATTAAATTCCCTTTCTTATTTTGTTCAACATTTCAACCACTAATCTATTTATAATGTTTAAACAATATTTTAAGTATGGGTGATTTTCCTATTGTATTTACATTATTATAAATAATATTTTATATGTTTTTAAAAATAATTTTAATCTATTTTACAAAAATAAAATTATTTTTTAAATACTTGTTTCTATTTTCTTCTTTTTTAATATAATATAATGATCTTAATAATTTAGTTCAAGTTTTATTACGTGTCTTGAATAACAAAAAATGTTGATGGAGCATTAAAATCATTGTGATTTTTTTATCATAAGAAGTTAGAGTATAATAGAAATTATAATTATTAAACTTATTATGTTTTGTTTGATTAGAATCTATAAGACTTAATAAAATATTTTCAAATATGAATTTACAAGATACAATAAGAGGTAATATCAAAATAGTAATGATATTAACTAAAAATAAGCAAATGTGATAAATAAAACATCTCAAATTTAAGCATACAGTTTAATATAATTAAATAAAAAATATCACATAATATCTAGCTATCATACATATTAAAAATCTACACACAAAAATATGATTCAACATTTAATAACAAAATATATGATATCCTCACATACAAAAGTCCTCTCTATCTCTCTCTCTCTCTCTCTTTCTAATTAAAAAAAAAACAAAAGAAAATCCTATACTTAAATCCCAAATTATTTTGGGCCCTCAATATTTTAACATATAATGTAAGTAGATAATAAGCACAATACACTTAGCACACAAACTAGATAATAAAATAATATGAAATTATAATAAGATAATTGATAAATAAATTAATGCATAATAATCTATAAATGAAAACACAGTGTTAATATATTTAAGCTTGTATGTCTCTAGCTTAGATATAAAAATAGTCATCATAAAGTATTAATATCATATAATACTCATATTATATGATATTAATACTATATGATGACTGTTTGTATATCATATTTTTTCTTTTATTTTTCATATTTGAATTCATTTTATTTTTATTTTTTTATTTCTCATATTTTTCAATTTTTTCTTTTTGAGATTAGATTCTTTTTATGATTATTATCCCAGATTAACCTATATAATATTATCAGCATCGCGGAGCCATCACCACTTATTGCCAACATCCAGTGTCGATGAGGATAAAATCGCTACAATGTCGTGAACTCATCTTAGAGTGTCCACAATAATGAGGATGAAAGCTATATCATAGTCACAAAACCACCACTCTATTTCCAACATATTGTTCTAATGATGATCAAATATCTATTATATTATAGCCCAATCTTTGAGTACTCATGATAGTAGAGTTGATGTCTATCTCATCTATCAAGTTACTGCAATATAAGATGATAGAGAAAATGTTTTATTTTTATATTATTTTATTTTTCATGATTTATAAAATCATTGGCAATAAAAACCTTCTTTATTCCTTTTTTTTATTTATTTATTATTTATCATATGTTTTGATTTATAGTCTTATAAGTATACATGTATTAATTCATATACATATATATCAATAATAATAAAGTGTCATTATGAAATTAGAACATGTATAAATGTTATTATATATTAATACCCATGTCATTATAGTATAGTAATAATCAAGGAACATAATAATCAACTTATATCATAGTTTTTTAGTTTATTTATTTACTAGCTCTAAGAAGTCTTCCCTTATCTCTTATTCTCATTTCTATACAATTCATATTACATTTCATTAACACCAATTCACTTTTTTTTTCAACTTTTAAGAAAACGCATGCACTTGTTTTCCTCCATTTATTCTATATTTTTTTATAAAAATTATTCATTTTTTATAACAAAAGTACTTATAAAAGCTATTCTCAACAATCCTAAAAAAATTTAATTTCATATTTCTACATTCACATCATATAGCATGATCCCCCTAATCATGTCCCATCTAACATAAATTAATAAAGCCTAATAAAGTATATAAATAATATAAAGTTTATTAGGTTAATCAGAGCTTACATTATAAAAATGAGAACACATGTTACTAAACTAAGTGATTATGACATAAAAACCTATAATAATTTCAAAACATGTAAAATAAAATAACAACACACACTAAAATAATTGTCATACTATATGTAAGTCTAAAATTAATACTAATACACAAATTTAGCATAAAATATAAATGCACCTATAAAAATATATTATCACTTATACTCATCAAATACATTAGTTTTTTAGTCACTATATTTAAAATATTCACTAAGGATCCCCAACTCTATAAGTATCAACATCCATTCTCATAATATAAGTAAAAATGAGTATAATATATTTAATAGATAAATCTCTAGGTATATGTAATAAAACAATATAAAAAGAAAATAAAATAGAGTAATAAATAAAACAATATATGATAATATATATAAAAAGTGTTGTAACTATATATATATATATATTTATGATCATATACATATATATTTAACTAATCATAAGCATATAATATTTGTTTCTTATCATTCTTTTTTTATATTCATTTATTCTCTTGGTTCTTTTTTCACTCATTTGTTTTTTTTTTTTTTTTTGCATATTCATTTTTCTTTAGTAATAGACTTTTTCTTGACCATATCCAAAAATTTAGAGAACTCGTATCATATCTTATCATTATAAGCCTCAAACTTTGACATACGATGATCTTACTTTTGAGCACCATGACACTTAAGAGTGAAGTATTTTATCATAGTTAAGTTTTACCCATTAATACCAATATCTTATTTTGATGAGGAATGAGGCACTCAAAATATTAGAGTCACATCTTTAAGTGTTCATGACACTTGAGATTGAAGTGTTTCACCATCACTAAAATGAGAATTCTAAGATGTTATAGCCTCACTTATAAGTACCATGACATCAAGAGTGACTTATATCACATTTATCAAATTATTATTAGATGTGTTATTTCTCTCATTCATGTTACACTAACCTCTTTTCTTTCATTTTCTCTTTTCATTTCATTTTCTTTTACTTTTTTATATATTTTGATTTATAAAATCATATAACTCATATATCTATACATATATATATATATATATATATATATATATATATATATATATATATATATATATATGAGTTATTGATATCAGACGGATTACAATAATTTGAGCAATACAGAAATTACATCCACACACCAGAAATAAAGTAAACTTGAAAGGTAAAAATGTGAAAATTCGAAAAGAAATAACAAGCAAGAGACACCCGTCCAAGGCAATCTTAGCCAAGAGGGGGACCGTGAGCAACACAGAGGTCGCTCCGTAGGCTAGGTGGTCAGCAACACCTCGACGGCACAGACGCGGGGTACTCGGATAAGGGTTTAAATACCGAGCGAGATAAATTTTGAAAAGTGGAATGGTCGCACCGGCACAGTTGAAAGGTACATAGATCGCGCTAAATCACCGTAAATCAGAAAGTTAACAGATATTATTCGAGTAAGAACCGTTCAAGTCCGAGGGAACCCAAATCTTAAGAGAGAGAGAAGCGTCGAAATCCGGATGAAAAGGCGAATGTGACGATGAGTAGTTATGAAACGTTACCGTCGTGGTAGCGGCGGGGTATGGAGAGTATGTCGACGAAGGGATGAAGATGAAGATGGCGTCGTTGATAAACTGGCACGGCCTCTCACCGCTTGGGCCTCGCACCCCTCCTCCCAGTACCGGAGCCTCGACGAATCAGCACGCCGAAGTCTTGTTGGAATCACACCAATGACTCAACAAGTGAAAGCAAAGCACTAAAATACTTAAACAAGCTCAAATATCAACTGACCTTACATAGGGATAGGCCTCCCTATTTATAGAGAGCCTAAGGGTACATCGGTAAAACAACTTTTAGAGTTTTAAAGGAATAAAATACGTGAAACTTGGAAATAAATAGGAAAATAACAAATATAAAGGCTGCATATCAATTTCTGCCTTTTAAAACATTAAAAAAAAGGCAGAAAATAGTCAAAAGCTGATCCAGAAGCTGTTGCTAAACAGCTTTTAAGGCAAATCCGGCGGGCTAGCAGCGGTTGGCGGCGGCGGTCGCTGCGGCGAATCCGGCGGGGACGCTGGCGCGGTCGAGTCGTGTTGTCGCGGGTCGGTTACGGGTCGGCGTGGGTCGGAGACGGGTCGGCGCGGTTCATCCAGCGAGTCGTGCGACCCGAGCCATGACACGGGTCTGCACCGGGTCGCGCCGACCCGCCACCCGCGGGCTCGTCTCGCGCGAACCCGCGCGCGGGTCCGTCGGCTCAACGGCCGACGGCGGCGAAGCGGTGGCGGACGGTCGCAGTTGGCGGCGGAAGGCGTCCGGCGGCGGCGAAAACCGGAAAAAGAGGCCTTTTGGCCAAATTTGGGTCCCCGAATCCAAAAATAATGTTCTTGAGTGTTAATTCGAGCCCGAAATGCAACTTTGGCTCCAAATTGATCCTGTTCATTAAGAGTGACTCCCTTGGTCGTCGGGTAGTGCAAGAGCGCATCTGAATAGATGAAGTACGTCGAAAATCATGCATGGCGCTGGTGTCCCCACCAGTTATATGATTTTATAAATCAAAATATATAAAAAGGTAATTAGAGTTTATGCAAAGTGAATACTCATATTAATATACATTTTATAATAATAATAAAAGATTTTTAATGACTCATTTATATCATAGTTAATTAGTTTATTTCCTTGATAATTTTATGATGTTTCTTCTATTATTTTTTTCTTTTCTATTGATCAATTCTTTGTATTGTCTAATAAATTTATATTAATTCATATTATAATTATTTAATCTTTATTATAAAAATATTTTTTAAAAGCTTGCTAATTATGTAATAACAAAATACCCTTTTTTATTATTATCAATAATTATATAATACAATCAATCCTATCATAGTGTATGGTTAGGACTTTACAAAAATTTGACCATCACATTACTCTTATTATACTAATCATATATAACTATTATACCAATATGATCTAAGATAGTCAATGAATCATATAAAGGATCAAAGAAACATCTTATACTATGTTAGTTGAATGCATAATCAATCTAATTCTTATTTTATACATATACTATATATTAATATTATAAGGTAGGATGTCGGACATATTATTATATTATGTATGCCAAATGCTGATCAAATAACCCATGAATGGATCTTACTAATCCATTTTGCCTTTTATACTTATATGGTAGGTAATATATTTGCATAATAAAATAACTTTAATCATAATCATCCACTAAAATAGTCATACAAATATGATTCATGATTTATGCAACATTATATTAGTCCAATATTTACGTCATATTAGTATGATATATGTACTTAATATTTTTAATGAGTGATTGGATAGATAATCTCAAGTAATGTTATTTTGATATCATTGTGTTAGTAGATACATCCATCAGACTAGTGTGGTTCATATACTTAATCTTTTTAATAAGTAATCAGGCATATGTTCTTGGGTAACATTAGCTGCTCCCATTGTATTGTCTAATATATGTGTAGCACTAGTATGATCCATACAGTTAACCAAAAAAAATCTCTTCCCAGCTTCGTTGTAGGCTCATACCAAAAATCTGAACAATCATCTGGCATGATCAGTTTAATTAGAATGATGATGATCTCCATCTCCCATGACAACAACTAAAATCTTGTAAAATTTATTTTCTTACCCATCCAAGCAATCAATACATACTTTAAAGAAGAAAACTATGGTAAGATCCTACCTTAAAATACAATTACCATAATATTGAGATTAAAAATTTATTTTTTTCTCAAAGTTTATCTTCTTTCTTTAATGCTTCCCTCCACCGCTGAGCTTCTCCTCTCCTTGCATCTTACTTTATCATTTGCTCTTTAAATTCTACATTGGGTTTTTAGGACACAAGAGAGAGCTTATCTTCTTATTTAATAAAATAATAAGTTAATCATTATTTGATATTTTTAAATTTTATTTTTTAATATATATATTTAAAAATTTTCTAAAAAACAAAATGATCTTAATAAATGTAATCTACATATATGTGGTTTCTTATGATTAGATCCTCACAATAATAAGTTTAAATTTGAGATTTGACTATTATCATATTGACATGTTTTTTAAGGCACCCACTATATTATATTTTTAGGTTTTGAAATTAGAATACATGCATCTAATATGTAAGAAGACTAATTTATGAAGAATTAGTTAAGCTAAATTGATTAGGTTATTACACTCTTTTTAAGGACCCCCTTAATGATAGTTTCCTATATTCTAGATCTAAGATACATAAATCTAACAAATCAAAGTTTATTTAGAAAAAATTATGATTAATTAAATGGGTTGTTATAAAACTTGCCTTGAATACAGTTGAAAGATAATAAAGCATCCAATGTGAGAGCAAAAGAAGGATATAAATTCTTTATATTTCATTCATCAAGTAGTCCATAAAGATTTTGGGAAAAAAAGCAAAAGTTGAAATGATTAATACAAGTTTGAGACATTCTAATGACATTATATAAAGAAATGTACAAAATGAAGGTGTAAAGCCTAAGATTGAAAATGGTTAAGAGTATGGTAAGAGTTTTTCATAGAAAAAGTGGCATCGAGGGGCCTTTGGTAGACATTTATATGAAAAGATATAGGCCAAATAGTTCAACGTCAATTATGGAGTAAATAGTTATAGGATTTATATACGAGACATTGGTTTTCAGATGTTGAAATATTTTTTAAAGTAAAACATCTTATCCCTCTTATATTAAGAACTCAAATGAAAATATTTTTAGAGGAATATAAATATCAAACAAACATAGAAACCATCTTATTATGGACACTTACAACCACTTTTGAGCATGACATGATGACAATCAAAGATGCACATAATTGGTTTGTTATGACAAGCTATAGCATGCAACAAGTCTACAAACAACACATGAATAAAATAAATATTCAAAAGCCAATAGAACAAGCATTTCAAGCCTAAATAAAAGCTAATGAAATAGGTATTTCAAACCCAAATTAATTGTAATATCCTCAAATTCTTATAAGATATTGAAAATTTATATATATAATATTATAAATATCTTGGAAAAAATAAAAATATTATTAAAAAAATAAAAAATTCTAAAACATAAAAATAGATATAACATTTGATGGAGCTTATTAAGATAAGTTTAATAACTTTTGTTTCATCTCAATTGTAGTTAATTTGGAGAAATTATGGTTTTTTTAAGTTAAAGATATAAATAATAAATTAAGTATGATGAGTGATTAAAATAACCTTAAATCCCAAAACATCTTTTCTCTCTCTCTCTCTAGCTTAGGTCAATTGAATGCTTAACCTTAATCTCCTTATCATTGTGCTATTCATCATCATGCAACCGTTAGGTCACCATAGGAGAGTAGGCAATGCCATCAACTAAGTGACCCTTGGGTCATGCAAAATAGAAAAAATGAGGAGAATGGAATAGAATATCAAACTCCTACAATTTCAAGATAAGCATTTGATACTTCCACGTGTTTATGTGATGTGTTCAATGAATTATAATACAACATTGTGTAGGCATGATGATTGATGTATTGATGTACTACTACATGTCAGCATAATTTGGGATGCTTATAATGCTTTAGTTTTGTTATGCTAATAGGAACGAGAGATTAAACATAATCATAAAGATCATGAAGTACATAAAGAGAAAGTATAATGTAGGCTAAACTTATATAAAAAATATGTTTATCATAGGCTCATCATATAAACCATAATAAAGAAAGGTAATCATGACCCAATAAAGTTATTTATGGGCTAATTAAAGAGAAATAAATTAAAATATCTTGAAATATATTAATTCAACTTTTTTAGTTCAAAATAAAGGTTATAGAATAGTTAGGTAGTTAAACATATGAAGTTAAAGTGACAGTAGATGACCATGGTAGGTGACTCATGGTAAATAGCACATGTTAAGAGCATATTAATAAAAATGTTTAAAATATTCAAATTCTAAAAAAAATAGGTATAAAGTATGTTTTTGTGTTAACGAATTATGTTGGCATAAAAATTTTGAAGAAGTAGATATGAAGCTTCCTTTTTTATTAAATAATTATTTATAATCTCTTTTTAAAAAGATCTCTCATGAATAAATAGATGATGAATTAGTTATAATGAAGATGTATTATTTTATGACTTGAGTGTTTGAATTAGCTTGGTGGTCTTCTATTGGGCTTATTTTGGTGAGTGAATTTTTATTTTTTATCTTTTAAACTCTTATCCTCTTCATTTAATCTTTTTTTTGTTATATTTTTACTTTTATTTAACCTAAACAATTATATCATTCTATGCCACGACCCAATCTTTACTCTGTTTACATAATTTTATGTAAACATTCTATATAGTACATATGTGTGTACTGATGATTCCATGTCTTAGCCTCATGTATGATATTTTGATATAGTTATTATATGATATTTTGATGTTTATATTGCTATGCATATTGTATCTACATTATTATATTTCATGATAAGCATAAAGTATTATGCTAAGTGTTGGGTATGCACATAAATGATTAATGACTTGCATTAGGAGATAAATATTTTTATACATATAAGACATATAAGTAAAATAATAAAAAAGTGGCATTGTCCATGTGAGAATATATGTGAAACTTTATGGGGCATATGGCCTTGTATAAATAAGAAATTTTATAAAACTTTATGGGGGTGGTGGTAGTTAAGGTCACTAAAGGGTAAAGAATTTTATGGGATGGAATGTGACTTTATCTATTTGAGAACTTATGTTTTCTCAGAGATCAAAATATTGCCTATTATTTAAGTAAGAAAATATATAAAACTCTGTTAGACATTAGTAGTTTAGTTTATTAAGGGTTTAACAATCCTATGGGATGGAAAATAATATTGTTATTTAAGCAATTATATATTCAAATGGGACAAAAAAAGCCTATCTATGTAAGGAGTTATGGATTCTTATGGAACAGAAAAGAGGCTCATTCATGTGAGAGAAAAAGCAATCTATTAATATGAAAGGAAATAAAAAGGAATTTCAAAAGTACCAATTAAATAAGAAAGATAAATAAAAATATATAATGAATATATAATACTTGTATATGCATGATAGTATTGTAGGTGTAGGTGATTTGATTAGATTATAAAATTACATATGGTATGTATAATGTCTTGCTTTTTCACTTCCTATTATATAAGTATGATAATTTTATTTAAGAAAAGATATAGAGCAGACAATTATAATAAAGGTCTTTGTAGGATACAATGTTATAAGAATAAATGAATAGAATTAACAAAAAAGGATCAAACAAGCACAATTAAGGATGCCATATAAGTATGATCATATAAGTACATGGTCATAATCAACTACGATGTAATAAGAATATGAACTAAAAGGTATCGTATAAGTATGATTAAGGAGCCATATAAGTTTGATTAGTGAAATTAATAATATATAAAGATAAACATCAAACATTATATTTGTATGTAGTGAAGGGATGGTACAATATGATGTTGTATTACTAAAATACTTTTAAAACAAAAAAGATTAAGTAAATCGTTTCATATAAGAGCTAACTAATAAAAAAGTACCGTAGTTAAGAAGGCAAGAATGTAAGGAGACACTCAAATAAAAAGAGATGGTTATTAGGAAGAAATCAAGGATTAGTAATACGAGTAGGCTCTGATGTGTATAAAAAAGGGTGAGGCCAAACTTAGAAAAAAATTTATAGAAAAAATTTTAGTTATGTAACAGTATTTAATTATTTCTTTTATAAAGATCAAGATGAGATAAACCTATAATCAAATCAATGATATTGTGAACATGTATGTTTGTAATTAGTAAAGTCAATGTGTAAAATAATATAATAATTATGAAATCTTAGGAAGCATGTCATAAACTCAAATATGATAAAAAATATTATTTGAGCATATCACTAGAAATAATAATTTGAGACAAATCTAATAATATTGAGTTTGTAACTTTTTGGAGTCCTAAAACATTAATTATAAATTTTGAAAAATTTTAAATAGTGTTGTAATTTTTAGGATTGTGTTGAAGACATATTTATAATTCAAGAATTTTGACATAAAAGGTTTATTATAGTAAAGGATATAATTATAAATGATAAAACTATAGAGTGTTTTTTACATAGGTTGAATTAGTTTTTCTATGTGAATGAAATATAAGATTAGTGACAACAAAAATCAGGTTTTAACTATTTAGGCAATGATTTCACCCAAATTGAAAAAATAAGTAAAGGATAATATTTTAAACTTTCATAGTGGTTGTTTCTTCTTTATCAAGTTTTTGACAATTATTTTCCCTTACCCAACCTCGAGCATGCTATATCTTTTTTTCATTCAATGCTTGGATTAGAGAGAGAGAGAGAGAGAGAAAAGAGTTCAGATAGAGAAGGAACATAGAAAGGAGAAAAAGAAGCTCATGAAAGCTATGATGTCAAAGCTAAGAGAGGAGTTGGAAGCAAGATATGTATGTTCATGATTCCTTTCAATTTTAAGCAAATAATGACAGTTATATTTCAATAAAAGTAAGAACTATTTTAAAATAGTTTAGATATAAGATGAAATAAATTTAAAGTGATTTGGAGTAAACTCGAGAGGTTGAGAATAAGAAGTATTTGTTGTCGATGAGTATCGTAAGAATACAATGATTTACATCATATGATACAATCAATTTAAACACATTAGGTTTAAAGAATCAAAATGTTAAGATGAAGGATCATATAAAGTATTGTACTAGATGATTACATAGTCACACAAGTATAAGAAGATTTTAATATTATAGATTGAGCAGGCTTATCATATGATGGTGATATGGGTATTCGTAATTATACAATGTGCTGTACATGCTTAATATATATATATATATATAGTTTTACTTATCTTACAAGAATCAGATGATAACTTATAATACTAATATGTTTGTGGTGATCAAACTAAATAATTGTTTAGCGGCTAAAATTTTGTCAAGTTTGATAAATAGTGTAATTGGGAGGTGTATGTTTGATGCTTAGAATTATACTATATGATAAATAAAGGGGGTTAAAACAATGAATCAAATGTGCTATTTGGAGATCGTATAAGGATTTTTATATGAGAGATCATATAGTACGATTGAGTGGTCATATTGAACGATCAATTAAAGTTAAGAGAAATATAAATTGGCCAAGTTTGGTGGGAAGAGATGTGGTCAGACATTAATAAAGTGATAATTATAAGGTATAATAGAAATTTTTTTTAGCTTTGTAGCATAATTTTACAATACTATGTTGAGATCATATTGTGCGTGTCAAGCCCCCACCTAACCAAGTGCCATTATATAACAATATTATCATAAATTTGCTTAGCTGTTACATCAAGTGAGGACAAATAACCCAAAAATCAAAGGTGGGGACCCGACGGTAAGACAAACACACACTCCAAAATTCGAAATATATATAAACACGAACATGTTTTTATAATAATCACACCAAAACCTCTTTTTGTTTTACACATCTCGTGAAAAAGGTTCTTTTGTAGCAGTACCATTCCCATCTCTCCGTGTAGTGATTTCATGACCTGTGATGTAAGCACTAAATGAGATTTTATAAATCTCAGTAGATAAATTCACATAATTAACCAAGGAAATAAAATGCATAACAAATATCATTAACAGTAAAGATGAATGTCATACATACATATAAGGTAATGCCAAATGAAAACCATAAAGAATGTCAATTCCTTATATAGTGTGTTGTTATCGGGCCCAATTCCCTTTGACGCATTATCCTCTGGATCCAATCATCATCAATAAATGACCTCCAACCGGCATCCAACCAATCACATAACATTAGGCAGATATCTGATCCGAAGATCGATACCCTGCAACACATGCTGAGCCTGGTGTAAATCATCATGGAGTCATAGCACATAATACCAGACAGATATCTGATCCGAAGATCGATACCCTGCGACACACGCTGAGCCTGATATAAACACTAGGCAGATATCTGATCCGAAGATCGATACCCTGCAACACATGCTGAGCCTAGTGGTTAGGATAATGTTCTCTGGGAATCCCATTGTTTTATTTGTCATTTTCCAAACATCAATCCATGTCATATCAAAAGTCCTTTCATGTCATATTGTTTCGTTTCTTTCTTTAGCATATTGTACCATATTATTTCTTTCCTTTTTAGTTGTCATGCAAATGAAATAAACATCAACATATAGAACAACCAAACACCATGTAACTGAAAGAAAATCATGTAAAGCAAACACATAGTAATGTGCTACATCACAGGGTTAGGAATCTATCTACCTGAATTTGCTGTAAATACCATCTTACTCACTTCTGTTTCTTCTTGATGTCCTACAAGCCCATAAAATAAAAAAATAATTAATTTAAATATGCTTATTAGTCAAAAATTGCTTTCTAAAAGCTTTCCCAAACACACCCCAAAATAAATCCCAAAAGGCGCTGGACCGGCCACGGTCTATGCTGGACCGCCCGCGCCCGTCGCTGAACCGCCCGCGCAGAAAAACTTTCTAAAAGCTTTTCCAAACAGCTTTCTAAAACTGCGTTTTCTAAATTCCCAAATTCCTTACGTCGTCGCTGGACCGCCCGCTCGGCGCGCTGGACCGCGAGCTCTCGGCGCTGGACCGGGCGTGCTCGGCGCCCTGGACCGTGCGTGCTCTGCGCGCTGGACTGCGGGCGCTCGGCATCCGGTTCAGCAGCGTAACCCGGTCCAAAGCCTGGACCGGTTCACCCTATATTTATTTTTATATATATATACATATATATATATATATTATTTTTTTCTCTCTCTCTCTCCTGTACGTCCGGCGAAACCGAACCCTTTCGCCGGCACTGAATCGGCCGTTTCACGCTCTGTGTCGGTCGAATCCAGCTCAGCCTCCACCATCTCGGTCTCCCCCGCTCACAGGAACGCTTTACACAATCCCGACGACAAAGAAATTATTTCTTACCTTATGGAAACCTTCGCCGGCCGTCACTGTCGAGTGCCGAAACTTAAGGAAATCCTCGCCGGCCGTCACTGTCGCGTGCCAATGCTCACGGAAATCCTCGTTGGAAGTTAGTATAGCGTGTCGAAACTTCTCTAAGCTGTTCTCCGAAATTTCGTCGTCGCACTCCAGCAACCTCTTCGCTGCCGTTTTTTGCAGAAGTACTTTTCCAAACGCACCTAGGTCGGCTTTTATAAACGAGGTCGAAACCGATAAGCCCTCGGTTCGTGAACCACGTTTTTACAGAAAACCCCTTCTAAATTTTATATTTGCAAATATATCCTCCGCCAATCGGATTTGAACTAAGCCGACATTTAAAAATTACAGATCTATCCTCTACGTTACAAATTTATCCCAAATCTTCAAAAATTCATAATTTATTCATTAGAGCTCCGAAAATTACAAATTAAACATCGTTGGATTCGTCTCACAGAGCTCTTTCGTTTAAGCAAATAAAATAAATAACATACGAAACACTGGGGCTGTTACAGTGCGATCATTGAAAAATAAGAATATTAATTATTTAGATATTACAGGATCATAAGAAATGATTTAATTAATCATAATGCACAATCAGATTCAAAATAATATGAATAATAAAGAAGTACTCAAATTGAGTATCGGATGGTGTGATTAGAAGATCATAAATATATGAAATGAGTTAAGTGCTTGGATTCTTATTGGGTTGTATAGTATAATGAGGAAATCATATTAGTACGATATAAAGTAAAAAATTAAGTAATAAAAAAGAATTGATAAAAGTTAAATTATGTAATAAGCATGTCTTATATGGGATACATATTGATTATTATGCATGTATGACATTGTAATGAATAAATAGGATAGATATATTAAATAAGAAAACTTTATCTCATATTCAAGTAGATAAATTTAATAATATGTGATATAACATATTAGTATATTTTATATTTTGACTTAGTTTTTTTAGTTTATATTATATCTTATTTTTTTTAACAATGTTTATGTGTAACAGCCCTAATTTTCTCTTATTTGTATTTTTATATTTTTTATAGAAAAAGCTCTTTGAGACGAGTCCAACGGTGGTAAGTTTGTAATTTTTGGAATTTTGGATAATTAGTTATGAATTTTTAAAGTTTTGGATATATTTGTAATTTCAGGATTTCAGATCCGGGATATATCTGCAATTTAGGATTTTCGATTTAGTTTAAAATCGGATGGCGGAAGGTAAATTTGTAAATATGGAATTGTCGGCCAGGCCAGGGTAGATTTGTAATTTGGAAAAGTTCAGGGGGTGTTCTGCAAAAAATCACGAACGTGTCGGTACAAGGCAAAATTAACACATACGTGTCCACCCGGGCGAGGATATCAGCCCGGGTGAGTTAATTCTCTTAAGCACAGAAGCTGTTTGGAAAAATTTTGAGCGATTGCGAAAAGTTGCCGGAAATTTAACGGAAGCTGGGAAGCTCGCCGGAGAAACTGCGGTAAGGTAAGATGGTTCGTTTTATTTTGCTGTATTGGGGTTCTGTTGAGTGGGGGGAGAGTAAGAGAGGCCGGCCGAATGTTTATTTTCGGCCGGAGACGTATTGGGTTGCCGAAGGAGTGGCCGGAGTTGTCGGCCGCGAGATGCGGAATGTTTTTCCGGCAAACTGGTCTTCGAGGAGTGCGAAAGAAGTCGAGAGGAACTTGGTATTTCCCGGAGAGGGATTCGGGGAAACGAGAAATTACCGTGGAAGCGGCTAGAAGCCGCCGGACGCGAGCGGCGGCGAGGAGAGAGGGAAGCAGCGTCGGGTGAGAAACAGGGATGATCCTGTTTGAACCTGTTCGGGTTAACCGAACCGGAAGGCGCCCGGTTCGGGCTGAGGCGGAGGAGAGAGAGAGGGAGAGAGGGGCGCGGTTCAGTCGGCTGAACCGCGGAGCTGAACCGCAGGCCGGTTCAGCGGACGCGCGGTCCAGCGCGCTGGGAGCGGGCAGTCCAGCACCGCGAAAAGAAATTTTGGGAAAAATGCTGTTTGGAAAAGCTTTTAGAAAGCGCCGAGCGTGCGCGGGCGGTTCAGTGCCGTGTAAGCCCATTTTTGGGATTATTTTGGGGTGTGTTTGGGAAAGCTTTTAGAAAGCTGTTTTTGTGACTTAAAACCTTTTTTATTTATTTTAATTATTTTGCACATGTGACCTTGTAGGGACTCCAGAAATTGAGAATAGAGGTCCTACAATAATAGATCCAGGTAGATAAATTCGTAACCTGTGATAAAGCACAATAGTATTTATTTATATTTCGATACATGGTTTCTTACGGGCTGCATTACAGTTTTTCTTTACATGATTTTTATCTAATGGCTTGATATATGTTTTATGGTGTTATTCTCTGATTGAACTGAAAGCATAAAAGATGACAAAAAGGAAATTGAAACAAAAAGCATAATATGAGATAAAATATAATTGGTTGGACATATTGATATGGTTTTGACATATTTATCACATGTGTGACATGGTTGGAAAATAAAAATGAAAATTGGATTCTTGGAGACATTATCCTCACCACTAGGCCTAGCGGATGAGATCGCAGGGTATCGATCTTCGGATCAGATATCTGCCTAGTGTGTATGTGTACCATGACCTTCGTATATATTGATGACACCAGGCCTAGCGGATGTGATCGCAGGGTATCAGTACTATACCTGCCTGGTGGCACTAGGCCTAGCGGATGAGATCGCAGGGTATCGGTCTTCGGATCAGATATCTGCCTAGTGTTATGACTGGATGGATGCCGGCTGAAGGTCATTTGATATGATGATTGGATCCAGAGGGAATCGGGCCCAGTAAGTATATAACATATAAAATAATGGAAATGGAAATTGATATACATGTTTATCTGGTTTACTTTTGATACTGCATGACATTTGATAAGAAGGTATTCATATGGTTTATTTTTCACCGCTTATGAGATGGATTTTGTTTTATCATGTTTCACGGCTTGTCTTTTATATCTGGAGATTTATTTTACTTGGTTACATAATGGATTTATCTGCTGAGATATATATGTCTCATTAGTGCTTCATCACAGGTCATGAAATCACTACACCGAGAACTGGGAATGATGCTGTTACAAGAGAGCTCTTTCCAAGAGATGTGTGAGAGGGAAAATTTTAGTGTGATTAAATGTTTAAAAACATGTCTTTATATATATACTTTGGATTTTGAGTTAGTGTTTGTCTTACCGTCGGGTCCCCACCTATGGTTTGTTTATTTGTCCTCACTTAGATATTGTATCTCGTGACTCTGATGTTCATTTTGTGATCTAATGGTATTGATGTCGGTGGGGTGCCTGACATTATGAATTTTCTTTTTATGGTTTGATTTTTATGATATTCTATTTTATTTATTTTATGATGATATTAAGAATAATTAAAGTGAAATGAAATACCTATGAGCTTTGAAAATGATATTTTGAATGACATGATGATATTATTTAGATGATTATGATATTTAAAATATGAAAAATGATAAACAGATTCTCAAAGATATTATTCTCACAACTAGGCATAGTGTGTTAGATCATAAAGCATGTGTCTTCAAACCATATCTATATGGTTAGACCACCATGACATATATATATCACATTAGGTGCAACATGTTGGATTGAAGGGTATGTGTCTTCAGATCATATCTTTTTAGTGTGTGCTAAATGTAGTTATTTGGTTCATAGGGCATGAGTTTTTAAATCATATCTTTTTAATATTTTCTTTAGATAGTTTACATGGATAACAATAGGTGGTTATTGATATATATGATTATTATTAGATTTAAAAAAAGATAATAATATGAAGAGAATTAGGCTCTATAATCATATGAAATATTAGAAATTAAAAATAAAAAAATTGTATTTACATTGCACGACTTATGTATAGTATATACATATTACTGATATGATTTTTAACTTATTAATATAGTTTGTTTTTATGCATACAATTCTACATTGGTTAGTCTTTTTTATAATATATATTTATAATTAGTTATATTATTAGATTTATTTATTGAGATATATAAATTTTATTAGTATTTATATTATAAATAATACATCTATTGTATCAAAAGTTAGGGATATAGATGTCATAAGAGAGGACTACACTCTTAAGATATGATAGTGGATAAGATTTTATTGAAGTTGGGTTTTGGTATTTAGTTGGCATAAAACACTTAGTTTTGTACATATTCTTTACGTTCTATATCAAAAAAATTTGTTATGCCAACATTTTACCTATATTTTTTTTACTTTATTTTGTTAACAAAATTGTCTCACTATTAAGTCTTAACCTTGGTTTCCATGTCATCGCCTACTTTTTATTATGTGCATCATCTTTGATTTTCTATCTTAATGAGAATATGGTTAGGCAGGACCCTGGCAAATTAGTTTTGGCCAAGTGTATTTAAGTGAAAAGAAAAAAAAGAAAAAAGTATCTCTGAGAATTTAGAGAGATATAGAAAGAGTTGAGTATCAAATAAAGACAAATTATGGAGTTTCAATCGTGAATAATGCAGCACTAGGTGAGGGTAAATTTGTGTTAAAAATCCAAGTCTTGCATGACCATTACATAAGAGACAAGATGTAGAAAAACTTATAGTATGTGTATGTGATTTGATATATTGATGTTTGAATGATAAAGGCTTTAATTGATAATATAAAATGATATAATTTGATGATGTTTGTGTAGACAAGCTTGTGCATATATGTTTATTTTTGATATAAGATGCTTGATAAGGTGTAAAGCATTATAAGATGATTATAAATGAATGTCATGAGTATGATGTTTTCTTTGAATTTGAAATGATTTGATAACATATTTGATTTTGCCAAGTTTCTTAAGTATGATATACTGGTTTTGCTTTATTTATGAGTTTTATTTATAACAAGCTAGTGTAATAAAGTTTATAAAAAAAGTAAATTACTACATGATAATAATCATAAAAGATAATAAAATATAAGAATGTGAAAAGAGAAATAAATAGAAAGAGAAAATATTTTTGTAAAGGGAGAGCAAAATTCAAAAGATGAAAGGATGAATGATTCTTTAAAGTAAAAACTATCATTTCGTGATTATCGTTTCACAGATAAGCCAAAAAGAATCATTTATCCAAAGTTTTTATAATGAAATGATTTTTTCTTTGACATGACCAATTATTTATAAAATAACATAATCCTAAGCCAATCTTCAAAAAGACGAAGAGTTAAAAAAACTAATTTATAAAAACAATAAAAAGATAAAAGGTTTTATATCAAAAATAATCTCTATTAATTCACATGTTCTTTTTATATTGTATTGCTTAAAATTTATCCATGCATGTGACACCCTCTAAAATTATTTTCTTTATGTACTTGTATTTATATTTAACATTAGGTTAGTAATAGTTGTGTGGTCTTTTTTTATTTTTTTAATAACTGATAATGAAAGTAATTTTTAAAACCTTTAAATAAAATCCCTTTTTAATTCATAAAAATAGGATAAGTCTTTAAATTAAACAATTTTTGAATAAAAAAATCTCTTTTCTTAAAAATTGTGAAAGCAAATAATAAAAGCTATTTTGTAAAGCCATTTATTTTTAGAATCATATCATTAATAAAATAATAATAAAGCTTTATAATGACTAAACAATTAATCATACTAGTTTATCATTTAATCATAAATAAAGTTTTCAAATTAAATGATGATGATAATTTTCATACATAATCCATAACTATCCCATAAGAATGTATGATCTAAATTATTACATAACTAAGAAATATGATAAAAAAATCTTTTATATTAAATCATAATAAATTTAGTTTCACTACTCTCCAACATTCATATGTAACACCTTATTCTGATAAAAAAGTATTAGATCGAAAGATGAATGAGTCAAGTGATACTAGCTTAGTGATAAATAATTATACATATATGTATATTACTATAATATTTAGGTAATTATATATAAATAACACATGTAACAATATAATATAAATAAAATATGTGAGCATTTAAAAAAAATAAACAAATAATATGCATCAAACTTTTATACACATGAACCTTCTATACTTTTATATAATATTTTGTTTAATCATATATTTTTTTATCTCTTTTGTGATTTGACTTAGGAAAAGACCCTTTTTATTAAAAAAAATTGAGAATATTTAGGATTATTTAATGCTTAAGTAACATAAATGGAGACTTTAGCTCATATCTATAATATATTTTTCTAGAATAATATTTGTTACTTTAGACAAATTTACACCTTTTTGTTTTGAATATTATCTTTTACAATTTTTTTTCTTTTCTTATTTCACACTTATGTTTTTCTTTTTTGTGATTATTGTTATGAAATAACCTATCTTGCTTGTTTATTATCGCATAATCATATTAATAAGTGACTTGTAATCAAAATAAAATATAAATCATGATTTTATATTATATCTTAAATATATAAATTTTAGCAAGCATTACATATTAATATAATCATCTTCTATGTATGTTATACTCATATCATGTATCTCTAATTTAATCTTTTTAATCAATTAATCAATTCCTTTATCTTTTAATACATAATATAAATAGCTATATATGCATAAGTATAAGTTATTTCTCATCTTTTAAAATCATTTAATGGTTTTACTTAGACTCAAATCTTATGCAATCCCTTTGATTACTATAATATTTAAAACTATATTCTTCTTGGGTTTGTCTTAGTCATGAGCTTAACTTACTAAATTTCTTTAAAACCTTCTAAAAATCACTTTTTTCTTCTATTTTCTCTTTCTTAAATGCATTTAACTAATCTAACTACTATACTTTCTTCCAAAAAAAATCTATATCTCTTAGATAACATCTTATTTATATAATTTCTCATGATTTTTCAAATTATTGACTTTTTAAATATCTCTAACAATTATGTCTTTTAGTGTGGATGTCTTTTCACCTTATACTCTCTCTTTTTTATAGTTTTTTAATATTTAAACTTGCTCCTAAGTTAATTTTCTCAACCACTTGTTATTTTGAGTTTTAAAATTTATTTAATCTCTATTAATTGTATAAGAATTATTATTATAATTGTATTATACAATTCTTAATATTGCTTAAATTTGACTTAAATTCTTTATAACATATTATTATGATATAATTATCATATTTACATTATTATGATTATCATGGTATGAGTTGTCCATCTATATGATGATTTGCTGGCTTTAGCACCCTTCAAATTAATCCACTTCACTGATTTATAATTTATCGTACAATATTATATATTTTTATTGTATTGTATGTTACAGTTCTTTGTTTGGCCTACCAAATAACGTATTATTATATTATATAAAACCTTTCAATAAACTAAGTCCAAGCACTTTGTTTATATTGTATTGTACAATATTGATTATAGTACTTGTATGATCCATAGCCTAATTTTATATTGAATTATACTTTTTTTAAGTTTATTTTTTCTCTTAATCATACCTCATGATAATTAATAGTCATACCTATTAGACTACTTAAACACATAATCGATTATGCTCAATCATAGATATATATTGTCGTAATCATATTAGTATGACACAATCCTTTCTAATGAATATGTTCACTCGATTTATTTTCTCACTTGATTAAATTATATAATATTGTGATATCATACTACATGATACCATTAAATCTTGAACAACCTTAAAATACTCCAAAAAAATTAAAAGATTTTTCAAAATATATTTAGATAAAAATTATTATTTACAACTCTTTCATCTCTTAAATCATTATTAATATTCTTATTTTTTAATTTCTAGTTATTTAAATTTATTAAAATTATTTCCTCTTATTTTTTGGATGTTATAAGTTGATTACATATTTGCTTTTATTAATAAAAAAGAAAAATTTTCATGGTCTTCAAAATAAAAAAAATGAAAAAAAATAAAAATATTAGATGTTGTGACATTAAATTCAAGAAAAGTTAGGTTGAGAAGATGCCACAATACAACTAGTGAATGGTTACAAGATATAAAGTGTAAATGAGAACGAGATACAAATACAATGTAAAATATTGTATCAAAAGGAGTTGATATACCTATAAGAGGGGGGTGAATTATGTAAAATCAAAATTTATGCTAATTGAATAAGGCAATCAATATCACAATGTATGACTTTTCTTTTCTTAACCTTATTGGCTATTAAAAGATTAGCTTTTTGAAAATGTTGTTAGGCTTTGAAAAAATTAATTTTATTATAAAGTAAAGTAAAGCTCATGAAAAATTTTAAGTTGTATGATCTAAACTCATATCTATATTCACCATTGAGCAAATGATTAAGAAATATACTAAAATCATTAGTTTAATAAAAACATGTAACACTAACCAAATAGAGGATATAACATTAGTTTAATATAAACCTACAACATTAGCTTAATAAAAGCTAATAAATATCAAATAAAAATAATCCCAATAATGGCATAAGAAAACTAAAAATAAAAATCAAATACAATAAGCCTATAACTAATTAAATAGTTAAGAGACACATTACTTAAATCAATGTAAGATATACAATGTAGCTCAATGATCATATAAGAGATAATATAATATATATAACTTAAAATAACAAAGTACAACGTAGCACAAGGATGAAAATGAAAACTATGATGAGTATTTGAAGTTAAGTATCATAAGTATTATACTTTTTCTTTATCAAAATGATGAATTTAATCGTGCTCATTCAAAAAGAATAATCAATTTTGGCATTAACCTTATCTCTCACATTTGGATGCCTTTAAATAACACTTCCCAAGCTCTCAAGTAGCCACAATTATTTTTTAATATATTTGTCATAACTAAGTCAAATTAATCATTATTCACATCATGAACTGACCATACTATATGTTCAAAATGATTTTTCAATTATGATGCATCATTAATAGCATTGTCCAATCAATCATTACCATTCAACTATTCATTTTCTTTGCACAAATTGATCATAAAAATATAATAAGTACATCATATAACATGATTATAACAAAATTACGTAAATCTAAACTTTGAGATCTTGAAAAAATATTATATGATGTAATATTATACATGATGATGGGTCCACTAGTAAGTTCATTCTCCTTGAGCATAATGTGTCATATTAGTACAATAAAGAGATTGTATTGTTATGATATAAATCTATATAATATATAACTAAATCTTATTATTAATCTTTTAAGTGAAATGGTATCATATAAGTATAAAAGTGATATCATATGCATATGATTGAATTCAATACATTACTCACTCATTGTTTAGATTATTGTATAAAGATTACGAGGATCATAAGACTATATGATATCCTATGAGCCTTATACCTTTCAAGAAATTAGTATAAACAAGATGACTTATGTATATACTACGGGATTTCCTATGATCAACTTTTTGTTCAATCATATGAAATGACGAGTCATATTATGCAAAGGTAAGCTTGTATAAGCACGATTATCACTAATTATTCAACTCTTACTTAATTTAGCATTCATATATGATGCAACTCACTATGAATATAATATTTTAAGATAAATACTATGTGTAAAGCAAAATTAAATACGTATCTTAAGAAAATTTTAAGTATATCTAATAAATTATTATAAATTTTAATATTTTAATTACCAAAATAAAAAGACTCAATAAAGATGTTCTCTTTATATTATTCAAACTTATGTTTCTAGTGCTAATTATAATTAACATCTAAACATTTTTATTAAGTTTATTGAGTCACATGATCAATCTCTTCACATGAATGACATAATTACTTTTCACTTGAGAAAAATATTAATAATACAATATAATAGTTTTATTATCATCAAATAAATAAAATAATGACCAATGGGTATAACAATTATTTACAATATTAGTGATGGAGAAGATGAGTTCTTTAAGGTTTAAAGAGTGAAGGTTATTAATCTCTTTATTAGGAGCTTCATTAGATAGAAGTTCCCTTGACTGTAAGAGTTATTGCTTGAACAATTATTATTGCAATACATTAAGCATGTCAAACATAATGGATGCTAGGATAGAAGAGGTCTCATTTTTCTACATATTGTGAACTCAATCATAGGCAAGAGCTCATAATAGGTCTACATAGGATTTACTTATTTAGTATTTTTGTCATGACACCATCTCATTATATTTTTAGTAATCAAGATAATCACAAACTAAACAAAAATCAAACGATGATGAGGATACAAGCCAGAGGTGAGAACTTGATTAGTTGAGGGATAAACAAACCACATTTTAGACTAACACTTATCATATGTTCTACATATATAGTCACATTAGTCTAACCTTGAGTGCTCTATAATTTGGTTTGACTCGATTCCTCAATGTAGCAAAAATTGAATCAATCAAACATTTTATTTCTCTTTTATCCTATCTTGATCTCTTTTCCACTCTCACTTTCTTTGATGCCAGTGAATTCGAGCTTCATCAGTGTTCCTCTTGCTCTTTTCTCCTCTTCACTCTTCTTTCCTTACTAAAACCTACAAAAATAATATAAAAAAAACCAAAAGACATGATTCAAAAAACTTGCCTTGTTGAAGCCATATTAAAGAGTGCAAACTCGTGTACCGAAAAGCTCAGCCTACTCTATCCATATATAGCATAACAATTATGGTTTTATTTGCTTCGTGACCACTTGTACTCTCACAGAAGCAAACTAAGCTTCACACATATCACAAAAAAGATAAAAGTTTTTGGAGAATCCACCAATGAAAACGTTAAGCATGCTTAGGCACAAGTTAATGGTGATTTAATATTGTTTAAATATTATCATTACTATATAAGATATATTGTTTATTTAATTAATATACATTTGATGGTATGTAGAGATCACTCTCAAATAAAATCACAATTGTGCATATATTTAAGTAATTTATAAATCCATCAAGAACACTTATTTACAAATAAGAATATTATTTACAAACAATCCATTGACATATTCTTTTTTGTAAATCTATGTTCTACTAAATTCGTTTACAAAAATATTAAATTTCTCAAATTATAAATATATCATAACATAATTAATATTCCTATAATTAAATATTTTGTTTTTACAAAATAATTTCGATTTGGGCCAAAATTTATGAAAAAGCAAATTTGTATTTAAAAAATTTTATTTATATTTAATTATTTTTAAAAATCATTTATTTTCGAGCGGACCACCAAAGCGTCCATCGTGGCAAAGCGCTTCCAAATAGGCCAATTAGTACCTTCTTCGCCCTTTCCCCTAATTTCCGTCCTTCTCTCTTTCTTTTTAATCGTTCTCCAATAAAATCAATTAAAAATATTTAAAAAAGCCGCAATTGTCGAAGGATAGAGGAGAGAGAAAGAAAAGTCAGCAGTGGTAACTTTGGTGTGGAGTGAGACCAGGAGAGAGAATGATGGCGAAGCCGGCGACGACTAGGGGCCAACCTAGGAGCGAGCGGAAGGGCCGTCCTCCGCGACCCGATCCCCCTCTCCTCCGCCGTCCGCTGCCTCTTCCGACGCCAGAAACGCGACGTCGACGGAGTCTACGGCCACGGCGTCCACTCCAAATCTTGAAGGACGAGGACTACGGCTTTGACCGCGAGGAGGAAGAGGATGAGGAGGAGGAAGAGGAGGAGGGGCGCGGTCTGAAGAAGCTGCGTTTGGTGGTCAAGCTTCACCGATCTCCTGTCAGCAGGGAGACGACACGCGTCGGCCGGACCCGCCGACTGGCGGTAGTTCCCCCCGCCTCATCGTCTTCGTCATCCCCCTCTCCCGCTTCTTCCTCGTCTTCGTATGTAGGTGACGATGAGCCTGAAGAGGAAGGTGACGAGGAAGAGCAGACCGTTAAGCCCCCTAAAAAGCGGAAGATCGAAGTCTGCACCGCTGTCGGCGGTAGATCCGGAAAGCAAGAGGTATATTTATGCTAAGAAAAATCTCTCTACCACTTCGCTCATTTTATGGTCCTCAACGAGCAGTGAACTAGCTCGATTGCTTACTCGCCAAATTAAAAGGATTTGCGCTTAGTGGGCTTTCGGTGCTCGCCGTATACTTTTTATTTACAGGAAAACAATTAAGGTGGGGGAGAAGTATCAGTTGATTCTTGTTTTCTTGTCGCTTTATTTGATTCCGGCCTTGTTTTTCTGCAGGATAGGAAGGAAAATATTTCCTACAGATCTTCTGGCAATTCTGGTGAGTTTTCCTTACTGTTCGATTATTTAGTTGACGATTGGAGAAAGTTCTATCCCTTGAGATTGTTGCGTTCTGCCCTCTTTGTTTCGTATTTAACTGGAAAAGCATCAATGCTGCTTTTCCTTACAAAATTCAAGTGGGAGAATGATGTTAAGTTTTTGGTTTTAATGTAGGGCACACTGTTATTCTGCAGGTACTTTGGCACCATCACGTAGCGGAACTTCAATGCCTGAGCGGTCGGAGCTGGAGTCTATTCTAGATAAGCTTCAAAAGTGCAGTGCCCATCCTAAGTTTTTACATCTATTTATATAGATAATTTAAATATCGTATTTTGATTCATTTTCTGTGCCCAACGTGGCAGAAAGGACACCTATGGCGCATTTGCAGAGCCTGTGGATCCTGAAGAGGTATGTTAATTTTCTTGTTGATTGTTTACAATTAGGGACAAATTTTGTCATGCAGTTCATAGATGAAATTTATTCCAAAGTTCATCAAATGCAACAGTTTGAATGTACTCGTGCATAATAGGTGTCACAATGTTAGGAAACTAATTTCTTATTTTGTTTGTATAGTTGCTTTTGTTATGTGGTTCAATGCTGTTACTATATTTCAAAATGTTTTTTGCTGCTTCTCCTGCAGCTTCCAGATTATCATGATGTCATTGAACATCCAATGGATTTTGGGACAATTAGGAAGAAGTTAGCTAGAGTTGCATACCATTCCTTCGAACAATTTGAGGTCAGTATATCAAGGTTTCATTATTATAAAATAAAGTTGGACTTTGTTGTTCCTCTATTAGGTACGAAGGCTACTTTTTTATTGATTTTGATTTTTAGCTTGAGTCCTATGTTGGTGCCATCTGGTAGTCACCTAGTTTGTTTTCCAATGCCTTAATAATCTTGACTTTAATTTCTGAAAAACACATGGAGGCTGTACCCTCAAGATATGCTGTACTTTGTTATACTAATGCCCTATTGTCAGACAACACTAATCATGTTGAAGCAACCTATCACACAATACAAACCTTTGAAAAAGCAATTGTTCGTACTTGTAGCTATTTCAAAATTATGTGGACTCTTCCCCTTATTTGATGGTGAAATTGGGTTTGAAGAATTATCTGTGGGCATGAGTATGGTTGATTGGCTTTACTATTTTTTGCTTTATCTTCTCTTTTTTGCTTTACACATTTACATGTATAGGTAACTAAATTGGTCAAATCTACTTGTTTCCTTGGTGGCAATACCCTGCATTTAACCACAAACTTGTGTAATTGGCAGCCTTAGCTATATGTCTTCTAGGCCACTATAAAACTAAGGGCTTTAACTGACTGCCTTTAGTTCTTTTATAAGAAAATGTTGTTGTTTATTTATGCTAATATATACATGTGAATAACTTTCGGAAGTTGCAATATTTCTGTTTTAGTTGTATTTTTGGAAACAGTTTGAAGTTGGCTTTTTTTGTGATTTTTTTATGATTTATAGAAGGTCCAAGGGGACTTCGCTCTAGGAAATCCATTGTTATGCATGAATGAGGTCATATTGAGCGAGCTAAAATAGTTTTTCTTATTATCGATTCATCATTTATCATTGAACAATATATAACCATCCACTCTTTTTCTGTAGGATAAGCTTGTCCAGCTCTTTACATGTCTGTTGCTTGTGTTGGAGGAAACATATTCATTATCCTTATGCTGGGGGCTGCTAATATATTAGTTAGAGCCCTGATTCTTTTTCTATCTAAATAACCATCTTCCATGTTGTTTAAAGCTTTAGAGGTGCAAATCATCAGACTGGGTCCATCATTTCAAATTAATGGATACTTATATTAATCACTTGGTACTTTGAATTTGTTTGAAGTAGCAGCATTAGAGTATGAGGCGTGTTTGATGAAATTTGCTATTGGATTACGTCCTTTTTAAGTTATGATGGTCAGGATTTTGCTTCAAGTAGTATTAGTGTAAGAGACTTGTTAGGTAAAATTTGCAACATGATTACATGCTTTGAAGTTAAAGGGGTTGGATTGTGCATGTTGGGGACATTGGCAATAAGGCATATTAGGTTTGCTTTTAACTTGAGTTCATTTCAAAGATTGAAGTTTTTATGAATAGTTAATGTAATGCACTTCCATAAATGGTGGTTTCAAATGGGTTACATAAACCTGTTTGGAGGTCTTCAATGAAGTCCATACTATTCATTGCTCACTGCTGGAGCCAGGGACTAATCCTGTTTCAAGGACTTCAATGAAATCCATATATTTTATGTGCTTATTGGTGCAAGGGCCTAAGCATGGTTCAAATCATGTTTCACATTTTGATTAATTTTATGTTTTTTGTGCTTTTGGGTTAATTACATTTGATTTTAAGATATTTATTTAGTTTCTTATTTCTTATGGTGATAGATAAGGGTGCCTTATTCTTGATTCTTCCTTTTTGTACTTAAACCTTTTTAAGGGCCTTGAGATCCATGGTAGTCCAAATATGATGCCTTTTGTTTTTACATACTTTAAGACTTGTGCTAACTTTAATTGGATGGATGTGATGCTTTGTCCAACATTCAGATTTATGCTAAGTTCTATAGCCTTCTGATAACTTCTCCTTTTCTTTTTTTTTTTTTCTAGATCTTTTAGTAAAACAAAAAATCCAAATTTAGTTATTTCAAATTTTCGAATGGCCACATTCATAAATTACATATTAATGAAAACTTATGTGAGATATTCTTGTTATCAAAGTTATTAATTTGAGTGATTAGGTAATAAGCAGATGTGTCTACAACATATATCCCATTAACTTTGGAAGAATTTGTTGGGAGATATTATGATATTGATCATATGTCTTTCTTCTTTTTTGTATATCTTTCCATGTTATTTCTTGCATAATAATAGTTGAGCTACTAGTGTTAAGATATTGAATATTTTTAACCTATTTTGGAAAGACCTTGGCAAGCTATTTGTTTGCATCATTTTGTAAACATCTATCTCTTTTGAAATGAGAGCTACACACATCTATCTTTTTTGCAGACATGTTTCTCTTTTTTTCTTTCTAATAAAATTGCATCAAATTTGTGATGCCTTCTTAAGTGCAATGAAAGTTTAATGAACCCTTAATTTCTAAATGGCTATTCTCTTCTCTACAGCCTCTAGTTACAACCATCATGGTCTAAAACCTCGTCATTCATTCCATTAACCAAAGCATTCTTTAATTTTTTTTATTTGGTTCACAAGGACAAGGATATGAAAGGAAAATTTTGATAAGTAGAAGGCTTCACCTTAATGAAAATTTTGGGATGTACAGATCCATATGATAGGGTTTATTTTCTTCTTTTTTTTTTATTTTTTGATAAATTTTTGTGTCTAATAAAAGTGAGAGTTTTATTTGTGATATGTTAGTAGTTTTAACTGAGTGATTTAAGGTTTTGTGTTAATTAGTATTCATTTAATGATGTTTTCAATATAGATTTGATGTCCAGAGTGATCCAGTTCCCATGATATTTTGAAAATCTCACTAAATTTTTATGTGTATGTTCTCTAAGCTATGTGTCTTAAGTTCTCATGTCTTTCTCAAAATACAGTTCTTAATTGAGCTTGAATGTCAATAAATGAACAAGTTTGTTTGGATATAGATGTTGTCAAATTCCAAATACATTTAAATTCTATTTCTCCTTTGCCTATTTTGCATCGATTTTTCTCTTTGGTGCATAATGTTGTTGCTGATAAATGAATCCTTGGGCTCATCTATTTTTTGTGATGCACATACCTAAGTATCTTGAAATTAACTACTAGCTTCTATGTTCTATTTTTGGTTTATTTTTGGGCAAGGCTAATAGCTGATGTTTTGTATACTTGATTGTTTTATGAGTTGAGTTAACCACACTTAACATTTGGCTACAAAAATAAGAGAGATAAACCTGATATTTGAGTTTCTTCTTCTTCCATTAAGATATATATATATATATATATATATATATATATATATATATATATGTATGTATGTATGTATGTATATATCTATATGTATGCACTATTTTTACTAGCTAAAGACACCTTATTGCTATTAAAGATTGAAATACTTCCTACAAGAAAAAAACAAAATAGTGGGTGAATTTGACCAATGGTTTTCAGGTGAATGTTGCAATGCTTGGTATTAGTTGTGTAGTGGTGTCATTAGTTAACATGTTCGATTTCTATTTGGGAGTATCAATGACAAGTTTTTCTTAATTAGAAATGTTAGTAGTGTTTTACACATAAGGATTTTAATGTTTGAGCAAAGACCATGGTTTGCTTTGATAACAAGTGTGTTGGTGTTGAATGTTCATGTAATTAAAGGAGAATTTGGGAGTCTAGGCTTTTGATAACAAGCTTTGATATGTAGATTATGTAAAAACGAAGGCATGGAAAAGTCACATGAGGCAAAAAGAAAATATAATTGCCATTCTTACGAAAGAACTAATTATAAATATTAAATTTCTTGTTTAAGTATTCTCGAATTGCACATCTTATTTTGAAGTTCTTGAACGAACCTTCATAATTTTTTTACTGTTCTTAGTCATTTATGTGCTTTTGGCATTTTTATTATGCATTACATAGCTGCTCCATTCATATTTTATAAGAATTTATGTGTAGATTAACCATCAACAAATAGGGATTTCTAGTTGGATCTTCTAAAGGATGAGAGATCCAATTTTCCTTTTTTAATTAAAGCTTTATTTTGGTAAGCTTTTTCGGTTTTAAATTTCCAATTTGTGTAAAAATTCACCTTAATCCCTCCTTTTATTGCTTGTATTTTGCTTGTGAATTCCTTTACCATTGTTCTTTGAGTTGATATTGTAGGAGAGTTGGGACAAGTTGATGGTCATTGAGTAAATTCTTAGAATCAGGTTACTAGTTGGGTTGCGCAACCTTCCGTTGCACTATAACATATTAGCATTACGGAGATAGAAAGACAAAGAAAGTTGGGGAGAGAATTTTGAAAGTGATCTCCAAGAGAGTTTTTTTTAATATAATTCAATGTATGGTATTGATTTTATTCCGGTCAACTTTATTTCATTTTTGTAGACTTTATAGGTGAATCCTATATAAAATCGTTGGTTTTTTTGTTGAGAAACTAGGACTCTTCGATTATTCTTTTTGATTTTCTTATTAATTCATTTCTTATTTTCTCTTTGTACTAAAGTGAGCTACTAACCTGAAGGAAGTTGCTAGGTTTGTTAGGTTTTTGCTCTTGGATTTTTTTCCTTATTCTTTATCCAACAATCTTACTTTCATTTCTCTAATCTCTATTAAATGGTACTCTATTGATTCAATTTTATCTTTTTTTGTCAATTTGTCTAACATGCAAAATGCTATTGTTGTGTGATCTTGTATATACAATCTTGACCTATTTGATCATGGTTGGGTTTTCACAATCTCAATGATCATGACTGGTTGTTTCTTTCTTATAATGGTTTCTTAAACTTGGCTTTCTCTTTTTGGAGGATTCGACATCTATTGAATCTAATGCTCAAGATGAGTGAATTGATGTCCTCTATTGATCTGTTCATCTCCATTGGTCTTGACTTGGCGATGCTTATTTCTTCTTTGTTATTGAACACTCCATGCTCTTAAGATTGTTTTAGTTTTTTTTGTAGTAATTAGTAATTACTTCTAAACTTTATCTATCGCCTGCCTCTTGAGCTTCCTTTGATCTTAGTTGCTAGAGAGATGACCTTTGTTGTTTGCTTCATATACCAAACTTCTTTCATTGAGACATTCTCTCAAAATTCATACATTCTCCTGCGCTTCCATATCCTTTTCTTGTATTTTGATAAGTTGAACAAAATTCTTATCAACATTTTATCTCATTGGAAGATGTACTTCCAATCTTTAACAAAATGACAATATTGATATTGATTATTGTATGCAACACTCGATCCCTATCCACTCCTAATGTTATCTTGAAAGATGCCAAATAACAATATATTGTAGGTTGTATCATTTATCAAATTCCTCATGATAAAGAATTAAGAAGCAAAATTGTTGACATCTCTTCTTCTTCATGGCTATTTGGATTCTACCAAGAGTATCGCATTGCATCTTTATCTATATTTCTTGTTATTCCATGGAGGTCCTTGTTATTAGTCTCTTTGTGTTGATATTGTCAAAGATAGCATTCAGTAGATCTGTCATACATTGGATAATGTTCGCACGTAGCTGCAGTTGTTACTCAAAACCTCCTACCAAGCCTCCCACTATCTTGTTTAGTTTTTCAATTGGATTTGTCTACAATGGTGTAAGTATTATAATTCCTTCTCCTTTTGTTTTTGATTTGGTTGTAGTGCTTTTGAGAAAGTAAGGAGTGATCATGTTCTTTTCTATATTGTGAAGAACATTCATTACTTCCTCTCTTTACTTGGTCCCTTTTTTACTTGATTCTTTCTCTTAATAGTCATAGAAAAAGTAGTAATTTGTGAGCTATTCTAGACATGGAAAAGGCAAGTTTTGTAAGCAATTTGGAGAACGTTGGAGGTGTACTTTATAGCTGTTGATGTGTCTCCTTGGATGTTTTTAAGCAATTGTATGTTAGCTTCGTGGTCAGGATTGCGAAGTTAGCTCAAAAGATAAAAATCAAACATTTTTGGCTTGGATCTACCTCATTTTGAAGTGTTATGAACAAATTATAAATCAACTTAACTCAAATTAAATCGTTGTTTATAAACAAACGGATTAAATAGTTCAAAATTAGGTCAAAATAGTCATGTTTCAATATATGTTTATGTATCCATCAACATAAATATAATTATTCCTATAAATAAATAATTGAATTAATTCGGAAATATATACATATCTATAAATTCCAATTATTGGATTTATGAACGCATGCATGCTTAAGAAAATTATGAAAAGATTTAAATTTTTTCTAAATTTAAATTGTTTTTATTTTGAATTAAGCTCAAATTGATAACAAAATATCTAGAGATTTGATCAAACACCTCTTGTCTAAAAGTTTATCAAATTAACATTGAATAAAAAAAGCTTTGATGCAATCTTGAGTGGTAGTTGGTATGGCTTAAGATCAAATCATTAAGTGCCTTATTTGTGATGTAATTTTATGTCATCTAATTCAAGATTTATCAAATGTTGTCAATTTTTCTATCAATCATTTTTTTGTATAGGAAAAATTCCTAATAATCAACTTTTGAAGATTATACGTCTTATCTTTGGGTGATATCTTTCTATAAGGTGGGAGTCTCTCCATATTAAGGTATGATGACTCATTTTAAGGATGGTGAAAGTTTTTTTGTCTTTATCACATTAGCTTATCTTGGATAGTCCAATTCGTCTATAATACTTTGTATAAATTGATCTATTATGATTTGAATCTTCATTTTGACCTTTAAGGTATGGCTTAAATTAAATTGTTAACTTTTTTTTGTGATGTAATTTTATATCATCTAATTCAAGATTTATCATAGATTATCTCACTTTCTCGATCAATCTTCTTTTATTTGTTTAGGAAAAATTCCTTATTAATTATCTTTTGAAGTTTTTATATATTGTTTCTAAGTGGTATCTTCCTGTAAGGTTGGAGTTTCTCCATAGTAAGGTATGATAGTTTCTTTTAAGGATGGCAAAAGTTATTTGTCTTTGTTTCCATAGCTTGTCTCGAATAGGTCAGTCAATCTATGGCACTTGTTAGTATAAAGTGATCTATTATACTTTGTATCTCCATTTTGACCTTTATCTTGAAGACTAGGGACTTTCTTTAACTTACAAAGTTATGTCTTAAGATCAAATTGTTAACTACCTTATTTGTGATGTAATTTTATATCATCTAATTAAAGATTTGTCTTAGGCTGTCAATTTTTTTTTCAATCTTTTATTTATTTAGGTGGAATTCCTAGTGAATTAACTTTAGAAGGTTCTACGTGTTTCTATGTTGTATCTTCAAGGTTGGAGTTTCTTCGTAGTAAGGCAGGATGACTTACTTTACGGATGACAAAAGTTACTTAGCTTTCTCACCACAGCTTGTCTTGAATAAGTCAATCCATCTATAGTATTTGTTACCATAAATTGAACTATTATGGTTTGAATCTCGATTTTGGTCTTCACCTTAAAGACTGGAGACTTTCTTTAATTTACAAGGTTAAAGTTGGCAATGTGATCAGCTCCCCATTGTTCTCCTCCAAATCAAATAACTTCATTCTTGTAATTGGATGCATTGTTATAAGAGAGGGGCTAAATTAGGTTCAACAATGTTTGGATTAGTATTTTTTTTGTGCTAATGTGGTGATCAATTGATTTTTCTTCTATTCATCTCCAAAGTTAGTTTTTCCACTTTGTTGGCCAGCTAATGGTGATTTTAGTGCCTTCCATTAAAACCTATGTTTGCCTTATTCTCTTTTTTTGATTTCTTGTTTATTTCTCCTTTTTTACTATCTTTCTTGTGGTAGACGATGAGGAGAAGATACTTCACAATTTCTCATGTCTCCTTTTGGTTGAGAACATGCATAAGAACCTCCGTGCTCTAATACCACATTTTTCTACTGCTTAGGATTAAGTAGAGTAAAAGATGTGCGTGAAGTGTCCCATTTTCCCTTTTTTCATTCATGTCTTTAATCTTTCGCTTTCTTTCCTTGGATTTTATGACTATGGCTCCTGAGAAATTGGTTGTTTTTTATTGTTGATTGTTGTATGATCTCTTGTTGCTTAGTGATAGCCTTATTATGTTGGTAGAACTGAAAAAGAGGATGTGGGTGGCAGAGGGGAGGGGGAGCTTTTGGAGATCTGAATTGATGAATTATATTTTATTCCATTGAACTTTGCCATCCTTTTTATAAGTTTAATAAATAAAATTTAGGATAGGTCTCTAAATTTTTCTACTTAGTTCACTCATCGATGATCTTGATTCTCTCTCTAATTTATTCTTTATTCTTTCTTCAAATTCCCAGATTTGGCTTCTTTGTCTTGTACTAAAACAAGAGTTATCAATATACAATTAGGCATTGTCTCAATTTTTGGCCAGTGTTGATTGATTGTTGAAAGTTAACTCTTCATGATTTTATGTGGATCTTTGGTTATGGTAGTTTTCTATTAAGTGTTCATCAAGAATGAAGCAGTTGGATGCTTCAAATATGGCTTCTAACATGGTTGTTGCTTGAGATAAGCGAAGGGTATAGCATTGACCTCCTATTGTATTGTTAAAGTTTAGATGGTGGCTATTGGCATGCAATTGTCAGCAATACTTGTCAACTATACTTTGTTACATCTTGTGACAGTTTGATGATGCCATCATTTTAAAGAATTTGGAAACCTAGTAGTTTTGTTCAACTATAGGCTTGTGCCCGTCTTTTAAGTGTTGGTTGTCAACGAGCATTGACTTTTGACCATGATGTTAGAGTTGGTTTCATTCCCCAATGAATACTGCCTTCGCTTCCTGTACTTCTCATCCGTTATAGGACATAATGCTAGAGGAAGGAGATGAATTTGTAATTTTTGCTAAAAATTGACTTTTAAGGCAAATTGTAACAATACTTTTTTAGGATTCATGGACTATTTAGGCATTTTTGTTACCCTTGCTTTATTGTACTCTTGTTTGATAAGAGCTTCAATAAAAATATGTTCATTTTAGTTGTTTTTTCATATCTGATTCTATAGTACTATTTAAGCATACTCTTTGAGCATTTTATATTTTTTGATGATTTGTTAATGAATATCTAAATAAAATATCCTTTAATTGGATGGGATGAATTTAATTTAATGGAAAAAACTTAACAAACTTGAACAGTGAACATTAATAACTTTTACAATTTTATTGATTACCTTCTTTGATTTATCTTCACTAGAATTTTTGAAACATAATTTTTCTTGTTTAGTTTGAGCACTATCTTCAACTTTTGTTCATATGATACTGTGTCACGCTTGTAAATATTATTTTGCATGATAGGCTTTATTTTAATACGCTGGCAGCATTTAGATGCTGATATGACTACCAACGGTATGATAATAGAGCATGTAGGATTGTCATGTTTGAAATATATTCATGACGTAATTAAAGTGGGTTGGAGAAGGGAAAGTTGCTTTAGTGGACTACATAACTTATTTGTTGTTTGCTCTTCAGATATTTCCTCTCTTTGTTTTTGGTCTCTTGGCTTTTGGTCAATCCTTCGTTTTTTTTATTCTTGGGTTTTTTGGCCTAATGTTTTTTTTTTGGTTTAGAATTCAAGTTATTGAGAATTTTTTCTTGAAATGCGATACCCAACTTGTCTATTTATAATTAATTTTTAATAGTAATAAAATTATTTTATGATCTCAAAATTTTCAATGAAAAAAAATAAAGAAGTCCAATTCATTATAAACTTCTGGGTAGCAAGATTAAAAATATGAGATGTTTGCATCTTTTAATATCTATCCATTCTTTCTTCTCTATGATTCTACAAAGCTAGTAAGCTTTCATCAGGTTCTTGTAAACAAATAAGCCCATGAAATAGGATTTTCTTTGTAGATGCAATTTTCATTGAGCTGTCTGGAGAAGTAAGCATTCCTAATAGTAAGCTGTTTTCCTAATAGTAAACATTCCTTTTTCCAAGTCAAGGCTAAAGCAGTAGCTGTTTTGAGGAACATTTAAGGTTTAAGTTTGTGTGAAATCTACATGCAGTGAGGATCCTGCAAAAACGAAGAGCAGCCCTGTGGAACTGTAGCAGGTTCAGAATTTGTATGTCATCGTGGATTGGGGGAAATCCTTAATATTAGTAGTAGGTTATTGAATGGTTTTACAACTCTGATTTTTAATCATTTTTTGCCCATGCATATGTAAATCAGTTTCCTTTGTGTAATCTTGAGTTTAAGCAATGCCTGTTTTCCTTTACTTAATAACATTATGCACATGCAGGATGATGTTTTCCTGATTTGCAGCAATGCTATGCAATATAATGCTCCAGATACAGTTTACTTCAGACAAGTATGGTGCATTCCTTTGGCAGTTTCCTTCTTTCTTTCAATTTAATGCTTATCAACTTTGCATTTCCTAATACCTATAGGCTTCTTCTATACAAGACATGGCTCAGAAAATGTTCCAGAAAATCAGAAACAACACGAAAAGTACAGAAGCAGACCATAGATCTGAAGAGAAAGTCAGGTTAAGCACCATGGAAAACAAGATGCCAGAGACTCAATTTACACAGCAAGCACAAAGCAAAGCTATTTTAGAGCCTCTCACATCTGATATCTCCTCCGGTGCCACTCTTGCTTCTGCTGGGGATACATTTACTCGTTTGAGCACAGTGAATTCAATTGAGAAGTCTGTTGCTATTAATGGACTTGTGGATGGTAGTTCTTCTTTGGGCGAGAGCAAGCAAGAGAAAGGAGATGAATTTTCAGGTGCGTTAATTTGTTAACTTTTCTTCTGACACACAATGTGGCTCTTGGATTGAAAATAAGAGGTGAACTTCATTTAATGATAACCATTTTTTTATATGCATTGTTAATTAAGCAGTGTAATATGCTAGAGTGTCGATTGCTTCCGTGGGTTCTCTAAGGAAATGAACTTTCAATTATACTATTGTGACATATTAATGTCCATCCCACAATATCACTCAATAGCTTTTTCTTCAAGACCTGACCATGTCATGAATCTAGTTTAGAAAATCCATTACGTAGGGTATCTGAATTTTCAAAAATTGGTGTTGGGTTTCAAGATTCTTTTTCTTTATCTTGGCATGCTGTGAAATATTTTTGAAATTTGGAAGTGTTTGATTTACTTGATTGCACAGTGTGGTTAGCTTTTTGTGGTTTATTATTCTTTTAATTTTTTAGTGGTTTGTCTAGTTAGTATGATAATATTTTCCATAATGAATAATATTTGCAGATTAGATATTGATTAGGAGGAAGAAATAGTTCAAATAGAATTGAACAATGAGAGATTGACAGCAATCTTTGCATTATAAGACCATGAGAGGTCGTTGTGACATTGAATTCTTTTGCATTAGGAACGAAATAAATAGTTTTTGAAAGCCATGGAAAAAAAATATTTCACATAATTTGCTTATGAACGAAAGTTGTATATCAATTCGTTTTACATTCCTGTAAATTGATAGTTTTCCTCTGTTTTAATTGGTCCTTTTTGCTCTATAAACACTGATGTTAACATACAATTCTTTAATACAGCTAAGTGCTCTCCTTCCAAGCTTGGACGTAAATCAACACCAGTTGATGAAAACCGTCGTGCAACATATAGCATAACACCTGAGCAAGAACCTTTGGCCGAGACTGATTCGATATTGAATCTTTTTGAGGATGACCAAAAGCAGCTGGTTCCTGTGAGTCTCATATACATATACATTAAGGTTTTCTGTAACTGATTCTAGTTTACCATTTAAGCTCACTATAGACTGGCCTTTCCTCCAGGCTGGACCTGAAGCCGAGTATTCATATGCAAGGAGCCTTGCTCGGTTCGCCGTCTCCTTGGGACCGGTTGCTTGGGAAATGGTGTCGCAGAAGATAGAAAAAGCCTTGCCTCCAGGGATAAAATATGGTCCGGGTTGGGTTGGCGAATACGAGCCGCTTCCACGCCCATTTCTTTCTCTTGAAAACTGCAATAAGCAACATATTGGTAAAACAATTTCGGATTCGAGACCAGCCACAAAGGATAAGGTTACAGAGTTGAAATCAAATGCAGGACAAAATCCCATTTCTACTAAAAAGCAGCATGAACTCAAGAAACAGTTGATATGTGGTATCCCAAGACAAGCATCTGTTCCTATTGAGAGTACTTCCTGTAGAAATTCTATGGAGCAGAAACTATCATTTCTTGGTGCTGATAGCACAGTGCCATTAAGAATCAATGGCACAGGTCAGGAGAAGCATAGTAACGATTCCAATAACCTAAATTCTGGATTCAGTAATCCAGTGAATAGTGCAAATTGCAGTGTAGCATCCGTGCGTGTTAAAGAGGAAAGCCATAGTGAGGAAACTACTGAAAGGAGTCATGTGGTTTTTTGTGCAAATGGCAAGACACAACGAAGTGCTGAAAAGGGTTTACATCGGAAGAAAAATCATGAAAAAAGGGAATCTAACATTGCAAAAGCCTTCACAAAAAGTTCTCAGCAAGGAGTGGTTAACAATCCATCATCTAATGGAAGCAATTCTAATTTACCTGGGATTGTTTTGAGGGAGGGCAACGATTTGCAGACTAAGAACCAGAAAGAGCTTCCAACAGCATCATTTCAGACTCAGAATAATATTTTAGGAATGGCTATAGGAGGCTTGAGTAATGGGATCAGACCAAATAACCATTTTGCTTTCAGCTCCAGCCATCAAGCTAGAGTAAATTATGGCCTTGGACTTGTTAATAATCGAGATCAAGCTTCCATGGATCCCTTCAGATTAGTGGGGTTTTCGAGTAAGGTTACCAATCAAGAAAACATCTCTTCTAGTGATGTTAATGGTATGAGTTATCTAGAAAGGCCTATTCCAATCGTTTCATCGTTGGCTAGAGAGAACTATGGTCCTGCAACTTCTAACGCTTCTAAAGCATGGATATCAGCTGGAACTGCTGTGCAGTGGAAATCTGTTGATAGCAAGAGCTCATCTGGAGAGCCAATCACTTCCCCTCCGTTCTGCAATAATTCTACTTGGAAGCCAACGACTTCCATACAGCTTAATGGCGACTCTGTGGTGAGACCAGGAAATCTGCCCATACAGGTATTTGATGAGGCCTCTAACGTTAAAAACAGAGGCCTGGTTATCTTCCCACAGTTGATAACAACAGATGTTTCTAAGCATCAGAGTCACCCACCATGGCAACTTTTGAGCCCACAACCTCGGAGCAAGCAGAGGGATAATCTTCCTCCTGATCTTAACATTGGATACCAGCCCCCTGGTTCCCCAGTTCAGCAGCCTTCTGCAAACCTGGCTATGGATTCCCAGCAGCCTGACTTGGCTTTGCAGTTATGACAAATTGATACCCGCATTTAGAACTTGCACGAGACAATGAAGCTGTGAGATCATATTGGTTGGGTGCAACATGTTCGACCATCTAAGTCTGCAGGTTTCCCAACTGTGGGTCTCATAGCCTACAGGTTTGAGACAAGTTTTACTTTACTGGGAGATGCTTAAAATGCGATGTGGTAATTCCTGGATCTCAAGCGTCTGCAGTTGCAGTTTGTGTAATGCAAGATGTGACGTTTCGAGACTGAACCGTCGCACCAAGATAAGAACTGGTGGCATGCTTTGGAAATTGCTCGAATGGGTTTGTCGCAATTGAAGCCATGCGACTTGGTTTTTGTGGGGTTGGCCCTGCAAATTTGTTTCCCATGCACATCTTTTGCCCATTGGTTTAGGGCAATAAATTTTCATTTTGGTTAGGCTTCTTACCTGATTGTTGTAGAAGTAGCCCATGGAACTGGTTTTCCTTCAATTTTTGCACATGGAAGTACTTGTATATCAGATTAGGAGAATTGCCATCTTGTGGTTAGGCTACTTGTCTGATTTCTCCACAAGTTGCTCGAGGAAATGGGTTATCCTTGTCATGTAAATTGTATCGTATGGATCATTGATTTGGCTGATATGAATTGCATATTTATCCCATTTTCCAAACTCTTGATACCACTTGTCTCGTACACATTTCACACCTTTGTTGTTGTTTAAAGAACAGTTACTGAGTAGTTTGAATTTTTTCATATATATATTTTTGTGTTAACAATATAAAGATAAAAAAATCTACATAGAGAGTAATCATAATGCAAATCTTTCTGATATCTGCTGAGTGAATGCATTTCTTGTCGTCAACAAATCATCATTAATGAACAGAACAACATGAAAGAATCTATGCTCTCAATCGTCATTATAACAACTATGTTTGCAAAATTTAATCACTTCAACCACTGAGTTAAACAAAGCAGAGAGGTGCCATGGTCAAATGTTGCAGAATGATGAATTTGGTGCAGGTGATGATACTTCTTACAGTTGGAGATAGCAACCTGCTTAAACAAAAAGATGTTCCACAGCTCAGCAAATAACTTCTGCCAAGTGTAACACAACCAATGGCAAATGTCTTTCTATCAAGCAGAGTCAGGAAAGGAAAAAACAGCACAGCAAATGGTAGAAAATTTTCATGCATAAAGCTTTACTTTTTCTTCTTGGATTAAAATCTAAACTAAAAATTTCATTTTGAATGCAGTACAAGTGGGATTAAGAACAAAATGACTTGTGGAGAATAAGATTTGCATTTTGTGGTGCTTTGTGTTATTGAGCAGCTGTATGAGGCTCTAATTTGCCCAGAAAGAAGGTCCTTTTCTTTGCTAAACAAGCACATATGGGAAATGATTATAGTGTGTGTTACATGATGAGACAAGCAACATGTGATGCTTGAATGCTTTAATAATTGCATGCTTAGTGCTTGTACCAACTACACATGCTTGATTGTCAACATCACTCTAAATGCATGGATTGTGCTTGTAATTATCACCATTGGCATGTCCTGTTTTTTCTTAAACAATAAGAAATCTAGATGAAGAAATAAAATGAAAGAAAAAAAGTAAAAGAACTTTTCAAGTAGATAATATTGATGGGTATTTAGTTTAGTAATCTTATTATGACACAGAATATTATTTAAAGAATTTAAGTTTTTTATTTGATATTTTTAAATAACGTCGTTAAACATTATAATTATGTCATTCAAAAAACAATATCTTGTAGATATCAAAAATCTTGTTATTAAAAAATAGAATAAAGTGTTATTACTTAACAAACATTTAACTAATATATAAAAAAATATTAAAAAAATTTAGATACCATTGATATTTAAATATTGATGTTATCCAAATAATGATCAATCAAATACTCTTTGGGTATTTCCATCTTACAAAAGTGCTTTATATAATTTAGAATAAAAAGGAATATTAGCATGTGCAATATAAGGCTCGCTTTTCAGACCAAATAAATAAAGTTAAAGAAATAGTTAACAAGATACATAGAGCTCTTGAGAGAGAGAGAGAGAGAGAGAGAAATTGAGAGATAATCTTCGTTTTAGTGAACATGTATTCATTAAGAAAACAAGAAGAAATAAAAGATACACATAGTTGTCTAAGATTTTTTTGAAAATATGTTAGCACCAAGGCAACCAATGATTGTGGATCAAGATTTGCTTAAATCAATTTTGAATAAGAACGAGTTCTTATTCAAGACAAAAAATGTTAACAAAAGACTACAATGATGAGTAAGTTTGAGTGCCTCCTTTTGGCACCGTTAATGATTCGATTTTGAACCAACGTGACCCTAGCAGAAAATTGGACTCAAGAAATTTGATTTGATCTTAATCCAATCCAAGCTTTGAACATGATAAATCAATTTGATTGTGATTTAATGTAAGATTTAATCATTAATTAATAGTTGAAACCCACAAAAAAATAATCCAAGTTTCAATTAATATTCAATTTTCTAATCAGATTTTGAGTCACAAATAAGTTTGCATATTCAATCCTATTAAATGTATTGATATATGTTATCAAGCTTTCATGCATGCTAGCTTCAATTTTGACAAGTACAACCCTGTCGTGGCTTGAAATCGGTTTGCAATATGACTCGAACCAAATTTTGTACTCATAAATCAGCTTGATTACTTTCATTCAACCTAGAATTTGATCAAAATTTCAACAATCTTTGATTTTCAAGCCAAACTCTCAATACTAGCTCCACTTTAAAAGACGTTTACCAGATTAATAAGATGGCCAAGACATGTGAAGAATACATTGATTGAAGAGAATTAATTGAAAGAGGAATGAAAGAACTGGGAAAGAGATTGTTAAAGACCTTGCAAACATGTAGAATTGTGAATTACCATTTGATAGAGATAATAAAACTTGGTATAGACATAATTCTTGTGTCTTATAGAAGTGATGGCTTATCCTAAGGTGTACCAGTCCTCCTTATATTTAATTTACTAGAAAATAATGTATGTCGAACAAGTTATTAAAAACCCAGTATTGCCATATGATAAATATATGCATAAACCATTATTCTAACATGCTTTCCATGCAAATATACTACTGACTTGTAGAAGACATGTTTTGTAGTAGTTGAGTCTTTATCATTGGCTTTCCTCGATATGATGAAGTTTCAAGTCAACGTTGAACCCAATTTGTTTGAACCATTATGTTATAAGTCAAATTCTTAGGCCTAAACCAACTTTGTTTTTAGACATTTGGCTGACAGATAAATCATGAGGTTGCCCGAATTTTTTAACCTATCCATAATCCCCCAAAACAGTGGCAACATTTTCATGAAAACTGCACCTACAATGAAATTTTTATAAGTTTCATTCACCATATGGTTCTGTTTCCTTAAAAATGTAAGATAAAACTACATACATTAGACCAATAAATTCAACCCTTCCTTAAACGGTTGCCCTTGTTGGAGTTTTCCTGCATGGGGATACACTTTAACTGCTAGATTGTTTAAAAGCCATTACATTCAAGAATCCATTTCATAACCAACTGATACTGATATTGTAATATGTAATTGAAGTCTTGTGGAGTTCTGTAGAAACATGTTTTCCTACAGGAGTCAAACTTTAACACTTGTTTTTTTGTATCTTTGTATTTGATTTATGTAGGATGGGGCTTTTCGAAGAATCAAGATAATGTTTGTACATATATATTAAAAAAAAAAATAAGCCTAACTTTGCTTTAAATTCTCAAATATTGACTAGAACCATTCGAATGTGGATTAATTTTTGTAATGGAGGAACATAATCATTACAAAATATATGGAACATCTCAAAATGTCATGATATCTGAATATTACCCTGTCTAACAGTCAAAATATAATGATCCATTCCTTTCTTTTCTTCCACTTGAGATCACTATGACACTATAATAAACAATGCTGAAACAAGAACAAATTGGTTGCATATCTCATCAAACATATTAAATATCTCTTCATCTTTCTAGTGTGATGATGTAATTATTTTATTTGAAAACAGTCATTGCTTCTTCGAAACCAATGCTATTTTAAGTCTTATCATTAACATAAAATCGTCATGACTATCAACGCCATTCTATAGGTTACTGAAAAAGCAAAGTTCTTTATCATATAGCATACTCTTGAAAGAAAACATTATTCTGAAGAAATATGACTGGTTTCTTGTCTGAAATTAAGAAACAATGGTGAAGTCAAATAAATATAAGTAAACAGATGTATCAGAGAATACAAATGCTATGAAAATAACTTTATCTTAACAGAAGAAGCAAGGATTATGAGTGATTAGGGAAAAAGCATCACAAGGTCTGTGATTATGTCCAAATGTTTATTAATTTCCTTGATTTCCAGAGCTCCTTTATTCCTTCAACTTAAGGAAATGCAAAAATTATACCACGCACCAATCCAAGCCTCAATACCAGGCCCTTATTAGTGTTTGAATTGGAAATATAGAAGGAGGTAGAAGTTCTTGCAATGACTCTTCCATACTTCAAATAAAATCATCCATGCACATGCAATATGATTCTCAAGTTTCATTTTGCTTTTAAGTCACAATTACTAAAAGTAGGCTATACTGCAATTACAACAAAAATTAGAGCACGCAATGGCTAATCAAACGTTTTATCATAGCATGAAATGAGTTAGAGTGTCGTAACTTAATGTGCCCCAAAATCAAAATGTGAATGGCCTCCAATCCTCGCCAAAAGCATTGATATTAATTTTTTATAGAGAAAATTAATTATTTTCATTCTTTTCAATTAATAATTTGGTTGTAAAGTACAAGAGAGACTTGGATTTCCTTACATTGAAAGCTAAGCTTTGTTGGTCCCTTAACATATAGCTAAGTGTCTTGTAATGTGGACTTAAGCTTTTTGAATTGATAGTTGCTCATCTAATAATGTATTGGGCAAACCAATCAATCTTACCAAGTTGAATCACTGTTGGATTCGATAAAAATCGAGTAATTCATATACTTTATGACTCGCGATTTTTGGTAGCCCTTGATTACACTTGAATTTTGATGAAGTCACACATTACCATTAGGATCTTGAAACACATAGCATGTAATTGCATTAAAAGCTTTTGTCAAAGCTATAAGGCTCAATTTATGTGATCGGCACATGACTCTCATGGATTAACTACTTATAGTGAAGCAATTAGATTGAATTCACATCTTACAGTGAAATGTATTTCTTTGAGTTCTTTATATATAGGACTCAATTTAGACAATCGGTATGTCTAAATTAAGGAAACATGGTCAATAATGTAGACGAAACTCTTCCTCGATGGATAGATTATTGAACACACATGAAATATTAATCTTACAATAAAAGTTGAATCATGTTAAAATCATAGTATACAATTAAGTAATCATTATCTATAATCTTAAAGTTTTAGGTTAATGTTTGTACATCAAATGTTGTATTAAATATGACTCTCATAGATTGACTAGTTATTAGATTGCCTTCATATTTATAGGTGGATTATAATTTTTTGACAAACATTTTATGCAACACAACATTCAAATTACATAATTGAAAGGTTTCAAAGAAAATGAAACATGACAGATAATTTAGAAAAGACTCGATTAATGAAGAAATTGTTGAACACAAGTAACATAGTGATCATATATTAGAAGTTAAGCGTAATATGAGAGCCATGATATAGAATTATTAAGTAATTAAAACCATTAAGCTCAAAGTTTTTAATTAACATTTTCACATCAAATGGTGTATTGAACCAAACTTTGAGACCCTAATTGATCTACTTCACTTGACTCTAGACATTTGGACCTAATCCAACAAAACTTCATATAATATAAGTGACATTTAATATACAAAGATTGCAGAAAGCCTTCAAGGAATACATTTCTCAATCCAATCGTATTATAACAATATGAGTTAATTAATTGATTAGGAATCTACTGTAGGCCAATTCAATAATCTAACAATCTATGTTCGAAAAGGACTCAATGTAGGTCATTTGATAGAATTTTATAGAGAAACACATATGTAATGCCAACACGTGCAGCTACATGTAGAGTTGCACTACATGTGCGACAGCACACAAGCAGCAACACACCAGATGCATGGGAGAGGGTGCAATCATGCATGGAACTATGCACCAGACATAGCATAGGCCATCCTGAGTAAGCAAAACACAAGACTAACACGCATGACAATGCAAGAGACAACTCACAGGATAGTGCGAGGAACAACACACAAGATAGCACAACGTAGGTGGAAGTGAGCATAGGAAGTGTAGCGCTCGTGGGACACACCGTCACACGTGCATCACATGTTCATGGCAGGTATAACCACTACCATATACGGAATGTGTGCATGGCACCAACCATAACACAAATCATATGCGCACAAGAAGAACGCAATCCACCAATAATCTGTGCACTTGCAATAGGTTTGTATGCACAAATGCACACCCTTGTGTGAGCAGATTTTCCACATTAACCAATTTAAAATCAAAATGCATAAAACATATAAGAAATAAAGGAATAAGTGTTTTGTCATAAAATATTACATCTAAATTTTCATAAAATAAGGTAAGAAGAGTGAAACAAGACATTATCAATATTTAGTAAAAAAAATACTCTCCCTTTTAATTCATTGCTATTATTGCTATTCATACTTCAATTCTGCTATTGTAATTCTGAAGTCAAGTTTGCTATCGAGAATTTGGAACGAAACGTCTCATAGGCAAATCATTAATTTTTAATATTTAATAATACTAAAAGAAGGATTTAGTCCCAAGTCTTCACATTATATAAAACCTCAAGTTAAATTAGTTGGTAATTTTAATATCTTAAACAACCATTCACTTTGTGTGAATTCCCAAAACTTAGTCATATTTTCTATTCTATCTAGGTTAGAGCTCCTTTGATCCTATTTAATTTGTTATTTCTAAAATTTCATTGAAAACATTGCTATTGTCAGACATTTTTTTTTTGTAGTTGAAATGCAAAAATGGACCAAAAGCAATTTTAACATTTATATTTTTTTTTAAAGAAAGTTGAGTATGATTGGACCACTTGTTTAAAAAACAAGGCTAATGTCCTGTGAAATACAACTCACTGGCAAAAAGATCCAATTATGTTCACATTCTTTTTAGAAAGAAGGTTGCATTTAACAACGTCATCATTATTTATATGAAAAATCCTAAACAGAGAAGCATGGCTACACAAGCTAAAGTTTCATTCAAACTAATGCTGCCATACAAAGAAATGCAATATATTCATAACAGAGTTCTACAACTCGATATTATATTTCATGGGATTGACAACACATTGTTGAAGGCGACATATAGCTAACATGGCAGGATGAAAACGGACCTGCAAACACAAGGATGACAAGTCATTTCAAGATGTATACTTTTAGGTTTTACCTTAACAGGGAAAGTTCCAGGAGGAAGTCTTAGTCTGAGGGAGCCCCCGCTCCATCACGCCCATCAGAGAATTACCCGACACACTGCGTCCACAATCCGATGACCCATTCGTCTCGAGCTCTTCGCCATCCAAACCTGCCTCCTCCATGACATGTTTGTAATGCCGGCAAACTGGAAAGAGCCGCAGCTATGAAGTGAAACGCCTCATCCGACACCTCGCCAAGCTGTAGCATTGGCGCCTCCTCTTCGACGGCGGCTTAGTTAAGTTTTGCGTGGGGGTTTTAAACTTAGTACTGCTTTAAAATTTAATTATTTTAATTATTTTTTTAAAATACAACTACGCGTTTGTCTAAGTTCTCAGAAATTTTTTTATCTAAAAAATAAAAGTAATTATAACTTTTCAAAATAAAATTAATAATTTTTGTATTACTCTTTTGTCAAAACATCAAATTATTTTAATTTCTTCGCAATATTAATTATTTTTACTGAAAACATATTTATGTAATACATAAATTTTTAAATTATTTTTAAAAATGTATATTTATATTTTTTATCAATCAATTTAATATTTAAAAATAATTAAGTTCTTATCTACCCATTACATTTTAGCCTAAGTTTTTAATTTTTTAAAAATTTTTAATCCAAAATATCAAAATCTAAGCAAATATTTTCTTTAACTTTTTTATTTAATCACATAAAACTCTTTCTTTGAATTTTTTTTATTTTGAATTTTTTTCTAACAAAGGCTAAATAGCATTTTGAGGTAAATGTGTGGCTTGTTAGATATGACAATTTTTATTGTGATTCTTTTTATGCATAATCAATTTTAATTATTTCAATATGTCATTTATTATTTTTTAAAAATCATTTCATATTTCTTTGATCATTTTTTTTATAATCTTTTCAAATTCTCTTGTTGAGGTTTTGCTTAAAACGACATGTAGGCAAGTCTTAATCTAACATTTGGCCAACCTTTGGTGTTGCTCGACAAGCCTTTGCCTAAATTGGATACATCAATAATTAACATGACCATATTTGAGCATTCTTTGTCAACCTTTTGCATAAAAGGAGTAAAGTAGAATCCAACTTTAATTAGTTTTATATTGTTTGGTCTCTTTATATCACTTAAAGTTAATGGAATTAAACTTAGTCAAACATTGAATCAATGGTAAGTTCATGTATTTGGTCTATTGCTCATATTATAGGAGAGCTCATTTATCGTGCCAATATTTTTTAAAAATCTCTATATGCCTTCTCCAATTTAGCAACATTTGACATCAAATAAGATAGAAAAATTTTTTTATTCAAACCATCAAGAACAGGGGGGATTCATTCAATCCTCAAACCTTTTGAAATCAAGCCATAGTACTTGAAAATCAACTCATTAATTTTTGAAATATGAAACACATACTATATTTATTAGATGTAAAATAATTTTAGAAAATTTATAGATGAAAAAATTGGGTCTGATTACACTGATTGTTTGGTTAAATATTAAAAAATCTTTGTATAGACCACTACATTTGGTCAAAGAATCACCTGATTATTTTTGTAAAACAATTTAAGGTGATGTTAACATAATCTGAAGTGGTTTTGCTTAGCTAACCATCCACAAAATGAGATTTAAAACACTCCTAAATTGTATCTTAACATTTCACAATTAACCTAAATAGAAACACGAATAACACACGCACACACACACACACCAACACACATATATAAAAATAAAGTAAAAATATGATAGTCTACACTACATCCAATGACGAATATTGCTGTCAATAAACAAATATATTTTATTTCATATCACAAGTTCATCATGATGGTCTAATATCACATTAATTTGCATATTTTTTATTTATGCATTTTTTAATATATGTTTTTCAACAATTGAACTATTTTATTATTTTATAGGTGGATTTATAAGAGACAATAAAGAACATGTACTTAACCAGTAGTTGACAACAAATCAACACTGATACATATATGGAATCAAGAGATGAGCTCATCATGTTTTGTCAACAATGTATGATCATAATTATGTTTTTAAAAGATCTTATCAACTATTGTCTATGTTATTAATGATTTGTAGATAATCTACTAATCTTTTATGTTAATATGAAGTGAAGCCTTCAACATTGTTGCTTAATTCACATTACATGTATGGGCTCGTTCCCAATTACAAAAAGATGCTATCCACGCATAACTATCCTTTCCATGGTGCCATTAATCATTTAATGCATAGAGGATTGTAGTATATATGATTCATATGATATATTCTTATCTAGTTTATACATTAAGTCATAAAAAATACAACAAAATTAAAAAATATAAATTACTGTTATATTTTTAAAAAATTCTTATTTTTTTAACATTACCAAATAATATAATATCAAGGTGTATTGCACGTTATTTGAAAACCAATTTTACAAATCAAAATTATTTGAAAACCTTTGCTTTTTCTGGGATCCACGTGCTTCAATAGAACGCTGAAACCTGGCAGATATGCTGTTTGGTGTTTATGTGTTCATACGCATTAAAGTTTGGACAGCTCAATCCAGAAGAGGGTAGGATCCTAGGGAGGCCAATGCGGAACGACAGGAAAGCGTATCCTCCCAAAATTAACATTTATTCGAATAAATAAAATTTATAAATAGCAAAAAAGTGATCTAATCTCACTCCTTTCCTACAATTTTGCACTCACTGACGCGTAGAAACACCGATTTTTCTGGACAACTAAGACAATATATTGGGTAAGGATATCAGACAACACCAGAAAACCCCCGCCACCATTCGCGCACCATCCCCGACGGCCCGTCCGGCGGCACCCGCCAACATCGTCTCTTCACACCTCTGTTTTTTCTCTATTCTCTTCATTTCCCTGCACTGTTTCTATCTCTAAGGAAGAGCAAATTAGCTCTTTCATCCATGTCAATTCTAACTATACCTACCCATTATTGCAGCGATTTTCCTGGAGCCATAGATCTAAAACCTCTCTGCTTTCGTGTGTATATAAGCAGAGAGGCAAGAAAAGGGGAATAATTGAGGATTCCATCGTGTTCTTTCCGGATTTTACCTCATCACCTGTCAGTGGTTTTGTGGAAGAAGCAGCCAAATAGGTGAAGTCGGGGGAGAAGAAAACAACCACAGCGATTGTAGAGAATAGATAGCGAAAGAGGTGTGAAGAATAAGTTGGGTTTTTTTTTTTCATATTTGAAGTAGCACGATGAGAGCTCCGGTTGGAGGAAAAGAAGAACCTGCTGCGGTAGGCAGCGGAGAAGGGGATGTAGCGGTGCAACCGGCGATGAAGAAGGGACCTTGGACGGCGGCCGAGGACGCGATTCTGTTGGATTACGTGAGAAAGTACGGGGAGGGTAACTGGAACGCGGTGCAGAAGAACAGCGGCCTTCAGCGCTGCGGAAAGAGCTGCCGTCTTCGATGGGCAAACCATCTCCGGCCCAATCTCAAAAAGGGATCCTTCTCCCCAGAAGAAGAAGCCCTTATTCTACAGCTCCATGCTCGACTCGGGAATAAATGGGCCCGCATGGCCGCACAAGTATTCCTCTCTCTCTCTCTCTCTCTCTCTCTCTCTCTCTCTCTCTCTCTCTCTCTCTCTCTCTCTCTCTCTCTCGTCTCTTGTTTTCTGCCTTCTCGTTTCGCTGTTTTTTTTGGGTTGTGACTCATTTGAAGTTATAAATTGGCAGTTGCCCGGGAGAACAGACAACGAGATAAAGAATTACTGGAACACCAGAATCAAAAGGAGACAAAGAGCAGGGCTACCACTTTACCCGCCGGAGATCCAGCGGCAACTCGCTCTTAGGAACCAGAAACAGGGAATACCCACATCCCCCCTGCCAGCCTCATTTTTGGACTCCAACTCTTCATCACCGACGACGGCCGCCTTGCCTCTCCTAACACAAAACACATTTTCGTCCTTCGTCGATGATCCGACTCTCCATAAGAATTTCCGAGTAAACAATACTCTCTCCTTCCAATTCCCTCTTGCCTCCGTTTCTCCCACGGCGTCCACTCTGTTCCCCAATGCCGCTTCTGCACACTACTTGTTCGGGAACTGTGACCTCACCCCTCCGACACCATCACTAAACTCACGGGCGTACTCCGAGAAGGCGGAGCTCCCTTCAACCCAACCGTTCGCGGGCTCTGACAGGGGCAAGCGACTGAAGCTAACACCATCGACGCGGCAGGGCAACGCCGGGCTCTTGGAATCCCTGCTTCAGGAGTCGCAGGGAGACGAAGAGTTGTTCAAGGAAGGACTCTGTTTTGAGCCGCTTCCTCCGTCTTGCTCCAAGCACTGCTTGGTCATGAATTCTCTCTGTAAGATGGGGGACTCGCTCTGTTCCAACGGTAAGCCGTTCTTTCACCCTCTCTTTCAGATTCCATTTTGTCTTTTTTTTTTAATTTTTTTTATAAAAAATAGAATATATATCTTGAAAATTAGAGGATCTAGGGAAAGTTAGGATCAAATCAGGCAAAATCCTATATATATATATTTACAATTGTTTTCCTTTTAGACGATTTCTTGGTATTATAATGGGGATTCGTCTTTTCCCTTGCTTTAATTGATTTTAATATTAAAACTTATCTTAATCTTTTAATCAAACTTGGAAAAATAGTTTTATCAAATATATACTTTTTAATATTATTTAATAATAATATACCTTATTCTTTTATTAAGTAAGATCATGTTAAAAATAACCGTATGAAATCCGCACAGAAATTCTCCAAAAAGAGGCGGCGGCGGAGCAGAGTCTTGCGGTCCCCCGAGTGATAAACCACGACATCTCCATTCATCTCGATACGATTCCGGCACGGACAACGGAGGCGCCGACGGCGGCCGTGACACATGATTGGTGCGATGGAGGCGACAGCGGCGGCGACATCTCGAACCGCCCGTCTCCGGTGGTGGGCAATGCGGATCTCGGGTCGGAGATGCATCAGCTGTCCTCGACCCTCTCCATGGCTCATGATTGGGCCTTCGGCTCCTGCGCCTGGGACAACTTGCCTGGCATCTGCTGATATATATATATATATATGATGAACATAAATATGTATATATAACGGAGGGGGTATTGGCTGGAGCAGTCGTCGGATATGGAGAGCGGGGGTGGTCGGCGACATTGATCGACCGGCGTCGTTGAAATTGGTAGTGCTTCATAGTTGTGTACTATATGCCTCACTTTCAAATGTTCTCTGATGTTGTTATGATATAAATTTGTGAACCAAATAAACAACATTTGATTTCTTATATTGTCTAATTTTTTCTATTTTTTTTAGCTTGTTTTGTGAATTCATTATGTTATATGAAGTATTGGAATTTTATATCATATTTTTTATTTGTTTATTAAATGAAAATGTATTTAAAACAATAAACTATTGTTTTTGAAGGATTAGTTTTTTTTGGTTTTTGATTTCAAGTTATGAAAAATTTTAAAAATTTTTAAATGTCTTTTGCTATGAGAATGAGCTAGTTTTTTTATCATTTAATTTGAATAATATTTACTTTGAGTAATAAAATTGTGTTATTTTGTAAATAGTATATTTTGTTTAAAATAGATCATGTTGTAAATAATAATGCATATAAATAGATTTTATTTTTAAAAATATAGTATGAGTATGTTAACTCATTGATATATGATAAATTTGTATTAAATTATGGAGCTAAATTATTAAGTTTATAATAAAAAAAAGTTTAGTTTTATCATAAATTATAGATCAGACAATAAAAAATAGTTTTTTTAGAGAATATATATTATATGATTTTAAATTTTTAGAGATATTTTTAAGTTTTTAATTTAAAAGTTTTTTTAATTATTTTAATTTATTTTAAATAATTTTAGTCAAATTAAAAGTCATAAAATTTTCTTGTTATGTATATATACAATGTAAAAATTTAGATTATCCTTCTCTTCGTATTGTGAATCAGATTTATTTCACATATTATTTTAGTTTTATCATTAGTTTTTGTCATTCTCTTCTCATATGATTGTTGTCAATAATCTCAATATCACTATCAATACTATAATGACATTATTAATAAGTTAATTATGGATCTGTTTAGTTATTCCTCACTCATCATTTTGCATTTGCTGTGCAATTACATGTAATGTTCGAGTAGCACTCGTTTGTTTACTTTCATCATTTTATACATTTTGTTTTGCACTTGTGTGCTAACATATGGACACGTCTCATGCACTTTATTCATCTATCCTACATCACATAGTGCTTGTGTTGCCCCACTCACCTCATGCTCTCACACTCCACTAACCTCTCCTACATCTACAACTTGCTTACATGTCGCTATACAGGCATTTGACATTCATGAGCTAATGCTACACCTTTGCTTGTACAATGCTTGTATGTACCTCTATAATTTGATTCCACACCAATTTTTGGTCACTAGGCTTGTAACTCACAAACTAAATAACGTGGACCCCAATCCATCATTCTTTAGTCCTAGTTTTCATGTATTATCATAACTTGACAGCATAGTCCAATTCGAGTCTTATCACAACATTTCATTATCATTTTAACATAATAGTTAAACTTATATTCAAAATTAGATTAAGACGGAGATCCTTTATTTTTATTATGTCATAGTCCAATTCAAATCTTATCCAAACATTTCATCATCATTTTTTCATAATAGTTAAACTTATATTTAAAATTAGATTAAGACTAAGATCTTTTTTTATTATTAATTTATATCATAATCAAATTAATATCCTTACATCATTGTAATCTATTCACATACATACATATATATATATATACTTTAATTTATATATTAAAAGAATATTTTTAAAATTTAGTTTGAATATAATTTGTTCAAGTTAACATCAATGACATATACACATAGTAAAATTAAATTTCTTTAATGTGAAAGAGTTTAACATAAGTATGATATATAATTTTTTAAAAATTATATTAAATTTATTTAACATAGATGTTTTTTTAAGAAGAAATTGATAAGATATTTGGATAAATCTCTTATATTTATAGCGGTGATAATGTTTAACGAAGGTTGTTAGAAGTTGGCCAATACAAGTAGCAATTGACTCTCAACATATAGAAGATGGGAAAAACATAAGAGATTTATGATCAAAAGGTTCCTATTTCAGTCCAACTCACGTTAGAGAAAAGAGAAAACGTATTTTTTGATTAAATAATTTATTGAAAATTTAATATTTCATTATTTTATCGCAACTTTACTTATGTATTTTTTTTTTACGATATTCCAATTATACATGTCACATATTCCAGCAGTTCCAAAGCAGCAATCTCGCTGGAAATGGTTGTCCTTTGCTCGATGAAAGGTCAATTTTGTATCGCCGCTCTGTGTGGGGTGAGGCGGCGGTCGTTGTGGGGTTGCTTTCTCACAAACGGCTTTCTTTACTAAAAATGTGGTTTTTCGTACAAGTCTCTACTGTTCGGAGTTTTGTAGTCAAGTAATGAATCCTGGAATTGGACGGTTTGTTCTTCTACACGACCACGCATGGGTTTACGTGCTGTGGGCGGGTGAAAATCAATCAACAACCTTGCCACCTACTATTCGTAGAATCCGCGAAAGGGACGCGACGCGATCGACATTCATTGCCCCTTTGGTTCTCCGTTTTCGTCCCTTATGAAGTAATCTGGACTGGAGGAGCGAGCAAGGGGTGAAGGCGATGGCTTTGAGGTTATGCGGTGGGTTTTGTAGTTTGGGCTGGAAGGATCTGGTGAGAAGAGGGGAGCTTCATGATGCCCAGTTATGGAGGAGCGTGGATGTGGGGGCGATTGGGAAGTGGGAATGCGGAGCAGTGTGTGTAAAACCCTTGCAGGACGAAAATGCGTCCCTACCATCTTCTCCGGCGCCACAGCCGTCGGAACTTCAAGTTGAGATAGGAAAGTGGGTCAGGGATTTGGGTCCTTTGCCAAGTGGGTTATTGTAACAGAACTCTTTCTCTTGGTTTTTGGTCTCTTTCATTATTTAATTTCCAGTATGTGGTTCATTTGTTCTCGCTTCCAGTGGTTGCTTCTTTGTCTTCTGAACGTTTATTGATGTGCCGGGAAACTATACTTGGATTTGTGATTTCGGGAAACAAGTTTAGTTCTGTAAGGTTTGGCTTATACCGTTAATTGATGTGCTTTCCATTGGATAAGACTTTTTTTTTTCAATACAGTCATTTACAAATTTAAATCTATACTGTTCTCTAGATCCCTTTTTCTTCATCCAGTATTAGATGATGAAGTCAAGCCAATAGATATCTGTTTATAGAAGATGACATATAAGCATGGGGATAATTTGTTTAGCCTAAAGGTTTCAGCCATCTTTCTTTATTCTCCAACAAAAAGAAAAGAAGGATACGTCTCCTTAGCCAAAATCTACTCTTGCTTCATGTTTAGTTGGTGCTTTTAAGGAATGTGATAGATAGTCTATATACAAGAATGTACGTTTTATCATCGAGGTAGATAATGTGGTAATGCCTGTTTTTCGCATTTAATTAAATTTTAATGAGGCACATATCAATGCTGTTTAGTATGCAAAATACAATATGAAGGAATATTATAATAGCTTAAAGCAACAACATCTCTCCACATTAAAATTATAGAACATTACCATATGGATGCAACACATGCCAAAGTATCTAATAGAACATTTCCAAAATCTAATGCCAATTTGCCTTCATGTAATTATAATGATATAAAAGAAAAAAGACTATATAACTCAAAAGTTGGTTGTAACTTATAACACGATAGATAATACGTTGATGTTAGTCTTGAATACATACGATAATCATTTGAAAACATGAATTCTCAATAGAAGTTCCCATGCTTGAAAGACTAACAGCGACATTATGGTTATAGGCATTTTATATACTAAGTATAATTAAAAGTTGTCAAATTCTTGAAGTCTTCAACACAAAGTATTGTAAGTGGGAGATCAATACCAAATTATAGGCACATCGAGCATTTTAGATTTTTTGTTTTTGTTTAGGCATGCCACCTGGGTATCAAATATATATTGAGACTTGCTGATATCACATATAGAATACTATATGTATGATAAAACACAAGAAGCATGCATGCTTCATTGATTGAAAACAATAAATGGAATCCATTTTTTTAAAGGTTGGAAGGCTTTTCCAATTTTTAAAATCATGTTTTAAGATGAAATCTTTTCCTTGTCAACAAAATATTTTGACCTTATTTGTAAACAAGTTTCATTCTAGCTTTTAGAAGTTTCTTCTTTTCAAATTAAGGAACAACAAAGTTTGAATAAACATTTGTTACCAAAGCTTCATTTTATCTCACATAGAACTTATTTTTTAGAAACAATTTTTTAAAATCTTCTTTTCAAATCTCATTTCTAGACTCATAAATCATATGCAATCATATTTTTCAACCTAAAAATATTTTTCGTTCTCATTTGCTTGCTGCATTTTGAATATGCATCTAGGATATGGATATCATGTATGGGATAGTATATATGTGGTGATACTTTAAAAGTATTTGTTCTTTCTCGATCGAAAACTGTAAATGGGTTGCATTTTGTTAAACTTGGAATGACTTGCTAATTTGTAAAATCATTTTTTTAGGACCAAATCTTTTACTTGTAATTAAGCAAGCAAGAACAACCAAGAATTTGAATTATTATATTTTCATGTAAGCAAATGTTCTAAGGAATAAAGCAATTTTTGTGTAGAGAACCTAAATCACTAGATCACGATTGCCATAGTGGGTAGGAATGATATTGTTTTCATTTTTTATTAGGTATATTTGAAATTAGTTTATGTTTAGTAATTTAGTCCTTAAAGTCTTTATAAATAGTTTTATATAGGTTTATGATGAATTTCTATTCCCTCTCTCTTTCGAATGGGAGTATAAGATAAATTAAGGCTTGTTTGTTGCCCTCATTTGCAAAGGAAGTGAGAATTGTTGAGTTGTGGATAATTTCAAGTATTTGATGGACATCTAAATGGGGATTGATAGATTGAGACATCAAAACCTAAAACAATTTCATATAGGAGTTAAGAAGCATGAGATGCTTATCTATAAGAAAAATATTTTCTTTCTTGGTTTGCTTTGTTTGTAGTTTTTGTTCGCATGCTGTTATTATCATTTATCTACTAGCCTCATATCTTCTAAGTGATTTCCTTTTTTTTAAATAATGTTTCTTTTTTGCTTCTTTCATTTCACAGTTTTCCTCTTTTTCATACTATCTTGATCTCCTCATTGCTACTAACAATCAGTATCAAGGGAGAACAAGAAGCAAAGATTGTTCATATAAAAAGAATTGTCCTTTTCTTTAGTTTGCTTGAGCCATAGGAAATAACTAGATCTCATGTAGTTTCTTGTACTTAGTATTCTAAGGTGTTTTGTGCCTTTAGGTTTTTCTTAATGCTAAACCAGATATCATTTTTCTAATTATTAAAATTGAAAAATCGTGAAGAAGAAGCCACAATAAAGTTGAAAGAGTGTACTTAATTATGATAAAGGCACCACTCTAAAGTATACTTTTTTGAAATATATTCACTTATATTAACTGTCTTTCTTAGATATGGATATTTGATTGCTTTGGTGGAGTTGTGGTTGCTTAACCTTCAGCACTTGAATCTCAAATACATTTTTCTAATTAAAATCGATCAAATTTGATTCCTTAACATGGTTGCATGTGAAAAACTTTCATATGAGCAAATTGACTTGACTCATCTTACCAATCATGAAGAATGAATTTAGAGATTTTTAAGCAATCTAAAGATTGATTTTCATAAGATTATCAATCCTGAAAATAATGAAATAAGACATTTATGGTGAAAGGATTTTTGACAATTAAATGGTTTGTTCTATTTATATTATAACAAATAAATAAAGGAGAATTTTTTGTTTTTAGATATCAATCAAGAAGTTACATTGAAATTGGTACAATTTGTATTCCTTTTGTAAAGATACCAATAATTTGATTGAATAGATGAAGCAAACTAAAACTTTTTTTCGAAGAACTCATTAAGTTACATAGTGATAATCAATTTTGACATGCTTTGTGCAAGCATGGAGGATAAGTTAACTAAAATATAGATGATATATTGTCACACACCATAATAGATGTGTTAGGTGCAGCTGTATTGTAGATGCAAATTGACATGATCATGGATAGTGTAATGATTTGTAAGCACATTTGTGCAGTTTTAGGCAGGTTAAACAGCTGGAGTGGCATATGATTCCAATTGCAACTATGATTGCATGATGATAAGGTTTTGCAAGTAATGGAAGTCATGGCAACTGGGTTAGGCATCTATTAGGGATAGGTTTGAAAGGAAATTTTGAATGGTCAAGGAAAACATGTTGTGAAGTAAATGTACATTTTTAAAGTCGTTTCAAGATAACAATGACAAGTTTTGATTGGGTAAGCAAAGAAAAAATATTGTAGAGTTTGTGGCTCTAATTTGTGTTTGTAAGAGCATAAATATGAAATGGTGGACATTTGAATTTGTGAAGATGGCCATAATTGAGTAATTTATGAAGCAGATTCTCTCATGAGGATAGACCATTTTAACGTTTTGGATGGTAAGCAATTGATGGGACAAATCATCATTTCAAAGGCTAGAAGTCAGATATTTTTGATTGATAAAGGACCTTACATGGACTCAACAATATGCTAATATTGATGTTATGCATCACTCTGTTGTTTAAGAGTGAATAGAAGAGAATCTATGTTTGATACTGTGATAAAAATAAGAATAGATGAAATTATTGAGAAAGAAATTACATTGTTTGTTGAAATAATTTGATTTTGGCATTTAAGATAGTTTCCACATGAGTTGGGAATTTGAGAAAAACATTGCAAACAATATTGTCTGTTATAAGAGGATAAAGTCAATAAAATTTTGAGTAGTTATCCATGAATTGTATGTAATGTCGATATTCATTTATTAATGTAGAGGGAGAAGGTACTCAACTATCAACTTAGATTAACTCTAAACATTGCAAAGCTTGATAGCCTGAAATGAAGGATAATTGGTGACATTTGTTCATTGTACGAGTAAAGCAAAGATAATCTTTGTCACTGTTCAAGGAATGCCTTTTTAAGGACACAACAAACATTAGCCATCATGGCGTAACCAAGGTGGCCGTGCCGAGTAGGAGTTAAAATGGAGGAAGAGTCTACGAATGTATCATATGAAGTGGACATTAGTAGTGAAAGGTAATAAAGACCATTGTTAAGAGAGCCTTTATGTTGGGTATCATTCAAGAATCGATTCACAATGCAAGAAATCAGGTGAAATTCAACATAGGAAGTAAAACAAGAAATAAAGAAAAGATTAGTGGAGATAGAAAGGACATAAAACATGGTTGAAAAGGTTGATCTCAAAAATATAATAAGCAAACCCATGATGAGTTATTATGAATGGATGTAATATGACTAAATAGGAAGATTAGATAACATTGAACAAAGTTTGGATTCCACACAGTTTGGATAACATTGGAAGAGGAGAATGTCAAAGTAGAAATAAGACAATGTAGGACCTGGTGTGTTATTGGTCAAGCTTTTGATTAATTGGTTTGATTAGAATGATAATGACATTTGAGCAATTAGTAACATGTGCATCTAGTATGACTATGGTAGGTGCAAGCTTGACATCAAACATGATTGCAGTTGTTACACATGGTATGTCGTATTTTGGCTGATATGATTAGTTTAGAGAGAAGGTAACGTGACCTTTTGGATGTTCTGAGGGTGAGAATGTGAAGTTGATAGTGTTTTTTGATAATATTAGGTGGAATGAGCAAATACATTAGAGAATCATTAATATCTTTAGTGTGATCCTACAACGAGTAGCCTCTTATGTGATAAAACAAACATTAAGTTATTCAAATGTATGGGGCACATTGATGGCGTTTAGAACTGTCCAAAATTCTGATAATTTGGGCCAAGGCCAACCATTTGTGGTACAATTTAATCATCAAAGGAGATCAAAATCCATCCTGAAGCAAATTGATAACAAATAACCCATGCTTCATGCTGTTTGGGTGTCAAGCCGAAGTTATCTTTGGTGGAGGTAATTGCTGTTGGGCTTGATGTGATGCCTATAACAAGTTAAAGCATTGTATGTGTTGATAAAAATGCCCTCAAGTTAGTTTTCAATGCAAATTGTTAGTGTTATTTAACCAGATGCCAATGTTGGGAGGCTAGAAGGAAAAGGTGGAAGATGATGATGGATTGGAAGCCTTGAAGAATAGAGATTATGAGATAGAAAGCTTTAGTGCCTTGAAAGAATCGAAATAATAAACCTTCAAGAAAGAATTGAAATAATTAGAGATGAATTGTGAAGGACTCATGTAATTCACACACTTTATCTCCTGTTCATGTTATCATTTACAAATAGGAGAATCATCTCTTGTCAAATTATTTGGGAGTTGTATATGTAAAATAGCACATCGAATGTTATGTTATAAGAAAGGTATTTTTAAATTTAAATCACATCAATGTGAATGAAACATTCTCTATTTTGTCTAAAATCCAATTAGTCATTATTAGAATGATTTTTATCCTACCCAAAATCCAAATCAGTGTCAAATGAATTGTTCTTTTTTAAATCTAGAAGTTTTATTATATAATCTTTGAATTCACTAGGTGCACTTTGCTTTGTGTTCCACGAGGATTGGCCAACTACGTCGTAGGAATCAATTCTTAAATAAATGATCAATTGAAGCACCTAGCACTTTGACCAAAGATATTTATGATTTATTTCCTTTTTAAATTGCTTGGATTATTCATGTTACTATGATTAGGTGTTTTTTTGTTTGCCAAGAGTTTTTTTGTTCTCAAATTAACACCTCAACACCTATATATGCTTTTGAAAGGAAAAATATTTACGATTGTTTTGGCTTAATTATTTTCTTTTTCATTTCTAAAACTTCTTTAAAATGACCTTATTTTTTATTGAGGTTATCATAGTTGTTCCTAAATGGATAAGTTTTTTACTAGAAGAAAAGACATAATCAGGTTGTATTTGGTATACGTGTGACTCAGAAGGTCTATTTTTTGGTTGGCTTAACACTTCTATTTTCTTTGATAATTCAACTTTTTTGTATAATGCTTGTGTTATTGGAGGTATGATTATAAGAAAAAATGTGCATGACATGTATACTTCTAAAAAATGTATAACATAATAAGAAAAATATGAACATTAATGTACCTTATCATCTACTATTACATTTATTCATCATTAGTTAAAAATTTGAAAGCCTACCAAGCTATGATGAATAACAAAGCAAGCTCATTTGCTTCTTATATTGTAATTGCGATTTAACATTAAGATTATCATCTCTTTCGAGGTTCAAAGAGAATGATTGAGATTAGAAGAGAAAGAAAGAGTTCGAGTTATTGTTTAGATTGGCTTCTTCATTGAGAGAGAGGTGGCGAATTGAGAGGGCAAATTGAATGAGAGAGAAGAAGAGAAGTGGCTTGTTGGCCAAACATTGTTTTGCAAGCTTTAGGGAGAAAATATGTTGTGCAAATAAGTATGGTGAGAGAGAAGAAGAGAAGGGGGTGCTTGGCAAGGGCTGTTTTGTAAGCACTAAGGACAAAATCTAATGTGCAAATGGGTACGATGATTTTTAGATGGATTGGTGTGAGCATTGAGAAGCGTTTCTTTTACCCCAATTGTCCATATTTGTTATGGTTGGAATCAAACTCATAATCTAGTGCAAAGTTTGAATTTAGGTAGGCTTTTTTGGATCCGACCTTGTCAATCCTAATTTGATTTTTTACTATAAGGAGAAGCCATTGTGATTTGATGAAATAAGCATCATAAGAAAACTATGTCTATTTGTGCTTTAAAAGAGAATCCCAAATATGTTTGTGCTTCCGTGCCATTAAGAATCTCTAAAAGGAATGACAACTCGTCAATTATACCCAATAGTTAATCTAAGATGATTTGTAGCATTATTTAAGTAAGTCTTTGATGGAAATTAAGTTCCTACTTTTTTTATATCACTAAATAGAGCATTGGTGCAATTGTGCAAGTTGTTCTCACAAATGGGATTTCATAGACTTCAGTCATGGAAAAAAATTCCTACAAAATGCAAGGTGAAGCTTTAGAGAAGTCGGTAGATTGCTCATTGAAGAGGTAAAAATTGGAAAGAGAAATGGGCTACAATACATGCTATCGCGGACTCAAATCACATGGGAATAAAAAAGAAGACAAATCTAGCTGGATTTAGCGTCTTCAACTTGGAATGGCTATAATATCATAGGACCTCTAGAGTTCAATTGAAGAGCATTCAACCCATTACGTTGCAATCTCCTTTGCCTTTTTAGTAAAATCTGCTCGTGAACACTAGCTCGATTAGGATTCAAAAATAAGTCACCTGAAGCCCTCTTTTCTCTACCCTAGTTCCTCTTCTCTCTGACCGAAGATGCCTTCCTTTGCCTAAAGTGCCCAATTCCCCCTTTCTCTTGCCCAAAGTGTCCAATGCCGACTTTCTTTTGCCTGAAGCGCCCAAAAACCTTTTCCTTTGTTTGGAAGCCTCGAATCTCTTTTACTTCTACCCAAGTCTCACAAATGAATGGCTAGAAGCCTCTTCTCTGGCTGGGACATGATATTTTTGCTTCCCAAAGAGTCCCCACTGCCTGGGCTGCAATACTTTTGCTGCCTGAAGGTTTTCTACCCAGGATTCGATACTGCTGATGCTAGAAGACATTTATCTTTGACTCAACAATAAACAGCCTAGAGTCCTTTTCTGTGCCTAGGCCTCATTGTGAGCTGCCTGAAAACACTTATAAGTTGCCCAAATGTTTTACAAACTGCCCAAATGCTCTTTTAAGCTGCTTAAATGCTCTATAAGCTGCATGAATGCTTTTCAAGCTGCCCAAATGTTCTATGAGGTGCCTTCAAGCTCTTTGAAGCTCCCTAGAGGCATTATTAATTGTCTGAAAACTTTGTAAGCTACTGAAAAGTCTCTTCTTTACCTAAACTTCAATAATAACCTATTGAAAGCTTTTAAAAACTGCTCGGTACTCACAAGATTAACTTGCTTGCATTGTATTCTAACTCCTACTATATATTCTATTAAAGTAGTCTTTTGTTTAATCCCTTGAATCCCTTTTTCACCCATAGACTAATGCATGAGGGATTTTTTGCATACAGTTTGTCTTGTTGTAACAAAAATGGTATGCATTTGAATTTCTTGATAGATTTTCTGAAATATCTTTACCTGCTGATATCAGCCTTCACTGAACTGCAGAGCCATTATCTACGACTGATATTCAAGCTTCTAAAGAGGGTTCTGACCTTAGAGTGGCATATCTGGTCAGTTTTGCTTGCTTTGTGAACAGTACATGTTGTGATCATGTCTAATATTCATGTTTCATGTTAATGTAGGCATAATGTTGTTTATGCTAATGTAGGGTTCTCCTGGTGCATTTAGTGAGGTTGCTGCTCTCAAAGCATATCCTCAGTCTGAAACTGTTCCATGTGAACAGATCGAAGTTGTGTTCAAGGTCATGTGATATTGCTAAGCTATCAAGCAATTGTAATTTACTTGTGATTACCATATTTGCTTTGTTTAATTTTTTTTAGGCAGTTGAATTGTGGGTTGTAGATAAAGCAGTTCTTCCAATTGAAAACACAGTAGCTGGCAGCATTCATCACAATTATGACCTCCTGCTCTGCCATAGGCTGCATATTGTAGGTGAAGTGCAACTATCTGTGCAACACTGCCTGCTGGCATTGCCAGATGTGAAAAAAGATGAGCTAAAGCGCGTCTTAAGTCATCCTAGGGTTGTTGGTTATTTATTATGCATTTGTTAGATTTGGTTTATATATCAACTTTAATGGTTGGCATGCACTTCAGGCTTTTTCTCAGTGTGGGAATGCTTTGACCAAGTTGTCAGTCATCCTAGAGAATACTGATGATACTGCTGCAGCTGCTCAGGTCATATAATCTAATAGAAAACTACTGGCAAACGCTTTTTCAACAATTTAAATTTGGTATTTTTCTCTTCCAGCTTATATCATCAAAGAGTCTTAAGGATGCTGGGGCAATTGCAAGTGTTCATGCTGCACAACTATATGGCCTTAACATACTAGAAAAAGGCATACAGGCAATGTTTCTGTTTCTTCAAGTAAACTGGCTTTTTATGGATGCTTATTTATGCATGACGAAGGTTCTTCTTTCCAGTTGATTTGACTAAGTAGCGATCTTGCAACTTTCATGTGATATATTATTTCATCATATTTCTTTTGTTATTGATTGTAGAAGGGCATCTGACTTGTTTTTGTTTGTGCACAAATTTTGTTTTTGCCAGAGAGCTTTCAAAATTTAAAGTTCAACAACCTGCCAGTTTAGAGTCCTTTTGTCTCCTGAACTGTTGTTATATTATGTTGGTATATGCTTTGTATTTACATAAACTGATAGGTCTGTTTTTGTTGGGTTTTTTTTTTCAAATTTGAGAACAACGATCATTTTTTAACTGAGCCAAAAAAATTTGAAAAAAGAACCATCTCTCAGTGACCAAAGGCATGCCTCTACAACCTGACATAAGTTCAAATACTTGAGGGTAAGAGGGATAAAGGAATGACATTTTATGCAATAGGAAAGCCGTAGAACTTTTGCTTTTCTTTATGAATGCATCAGTTGTACTTTTCGTGTTGGCTAAAGGCCAACTGTTTGCTCATGCTCAGCATAAATATCTTGGATGGAAATTAATAAACAAATTCATACTAGATGAAATGTTGCAAGTCAGAGTCTTGTTATGATTATATTGATAATCTAGTAGTGTAATGCAAATGCATAGATTGTTTATGAACAAAATGGGATTGTGTGATTTATCTCATACTAGACAATCCTTGCATCATATAATGCAATATATTGATATCCAACCATAAAATTTGCACCCTTTTATGTATTAAGTTTAGCAAGTCCTAAATTTTTAGAAATTTTATTGAGCACAATTTATGAAAAGATCTTTAAAGAATTTGAGCAATGCCTATCATGAACATCAAAAGAGCCTCCGATTTGTAGATGAACCTAATATAAAAGCCTCTTACATTAATTTTAACCATATTATTTTTTATGAATAAAATAATTTCTGGTGATCCCCATAACTTGTGGTTATTAGATAGTGATCAACACTTTGCTAAGATGGCAAGTGATGTCATGAGTGGACAAAGGAGATGAGATACCTTGATCTATATTGCGTTAATCATTGATGATAAGAAGATCAAGAATGGCTAATCTTGGAGATTGAATAGATGTTATAACAACAAATTTACTAAGTGTTTCTTAATCTCAACATGTCAGAGTTGTGTAGATGTTTTGTTGAGCAAGAATTTTCGTGCTTTGGACCTTCTTATTGCTAATTTTTTCTCTTTTGGAACTACCAAATTCAATTAAAAAAATGGAGATATTATGTGCAGTAGAGAATGATAAATAATTTGTGCAATAGATGAAACTCTCAAATATGGCAACTCTTGCTACAGTAGCTTTCAATGCCTTGAACAACTTGGACTAGATGTTAGCAAGGATCATCCATCTTATTCTTACGGATTGCTCTTATAATCTTAAAGTCCTAAAAAAATCATCTTGAATATGCAAAAATCCATCTCTAGACCCCTTGTTTTATCAATAAGCAAGAACCTTAGATCTAGAGAATGACAAGTCCTTGAATCCCATGTAATATCTTGTATCTCGTAAATTTCATCAAAATAATGTGTACTCCATCTCCACTTTAATCTTTGTATTGAGGTATTCAAATCCCAAATCTATTCCAAGTTTCTTTGTAAATATGAAATTTTAGACTTATCTTGAATTGTCTTAATCTTATGCTTCAATCGAAGGATTTAATAATTCTATTAATCTATCTTTACAAATCTTTCAAAAATTGACCTTGATAGTCAAAATCTTATTATGGGGGTTATTAATTAGATAATTTATTATCTCATTAAATGTTTTGATTAATTCATCTGATTGAAAATTATCTTTATCACCATTATCCAAAACTATCAACTAAAAGGTTCGATTTGATCTAGGTTGCCAACATCTTACGGGTTCTTTTGATGCGTCTTTTTTTTTTCTTTTGAGCAAAACTAAACCCTTGATCTTACCATAAGGGTATGCAAAGTTCTAAAGTTTTATTGCTAGTATATCTTATTATTTTTTCATAATCTTTATTTATTATATTTTATTAAAGGGTATTCACTTAAATTTGAAACTACTAAAACCCTAATTGATCCTGAACTACTTGGCACCTAAAACCATCAACTTCTCCTAAACCATTGCTATGGCCAACTCTAATGCTATCTTTATTAAACAAAAACTCAAATATTTGCAATATTGTTGTACTCCTTATCATACTAAATCTACTCAAAACTTATTTTTAGAAGATGTCTATATTTGATCATCGAAACTCTAAATATTAATAATTACTGTTTGTAATATAAACTAAAACCATACCATGCAATTTCAACAAATCGTGTCATTCTATCAAGTTCTTGCAATATGATCTTGTCCAAAAAAATTGGAAAAATCCTTATTTTGCAATAGTATCGTGTTCACAGTGTCGTATTAAATGATCCTTATCAATTGCCTCTTATCTTTATAGTGTTCACCTTTTTTTCTCTAGGATTTCTTGGATTTTTTACGTGTCCGTCTCATATATGTTTTGCATCGAGGCAGGATTGTCCCAACAACGTTACTCGCTTCCTGATTTTGGCTCGAGAACCAATAATTCCAAGAAGAGATATACCATATAAGGTGAAAATGTGCAATTATGGTTCAGGCTGTGGTATATAATACTGGGTGTATTACTATAAGCTTTTATCTTATCCAGACTAGCATTGTATTAACTCTTGAAGAAGGTCCAGGAATGCTGTTTAAAGCCTTGGCAGTCTTCGCCATGAGGAAAATAAACCTGACGAAGGTATCTTAGAAATGCATCATTTTTCTGGATCAGATACTCTTTTTTTTCCCCCAGAGAAACAAAGTTTTGAATCTTTCCTGCAAAATCCAGATTGAAAGCAGACCACAAAGAAACCGCCCTCTAAGGGTCGTTGATGATTTAAACCATGGAACTGCAAAGTAAGCATTATTATTTAGTGAAACTTGCCAACCATGAAAAGATCATACTTGGTTTAGCTTTGTCCACAAGCAAATTTTCTTATAAACAATCTCTTCTTGATGCAGGTACTTTGATTATTTATTTCACATCGATTTTGAAGCATCAATGGCAGATCCTATTGCTCAAAATGCTCTATCTCATCTACAGGTAAGCTTTCTATTGTAGATTGGTTTTACTTCAGCACATGTCTTTAGCTTCTTCCTTAGTCCTAACATACATTATTAACAAACAAAACATACATTATAACACCCAAATGTTGCATTGGTTAAACAATGGTTTAAAAAAGCACATAAACATCATTCAATTCTTTTGTGCATTGATGCATTCTCCTTGCTCCATGCTTAATAATTATGCCAATATCATGCAGGAATACACAACATTCCTTCGAGTACTCGGTTCATATCCTTCCGACACCTCCCCTTTGTGATTATCCATTTTGTATGTTCGAGTTCATATGATCCGATGTTCCTTGGCTTCAGTTATTTAGTGAGCAGTGGTGTTCTTAAGATAGTTTTTTTCTTGAAGATGCTTAAGAGAGAATTTGTGTTGTACTCCATGAGGAAAGACTGCTGTAAGACTTCATTTTCTTCCTTGCATATGCAATTTTGATGCTTCTTTTAACTGTAGAAATTATTCTTTCGTGTGAATTAATGTAAGGTTTCATGCATAAATGATTTCTGTATCAATCATTTGGTCTTGTCTTACCATTAGTTCTCTACTTATTATATTATTCCTCTAGCTGAAAACGAAAGAAAGCTTTGTGAGAATGACCTTGATTTCATTTCAATATATCAAAATACATTATAGAAAACACAAATTTAATTAAAACATTCAAAATGAGTTGTTTGGTTGTTTAATTTATACAGTAATATAAATGAAGAAATAATGGAAGAATTTATTTGGTTTAATATTATATAAAATCATAATTTTAAATTTAATGTAAAATTTACAGTGTTGATGGGTATCCGGCGCTTTATGTATTAAATAAAAAAGAAAAAAGAACCCAAAAGTTCACCCGACGCAGGGAGTCATCGATTGCTCTGCACCGTGAGTGCAAGTAGGGTCGCAGACAAAGGGGTAACTGTAGCTGTACTCATCTTCCAGCTTTCGAAGCAATTGATGAACTTTTTAATGCTCGAAGTTTCGCAATTGCCGTTGAGGGCAAACTGCAGGCTCAAAAGCTCTTCGGACATCGCTTTCGCAGGTCATACAGCCGTCCATCGTATCTGTCCTCCCTTCATCACTTCGCAGGTGACTTCCTTTAAATCTGTATCGATTCTGTTATTTCATCCAGATTTACCTGTTCTTCTTCCACGGTTTGCAAGAAAAGGTTCGATTTCTACCGCCGGTTGAAAACGATCTGGTTTCATGGTGAACCTGCCCGTCTTTCATTGCTCACATACAGTTAGTTCTCTGAAGTAGTAATTGAAGAAAATTTCCTAGTTTCGGGGAATCGGGAAACGTGTGGTCATTTATTGAGAACTAATTCTGATGCTTGATGTGTATTAGGGATGCTGATAAGATCTGTGCCTTTTAAGCTTTTTTTATTGCTATTAAATCTAATGCGCACGATGCTTTTCTTGGCATGCTAAGATTGTGTTTATCGAGCAAGACTTTATGATTGTTGTTGGCAGATTTGTATTTTTAGTAGAAATATAGCTTTCATTTGATTACATACTGGGGTTAATGCAGAGAAGTAGCTGAAGAGACGCAACAAATGGTAGACAGCTCATTCTTAGCGCTTTTGGTGATTATCGAATCTTAAACAGCTGGGGTTGATGTGGATGATATGTTGAATCCCTGGGCTGTTTTGAACGAATTCGAGATGCTCTAGGGTAAAACTTAGTCAGGATTGTGCGATTTGTAGAAAATAATCGAGGATTGGATAAGATTGGAATAGACTCAGAAAAGATTGGATCAGCGATAAAACATGTTTGATTAGATAAATTGTTATGATTTGGTGAGATCGATGATTGGAACGTAGAATGAAGATGACTTTGTTTTTTGATTTTTTAAACTAAATTAAAATAAAAATATACCATAAGGGTTGAATGATAATTTTATTTTTTTAAACAAACTTGATAGATTCACATTGAATCACCGTGAGTGATTATAACTGAATTGTATCCAAGTTCAGAATGATTTCTTATTGAAATGGAAGAAAGCTCTGAAACAAACAAAACCTTCCTTGATGTGTTTCTAGATTTAAAAGAATCATATCATAAGAACTAGAGATCATGGGATCTGAAGCGCCGACCTGGGCAGAGCAGTGGGGCGGGATGGACGACGAATATGATAAGCATGACGCCAAGGAGAGCAGCAGCAAAGGGAAGAAGATGGCGAACGTCAAGGCGGCCGCCGGTGCAGGGCTGGGCAAGGCAAAGACGGCGGCAACAGCCGGGGCTCAGAAGGTGAAGATTGGGACCAGTATGGGAATCAGCTGGATCAAGAACAAGTACCAGAAGAGAACCTCCAAGTAACGTTATTGTTTCCTCATCCAAAGATATTCAATTGCCATGTACAACTCTCAAAACTGGAGGCCGATTTGCTTGCTTGCTGTTTGCTGTGTAATCTTCATCTTCTCCGTATTACATTTGGGATGAACATTTGATAGATGATGATGAATGTCTAAATTTCAGAAATAATTGCTTGAAATGCCCCCATAAGGGCAAAATGTTAAATTGCTTTCATGAATTTTATGTAATTTATGTTTTTGTCTTTCAAATATATGATCTTTATGTGTTCTTACTTCTTACAAGGCATCAATCCATTCTTATGTACAGTTTTAATCCTTGTAATTAATAATATGCAATATTTAGATATTTAATTACAGTTCATTATTTTCACTTGAAAATTTATCCTTTTTATATTTGTATATTTATTTATTAATCTATGAACAACTCACCAAAGATTATGATTATGATCAACCAATGTTGTTTGTTTCATTATGAGTGGAAATCATTATTAACATGCATCCAAAGTCAAGAGATGGAAAAAGTACTGAGAGTTGTTGACATGTTCGATCATACACATGGAACATCAACATTGAATATTATTTTAATATTATTCAAATTTTTAAGATTATTGAAAGTGAAAATATAGTTTTTGAAAAATAAAAATTAATTTAACAATAATCAAAGATAATTTGAATATAATTCAGCCAAGTCGAATCCTAAACTTGATAAAATGTATTAACTTATATTATCTATAAATCAAAACCAGGTATAAATAATAAAACCACGGTTTAATTACACATAACCAGTGTGCTACGAGAACGATCGCGAGCTGCAAAAGCACCTTTGTCGTGAAAGCAAAAAACAGAGGAGAGAAAGTCGTCGTTTCACAAAATGCCTACGAAAAACTCTCCTCCGCGCCTGTAAACCAGGGGCAGTAATATAATAAAACAGAGGGTAAGCTTGGGGACGATGAACGATGGCATCTCCCCTACGAACCATCTTCTTTACTCCAGAAATCCGGTCTTCGTAAGCACGGCATTCCTCACCCTGCGCTGGTCCCTCCCCTTCAACGTCCTCCCCGCTCCTTCGCAAACGGAGGAGGATGAGATCTGGCTGCGTGCGAGTCTTTTCGCCAGCCACTCATGAGGCGGCAACCACTCCCCCTCTTCGTCTTCCTCCTCGTCGTCGCATGAGCTGCTTCGTTTGTACGTCTTGCACCAGTTTGGGATGTTGATTGGGGCAGGGGGGGTGCTTCCTTCTGCCAGAGTGGTGGACGTTGAACAAGTGTGGGAGGAAGAGGAGGCACCTTTTGGTTTTCGAATCCTTGGGCGGGCGTCCCTGTTGTCTCTTGCCGAAGCCCACACCTCCTCCTCGTCGAATTCTTCCGCCATGAAGACAAGAATGAGAGAAAGCGGAGGGATGGGCCCTGCTGCGCCGGAGCTCCCCACAGCTAATAAGCCTCTCTCGGGAAAGATGGGGGAGGAAGAGGGAACAGGGTTGGGGTGCAGAACAGGGGATCTGGCTGCGGTTTCTACGAAAGGGAAAGGTTTTGAGCAGGAATCTGCAGCGTACGAATTCGTGAGCCTTGAATCCGTATTTATTGAGTTGACACCACCGTCGCATTTAAAGAGCGGAGCAGGGAGATCACTTCTAACCCAGTTTGACAGTTGACATTGCTTTTAATATATATATATATATATATATATATATATATATTTTAAAGTTCACGAGTTTAGAATAAATCATTATTATTTTTTTATAGAAAATTTTAAAAATAATTAGATCACATTCTTTAAAATGAGCACTTCACAAAAAATAAAGTTTATATATTTTAACAATAATTAACAATAATGTTACTCGGATATATTTTTTTTATTAATTATCTTGTGAATCTGAAAATATTTATATTTGAATAGCCTATGATGAAAACGTAATGAAATGTAAATATTGGATAAAAAATTTAAAAACTAAATAATTTGAAAGTTCTTTTATTCTAAACAGGTGGTGTCATTACAAGAATAACATAAAATTTATATACAAAATAAATAATAACATTGACATTCATGTACAATAACATTTTGTACTCTTTTGTGATATTGATAATATAACAATTACGATGTTAGAATATTAATATTAATCAAAACATGATCTGAATACCAAAATTAATAATAATAATAATAATAATAGTGTTTATATATTTATAAATATATATTCAATAAAATAAAAAATAAGATAATAGAATATTCTATAATGTGAAACATGTTTAAAAAATAATATTGCATATATGTCTTATATACTATTTACAACCATTGACTCAAATTAAATTATGAATAAGATTCATGGGTGATATAATTACTCAGTTTTTATTTGATTAAATTTTAATTGTCGTAGTTATGACTTATTAAGTTGTGTTTGAAAGTAATTCTAATTGAGAAACTAAGTTCAAATGCAAAGTTATTAAAATATCAATAAATTATTTATTTTTTAGAACTATTATATTTTTGCATAATGTTTGTAAATTGTGATGACTATCTTTATAAACTTATTTTATTTTGATGTTATGTTTTGGTAATTTTTTTTCAAATATATTTGCATTCTAATTTCATTAATTTTATTATATTTCATCTCCTTTTGTTTTTATTGCTAATATAAAAACAAAACAAAGCATGATTAAAGAAACAACATTATCACCTTGAAACACATGGCATGTGTTGTTTCCCTAGTTGACTTAGCTAGAAGCTAAACTATGTACAAATCTAATGCGATAATGAATCCCATCTAATCAAATAATAATAAGTAAAAACAAATTACTTATAACTTGTTCTTGTAAGCATGTACAAGAACAAAGATATAAAGATCAACTAGTATAAAAATAATGATAAGCATAGATAATAAATGCAACATAGCAACAAAATTTGGAAGAGCATATAATACAAAAAGCCTAGGTTCATAATCGATCATGGACTAAATTTTTAATAAGGTAAATAAAGGAAAGGAAGTTTTATTGAGTTTTTTTTAGTCATTGGATTATAATAAATGATGAAACTTTAAATTATTTTATTATTTTTTATACTAATCTCTTTAAGCATTTCTTTCATTATTTTTTTAAAATTTTATTTTTTAAGTTGATGATTTTTTTTGTCTTTTTAATGATAATCAGGGTTTTATTTTTTTAACCTGTTTAATATTTTATCATATGAAATGAAAGAAGGTTTTTTGTTGCTATAAAATTTGAAGACTATTTCAACTTTTTTAGCAAAGGTATACTATAAAGACCCATATTTTATTACTCTAGTATTATTTATAATCTAGATGTTTATTGGAGAATTTTTTAGAACATGATATAACGATATTATTTTATATACACATAAAAAAATGAGTCTCACAAAATAAATCAAAATTTAATTGTAAATATATTTTTAAAAAACATATCATGAGAAATCCAATGATATTTTTATAATTTTTTAAAATCATTTAAAATTTTCACAAATTATTTAAGAAAGGTATAAATATTAATTTTTAAATAAATAATCATTTTAATTTCTATTTATTATTAAAACCCTTTTTCTTTCTTTCTTATAGCCCTAATCTCCTCTCACTTGTTGACTTGATGTTCAATATCCTTTGGGACCATTTTGTAAAGTGGAATTTCTTGCAAAATTGATCGAGGAAGGGAATCATAAAGAAAGAACATCGCAAAGGGTTATGTGACCTAAGAATTTAAAACTCTTTTTGGTGGACAAGAGATTCGATGATTTTTTACTACAATGGTGAGACTTATATTAAATTTTGTTACTTTTTACGAGTATTTCAAACCCTTTATGTATCTGTGTTTCTTTAATTTTTAGATTAGCTAAGATTGATTTACCCTAATAGAGTCACACCGTGCAAAGAGAGTGTGAGTGTTTGTTAAATTCAAAGGCCATCGTTACTAATGTGAGCCCCTTTGATGCAATTGTTGGTTGAGTAAGACAGAGGAGAAAAGATACTTGAAATGTATTTGGCCAATTTCTATCTTCTATGCATGCATTATAAAATTTATTATTACGACTAGAAAAACAGATAAGAAGTCAAATTTGTGAAGTTATGTTATTGAGGGATAAGAAAAAGAAAAATTAAACGTTCTCATTATGAATTACAATAATAAGATGAGGTAAAACATTTATTTTTTTATTTTTTATTTTTTGTGCTTTTTTAGCTTTATTTAGTTATGTCATTGATAAATTATAGCAATCATAAGATAAAGATTTGACATAAAATATTAAAAATTTTGGTAAATCATTATGAAGTTCATGATAACTTTTAGAGAAAATATCTAAAACAATTGAGTGTGAGTTATAATAAGAATAAAAAAAATCAACATCAAAATAGTCCATGAGGATCAAAGTAGATGAACTTAATAATATTATTATGCAAACAATTATTTTTTTATATAATTATAATATTAGGATTATGTGATGTGAATAATTGTTTCTTTATATTCTATATATTACATAATTTGATATGAATAATAATGCATAATATGTGTAAGTATATTTTATTCATTTATAATTAATATTGTATAATATATTTGGTATATTATTATATGTTTATGATAAACAATGGTAAGAAAGTAAAAATCAAATATAATATGCATCATAAATAAAATAATATATATATATATATATATTGAAAAATTCAAAATAAATAATTAAAAAAATAAAATTATCTATATGGAATGATAAATGGAGAGAAAAGAAATAGAATAAAATAATTTATACTTGAAGCTTAATAATGAAATAATAATATTGGAAATTTGTTTCTCTTGTGACTTTATCTCATAGTGTCACATGCTATGTGATTTGGAGGTTATCACTTTTGTGTCATCTGGTAGTATTTAACATCGAAACTTAATTATCAAACTTTTCTATTTTGTGATTAGGAGCTTTTGCTTACCATGCGATAGACAGCCACCACTTGTAGGATGTAGTGGTTGAAATCTATAATGATGATATATATAAGCCGTTTACTATGTGATATGAAGGCTACCACTTGTTGTATAATCTCACAGTGTTAATACCATTAGTATTAGACCTCAATAATTGAACTTCTTATTATGTGATTAGAAATTGTTGCTTATAGTATAATATGATAGTTAATGTCTATAATAATGTGTATATATATATGTGTCACTTAGTGTGTGATATAGTAACTACTACTAGTGTGATCTGATGACAAATATGATGAGATGTTAGAAGAAGTAAGATTAAGATTTTTAGGGTAAAAGTTATTAGAGAAAACTATGTTATATATTAATTAAAAAATAAATATTGAATAAAAAAATGAGAAAAATTAAGGCCAAATTAAATTTGATAAATAAGTTTATATATAAGTATTTATACAAATTATTAATAAGAAAATAAAATGAGATAAAAATTATATTATTCTAAAGATATTTTGACATATAAAAGTAAGTATTACGAATTAAAAATAAGTTATTTTCCAAATAATGATAATAATTTGGGTTTTGATGTAAACTCATGTATATAAATAGACTTTTAAGGATCTTGTGGTGTAGTTTTTTTGTGATGATGTGATTTTACTTTGATGATGAGATGTTTTTCGTGATGATGATAGTTTTCTCATAGTGATATGATTTTACAACGATACTGTGTTTCAATAATAGTATATCTAATTGATATAAATTATTATTAATATATAATTAATAAATTAATTGTATATATATTTATATAATTGACAATTTTTAGAAGAGATTCTATTTATTTGTTTTTCTAAATTATGAATTTATCATAAATAAAAATTTTGAAATATTAGAAGATTATAAGATAGTTAGTTGTCCTTACTCTTTCAAGTAAGTCTTTTATGTCATCTTAATACGTCGACTTTGTTTATTTCTTATATATTAAGATTATTTTAAAATTATATTATTACAAAAGTGAGAACATATATCATATTATAATATTTTTAATTTTATTTTTGCTATGATAGTTTTTATATAAATTTGATTTTGAAATGAATATAATAGTTTTTATTGGATTTTACTATTTGATAATGTTATTGGAAGATATACAAAATAATTTAAAAAGAACTTAATGATGCTAAGATCTAAGTGCTGCACAATCTACTGCTAGTCTTTATCCATGATTTCTTGAGATATGTAAAGACCAAGAGATACACCATGAGACTCTCTCATGACTTCACTTGATTAATGGCTCTTAAGAGTTATTATTTAACACTTCATTGATATGACATTCTCTTAGCTTTCCATCATTATCTAACTTTGCTAATGCCAACACTTTTGTTTAACCCATAACAAATTTTATGTTGAAATGCAAATATGAAACCTCATTTGTTAATGTCATATGTGAGGCTCTCATCATATGCATATCCAATAATATTTGTATGTTGTCTACATCACATCATTATTTACTAAAAACTTTGAACTCATCTATGCATCTTGCTATGACCTAAAGCACATTACCTATTCAACAACGCAAATCATCGCTTGTGTAATCATCGAAGTTTTTAAAAGTATTGACCATCACCTGACTTATTAATCACACAATTAATAATAAATTTAATATAAATTGTGTAAATAATTTGGCTTATGTTTTACATAGATTATAAATACAATCAAAATTACTTTTAATTTAACACAATTTAAAACACATAAATTAATTTTCTAGAAAGAAAACAAATATATTATTTTGTTAATGCTCAGCTATTATTATAGTTATATACTTAAATTAATTTGAATTTACTATATCATTAGCATGACTTTATTATAGCTCTTGAATAGTATTAATTAACATATAATATTGTTTTTTAAGGGTATATTATATAAAGTTAAAATTGTTATTTTTAATACATTTTGAAAGTTTTTAGAAAAAAAATTATGACACTATACTATTATACATACTTCATATTAATATTTTTATTTGTTTCATGGTTAAATTAAAATTAATATATCAATTTAAATATTTATTAATTTTTATATAAACATTCAAAAGAGTCTTGGTTTTATTCAAAATTATGCTGAATTCTTTTTCAGTATCCATAATGATTATTTTGCTATTTATTGTATAATGTTTTTATAATTAATAACATTAATATGTAAAGTTGTCCATGTAAGTTGGAGGCTTAAGACTGTTCCTTTTGATAGAAGTGTGTGCACCGTGCAGCGAGATGAGCAGCTGCATCGTTGATTCAAGTGGTCGAAAATTCAGAAGTCCAACCCGTGTTTGCAGTCTTCCTCTTTCGATGATCGTTCCTGTCAAAGAAAGCCGCCGTTGACAACGCCAAGCCGAGACTGGCTTCGACAAGAATGATCTGGAACGACAGGTTCAAACTCGAGGTGGTGATCGCCTGCGTCGCCATCTCCTTTGCGACCTTACTGTTGACGTCGGGGATCTACCGGCGATGGAGGCGGCGGCGCAGTGGTGCTAGCTTGTGGTACTCGGACCCGGAGGTCAAGCCCCAGAACCGTTTCAAGCACTTATTGGCTGACAATTCGTATACACCGTTCAAGCATTGGAAGTGCGAAGGAAAGGAGAAAGGTATTTAAAAAAAATGACATGTTTCCTCCTCCTTACTAACTTAACCGTAATTGAAAATCCATCGCTTTTGCCTGCCCGCTCAGGGAGAATGCCATTAGAGATCTTTTCTTGATTCGGGTTGGTAGCGGGCTTGTATTGGTGAAAATTTTTTAGGCGGTTCGAAATCTATTTAAAAGTCGATTCCATCTTATTGAATCAAATGAAATTGATATTCGTGGTAGCTCATTCTAGACTTAGATGGTTCGAATTGGTTTCATATTTGACAAATTATTAGCTGCGGAAAGTGTAGAAATAGTAATCTATGCAATTCTTGATGTTGTAAAGCCATGTGGAATTTGGTCTTTGCATGTTTGACACGAGTATTTAGGTGTTGGTGATAGACTTATTTAAATTGAATTTAGTAATCGTTATTTTAGGCGTGTTCAATTCATATAAAAAAGTTTTTCAGCTATAATTATTGTGCACACTTATTGTTACATATTAATTATGTTTAACTATCCATTAATGCATGTGATTCATTGTTCATTGTTATCTTTTCCTTTCTGCAAACTACAAACATTTGTTATTACGCTGCATTTCGTGCTTTTGACCTTACATTATGTCATATGCAATTTATTCAACTTGTACTCTTCAAAAGTATCCCTTACATTCCTGTTGTCATATCAGAATCCTCTTTGAAAATTCATCCTTATGAAAGAGAGATCAACTTCTTATTGAAGCACCCTCCTACTTTGACCAAGTTCGGTTGTAGTCATCAAAATTTGGATATGGACCACTCTTATATATGGGTTGATACCGAGTATATGTTAGAATCTCTTGCTGCTACACTAAGCAAGGAAAAGGTCTTTGCTGTTGATACTGAGCAGCATAGTATTCGATCATTTTTGGGATTTACTGCCTTAATGCAGGTGAGTGTCTTACTTTGAGGAATCATTTATTGTAGATTAATTTTTTCATGATAGTGAAAATTGATGCAAAACTTTGGCCTTTTCATGTCATCTACTTCATAGATTTCTACACAAAAGGAAGATTTTTTGGTGGATACTATTGCTTTACATGATGTGATGGGCATACTACGTCCAGTGTTTGCTAATCCTTTCATTTGCAAGGTATAGCTATGAACTTATGTTATTGAGCTTTTAAGTAGCAAGATATACCAATTTTCCCATTTTATGGAGCGAATTATTTGAGGTCACTTCTCAGAATGATTATTCCTGATTTTCTTTTTGAGAGCTTCCGAAATTTTTACTTGTTATGCACTGCTGTGAATGGGACCTATATTTTGAGTATTTCTGATGTTTTAATCAAATATATATTTTGTGAATGCTCGACCCCTCAATCAAATATTGGCAAATTATTTAAGTGTGATAAGCAATCACCATGCTGTTTTGTCATGGAGATCCCTTTCAGGTTGATTGGTAAGCAGATTTTTAATGGCGTGCAGAGGGTATGCTAATGTGATTTGCTAACAAGTTTGTATTTTAAAATCTCCTTCCATCTTAGTTGATGCTTTTTAGGCGTGGTGTTGGACGTTCTTCTGCAATTGTCACAAATTGCTGGGCGCATAGAATATTTTATTCTAGTACTTAATCTTATTACTTGAGCCAAACTTTTTTATAAATTAATTTTTATGGTTTAGAATGAATGTCCAAGGATTTATGAGTGCTCTTGTTTATCACAGTCATGATTTGCTGTAATATTGTCTGCTTTTTGTGAGCGATGTCCTTTTTGTTGATGGAAGTTTTTGAGTAAGTCGGATCCCGAGTTATGCTGAACGATATAGATTTTATATGTGAAAGGGCATGATCTGATAGAGATGTTTGTTTTTGTAAGTGATAGTAATCTAATAATTGATCTTAAAAGAATCAATATCTATGCATCTAGATTTAAAGACAACTATAATTTGGTGGTGGCAATAAAAAATAACGGTTTGTGTTAGGTTGAAGATCAGGAAGGTATTGAAGAGAATTTAGAATGAGTAGCAAATGCATTTGATGGTGGTGATTTTGTTGTTTTCAGACTGCTGAGCATTCTTAGCTGGTAACACAAGTCTCTGGAGTGCTAGATTACAAGTTAAGAATTTGCCTTAATGGATGATGATGTCGATGAGCATGGGCGAGAAACCGGAGGATGAAATATCAAATGGTGGAAGCAAATCTGGTTGGTAAAAGATCGTGAATGAAAAGGCATGAAACATGTTAAAAAAATCTTGTAAAACAAAGAATAAATTGGAGGTTCAAACAAGATTCAGAGAGACAAACTAGAAAAGCATTTGCAAGTTTTCATATATGAACTGTAGATTGTTCAAAGTGATAAAAGTGATAAGTTACAAATCATCTTCGTTTGTGTTGGCTACCCTACAATGAGTCTACACAAGATGTATATTGGAGGATGTAATGTGAATACCCATTAGTTTTCAATTTAACAGTGAAAATCTTCAGAAATTGCCCTCAAGTATGCTCTTGTAGGACACAATGAGATTGCTAAAGGGGTTGGAAGACTTAGTTGCAGCTTTCAAATTTAGGTATTTTGACATCTTAGATGTGAGGTGCTAGACAAAAAAAAAAGAAAAACTTATTTGTAGCTTTTATGAAATTTATGAACCTATTTGTCTATTTTTGAAATTAGAGACTTACATGAGAGTTAGGCCAACTATTAAAAATGTATCTATAATTTACACATCGTCAATCAACTAAACATTGAAATTAATGATTGCTAATAGCAATATCGATATAACCCTACAATTGTGTGGCAATTCATGCCTAGGCTCATTTGAAACAATAAACTCTTAGATTTCAAGCAATGATTGGGTAAAGCAGCACAAGCAAACTAAGATTTTGAATTCTACCATAAGATACCATGGGGAAGGTGCTTTGCAATATGTTCTAGAGTACAACGTAAGCATACTGGTGACTTGTACAGTATGCCTACTTAAGTTTTGAGAATTCATTGTCTAGTATATCAATCAAATGTAAGAGTCTCCTTTAGCTTCATTGATTGTAGCTAAATGCAAACTCAATTGAGAAAAGAGTAAATGTTATGGATGCAAGCATTGCTTTTGCTCCATGATAATCACACAGTATTGGGAAACTAAAAATGTGGCTTGGTTTAGAGTTGAGATATGTGGTTCATTGGTGATGTTACTGTCAAACGTAAGGAGGTGGAAACAAAGTAAAGAGGTGAGTGGGCTGGAAATAAGGAAAAACCATTTCAATAATTTGGTCTGAAGGGAGTGGTGAAACTATGGGATGGGGGTTCAATTTGAAGGGGATAAAAACTAAACGTTTTAGCTCTATGAATTCTCTAAGAGCTTACAAAATTTCAGGAATTGGAGGCGTTTTAGTGGGGGAAGTGAGAGAGAGCAAGTTGGCTTAGTTTTCCTAGATAGGATGGTAGATACACTTCATGAAATTCTTAGTCCAGTAAAATGATTATCTCTACGGGAGTCCAAAGCATGAGAGTTGTAGCTAAGTGGGTGATTTAACATCTAATACAGTTTACCAGCATTTGGAACTTCTTTGATATGGTAACACTTACAAAATCAGAGAACTCAAATTATGACATCTTGTAGAAATTTCCAGTGTTTTTGATCTTTTTGGTGAAACTTAAAATTCATCTCCAATTTAATTTTTAAACTCAATTTCTAGATAGGATGATTAGCAAGACAGCTTAATAACCACAGCACCATTCTTTCAGAAAACTTGAACTTTAAGGTTGTGGAAGCTTATTGCTGCAAGGAACTCGGGAAAGTGGTAATGACAAGATGTTGGATGGAGAGGTGGTAGATCTTATAGATGTACTATTGAAATTGAAGGGTAGCACATTGTGACTTATCAACAATCCGGCTTCTCATTGGTGATCACGTAGGAGTTGACCTTCACACCTAACACGGATGAACACACCAAGGGATCGAACAATCAAGAGCACCTTGTGTTTCTTCTGGGATTTATTAAGCCAACTGTCCATGTAGAATACCAACATCCTTTTTTTATAAGGACAAAAAGAAGAGAAGATGTTGGGTAATGAAATGTATGTTAATTGCCCTAGTGTTTGGCTATTCATGTGGCGTGGTTTAGTTTGATTGGTCAGGGAAGTATTTCAATTGTCGAGGCCAGTCAAATCTGATCAAAAGAAGGCAGCTATCATGCCAACCGCCCTTGCTGTCTAAGGTGATTTGGTGATACGCCAGGGTTCAGATCAACCTTGGATCCCAATCCCAAATAGCACTTGAACACTCCTAAGAAAACTGGAAACACACAAAAAATATCTGATATATCAAACAAATCCTCATGCCCTTATAGGCATCTCTTATGATGACATTGGGTGTACAAGCAACATCCAAATACAACACATGCATACAAGCATAGGAAACCACTACCAAACTATGTGGAAAATACAAAAATATTCCAAAAAATTCTCAGGCACTCTAGGTACCCGTTAATGTCTGTGAAACTCCTGACAAATGTTGAAAAAGCTCCAGAGTTACCACATCACTTGGTCTTCATGGTAAAAGCTTTAATTGGGACTATAGGTATTGCTGGCAGCATTTAGCATTTCATTAGTCATACTGTAATCTGCGGCATAAATTTAATTCTTGCTGTTGAATTGTGATATTTTATTGTTTCTGTATTTTTGGTCGACAATTGAAATTTTAGCACTTTACCTTATTGTGCAGGTATTCCATGGAGCTGATAATGATGTTCTCTGGCTTCAAAGAGATTTCCATATATATGTTGTGAACATGTTTGATACAGCAAAGGTAATGTTGTTATTACTTATTTTATGTTAGTAAATGCATTTTTTGTTGATTCTATTGCCATTACCACCATCTGTTATATGTGTGATGTTTCTTTTTTGCAGATGGTGATAAAGTTTATGAACATAATCATCTAGCATAGTTACTGGAAAGATAAATTTCGTTGTAAAAAAATGTAGATGCATTTTCATTTGCTTAATATTTTAAATTCTTAATTAATTTTCTAAATAGAATCAATCTGCCCCTTTTTTTCATTTGGAATGTGATTTGAAGGTCGTGGGTTCGAATAGTGTAAACAACCTCAAAGAGACTGTAGGGAAACGCTGCACATGAAACCCTTTTGGTCCGAAACTTCCCTGGACCTTGTGTAGGCTCGAGCTTTATATTCTGGGATGCCTTTTTTTAGCATTTGAGGCAAAAGTTCGTATAGCTTATCCACAATTGTAAAGCACTGTTAGTGATTGGAAGTGACTGTTTAATTTCTTTTGAAAAGTTAAATAGGTTCTTTTCATGTCATCCATATATCTTGTTTAATATTAATTTATAATTCAAAACAAGTTCATCATATAGTTTAAACTTCCTAGAAGTCTTAATTTGAAATAGTGCATTCAACATGACATATTGATTGCTGGGGTGCTGTACTTTCAGATGTCGACCTCTTTTTTGTTTCAATTTTCATAACTTCTCCTTTATCAAATCATCCCTTTTTGAATTTATGCTATTTATTTATAACCGTGCAAAGCTAATTGCTAATATACTCTTGCAGGCATGTGAGGTTCTGTCAAAACCACTGAAATCATTAGCTTTTTTACTTGAAAAATATTGCAGTGTGTTGACTGACAAGTCTTTCCAGGTTTGCTTGTTTAATGCTCTATTATTCAGTGAATGAAGCTTTCTTATGTGCAATTCTATGTTTCCAGTGTTTTAATAAGATGTAACTTGTTGTTATGTTGGAACAAATTGTTGTGCTAATCAATTACAGAAATTGATATATGTGAACACATTGCTTTTCTTTATAATACCTGGAACAATTATATGATCTGAGTTAACTGATTCAACAGAGAAAATTTATCCTATACAACACATTGAAGTTTATATATATAAATGGCCAAAATTAGAAAAAACACAATTAAAAATTAAGTTAAAAAATATAGATTAATAACTTCGTAGGAAGAACACCATTGGGCTATTATCAACAATCAATAGAGGTGAGAACCCCATCACGTTAGAGGCATAAGATTGTCTCCCCATTGATTGGTGATAATACCCAACGATCAATTGACCATTGGTGCTATTATTGACATTGGACATTGTCGCATACTATGTAGGTGAAAATGACCAATGAAAGGAATGGTATTTAGTTTCCCAACTTAAGTATTAATAGCCATTGGGCATTGTGGTCCACTAAGTGGGTGATAATGGTTGGCAGCCCAAGCCTTGCCCCTTCTCCCCCCCCAAAAAAAACAATTCTCTCCTCACTCTCTTTACTCCCCTTTCGTTGCTTTCTCTCCCGTGCTCGAGTCCTTGTTCTCCATGTCAACAAATTTTATTGATTTGGCCCTCAAAATGCAAAATCTTATATTTTAGAACTTTATTTTGGGTTAGTATTAGATTAATACAATTGATAGTGCACAAATTTTAGTTGCCATCACGATGGTGTTTTGTTGACAAAATGCGGTGCACTATTTGAATACTCTTGTAAGCATATCATATTCAACCTAGCTTTGAGTTAAGTGAATGTCTTGTTGTGTTTATCACAACTTGGCCTGGAGCCCAATGTGGGTTTGCAAGTGTCGTTAGAATGTAGAATTTGTTAGGTGTAAGACCACAGGTAACTTAGAAAGCAAGGACAAAGAATCGTCATCATATAAAGATGTGAAGGATGAGACATCCAAGAGGAATGTGCTATGTAGTGCAAGAGGGAGGTGAATATTATAGTTTTAGGTATCTCGACTATAAACGAAGACTGGTTGGTCAATGCATTCACCAATAATGCTTATATAGAGTTTGACAGTAATGTTCATGTATGGAATGAGGACATGAACTTTATGGGTTATTCACAAACCTAAAATGATATTTATGTTTCGAATGTTTAATAGGATCGAGCCCAACTTGATGTTTTGGAGTAAGTGACAATTGATCATTGCATGGTTTATCCCGAGTTGATGTCACTATGTGAAGGAGTGCTCCGAAAGACGCACTTAATTCTTGTGTGCATGTAATGGAGCAACAATGAACAACTGTATTGTTGAAGGTTCCATTTCTCCAAGTCAAATTGTCTTTCAGACATATGGAAGATTTCTCAACTTGGGGTGACCATACATGCAACGTAATAATACAAAAGAATGCACTTCACATTCTTCGTCATAGAAGCTTTGTGGCTAGATGGACATAGATCCAAAAGATATTATTTCATGAATGGAGGACAAATTCAATGTGAAAGTAGCCTTCAACAAGGCTTGAGATGCATGCAAGTAGGCAACTTGTTCCATTTTTGGTGGATAGGAGTTTGCTTAGTGCTTGTTGCAATATTTGGAGCCTATTTGGAACCACAATCACGATCACTCCTTTGATGTATAATGAAGTTCTTTGTTCAAGTTTGATTGCTTATTCTAGGTGTTTAGATAGCCATATTTTTGATATCAGAACTAGATTCAATCTATACTACCTCTTCATCATTATACAAAATAATAAAATAGGTATAACAAAATGGACAATAATATAACACCAGTCAAATTTTACCAAAATATTATTGATAAGTGGTACTTTTCATAATAATGTAGTTTGAGGATGATTCAAACAAAAACAATGAGCCCCCATGAGACCATAGATTTTTTTAAGGTGGGTAGGAATAACGTGGAGACCTACCAAAGGTTGAATTCATTGAATAAGAAACAACTCCAATAAGACTTATTAATGGAGAGATATAAGGACAAAGATTTACATTAGAAATGGTTAGAATGTTTGTAGGTTTTATAATATGATTATAGCATTAAAATACAAAGACCTTTTGATGATCACCCTTTAATGTGGTGCTGACACCATCCTTCCATGTTCTATAAGACAATCTTAAGGAGCATCTTTGGTGCTAAGTTAAGAGGTCATTTTTTTTAAAATTTTTTTTGTAAGTCTCGATGGCATATTCTTAATGCCTCATATGGTAGTCTTAAACATTTCAATAAAGCAAAGTTGATATCCATTAAGTGACTTTATGTTCTCAAAATAAAATATGCATACATTATGATTATTATTTTTTGTTGAACCCTTGATTCATATGCGATTTGTTTCATGTCAACAAAATCATCGTATTGTTTTTTTGTAGTTGTTTTTATTTGTTTTAAAATATAAAAATCTCTACTAATTTTCATGAGATATTAGGACAATATTGAGATTTTGAATGTGACTGATAAAAGCTTTAAAAATTATCCTTCCATTTAGTTTTAGTTTAAGGCATGCATTCAAACTAGATTTTCTATCTTTAAGGATTGCTTTATCAAAGTATAAAACTAATAAGTTGTATTCTCAAAATATATTTAAAATAATAAGAATGCAAAATTGGTTGGATCGTACCTACCTTATAGACGTATCATACAATTTTATTTGGTCATCTAAGTATTGAAAAACTCGAGAATTTCATACATGTTAATATTTAATATACAATACAATTAATATAAATTTGGAGATCATATATTATTATTTTTAAATCTTATATTATGATTAGTACAAATTGGTAAAGATCTTACAATATTATCCAAGATCGTATGGCATAATTATTACAAAATTGACTAGTTTGTACTGTCCTATCCTTGGATTGCATCGTCCAATTAATTTAGTTTCTATGCATAATGACTAGTTTGACTAGATTTTTGGAAAAGTTGATTATAGTCATTACAGAGTTGTTAGGGGTAATTAGAGTTGTTTGAGTTCTCAAAATTATATAAATAGTTTTCAAACAATAAGAAAAAGCCACTAATCAATTATAAATATTTGGAGAGTTTTAGTACTTGAAGATTATCATATGTACTAGAAGGATTGGGAGAAAAGTAAGGTTGTAGTTGCAGACTTCATTTTTCATTATTTCTCTGCCTCCATTTTAAGCTATTCCATTGAGCTAAGTTGAAAATCATTTTTATAAAATTGATTAGAACATGCAGTCCTATCTTTAGATCTTTCTATACTATTGGTTTCTTTTCTATGAATAATTACTAGTTTGATCAGATTTTTTGGAAAGTTGATTATAGCCATTAGAGAGTCATTGGGGAGTGATTAAAGTTGTTAGAGATATTCTCAAAACTCTAACAACCTTCATTTTTCATCATTTTCAACCTCTATTCTAAGTTATTTCATTGAGCTAAGTTGAAAATCATTATTGCATTGTTTTACAATATTTTTAAAGTAACTCTTGATATTTGTATTAAGTTATAAGACTATTGTATTCAAGCTTTTCTTTGTACCTTTGGTCTCTTTGTTGGGATATTTTTCTTTGATTTTTGCTTAGTTTTTTGGTCATTTTGTATGGTCATTTGGTTTGGTGTTATAGGCTTCTTTGGATCGGTGATTGTAGAGTGTTTTGGCCTGATGAAGGTTTTGCTTACTTGCTTTTGTGAAAGTTGTTTGTGTTTTTTTTCTAGCCTTTTTGGTCGGGTGTGAATAAGATCTAGTTTTTGAATATCTAAAAATTGATCATGTACTTTTCTTTATTATATTCTACAAATAATTTGTTTTAAGGTTAATAAGAATTTCTAAAACAAGTTTATAACAGTGATTAAGAAACTCTAAAAGAGTTAATGTTGTTTCATTTGATATTATTGAATTTGAGATTTTCACAATTCATCTCCTTCTTGTGTAGATAATATATTTTCATGTTTCAACATTTTTACTATTTTAAATAAAGAAGAAAATGCAATTTATTGGGATTTAAGTTTTGATTTTTGGGATTTCAAATATTTAGTTTACTCTCTTATTATCATACCGATGGAGGAATGGCTAACTTGACATTTTTTCGTATTAGAGTTGGTTTGATTCAAATCCAGAGCAAACCAAATCAAATATTTAATTGACTCATTTTTTTTAGCCAATCAAATAGACTAATAATTCGACCCAACGTCAAAATTTCATTCAATTTTCAAGTGATATTTCATTTTATCGTTATTCTTGTGAAGTTAATTGTAAATATTAGTGTTTTGGAAGAATTCTCAAAATTAATCATTTAGTCAACAAATATAATTCATCCTAGAAAAGGTTATCAATAATAGAACGCTATTCGAATTTAGAGTAGGCAAAATTTGTTTCACCATCCTTCACAAAAGATGGTAAAATTTAAGAAAGGTTGGCAAGCATGTAAAAATGTAAATCATAGTCATCAAGAAGATGCATAAGAAAACATATGGACAACTAAACAAGTAATAAAAAATACAATAAAGATAATTATATCCCAAACATACTTCAAGATTTAGTTCTCTAAGCAAACGAGCAATTTCATACCAAAGATTTGTTTGGAAATAAATTTTTCCTTCAATATCTATATAGAAGACATCATAGCTGTCCATGAGGAGGCATAATAATGACTTATGTATTGGGAGGTTTCTCATTTATCATGTTTGAGTATAGTATGATACACTAATCACCCAAATTAACGAGTCTTTTAATGGAGTTCTCATGAATGTTCGTGGCTTGCCTATCTAAGGTCTGAGCCCCTACATGGTCCATCGGTTGCTTTGAGCCTTCCATATGATTCGTTGATTGCTTGAAGCCTTTTATTCAAATTCATTGGTTGCTTGAACCACCAACATAGTTTGTTGTTTGTTGTGAGTCTTAGATCATTTGTCAATTGATTTGAGCCTCCCATGTAGCCACTTGGTTTCCCCAAGCCTCCCACATTGTTCATCGTTGCTTTGAGCCTCCCACATGGTTCATTGATTACTTTGAGTCTCCATTTGTTGGTTGTTTTGAGCTTCCCACCTGTTTTATTGTCTGCTTTGAGCCTTCCTCTTGGTTCTTGGATGCTTTGGGCTTCCCATGTGGTTTGTTAGTTTCTTCAAGCTTCCCATGTGGTTTGTTGGTTGCTTCACGCCTCGACAACGTCTTGGAAAGATGGGCATACATTTTAGGTTGAATAACCCTCCGATCCTTCTTTTACGGGTGTGCCATAAGTCACCTTGTGATTGCTTTTTACTCCCATATGTATATTGTAAAGAATAATGTTTCTTCAATTTAACTTGTATTTTAGTTCTTGTATAACTAGTGCCACCTTTAATTCATTTGTCATTTGTCTAGTCATAACAGATGTTCCAAACATTGCAGTTTTATTAATTCTAGCATGGTAATGTACACATTAGCTATAAAGTTTTTGTTTAAAGATTATAATCAAGGTGATTAACTTTCTTTTGACGTTTATATGTTTGTTAGTTCTTTCTTACTCAAGATATGCCAATATGACACTGCAATAATGAAAAGATGATCAAAGAGCAACTAAGCTTGAAGTCGCTAGAAGAAATGGCAGTATAAAGGAATGAATTCTTGAACTGTGACACGCTTGAATCATACTGTTCAGGAATCATCACACAGAAGGATATCATACTGTTCAGGAATGTGTTGATGAATTTCCTTTGTTTGGCCTTAGGTGTAGATAGGTCTTTTGTAATTCCAAAATAGAAAATTATGTTTTTCACTTTGTGCTTTGTTACAAGAAGGTTCTCAATCGAGGGAAACTGTAAATGTGACGATTTCAAATGCCCCCATAGGCATGCATGTGCAAGATTTTGAGAAATTAACATGATGTGTCGAAAGTTTTCTTAGCTAACTTGCTATTCTTCTTTATTCACACTTAATGGAAGCCTGTGCTTGTTTGTCAGCTATGGGAGTTAGAGGGAGAGAGATGCTAGCTTTGATTAACTACTACTTTTAGGAAGAAGCTATTATGTATTCCCTAGACTTGTAACTTCTATTAGATGGTGTCACTTAGAGGAGAAGCTGTTATTTCCTAGATTTGTAGCATCTATGAAAGGAAAGAAGTGCAGGAGATGACAATGTTTGGAATCTCAACAAAGGGCGACTCCTTCATGCAAACTCATTGCTCACCCTGAAAGAATTGTTGATGAAAAAGGTGAAAAACTTAGGATTTTATGACTTGAAGACATCATGTAGGGCTTGGAAGGGTGTGAGTGTTCTGATATATTGAAGTGTATGCAAGACTTTTGTTGGTGGGGATAATGGTGTCTACAATCTTGTGAGCTACTCACAAATATGTGCAAACACGAGGGATCTGATTTCTTATTTTGAAATGTGAGAGACCAATCCATTTCATGTGGCCAAATTAGAGGGATCTTTTTGCAATTTAAAATTAAATTATTTCTTCCAATGAACATTATTAATTTACCTAGATTATATTACGATGTTCTGACTTCATTATACTAAGTTCTATGTGATCACTTGATGAAAATATAAAATTTGGCTAGAATCAGGCATGAAAACACTAGGTTTTTGTATGATTGTTTAGTCCTCTCAATACTTCTTTGCTGGCCAAATGCAGCTTTCATTTTGTCAACTTACTTCAAAATTGTGGATTTTTGATTCCGAAGTTGGTGATATTTTACATTCACTGTGCATTTTCGTATATGATAATCATTTTATGATATAATTATTCTTTAAAAATGTAGCGTGAAGATTGGCGGCAACGTCCTTTGTGTGCAGAAATGATTCAATATGCCCGTACTGATGCTCACTATCTACTCCACATTGCTGACTGTTTAGCTTCAGAGCTTAGGACTGCAAGACATGGTATGGATCTTACACCTCATTTGAGCATCTTTAGCAAATGGACATCTATCTTTAGACTCTACAACATTTTATTATTTGCTTCCGTAAACCAATAATTTTGCAAGGGGCGAAATGTCTTAGTCAAAGAATAAGCAATTGATGGATGGAGGAATTGAAAATAACCTTTCCATTGAAGGTTGGGATATTTCAATAAATTTAATGTAGTTATAAATTTGGAAGGAATTGTTTTTGATAATATTATGGAAAAAGACAAGTCAGCAAAGTTATTAAGGAATTGAAATTTGGAGTTCTTAGTCACAGTATCAGTCCTTTATTGTTTAAAACTATATAAGAGATACTGATGCATTGTTGCTTACCAATTTAGGCTATATAATCTTCAGGACCAAGTGATGCAAGATAAATTGGGGTGGGAGGGTGGTGTGGTATGTTAATCTTATGTGAGTGAGTTTAAAAATGCATGATTATGTTGAAGGGATTAATTAGCCATAAGTTGCAATATAGAATTCTATCAAAAGTCTTATGGATGGTTTTTAGAATTTTGTTACATTTTAAGTTGAAAAAAATGTGGTGAAGCACTTTCTTGTGTTAGCTTTAATGGTGCTTACCAAAGACTTTCCACTTTTGTTTAATAATGTTTAAGAGAACTTTTAATTATTGTAGTTGTGTTGATCATGTATGCTTTGTTTGAATTTATGTTGAAGTGTCTTGGCATTTTTTCTTTTGTCTTTACTTTTCTCGTTTATATAAATTATTAGAGAATGGGCTTCAAAAAAGCAAAAGGTATGTTATGCAATTTTGTGATACCTAAGATCTTTCTCCCTTATGTTTGGGGTCAAATAAAGTGCACATGGTCAACTTAGCTTCAATTATTTGACCTTACCTTAAGTATAAATAAAAATAAGCTAAATAAATCAATTATAATAGCATGAATGAAAGCACAAAAATAATCAAAATAAGACACATACATTGCCATCCAAGTTTTATTTTGGCTAACCAAAGGTAAGTGGTGTAATAATCTCCTCATCTTTACTAGGATTTTTTCTTCAAAATTTGAAGAATAGCCATGTCCACTTGTAGTGAACATCACTCTCCATATCCCAGGTAGTCTTCCATTCATCCTGATTATTTCAAAGGATTTTAACCATAGGTAGACTCTTGTTTCTCAACTGCTAGATACTAAACTCCACAATATACACTGGTCGCTTTTGATACGACACATTGCTGCAACTGAAGTTCCTCGGGATCTCCTTGAAGAATATTCTACAGGTCTTGAAAATATTTCTTTAAATTGGATACATGGAAGACATCAAGTCTCCTTGTTAGAGCCTTTGGCAATTGAGGTCTTTAAGCCACCAATCCAATCTTTTCCATAAGCTGATAAGATCCAATATACCTAAGTAGCAATTTGGAAGCTTTTCCAAATTTGAATAATCTTGTATCAGGCTGACCGGACCAACCTATACCTGTTGTCAAAGTACTTCTTTTGACTGTCCTTTACAATCCGTAATCACTCCCACAATCTGCGTGTCTCCTCTATATTCTGCCGTTCAGTAGCCTATTTGGATTCACCCTCAGTCTAGTATAACAAAGATGTACAACATTGATTATACAAAGTCTCGTTAAGTGCTATGCTAATGGCTGATTAATAACTATTGTTGTACATAAACTCTATTAGTTGCAATTGCTTGAACTAGTTTAAGGAGTAGGATTACACATTGAGCTTCAAAAGATGCTCCAAAGTTTGAGTTATCGTTATGATCAATCATCTGTTTGATTGACCTAAGACTTGATACAAATGATTCCAAAATAGGGATGTAAACTTTATATCTTAATATGAAATGACCACCCTGGGCACTACATGCAAACGAACAATTTGCTGTATGTAAAGCTCTGCCAATCTACTTGCGGAATCTGTCTTTCTCACAGCTAGGAAGTGAGCCAATTTCATCAACTGGTCCACTATCACCTAAATCACATTGTAGCCTTGCCTGTTCTTCGACAAGCCAGTGACAAAATCCATAGTGATTTCGTCCCATTTCTACTTTGTTGTAGCCAAATTTTGGAGTAGACTACTGGGCTTTTGATGTTCCATGTTTATTCTTTGACAAATCAAGTATTTTTAATATAATGGATTACATCTTTTTTCAAACCTCTCTATTAAAATTAGCTCATGAGGTTATGGTACATATTTATTTCTCTAGGATGAATTACTAATCTGTTATGATAGGTCTCCCTCAATAGGCTCTCCCTAAATCCTTGATTCTGAGGGATGTGTCATTTGCCATGGCATGTTAGAATACCATCCCTCATGGTGAAGTCCTCAAACTCTTCCTGCTGCAAACATGCTAACACTTCCTGAAGCTCTGGGTCCTATTGAAGTTCCTTCAGCTCATTTAGCCAATTAGCAAGAATAGTAAATAAACCGAGTTAAGCCACTAAGGATTGTATTGCCAATTGATCTCGAACCTTGCTGAAAACAAACTTGGCCTCTCTCTTGGAGTCATTTGCAAGCCTAGATCCAAGGGTTGTGACCCTGCTCAAAACATCATCTATTTAATTTGTCTTTTCCTCGTAATGTTTAATATCTAAATCATAGTCCTTTATGAGTTTCAATCAATGTCTCTATTTCAGGTTAAGCTTCCTCTGGGTAAAGATGTACTTGAGATTTTTATGATCAGTGAAGAACTCAACCTAAACTCCAAACAAATAATGCCATTAGATTTTAAGAGCAAAAACAACCGTTGCTTGGAGTCATGTGTTGGGTAATTGCACTCATGAATGTGCAACTATCTAGAAGCATAGGTCACAACCTGGTCTTCTTGCATAAGAAGACCTTCTAAACCGACTTCTGAAGCATTAGTGAAGATCTAATATGGCTTAACTTTGACTAGGTCAAGACTGGAGCTGAACTCAGTCTTCACTTTAACTCAATAAAGCTTTGCTCACATTGGTTAGACCAAAAAAAAGCTACTCCAATCTTTGTTAGTTGTGTGAGGGGTGCTGCCATTTTGAAGAAATTGTCATAAACTTGAGATAATACCTACAAGACCCAAGAAGCTATGAATCTTCTTCAATCTATAATAGTTTGCACCTTCTTGGGATATTAAAACGTCTACTACACTAACAATATGCCTAAGAAAACCAACTGAATTCAGCAAAAAGGAGCATTTCTAGAATTTTGCATAAAATTGCTTTTTCCTAAGCTACTCTAACAATCTAGAGATGCTTAGCCCTACTTCTAGAGTACACCAGTATGTTGTCTATGAACACAATTACAAACTGATCAAGATATTGTTGGAATATATGGTTCATGAGATTCATAAATATTGTAGGAGTATTAGACTAGCTAAACGCTAAAACTGTGAACTTGTCTATATCGAATCTAGAAAACTGTTTTAGTAATATCCTCACGAATTCTGATATAATGATAGCCAGATTGAAGATCTATGTTTAAGGAGGTTGATTATATTGCAGTTGATCAAGTAAGTCTTTTATACGAGATAATGGGTATTGATTCTTATTATTAAATTTCATTGCAAGCAATGTATATGCAGTTTTCTTGTCATACATGAAAATTTCTTTGAGATCTATTAAAGAATCATGGAGTTTATATTCGTACATGAAAACTTGGATGAATTTGCTTAGCATGATCTTCTTGTCGAAATTGTAATTAATATTTTAAATTGGTAATTAAGTTTTTGAAATGATGTTTTGCATGATAAAAATGAATGGAATCCATGCTATTAAAAGGAAGACATGATTTTATTTCTTGTTGGAATAATACAAGAATTGAAATTTCATAATAGCATATTTATTTATTTCAAAGCATGTAAAGATATCATTATGTGTGAGACATTTCCTAAAAGAAATCCCAATATTTGCTTTAAAGAGTTCGTGTTATCTTGTGTTAATTTTGGCTAGGACATGAGAACCTTGAACTTAAATTTTAAAAACCTGGCATGATAAAAACTTTTGCTGATAAACTTGAAACCTTGACAAGGAAGTTAAGAACAAACTCCCTTGTGCTTTTTAACTTAAATTAGGTCATGAATTTTAGGATAGAAACTTGAAAATTAGACAAAAACCTTGACGTCTTGCGACCAAGCATTTCATTGCCATGGTTCTGCTAGAGGAAAATGGGTTTGTAATAGGTTAAATTTTGGGTAGATTCAAGTAAGGTAGGTCTAGCCTTAGGTTAAATTTTAGAACTTGAATTTTTTATTGCAAAGAAATCTTAAAGGAAGGTTCTAAGATTGGACCAAGAATTTTGTGCATGCTATATGGTTGAGACCTTGGGATGGAAAAGTCTTATGTTAAGGCTCAGTTTGGCTTAAGAAAGGAATGCAGCTCGGCCAAAGGAATTAATTATTCTTGTGATGTTGGCTAAACTCTTAGGCTTGGCATAGTTATTGGATAAGACACTGAGTAATCTTATTTAGTCTCTTAGGCCATGTGTTAATACTCTAAATGATAGTTTGAAGGATTGTGTGAGTAGCTTAAGAGAGACTTTTGGTTGAGTGTAACGGCTTAGATTGGGGTGGATGACATGAGAGTCATTGGTGGAACTCGTGTGAATCGAGAATTATAAAATGTGTTATACATTGAAAAATGCATCTCTCAGGGTAAAACTAAGGTGTAGACTTGAGTAGGAGCTCAAGGGTAGTTAGATGGGTTAGGTGGTCTTAAAAGGGACCCTCGTATAAGACTATGAGTAAAAACTAATTGTTTAGGTAACATCTAGACATGGTAGGGTGCCCATATAGTAGATAAAAACCCAAATTTTTTATTAAGGCTTTGAGAAAAATTCTAAAGTATCCCAAATAGTAGTTAAACATCTTAGATGATGGAGCTATGGTTTAAAGATAATCTTAGGATACTCTAGGTAACAGTTAGAAATTCTAGATAATATTAAAGTTTGAGAAAACCCTAGGAGTAATTTCAGATATTTGATCTAAGGTTTTGAGGAATAACTTAAAGATACCTAGATACTTGATAATATTGTGTTGGATCATTATCTATATGATAAGATGATCTTGATGAAAATAGTTTTTTGGGTGCAATGCATCATAATATTTGGACCCTTAAACTAGTGATTGGCATCATCTGAAGGACGGTGCTGAAGGTCGATGTGATTGGCACCATCTCAGAGGAGAGTACCAGAGGCTTATGTGATTGGCACCATCTCGAAGAAGAGTGTTGGAGGTTTATGTGATTGGTACTATCTCAAAAAAGAGTGCTGGAGGCTTATGTGATTGGCACCATCTTGGAGGAGAGTGGTAGAGGCTTATGTGATTGGTACCATCTTGAAGTAGAGTGCTGTTGGCGCCATTTCGGAGGAGAGTATTGGAGGCTTATGTGATTGACACCATCTTGGAGGAGGGTAGGCTTATGTGATTAGCATTATCTCAAAAGAGATTGTTGGAGGCTTATGCGATTGGCATCCTATCAGAGAAGAGTGTTGGAAGCTTGTGTGATTGACACCATCTTGAAGGAGAGTGTTAGAGGTTTATGTGATTGTCATGGCTTGGATGAGTACCAAAATACTGGTGGAACTGTGCATCAAATTGGTGTCATCATATCTCATGCATTAGTTAGAGTATAGGGTATTAGAGCCTATAAAAAAATTGGGTATGACAAACATGGTATCGGAGCCTAAGTTAGAGTATAGGACATACTTATGCATAATAGGTTTACGTTTATTAAGATGAGAGGAATAAGTTATAAAAATACATAAGATAGAATTAATTCATATGAGATTAGTCTTTACTTTTTTAGTAACTTTGGTGTGGTATTTTCTTGGAAGATGTGATTAGGATTGGTAGGATAGATGTGAGTGCTTTTATGGGCAATGAACTTACTCAAGGAGAGCCCATGTTAGACCAATTAGCTCAGGTTATGACACCTCAGGCACAGCTTGAGCGAGTCTCAAGGAGATCATTGGTTGGAGGCTTTTATGTGGCTGATGACTGGTTAGCTCATATCCTAGAGCTATTTGATGTGTTGGGTTGCTTAGTAGAGTGGATGGTCATTCTTGCGGCTTGGGTTTGGACAGTGAACTAGCTACTTGGTGGTGTGGGCAACTCCATTGTATGTTCAAAGACACCATGAATAGCAAGGTACCATGGGACAAGTTTGTGGTTGCTTTTAGAGATTGCTATGTACCCAAAACAATCAAGGCTTAGATTCGTAGGGAGTTGACCCACGAGGCAAGGTTAGATGTTAGTGGCAGATTATGCTTTTTGATTCACTTATTTTGCTCATGCATTTGACCTTGTAACATACACCCGGGTTTTTTATTCCAAAACCTTGGTATCGACCGAGCTTAGACCAAGGCTAACTTAAAGTCTTGTTTGGGTCTACTTGAAAACTACACTATTTGCTACTAATTTCTTATCTTACCTTTGACCTTGTCATAAATTTACAAGCCAAGATTAGCAACATTCCATTCTGTTGTTTACTTATAAGGTTCTTTATGTTAGGCCTTTCCTTTTGGAATTACTTATAACCTTAGCCAGGTTTAAATTCTAAACCTAAATATATTTACATTTAAATCATAGGCTTGCAAATCTCTAACATAAAGCATTCAATATATGATTATAAAGTTTATTATATCTATCTTTAGTCTTAACTACAAGGTAATAGAGTCTAAAAGCTAATCTTAAATTCTTACCTGTTATGCCTTGATTAAACATGTATTATTTTGTTAGGCTTTCTCGAGATCATACTCAACCGTGGCATTCTTTTAAGATAATAAGACTTCTTGAGATCCTTGTGGTGAGGTTTGGGGTGGCTCAATTGATGATTACAGTTTTAGTTTCAATTGGTCAACACCAAAGAGTCATCTTCAAATTTTGGAAAAGTCTTCAAGTTCGCCTTTCCTTCTTAATTCCTCTATAATTGTCTTGCTCATAACAATTGTAATAACGCTTACAATATCTTATAGTAATTTGTATGACTATGTCTACATAAAGCACAAACAATGTTGTATAATTCAAATACATAAACAATACAACAAATGAGAAAAAGTAGATTAATTCATTGGTATTCATGAATTAAGTGTTGTACATTTTGGTTATTGTACCACTTATTTAATGGCAAAAACTATCGTATTATATTTATTAATGCTTTTATTAAATGTTGATTTTAGAATGTGCATTTCAAAAGTAATTAGGATAATCATGTAACTCAAGAAACTTAATGAAGGTGTTTGATGTAAACTATAATTGACATTAGGAGAAACACAAGTTTGCGTAACACAAGAAGAATTTTGTTGGTTGTCTTTATTTTAGTCATTAAAATATCAAAACTAGTAACAATTTATTTGAGTCACTTAAGGTTGTCTTAAGGCATACATTTCATCTTATTTTACATATATTGTTTGCCTTAGAACTTTGCAGTCATGAGTTACATTATTTTGTTTCAAGTTGGATTTGAAAAGATATTTAATTGAGTGAGATTTATATTAACTGAACGAATGATCCTTGTATGATGAATTTATCGTATGATAAAATCAATTAATAGTTGGTTCGGATAGAGTGTCGGCTAAGGGTGATCTTGAGTGTGACTATTTTACACATTTCGTACCAATATGATACTTATACGTATAGTACGTTAATCATTCACCTGAAAGGTTTGATTTAAGATTAATATTCTTGATTTTCGTGCAGTATAATATTATATTTCATACTAGTATGATATGTTCATTAGGAGAATCAGATAAGAGATAAAACTGAGTGATAAGAGAAAATATAATTTGTTGTATTATCTTAAAAGTATAGTATTAATATTTTACGAGCACGTCACCATGTGAGGAGCTGATTGTAGTCATACCGTATGATGACTAAGGCATTTAGGGTGTGATTTTGGTTATATGGTTCAATATTAGTTTCGTACATGTACGATCATTTCACTTGTGGGTCTATTTTTTGGGACTTGGTCATATATTTGACATATTTGCATTGTAGTAGTACGATCTCTTTATTGTACTCTTTATTGTACTGATATAATAATACCTTATTATTAGTATAAATGTGCTTGTTGTAGAACATGTTGTAGTGTATGATATTGCATCACACAACATTTTTTAGAGAGCTTAGAATTTAGGTTTGCACAATCTTTTTCTATTTGTACAATACAATATCTGCATTGTAGCTATACGATCCTTTTTGCACAATGAAAATGAATTAGTATGATATTGGCGACTGATTGGAAGATGTATCATACTTGTACAATCCCTTAGATCGTAAAGTATGATTAGTTTATGATGTGTGTAATGACTAGTTTGATCAGTTTTTCACATAATTGTTTTGTAGTGTTTTGGAGCTATTAAAAAACATTCTTAAGAGTATATAAATATATTCGAACATGTTAAAATGATCAATGTTTCACTTATTATTTGAAAGAGATTTTTATTACAATCATCTTATACTTAAAGAAATATTTAGAGAAAAGAAGGGTTGTGGGTTTCTCTTCATTTATCATCATATCAGCATCGTTTCATTGAGTTAAGTCTCATTCTTTAATTTATTCCTTACGTTTTATTATTTATTTTTTTATATTACTATAATATGCTTCTTGTTCAATTATTCATTGGTTATAGGAATTATTATGTTGAGTTTTATTTGTTTGGTTTATCTCATTGTTTAGAATTTTTTTTTTATCTTTGTTTTGTTGGCTTTTATTAATTCATTGGGTAGGCCTTTATTACGTTAATATTTGTAAGTTTTTTTCAAGTCTGTGTTGTAGGTTTTTATTAAGTTGGTATTGTAAGTTTTTTTTTTAAGTTGACTTTACAAACTTTTATTGAATCGATATTTTTAGTAGATTGTCTGATTTTTTAACTGAGAGTGGATGTAGATCCAAATTTGAATAAAATTATTTAAAAGTAATTCTTTATTTTACTTGTATTATAATATAATAAGTTTTTATAAACTTAAAAACTTCTAAAATAAGTGTTATAAGAATAATTAAGATTTAAGTAAAGAAAGTTTTCTGTTGCTATGTATTGTCAAATAATTTGAGTTTGTTTTAAATTTGTAAAGTTTATAAATTGTGCAATTCACCCATTTCTTGTAGACTTCATGCTCCCATAATTTACAACACTAAGCATAAGATTAAAAATTGTATGCTCCTGCATCAAATGTTGTATAAATTTGAAAACTATAGGATGAATTGAGTTGTTGGATGTGGAACATTAGTGTCTTATTATGCATTTCTTGTGAATACAAAACCAGTCTGCTTCAGCTTTTCAGGAAACAACGTATTGGAGTGTTAATAACAACCAATGGCTTGATTGATATGATTGTGTATTAAACTTGTTTCATAGCAAAGGCATTACCAATGCTCTCTTTATCAATTATAATTATTAAAGCTGATTGATCTAAAGAACCTTACTTGTACCTAATTTGGAAATGTACCATCCATGGTTCTCAAAGCACTGCATTTTAACTTGACTGTTTGCGAATTGTGAAAACGAGTTGAACTTCATTGACCTCTTTGACATTCTTTTTTAAGCCGATGCATTCACAACCTTTTTTTGTTTGTTACAATTTTATTTCCTAGAATTTCATCAATCAATTGCACAGTATATAGAAAATGGTGTGGAACTGGGTCAACAAACTATCTGAATGACGATGGTGAATGAAGAACTTAGATGTGGGATTGTAACATTTTTTTCCAGGGATGCTTGCCATGGAGATTATCACTCTATGGGGATTCTTACTTCAAACTGGAATTCTTTTTACATTGCTTAGGAATGAAAAAAAGCAAATAAGGGAAAAAAAAAAAGAGCAAGGGACCAAATTTATCATCTATTTTTGCATTCATTTTTAATTAGGGTCCAAAACGTTACAAATAGAGGCAAAAGTGCCTTGCTCAATACTTGACTAAGCTTTATGGACTTAAGAATAAGATCAAATCACTCAAAGTTTAGGAAGCCTTTCAAGCTGAGCAAAGTACCATACCTTTTACCCAACTTTAACCATGCTGCTGTTTTGAAGTTGATGTGTAAACCATGTTGCATCAGATTCGTATAAGAAGTCAAGTTCTTCCACGCCATGCATCTCGGAGGCATGCTTTGCATCATCGAAGTTTTAGTGCATTCCTTGAATTTGCAATATGCTATATGCAGATTTGGAAAATGCAAACTTAAGTAGAGTTGCAACATTGCACTTTGTACACTTCAACACTATGGCCTCAACAAGTAGAAACACATTCATTTCTAAATATTTACTAGATCTTAAAACAAAAGCAGCATACTTTGGCAAATATGTTGGAAGTTCTTCCATTTCAAATGAAAATCAAAGCCAAATAGTCCAGTAGCTACAAGACCGCTCTTTGATGATAAAACCTTCAAACATAAGATCAAGGCCATTATTATTGGTCTACAACAATGGAATAAGTGATGTTTATCTGTGGTTACTTATGTGTCTATAAAACTTTAGGTGTGTAGTACGTCCAAAGCAATTGTAATCTTTTTCTTCATTACATTAGATGATGTTTTGTTTCAAATCTGCTCCATTCAGCTACTTTTTACAGCGACTCAGCATTTCAGAAAATATCTGAATGCTTCATCCCCTACTGTTGTCTTAGGAGATCCTAAGTTTTCCTTCTGACATATAGCTATTTGTTTGGTTAAAACAATGTTGATAAAGTTTCAGATGTGCTTCATTCAGTCCCTCATGCGATATAAGAAACATGGGTTTAAGATAAAAACGTTGAAAACTGTGTGATATTTAGATGTTTTAGGAATGTTAAAAGGCTGTAACATAGTGCTATGTCAATGCTTGCCATGGCAGTTTTTCTTTGTGTCATTTTCATTTTATTTGATCAAGTATTGCCATCTAATCAGATACCTCAGATTGTCCCGATGACAAATTCAATTTTTTCTTCGAGGCCAGTCGTCGATCAAACACGATTTGTCTTCAACTATATGTGAAGGAGATTGAATTATCTCCTGGAGCTTCAGCTGCAGCTTCTATACTCTCACGCAATTGGAGCTTGGAAGGAGGGCTTGAATTTAAGGGCTTGGAGATGAAGGTATGGTCACTTGCAATATTTCATATTCAGCAATGGCTTGACTGATGTTATGGTTCTTTCATTTCATTTCAGGACCTTATATGGAAACTTTGTGCTTGGAGAGATTTAGCGGTGAGTTGATTGTTCATATTTATACCTTTATGTTCCATGGTTTAGGTTTAGTTCCCTAGCCAAAGAAATGTTGATGTACTTGTATATTTTTATTAAAATGACATGCAAAAATTGCTTGCCACAGTAACTTACACACATGGCAAACTATTTTTTTAAGGAAATTTTTGTAGTATTTCTGTGTGTTCATGGCATATCTTTTTTGTTTCCTGCATTTTCAGCTCCTCAAGTGATGTAAACGTGTCAATTACTTTTTCAAATAAGGTTGATGAATTGTAGGGTTGTCTTGCAACATATATTTTCTGTTGTTTTAGGGATTTTCCAGTGCTATGAGCAAATAATATACAAAGTACGTACCTGGTAATGGTTTTTTTTTATGTAGGATGGAGCTAGAAAACCTGGTGAGCAGAAAGATGAGTGAAATGAACATAGGAGATCTAGATAATCCTGTCTTCCAGTTCGGCAATCTAATGGCCTATGTATGGAAACCAAGGGGCATGTACAAAACAAAATAATTTTGCTTTTTCCAAGCATAATTGAAACAAGAGAAAATCTGATTAGCTTTAAGTTTATTGAAATGGTTGGCAGAGTATGGGATCATATTTTTTATTTGAATCTTCTTTTAATGCCTTTCATTAATCCTAAATCAAACAGGAATTTTTTGACCAAACATTGGGTTCGTTCAGGATACAATATGGCTCACTAAAGCATTTTTTTATTTTTATTAATTAAACTCCATAATCTTGCAAAAACCTCTCTTTAGTTAATAGCTATGGAAACAAAAAAAGTGACATGCCAAATTACCCTGAGCAAAACAAGAAATTAAAAGAACGACAATTAAAATGGGTTGTGGAGAATGAGATAATTTTGTCCTTTAGATTGCTGAATGGAGCCTTTTTTTTATTCTGTATTGAACACCAGGCTCATACTCTATAAACAACCGCTAACAGAAGCTTTTTTTTTTCATTAACTTCCAAAAACGCACATGTAGGATTGTTTGATAATCAGATGATACTAACAGTAGTAAAATGCTAAAATTACTATAGAAAATTGAACAATTTTCATTGTTTTGGAAAAAATGAGTCTGAAAAAGAAAATCATGTAAAATAAAATTTAAAATATAATTGGCTGGACTGTTACTCGAATTTCTGCAACCAGTCATCTTTTTTTCTTTTGGGAATTATAATTATTTATCCATTTATCATTAGACAAAAATGTGAATTAACACTTTATTTTGTTTGTTTTGAATGAAACTCTGCTGTGTAATAGTTTAATGAAAATAAGACTAAATTTTCTGTACTTATTCCTGGTAAACAACCAACAATCAAAATTTCATGTATCCTCCACATATTTTATGGAATGGTTGAGAGATTATCTATGGTGAAATTCTAATGAGAAAATAGCAGTGGGATGACTACTTTTAAGCAATGAAATGAAATTAGATAGAGATTTGCTTATTTATATATATTCTGGTATGTGCATTCTGATGAATCTAGCCCTAATTTAAGTGGCTGTTTTATTTTAATTTTTTCAACTACTATTGCAAGGTTTAATAAAGAATGTCAAATTGTTTAGCCTTAGGTTCATTGTAGAATTGTTTAGTTTAGTTGAGATCAAAGTTGTTTGACCTATGTTTTTGATGGACAACTATTTCCATTATGGTTTGATCCCTTACTCCTCTCTCATCTAACCCATGTCTTGTTCATTATTTTCATGCTACATTCTTTCAAGCTTTCACATGGAATTTGCCTTATTTATTCATTCATTTGGTTTATGCTTGAATCTTTGATTGCATGTGACAAAACATTTAATGATTCTTAAAATTTAGGACCTCTATCTTGATGAATTGTTAAACCCGAAAAACACAATTATCTTCCTTTTGCTAGCAAGTTTCTATATGTGAAGTTTTAGTTTTATTACGTAACTCTTATAAAATTATTCAATGAACTCTCTTATGTGACATGTTTTGTAGACAGTACATAATATCAAAAAAATTGTCATCTATTTTCTAATTTTAAGTTGAAATTATTTATCAAAAAATGACCAGTCATCTATGTTGTCCAAATGTTATTTAATGTGCAAGAAGTATTATCATTTTTGCTTTTTCAAGAAATTCTAGGAAATACACAAATGTATGTAAAGATGAGAGTCGTATGTGTCGAATTTCATAACTAACCCATAGAAAATCATTAGATTAGGAAGCAATGCAATTATCAAGGTCATATGTATTGAAAATGTTATGTATGAAAGGTCATTTGGAGGCTTCAATGTTGTATGTACTAAATGTTGCATGCACAATTGTTCTCTTGAAAAGCTATGTAGTATTGAATCCAAAATGATATGGTCGAAGGGTTAATATCTTCGACATATGAGTATTTATATTCTAAAGAATTTTATATGACTTGACATCCAATGCTATGTAGTCATTGTACAAATGCATTCAAATGCTTTGAGTTGGCCTTTTCTAATCCTTGATATTGTTTACCATTGTTATTGTCTTGTTGAACAGTGTGTTGGTGATTCTTTGATTTTGGCCTCATTTAAGAGACTCTAAACATCAGCATTGTAGATTATATATTTTTTGCTCATTGAAAAAATTTAATAAAAAAGATAATAATAGAAGATGCAATGGCATGTGTATTATGAGGATGGGGTGATCATTTAGATGGCATTCAAATTACATGTTATTTTGCTAATATTAGACAAAACTTTAGAGTTATATTTTTGTTTGTTAATATTTCTCTAGTCATCCAATGAATAACATACACAATATTAATATTGAGAATGACTTTTTTTATTCATCTGTGTTAAATGTATAATATTAAAACTTTAATTTTTTTTATCTTACATAGCATAAGTGATTTAGGCTCTATTTGGGAACTCTATTTTAAATCTTCTTTTCAAAAACTTTTGTTTTTTAAATTTTTATTTATTATCAAAACTTTATTTCCATTGATATAAAATTTTCTTTTTAAACTCTTTTTCAAACATTTTTTCTAAACTCACAAGCGATTCATCCATAGCGTCTTAATAAATTCAATTAATAAGTATAAAAGTAGTCATTGCTATAAATTGGCATTGTTATGAATTAAAATTTGCTTGCATCTTTACTTTTTATGATTCTTTTCCTTAATATTCATTTTATTTTTTTATTTGAATTCTCCTAGTAAACCTACAAAATATCATTTGTCTTTAGATTTTAATGGTCTTCTAGTTTATTTGTTTTATAAAATTTGAGAGAAAAACTTATTTACTTTATTAAATTATGTAAAGAATATTTATATTTAGAAAAGGAAAACTCTTAGACTAAGGAATTCCTATTATGGAGAGAATACCTAAATAAAGAAAAATCTCCCTTGCAATTAGAAAATACTTATATTTGAGAAAATCATTCAAATAAGAAAAAATTCTAATCCTAAATTATAGAATTCATATAATGGAGAGGATTCCCAAATAAGTAAAAAATCTTGATAAAAATTAGGCACAACTAATAGAGATTTTTTGGCAATTAATACTTAAAACAATGGTTGGTTTACTCTTTATCTGAACATATCTACTAGTTGAGATTTTGAAGGCACATAGAGAGTATGAATGAGATGACCATCTAGTTTTCTTTTGAAGTGTCTATTAACTTGACTGTATTTTTTATGTTAAAGAATATCTTATAAAGATGATTTTGAGAGCTCCTTGATCCAATTTTCCTCGTTTTTGGTTATGACCATAAATGTGTAAGTTATGAATATTTGGAAACTAGATGGCTTGCTATGTTAATTTGATAAAGTTGTTAATGGTGCTTTTGTGTTACTCCTGAGACTCGCTGTTGTTTTGGAAAGTTGTTTAATAATATAAGTAGCTATGGAAACTACTTCTCTCCATTAAGTGTTGGAACATTTTTTTACAATGCATGTGTCATGGAAGGGTGATCATGTTTTCCTTTGTTATTTAGTTCTTTTAAGGATATAGGCATAGGATGGCTCATGAATGATCCCTTTCTTTTGGGAAAAAGTACGATGAGGTTTTATTGAAGTAATCCTTAGTGTTGTTAGACCTAAACCTTTTAAGTTGAACACTAAATTGATTTTTTTGTACTATGGTGAGAAAATTTGTAAGTACATTACTTATATTTTTGACTTTTCTTTTTAGATTTGAGAAAAAAAAATCCAACTCTAATATAATCATTAATGAATGACAAACAAAAGAATCCTAGAAATATTAGAAGCTTGTTACTATGACTTAGGTTAAAGTTATCATCTTTTAATGATAAAAGGATAATATGCATGCTTGTACTTTGCAAACTCACATGTTTAACAAACAAAGGATTTATTTTCTATTCCCTTTTAAGAATTGGGGAAATATGCTCTCAAGAGTTTTAAATGTGGGATGGTCAAGCTTTTATTGATAAAACTGGTTCAAGCCTTCATTGGTGGATTGTTGTTTAGATAGGTAAGTTATGGGATAGTTATATATATCTAGTTTGTTCAACACCTCAAGGTTCAAAATCTTTCCTTCTCTTTTATACATCCAATCATTATTCTCAAATCTTCGTCCTAAAATAAACAATGAGTTGGAAAAAAATGTACTTTGCAATTTAAGCAGGAGAGATTTTGGTTATAGATAGCTAGTTTGTGGATTTTCAAGACATGACTTTTTTAAGGGAAAAGTTTTAGTTTGTTTTTTATGTTGAATGTTTTGATATTATAGTTGATGAATCATCTGTTGAAGAAATTGTTTTCTTACTATGGCAAAGGGAATATTTGCTATAATTTTGAGTTGTAGGTTATGTGTTTGTCATTCTTAAATCAATTATCTATTTGATTCCAAAGGGCTTTTTTTATGCATTTAAATCATAAGATATTCTTAGCCAAATGTCTCAATGAACAAGTATCTAATAGTTTTTGTGGGGTAGTTAGAAGAGTCCTTAGTTTCTCGATCTCTACTTTGTTGAATTCCTTTAGCTCTAGGGATTTTTTGTGTTCTTATTGTGTTGAAGCCTGATATGCCTTCCTTTATTGCTACTTATTTTATTCACTCTATTACCCTACTCCCTATTCAGTTGTTTCACATGCAATCTCCAACACTTTTCTTGTGTATATCCTGGATTGTTGCAAGAAGCGTACTATAAAATAAAGAATACTTGTCATCCCTACTCGTAGACTTTTATTCATTTCTCCCATTTTCCTTACCTGAGCACTTCCATAAGTGGTCCAATTTTTTTCATCTTGTCCGGATGAAGACCAAAAATCTTGAGGATTTGAAGCCTTTGTCGGCACAATTGAATCTTTCATTGGTTTTTTCTTCAAAATCACTTGTGTTATTCTTTCCCCAACCAAAATGATTGATACCATCTTGAGTGATGGTGAATCATCATTTTTAAAGACTTAATTCTCACAGGATCAAGTTCGACATTTAGACCTACCAAAAAATTGCAAGTTTTTGACCCATCTTAGTAAATGTCTTTAACATGGATGCATCTTCATTATTTTTCATAGTTATTACTTGGTATTGTTCCATCTCTTACAGCAATTCCTTTTGCAATTTAACATACTCCTTTACTGTTCTTGTCCCTGCTTGGTTGACATTCTTTTTATTCTTAACTCATAAATATGAGTATCATTGTTTACTTTGGAGTGGGTCTGTTGAATTGATTTCCGAACTGCTTGTGTAATTTGTAGAAACATGCATGTGCCACTCGTTTTAGATGACAGAGAGTTCCAAAGTTATCTCATAATTATATAATCTTGTTTGTCCCATAAGATGAAGTGCTGATCTCTTTAAGTTTGGTTTTAAGCATTTGATCGACTGTACTTTTTCCCTTTAAAAATGGTCTTGGTCAATTGCATTTTTTTAAAATAAATGTTTCCATTGAGTCAAACACCAATTTGCTGCAATTGGTGTCAAATTTTCTGGTTCTACTTTAGTTTTATAGAACACAAACTCAATAGAGCTGGAAGTAGTTGAGATTTTTATAACTCAATGGCTATAAAGACCTCCATGGACATCGAAAATGATAGGACAATGGTGGACAACTATTTTGATGATGAAGGCTGAGATTAGAAGAAGAAAGCAAGAAAATGGAGTCCTTCATATTGAGATTGTAGTGACAGATGATATCCGATCCATTTCTCTACTTGACAGGTTGAAGGTTGAATCTTTTTTTTAAATTTAAACAAAAAAGTATACATTTAGGAAAGAAAACCTTTCAATTAGAGAATTCTTGTATTGAAGAGAATTTTCAAATTAGGGAAAAATCTCCCTTTCAATCAAAGAATTTCTATAATGGAGTGAATCTTCCAAATAATGGAAAAATCTTTCTTGAATTTATATAATGGAGAGAATCTCTAAATTAAAAAAAGTCATGTCAAAATCGAGAGAGATTTTCCCACATAACCCAATCAAACAGTACTGTTATCCTTGCAACATTATATTACGTTGGCAATGCTCAATTAAAATTGTAGCGTGTGCATTTTCCTTTACGGGTCTTTTAACAAAATTTCATGTCAAAAAATGTTGTTGACTGCTAATCGTGCATGCCACTAGGTCTTTTTTGCTTCTTCTTGTTAGCAAATTATTATTTCCATAGTTGAAATTCTTGAACACAATGCTCTTTGCATAATATTTTTGTTGTTATTTACTGAATTGTTATTTTGTTATATTATCCCAGGCACGAATTCATGATGAAAGTCTGCGATATGTCTTATCTGATCAGGCTATAGTGGCATTAGCCTTAAAAGCTCCAAAGAGTCCACAAGAGATATTTGATGTCATTAAACAATCTGATTTGAATAATTGTTCTCCAAGTAACTATCTGCCGTTTCGAACTCCGTCACCCATTGTTAGAACCCATGTGGATGAAGTTCGTTTCCTCCTCCGATACACTAATACAGATGTCAGAGGTGTACTTAGGAGGCATCAAAAATTGCACCTAGATACCAATTGCTGCTGTGTTCTATCAATACATGGCAATGCTTTGTTATCAGATGTCGCTTTGATACAGGATGCCAAACTTTTCTCTGGGCAAAATGGAGGGAAGTTCTATGCGACAACTATTAGGAAGGCCTCTCGTGATCTTTTTGTTCAGAAATTCTCTTGCAAATCTCCAGTTTATCATAACTGTAGGATATATGCAAATGATGGACGTCTCCTTTGTTATTGTGATCGCAGGAAGCTGGAATGGTTCGTTCTTTCTTGCTTCAGAATTATGAACGCCATCAAATGCGTAAATATTTGATAGTGCATAAATGCTTTAGGTACCTACGACGTGACTTGGCAAAGATTGTGGAAGATGATCCTCCAGCAATAATGCTACTTTTTGAGCCGAAGGGGAGACCAGAAGATGAGGATAATGAGTTCTATATTCAGAGCAAGAAGAACATCTGTGTTGGCTGTGGTGAAAAGAATCACTACCTCCGATATAGGATAATACCATCTTGCTATCGTATTCATTTTCCAGAGCATTTGAAAAGTCATCGTTCACATGATATTGTTCTTGTCTGTGTTGACTGTCATGAAAGTGCTCATGCTGCTGCCGAGAGGTACAAGAAGCAGATAGCATCAGAATTTGCAATACCACTTTTTGTGGAAAAGATAGCCAATTCAGGAGAAAGTACTAGCATCATGGTAAAACAGCAATCAATGAATGAGGATGATGAGAAAGGTGTATCACCTTTACAGTTGCGTACTGCTGCAATGGCACTCCTCCGTCATGGATCACAAATGCCATCTAAAAGGAAAGATGAGCTCATGCAGGTTTGCACAATCTTCTGAATGGATTTCAGTGGTGTTCTTGCACTATTATCATGGCATATATACTTCCTGACGCAAAATTTTTTGTTGCACAATTATTATCTTTAGTCTGTTAAGTGGTGTTGGCCATATGAATCCTTTAATATCCTTGCATATCATTTATTGTGATGTGCACGTATATGAATCTTTCGGTCTCTATTCTAGTTTATGCTTGGAGTAATCTTATGTTAATTAGACTTGTTATTTATTTACTTAGTTTGATAATCAAATATCAACTGAAATCAGATTTGTTAGGGATCAAATATATTTCAGTTCCAGTAAATATATTGATCACGAGCTACTCTCAGCTTGGTTGCATGGAATCAGGCATGCAACAAATGAAGCAGTTTGGAGAGTGATAACAGATGCTTACACATGTTTGTGGACCGCACACTCATAATAAAATGTTGTGTGGTAGAACACTAGTGCTTTTGTAATGTGCCAATTAGAATTAGATTAACTCTTACAAAGTAAGAACTAACTTTTACGTTATAGAGCTTTTATTAGAATCAACATTCACTTGTTATTGGCTTGGCATATTTGGTGAGTTTGTGAGTGTTGCAGACATTTGCTGGGGAAGTGCACAAGGTACAAATGATACTTGCATTAAGCCAACATATATTACTAAAGGATGAGGTTTTCTATATTCTCAAAAGATAGTTGTAACAATGCAAGCATAAAGGTGTGGTTGTAAGGTTTGTGGCAATGGGTGTTAGCTTTAGTTATAGACCCTAATTGCGATATGGATGTAACAAGGTTACAACTATTTGTGGCTTCTGGTAAGTTACAAGTAACCGATTATAGTACAAATATTTGGAGGGTGGTGGTTGCGACATAGTAGATCATGCTCTAACATGAACATGGTAGCCTAGTGGACGTCCATATGATGAGGAAGAATATTAGTTTGAAGGATAAGTGAAGCAATGTCTGCATATTATGAAACCTTATCACCTTCTTTACTTGAAGCTACTATGAGATAATTTGAGAGTGTTTGTCATTAACTATTTATGTTGAAACAAAGGTTTCTATTTTATGTGAAAAAAAAGTTCTTTTTTATGTGAAAAAGAGAACTTGTCTAAGATGAAAAAGAGTGATCCCAATATTTTATGTGGTTTGGACAACAAGAACCCCACAACAAACCATCAAAGTCAAGGACAACTAAAAGAAAACAATCAAGAATCAAAGTCTTTTATAACAGCACCAAATGAAGCAAAAATGGTTGTCAACAAAGTTGGAGATTCATCTTGCATCCATAACCAATTTAAGTCACCAAGCGACCTCTTCTTTTCTTTCCATCTTATAAAAATCATAATAAAAAAACCGGAAGTCGAGAAACTACATTGTTGACAATTGAAACGCATTTTTAGTCATCTCCTTTTTTTGCTTCATGGTCATTGCTATGGCCTTTTGTTTTGTTCTTCAAGATTTAATGAGAAAAATAATAATATATTGAGATATATCTTATTAAAATGTTTAATTAATGTAAATCCATATAATTTTCTTTTTTTTCAAAATAACTTTGGAGTTGGTGCTTTTTGACTTGGTGTAACCAAATTAATTATATTTGGTTTACAAATTAATATAATTAATTTCTTCTTTTAACTTTAAAATTTATGATAATATTTAACAATCTCTCATTGTTTCCAAGTCTTAATCTTCAAAATAAAATGGTATCGACAAATAAATCATCGAACTTTCTTTTCTCCCAAAACCTCATACAAACGTCAAGGCTTAAGTTCAAGCATAGCATGAACATGTTAACTAATAACTTTGTAGGATATCTTAAGAATTGAAATGTCATCACACTCAATCTTGTCATCATTATGTTTGAGTTTTTCATGTTAAATCTGGTCATGAAAAAGATGCAGAATACTTTAACTATCACGATAAATAATCGGGTAATCTTGGAATAGTCCCAAGTTTTCAACTTAATAGCTTTGTTAACTACAATAAATTCAATGTTTTCTTTTTAGTAGATAGAATTAATGTTGACTGTAGAGAAGCTTTCTACTTGATGATACTATATGAGCATTAATACATATCAAATATAAGAAATTTTTTCTTGTTCATCAATGTAATTTACATCATCAAAACCAGTAGTACCTTCAATTGAATTTTTCCAACATAAAGCAAATTTGGATTTATTATGCCTATTAAATATCTTAAAACTTGTTTCTATATTTCTTAATGAGCCTTACCATTCTTATCTGTGCATCTAGCAATGATATTGACAGTATGTGAAACGTTAAGGTCATTACACATCATGGTAGAAGGCATACTAGTCATGTACTTATTTTCATTTGACTAAGGAGACAAAGTTGTTGACAAACAAAAGTGAATAAGCAATGGAGAAATAAGGCTTAACATTTTACATAGAAATATTTGGAGTTGCTTACTAATGAATTTTTTTTGTTGAGCAACAACCTATTAGTCTTTTGTTCCTGAATATCTCCATCTTTTGTATTTTTATACCATGAAGATCTTTTATATCAAATGTTTTATCCAACTCAATCTTGAATGTTTAGACAAATCAAACATATGCCTTATTGCAATTAACATATCGACATAAAATAACAAATATATAAAATATCTATTTGAAAACTTTATGTGATATACATATCTATCATAAAAGTTTCAAAAAAAAAAAAAAAACACATGATTCAACATAAAAAATATTAAATTTCTTGCATCACTGCCTTGGTGTCTGCTTATTATATAAACATTTTTTTCTAAACACTCATAAACTCTCTCCAAAAGCTTTGAATTTTGTTAATTGCTGCATATGAATCTTTTCTTCAAGATTATCATCAAAAAAGGCAATCTGTAGATGAGGTTGTTGCAAACTCCAAACTTGAGAAGCTACCACAACAAACCAAGTACAAGTTAAGCTATATTTAATAAAAGGAGAGAGAAAGAGAGAGAATCACTCAACTCTTTTTTGACTATAACACAACTACAAACCACGTTTTGTATTTAACACCTTTAGCCCTTGAAGATTATTCATTTCTTTTATAAATGTACTTGTAGTCAATAGCTTTTTTCTCTTTAGAAAGTTTTATAAGTTTCCATACCTAGTTCTTTTGTAGAGTCTCAATTCTTCTACTATAGTATCCATTGTTGAGCAACTTTCCCCTTTATAGTTTATTCATAAGTGGATATGGGAGCAAGATGAATCATAAAGAGTATACCTTTGAGATGACCTTTGAGATGCATGAATTTATCTTTTTAGTCTTTGTTGTAGTGGCACTACCTCATCAAAATGATAAACTATTATAATTTGATATGATGAGCTCACTATTAGATGTTGATCAATCTAAAGTCTAACAATCAACTGCTCTCTCTAACCTTTTCCAAAATGATAAAATTGTGTTGATTTCTTTCGAAGCATATTAGATTCATCAAACTTCACATCTCATCTAACAACAAAACCAAAGGTTTTGAAATCATGGCCTTAGCTTATATTATGATCATATCAATACATAGCTCCCATTCCAAGATAACAAACTAATCTACAAGAAGAGGCATACCTTGAACCTAGACGCATACATCAAACTCCGAACAAAATCTAGTGTCACAGTCGACCACTTAATTCCCCTCCCTTAGCACATACGTAATTTTGTAGTCCTGGAAATTATGTATGTTAGAGAACAAAGGTAGGAAACTCTGACCTTAGTCTAACCTTAAGAAGCAATCGTTGAAGCACTAGATGGCAAAAAAGGATTCAATCTTGAACCATACTTAGGGGAAGTGAGTCAAAAGAGAGATAATGAAGTCAATGGTTTCACAAAAGCATGCACTTCTCCATCACAAGGTCAGCAATAGCTTCTGGGAAGATGAGATTCTAAACATTATCTTGGGTGACAATCCAAATGCCAGCAGTTCATAGTGCCATCGTTGAACTTGATTTAGCAAGGAATCTTGGGGGAGTTGAGCCATCAAAAAAGGGTTGAGTGGGTGGAAGAGGCCCAGAAGTTCCCAAAGGTCCTATTGACAAAGGGTTTTGTGTGGCAAGTTATTGACAATAACCTTTGCAAGGACTAACAAACCAAGGTAAGGTAACAAAATGAACAATCATATCCCAGTTCTCCCATAAGTGGCAAAAAGTTGTCACAAACTGTTTAGCCTCCCTACTCGCTAAATATGTAGTGATGATAATATTGAATAACTATCTTCGTAACAACTAAATTGCGGACACTAACAACCACTCAGGTGAGGGTGACAATGAAACTAACTACAATTCTCTTTTTGTACCATTCAACTTTTTAAATTATTCAAAACTAATTAAATTTAGGATTCAAATGGATCGAGTTTCATCTAAAAATATATTTTTTTTTCATATACAAATATTTACATATCAATAAAAATCACTAATGTATAACGCATTATATATCCAAGTCTCAAAACAAACTCTATAATCTAAACCAGAATAAGATAAAACAACTTTTCATTATTATATCTCAATTCAAAAAACATCCACAACCATGGAAGTTGCCACTAATACAATGTACATATAAAAAATCATATTACAACAGTCAACACAAGGCATGACAACCTACAAAACAACTATAAATATCATACTGCCAAAATAGTTAATAAACAATAGGTACATTGATACAATACTTAACATAGATTCTCTCTAAGACCCACTTTAATTACCATTAGGGGTCTTAGCTCTATGCACATTTATAATACAAATAGTTCATGAGCTTCACAAGTTCAACAAGTAAATTTATAGGTACAAACAAGTTAATAAAGAAAAATGTAACAAAAGAAATACCTCAGTAATTAAGGTACAGTATCAAGTCCATATCATTTATGAAATTCTATAATAACATTAGGTCTTTAAGATACCATATAAATATCATGGCATTTTCTTTCTTATATATGTACTTATACTCATCTTTCATGCACATACATATAATAATAATACTTCTCTTATTATGTTTCATACATATTCTCTTTATATTATGCTTCATATTCTTCATATCATTCTTTTTTTTCAAAATATATGATCTTATTTTTCCCAGATAGTCGTTATCCCAAATATTCTTATATCATTTCATTTGACATCTCTTTATATCATCTATCTAGTCTTTAATTGCTAGAACACAATAATCACACAATAGATGTCTTGATTACACAGTAAATAGTTCTAATTATGAGGTTCGATTTTGGTGGTATCATAAACTGTCAGATTACATAACAAGCGATAGTCAACAAAGGACAACTAATTACATAACCAATAGCTCTATAAGATAAGTTCATAGAAAAAGCAAACCATTTTAACAATTCATACATCTTATAAGTTCAAGATCATTTAGCCTAAGTTTTTTCATTACTGTTTTTTCTTATTTTCTTTTAAATTTTCGCACATGCTCTTGTTATGTATATATATGTGTATATCAAACATATTATTTATATGCGATGTTTCATTTTCATTTCATTTCATTTCACATATGATGCTAACCAGCATGCTAATTATTATTGAAATATGAATGCATATATTGATTGATACATAGCAATAACTTACTTCTATCACAATTATTTAAATTTACCTACCTACCTTACTTAGGATAATTATCTCTATATTGTTTATTTTCTTTTTACTTCTTGCAATTCAAAATTATTCTCTTATATCTTAAAATAATTGCTATTTTATGCTTACTTATTTAGCATTAATCACAGTCTAGTTTTCTATTAATTTGCAATTGAATTTGAATGTAAAACAAAGAAATATAGGGATCAACTCATTGCACTTTTCTTATTTCTAGCACTTTCATTGAAGAATTCAACTTAAGCTCTTTCTTGCACAAATTTCAAACTAAGCCAGTGACGCTTTCTCTCCTTAAAGCCTTAGGTTTTCCTTTATCAATTAGATGACCAAAACTTAAAGGATGCAAGAAAACAACTCAAAAGCCTTCTTATGAAATACCAATCACAGGAAAATTTCTTACCTAAAAGTCTCTTACAGCGGCACAGTTTGGATCATCAAAATCCTTTTTTTTCCTCAAATTCAACTCGAAATCCATGTAAAATCCCTTTTACAGTGGAAAGGTTTTTGGAGAGAAATTTATGGTAAATGACAAATTTGCCTTCACCAGCAAATTACAGTTTCCAAGGGTTTCTTATTCAAACCAAAGAAGGAGATTGATGCTATGCATTGGATAAAAGGGGTCGGGTAAGGGGTTTAATGTAAATATAAAATAATATAATTATTAAGTATTAATCCTTTTTACTTTAAAAAATAGTAAAAAAATCCAAATGCAGCAAAACAAGTGTTAATAAACTCGTCTTGATGAGCTCTATCCAAGCAAGTTGGCATGATTTATAAGACAACTCAAAAGATAGTATTTTATTTCACTGTATTAAAATTTAAAATTTAAGTTTTATTGATCTAAATACTAATGTTGTAATCGCAAAATGTGTAAACAATTATCACAATACTTAAAATCAAACAAGAATTTGGATTGCTATAAAAGTATTAGCAATATGCATGAAATCAATACTGCAATGATCCATTGAGACTTATTGTTCCAAACATTGCAAAAACTGGTCAAGTGATTGAAAGTGAGGCCAATGGTGCCAATCGACAAGGAGGAAAGAATACAACACTCTTCCTGGGGGCAATGTGAGAGAATATGTTCGACAGATTCGGACAAGCTGATTGACAAGAAGCAAAGAATACAACACCCTTGCCCACAAGCAATGTGGTAGAGCATGGTGAACATATTCAAGTAGATGGAGGACTAGGCAATCCTGCATGCCCAAGCCAGGCCAACTTCAAAAGTGTGCCATAACAACCCTTGGCAATGTTGAATCTGCTCGTCCTAGGCACCTACAAGTTCATCAATCTAAGCCTTCCCCAATAAAGATGGAGTTACAAGCCTTAGGAGACTTGGAATGTATTACTTGAGCCAAGGTGAGCTTCGATGATTTACAAGATGCAATGCCTTAATATATCACCAAAAGGAAGCCAGTGCAGCCTAATCCCCACCCTGAACATGCATTAGTGAAAGTGCGACAAAATGTATTAGTAAAAGTGCATCTTTTATGTAAGACTTCTTAGGGTACAAGGATGAAAATAGTCCCATATTGACTATAAAATGTGAGATTTTGAACTTTATAAGTAAAGTTATAAAACTTTGATAAGGTGCCTTTTGGGAGCAATCTTGGCTTAGATCTTTTGAGAACTCTACGATTAAACATACTAGAGTTGAAGTAGTTTTGGGATGAGTGATAAAGTGAGTAGGGACCTTTTAGATAAGGATAAAATCTAATTAGATTGGGACAATACTTTTTTAGAAAAGCTAAAATATTACACAACCATAGGAGTATCCATGTTGACAAAGGTCTACTACATGGAGACAAGAAGCAACTTAATCTAATTATTTTTTAGAGTAGAGCAACCCCCACCCTATCATCCACAAGCCACACAATCTTGCTTAGAATAATGTCACCAATAAACCAGATAAGCTTTTAGATTGCAGAATCATCACATTAGACCTAGAAGGCAAGAGAATGCCTCTTATACTTTGTCATAAGTCTCATCACCTATAAGGAATCATCACTAACAAGGAAGTCCCTATTATGTTGAGCCACAAGAACCTTCTTTCACTCTTTTAAATGATGGATCCCCAACCCACCATCCTTGGGCTTAGCAATATGCTCCTATGAGATAAGGCACATGGCCATAGGCTATGAATGCTCATTCTAAACAATCTAATCAAACCCTCAATAGTGGATAAGACCCTAAACAAGAGGGGGAACATAAAGAACATTAGTATGGAGGTAAGAACCGAGGTAGCCAACATCACTTTGTCAGCTAAAGATAAAGTTCGTGCACCACAACTTAGGACCATGTTAGAGACTAACTACATAAGGTGGCTAAGTCCTTAGATGTAAGGCGGCTTGCGCTTATAAAAATGTCTAGATAGTTGCTATATCTAGCCTAGTGCATCCTTAATTTTTTAGCTATCATCTTCCATCAATGCAACCTACCCTTCTTGAAAAATACCAACAATGTCTGAGAATTTACTACTTGGTTGAATGCAAAAGCATGTGTATCAAGAATAAGCCAAGCCTTAGTGATGATCGTAATAGTATTAGGCTCAAAAAGGACATCATTTGTGAAAAAAATTGTTAAACTAGTAGGGCAAGCCCAAATCCCCAATTTGGTCCCTCAACTAATGTGTTGATGAATAAGCAACGACAAGTACTTTGAACAAAGGATGAAGAGGTATGAGGAAAGGGGGTAACCTTGAAACCAGAATATGTAGAATTCTAAGCTAATTGCTTAATACTAAACAAAAATGCAACCTTGGTGTCGAGATGTTGGTGTAACACTCAAAGAGAGAGGACAGTGACTATCGGGCGATGTTACAAGAGAGGAATCATTAGACAAAGAGTGGCTCATATGTAAGGCTTTTAGAAGTGCGAGAATGAATGTCTCACATCAACTATTGGGAGCAAACTCATTTGGATTTTATGAGAACTCAATAGTAAAACATGTTATGGTCAAAATGGTATTGGAATAAGTGACTAAGGGAGGATGCCTTTTGGGAAGAACAAAACAATTAGGGATAGGGTTACTCAAAAGAATAATACCTCGATCTAGTGAGATCGGCATGTGATAGTAAGCTTATGATTATACACACCTGATATCAGGGAAGCCCCAAGTGTCAAAGTATAGACAACATGGAATCCCAACGAAAACAATCATAAGCTTACTCTATGTTTGTTTTGATTGCTATTAGGTCCTTAGAGAGGAGGAAGGTGAGAGATAATACAGTCATCTGCACCGTAAAATGGTTGTTAGCGATGAACTAGCGTCAAACAAATTCCCCTTGTTAAGCAGAGAAAAGGCCATGGAGAGTGTCCTACAATCGAAACAAAATCTTCCTCACCTCTTCGTAGATGGAATTACGTTGACTAATAAGTCGAAATGGGCTGGGATTGTTTTCGTCAACTTTGGAGATAACACCATACTACCTGAGGTGAATATTTGGTTTACTAACCTGATAATATCTTATTAGGTGATATCTCAATACATTTTAAGAAGGATCTTATGATCCCATTGACACAAGAGGCAACAAGGAGAAAATGGTTCACTAGACCTTAGAGTGGGTGATTGGGGCAAAAAGTAATGGCCCTCAAGGGTTGAATATCAAAAGGATAGGATAGAAGAATCTAAATACACCACTTATTTCCAAAAAAATCTATCATGATGACAGATATACCATCAAGAGAGAAGACCAAAGAGCTAGAAGGGTCCATCAACCCACAAATCATGTTATCCTATCAACTCTGCGACATCCTTGTTTCACTATGTTAAGATATTGTTCTCTTAGGTCATTTCATCCAATCCCAAATAGATTTTGCTTTCAAAAGCTAACTCAAAATCTTAAGATTATGATATCTCATTTGAATACTTTGATCGATCTCTTATTAGCTAAAGTGAGACAATTCATCTATATATCCTTTACCTGGAAGCCTATCGGGAGTTACTCCATTTGCAATGATTTCTTTCTTAAGAGATTACACTACGTTTACTTTTTAGTTTCTTTGATCTTAAGTGTTATAAGCCCACCAACTTCTATTCGATTCATTCTTGAACCACTTCGGATTAATAGAGAGCTTGATTTTGATAACAAATATGTCATCATTGTCTCACTATGTAAAGATATTGTCTTCCTAGGTATTCCCATCCTAATCTAAGTAAGTTTTGTTCTCAAAAAATGCCTTTACATCTGAAGATCATGACATCCCATATAAATATTATAAACAATCTCTCATTAGAAGATGTGGGACAATTCATCCCCGCATTTCTCTACCTATTAGTTTTACTATGAGCCACTCTTTGTCCAGTAATTTATTTCTTGGGATGCTCTTTTTGGTCTTGAGTGTTACAAATGCCTAGGGGTAACTTTATAGAAGGAAGTTGTGCTCTTGTCTTCAAGGTTTATCCACCAAACTTTGGCTCACTATCACCAAATCTTAGCTTGTTCTAGTTTTTCAATGTGACATTGTACTTTTTTAATTTTGATGGAGTAAGATAATTGATTACAAGAGGCTTATCTCTATGATTATCTCAAGAAGTTTGTGTTTAACCTGATTGGATTTTATGATGCCTTGCCCATTATAAGTTAACACTAATGAAACCAAGTACAAAGAAGATAACATGATTTTTGGTTGTTACCAACATAAATAAAAAGAGCAGGATTGTAATGCAAGACTTGTGAACAAGCCAATGGGATTGAATTAAATGACTTTTCTTAAACCCAATTAAACAGAATCTTAATATACAAACAACTTGAATTTCTCTCAACAAGAACTGCCCAAGGAAACAAGGATATCAAAGTTTTTTAAAATCAATGCCAAAAAATAGATCTTAACCTCTTCACTGTCATTACATTGAAAACATTACTAACCTGCTTGTTATGAATAATCTGACAGCACTAATGCTGTGGTGTCTATCTTATGCCTGCCCTATTTTTCTCTCAAACACCAAGCACAGTTTATTTTATACTCATCAAAGTGTTCACATCCAAGTCCTGACTACTTATAATGTCACGTGTCACTGTTTATTTAGGCTCATAAAGTTAAGTTTAAGCTGATCTGTTTATTTAGGTTTCTCATCTCTATGCTCACTTTGAAATAAGAAAAGCCCTATAAAGTATCATGCTTAGAGAGGCGACATTTCCTGGCTGTAGCAGCAGTGGTTTAGGCTTCAGTAGAGGGAGAGATGACGCAGGATGATTAACGGAAGAGAGTTGCAATGTCCCCTCTTAGTGATATTGTGCAAGAGTGGCTGTTGGATGCAGTCACCTCACCATTGATGCTTTTTTGCAATCCGTTTTTCTATGAATGTTGGATTGACCTTGTGGTATTGTTCCAAAAAGATGATCTCTATGCATGAAAAGATCTTTTTTTTTTTTATTTAGGTCAATAATTAACAAATGCAATTTTACATCCCTTATGGATTTGTTATGTTTCACATTTTTTTATTAAATTTTGGAGCATTTGTTGAATAGACTATCAAGGCATTTTTTGGTGGAAGGGAAGTGCTTCCAGAAGACTTAGAAACAGCTTTATTTGTTGGTATGAGCCCCCATGAAAGGAGACGCCTGCAGAAGAAGAGAGGAATAGTTTCTCGGCATAATAAAGCAATTGTTCCTCAAAAAAATAACTCATCTCTTTTCAACTCTGCAGCAGAGGATACAATGTTTGAAAACATGAAAGATTTATTGGAGGAATCGTGTGAGGGCCATGGTGTCAAAGAAATCATTTTTGAGCAAAAAGAAGTATCAAATAATGGAATTCAAGTTTCCTCATTAATTGAAGCGGAGGCTCCTACCCGATGTAGCTTGCAGATAGAAGAAAGAGAACGCTTAGGAAGAGATTTATGTGATTATAGTTTAAACAATGGAAACAGCATTCCAGAACATGAAAATGTTGCTTCTCAATGTTTTAAGTCAGCTCAAGTATATTCTTCTCGACGTTCCAATAGGCTATCATTGTTGGGACATGGACATCATGGTAAAGAAGTTGTAGCGCGCTTGCTGAAGGAGCATGGTGAAGATGGTATTCTCCAGTTTTGCCAGAAATGGAGACAAGTTTTTGTCCAGGCTGTTAATCCACGTTTCTTACCTGCTGGTTGGGATATAATGCACAGGTAAACAGAAGTTGAAGTGCATATTTCTCTTTTACTTTTCTTATGCTTGCTTATATTATGCATATTTTAATTTTTTTTTGTTTACAGTTCCTTTTATTGAGTATAGTTACTCACTTGCACCCATCAGCTTGCAATTGTTTTATCATGTTTGCCACAATAATTCTTTGCTTCTGAACTGGATTTGATGTCCTTTAAATCTTTTATTGGTGTCCAATGCTTTTTATTGCTGCAATTATTTCCATATTTCTATCAGAAGCTTTCATGATAGGCATAACCTTCTCAGATTTTGTTGGATTATTATGCTTCAACTTTTTTTTTTTTTTCTTTTGAGCGCAAAGCCCAAATATATATCAGAGTAATTCATCCTCAGTTTAGTGAAGTGATTTTGGCTTGCTGTGCCCTAACAGAACTTGGTTGGTTTGGTAAATTTTTAGTTAGCATATTCAATGGTGTTTGCAGTTTCATTAAGTTGGTCCATTTCTCTGAGTTTCTCAAGCTAGTTTGTTAATTGGTTACGCAGCTAGCTTGTGCTGTCTGGGCTTGGCTTCTCAAGTCATTAATTATAAACCTGTGTTATACAGATCCTGGGGTACAAATCTATGATGTTGCAAAATACAAATGCATATTTGTCATCTTTGGTAGATTAGGTCTTAAATCAGTTTATAGAGTTCTATTCTGCATTTCGGATTTCTTTTCTCTCCTTTACCAAATACCCTTCGCCACTAGAAGTCAACATGGGTCAAATCAATCACGGAAAGAACTATTTTCTGTCACCTTCCTAGTCCCTTTTTCCTTCACCGTCCAACCAACCTTCTTTACGTAGGCTCCTTTATCTTCTTTATCAGTCATATACTGTGCCTTCTTTCTTTGATTTTATCAGTTCTGTATGTCAAAATAATTTAGAAGGAATTGCTCATATCCTTTCCTGTATTTGTGTGGTAATTGCATGACAATTGATTCATGTCAGTGCATGTCCTTTAAACCGAGCTCATAGCACTTCAATGGCTTATCATATGTCTTGGTATTTCTGGTATTTGATTGGGCGTAAATTGCTCTTTCTTCCTTCACTTTGCTAGAACTTGATCATGGCATTATTTCTGTAGTTCACTAATTGTTTGAACACAAGAAATTTGATGGTGTTGATGATTTCTCTTCAATGCTTATTTGATATATCTGCACTTAGATCAGATAGATCCCTTTGTTAGCATCATTTATATAGCACTTGCAATGCGATCTAGGTTTGCTGAAACTTATATGGATATTTGCAGTCAAAGCTTTGTTGGACATGTATGTATAGAAATTTTTCATGAGATCTCGATGACAAGGACCTGTTTAGGATTGAAATGCAATATTGCCTAGAGTGAGCTGCTCCTTTACTCCTATGAGCAAACTATCTAGTTTTCTCTATGCCGGGAGACACCACCATAGTTCTTGCAGAGAGTTCAAAACAACATAAAACATATATATAATGGAAGGGCCTGCATACAAACATATACATTCAAAATGCAATTTGTTTGTTGGAAGGAAATATCTACCTCTCTCGATAATTTTTTTTCTAAATTCGCCTTTTGTTCGACAAAACCCCATGGAGATTACTTGTCAATATGGTTTGTTTTAGATTTATTAAAATCTAACATACCGATTCTTCAATACTTATTATCATAGAATATTCACGCAGCACATTTTAAGGTTCTGCATGTGTGATACGTGCTCCTTCTATATCTCCAAAGAAGCATCATAGATGTGTTGTCATCTTCATCAATAGTAAACACCTTGCTTTGATATCATTTGTTAGGATAAAAAACTGCTCAACAGCACATATTGTAAATTTGAAAACAGAGAGACAAACAAAGTAAAAAAGGAACACATCAAATTAAATGAAATCAAATAAATATAAAGATGCAAGTAACAATGCTAAAACATGAGCTAAATCTTTAGAATATATACATGATCATAACTTGTTGCTCATCATAACTTTTGCTACTATTATTGATATCTCGAACCACTCTTAGTTGCACATGTTAGATACATGGTTTACTCGAACATCAAATCATATGCAAGATGACTAGTTTTTGAAGTTTCATTTTAGGGTTAAAGTAATCTCACTTATATTTGTTAAGCATATATATATATGTTCTTTTCATAGCTTCTTATCCCTGCCTTTTACTTTCACCAAAGCTCTGAATTGTCGCAGTGGAAGGCGTGATTTTGGCGAATACAGTGTTTACAACCCTGCGACGAAGAAAGTGCAATAACCCGTCGATTTGGAACATTCTTATGCGATTAAAACAAGCTCGTGAGATGTATATTTTTGCCCTTGTTAACCGTCGAAAGCTTTCATCACTTGCACTTTGGAATGCCTACATTGCTTGGCATGGTAGAATTCATTGCTTCTCTGATTGACATGTCCCTTTGATAGAGAGATGAAGATTGGAGAATTGAATCTTCCTATGCTATATAACAATCACAGTAATGTTAGAAAAGCCCAACTCCTAAGTTTAACATCAAAAGGGAGATGACAAGTTTTCTTTCTATTTCCTGTCTCTATTTTTTATAGCTTCTTTTCTCACCCATATCTGAGTAACATACAAATGATTAAATAATAAATTTTAATTTGTGTAATTTCATCAAATCAAATAATAAAAATTATTGTTTTGATTTTTGTCAGGTACGCAGAATTCAAAAGTTACATAAATTTTAAATTACATGTAATTTTATTAAAGGTTGAAGCCGGTTTTTCTTCTTCTTACAGGGATGGATTTGTCTGTTTATTACAAAAGACAAATAGCTGCTATGTTTTATGGGTTTTTTCTTTGAAAATATTTTTTAATAAAACATTTTATGAGGATTAGAAAGAATTTTTGTGAAAATTATTTTGCTAAAATTTTTTTGTTTAAAAAATTTTCTTTATTAAACTCCTTTTTTAACACGTCGTTCATTAATAATTTTATTTCTTTTCCAAAAAATACTTATTCAACACGTCATTTAATTCCCTTAACTCACAAATCGCCATCATGACCTTAGTTAACATTGGGTGTATCGAAATTTTATTTCATGCGTTCAATTTTATATAGGTAATCTATTTATTTAATAAAAAAACTTTAGTTTTCATAAAGTTATATTACTTTAAAAAGCTTAGTCCAGTTTTATTTGCATGTTAAGTTACTTTACATAAAGTTAATTAACATTGAGCAAATAAAACGTCATTTTTTTTATCAATTTAGTTTATAAAAAATTAAATTAGTTTACAAAAATACAACGTAATTGGTTTTATTTAGTTTATCACATTTGCATCTACGTAAACGGCAGCTCATGTACATATTTTTCTATAATTCCTTTAACAGCTGTGAAACGATGGCCTTTAAGATGATTGCCGTTCTTATATATTTAAAGGAAAAACTTTGGTTGATTGAAAATAAATATAAAATTTTTAATAAAATTATTTACATTTTTTGCTTACGTGGAAAATTAATGAACTTTTGAGATAAAAACGAACGCTCAAAAGGAAGCATCAATGTTCACGTAGAAAACCACGATGCAAAGCCCATTTGGCATGAGAATAGAGGAACATTGGGGCAACAAAATGCTTTTCAAACGCTCTCACCAAACACACCAAATTACCCGGCGAAGCCGGGAACTGATGATAAGTTTGGAAATACCTTACAAAAAGTTTAATTACATACTTAAAATTAAGTACTTAATTAATTACCAAACTTAATCATACTTAGCTACGTTCTCTTCCCCCAGCCGTGTTGCAACTCCATGACTTGACTCGACGGCTCCAACGCGTGACACTCCCTGCAAGAAGACATGAAATACCCAAAAAGCCCCCTTCTTCCCCCCTTCCCCTCCTTCCTCCCCGGCGAGGCTGCCGCCCACCCACGCCTCCCGCCGAAGCCCATCGCCTTCCCTGGCACAGCTGGCTGCGGTGACTCCCGGCGGAACTCGGTCGCCACGAGATGGAAAGACACCTTCTTTTGACTCCTTCCGGAACGGTGGTCAGCCTCCTTTTTGAGGCATCGCCGGAGATCCCTCCGGCTGCCTCCTCCTTCCGTCGGGCGCGGAAAGAAGCGAGGTAGAAGGGGGGCTTCGGGTTGGAGGTGGTGGTCGGCCGGTGAAGAGGGGAAAGAGGGGTTGGGAAAAGGGCGGAACTCGAAGGATGGGTCCGCCGGAGGGAGACGTTCCCGTCCGTGCTCCGGCGAAGGGGTGGCGTGGCATATCATGGTGGCGAAGGATAGGGTTTCCTCATCCATGTCCATGTCCATGTCGTACTTGGCCATGAAGTCGAAGCAGCGTTTCGCTAATGTAGCTTGGCTGTGATTAATTACAAGAATTATAACATTTATAAATATAAATAAATAAACATATATACATTGTTCCGAGTGTTGAGCGTCCGTTTTGGGCCGCATGGGTCAACACTGCCGTATGTATGTATTTCTCTACACACATGACGTGGAATATATTATTATTAATTTGACAAATGGTTTTATAATATTTATTATGGGTTATTTATTTTATAAATTATAATCACGATGTACTTGATTTTGACTTAAATCCTTTTTTACAATTATGATGAAATAAACAAAATTAAAATACAATATGCAGAATATAATAACCATAGGAAAATTTGATAAATTAGTGTTAAAATGTGATATTTAAAATTATTGTTGGAATTTTTGAAAGAGATGAAATAAAAAAAATATAATATTCGTAGATATTGAATGATGATTTATAATTTTTAATGTTTTTATGAAAATGTAGTGATAATGTTTTTAAAATGTTTTAATTTAATTTAATTATATGTTAGGATAATCTGTCAACTTTTGGCATCCAGCTCATGGTTTTGAAGGCCAAAACACCAATCAAATTAGTTGTTTAAAAATACTTTTGCGTCTAAACAATGGCTTAATTTTAGTTAAGAAAAAAAGATAAGTTTCCTAACAAAAGCATGAACTACATACTTATGGTTAATTAATAAGCAATTTAAACATTTTAAGTTAAGTAAATTCTTGTGTTATTTCACAAAGATGTTTAACATTTTTTTTGACATATTTATATATAATTAAAATTTTATGTAATTTAGTTAGCAATTTCTCTCATCATTTTAGAATTTTCATACAACCTTTTTTTATAAGAGTAAGATTATATTATGATAGCTACTAATTTCATTGAAAATTTTGGAATGATTATTTAATGAATTGGTTAAACAATTTTAACTCAACTCATTGAGTAAACTAAATTATATGTTGCATAAATAATACAAACTCTTCTAACCTTAATTAATTATTGTTGACAATTTAGTTTTACAAAAATTATCTCAAACCAAACTAAGAGACAAGAAGGTAAATTTCTATTCCATTTCTCCTATCCTAGATTAAGTCAATCATTTTAAATCAAGTGGTGTATGAGAAAAAAATTGATTTATCTTTATATAAAAAAATTCTTCTTATTTGTCATACAAAAGTCTTGATATTTATAGGTAGTTATTTTGATCAATAAAAATCAGGAGAGGAGCATCAACATGCTAAGTGGGACCTCAATGATTAAATTATTTTGTTGAATGTATTACAAGCCCTTCTAAAATAATAATTTCATTCATTATAAGCATTAAAAAAACAAAAAAAATGAATCATATATATATATAAACCTTTTTACATTAAATAAATTTAGTTTAAAAATAAATAAAGATACTCATGCTTAAAAAATGAACTATTTAACTCGTAACATGAGTTATATATTGTTATTAAGTTTTAAAAATAAAATCTTTGAATACAAGACATTTACTTATGTTAAAAAATACAATTTTGAAAATATAGTAACTATAAAATAAAATTTTTAAATTACTCATTTAAGAATTATAAATAAACTTAGATTAAAACAAATAAAAAATTTGCATTACAATTCAAAATATATCTTTGATAATTATTATTTTACATATTCTTTTATAAAACAAAATATTATTTTATAACAGTTTCAACATAATTATATTTTTATAGATCAATATAATAATTATTTATTTGTCAACTTCCAATTTCTTGCTTCTTCAACTTTGTTAACTAAGGCAACTAAGACATCTCCATTGTCGTCTAGTCCGGTTAGGATACCTGGCTTTCACCCAGGCGACCCGGGTTCAAATCCCGGCAATGGAAGTGTATTTTGTTATTGAGCAACCTCAATTAATAAGAGGAATAAACGTTGCATAAAATGGAAAGAAATAATCTAAATGTCATTTCCATATTTGTTTTTAATTCTTACTCATACGATTCATCATTATCATCTTTTTCCCAGCATTAGTTTCCGGACATTATATCATTTTCGAATTGAATTAACGGTCATGTTGTGTTCAACATTTAAAAAACGTTACATTAATCAAAAACTAAAATAACTATTACCCCAAATGTAAAAGTTATCAATAACAAACATCACATCAGTTAAAAATACATTTTAAAGCACTACCCTTAAAATTACAGCTTACACATCGGTCCACCCGATCCACATGAATGGAACATTCGATCACTATCATATACATGCAAGTCTCCCCTTTCTCTATCCATGGATGATCAATGTCATCCATACATCATTCAATCTCTATTATCTTCTACACAATCTTACAAAACCCACAAAAGTTTTGTAAACAACAAAAACATTAAAAAATCCTCCATAAAAAAACGATTTTAACCAAATGATGCTCACCAAAGTTGTTATAAACTATACCTAAATACCTACTACATTCCTCAGCTCTTAAAACCTACTGTTAACATCCAGATATGGATTAAAACTTCCCAGCCAATTACCAGTTTCATAAATAGATAAGGTTTGCTTGGTATAATCAGAGCTATATTGTATATTTCTCAAATGTAGAGATGTATCTAATGGAGCAGGTTATGCAACTAATAGAATATTCATTACTATGAAAACATGAGGGCAGATTACAGGATTGGTTCAGAAGAAATACATCCATTTAATGTGACATATGATCTGATGAAGATAAACAGCAAATGGGTAGTTTAGTGCAGCATAAGAAATGGTTGATAAGTGCTAAATCTTCTGCTTCAGAACCTGTCGAAGCTGAACCTTCTGACCATGAAAACTAGCCTCCATGAGCTTTGCCTTTAACCTTTGCTTATGTGAACTACAATGCCATTCGATGCGCCCTTTCACTCCTTGAGTGACATGAGATTTCAAAACATCAGGTGAGCACCAATTATTACCTACACTAGGAGAGCTCAGGGCAGTTTCCCCAGACTTCCTCGCCGGCGAAAGGCTTGCATTTGATGCCCTGCCATTGCAAAGATTCCCATTGGTTGGCTCGAAATATGTCTTCTTAACATCCTCGGAATTATTTGCATGGGAAGTCTTCCACAACCAAGCAATGGATGAGCCCATCTTTCTCGATTGTCTCGTGTTTACAGAGTAAACCTCGCTGATTTCGCTATTTTGTTTGTCATCATGTCCATGATCCTCCCAATCTGTCCCGCTAACTGAAGCTTGGCTTTCTAAAAAGACACCATTAACCGATGGTTCGCTGCCTACAGGTGACTTGCTAGAGTCCTGCTCTTCCACATGACTAACTGTTTCCCACCCACTATCATCTTCTGCATCAACATTTCCATCAAACATCAAGTTGTCATACCTCTTCATTGGTTTCTCTGAATAGCCATTAAGCTCGGGTGTTAGGGATCCATAATGTTGTTCAACCTCTTTTTCATTAACCTCCTCTCTTGTCTGGAGTTCTTCAAATATGGAAAATATGTTCTCTGTAGCTTGTGCAGGCTTATATGAGAACTGTTCGATATCATGCACCTTAACTGAACCAACTGCCTCCTTGAGAACTTCTGCTTTCCTTGCCTCAGAAACATCATTATAAACATTTGCTGCGCTCATAAAGGCCTCCATTTCCTCTTGTAGCTTGCTTAATTCTAAATACTTCTCTTCAAGAGTAAGCCTGGCATCAATTAACTTCATCTGCACCCGTTCTTCCCGCCAGACCTCTGCCATCTGCAACATCTTCCTCTCCTCCTCCACTTCTTCTCTAGTCTTCATTGATTCCATTTTTAACGCCTCCACCTGAGCCTTATCATCCCCAATCTCCTTAGCTAGTTCATTGCAAACTTCCTCGATAAGCTCACGGGCCTTCCTCTCTTTCTGATATTGTTGCAATAATCGTTTTCCATGCAACTTAGCTTCAGTAAGCTCATTGGCAAGCTTTGCATTCATAGTTTCCAACCTCTGCCTGCTCTTCCTCTCTCTGTTCAAATCCTCGTTCATTGCATCAACTATCGATCTGATCTTCTCATGCTCCCTTCTCCTCCATGCAGCTTTCTCCTCAACGATTTTCATCAAGTAATGGTCAAGCTTTTTCTTTGCTGATTGCTTCTCAATTTCAAGCTCAGCGATCCTGGTCTGAGCCACCTCAAGCTCTGATCGCAGAGCAGAAACAACAGAACCTGGGGAGGTTTTCTGGTCTTCAAGAAATTTAAGATTTTCATACAAGTCAAAGGCTTCTTTAGGTACCGTTGTACATCTGGGTTCCCATTTAGTTGCCCTCTCAGTAGAGAAATGGAGAAATGATGCAAAAGCTTCATTCTGATTGATAAAGCAATAAAAAAAACTGAGTTATGAAGTTTTACTTCAGAAGAAACAAATAATCTTCTCAAAGCAATTAGGGACACCTTGTGAGAACTTCTGTTAGCATGATCTGTGATGGAAACGTCATTAGTGTGCTGGTGAAGATTGATACAGCTGCCATGAGAGCCATTTGGGAGATGTAGTTGACCCCAACTAGCCTGCAAAGAACATTATAGTAATTAGATGGAGAAGATAAACTATTTATTCATGGATTAAACCTTATCCATCCATAATGGAAAAAATAAAGCTGGGGATTTTTATTGGGGGACAACTGCAGAACCTCTTTAACAATAATTACCATCATAGCTGAAGGATTAGACTAGAGCCAAAACTGAGATACGGATGTCCTTAATTCGGTGGAAACACTAACATGGACTAATTAGATTTTTAAAAACCACTTTACACTGCTCTCACCTCAGTACCAGTTTATTCTCCATCTCATACACTGGTGCCACGTAGAGTTATGGACACCATTTTGAAGTAGATTAGATCATTCCAGTGGCATGGCAATGTGGGCAGAACGTTATTGCACTATATATTGGTTAAATTATGCAGGCTTATATCTGTTGGAAGCCTTGGTGTTCATAAGGTGAGGTTGTGGAAGCATGCTCTAGTGGCCAAGCATGCACCAAATTACTTTGGACTGCAGGACAGCTTTTAGGTGCAATGCTTCAAAGCAAGGTATGGTTTACGTCATGGCCCTTTCTTAAGCAAGAAGGAAAACACATCTATTTGGAAGGCCATGTGCATTCGCTACTTGAACATTTTGGGTATTCTAAGATGGAGAGTTCGGTAATGAAAAAATTATTTCTACCTTTATGTATGCTTTAATAGATACTCCTTATCTTAAGAAGGGGTCATTATTTGTCAACATAAATATACCTCTTCTCTTATGTCTTAAAGAGTTATATTAAAAAGGACCCAAGTTAAATCTAATATAATCTTAAATAAATATCTAATAACTCAAAAACTTAAACTTACAAATAGATATCACATTAATTATATATTAAAACTTCAACACTATCCTCAAATTATAATATAAGACAAAATCTAATCTTATTTGTTCTTAACAATCTCCTTTTCAAATGAAAATCATCTATATTGGGTCATTCTTTTATTTAATTCTGAAATCTTCCAAATAACTACGTTGAATGTTGTGTCTAATATCAAAGGCATCAATGTGCTCCACTACACCTTTTGCACTATATGGATTAGTGGATTATATTACTTGCTCCATCAAGGATAGCCAAACCATGAGAGATATGCATGGATACTCTAACAAAGCTTAAATGACTCCACATCATGCACATCTAGAGTTAACCCTACAAAGTTACCATATGAGTTATCCTAAGTCCTAGTCAACTACAGTGGAACAAGAGTCAAAGAATAATAAGAGTTATAAAATATATGAAACATTATAAACAAACAAATTATTACTCTAATATCATTATTTAAAAGAGTTTCATCATATGAGAGCCCAGATCATGCTGAATATACTTTTCAATGAACACCAAATAATCCAAAATTTAAGCATATAAATAAGAGGCAAATTAATTGTACATCAAAGCTCCAATTATATCTTCAATTTATAATGAAAAATTAAACCCAATCTCACTTATTCTCAACACTAAAGCTGTTCACTTATTGGATGGCACTAGGACTAGGATCCATAGATCATTGTCCTTTGTTATGGACCTGCACTTACCAATCAGATTGCATAGGTTGATAAACTTGTTTAGCACTTCTATGACTCGTCAAAGGTGCCCATGTCATCTATGTACAATGGGACTCTTAGTAGGGTTGATTGGACTAGGTGGCTAGGCCTAGAAGTTGAAACTCCAGCTTAGATTCATCTCCTTTCTTTGATGTATAACTAACAATAAGGTCCCTAACTCCTAACTAATACCTTCAGTTTTATCGTCCCATATACAAGGTTGCAGCACAAGTGAGACTCATGATTACATCCTCTGGTTGTGTCAACTTATGAGTGTGGTTTTCAAATAAATGGTTCCCAAAATCTCTCCTTTTCACCATTTTTGAGTTCTTATCAAGTCTGCAAGTAAGCATGTTGTTGTTGACTAGAAATTACATTTTGTAATCTTAAAATTTATTTGGCATACTCAAACTAAAAATATCCAAATAATTCTCCACTCTATTGATCATTATTGCTACCATCTTAAATACACACCTGTGCCCTTATCTCATTTTGATTTCAAGAATTGATATCTAACCATCCTCATGGAACCAATTACCAATCATTTAGTCACTTGGATCCCACTCCAAATTAGGAGAAGCATAACTTTGATGGGTCTATAAAGAGTGATAGCTTGGCTGACGTTATTGCTATTCGGATAGACCATTATGGAATATGGTTCTTTGCTTCATGTAACAAGGAGGAGAACCTACACCTTTAAATTTAGAATCATCAAGCTTTGATGTTCATGGAAGGTTAGCTAGCCTTGCCAAACATTGTGCATCTATTATGGCCAATATCTAGTTGGATGATAACATGGCATCCCTAATTGGACGGATTTTGTCAAAGAAGGTTAAGGTTGGCATGGAGGATTCCCTCAATTTTAAGATTTTACACATTTTGTGTTGGTTTTGTGCCCACGTAGTTTCTCATGTCTATAGAGAAGGTAACCGTGTTTTGGATTTCGCTTCTAACATGGCCTGCTTCTTAGGTATCCTATGGCATAAGAAATGTGTTTCGATTTTTATGCTATCCTCACAAAAGACAGTAATTTTTTGCACCTAAACTTATGGGGATTAATGAAAAACTATGTAGCATAAAAAGAAAACTCTTCTACATGTTCTATCAATGTCAGTAAGTCTCCAGCCTGAAAAGACATTAGGAAATAAACAATCCAAAAAAAAATAAAAAAATCTACGAGCAATCATGGCAATTAAGCAGATCTCAGTTCATCGTTACCAATTTATTGGAATGATAGAGTAGGAGCTCCAAAAATGGACTGAATGTCAACAAGAGAAGAACTTTTCGGAAGTATTCGCACAAACATTATCAGAAATTTAAAAAGAAACACATCTAACTTAAAACATCAGATCTCAGATTCCCAGACCTCCAAACCTAGACTCATTTGTCCTCCAGCTCCAACTTCCGGAAGCCTAAGCTGCCATAAACCACAGGCGAGCCTCCTCGCGGTCACCGCATGCCGCTTTTCGACGCAGACCTCACCGTGCTTCGGAAGGACCGGAACCACGGAACACGTAGACGCCTCCGCCGTGCGCTGCTCTCCATCGCTGAACTTCCACCTTAGGAGAGGAGTGGCAGGATTACTTCTCCTGCGAGCACCGCCGCTGCCGGTGGCGAAGGTGGAAAATGCAGGCCTTCGGATCCGGCGGCGGCGGCAAGGATGACGAGTCTTTCCGTCTGGCGGAACTTCACAAACCATGGAGGAAACCTTCGCCGAAGTCCTCGCCCGATCACCGTTCCGGCCCACCAGCTCAGTCATCTCCTCCCGTCCCCACTCGCGATCTGGTCGCCATCGGTATGAAGTAGATATTGAGCGAAAGGGAGAGATCTGATTCAGATTGGGTTGCGCCGCTGAGTAAAACGGAGGTTAACTGTGATTCAAAATTGCAAACACAACTTCTTAATTACAAAACTACCCTAGAGCAGTGGGAAGCGGCATTGAACACGCCGGTCTGTCTTTACACTAAAAACGCTTTTTTCCTAAAAAAAACTTAATTTACATATATACCCACTTTTTTGCCTGAACCGAACTTATTCGGAATCACATGTACAAAAAAGTCAATTGTAAGGTGCGTTTGATGCATGGAGTGGCACATTTGCTTATTAAACAGTTAATTAAAAAACAATTTCAATAATTATTTATTAAATAATTATGTTTAGTACATGCACAATAAGAACTAGGGAACTATTTCAAGTGCATGTAGAGCAAGTATATACATTTTGTGAGATTAATGTTACAAACAAATAGTAATTTGGCATAAAAAGGGATATTAGGACAACAAATCATAAAAAATTAGAAAAAAATTAGAAATCCAAATCATAAATATAGATGTGATACAAAATAGTAAGACTGTATTTCATGTCAGACTTATTGTTAACTTTAATTTCTTTATCTCTTAATTATAGAAGTTCAAGTGATAAAAACATATGTCAAGATTTAATAAACTTTCTTATCATTTAATATGATAGATTTTTAGAAGAATGTTAACAATTAAACATATATAATTTTTAAATATTATTTTTTTTTAAATAAGAAATTTCATTTCTTTTTCAAAACCTTGTGAATTTCCACTATTTTTATTATGTTTTGACCTCAATCTTTTTAACATTTAGAAATCAAAGGATTGCTATCATCATATTTAGAGCCCACATTGACTATAATCATTTTGCTATTATGACCATAGTAGTCTTTGCCTTTTCTTTGAACCATTCTTGACTTACTTCTAATCATCAACCATGAACAAAAACTTACTTAGATTATGGAGATAAAATTAAAAATAATTTTGTAGTTTGATCTCTCCTTTATTGATCTCATCAAGTAAGTACCATCACCATTATCACCTCAAAGAGATGACACATGAGAGCAAAAGCCTAGTCAATAAGAAGAAACAATATTTTAGAATCTAACTATCATCTTCAACATCTTTCTCTTTCTCTCAACTCCATTATTAATGCTTGCTTCTTACCTCACTTCTTTGTATGTAACAATGACATCTCCCATTTTTTTCTTGTTTATAATATGGGTATAAAATTATAAAGAACTTATATTTAAAACTCTTTTCAATTTTATATTGAAATAATCTTTATTAGTTTTAATGTAAAAAGTAATAATACATAAATATAACTTTTAAATCTTTTCTAATATTTGTAAAACCTTTTTCTAAAAATCAAATCAAATAAAACCTTTTTGAAATCCAAATTTGAGTCATATAAAAATTATTGTATTTCTTTTCAAAAATAAGTTCACACAATAATTATTGTAATATAATAAAAAATACTATATAAGACTTGCATCCTTAATAACATAGAAATGCTATTAAAATAATAAAATTAGTCTTATAAAGTATGTCACTTCACATATAATTACTAAACTAAAAGAATGATTGAGTCAACCAACAATAACATAGTGATCAAACATCATATAACATGCATATAAATATTATATATTTGAGATAATGCAATATACTAGGTCAAGTATCACATATAATTATATACAATATAATAAAATTAATCATATAGACATGCATAAAAATGAAATTATTAATGCCACACTTTATCATCTACTTAAAAAGATAAAAAATTAAAGATATTATATAATTAAATGTAAAGAACATAAAATTATAAAGAAATACCTAACAATGAGAAAAAATTTTCTCAATTTTAAAAAAAAATTACATAACTAAAATAAAATATTAATACCCCATATATATATACACACACATGCATACATAATCAAAACCAATGCTTTATCATTTCTGAATCCAATCAAATTAATTAACGAATTACATTTTGGTGCCATTCATCCAAAACTCTAATATAAAATATTAAAAAGATTTCCATATGTTTTTCAATTTTTAATGTGTGGAGGATAATATCTTTAGGAATATATTTTCATATTGTTTTTCAATTTTTAATATTTTAGTCATGTTGATGCTATGTTATTTTGAAGACCAATATGTATTATATTTTTATACTAATTATTATTTATGTTTTATTCTAATTTAAGTATTTTTATTATTTTATTGAATAACAAAAGTGAATAAGCAAAATCATAAAACAAATAAAATCATGTAACAATTAAAAATAGTAAAGCTATGTAACAGAAAAATTCAAATAAAGCAATATAAAAAATCCATAATACTTCCAGCATATAAAAAGCAACCCAATAAAAAAAAAGAAATAAAATATACAAATTATATCATTATACTATATTATATATTACTAGATTTATCTAGTTGATTTATAAAAAAATTTACTTGTTTAATCTTTTCTTCTTTTAAGTTTTTACAATAAAATGTATATCAAATTATTAAAATATATTTTATATATAACATATTTATTAAATCATTTTATTCTTATTAATTTATCTCAAATTTTTAATTTATTTATCTAAATTATATTAATATGGCTTTTTTATCATATCATATGATTTCACAAGATTCTAAGTACTCTAAAATAAATTATACATGTAATATCTCTTAATTGCACTATATGATCCTTAATCTATTATTTGTTAATCTGATCAAATGCTTAGAATCTTTATGATTATATTATACAATTATGCCCTAGCTTCTCGATTAATTACTCATTTAATATATCTTATTTCTTAATAATCATATAATACGATCTCTAACATTATACTATAGTTTTCTTTTTTTTTTCTCTTTCTTTCTCTTTCTCTAAACTTTACATATTGTATTGATACAATTCACCTATCATACAATATGATCATTACTTAATATTACACTTCATATATTTCTAATCGTCCACACTTTTATTTTTAAACTTAGGCCAAATTTTAGCTCATGTCCATCACCCAAAATAATCAACTCAAAACATAGAATATGATAAGCTCTAGTTTGATCCTCAATCGATAAGTATAATTATTTATATATCAAGAACTTAATATTGTACTATAAGTATGATACTCATATTATCCTTGCATGATGGACCCAACAACTCAACTTGTAGCTTGTCAATTTCTTTATACTAGTACATTCCAATGATCGTCTTTGTATGATCCTCTCAAAAATCTCGTATCACCTAGCAAGATATCTTTACAACCATTTATATTTGATGGCTTAAGATAATCGTATTGTACGATGAAGGTCAACGCATTTGTATGATGCACATCAATAATCTATGCACTTAAGTCTCTCAGTTTTACTTCAAAATGTATCTAAATCACTTCATCTTACATCCAATTTATTTTAAATATAGTTTTTACTTAAATCTAAATGCAATCATGCTTTTATATGCCAAAAATAAAAAAGAGTTCAATAAAAAATTACTTAAATGTTTATCTCCTCTTATTTTCAACATCTCGCTTGGCTTTAGTAACATAAGTCTGTTGAACTCCATCTTCTCTTTCCTAAGTTTCCACTGTTCTTGAGTCTCACCTATACTTTCTTAAGGTAAAAATATTTCTTGGGTTGTTTATATGGTTACTTAAGATAGTAGCTATTATCATTTTAAGATAAACTATCTCCATATTATGTCTTTTTTAATCCTATGCCAATTATAGATGTTGCACAAGAATAACTAGCTATTAGAAAATTTGATTTTTGCTATCTTTGTTATTATAAACCCACCTTCCATCCACATGAAATTTAGTAAAAATTCTAAATGCAGAATTTATCTATCACCACTAAGTTCTAAAAATTACATTTATATCATTATTTATTTGAAAATTTAAAATTAATTATTCAAGCATTTCATTATAGAAAATTATAACATCTCTCTCTCTCTCTCTATCTCTCTCTCTCTCAATTCTTCAAATCCCTTAACTAGTGTGTCTCCTTGCTTGCCTAACCCTTTCTTTAACTCCAACAACTATGACCTCTCGTATTTTACATTGCTTGGATTCGTCACGCCACTTGAGTGCTTTATCAATTCAAATTTAAGGCTTAAGATTAAAATTAAATTACATTTTAATTAAAACTTTAAAGTTAATGATATTCATTAAAATTTTAATGAAAATGATCTTTAAAATTTGGCAAATAATTGTTTATGATTTTACTTTTTGAGTTCTACTTGTCATCCAATTTTCATACTTTTTTTAACTTTGTTGATATTTTCAATAATTTTTCAAATTTAAACATATGTATAAAAATTACTTTATTATTTCTTCTTTTTAATGTTTGGCTATTGTGACACTTCATTTTCTTGCTGAGATAATTTTATACCAATTTTTTTTATAAATTCTATCTCGCAATCCTGTTTCATAATTTTCAAACTTTATTTAATGTTTATTTTAATTTCTAAAATATTTCAGTTCTATGGCAAAATTATAATTTAGCTTTTACAAATATCTTATCTTTTTGTCTTGGGATGAAGACATTTTTTTATTTGTACTGATTTGTTACTGTTGAGTTTTAGATATATAATATTTTTATTTTTTTAATTTATTTTTCTCTTTTAAAATGTTGTAACTACTTTTTTGGTAAAACATATAAGTTTTAAAAAAAATCAATAATTTACAAAACAAAATCTTAAAATCATAAATTATTATTTAATATCTTTATTTACTTATAATAATATTTTTTTTCTCCTACCTTAAAGCTCCGGTCCATCATTTGAGATGTTATACTAAACAATGCCATGTGGACCTCTCTATCATCTATCATATCATTTAATAATATTTGCATGGTGATGTTGCTTATGTGATAGACCTATTATATTTCTCCAAGTGGAGGGTATTATGATATTCCTCTAATATCAAATGCTCTCTTATTTATTATTAATCTTGAACATAGATTTTTTATTATTTAACATTAAGAAACTTTAGAAGATTGATAAAAACTCATTATTCATGCAAACATTGTCACCACCTTAAGTGTCTCTTTAAGAGGTGCTTAGTTCATCAAATGAGATTGATTATGATGATACTTGCAAGAGAAAGAGCATAGAAGATGGTGTTTTCAAAGTTTAAGATTCATTACTTCATCTCTATTCTAAAATTTCAACAGTATTTATTACTTCATCGTCCTCTTAATTGCTCTACTTTTGTTGTTCTAAAGGTCTACAAAAATAGTTTTCACAAGTCATGTTATTTTCAACATCAACATACTTAATAAAATACTTAAGATTATAATTAATTAGAGTGAAGGAGGACTAATAATTGCAAAAGTAATAATAAAATTACAATCTTATCTTATTTTGTAATAAATTATATTGTGAAGGAAGATAATTTCAAGTTATTTTTTATTATATAGTTCACAAAATGTGACCTTTTTTGCATAAAAGAATGACACAAAAAAGATTCAAATAAGTGCATTGATCAACCTAGAAGAGATCGTTTGACCATTGCTTTTGGATGGCATAAAAAAAGCTTATTAGATAGTTCAGTCAAGCTATAGAATAGGCTAATGAGCTACAATGCAAATAATGCACGTGTAATTGGATTCGACAGTTTAATATATAGATCGAACAAATTCATCATTTGTCGAAGAAAAATCATAAAAGATTTTTCAACAAAAAAATTAAAAAAAAAGAATAAAAATGGCAAAATTCATATTTGTTTTTGATAAAGATGACATTTTGAGTAAAAATTGTTATATAAAAGTTTATATAAAGTTTGAATATTTGTAAAAATTGAGGAGTACTTTACAAATTTGAGATAAGAGAAATTGATTGTTTATGATATTAGTTGCAAAATTGGAATGTTGTGAATGTTTCTCTTTTTGTTTATGATATGATTTACTGTTGTGAATGTTTCTCTTTTTGTTTATGATATGATTTACAATAATCTACAAAAATATCAAGAAAATAAACATTGTGAATTTTATCTTTCCTAAGATTGTTATAATGTATATGTCATTGGTTATGTGTCAAGATAACAACATATAATTATTAATTATGAACTAAAGATACATGATAGAAATGGTGTTGTATATTATAAAAATCTAGGTTGGCATAGTTTATGAAATTATAATTTGAGCATGAAAAAGATTATAAGCAAAAGTCAGGTATATGATAAAAAAGGAAAGAATATGCAAATAAAAAATGTGTAAAGTGAAAAAAAGAGAGGAAAAATCTTCACATGAATATGAGTACTAAGGAGAGTATGAATGTTATTGAAAAAAAAATTAATGAATAAGGTCCAACTCTTAATAAACTTTTAGCTGAAAAAACATATCATTAGACTCTTTTATAAATTAAACTAAAAAATAATGTGTTTTATCATATTTAAATGAAATAGATAATGAAAAGTAGAGTGATTTTAATCATGCTTACTTGAATTTTCACTAATTTTGGCTAAGAGTGATGACTACCATAATTTTACTTAGGGCTCGACTCACCTTTGGTACAAGATTGGATTGAGGACAACGAATTACTAATGTAGGATTGTGCCTATTAAATAAGATCATAAACAAACATCGAATTTACTATCAACATTAGTCATTATGATGTTGTTGTGTTAGATTTAAGAATAGAAAACTTTAGCAATGTTAAAAATATCATTTGTTACATTGATCATTGTGTTAGATATCATATGTCATGATATTCTAATTTTAGATCAAAATATTATTAATATCAAGATAGTTAGAATTCCTAATTTTAATTTGTAATATACTCATTCTTAGATTTTATTGATAACTTGTCATAGATATAAATAAGAAGCACTAAGTGTACGATAAGTTATGATCATATATATATATATATATATATATATATATATATATATATATATATATATATATATAATTTCATTTTAATAACAATTTTGAGATGATTGTTGATGGTTAGGATTTTAATTATTCATTAATTTTAAAAGATGGTGTTTTGGTTATAAGATAATAAATTTAAATATTATAATGTATTATTTAAATTTAAAAATTATAGTGCATAATATTCTCTTAAAAAATTTTGTAGATTGTGGAAAACAAAAGCAATATATATTTTTGCATAAAAGATATTTTTTTAAAAAAAAAATCAATTCACGTATGATGTTTAGAAGAGAAACTTAGCATTTATTTAGAAGTGGTTGATTCATTTTATTGATTTACACAAGTACACAAGGCATTAATTGTTCATGTGACATGATTTTTGGCATGATGGAGGACCTTAGCCTTAAGTTGATAGGTATGTTTGAGGTAGTCACGTTGAATATTAATGCCATGAAAGAGTTGACTATAATTCATACATTTTTCATCACAAACCAATTTGATGGGAAGTGATCCATCAAGTATGGCCATAGTGGCTAAAATGAACTTATACATTGTGTTTGTTAATTATGTTGTTAGAATAGTGAAACCTGATTGTGTTGTTTGACAACGATGCCATTACATCAAATACTATCAAATTATTTTCATTGTAAAATCATAAATCCTACATTTTAAGGATTTAAAAACTTCAAACAATGAAACATCAAGCACATGTAGCACAATGTTAGTAGATGTCTATCTTAAATTTTCAAAGTAACAATCAGGTCTTAGGAGAATTTTCTTTTACATATATCTTAAATTTTTTGAAACCCAATTCTATTTTTTTTTTTTATTTTCTTTCATAGATTCTCAAATATCTATTTCTTTCTTTTAATTTTTTCTTTTCAAGAAATCTCTTATTAAATGAAAAAGTTTTCAAAAACTTTCAAATTATGATTTAACATTTTAAAATTTATTATTTATTTTCTCAAGTGACTCTTGTTGTGTTAACTCTTTCTCATCTTGAAACCACTCAAATCTTTAATAAAAGATCGTTTTTCAAATATTATAAAATCTAATTTAACTTTTTAAATTCTATTATATATTTTCTTAAATGTCTTTTTATATTCTTAAAAAAATAATGAAGTAATAACTCATAAAGATGATCCATACACCTAAGAAAATTGAATAAAACAAGAGTCTGAAAAGACGGCGATGGTCAAAAGTGACAGCTTAAGAAAACTTAAGTAATAAAATAAAGGAGAAGCCAATATCACGAAGAGAAAAGATAAAATAAACAATTGACAAAATGAAATGAACTATTATATGACAATGGCAAGAAGACAGTGTCATAGTCATAGATAAATTGACATGTCTCAACCTTTGAGTCTTGCATCCCTTCTTGTTGTATCAAATCCTTAATGAAGTAACATGTCAGAGCTTTTACTACAATAATCTTAGACCCCAAAGAGATGTAAAAAAAATGAGAAATTTTTTAAAAAAAAAATTACAAAAGTTGTGGGAAAAAACTATTATAAATAGTTTTTTGAAATTTTTTTTTTTAATTTTTGAAATTTGTTTTCTAAAAACTGCTGTCAAAGTGGTGTTTAATGCTGGTGCCAAACAACTTTATTAAAAACTATTATTTTGGTCTAAAAGTTCAGCATTGGTTCGGTTAATGTTGGTCGGATCCGAGTTGGCATGCTGCAAAGTGGATTGGCTGGTCAGCGGGATGTTGACAGTGTCTTGAATTAGATTCAAACTACAAGTTAGCACGATGTCAGCAGGGTAAAGGCAGGTTGTCGATAGTTTGATGAGTTGACTTGAGTGGAGATGGTTACTAGGTCAGCACTGTTTCAATAGAGTTGTAGGTCAAACATAAGTTGTCGTCTCATGAACACTGTTTGTTGGTTGGCACAACATGGCAGATCTCTTATGGGTTACTTGAACATATTGTTTAGATCAAGCCTTAAAAGTCCTATTCTCCATTATATTTCGGGTTAGCTAGTCAAGTCGAGTTGGGTCGCTAGTGAGCGATGGAGCTATGTTAGTGATCATTATGAGTCATACCCAATGCTATATCAAACTAAACTAATACCAATAAGTTCATATAATTATATTAGTTATCTCTTTTTTGTTTATCTCATTTCCAATTATACAAGAGTTCTACATATAAAGATAATACCATCTAAGTTTATATGATATGTTCTCTATTCTTTAGATGATTTAAACTAAACTATCTTTTAAAATCATATTCCAAACAAAAATTTGATATTTTGTCCATATTAATATTTTTATAAAAAATCTTTTTATTTTTTTTTTCAAAATAACCCTATATTGATGCACATTTTACGTGCTTATATGTGCAAAAGTTTTTTCAAATGAAACTTTTGTATTAATCCATAACTAACAGACATGAAAGCATATTAATTATGAAGTAATACATAGATCAAATCTATATATATGTACGATTCTCCAAAAAGTCATGCTCGTTCTCTACAACTGCATAGAACACAAACACATTACAATATCAAACATTGACCAAGAAGTAAATTCTTAAACGATTTGTATGATTTTTAAAATAAAAATTTTAAATCATTTAGATAAATTTAACCACATAATAGAATTCTTATGTTTAGAAATGAATACAATGAATATGATATATTTTTTATAGAAAAAATATAAGTTTCTATTTATTGCTAGTTTTTTATGAACAACCTAATTTTTTACCCAACTATAACCAACAAGCTTTCAATAGTAAATATTGAAACAAACTTTATTTCTAATGATAAATCAATCACTTGTCTCCAAATTTCTTATGCCAATTTTGAACGTGACAAAAAAAAATCTAAAGGAAATAAATATTTCAAATATCACAATACATTGACTATCATACAAGTGACAAAATCATAATTAACTTTGACGACACAATTCGAGTTATAACAATCTTTTATCGGTCGCTAAAAATAATTTCTATGGTAACTGATTTTTTACCATCTAATTTCATCAAAAATTGTAAATTTTCTTCTTTTTAATTTTAAAAATATCGAAATTTGAATTAATATTTTTTTTATAAAATTTTAATTTTATTAATGTAAAATTATTTTTGAAAACTCATAAATTGCACATAAACACGAGTTACATTTGCTGGTTTGAAACCCTACCTAACACCCTTGCAGATAATTGTATAGCTAACCGTAGAATAATACACGTTCTTGTTCTCACGAGGTACGAAATAACTTTGCCAACCTAACCCTAGCCCGCGTTTCATCAACAAAAATTGCTTCGCTTTCATATCATTTCCAGTATGCCAACTTCCATCGAGACCTGCTTTCTATTAAATGCCGCCGTGATCATAAGTTGTAATATATTGGACCACGTGGGACTTTAATATTATCACAATTCTCACATGCTTTTTTTTTTTTTTTTTTTTTTGTTTTTTTTTTTTTTTTTTTACAAAACACAATTCTCACATGCAACTGTCATTATTTTCTGTGTTAATCTTTTATTAAAAAATCGACAATTCTATAATATAAATTATTTTAATAATACAAAAAAATACTTGAGAAGCCATATTTATCGTCTTTGTTTTCTTTTTTTTTTTTTTGTCTTTTATTATTATTATTATTCTTATTTAATATGCTACACATAATCATATAGGTAGATGCAAATTGTGATTTTGGCTAAAAAAAGTCATAAAAAATATAGTGGAATACACGTAAGCAATGATATAAACATTTCCTTGCCTTATTCGAACAATAGACTACCGAAAGAAAAGAATGGCTAGCTTTTCTCTAAATTACCAAACATTGACAAGGCACCATGATGCTGGTGTAGTAATTCAGCTCTATTTATAAGTAAATAAGCTAATAAAATAAAACATTAATAAATAAAATTAGCCTTAATAAATAATATGTAATATGCATATACGTTATGACTGCGGGATATTATCAAAAGTGACGATTTTTTTTTTAAAAATATTTCTCTTATGGAATCTATCAAGTTTCAAGTTGTCTACGGCAACTGGGTCAACTCGAGCTTTATTTGGGCGAGAGCTAATCGTGCCACGCCGGGTCGTTCTTCCCGTCCATCGGGCGACTATAAACTCCATCTATTCGTCAGTGCTCTGCATAAAGGAGGGGTAGAAGTAAAGCCCGTGTTACTCTAGCTGTCAGTTTCCGCGGTGTTCCAAGGTTGCTTTTCCTATCCCCTTCCCCGAACCATGGGCGAGACAGGGGGCTCCGGCGGACGCCTGGAGAGCATCCTTTTGGACACGTCTCTCCACGTATCCCGCCGCTTCATCATAGCATCGGGAGTGGAGGGTCGCCTCCTGGTGCGCTTGGCGGCCCCGGCCGTGATTGTTTACATGGTGAACTACGTGATGTCGATGTCGACCCAGATCTTTTCGGGACACCTCGGAAACCTGGAGCTGGCCGCCGCCTCCCTCGGGAATACCGGAATCCAGGTGTTTGCCTACGGGCTTATGCTCGGGATGGGAAGCGCCGTCGAGACGCTCTGCGGCCAGGCCTACGGCGCCAAGAAGTATGACATGCTCGGCGTTTACATGCAGCGGTCTACCGTCCTCCTCGTCGCCACCGGAGTTCCTCTGGCCATCGCCTACGCCTTCTCCAGGCCCTTGCTTATCCTCCTGGGCCAGTCCCCGGACATCGCTAATGCCGCCTCTATCTTCGTTTACGGCCTCATCCCGCAGATCTTTGCCTATGCCGCCAATTTTCCCATACAGAAGTTTCTGCAGGCACAGAGCATCGTCGCGCCGAGCGCCTACATATCCACCGCCACCGTTGTGCTCCACCTCCTGCTGAGCTGGATCGTCATCTACAAGCTTGGCCTGGGTCTGCTGGGGGCCTCTTTGGTTCTCAGCGCGTCCTGGTGGATCATCGTCATCGCCCAGTTCGTCTACATCGTCACGAGCCGGAGGTGCCGCTTGACCTGGACCGGGTTCAGTTTTCTGGCTTTCGTCGGCTTACCGGAGTTCTTTAAGCTTTCCAGCGCCTCGGCGGTGATGCTATGCCTAGAGACGTGGTACTTCCAAATACTGGTGCTCATCGCTGGTCTGCTACCGAACCCGGAGCTGGCCCTCGACTCGTTATCGGTCTGGTGAGTCGGTTCTTCTTCTGACTCTTTCTTATTACTCATACCGTGTCCATCGGTTTCCTTAGACCGGGTTTGATTGAACCGGTGGTAGGTTGTTAGGTTTCCGTAAACTCTGCGGCTGTGGCTGCTCGGTCCGCCGTCTAATTTCTTAAATATTTTAAATATTCAAAGCACTAACTTTACATATTCTTATCTTATATATTACAATAATGATCTTTAGTTAAGCTTTGGTAAGATGTTGGAGCTTGCATCTTTGAGTCTTGGAATCAGCTTTTACAAAATATAGAATATAACTATTTATCAGTTGCTTTTAGAGAGAAAGCTATGTTTATGCAATACAAGAGATGAATGCGTTGTGTGTTTCTTTTGAACAATCCTTTCGGAAACAATCCTTTTGTTTAACTATTGAAGCATGTTTTACTGACTGGTTTTGCTTCTGTTGATGCAGCATGACGATTTCCGGTTGGGTTTTTATGATTTCGGTTGGTTTCAATGCAGCTGCCAGGTTAGTATCTCTTAACATTTTTCTTTGAAATGGTCCTCTTGTGAGAATGAAGTAAATCAAAAAGGTTAAGTGAAGAGGCGTGAGTGTGAAAATTTAGCTAACTTATTGAAACATTAACTGTCATCAAAATGGATAGGAAGAAGTTATATTTACAATATGATCTGAACGTTTTTTGCAGCGTGCGTGTGAGCAACGAGTTGGGAGCCGGCAATCCAAAGTCTGCCGCATTTTCCGTAGTAGTCGTAAATATGATGTCGTTCATCATAGCCGTGATCATCGCCATTGTGATCATGTGGTTTCGACACTCCATCAGCTATATCTTTACTGAAGGTGAGACGGTGGCTCATGCCGTCTCAGAACTTTGTCCCTTGCTTGCAATCACCATCATCCTTAACGGTATCCAACCGGTATTATCAGGTGAGTTCTACCGTTCTATACTTCAATACCTAGTTTTATCGGTCTTTCTATGTCCTTCACATTACAGGAATTTATGTGAATTCTACTTTGAAAAATGTTTGTAAATTTGCAGGGTTACTTCAAGTAAAATTAGGATTCAATTTTGCTGTCAATGCTAAAAAGACATTGAAATTCTTTGTAAATTTAGAATTGTTTGTTTTAAAATTCCTATCATTGCATTTGGGGATGATCTCATTTCTTTGTAAATTCTTTGTAAATCCTAGATTTTTAAACATCACAGTTCAACTAGAGTTTATCAAAGATTTATGTTCTCATCTCATTAATCTCATTGCATTTCCATTGCGATCGTTAGAACAAGTGGAACCATAAATCATGTAGATGTGACATAATGGGGATGAAATTGTACAATAATGTGGAAGGTATACATTATCTGTGAATGAAGACAAGGGGTTCGAGTATGGTTTAAAGCTATACGTTAGTCTTTCTTTCTTTCTTTCATATCTTTGGCTTAGAATAGAATCACGTCTTATGTTGCAGCTTACCTCCAAAACTTGTGGCCCCTGCAGGTGTGGCTGTTGGCTGTGGATGGCAAACCTTTGTTGCCTACGTCAATGTTTGCTGCTACTATATTGTTGGTATTCCAGCTGGTGTCCTTCTCGGATTTGACTTCGGCTTTGGTTTAGGAGCAAAGGTACTTTTCCCTGTGATGGGAAATTGAATTTATTAGATTTCATCTTCTTAAAAAGACAACAGGAGATTATATGAAGTGATCCGGAGATGTGCATATTCCATTGTAAAGGTAGTTTTCTTTCTTTTTCATAAGCAATTGAAGTTAAGAATGCTTATCATTTGGTGCAGGGAATATGGACAGGAATGATTGGAGGAACTTTCATTCAAACATTCATTCTTCTTTGGGTTACCTTCAGGACAAATTGGAACGCTGAGGTAGAATGTTGCTTTTTTTCTTGTCAATTTGAACCACGTAAAGAAATCTACATCACATAAATTTTGAATTGTCCTTTCAAAGTTACGTGGACAAGGTGGAATCTAACTCTTCGACTTGGATGATTGAAACATTCAAGTTTTGGCATGTGATTTCTTCGTTTATTCAGCAAAAGTACTATGACGATTCGAATTGGATAGGCTAAATAGATGTTTATGGTATGCTACAGGTGCAAAAGGCACAGCAAAGACTGGAAACATGGGATGAGAAGAAGGAACCTCTTCTTGCTAATCAAGGTTGAGTAGTAAACTTCCATGGTTCCAAGAATCAATAATGGCCAAAGACGAAGGAGTGCAGCTTTATGGATTTTGGGTTTGATTATCTTCGAGTGTAGTTGTATGTTAGTTCTTCGAAAGCTGGAAGTTTCCATGGTCTGAACTTAAATCAAAGCTTTGAGAGAAGGTCTTTCAGGTCGAGTTATTTTGGTGATATTTAATGTATAATTAAACCTATTGGCTTCTTCTTCGGATTGAGGGTAATTTTGGTGGAACAATTTCTCGCGTATGCTGATGATGCCATTTCTACGATAGGCTTTTATCGGATGGGACGGTGGGCTCGACTTGGCTCGGCTCAACCTGTTATTTTTGACAAAGCCATTGCGTCGGCAGATTTCTTATGTGGGTTAGTTGTTAGACCCGGCTTATATTGACAAAGCCGTGTGTGTTTGGCTGGGCCCACTAAAGTTATATATATATAATTGATTTTAAAGTTAATTTATTTAGATAAATTTTATTTAAATTATTATAGATTATTTGTTTGATTTATAATTTTAAAATTGTTTGGATTAATAAATCTAAATTTTAAATTTGAGTTCAAATTTATTTAAATAATTTTCTATTTAAAATTTAATTCAGAATTATTATTGAAATTGTTTAAATTTGATTTAACATTTATTATATTTAATTGATTATTTTATTTGAAATTTAAGATTATTTAGATTAAAATATTAGACAATTAATATTTTGAATTTGAATATCAAGATTAAAGTTTAATAAAATAAAAAAGTTAATATTTATATTTTTTATGACTTTTTAAATTATATATATATTACATGAACTTTAAAAATAATTAAAAAAAAATAAAATATTAAATAATAATAAATATTATATATATAACTAAACGTAGTCCCGGCGGACGGCCTTAACATTTGCGGCAACCTGCACCATTTTATCAATGCAATGGCCTTACCGACGTGGAAAACTGGAAATTAATTATAAATACGGTTAATGATTTTTTAATGTTTTATTATTTTTATATTACGAGTAATCATCTTTCTCATCGTTTTGAACTTTTGGATTTCCTGACCACCTTTTTTTTTTTTTATTTTTTTTTATTTTTTATTGATAAAGCTAAAAGGTACAAGAGTTTTCCAAGCTACGGGGAGCTAGGAACTACATGAGTCCAAGTTTAGCAAGGGAGAGAATTTCTGAACTGAGTAGCTGACCCGACGGTCAGAGTTAGTAAAGATTGACTATGAACTTTTGTATCTCCCATAGGAAGTGATCAGGAGTTGCCACTGTACCCTCATGGAGTGTTGAATTCCAATTTTTCCAGGCCATCCAGCATATAGATGCTGGGATTGAGTAGGCTAATGAGTTGATAGTTGATTTGTGGGACCACCAGCTGAATATCCGGGGAAGAGATGGCCTCTTTATGTTGATGTCGAGGCGGCGTTCGAACCAAGTCCATGTGGGTTTGGTGATCGAGCAGTGCCAGAAGATGTGCTCCAATGTATCAATCTGCGGACAGAAGGGGCACTTTGGAGCAAGAGAGATGCCAATAGATTGAATTTTGTGTGGTAATGGCAGTGCGTTGTTGAGTAATCTCCACACCAAGATGGAGACTTTTGGCAGAATTCTTTTGTGCCAAATAAGTTTGTTGTGGTCATATCGCCTGGGAACCGGGGGGAGAGATGTTGAGCAAAATATACCATAAGCGGAGGCGGAGGAAAAGGAACCGCAGTTGTCGGAGCAGCAACCGAGCCATAGACCGAGCCATTTAAGGTGGCTGGCCAAGTCAAGTTGGCTGGGCCTGAACCGGCAGTGGTTGGGGCGAGTACAGACCGAGTCGGCAGAACCGGACGAGCTGGGCGGGCCGGATAATCCCGAACCATCTTCTTCCTTTTCGTGGACGAAGAGCAGATTATCACAAAACTTGACAAGGCGACGCCAACTGTGAGAGTCTCGTCTGGTAGCCCTGATGTTGTCGTCGCGGGTCATGTATGCTTGGGTGAGAAAGCTAGACCAAAGGGAGACCGTGTGAAGCAGCCTCCACCAGAGTTTCGTCGTTTGGGCTCGAATTTGCGCCTCGAGGTTAATAATGCCGATGCCCTGGTTGGTTATTGGCCTTGCGAGCTTGTTCCATGCCTCCCAGTGATGGCGGGGGCCATTAGGTGATTTGCCCCAGAAGAAGTTGGCGAGTAGGTTGTTAATGGCGGAGACTGTCTTCAAGGGAGGCGACCGGGCGGCGGAGATGTAAGCAGACATAGAAGTAAGGACCAAGTTGATGAGTACCTGTCTGCCACTCATGGAGAGAAGTTTGTTTTGCCAAGAGGCAATGCGGTGACGAATTTTGTCGAGCAGTGGTTGAAATTGGCTGTCGCGGGGCTTTCCGACGTCGAGCCAACAGCCAAGATACAGGATTGGGAGGCTAGCCGAGTGGAATCCGAGGATGCGAAGAGTTCGCTTCTTTACTCGTGTTGATGAGTGTCTGCCGTGGATTACGGAAGTCTTACCACTGTTTAATTCAAGCGAGGAGGCTTGAAGGAAGCTATGGAGAATGATAGATAAATGCCGGAGTGAGGCTTTTTTGCAGGTGGTGAAGATCACCGTATCATCCGCGAACGCAAGGTGGGTGATGGGCCTGTAGTGGGTTGGAGTCGAAAATGTGTTGAGGCTTCCAGAGGCCGAGGCTGCCGAGAGGAACCGACTGAGGGTGTCCAGAGCGATACAAAACAGGGCCGGCGAGAGCGGATCCCCCTGACGAACTCCGCAGCTCGGTTTGAAGAATCCCTTTGGGCGTCCGTTGATCAGCACCGAGAGCCATGTAGATTGGAGAACGTTGAGTACCAATGTGCAGAATGCAGCGCTAAATCCCCGGTTGCAAAGCACCGCAAGGAGAAATGGCCAGCCAATTCTATCAAATGCGGCTTTGAAATCAAGTTTAAGTATGATATTGTTCTCCTTCCGGCGTCGGTTAAGACGGGTGATCATTTCCTCCATTAACAAAATGTTGTCTGTGATGCTACGTCCTTTAATGAAGGCGGATTGCTCAGCTGCGATGATTGAAGGCAGGATGGTGGCCAGCCGAGATGCCAGTAGCTTGGAAAGGAGTTTGCCGACGACGTTACAGAGGGAGATTGGTCTAAAATCTGCAGGCGAGGAAGCGGCCGTGGTCTTTGGGATGAGGCAAATCCACGCCGAGCCCAGGGCTTTAGGAATTGGCGAGCCCTCAAGGAATGCGTTAGCTACTTCCACTAGATCCGTAGTGAGGAGTGTCCAGAATTGCTTGTAGAATTTGACTGTGAAGCCGTCCGGCCCAGGAGCACTGGCCTCGGGCATTGAGGTGAGGATTGACCGCAATTCCTCAGCGTCTGTCGGCCTGGTGAGAGAGTCATTCTGTGCCGGTGAGAGGGATGTAGGTGCGTGATTCAGAATTATGTCGATGGCGGGGAGGCAGGCCGCCCGCCCACGGAATATGTCTTGAAAATGATTTATGAGGAGGTTCTCCAATTCCTCTTCCCCCTCTGTCCATTCGCCGTTTGGCCTTTTTAATTTCTGGATATGGAGCATTTGCCTCTTAGCCTTGACGGAGGCGTGGAAGTATCCTGTGTTCGCGTCTCCCTCCTTCAGCCACCGAAGACCCGCTTTCTGGCGCCAGAAGTCTTCTTCAGCGGCCAGGCGATGGTGTAGGGTAGTGTTTGCCGAACGAAGTCGTTCAGCATTTACCGGATTTGGGTCATCGATTAAGACTGCTTCCGCCTCCCTCACCTCTTGCTCGGCTAACTTGGTATTACTGAAGAGGTTGCCGTAAGTAGTCCTGTTCCAATATTTCAAAGAGGCTTTGAGTCTTGCCAGTTTACCAATGAACTTGTAAATTCCGGCCGCGGCGATTGGAGCATTCCAAGAATGGTGAACCAGGTCCTCTAAGCCCGGGTGAAGTAGCCAGGCATTTAAAAAGCAGAATGACTTGTCCCCCCCGTTGCGAGGGTACTGAGCCCGGAAAAGGATGGGGGCATGATCAGAGGTGGTACGCGGAAGAATTTCTACGACTCCGTCCGGCACAGCCTCCGTCCAAGCTACGTTATTGAGAAAGTAATTGTTATACCCAGTAAAAAGTTTTATGTTAATCTTTAATGAATTAATTTTTGGCTTGGATGATTTCAGATCGACAGTAGGATGAGCCAGGAGCTCAATCAGAGGCTATTGGAATTTCTGAAATTTCTAGGGATTTTTCGGAGCACCGAGGTGAATTTTAAGTAATTTTCCCTGTTTAATTAGATTTATTGGATTTTTAGAAATTCGAAAATCCATTTAAATTAAACCGGAAATTGGTTTTTACCGCGCGTGAACCGGACCGGAACGGTTCAGCGGAGGCGGAGACGGTTCGCCGAGTGAGTTTGCGCGTGCGTTCTGATAAGCTGATCGGACGGTCGTGATCGACGGTTGGGATTGAACCGGCTGATCGGGTGCTTACCGTGTCGATAGCGTGTCGACAGCGCGTATCGGGTGCTTACCGTGTCGAAAGCGTGTCAACGGCGCGTAATGGGTTTCACCGTGTCGGCCAGAAATATAAAACCCTCGCGAAACGATTAGGGTTCGTTCGGCCGACCGATAGAGAGAGTTTTTCCGGCGTACGGCGCGTGATTCCGGCGGCCTGGCAAGGGGCTTTTTGTGCCTGGAGATTCACGGGAACGAGGAGAGTCAATTCGTACCGGATTCGTTCGGCGAGGAGCTGCGGCGAGCTGCGGACGAAGTTCACCGTCGCCGGCGTCGTTGAGGTAGGAAATTCAGTTTAAATTAGTGATTTAGTAGAAAATTAAAAGCATGAAATACTTTGCTTAATGAAAACAAGCATGTGGATGAAAATCGGATTTAATTGAATGCTAATTTGTGTCTTTTGCAAATTTCGGAATTCCTGGAAAAATTCCCATTTCGCCGAAAAAAAAAATTTATTAATGCTTAGGAGCATTTTAGGAAATTGTTCTCCTTGTTCGCAGTCGCCGGAAATCGACGGAAGGATCGTATTGGTCGGCGATGGCGGCGGCTAGGGTTTTGCGGGCGCCGGGCGGAGGAAGGAGATGGATTAGGATTTAGTTAATTAGTTAATAATTAATCGTAAATTAATTAATTAACCATTATTAACTTAAATTGGTGCGGATGAGAGAGAAGCGGAAGGATTTATAATTCGGAAATTAATTCCGAATTTTCGGAAATGATTTATTTAATTTTAATGCGGCGCGGAAGAGGAAAGACGGGAGGAATTAAATTCGGAAATTTATCCCGAATTTTTAGGAAAAAGAAAATGCAGAATATTTAATTCGGAAATTAATTCGAATTTTGGAAATAAGATATATGAGGAATTAAACTCGGAAACTATTCTGAATTTCAAAAAAATGGATAAAGACGGAAATTGATGACGAAATTTAAAAATTTCCTGAAGCGGGGAAAAATGTTATCAGTGATGACAGTACAGCTGGAAACAGTCAGACAGAAGTATGGTACATGGATGCTACCAGAACAGTCAGTAATTGACAGTTGTGTTGCCTTGATGGCAACGGCATGGATTGAGTCAGTTTATTCAGAGTTGGCATATTTTATGGATTGGCATACTGGACCGGACTACTATAGACCCTATATGATGTTTTAGGGTAGTTGTGGTAGGTAACTATGCGGTTCAGACTTAGCTTCCACAGTATACATGTGACTGGTATGCGCCTTGTTGTACCTGGACACATGTTGCCGGATCTTGGAGTTAGAGATTGGCAATGACTGTAGGGGCGTGAGCTTCTATGGAAGTTGTTGGTAGAGGACTCCTTGGGACGGTGGCTGAGTCGATCTCTCCTGGTCCATGTGTGTAGGCCTGCGCGCCTGAGGGTGGCAGGGGTGTCTCGCAGTGGCTAGCCAAGTGTGTAGGCCTGCGCGCCTTAGGGTGGCAGGGGTGTCTCACGTTGGCTGGAGATTTTGTGACTGGATTTGTCTATAGTCTCCAGGAGATTGATTGACGAGAGACGCTGCGGTGTCGGGTGCTTAGGCGCCATGCGTGTTTCGAGATGGGCGTTCCCACTGGCATGCTACCTGGAAGCCCAGAGGAGAGCTACTCTGGTGTGACTAGGGGTGACTGTGGTTGGTCGGAGTCTGGGACTGAGAGTGCCTATCCACCATACATTGTTATGCTGTATTCCTATATTTTTGCTATTATCCTTCTCTTGCATGTGAGTTTTACTAGCTGTCTTTCCTACTGGGCGTAGCTCATTCCTGTATTGTATATTTCAGTGGCTCGGCAGACTTGACGCTACCTGATTAGGTGGGATCGTGGTCAGCAGGCTTGTGGAGGATATCTGATTGTGATTGTCTGAGATATTCTGGTTAGTTGATTGTTGCTGTTGGATGTATTTAATGAGGTTATTAATCTCATATGTCATGTAATATGTGAGGGAAATTCTGACTTATGTTTCTGGTTGGATAATATTGCACTTGTTGGACTTGGTCTTATTCTTGTAATGTAGTTTCCATTTACTACCCTACCTTATTGTCTTGGAGTATGGTGTGCGGAGTGCCATATTTTATCTGAGGATGTTATATATCTTTTTGTTTGATGGTGAGGTCATTACATGACTATGGAACTTAACCATGGGGGTTCAGACTTCTAATAGACCGATTCTCCTACCCGTAGGGGTTAGGAGTATTGGGTCTAGTAGGAGTAACATTGCGCGAGTCCATCTGTTAATTCAGGAGTCATGAACCTGATTTGACGGTGTACCTGGGAGATGGGATCCACATTGTTAAGGGAAGTAGGTGTGTAATGATGTGTTATATCCTATGTTTTCGTAGGCTACTCAGGTTGGTATGGGACGATCTGAGCTGTCTATATAAAAAAAAAAATTGTATGCCAAAAATCAGCCTAGGAAAAATGGGGTGTAACAGGAGTGGTATCAGAGCCCTAGGTTAAGATAGTGGGGCTAGACATATCAGAGCCCTAGGTGAGATAGCGGGGCTAGACATGTATAGAAGTTCAACCCAAGGTGGGGAGAACTGTTGGTCATTTTTTTTACTATAGTAGTCCATATGCCAATTGCCAAATGACGACTCTAATGCCAGATTAGTTGCTTTGACAGTATGGCTGGTACCAGGAGACTTTCCGCTCGTGGAGCAGCTAGAGGCAGACCTGTATCTACTACTCCTACCCCGGTGACGAGCCCAGCATTGCCAGTTGAGCCAGCCGTGGATCGTTGGATCGATGCCTTCATGCGGTTGCGTCCGCGGAGCTTCAGTGGGTCGGCTGACCCAGCGGTGGCTGATGACTGGATGGCTCATATGCTTGAGCTGTTTGATGCCTTGGAATGTCCACTTGGCAGGAGGGTAGTACTTGCTGCTCTAGTATTGGAGGGAGAGGCTGCTACCTGGTGGAGAGGCCAGCGGCGCGCCATGTATGGGGAGGCCCAGAACAGCGAGATAGCATGGGAAGACTTTGTTGAGGCATTCAGGGAGTGCTACATTCCGGCTTCTGCTATGTCTCAGTTCAGGAGGGAACTTATACACCTCAGGCAGGGCCAGATGTCAGTGAACGATTACTTATCGAGGTTCACTTATCTGGCGAGGTACGCCGCAGAGCTGGTACCTTCTGAGGAGCGCAGATGTGAGATGTTCCTGGAGGGACTTCGTCCTATGCTGCAGCGCCAGCTAGTTGTGAGTCGGTTTGCCAGGTTTCGTGACTTGGTGGAGGCTGCGAGATCCGTTGAGCTTATTGACACCCGGATGGAGGCCCAGAGAGAGACTCACAACAAGAGGAAGGAATTCAGAAATGTCCAACAAAACAAAAAGGACAAGAGACACAGAGATCACCGTGGTACTCAGGAGGGCGTGGTCCAGCCACGACCTATCTCTGAGAGACCAGGGCAGCAGACAGGTACCCGGACTGGGGGGATTATCTGCTACCATTGTCGACAGCCCGGACACAAGAAGTGCGACTGCCCAGAGTTGAAGAAACAGAGGATCACAGGACCGGTTGGTTCATCTGGGGGACAGCCCAGAGTGTTTGCACTGACTCGGCAGCAGGCTTCAGAGTCACCAGAGGTGATCACAGGTATGCTTTATTTTGGCAACGTGCAGTGCATGACTTTGTTTGATACTGGTGCATCTCATTCTTTTGTTGCTGAGAGGATCTGGAATCAGACATCAGGATCCAAGGGTTACTTGAAGGAACCCTTATTGGTTAGGCTTCCTGATGGGAAAGAGATTCCCACTGTTCAGAAGATTGACGGATCTATTCTGATTAGTGGACACGAGTTCGTGACAGAGTTGATATGTGTGCCACTAGCAGAGTTCGACATCATTTTGGGAATGGATTGGTTGTGCTACCATGCAGTGGTGCTGGATTGTTGGGAGAAGAAGGTCAGGATCAGAGTGCCTGGTTCGGGGGATGTGATATACTTTGGTCTGAACAGGCAGATTCCCCTGATCTCAGTTCTTCAGACGGAGAGGTTAGTAAGTAAGGGTTGTACTGGTTGGTTGGCCTATGTGACCGATAGCCAAGCCACCACTACCCCTATGTCAGATATTCCAGTGGTGAGAGACTTTCCTATGGTCTTTCCAGAGGAGTTGCCTGGACTTCCACCAGCTAGGGAAGTGGAGTTTTCGATTGATTTGGAGGCAGGAGTAGCTCCTATTGCTAGAGCTCCTTACAGGATGGCTCCAGCCGAGCTAGCAGAGTTGAAGACTCAATTACAGGACTTATTAGACAAAGGACTCATACGCCCCAGTTGTTCACCGTGGGGTGCCCCTGTCTTATTCGTCAAGAAGAAAGATGGTAGTATGAGGCTGTGTGTGGATTATAGGGAATTGAATAAGGTTACTATTCGTAACCGGTACCCGTTACCACGCATCGATGATTTGTTGGATCAGCTTCAGGGAGCAACTGTGTTCTCCAAGATTGATTTACGCTCGGGTTATCACCAGATCCGGATTAGAGATTCTGATGTAACCAAAACAGCATTCCGTACTAGATATGGGCATTACGAGTTCACAGTGTTACCTTTTGGATTGACTAATGCTCCAGCAGTATTTATGAACCTGATGCATCGAGTGTTTCGTGCCTTTCTGGATCGGTTTGTGATCATCTTTATAGATGATATATTGATTTATTCCAGAGATAGGGAAACTCATGCAGATCAGTTGAGGACTGTGCTTACAGTGTTGCGGGAGAATGAGCTGTATGCAAAATTCTCCAAGTGTTCCTTTTGGCTGGACTCAGTAGCATTCTTGGGACACATTGTCAGTGCAGGGGCGTGGCTGTTGATCCTAGCAAGATACGAGCTATTGTTGATTGGAAACGGCCATCTTCTGTCACTGAGATCCGGAGTTTCCTTGGTTTGGCTGGATACTATAGGAAATTTGTTCCTCACTTTTCTAGACTGGCCGCTCCACTAACACAGTTGACCCAGAAGGGAAAATCTTTTGAGTGGTCAGAGAGTTGTGAGAACAGTTTCCTAGAGCTGAAGCAGAGGCTTAGCACCGCTCCAGTATTGATGTTACCTACACAGGAGAAGCCGTATCAGATGTATACTGATGCTTCACATATAGGCTTGGGAGCCGTACTGATGCAGGATAGTAGAGTTATAGCATATGCTTCGAGGCAACTGAAGGATCATGAGAAGAATTATCCCACTCATGATTTGGAGTTAGCTGCTGTCATTTTTGCCTTGAAGATATGGAGACATTATTTGTACGGAGTTCCTGTAGATTGTTTCTCCGACCACAAGAGTCTTAAGTATCTGTTTACTCAGAAGGAACTGAACTTGAGGCAGAGGAGGTGGTTGGAACTGATAAAAGATTACGAACTGACAATAAACTACTGCGAGGGAAAGGCTAATCCAGTGGCTGATGCCTTGAGCAGACACGCAGTTGTGCATACTGTGATAGCTTGCGACTCTATAGCAGACTTGGATTGGGATGTTGAGAGATGTCAGGAACAGTTGTCTGTTCAGAGACTGGCTCACAGACTCAGTTCGTTGACTATTCGGGCTGACTGGTTATCTGAGATGCGTGATCTTCAGCTTGGTGATGAAGAGCTGAAGGAGAAGTTAGAGTTGGCATCGCAGGGATTGGGAGGAGACTTTGCTCTCAGAGACGACATGTTGACTTTCAGGGGTCGCTGGTGTGTGCCATCACATCAGGAGTTCAAGGAGAGGATCCTTCGAGAGGCTCATTATGGAACTTTGGCTATGCACCCTGGAGAAGTCAAGATGTATAGGAATTTGAGGAGTGTTTTCTGGTGGAGAGGTTTGAAGGCAGATGTTGCTGCTTTTGTTAAGAAGTGCCTTACATGTCAGCAAGTTAAGGCCGAGCACCAGAGACCTGGGGGATTGCTGCAGAGATTGCCGATTCCGGAGTGGAAATGGGATGACATCACTATGGACTTTGTGACTGGTCTTCCTCGTACCAGACAAGGTTTTGACGCCATTTGGGTCATCGTGGATCGAATGACCAAGTCAGCCCATTTCTTATCAATTAAGAAGACAGATTCAGCGGCACAATTGGCAGAGGTATATATTCAGCAGATTGTCAGATTGCATGGAATTCCCCGATCTATTATTTCTGACAGAGACGCCAAGTTCACATCACAGTTTTGGAGGAGCTTACACGCTGCCATGGGTACACAGTTGAAGTTCAGTACTGCTTATCATCCTCAGACAGATGGACAGTCTGAGCGGACTATTCGGACCTTGGAGGATTTGCTACGCTTGAGCGTACAAACTTACTCAACAGATTGGGCCAGACGGTTACCCTTGGTAGAGTTTGTGTACAATAACAGTTTCCAGGCGTCGATTGGTATGGCACCTTACGAGGCATTGTATGGGCGTAGGTGCAGATCCCCTCTTTGTTGGGAGGAGGGTGATTCCAGGAGAGTGTGGGGACCTCAGATTGTGCAGGAGACCACAGCTGAAGTCAAGTTATTGCAAGACAGATTACGTATTGTGCAAGATCGCCAGACGAAATATTATGATCCTAAGCACAGAGCTGTTGAGTTTTCTGTGGGAGATAGGGTATTCCTGAAGATCAGTCCTATGCGAGGTCTATTCCGGTTCGGGAAGCCTTCTAAGCTTCGACCTCGTTACATTGGACCCTATCCTATTCTAGAGAGGGTTGGTGAAGTGGCTTACAGGTTGGCACTTCCTGAACATCTGATTGGGATTCACAATGTGTTTCATGTTTCGAATCTCAAGAGATATGTGCCAGATCCTTCTCATTGCATCAGTGATGATCTTCCTGGTTTGCAAGTGACACCAGATTCCTCTTATGTGGAACTACCAGTTCGCATCCTCGAGGAGAGCAACAGACAGCTGAGGAACAGGTCGTTTCATATGGTCAAGGTTCTGTGGAATAGACATGACGAAAGGGAGGCAACCTGGGAGCTAGAGCAGGATGTTGCGGAGAAGTGGCCGGAACTTCTTGCTGAATTTCGAGGGCGAAATTCCTGATAAGGTGGGGAGATTGTTATACCCAGTAAAAAGTTTTATGTTAATCTTTAATGAATTAATTTTTGGCTTGGATGATTTCAGATCGACAGTAGGATGAGCCAGGAGCTCAATCAGAGGCTATTGGAATTTCTGAAATTTCTAGGGATTTTTCGGAGCACCGAGGTGAATTTTAAGTAATTTTCCCTGTTTAATTAGATTTATTGGATTTTTAGAAATTCGAAAATCCATTTAAATTAAACCGGAAATTGGTTTTTACCGCGCGTGAACCGGACCGGAACGGTTCAGCGGAGGCGGAGACGGTTCGCCGAGTGAGTTTGCGCGTGCGTTCTGATAAGCTGATCGGACGGTCGTGATCGACGGTTGGGATTGAACCGGCTGATCGGGTGCTTACCGTGTCGATAGCGTGTCGACAGCGCGTATCGGGTGCTTACCGTGTCGAAAGCGTGTCAACGGCGCGTAATGGGTTTCACCGTGTCGGCCAGAAATATAAAACCCTCGCGAAACGATTAGGGTTCGTTCGGCCGACCGATAGAGAGAGTTTTTCCGGCGTACGGCGCGTGATTCCGGCGGCCTGGCAAGGGGCTTTTTGTGCCTGGAGATTCACGGGAACGAGGAGAGTCAATTCGTACCGGATTCGTTCGGCGAGGAGCTGCGGCGAGCTGCGGACGAAGTTCACCGTCGCCGGTGTCAAGCCCCCACCGACATCTAATACCATTATGTCACAAAGTTATCATCAGAGTCGCCAAATACAGCATTTAAGTGAGGACAAATAAACAAACCAAAGGTGGGGACCCGACGATAAGACAAACACTAATTCAAAATCCAAAGTATATATATAAAGACATGTTTTTAAACATTTAATCACACTAAAATTTTCCCTCTCACACATCTCTTGGAAAGGGCTCTCCTGTAACAGCATCATTCCCAGTTCTCGGTGTAGTGGTTTCATGACCTGTGATGTAAGCACTAAATGAGATTTTATAAATCTCAGTAGATAAATCCACATATTTAACCAAGAAAATAAAAGGCATAACAAATACCATTAACAGTAAAGATGAATGTCATACATACATATAAGATAATGTCAAATGAAAGTCATAAAGAAATGCAAGTTCCTTATATTGTGCTTATTACCGGGCCCAATTCCCTTTGACGCATTATCCTCTGGATCCAATCATCAATGACTGTCCTCTAGCCGGCATCCAACCAAGCACATAACACTAGGCAGATATCTGATCCGAAGATCGATACCCTGCGATCCAACACGCTGAGCCTAGTGCCACCAGGCAGGTATGGTACCATACCCTGCGATCCAACACGCTGAGCCTGGTGTAATCATCATGGAGTCATAGCACATAACACTAGGCAGATATCTGATCTGAAGATCGATACCCTGCGATCCCACACGCTGAGCCTAGTGGTGAGGATAATGTTCTCTGGGAATCCCATTGTTTTATTTGTCATTTTCCAAACATCAATCCATGTCATATCAAAGTCCTTTCATGCCATATTGTTTCATCTCTTTCTTTAGCATATTGTATCATATTCTTTCTTTCCATGTTATTTCTTTCTTTTCAGTTTTTCATGCAAATGCATAAATAATCCACACCATAATATTCCTTTCTTTTTATACCATAAACATATGCAACAATCAAAATTCTATAACAGTAAGAAAAGCATGTAAAAACACATAATATCGTGCTACATCACAGGGTTAGAAAATTATTCTACCTGGATTTGTTGTACCAAATTTTTCTTGTCAACTTCTAATTGGTTTTCTTGATGTCCTACAAGGCCATAGTGCAAACATAATCAAGTTAAAATATGTTTATTTGCCAAAAGTTGCTTTTTCTAAAAAAATTATTCCCAAATAGTTAAAAATTCTGCTTTCTAAAAGCTTTCCCAAACACACCCCAAACTAATCCCAAAAGATGGGCTTACGCGGCACTGAACCGCCCGCTGGACCGCGCGCACGTTCGGCGCTGGACCGCCCGCGCAGAAAAAGCTTTCTAAAAGCTTTTCCAAACGGATTTTTCAAAAAAAATAAATCTGCTTACGCAGGCGCTGGACCGCCCGCGACACTGGACCGGGCGCTCGGGGCGCTGGACCGCGCGCGCTGGGCGCTGGACCGGGCGCGCTGGGCGCTGGACCGGGCGCTCGGCGTGCTGGACCGCACGCGCTGGGCGCTGGACCGCGCGCTCGAAGTGCTGGACCGCGCGCCTCCGCATCCGGTTCAACGGCGTAACCCGGTCCAAAGCCTGGACCGGTTCACGCAGTCTCCCCTCTCTCTCGCGTCCGGCGAAGCCGAAATCTTTCGCCGGCGCTGGATCGGCTGTTTCATGTGCTGAATCGACCGAATCCGGCTCGGCTTCCTCCTCTCGGTCTCCCCCGCTCACCGGAAAATTAAATAACCCTAACGACGAATAAAAAAAATATTTTTTTACCTTACGGAAGCCTTCGCCGGTGTCACTGTCGCTCGCCGGAAATCCTCGCCGGCCGTTACTGTCGCGTCCAATGCTCCCGGAATCCTCGTTGGATGTTAATGTAGCGTGCAGAAACTTCTTTAAAATATTTCTCCGAAATCTCGCCGTCGCACTCCGGTAACTCTTCGCCGCCGTTTTTCGCAGAAGCGCTTTTCCAAACGCACCTCGGTCGGCCTTTTATAAACGCGGTCGAAAACTGATAAGCCTTGGTTCGTGAACCACGTTTTTGCAGAAAACCCCTTCTAAATTTTATATTTGCAAATATATCCTCCGCCAATCGGATTTGAACTAAGCCGACATTTAAAAATTACAGATCTATCCTCTACGTTACAAATTTATCCCAAATCTTCAAAAATTCATAATTTATTCATTAGAGCTCCGAAAATTACAAATTAAACATCGTTGGATTCGTCTCACAGAGCTCTTTCTATAAAAAATTTAAGATAAAACTAGGGCTGTTACAATCTTCCCTTCTTACAAAAATTTCGTCCCGAAATTTAGAACAGTTCTGGATACTGACCGATCATATCTGTCTCTACTTCCCATGTAGCTTCTCTTTCTGTTTGACCATTCCATAGGACTTTAACCATAGGAATGATTTTATTTCTGAGCTTTTTCTCCTGCCTATCAAGTATTCTCACAGGCAGTTCGGGATATGTCAAATCCATTTGAATTTCTATATCTGGGTCCATATAACTAACAACATGGGAGGGATCTGAAACATATCTTCGCAAAGATGAGACATGGAACACATTATGCACACCTGACAATTGAGGAGGCAAAGCAATTTGGTATGCCACTTGTCCAACCCTTCTTAGGATTTGGAAAGGACCAATGAATTTAGGCTTCAATTTTCCTGCTCTTCCAAATCTTATGACACCTTTTGTTGGACTCACCTTGATAAAAACATGTTCCCCCTCGTGGAACTCAACCATTCGATGTTTTGCGTCATAATACTTCTTTTGTCTGTCCTGAGCTGTTTTTATTCTGTCTTGAATAATTCTGATCTTTTCTGTTGCTTCTTCAACAAATCTAGGACCGAGCAAATTTCTTTCCTTCCCTTCATTCCAGCACAAAGGTGATTGACATTTTCTCCCATACAGCGCTTCATAGGGTGCCATCTCAATGCTGGACTGATGGCTATTATTATAAGCAAATTCCACCAAAGGTAAGTGGCTTTCCCAATCTCCACCAAAATCCAAGATGCAAAGTCGTAGCAAATCTTCCAAGGTTTTGATAGTTCTCTCTGTCTGACCATCTGTTTGAGGATGAAAGGCTGTGCTGAAACGCAATCTCGTACCAAAAGCTTGATGCACATTCTTCCAGAAGTGAGAAGTAAATTTAGGGTCTCTGTCAGATATAATGACTTTTGGAATCCCATGCAATCTGATAATCTGACTCACATATACCTGAGCTAACTTCTCTGCAGAATAAGTAGTTTTAACAGCTAAAAAGTGAGCAGATTTTGTTAGCCTATCAACAATTATCCAGATTGAGTCATGACCTGCAGGTGACCTAGGCAAACCGATCACAAAATCCATTGCCACTTCCTCCCATTTCCATTCTGGAATAGGTAATGACTGCAACAACCCCCCAGGTTTTTGTTGCTCTCCTTTCACCTGCTGACAAATTAAGCATTTTTGAACCCAGTTAGAAACATCCTTCTTCAATCCTGGCCACCAGTATTGTTGTCTCAATTCTTGATACATTTTATTCTCTCCTGGATGTATTGAATATCGAGAGTTATGAGCTTCCTTTAATAACAAATCCCTAAGTTGTTGATGTGCTGGTATGCATAACCTGCCTTGAAATCTAAGTAAACCAGCCTGGTCTAATTGAAAAGTAGATTCCTGTCCTTCCTGAACCCTCTGTATTATCTTTTGCAATTCAAGATCTTCTCCCTGATCATCTTTAATAGAGGCCAACCAATCTGGTCTTACTGATAAGTGTGCCAGCAAAGCCGTATTTATTCGAATATCTACTTCTAGTTGTAATTTATCCATCTCAAAAATTAATTGTTTTTCTTCTGTGATAGTCAAAATGCTACTAATACTAGCTTTCCTGCTAAGAGCATCAGCGACCACATTCGCTTTCCCAGGATGGTAAGTGATTTCCACATCATAATCTTTAATAAACTCCAGCCACCTTCGTTGCCTGAGATTTAGTTCCTTCTGAGTAAAAATATACTTTAAACTCTGATGATCAGTGAAAACCACACACTTAACTCCATACAAATAATGCCTCCAGATTTTTAAGGCAAAAACTATAGCTGCTAACTCCAAATCGTGCACAGGATAATTCTTTTCATGTATCTTAAGCTGTCTAGATGCATAAGCAATTACTTTCTTATTTTGCATCAATACACAGCCAAGACCTTGCAAAGATGCATCACTGTATATATGATAACCTTCTGTGCCTTCTGGTAATGTTAGAATTGGGGCTGAAACCAATTTATTCTTCAATATTTGGAAGCTATCTTCACAAGCTGCATCCCATTCAAACTTTATTGCTTTTCGCGTCAAATTTGTTAAGGGTGAGGCTATTTGGGAAAAGCCTTTCACAAACTTCCTGTAATACCCAGCCAAACCCAAGAAACTTCTAACTTCTGTTACTGTTGTAGGCCTTGGCCAATCTACAATGGCAGAAATCTTCTGAGGATCAACTGAGATTCCTTCTGCACTCACTATATGCCCCAAAAACAAGACCTTGGACAGCCAAAATTCGCATTTAGAGAATTTAGCAAATAGCTGATTTTCTTTCAAAGTCTGTAATGTTAAATGTAGATGTGCAGCGTGTTCTTCTAGGGATTTAGAATATATCAATATATCATCAATGAAGATAATGATAAACTGATCTAAATATTTCTTGAACACGCGATTCATCAAATCCATAAAAGCTGCTGGTGCATTTGTCAGTCCAAAAGGTAGCACTAAAAATTCATAGTGCCCATACCTGGTCCTGAAAGCTGTTTTGGAAACATCTTCTGTCTTAATTTTCAGTTGATGATATCCAGATCTCAGGTCAATTTTTGAAAATATTGCTGCTCCTTGCAACTGATCAAATAGATCATCAATCCGCGGCAAAGGATATTTATTTTTGATAGTAATTTTGTTGATTTCCCGGTAGTCAATACACATGCGAAGACTACCATCTTTCTTCTTCACAAACAAAATAGGTGCACCCCATGGGGATACACTGGGTCTGATAAATCCCTTGTCTAATAATTCCTGAATTTGCACCTTTAATTCTTGAAGCTCGGCTGGTGCCATACGATAAGGAGCTTTGGAAATTGGCTCAGCGCCTGGAATCAACTGAATTTCAAATTCTATTTCTCTATCAGGAGGTAATCCAGGCAACTCTTCTGGAAAAATGTCTAGATATTCCTGAACAACTGGTACCTCTGTGGGTTTACAAAATTTCATGTCCAAATCCACAATAGATACCAAGCATCCTTCGCATCCTTTGCCAAGTAGCTTTTGTGCCTTGAGCATAGATATTAAAGGAATTTTCCTTCCTTGGCCGAAGTAAATTAATTTATCTTCTCCAGGGATTGGGATTTCAATTCTCTTTTCATAACAATCTATTTTTACTTTATGCTCGAACAGCCAATCCATGCCAAGGATTATGTCAAATTCTGTCAGAGGTAAGATGTGTAGCAATACTGAGAATTGTTTTCCTCTGATGTCTATCTCATCTTCAATAAAATTTTCTACACTGATACTATTTCCATCCGGCATTTTCACTATTAATAGATCTTTCATGGAGTGTAATATGACATTTATTCGTCTTGATGCAGTGATGGATATAAAGGAATGTGATGCTCCACAATCAAAAAGTACAGAAACAGGTAAATTATGAAACACTAACATACCTATATAATGATATTAATAGAGTGCATTAATGAATATAATAGAATAAGAGGCTCCAAAATCAAAGAGTATATGAAAAAAAAATTTGTATAACACGAGCATACCTATAATAACATCAGTAGAGTGTGGAGCATCTTGCTGAGTGATCGAATAAATACGTGCCTGACCTCCCCTTCCTGTTGCTCCACCTCTAACCACAGCACCTGAAGTTGTCGTAGATCCGCGGCCTCTACCTCGACTTGCATCCTCTCTACCTCCACTGGTTGAAGCACTGACATTTTTCAATTCAAATAACTTTGGGCAATCTCGAGCAAAATGCCCTAGTTCTTCGCATATGTAACATCTGACTGGTCGGATAAACTCTGATCTGCATTCTCCCATATGCCATTTTCCACATTTCACGCATCTACTCGTCCCATCTGAACGCCAACTAGTTCTGCTAGTACTCGGTCCATATGGTCTGAACCTACTAAATCTTGAATGAGTGGACGTTTCTTCTCTTGAAAAACTCGAACTACCTCTTTTTCCTGTGAATCTGAATTTAGACTTTAGAGGATCAATTCTTTTCTTCTCTTCCTCTTTGCTAGTTGCCAACAAACTGAGTTCGAGCTCAACCGTGCGGGCATGCTCCAGTAACTCCACATAGTTTGTTGTTCGAACGGCTACTAAAGCTGCCCGAATTTCATCCCGTAAACCTCGTCGAAACATGTAGCATCGTTGTTCTTCAGGTGTTACTAACTGGGGTACATATTTAGCTAAGTGGGAGAATTTGATTTCATATGCAGTAACTGATAGTTTTTCTTGCCTGAGATTATTCAATTCTTCCCTCATTTTGGCTTTGATTGACAGAGGCATATACCATTGCTCAAATTCTTTTGTAAAATCTTCCCAGGAAATATCTTTCATTGGTCGGCTAGAAAATCGAAGTCGATGTCGAGAACTCCACCACAATCTAGCAGCATCTTTGAGTACCAAAATTGCCAAAGCCACTTTTCTATTATCTGAACAAGATATTCCTTCAAAGATAATATTTATTTGTTCTAGCCAGTTTTCAGCAACCATAGGATCCTCATCCCCAGCAAAAGAAGGAGGGTGCATCCGCTGAAATTGGTCAACCACTAAATCAATAGATGCCTCTTCTCTGTGACTACTAGTGCTTCCAATGGATCGTAACAAAGAGACTAGAGTTTGCGCTAATTCCTGCTGGGTATCTCCTTGTTGCTCTCTTTCTTTTTCCTTTTCCATATTTCCAGATTCAGATCTTTCCATAATGTAAAGGATATTGCAATCCTACAAAACCATATAAGTTATTTAACAACTAATATCTCTATGAGAAATAACACTAAAGATGCAAATGCATATGCTGTGTTGGTGTCCTCACTCACATTTCTCACCTATTTCTAAACCAAAGCTCTGATACCACCCTGTCAAGCCCCCACCGACATCTAATACCATTATGTCACAAAGTTATCATCAGAGTCGCCAAATACAGCATTTAAGTGAGGACAAATAAACAAACCAAAGGTGGGGACCCGACGATAAGACAAACACTAATTCAAAATCCAAAGTATATATATAAAGACATGTTTTTAAACATTTAATCACACTAAAATTTTCCCTCTCACACATCTCTTGGAAAGGGCTCTCCTGTAACAGCATCATTCCCAGTTCTCGGTGTAGTGGTTTCATGACCTGTGATGTAAGCACTAAATGAGATTTTATAAATCTCAGTAGATAAATCCACATATTTAACCAAGAAAATAAAAGGCATAACAAATACCATTAACAGTAAAGATGAATGTCATACATACATATAAGATAATGTCAAATGAAAGTCATAAAGAAATGCAAGTTCCTTATATTGTGCTTATTACCGGGCCCAATTCCCTTTGACGCATTATCCTCTGGATCCAATCATCAATGACTGTCCTCTAGCCGGCATCCAACCAAGCACATAACACTAGGCAGATATCTGATCCGAAGATCGATACCCTGCGATCCAACACGCTGAGCCTAGTGCCACCAGGCAGGTATGGTACCATACCCTGCGATCCAACACGCTGAGCCTGGTGTAATCATCATGGAGTCATAGCACATAACACTAGGCAGATATCTGATCTGAAGATCGATACCCTGCGATCCCACACGCTGAGCCTAGTGGTGAGGATAATGTTCTCTGGGAATCCCATTGTTTTATTTGTCATTTTCCAAACATCAATCCATGTCATATCAAAGTCCTTTCATGCCATATTGTTTCATCTCTTTCTTTAGCATATTGTATCATATTCTTTCTTTCCATGTTATTTCTTTCTTTTCAGTTTTTCATGCAAATGCATAAATAATCCACACCATAATATTCCTTTCTTTTTATACCATAAACATATGCAACAATCAAAATTCTATAACAGTAAGAAAAGCATGTAAAAACACATAATATCGTGCTACATCACAGGGTTAGAAAATTATTCTACCTGGATTTGTTGTACCAAATTTTTCTTGTCAACTTCTAATTGGTTTTCTTGATGTCCTACAAGGCCATAGTGCAAACATAATCAAGTTAAAATATGTTTATTTGCCAAAAGTTGCTTTTTCTAAAAAAATTATTCCCAAATAGTTAAAAATTCTGCTTTCTAAAAGCTTTCCCAAACACACCCCAAACTAATCCCAAAAGATGGGCTTACGCGGCACTGAACCGCCCGCTGGACCGCGCGCACGTTCGGCGCTGGACCGCCCGCGCAGAAAAAGCTTTCTAAAAGCTTTTCCAAACGGATTTTTCAAAAAAAATAAATCTGCTTACGCAGGCGCTGGACCGCCCGCGACACTGGACCGGGCGCTCGGGGCGCTGGACCGCGCGCGCTGGGCGCTGGACCGGGCGCGCTGGGCGCTGGACCGGGCGCTCGGCGTGCTGGACCGCACGCGCTGGGCGCTGGACCGCGCGCTCGAAGTGCTGGACCGCGCGCCTCCGCATCCGGTTCAACGGCGTAACCCGGTCCAAAGCCTGGACCGGTTCACGCAGTCTCCCCTCTCTCTCGCGTCCGGCGAAGCCGAAATCTTTCGCCGGCGCTGGATCGGCTGTTTCATGTGCTGAATCGACCGAATCCGGCTCGGCTTCCTCCTCTCGGTCTCCCCCGCTCACCGGAAAATTAAATAACCCTAACGACGAATAAAAAAAATATTTTTTTACCTTACGGAAGCCTTCGCCGGTGTCACTGTCGCTCGCCGGAAATCCTCGCCGGCCGTTACTGTCGCGTCCAATGCTCCCGGAATCCTCGTTGGATGTTAATGTAGCGTGCAGAAACTTCTTTAAAATATTTCTCCGAAATCTCGCCGTCGCACTCCGGTAACTCTTCGCCGCCGTTTTTCGCAGAAGCGCTTTTCCAAACGCACCTCGGTCGGCCTTTTATAAACGCGGTCGAAAACTGATAAGCCTTGGTTCGTGAACCACGTTTTTGCAGAAAACCCCTTCTAAATTTTATATTTGCAAATATATCCTCCGCCAATCGGATTTGAACTAAGCCGACATTTAAAAATTACAGATCTATCCTCTACGTTACAAATTTATCCCAAATCTTCAAAAATTCATAATTTATTCATTAGAGCTCCGAAAATTACAAATTAAACATCGTTGGATTCGTCTCACAGAGCTCTTTCTATAAAAAATTTAAGATAAAACTAGGGCTGTTACAGCCGGCGTCGTTGAGGTAGGAAATTCAGTTTAAATTAGTGATTTAGTAGAAAATTAAAAGCATGAAATACTTTGCTTAATGAAAACAAGCATGTGGATGAAAATCGGATTTAATTGAATGCTAATTTGTGTCTTTTGCAAATTTCGGAATTCCTGGAAAAATTCCCATTTCGCCGAAAAAAAAAATTTATTAATGCTTAGGAGCATTTTAGGAAATTGTTCTCCTTGTTCGCAGTCGCCGGAAATCGACGGAAGGATCGTATTGGTCGGCGATGGCGGCGGCTAGGGTTTTGCGGGCGCCGGGCGGAGGAAGGAGATGGATTAGGATTTAGTTAATTAGTTAATAATTAATCGTAAATTAATTAATTAACCATTATTAACTTAAATTGGTGCGGATGAGAGAGAAGCGGAAGGATTTATAATTCGGAAATTAATTCCGAATTTTCGGAAATGATTTATTTAATTTTAATGCGGCGCGGAAGAGGAAAGACGGGAGGAATTAAATTCGGAAATTTATCCCGAATTTTTAGGAAAAAGAAAATGCAGAATATTTAATTCGGAAATTAATTCGAATTTTGGAAATAAGATATATGAGGAATTAAACTCGGAAACTATTCTGAATTTCAAAAAAATGGATAAAGACGGAAATTGATGACGAAATTTAAAAATTTCCTGAAGCGGGGAAAAATGTTATCAGTGATGACAGTACAGCTGGAAACAGTCAGACAGAAGTATGGTACATGGATGCTACCAGAACAGTCAGTAATTGACAGTTGTGTTGCCTTGATGGCAACGGCATGGATTGAGTCAGTTTATTCAGAGTTGGCATATTTTATGGATTGGCATACTGGACCGGACTACTATAGACCCTATATGATGTTTTAGGGTAGTTGTGGTAGGTAACTATGCGGTTCAGACTTAGCTTCCACAGTATACATGTGACTGGTATGCGCCTTGTTGTACCTGGACACATGTTGCCGGATCTTGGAGTTAGAGATTGGCAATGACTGTAGGGGCGTGAGCTTCTATGGAAGTTGTTGGTAGAGGACTCCTTGGGACGGTGGCTGAGTCGATCTCTCCTGGTCCATGTGTGTAGGCCTGCGCGCCTGAGGGTGGCAGGGGTGTCTCGCAGTGGCTAGCCAAGTGTGTAGGCCTGCGCGCCTTAGGGTGGCAGGGGTGTCTCACGTTGGCTGGAGATTTTGTGACTGGATTTGTCTATAGTCTCCAGGAGATTGATTGACGAGAGACGCTGCGGTGTCGGGTGCTTAGGCGCCATGCGTGTTTCGAGATGGGCGTTCCCACTGGCATGCTACCTGGAAGCCCAGAGGAGAGCTACTCTGGTGTGACTAGGGGTGACTGTGGTTGGTCGGAGTCTGGGACTGAGAGTGCCTATCCACCATACATTGTTATGCTGTATTCCTATATTTTTGCTATTATCCTTCTCTTGCATGTGAGTTTTACTAGCTGTCTTTCCTACTGGGCGTAGCTCATTCCTGTATTGTATATTTCAGTGGCTCGGCAGACTTGACGCTACCTGATTAGGTGGGATCGTGGTCAGCAGGCTTGTGGAGGATATCTGATTGTGATTGTCTGAGATATTCTGGTTAGTTGATTGTTGCTGTTGGATGTATTTAATGAGGTTATTAATCTCATATGTCATGTAATATGTGAGGGAAATTCTGACTTATGTTTCTGGTTGGATAATATTGCACTTGTTGGACTTGGTCTTATTCTTGTAATGTAGTTTCCATTTACTACCCTACCTTATTGTCTTGGAGTATGGTGTGCGGAGTGCCATATTTTATCTGAGGATGTTATATATCTTTTTGTTTGATGGTGAGGTCATTACATGACTATGGAACTTAACCATGGGGGTTCAGACTTCTAATAGACCGGTTCTCCTACCCGTAGGGGTTAGGAGTATTGGGTCTAGTAGGAGTAACATTGCGCGAGTCCATCTGTTAATTCAGGAGTCATGAACCTGATTTGACGGTGTACCCGGGAGATGGGATCCACATTGTTAAGGGAAGTAGGTGTGTAATGATGTGTTATATCCTATGTTTTCGTAGGCTACTCAGGTTGGTATGGGACGATCTGAGCTGTCTATATAAAAAAAAAAATTGTATGCCAAAAATCAGCCTAGGAAAAATGGGGTGTAACAGGAGTGGTATCAGAGCCCTAGGTTAAGATAGTGGGGCTAGACATATCAGAGCCCTAGGTGAGATAGCGGGGCTAGACATGTATAGAAGTTCAACCCAAGGTGGGGAGAACTGTTGGTCATTTTTTTTACTATAGTAGTCCATATGCCAATTGCCAAATGACGACTCTAATGCCAGATTAGTTGCTTTGACAGTATGGCTGGTACCAGGAGACTTTCTGCTCGTGGAGCAGCTAGAGGCAGACCTGTATCTACTACTCCTACCCCGGTGACGAGCCCAGCATTGCCAGTTGAGCCAGCCGTGGATCGTTGGATCGATGCCTTCATGCGGTTGCGTCCGCGGAGCTTCAGTGGGTCGGCTGACCCAGCGGTGGCTGATGACTGGATGGCTCATATGCTTGAGCTGTTTGATGCCTTGGAATGTCCACTTGGCAGGATGGTAGTACTTGCTGCTCTAGTATTGGAGGGAGAGGCTGCTACCTGGTGGAGAGGCCAGCGGCGCGCCATGTATGGGGAGGCCCAGAACAGCGAGATAGCATGGGAAGACTTTGTTGAGGCATTCAGGGAGTGCTACATTCCGGCTTCTGCTATGTCTCAGTTCAGGAGGGAACTTATACACCTCAGGCAGGGCCAGATGTCAGTGAACGATTACTTATCGAGGTTCACTTATCTGGCGAGGTACGCCGCAGAGCTGGTACCTTCTGAGGAGCGCAGATGTGAGATGTTCCTGGAGGGACTTCGTCCTATGCTGCAGCGCCAGCTAGTTGTGAGTCGGTTTGCCAGGTTTCGTGACTTGGTGGAGGCTGCGAGATCCGTTGAGCTTATTGACACCCGGATGGAGGCCCAGAGAGAGACTCACAACAAGAGGAAGGAATTCAGAAATGTCCAACAAAACAAAAAGGACAAGAGACACAGAGATCACCGTGGTACTCAGGAGGGCGTGGTCCAGCCACGACCTATCTCTGAGAGACCAGGGCAGCAGACAGGTACCCGGACTGGGGGGATTATCTGCTACCATTGTCGACAGCCCGGACACAAGAAGTGCGACTGCCCAGAGTTGAAGAAACAGAGGATCACAGGACCGGTTGGTTCATCTGGGGGACAGCCCAGAGTGTTTGCACTGACTCGGCAGCAGGCTTCAGAGTCACCAGAGGTGATCACAGGTATGCTTTATTTTGGCAACGTGCAGTGCATGACTTTGTTTGATACTGGTGCATCTCATTCTTTTGTTGCTGAGAGGATCTGGAATCAGACATCAGGATCCAAGGGTTACTTGAAGGAACCCTTATTGGTTAGGCTTCCTGATGGGAAAGAGATTCCCACTGTTCAGAAGATTGACGGATCTATTCTGATTAGTGGACACGAGTTCGTGACAGAGTTGATATGTGTGCCACTAGCAGAGTTCGACATCATTTTGGGAATGGATTGGTTGTGCTACCATGCAGTGGTGCTGGATTGTTGGGAGAAGAAGGTCAGGATCAGAGTGCCTGGTTCGGGGGATGTGATATACTTTGGTCTGAACAGGCAGATTCCCCTGATCTCAGTTCTTCAGACGGAGAGGTTAGTAAGTAAGGGTTGTACTGGTTGGTTGGCCTATGTGACCGATAGCCAAGCCACCACTACCCCTATGTCAGATATTCCAGTGGTGAGAGACTTTCCTATGGTCTTTCCAGAGGAGTTGCCTGGACTTCCACCAGCTAGGGAAGTGGAGTTTTCGATTGATTTGGAGGCAGGAGTAGCTCCTATTGCTAGAGCTCCTTACAGGATGGCTCCAGCCGAGCTAGCAGAGTTGAAGACTCAATTACAGGACTTATTAGACAAAGGACTCATACGCCCCAGTTGTTCACCGTGGGGTGCCCCTGTCTTATTCGTCAAGAAGAAAGATGGTAGTATGAGGCTGTGTGTGGATTATAGGGAATTGAATAAGGTTACTATTCGTAACCGGTACCCGTTACCACGCATCGATGATTTGTTGGATCAGCTTCAGGGAGCAACTGTGTTCTCCAAGATTGATTTACGCTCGGGTTATCACCAGATCCGGATTAGAGATTCTGATGTAACCAAAACAGCATTCCGTACTAGATATGGGCATTACGAGTTCACAGTGTTACCTTTTGGATTGACTAATGCTCCAGCAGTATTTATGAACCTGATGCATCGAGTGTTTCGTGCCTTTCTGGATCGGTTTGTGATCATCTTTATAGATGATATATTGATTTATTCCAGAGATAGGGAAACTCATGCAGATCAGTTGAGGACTGTGCTTACAGTGTTGCGGGAGAATGAGCTGTATGCAAAATTCTCCAAGTGTTCCTTTTGGCTGGACTCAGTAGCATTCTTGGGACACATTGTCAGTGCAGGGGCGTGGCTGTTGATCCTAGCAAGATACGAGCTATTGTTGATTGGAAACGGCCATCTTCTGTCACTGAGATCCGGAGTTTCCTTGGTTTGGCTGGATACTATAGGAAATTTGTTCCTCACTTTTCTAGACTGGCCGCTCCACTAACACAGTTGACCCAGAAGGGAAAATCTTTTGAGTGGTCAGAGAGTTGTGAGAACAGTTTCCTAGAGCTGAAGCAGAGGCTTAGCACCGCTCCAGTATTGATGTTACCTACACAGGAGAAGCCGTATCAGATGTATACTGATGCTTCACATATAGGCTTGGGAGCCGTACTGATGCAGGATAGTAGAGTTATAGCATATGCTTCGAGGCAACTGAAGGATCATGAGAAGAATTATCCCACTCATGATTTGGAGTTAGCTGCTGTCATTTTTGCCTTGAAGATATGGAGACATTATTTGTACGGAGTTCCTGTAGATTGTTTCTCCGACCACAAGAGTCTTAAGTATCTGTTCACTCAGAAGGAACTGAACTTGAGGCAGAGGAGGTGGTTGGAACTGATAAAAGATTACGAACTGACAATAAACTACTGCGAGGGAAAGGCTAATCCAGTGGCTGATGCCTTGAGCAGACACGCAGTTGTGCATACTGTGATAGCTTGCGACTCTATAGCAGACTTGGATTGGGATGTTGAGAGATGTCAGGAACAGTTGTCTGTTCAGAGACTGGCTCACAGACTCAGTTCGTTGACTATTCGGGCTGACTGGTTATCTGAGATGCGTGATCTTCAGCTTGGTGATGAAGAGCTGAAGGAGAAGTTAGAGTTGGCATCGCAGGGATTGGGAGGAGACTTTGCTCTCAGAGACGACATGTTGACTTTCAGGGGTCGCTGGTGTGTGCCATCACATCAGGAGTTCAAGGAGAGGATCCTTCGAGAGGCTCATTATGGAACTTTGGCTATGCACCCTGGAGAAGTCAAGATGTATAGGAATTTGAGGAGTGTTTTCTGGTGGAGAGGTTTGAAGGCAGATGTTGCTGCTTTTGTTAAGAAGTGCCTTACATGTCAGCAAGTTAAGGCCGAGCACCAGAGACCTGGGGGATTGCTGCAGAGATTGCCGATTCCGGAGTGGAAATGGGATGACATCACTATGGACTTTGTGACTGGTCTTCCTCGTACCAGACAAGGTTTTGACGCCATTTGGGTCATCGTGGATCGAATGACCAAGTCAGCCCATTTCTTATCAATTAAGAAGACAGATTCAGCGGCACAATTGGCAGAGGTATATATTCAGCAGATTGTCAGATTGCATGGAATTCCCCGATCTATTATTTCTGACAGAGACGCCAAGTTCACATCACAGTTTTGGAGGAGCTTACACGCTGCCATGGGTACACAGTTGAAGTTCAGTACTGCTTATCATCCTTAGACAGATGGACAGTCTGAGCGGACTATTCGGACCTTGGAGGATTTGCTACGCTTGAGCGTACAAACTTACTCAACAGATTGGGCCAGACGGTTACCCTTGGTAGAGTTTGTGTACAATAACAGTTTCCAGGCGTCGATTGGTATGGCACCTTACGAGGCATTGTATGGGCGTAGGTGCAGATCCCCTCTTTGTTGGGAGGAGGGTGATTCCAGGAGAGTGTGGGGACCTCAGATTGTGCAGGAGACCACAGCTGAAGTCAAGTTATTGCAAGACAGATTACGTATTGTGCAAGATCGCCAGACGAAATATTATGATCCTAAGCACAGAGCTGTTGAGTTTTCTGTGGGAGATAGGGTATTCCTGAAGATCAGTCCTATGCGAGGTCTATTCCGGTTCGGGAAGCCTTCTAAGCTTCGACCTCGTTACATTGGACCCTATCCTATTCTAGAGAGGGTTGGTGAAGTGGCTTACAGGTTGGCACTTCCTGAACATCTGATTGGGATTCACAATGTGTTTCATGTTTCGAATCTCAAGAGATATGTGCCAGATCCTTCTCATTGCATCAGTGATGATCTTCCTGGTTTGCAAGTGACACCAGATTCCTCTTATGTGGAACTACCAGTTCGCATCCTCGAGGAGAGCAACAGACAGCTGAGGAACAGGTCGTTTCATATGGTCAAGGTTCTGTGGAATAGACATGACGAAAGGGAGGCAACCTGGGAGCTAGAGCAGGATGTTGCGGAGAAGTGGCCGGAACTTCTTGCTGAATTTCGAGGGCGAAATTCCTGATAAGGTGGGGAGATTGTTATACCCAGTAAAAAGTTTTATGTTAATCTTTAATGAATTAATTTTTGGCTTGGATGATTTCAGATCGACAGTAGGATGAGCCAGGAGCTCAATCAGAGGCTATTGGAATTTCTGAAATTTCTAGGGATTTTTCGGAGCACCGAGGTGAATTTTAAGTAATTTTCCCTGTTTAATTAGATTTATTGGATTTTTAGAAATTCGAAAATCCATTTAAATTAAACCGGAAATTGGTTTTTACCGCGCGTGAACCGGACCGGAACGGTTCAGCGGAGGCGGAGACGGTTCGCCGAGTGAGTTTGCGCGTGCGTTCTGATAAGCTGATCGGACGGTCGTGATCGACGGTTGGGATTGAACCGGCTGATCGGGTGCTTACCGTGTCGATAGCGTGTCGACAGCGCGTATCGGGTGCTTACCGTGTCGAAAGCGTGTCAACGGCGCGTAATGGGTTTCACCGTGTCGGCCAGAAATATAAAACCCTCGCGAAACGATTAGGGTTCGTTCGGCCGACCGATAGAGAGAGTTTTTCCGGCGTACGGCGCGTGATTCCGGCGGCCTGGCAAGGGGCTTTTTGTGCCTGGAGATTCACGGGAACGAGGAGAGTCAATTCGTACCGGATTCGTTCGGCGAGGAGCTGCGGCGAGCTGCGGACGAAGTTCACCGTCGCCGGTGTCAAGCCCCCACCGACATCTAATACCATTATGTCACAAAGTTATCATCAGAGTCGCCAAATACAGCATTTAAGTGAGGACAAATAAACAAACCAAAGGTGGGGACCCGACGATAAGACAAACACTAATTCAAAATCCAAAGTATATATATAAAGACATGTTTTTAAACATTTAATCACACTAAAATTTTCCCTCTCACACATCTCTTGGAAAGGGCTCTCCTGTAACAGCATCATTCCCAGTTCTCGGTGTAGTGGTTTCATGACCTGTGATGTAAGCACTAAATGAGATTTTATAAATCTCAGTAGATAAATCCACATATTTAACCAAGAAAATAAAAGGCATAACAAATACCATTAACAGTAAAGATGAATGTCATACATACATATAAGATAATGTCAAATGAAAGTCATAAAGAAATGCAAGTTCCTTATATTGTGCTTATTACCGGGCCCAATTCCCTTTGACGCATTATCCTCTGGATCCAATCATCAATGACTGTCCTCTAGCCGGCATCCAACCAAGCACATAACACTAGGCAGATATCTGATCCGAAGATCGATACCCTGCGATCCAACACGCTGAGCCTAGTGCCACCAGGCAGGTATGGTACCATACCCTGCGATCCAACACGCTGAGCCTGGTGTAATCATCATGGAGTCATAGCACATAACACTAGGCAGATATCTGATCTGAAGATCGATACCCTGCGATCCCACACGCTGAGCCTAGTGGTGAGGATAATGTTCTCTGGGAATCCCATTGTTTTATTTGTCATTTTCCAAACATCAATCCATGTCATATCAAAGTCCTTTCATGCCATATTGTTTCATCTCTTTCTTTAGCATATTGTATCATATTCTTTCTTTCCATGTTATTTCTTTCTTTTCAGTTTTTCATGCAAATGCATAAATAATCCACACCATAATATTCCTTTCTTTTTATACCATAAACATATGCAACAATCAAAATTCTATAACAGTAAGAAAAGCATGTAAAAACACATAATATCGTGCTACATCACAGGGTTAGAAAATTATTCTACCTGGATTTGTTGTACCAAATTTTTCTTGTCAACTTCTAATTGGTTTTCTTGATGTCCTACAAGGCCATAGTGCAAACATAATCAAGTTAAAATATGTTTATTTGCCAAAAGTTGCTTTTTCTAAAAAAATTATTCCCAAATAGTTAAAAATTCTGCTTTCTAAAAGCTTTCCCAAACACACCCCAAACTAATCCCAAAAGATGGGCTTACGCGGCACTGAACCGCCCGCTGGACCGCGCGCACGTTCGGCGCTGGACCGCCCGCGCAGAAAAAGCTTTCTAAAAGCTTTTCCAAACGGATTTTTCAAAAAAAATAAATCTGCTTACGCAGGCGCTGGACCGCCCGCGACACTGGACCGGGCGCTCGGGGCGCTGGACCGCGCGCGCTGGGCGCTGGACCGGGCGCGCTGGGCGCTGGACCGGGCGCTCGGCGTGCTGGACCGCACGCGCTGGGCGCTGGACCGCGCGCTCGAAGTGCTGGACCGCGCGCCTCCGCATCCGGTTCAACGGCGTAACCCGGTCCAAAGCCTGGACCGGTTCACGCAGTCTCCCCTCTCTCTCGCGTCCGGCGAAGCCGAAATCTTTCGCCGGCGCTGGATCGGCTGTTTCATGTGCTGAATCGACCGAATCCGGCTCGGCTTCCTCCTCTCGGTCTCCCCCGCTCACCGGAAAATTAAATAACCCTAACGACGAATAAAAAAAATATTTTTTTACCTTACGGAAGCCTTCGCCGGTGTCACTGTCGCTCGCCGGAAATCCTCGCCGGCCGTTACTGTCGCGTCCAATGCTCCCGGAATCCTCGTTGGATGTTAATGTAGCGTGCAGAAACTTCTTTAAAATATTTCTCCGAAATCTCGCCGTCGCACTCCGGTAACTCTTCGCCGCCGTTTTTCGCAGAAGCGCTTTTCCAAACGCACCTCGGTCGGCCTTTTATAAACGCGGTCGAAAACTGATAAGCCTTGGTTCGTGAACCACGTTTTTGCAGAAAACCCCTTCTAAATTTTATATTTGCAAATATATCCTCCGCCAATCGGATTTGAACTAAGCCGACATTTAAAAATTACAGATCTATCCTCTACGTTACAAATTTATCCCAAATCTTCAAAAATTCATAATTTATTCATTAGAGCTCCGAAAATTACAAATTAAACATCGTTGGATTCGTCTCACAGAGCTCTTTCTATAAAAAATTTAAGATAAAACTAGGGCTGTTACAATCTTCCCTTCTTACAAAAATTTCGTCCCGAAATTTAGAACAGTTCTGGATACTGACCGATCATATCTGTCTCTACTTCCCATGTAGCTTCTCTTTCTGTTTGACCATTCCATAGGACTTTAACCATAGGAATGATTTTATTTCTGAGCTTTTTCTCCTGCCTATCAAGTATTCTCACAGGCAGTTCGGGATATGTCAAATCCATTTGAATTTCTATATCTGGGTCCATATAACTAACAACATGGGAGGGATCTGAAACATATCTTCGCAAAGATGAGACATGGAACACATTATGCACACCTGACAATTGAGGAGGCAAAGCAATTTGGTATGCCACTTGTCCAACCCTTCTTAGGATTTGGAAAGGACCAATGAATTTAGGCTTCAATTTTCCTGCTCTTCCAAATCTTATGACACCTTTTGTTGGACTCACCTTGATAAAAACATGTTCCCCCTCGTGGAACTCAACCATTCGATGTTTTGCGTCATAATACTTCTTTTGTCTGTCCTGAGCTGTTTTTATTCTGTCTTGAATAATTCTGATCTTTTCTGTTGCTTCTTCAACAAATCTAGGACCGAGCAAATTTCTTTCCTTCCCTTCATTCCAGCACAAAGGTGATTGACATTTTCTCCCATACAGCGCTTCATAGGGTGCCATCTCAATGCTGGACTGATGGCTATTATTATAAGCAAATTCCACCAAAGGTAAGTGGCTTTCCCAATCTCCACCAAAATCCAAGATGCAAAGTCGTAGCAAATCTTCCAAGGTTTTGATAGTTCTCTCTGTCTGACCATCTGTTTGAGGATGAAAGGCTGTGCTGAAACGCAATCTCGTACCAAAAGCTTGATGCACATTCTTCCAGAAGTGAGAAGTAAATTTAGGGTCTCTGTCAGATATAATGACTTTTGGAATCCCATGCAATCTGATAATCTGACTCACATATACCTGAGCTAACTTCTCTGCAGAATAAGTAGTTTTAACAGCTAAAAAGTGAGCAGATTTTGTTAGCCTATCAACAATTATCCAGATTGAGTCATGACCTGCAGGTGACCTAGGCAAACCGATCACAAAATCCATTGCCACTTCCTCCCATTTCCATTCTGGAATAGGTAATGACTGCAACAACCCCCCAGGTTTTTGTTGCTCTCCTTTCACCTGCTGACAAATTAAGCATTTTTGAACCCAGTTAGAAACATCCTTCTTCAATCCTGGCCACCAGTATTGTTGTCTCAATTCTTGATACATTTTATTCTCTCCTGGATGTATTGAATATCGAGAGTTATGAGCTTCCTTTAATAACAAATCCCTAAGTTGTTGATGTGCTGGTATGCATAACCTGCCTTGAAATCTAAGTAAACCAGCCTGGTCTAATTGAAAAGTAGATTCCTGTCCTTCCTGAACCCTCTGTATTATCTTTTGCAATTCAAGATCTTCTCCCTGATCATCTTTAATAGAGGCCAACCAATCTGGTCTTACTGATAAGTGTGCCAGCAAAGCCGTATTTATTCGAATATCTACTTCTAGTTGTAATTTATCCATCTCAAAAATTAATTGTTTTTCTTCTGTGATAGTCAAAATGCTACTAATACTAGCTTTCCTGCTAAGAGCATCAGCGACCACATTCGCTTTCCCAGGATGGTAAGTGATTTCCACATCATAATCTTTAATAAACTCCAGCCACCTTCGTTGCCTGAGATTTAGTTCCTTCTGAGTAAAAATATACTTTAAACTCTGATGATCAGTGAAAACCACACACTTAACTCCATACAAATAATGCCTCCAGATTTTTAAGGCAAAAACTATAGCTGCTAACTCCAAATCGTGCACAGGATAATTCTTTTCATGTATCTTAAGCTGTCTAGATGCATAAGCAATTACTTTCTTATTTTGCATCAATACACAGCCAAGACCTTGCAAAGATGCATCACTGTATATATGATAACCTTCTGTGCCTTCTGGTAATGTTAGAATTGGGGCTGAAACCAATTTATTCTTCAATATTTGGAAGCTATCTTCACAAGCTGCATCCCATTCAAACTTTATTGCTTTTCGCGTCAAATTTGTTAAGGGTGAGGCTATTTGGGAAAAGCCTTTCACAAACTTCCTGTAATACCCAGCCAAACCCAAGAAACTTCTAACTTCTGTTACTGTTGTAGGCCTTGGCCAATCTACAATGGCAGAAATCTTCTGAGGATCAACTGAGATTCCTTCTGCACTCACTATATGCCCCAAAAACAAGACCTTGGACAGCCAAAATTCGCATTTAGAGAATTTAGCAAATAGCTGATTTTCTTTCAAAGTCTGTAATGTTAAATGTAGATGTGCAGCGTGTTCTTCTAGGGATTTAGAATATATCAATATATCATCAATGAAGATAATGATAAACTGATCTAAATATTTCTTGAACACGCGATTCATCAAATCCATAAAAGCTGCTGGTGCATTTGTCAGTCCAAAAGGTAGCACTAAAAATTCATAGTGCCCATACCTGGTCCTGAAAGCTGTTTTGGAAACATCTTCTGTCTTAATTTTCAGTTGATGATATCCAGATCTCAGGTCAATTTTTGAAAATATTGCTGCTCCTTGCAACTGATCAAATAGATCATCAATCCGCGGCAAAGGATATTTATTTTTGATAGTAATTTTGTTGATTTCCCGGTAGTCAATACACATGCGAAGACTACCATCTTTCTTCTTCACAAACAAAATAGGTGCACCCCATGGGGATACACTGGGTCTGATAAATCCCTTGTCTAATAATTCCTGAATTTGCACCTTTAATTCTTGAAGCTCGGCTGGTGCCATACGATAAGGAGCTTTGGAAATTGGCTCAGCGCCTGGAATCAACTGAATTTCAAATTCTATTTCTCTATCAGGAGGTAATCCAGGCAACTCTTCTGGAAAAATGTCTAGATATTCCTGAACAACTGGTACCTCTGTGGGTTTACAAAATTTCATGTCCAAATCCACAATAGATACCAAGCATCCTTCGCATCCTTTGCCAAGTAGCTTTTGTGCCTTGAGCATAGATATTAAAGGAATTTTCCTTCCTTGGCCGAAGTAAATTAATTTATCTTCTCCAGGGATTGGGATTTCAATTCTCTTTTCATAACAATCTATTTTTACTTTATGCTCGAACAGCCAATCCATGCCAAGGATTATGTCAAATTCTGTCAGAGGTAAGATGTGTAGCAATACTGAGAATTGTTTTCCTCTGATGTCTATCTCATCTTCAATAAAATTTTCTACACTGATACTATTTCCATCCGGCATTTTCACTATTAATAGATCTTTCATGGAGTGTAATATGACATTTATTCGTCTTGATGCAGTGATGGATATAAAGGAATGTGATGCTCCACAATCAAAAAGTACAGAAACAGGTAAATTATGAAACACTAACATACCTATATAATGATATTAATAGAGTGCATTAATGAATATAATAGAATAAGAGGCTCCAAAATCAAAGAGTATATGAAAAAAAAATTTGTATAACACGAGCATACCTATAATAACATCAGTAGAGTGTGGAGCATCTTGCTGAGTGATCGAATAAATACGTGCCTGACCTCCCCTTCCTGTTGCTCCACCTCTAACCACAGCACCTGAAGTTGTCGTAGATCCGCGGCCTCTACCTCGACTTGCATCCTCTCTACCTCCACTGGTTGAAGCACTGACATTTTTCAATTCAAATAACTTTGGGCAATCTCGAGCAAAATGCCCTAGTTCTTCGCATATGTAACATCTGACTGGTCGGATAAACTCTGATCTGCATTCTCCCATATGCCATTTTCCACATTTCACGCATCTACTCGTCCCATCTGAACGCCAACTAGTTCTGCTAGTACTCGGTCCATATGGTCTGAACCTACTAAATCTTGAATGAGTGGACGTTTCTTCTCTTGAAAAACTCGAACTACCTCTTTTTCCTGTGAATCTGAATTTAGACTTTAGAGGATCAATTCTTTTCTTCTCTTCCTCTTTGCTAGTTGCCAACAAACTGAGTTCGAGCTCAACCGTGCGGGCATGCTCCAGTAACTCCACATAGTTTGTTGTTCGAACGGCTACTAAAGCTGCCCGAATTTCATCCCGTAAACCTCGTCGAAACATGTAGCATCGTTGTTCTTCAGGTGTTACTAACTGGGGTACATATTTAGCTAAGTGGGAGAATTTGATTTCATATGCAGTAACTGATAGTTTTTCTTGCCTGAGATTATTCAATTCTTCCCTCATTTTGGCTTTGATTGACAGAGGCATATACCATTGCTCAAATTCTTTTGTAAAATCTTCCCAGGAAATATCTTTCATTGGTCGGCTAGAAAATCGAAGTCGATGTCGAGAACTCCACCACAATCTAGCAGCATCTTTGAGTACCAAAATTGCCAAAGCCACTTTTCTATTATCTGAACAAGATATTCCTTCAAAGATAATATTTATTTGTTCTAGCCAGTTTTCAGCAACCATAGGATCCTCATCCCCAGCAAAAGAAGGAGGGTGCATCCGCTGAAATTGGTCAACCACTAAATCAATAGATGCCTCTTCTCTGTGACTACTAGTGCTTCCAATGGATCGTAACAAAGAGACTAGAGTTTGCGCTAATTCCTGCTGGGTATCTCCTTGTTGCTCTCTTTCTTTTTCCTTTTCCATATTTCCAGATTCAGATCTTTCCATAATGTAAAGGATATTGCAATCCTACAAAACCATATAAGTTATTTAACAACTAATATCTCTATGAGAAATAACACTAAAGATGCAAATGCATATGCTGTGTTGGTGTCCTCACTCACATTTCTCACCTATTTCTAAACCAAAGCTCTGATACCACCCTGTCAAGCCCCCACCGACATCTAATACCATTATGTCACAAAGTTATCATCAGAGTCGCCAAATACAGCATTTAAGTGAGGACAAATAAACAAACCAAAGGTGGGGACCCGACGATAAGACAAACACTAATTCAAAATCCAAAGTATATATATAAAGACATGTTTTTAAACATTTAATCACACTAAAATTTTCCCTCTCACACATCTCTTGGAAAGGGCTCTCCTGTAACAGCATCATTCCCAGTTCTCGGTGTAGTGGTTTCATGACCTGTGATGTAAGCACTAAATGAGATTTTATAAATCTCAGTAGATAAATCCACATATTTAACCAAGAAAATAAAAGGCATAACAAATACCATTAACAGTAAAGATGAATGTCATACATACATATAAGATAATGTCAAATGAAAGTCATAAAGAAATGCAAGTTCCTTATATTGTGCTTATTACCGGGCCCAATTCCCTTTGACGCATTATCCTCTGGATCCAATCATCAATGACTGTCCTCTAGCCGGCATCCAACCAAGCACATAACACTAGGCAGATATCTGATCCGAAGATCGATACCCTGCGATCCAACACGCTGAGCCTAGTGCCACCAGGCAGGTATGGTACCATACCCTGCGATCCAACACGCTGAGCCTGGTGTAATCATCATGGAGTCATAGCACATAACACTAGGCAGATATCTGATCTGAAGATCGATACCCTGCGATCCCACACGCTGAGCCTAGTGGTGAGGATAATGTTCTCTGGGAATCCCATTGTTTTATTTGTCATTTTCCAAACATCAATCCATGTCATATCAAAGTCCTTTCATGCCATATTGTTTCATCTCTTTCTTTAGCATATTGTATCATATTCTTTCTTTCCATGTTATTTCTTTCTTTTCAGTTTTTCATGCAAATGCATAAATAATCCACACCATAATATTCCTTTCTTTTTATACCATAAACATATGCAACAATCAAAATTCTATAACAGTAAGAAAAGCATGTAAAAACACATAATATCGTGCTACATCACAGGGTTAGAAAATTATTCTACCTGGATTTGTTGTACCAAATTTTTCTTGTCAACTTCTAATTGGTTTTCTTGATGTCCTACAAGGCCATAGTGCAAACATAATCAAGTTAAAATATGTTTATTTGCCAAAAGTTGCTTTTTCTAAAAAAATTATTCCCAAATAGTTAAAAATTCTGCTTTCTAAAAGCTTTCCCAAACACACCCCAAACTAATCCCAAAAGATGGGCTTACGCGGCACTGAACCGCCCGCTGGACCGCGCGCACGTTCGGCGCTGGACCGCCCGCGCAGAAAAAGCTTTCTAAAAGCTTTTCCAAACGGATTTTTCAAAAAAAATAAATCTGCTTACGCAGGCGCTGGACCGCCCGCGACACTGGACCGGGCGCTCGGGGCGCTGGACCGCGCGCGCTGGGCGCTGGACCGGGCGCGCTGGGCGCTGGACCGGGCGCTCGGCGTGCTGGACCGCACGCGCTGGGCGCTGGACCGCGCGCTCGAAGTGCTGGACCGCGCGCCTCCGCATCCGGTTCAACGGCGTAACCCGGTCCAAAGCCTGGACCGGTTCACGCAGTCTCCCCTCTCTCTCGCGTCCGGCGAAGCCGAAATCTTTCGCCGGCGCTGGATCGGCTGTTTCATGTGCTGAATCGACCGAATCCGGCTCGGCTTCCTCCTCTCGGTCTCCCCCGCTCACCGGAAAATTAAATAACCCTAACGACGAATAAAAAAAATATTTTTTTACCTTACGGAAGCCTTCGCCGGTGTCACTGTCGCTCGCCGGAAATCCTCGCCGGCCGTTACTGTCGCGTCCAATGCTCCCGGAATCCTCGTTGGATGTTAATGTAGCGTGCAGAAACTTCTTTAAAATATTTCTCCGAAATCTCGCCGTCGCACTCCGGTAACTCTTCGCCGCCGTTTTTCGCAGAAGCGCTTTTCCAAACGCACCTCGGTCGGCCTTTTATAAACGCGGTCGAAAACTGATAAGCCTTGGTTCGTGAACCACGTTTTTGCAGAAAACCCCTTCTAAATTTTATATTTGCAAATATATCCTCCGCCAATCGGATTTGAACTAAGCCGACATTTAAAAATTACAGATCTATCCTCTACGTTACAAATTTATCCCAAATCTTCAAAAATTCATAATTTATTCATTAGAGCTCCGAAAATTACAAATTAAACATCGTTGGATTCGTCTCACAGAGCTCTTTCTATAAAAAATTTAAGATAAAACTAGGGCTGTTACAGCCGGCGTCGTTGAGGTAGGAAATTCAGTTTAAATTAGTGATTTAGTAGAAAATTAAAAGCATGAAATACTTTGCTTAATGAAAACAAGCATGTGGATGAAAATCGGATTTAATTGAATGCTAATTTGTGTCTTTTGCAAATTTCGGAATTCCTGGAAAAATTCCCATTTCGCCGAAAAAAAAAATTTATTAATGCTTAGGAGCATTTTAGGAAATTGTTCTCCTTGTTCGCAGTCGCCGGAAATCGACGGAAGGATCGTATTGGTCGGCGATGGCGGCGGCTAGGGTTTTGCGGGCGCCGGGCGGAGGAAGGAGATGGATTAGGATTTAGTTAATTAGTTAATAATTAATCGTAAATTAATTAATTAACCATTATTAACTTAAATTGGTGCGGATGAGAGAGAAGCGGAAGGATTTATAATTCGGAAATTAATTCCGAATTTTCGGAAATGATTTATTTAATTTTAATGCGGCGCGGAAGAGGAAAGACGGGAGGAATTAAATTCGGAAATTTATCCCGAATTTTTAGGAAAAAGAAAATGCAGAATATTTAATTCGGAAATTAATTCGAATTTTGGAAATAAGATATATGAGGAATTAAACTCGGAAACTATTCTGAATTTCAAAAAAATGGATAAAGACGGAAATTGATGACGAAATTTAAAAATTTCCTGAAGCGGGGAAAAATGTTATCAGTGATGACAGTACAGCTGGAAACAGTCAGACAGAAGTATGGTACATGGATGCTACCAGAACAGTCAGTAATTGACAGTTGTGTTGCCTTGATGGCAACGGCATGGATTGAGTCAGTTTATTCAGAGTTGGCATATTTTATGGATTGGCATACTGGACCGGACTACTATAGACCCTATATGATGTTTTAGGGTAGTTGTGGTAGGTAACTATGCGGTTCAGACTTAGCTTCCACAGTATACATGTGACTGGTATGCGCCTTGTTGTACCTGGACACATGTTGCCGGATCTTGGAGTTAGAGATTGGCAATGACTGTAGGGGCGTGAGCTTCTATGGAAGTTGTTGGTAGAGGACTCCTTGGGACGGTGGCTGAGTCGATCTCTCCTGGTCCATGTGTGTAGGCCTGCGCGCCTGAGGGTGGCAGGGGTGTCTCGCAGTGGCTAGCCAAGTGTGTAGGCCTGCGCGCCTTAGGGTGGCAGGGGTGTCTCACGTTGGCTGGAGATTTTGTGACTGGATTTGTCTATAGTCTCCAGGAGATTGATTGACGAGAGACGCTGCGGTGTCGGGTGCTTAGGCGCCATGCGTGTTTCGAGATGGGCGTTCCCACTGGCATGCTACCTGGAAGCCCAGAGGAGAGCTACTCTGGTGTGACTAGGGGTGACTGTGGTTGGTCGGAGTCTGGGACTGAGAGTGCCTATCCACCATACATTGTTATGCTGTATTCCTATATTTTTGCTATTATCCTTCTCTTGCATGTGAGTTTTACTAGCTGTCTTTCCTACTGGGCGTAGCTCATTCCTGTATTGTATATTTCAGTGGCTCGGCAGACTTGACGCTACCTGATTAGGTGGGATCGTGGTCAGCAGGCTTGTGGAGGATATCTGATTGTGATTGTCTGAGATATTCTGGTTAGTTGATTGTTGCTGTTGGATGTATTTAATGAGGTTATTAATCTCATATGTCATGTAATATGTGAGGGAAATTCTGACTTATGTTTCTGGTTGGATAATATTGCACTTGTTGGACTTGGTCTTATTCTTGTAATGTAGTTTCCATTTACTACCCTACCTTATTGTCTTGGAGTATGGTGTGCGGAGTGCCATATTTTATCTGAGGATGTTATATATCTTTTTGTTTGATGGTGAGGTCATTACATGACTATGGAACTTAACCATGGGGGTTCAGACTTCTAATAGACCGGTTCTCCTACCCGTAGGGGTTAGGAGTATTGGGTCTAGTAGGAGTAACATTGCGCGAGTCCATCTGTTAATTCAGGAGTCATGAACCTGATTTGACGGTGTACCCGGGAGATGGGATCCACATTGTTAAGGGAAGTAGGTGTGTAATGATGTGTTATATCCTATGTTTTCGTAGGCTACTCAGGTTGGTATGGGACGATCTGAGCTGTCTATATAAAAAAAAAATTGTATGCCAAAAATCAGCCTAGGAAAAATGGGGTGTAACAGGAGTGGTATCAGAGCCCTAGGTTAAGATAGTGGGGCTAGACATATCAGAGCCCTAGGTGAGATAGCGGGGCTAGACATGTATAGAAGTTCAACCCAAGGTGGGGAGAACTGTTGGTCATTTTTTTTACTATAGTAGTCCATATGCCAATTGCCAAATGACGACTCTAATGCCAGATTAGTTGCTTTGACAGTATGGCTGGTACCAGGAGACTTTCTGCTCGTGGAGCAGCTAGAGGCAGACCTGTATCTACTACTCCTACCCCGGTGACGAGCCCAGCATTGCCAGTTGAGCCAGCCGTGGATCGTTGGATCGATGCCTTCATGCGGTTGCGTCCGCGGAGCTTCAGTGGGTCGGCTGACCCAGCGGTGGCTGATGACTGGATGGCTCATATGCTTGAGCTGTTTGATGCCTTGGAATGTCCACTTGGCAGGATGGTAGTACTTGCTGCTCTAGTATTGGAGGGAGAGGCTGCTACCTGGTGGAGAGGCCAGCGGCGCGCCATGTATGGGGAGGCCCAGAACAGCGAGATAGCATGGGAAGACTTTGTTGAGGCATTCAGGGAGTGCTACATTCCGGCTTCTGCTATGTCTCAGTTCAGGAGGGAACTTATACACCTCAGGCAGGGCCAGATGTCAGTGAACGATTACTTATCGAGGTTCACTTATCTGGCGAGGTACGCCGCAGAGCTGGTACCTTCTGAGGAGCGCAGATGTGAGATGTTCCTGGAGGGACTTCGTCCTATGCTGCAGCGCCAGCTAGTTGTGAGTCGGTTTGCCAGGTTTCGTGACTTGGTGGAGGCTGCGAGATCCGTTGAGCTTATTGACACCCGGATGGAGGCCCAGAGAGAGACTCACAACAAGAGGAAGGAATTCAGAAATGTCCAACAAAACAAAAAGGACAAGAGACACAGAGATCACCGTGGTACTCAGGAGGGCGTGGTCCAGCCACGACCTATCTCTGAGAGACCAGGGCAGCAGACAGGTACCCGGACTGGGGGGATTATCTGCTACCATTGTCGACAGCCCGGACACAAGAAGTGCGACTGCCCAGAGTTGAAGAAACAGAGGATCACAGGACCGGTTGGTTCATCTGGGGGACAGCCCAGAGTGTTTGCACTGACTCGGCAGCAGGCTTCAGAGTCACCAGAGGTGATCACAGGTATGCTTTATTTTGGCAACGTGCAGTGCATGACTTTGTTTGATACTGGTGCATCTCATTCTTTTGTTGCTGAGAGGATCTGGAATCAGACATCAGGATCCAAGGGTTACTTGAAGGAACCCTTATTGGTTAGGCTTCCTGATGGGAAAGAGATTCCCACTGTTCAGAAGATTGACGGATCTATTCTGATTAGTGGACACGAGTTCGTGACAGAGTTGATATGTGTGCCACTAGCAGAGTTCGACATCATTTTGGGAATGGATTGGTTGTGCTACCATGCAGTGGTGCTGGATTGTTGGGAGAAGAAGGTCAGGATCAGAGTGCCTGGTTCGGGGGATGTGATATACTTTGGTCTGAACAGGCAGATTCCCCTGATCTCAGTTCTTCAGACGGAGAGGTTAGTAAGTAAGGGTTGTACTGGTTGGTTGGCCTATGTGACCGATAGCCAAGCCACCACTACCCCTATGTCAGATATTCCAGTGGTGAGAGACTTTCCTATGGTCTTTCCAGAGGAGTTGCCTGGACTTCCACCAGCTAGGGAAGTGGAGTTTTCGATTGATTTGGAGGCAGGAGTAGCTCCTATTGCTAGAGCTCCTTACAGGATGGCTCCAGCCGAGCTAGCAGAGTTGAAGACTCAATTACAGGACTTATTAGACAAAGGACTCATACGCCCCAGTTGTTCACCGTGGGGTGCCCCTGTCTTATTCGTCAAGAAGAAAGATGGTAGTATGAGGCTGTGTGTGGATTATAGGGAATTGAATAAGGTTACTATTCGTAACCGGTACCCGTTACCACGCATCGATGATTTGTTGGATCAGCTTCAGGGAGCAACTGTGTTCTCCAAGATTGATTTACGCTCGGGTTATCACCAGATCCGGATTAGAGATTCTGATGTAACCAAAACAGCATTCCGTACTAGATATGGGCATTACGAGTTCACAGTGTTACCTTTTGGATTGACTAATGCTCCAGCAGTATTTATGAACCTGATGCATCGAGTGTTTCGTGCCTTTCTGGATCGGTTTGTGATCATCTTTATAGATGATATATTGATTTATTCCAGAGATAGGGAAACTCATGCAGATCAGTTGAGGACTGTGCTTACAGTGTTGCGGGAGAATGAGCTGTATGCAAAATTCTCCAAGTGTTCCTTTTGGCTGGACTCAGTAGCATTCTTGGGACACATTGTCAGTGCAGGGGCGTGGCTGTTGATCCTAGCAAGATACGAGCTATTGTTGATTGGAAATGGCCATCTTCTGTCACTGAGATCCGGAGTTTCCTTGGTTTGGCTGGATACTATAGGAAATTTGTTCCTCACTTTTCTAGACTGGCCGCTCCACTAACACAGTTGACCCAGAAGGGAAAATCTTTTGAGTGGTCAGAGAGTTGTGAGAACAGTTTCCTAGAGCTGAAGCAGAGGCTTAGCACCGCTCCAGTATTGATGTTACCTACACAGGAGAAGCCGTATCAGATGTATACTGATGCTTCACATATAGGCTTGGGAGCCGTACTGATGCAGGATAGTAGAGTTATAGCATATGCTTCGAGGCAACTGAAGGATCATGAGAAGAATTATCCCACTCATGATTTGGAGTTAGCTGCTGTCATTTTTGCCTTGAAGATATGGAGACATTATTTGTACGGAGTTCCTGTAGATTGTTTCTCCGACCACAAGAGTCTTAAGTATCTGTTCACTCAGAAGGAACTGAACTTGAGGCAGAGGAGGTGGTTGGAACTGATAAAAGATTACGAACTGACAATAAACTACTGCGAGGGAAAGGCTAATCCAGTGGCTGATGCCTTGAGCAGACACGCAGTTGTGCATACTGTGATAGCTTGCGACTCTATAGCAGACTTGGATTGGGATGTTGAGAGATGTCAGGAACAGTTGTCTGTTCAGAGACTGGCTCACAGACTCAGTTCGTTGACTATTCGGGCTGACTGGTTATCTGAGATGCGTGATCTTCAGCTTGGTGATGAAGAGCTGAAGGAGAAGTTAGAGTTGGCATCGCAGGGATTGGGAGGAGACTTTGCTCTCAGAGACGACATGTTGACTTTCAGGGGTCGCTGGTGTGTGCCATCACATCAGGAGTTCAAGGAGAGGATCCTTCGAGAGGCTCATTATGGAACTTTGGCTATGCACCCTGGAGAAGTCAAGATGTATAGGAATTTGAGGAGTGTTTTCTGGTGGAGAGGTTTGAAGGCAGATGTTGCTGCTTTTGTTAAGAAGTGCCTTACATGTCAGCAAGTTAAGGCCGAGCACCAGAGACCTGGGGGATTGCTGCAGAGATTGCCGATTCCGGAGTGGAAATGGGATGACATCACTATGGACTTTGTGACTGGTCTTCCTCGTACCAGACAAGGTTTTGACGCCATTTGGGTCATCGTGGATCGAATGACCAAGTTAGCCCATTTCTTATCAATTAAGAAGACAGATTCAGCGGCACAATTGGCAGAGGTATATATTCAGCAGATTGTCAGATTGCATGGAATTCCCCGATCTATTATTTCTGACAGAGACGCCAAGTTCACATCACAGTTTTGGAGGAGCTTACACGCTGCCATGGGTACACAGTTGAAGTTCAGTACTGCTTATCATCCTCAGACAGATGGACAGTCTGAGCGGACTATTCGGACCTTGGAGGATTTGCTACGCTTGAGCGTACAAACTTACTCAACAGATTGGGCCAGACGGTTACCCTTGGTAGAGTTTGTGTACAATAACAGTTTCCAGGCGTCGATTGGTATGGCACCTTACGAGGCATTGTATGGGCGTAGGTGCAGATCCCCTCTTTGTTGGGAGGAGGGTGATTCCAGGAGAGTGTGGGGACCTCAGATTGTGCAGGAGACCACAGCTGAAGTCAAGTTATTGCAAGACAGATTACGTATTGTGCAAGATCGCCAGACGAAATATTATGATCCTAAGCACAGAGCTGTTGAGTTTTCTGTGGGAGATAGGGTATTCCTGAAGATCAGTCCTATGCGAGGTCTATTCCGGTTCGGGAAGCCTTCTAAGCTTCGACCTCGTTACATTGGACCCTATCCTATTCTAGAGAGGGTTGGTGAAGTGGCTTACAGGTTGGCACTTCCTGAACATCTGATTGGGATTCACAATGTGTTTCATGTTTCGAATCTCAAGAGATATGTGCCAGATCCTTCTCATTGCATCAGTGATGATCTTCCTGGTTTGCAAGTGACACCAGATTCCTCTTATGTGGAACTACCAGTTCGCATCCTCGAGGAGAGCAACAGACAGCTGAGGAACAGGTCGTTTCATATGGTCAAGGTTCTGTGGAATAGACATGACGAAAGGGAGGCAACCTGGGAGCTAGAGCAGGATGTTGCGGAGAAGTGGCCGGAACTTCTTGCTGAATTTCGAGGGCGAAATTCCTGATAAGGTGGGGAGATTGTTATACCCAGTAAAAAGTTTTATGTTAATCTTTAATGAATTAATTTTTGGCTTGGATGATTTCAGATCGACAGTAGGATGAGCCAGGAGCTCAATCAGAGGCTATTGGAATTTCTGAAATTTCTAGGGATTTTTCGGAGCACCGAGGTGAATTTTAAGTAATTTTCCCTGTTTAATTAGATTTATTGGATTTTTAGAAATTCGAAAATCCATTTAAATTAAACCGGAAATTGGTTTTTACCGCGCGTGAACCGGACCGGAACGGTTCAGCGGAGGCGGAGACGGTTCGCCGAGTGAGTTTGCGCGTGCGTTCTGATAAGCTGATCGGACGGTCGTGATCGACGGTTGGGATTGAACCGGCTGATCGGGTGCTTACCGTGTCGATAGCGTGTCGACAGCGCGTATCGGGTGCTTACCGTGTCGAAAGCGTGTCAACGGCGCGTAATGGGTTTCACCGTGTCGGCCAGAAATATAAAACCCTCGCGAAACGATTAGGGTTCGTTCGGCCGACCGATAGAGAGAGTTTTTCCGGCGTACGGCGCGTGATTCCGGCGGCCTGGCAAGGGGCTTTTTGTGCCTGGAGATTCACGGGAACGAGGAGAGTCAATTCGTACCGGATTCGTTCGGCGAGGAGCTGCGGCGAGCTGCGGACGAAGTTCACCGTCGCCGGCGTCGTTGAGGTAGGAAATTCAGTTTAAATTAGTGATTTAGTAGAAAATTAAAAGCATGAAATACTTTGCTTAATGAAAACAAGCATGTGGATGAAAATCGGATTTAATTGAATGCTAATTTGTGTCTTTTGCAAATTTCGGAATTCCTGGAAAAATTCCCATTTCGCCGAAAAAAAAAATTTATTAATGCTTAGGAGCATTTTAGGAAATTGTTCTCCTTGTTCGCAGTCGCCGGAAATCGACGGAAGGATCGTATTGGTCGGCGATGGCGGCGGCTAGGGTTTTGCGGGCGCCGGGCGGAGGAAGGAGATGGATTAGGATTTAGTTAATTAGTTAATAATTAATCGTAAATTAATTAATTAACCATTATTAACTTAAATTGGTGCGGATGAGAGAGAAGCGGAAGGATTTATAATTCGGAAATTAATTCCGAATTTTCGGAAATGATTTATTTAATTTTAATGCGGCGCGGAAGAGGAAAGACGGGAGGAATTAAATTCGGAAATTTATCCCGAATTTTTAGGAAAAAGAAAATGCAGAATATTTAATTCGGAAATTAATTCGAATTTTGGAAATAAGATATATGAGGAATTAAACTCGGAAACTATTCTGAATTTCAAAAAAATGGATAAAGACGGAAATTGATGACGAAATTTAAAAATTTCCTGAAGCGGGGAAAAATGTTATCAGTGATGACAGTACAGCTGGAAACAGTCAGACAGAAGTATGGTACATGGATGCTACCAGAACAGTCAGTAATTGACAGTTGTGTTGCCTTGATGGCAACGGCATGGATTGAGTCAGTTTATTCAGAGTTGGCATATTTTATGGATTGGCATACTGGACCGGACTACTATAGACCCTATATGATGTTTTAGGGTAGTTGTGGTAGGTAACTATGCGGTTCAGACTTAGCTTCCACAGTATACATGTGACTGGTATGCGCCTTGTTGTACCTGGACACATGTTGCCGGATCTTGGAGTTAGAGATTGGCAATGACTGTAGGGGCGTGAGCTTCTATGGAAGTTGTTGGTAGAGGACTCCTTGGGACGGTGGCTGAGTCGATCTCTCCTGGTCCATGTGTGTAGGCCTGCGCGCCTGAGGGTGGCAGGGGTGTCTCGCAGTGGCTAGCCAAGTGTGTAGGCCTGCGCGCCTTAGGGTGGCAGGGGTGTCTCACGTTGGCTGGAGATTTTGTGACTGGATTTGTCTATAGTCTCCAGGAGATTGATTGACGAGAGACGCTGCGGTGTCGGGTGCTTAGGCGCCATGCGTGTTTCGAGATGGGCGTTCCCACTGGCATGCTACCTGGAAGCCCAGAGGAGAGCTACTCTGGTGTGACTAGGGGTGACTGTGGTTGGTCGGAGTCTGGGACTGAGAGTGCCTATCCACCATACATTGTTATGCTGTATTCCTATATTTTTGCTATTATCCTTCTCTTGCATGTGAGTTTTACTAGCTGTCTTTCCTACTGGGCGTAGCTCATTCCTGTATTGTATATTTCAGTGGCTCGGCAGACTTGACGCTACCTGATTAGGTGGGATCGTGGTCAGCAGGCTTGTGGAGGATATCTGATTGTGATTGTCTGAGATATTCTGGTTAGTTGATTGTTGCTGTTGGATGTATTTAATGAGGTTATTAATCTCATATGTCATGTAATATGTGAGGGAAATTCTGACTTATGTTTCTGGTTGGATAATATTGCACTTGTTGGACTTGGTCTTATTCTTGTAATGTAGTTTCCATTTACTACCCTACCTTATTGTCTTGGAGTATGGTGTGCGGAGTGCCATATTTTATCTGAGGATGTTATATATCTTTTTGTTTGATGGTGAGGTCATTACATGACTATGGAACTTAACCATGGGGGTTCAGACTTCTAATAGACCGGTTCTCCTACCCGTAGGGGTTAGGAGTATTGGGTCTAGTAGGAGTAACATTGCGCGAGTCCATCTGTTAATTCAGGAGTCATGAACCTGATTTGACGGTGTACCCGGGAGATGGGATCCACATTGTTAAGGGAAGTAGGTGTGTAATGATGTGTTATATCCTATGTTTTCGTAGGCTACTCAGGTTGGTATGGGACGATCTGAGCTGTCTATATAAAAAAAAAAATTGTATGCCAAAAATCAGCCTAGGAAAAATGGGGTGTAACAGGAGTGGTATCAGAGCCCTAGGTTAAGATAGTGGGGCTAGACATATCAGAGCCCTAGGTGAGATAGCGGGGCTAGACATGTATAGAAGTTCAACCCAAGGTGGGGAGAACTGTTGGTCATTTTTTTTACTATAGTAGTCCATATGCCAATTGCCAAATGACGACTCTAATGCCAGATTAGTTGCTTTGACAGTATGGCTGGTACCAGGAGACTTTCTGCTCGTGGAGCAGCTAGAGGCAGACCTGTATCTACTACTCCTACCCCGGTGACGAGCCCAGCATTGCCAGTTGAGCCAGCCGTGGATCGTTGGATCGATGCCTTCATGCGGTTGCGTCCGCGGAGCTTCAGTGGGTCGGCTGACCCAGCGGTGGCTGATGACTGGATGGCTCATATGCTTGAGCTGTTTGATGCCTTGGAATGTCCACTTGGCAGGATGGTAGTACTTGCTGCTCTAGTATTGGAGGGAGAGGCTGCTACCTGGTGGAGAGGCCAGCGGCGCGCCATGTATGGGGAGGCCCAGAACAGCGAGATAGCATGGGAAGACTTTGTTGAGGCATTCAGGGAGTGCTACATTCCGGCTTCTGCTATGTCTCAGTTCAGGAGGGAACTTATACACCTCAGGCAGGGCCAGATGTCAGTGAACGATTACTTATCGAGGTTCACTTATCTGGCGAGGTACGCCGCAGAGCTGGTACCTTCTGAGGAGCGCAGATGTGAGATGTTCCTGGAGGGACTTCGTCCTATGCTGCAGCGCCAGCTAGTTGTGAGTCGGTTTGCCAGGTTTCGTGACTTGGTGGAGGCTGCGAGATCCGTTGAGCTTATTGACACCCGGATGGAGGCCCAGAGAGAGACTCACAACAAGAGGAAGGAATTCAGAAATGTCCAACAAAACAAAAAGGACAAGAGACACAGAGATCACCGTGGTACTCAGGAGGGCGTGGTCCAGCCACGACCTATCTCTGAGAGACCAGGGCAGCAGACAGGTACCCGGACTGGGGGGATTATCTGCTACCATTGTCGACAGCCCGGACACAAGAAGTGCGACTGCCCAGAGTTGAAGAAACAGAGGATCACAGGACCGGTTGGTTCATCTGGGGGACAGCCCAGAGTGTTTGCACTGACTCGGCAGCAGGCTTCAGAGTCACCAGAGGTGATCACAGGTATGCTTTATTTTGGCAACGTGCAGTGCATGACTTTGTTTGATACTGGTGCATCTCATTCTTTTGTTGCTGAGAGGATCTGGAATCAGACATCAGGATCCAAGGGTTACTTGAAGGAACCCTTATTGGTTAGGCTTCCTGATGGGAAAGAGATTCCCACTGTTCAGAAGATTGACGGATCTATTCTGATTAGTGGACACGAGTTCGTGACAGAGTTGATATGTGTGCCACTAGCAGAGTTCGACATCATTTTGGGAATGGATTGGTTGTGCTACCATGCAGTGGTGCTGGATTGTTGGGAGAAGAAGGTCAGGATCAGAGTGCCTGGTTCGGGGGATGTGATATACTTTGGTCTGAACAGGCAGATTCCCCTGATCTCAGTTCTTCAGACGGAGAGGTTAGTAAGTAAGGGTTGTACTGGTTGGTTGGCCTATGTGACCGATAGCCAAGCCACCACTACCCCTATGTCAGATATTCCAGTGGTGAGAGACTTTCCTATGGTCTTTCCAGAGGAGTTGCCTGGACTTCCACCAGCTAGGGAAGTGGAGTTTTCGATTGATTTGGAGGCAGGAGTAGCTCCTATTGCTAGAGCTCCTTACAGGATGGCTCCAGCCGAGCTAGCAGAGTTGAAGACTCAATTACAGGACTTATTAGACAAAGGACTCATACGCCCCAGTTGTTCACCGTGGGGTGCCCCTGTCTTATTCGTCAAGAAGAAAGATGGTAGTATGAGGCTGTGTGTGGATTATAGGGAATTGAATAAGGTTACTATTCGTAACCGGTACCCGTTACCACGCATCGATGATTTGTTGGATCAGCTTCAGGGAGCAACTGTGTTCTCCAAGATTGATTTACGCTCGGGTTATCACCAGATCCGGATTAGAGATTCTGATGTAACCAAAACAGCATTCCGTACTAGATATGGGCATTACGAGTTCACAGTGTTACCTTTTGGATTGACTAATGCTCCAGCAGTATTTATGAACCTGATGCATCGAGTGTTTCGTGCCTTTCTGGATCGGTTTGTGATCATCTTTATAGATGATATATTGATTTATTCCAGAGATAGGGAAACTCATGCAGATCAGTTGAGGACTGTGCTTACAGTGTTGCGGGAGAATGAGCTGTATGCAAAATTCTCCAAGTGTTCCTTTTGGCTGGACTCAGTAGCATTCTTGGGACACATTGTCAGTGCAGGGGCGTGGCTGTTGATCCTAGCAAGATACGAGCTATTGTTGATTGGAAACGGCCATCTTCTGTCACTGAGATCCGGAGTTTCCTTGGTTTGGCTGGATACTATAGGAAATTTGTTCCTCACTTTTCTAGACTGGCCGCTCCACTAACACAGTTGACCCAGAAGGGAAAATCTTTTGAGTGGTCAGAGAGTTGTGAGAACAGTTTCCTAGAGCTGAAGCAGAGGCTTAGCACCGCTCCAGTATTGATGTTACCTACACAGGAGAAGCCGTATCAGATGTATACTGATGCTTCACATATAGGCTTGGGAGCCGTACTGATGCAGGATAGTAGAGTTATAGCATATGCTTCGAGGCAACTGAAGGATCATGAGAAGAATTATCCCACTCATGATTTGGAGTTAGCTGCTGTCATTTTTGCCTTGAAGATATGGAGACATTATTTGTACGGAGTTCCTGTAGATTGTTTCTCCGACCACAAGAGTCTTAAGTATCTGTTCACTCAGAAGGAACTGAACTTGAGGCAGAGGAGGTGGTTGGAACTGATAAAAGATTACGAACTGACAATAAACTACTGCGAGGGAAAGGCTAATCCAGTGGCTGATGCCTTGAGCAGACACGCAGTTGTGCATACTGTGATAGCTTGCGACTCTATAGCAGACTTGGATTGGGATGTTGAGAGATGTCAGGAACAGTTGTCTGTTCAGAGACTGGCTCACAGACTCAGTTCGTTGACTATTCGGGCTGACTGGTTATCTGAGATGCGTGATCTTCAGCTTGGTGATGAAGAGCTGAAGGAGAAGTTAGAGTTGGCATCGCAGGGATTGGGAGGAGACTTTGCTCTCAGAGACGACATGTTGACTTTCAGGGGTCGCTGGTGTGTGCCATCACATCAGGAGTTCAAGGAGAGGATCCTTCGAGAGGCTCATTATGGAACTTTGGCTATGCACCCTGGAGAAGTCAAGATGTATAGGAATTTGAGGAGTGTTTTCTGGTGGAGAGGTTTGAAGGCAGATGTTGCTGCTTTTGTTAAGAAGTGCCTTACATGTCAGCAAGTTAAGGCCGAGCACCAGAGACCTGGGGGATTGCTGCAGAGATTGCCGATTCCGGAGTGGAAATGGGATGACATCACTATGGACTTTGTGACTGGTCTTCCTCGTACCAGACAAGGTTTTGACGCCATTTGGGTCATCGTGGATCGAATGACCAAGTCAGCCCATTTCTTATCAATTAAGAAGACAGATTCAGCGGCACAATTGGCAGAGGTATATATTCAGCAGATTGTCAGATTGCATGGAATTCCCCGATCTATTATTTCTGACAGAGACGCCAAGTTCACATCACAGTTTTGGAGGAGCTTACACGCTGCCATGGGTACACAGTTGAAGTTCAGTACTGCTTATCATCCTTAGACAGATGGACAGTCTGAGCGGACTATTCGGACCTTGGAGGATTTGCTACGCTTGAGCGTACAAACTTACTCAACAGATTGGGCCAGACGGTTACCCTTGGTAGAGTTTGTGTACAATAACAGTTTCCAGGCGTCGATTGGTATGGCACCTTACGAGGCATTGTATGGGCGTAGGTGCAGATCCCCTCTTTGTTGGGAGGAGGGTGATTCCAGGAGAGTGTGGGGACCTCAGATTGTGCAGGAGACCACAGCTGAAGTCAAGTTATTGCAAGACAGATTACGTATTGTGCAAGATCGCCAGACGAAATATTATGATCCTAAGCACAGAGCTGTTGAGTTTTCTGTGGGAGATAGGGTATTCCTGAAGATCAGTCCTATGCGAGGTCTATTCCGGTTCGGGAAGCCTTCTAAGCTTCGACCTCGTTACATTGGACCCTATCCTATTCTAGAGAGGGTTGGTGAAGTGGCTTACAGGTTGGCACTTCCTGAACATCTGATTGGGATTCACAATGTGTTTCATGTTTCGAATCTCAAGAGATATGTGCCAGATCCTTCTCATTGCATCAGTGATGATCTTCCTGGTTTGCAAGTGACACCAGATTCCTCTTATGTGGAACTACCAGTTCGCATCCTCGAGGAGAGCAACAGACAGCTGAGGAACAGGTCGTTTCATATGGTCAAGGTTCTGTGGAATAGACATGACGAAAGGGAGGCAACCTGGGAGCTAGAGCAGGATGTTGCGGAGAAGTGGCCGGAACTTCTTGCTGAATTTCGAGGGCGAAATTCCTGATAAGGTGGGGAGATTGTTATACCCAGTAAAAAGTTTTATGTTAATCTTTAATGAATTAATTTTTGGCTTGGATGATTTCAGATCGACAGTAGGATGAGCCAGGAGCTCAATCAGAGGCTATTGGAATTTCTGAAATTTCTAGGGATTTTTCGGAGCACCGAGGTGAATTTTAAGTAATTTTCCCTGTTTAATTAGATTTATTGGATTTTTAGAAATTCGAAAATCCATTTAAATTAAACCGGAAATTGGTTTTTACCGCGCGTGAACCGGACCGGAACGGTTCAGCGGAGGCGGAGACGGTTCGCCGAGTGAGTTTGCGCGTGCGTTCTGATAAGCTGATCGGACGGTCGTGATCGACGGTTGGGATTGAACCGGCTGATCGGGTGCTTACCGTGTCGATAGCGTGTCGACAGCGCGTATCGGGTGCTTACCGTGTCGAAAGCGTGTCAACGGCGCGTAATGGGTTTCACCGTGTCGGCCAGAAATATAAAACCCTCGCGAAACGATTAGGGTTCGTTCGGCCGACCGATAGAGAGAGTTTTTCCGGCGTACGGCGCGTGATTCCGGCGGCCTGGCAAGGGGCTTTTTGTGCCTGGAGATTCACGGGAACGAGGAGAGTCAATTCGTACCGGATTCGTTCGGCGAGGAGCTGCGGCGAGCTGCGGACGAAGTTCACCGTCGCCGGCGTCGTTGAGGTAGGAAATTCAGTTTAAATTAGTGATTTAGTAGAAAATTAAAAGCATGAAATACTTTGCTTAATGAAAACAAGCATGTGGATGAAAATCGGATTTAATTGAATGCTAATTTGTGTCTTTTGCAAATTTCGGAATTCCTGGAAAAATTCCCATTTCGCCGAAAAAAAAAATTTATTAATGCTTAGGAGCATTTTAGGAAATTGTTCTCCTTGTTCGCAGTCGCCGGAAATCGACGGAAGGATCGTATTGGTCGGCGATGGCGGCGGCTAGGGTTTTGCGGGCGCCGGGCGGAGGAAGGAGATGGATTAGGATTTAGTTAATTAGTTAATAATTAATCGTAAATTAATTAATTAACCATTATTAACTTAAATTGGTGCGGATGAGAGAGAAGCGGAAGGATTTATAATTCGGAAATTAATTCCGAATTTTCGGAAATGATTTATTTAATTTTAATGCGGCGCGGAAGAGGAAAGACGGGAGGAATTAAATTCGGAAATTTATCCCGAATTTTTAGGAAAAAGAAAATGCAGAATATTTAATTCGGAAATTAATTCGAATTTTGGAAATAAGATATATGAGGAATTAAACTCGGAAACTATTCTGAATTTCAAAAAAATGGATAAAGACGGAAATTGATGACGAAATTTAAAAATTTCCTGAAGCGGGGAAAAATGTTATCAGTGATGACAGTACAGCTGGAAACAGTCAGACAGAAGTATGGTACATGGATGCTACCAGAACAGTCAGTAATTGACAGTTGTGTTGCCTTGATGGCAACGGCATGGATTGAGTCAGTTTATTCAGAGTTGGCATATTTTATGGATTGGCATACTGGACCGGACTACTATAGACCCTATATGATGTTTTAGGGTAGTTGTGGTAGGTAACTATGCGGTTCAGACTTAGCTTCCACAGTATACATGTGACTGGTATGCGCCTTGTTGTACCTGGACACATGTTGCCGGATCTTGGAGTTAGAGATTGGCAATGACTGTAGGGGCGTGAGCTTCTATGGAAGTTGTTGGTAGAGGACTCCTTGGGACGGTGGCTGAGTCGATCTCTCCTGGTCCATGTGTGTAGGCCTGCGCGCCTGAGGGTGGCAGGGGTGTCTCGCAGTGGCTAGCCAAGTGTGTAGGCCTGCGCGCCTTAGGGTGGCAGGGGTGTCTCACGTTGGCTGGAGATTTTGTGACTGGATTTGTCTATAGTCTCCAGGAGATTGATTGACGAGAGACGCTGCGGTGTCGGGTGCTTAGGCGCCATGCGTGTTTCGAGATGGGCGTTCCCACTGGCATGCTACCTGGAAGCCCAGAGGAGAGCTACTCTGGTGTGACTAGGGGTGACTGTGGTTGGTCGGAGTCTGGGACTGAGAGTGCCTATCCACCATACATTGTTATGCTGTATTCCTATATTTTTGCTATTATCCTTCTCTTGCATGTGAGTTTTACTAGCTGTCTTTCCTACTGGGCGTAGCTCATTCCTGTATTGTATATTTCAGTGGCTCGGCAGACTTGACGCTACCTGATTAGGTGGGATCGTGGTCAGTAGGCTTGTGGAGGATATCTGATTGTGATTGTCTGAGATATTCTGGTTAGTTGATTGTTGCTGTTGGATGTATTTAATGAGGTTATTAATCTCATATGTCATGTAATATGTGAGGGAAATTCTGACTTATGTTTCTGGTTGGATAATATTGCACTTGTTGGACTTGGTCTTATTCTTGTAATGTAGTTTCCATTTACTACCCTACCTTATTGTCTTGGAGTATGGTGTGCGGAGTGCCATATTTTATCTGAGGATGTTATATATCTTTTTGTTTGATGGTGAGGTCATTACATGACTATGGAACTTAACCATGGGGGTTCAGACTTCTAATAGACCGGTTCTCCTACCCGTAGGGGTTAGGAGTATTGGGTCTAGTAGGAGTAACATTGCACGAGTCCATCTGTTAATTCAGGAGTCATGAACCTGATTTGACGGTGTACCCGGGAGATGGGATCCACATTGTTAAGGGAAGTAGGTGTGTAATGATGTGTTATATCCTATGTTTTCGTAGGCTACTCAGGTTGGTATGGGACGATCTGAGCTGTCTATATAAAAAAAAAAAATTGTATGCCAAAAATCAGCCTAGGAAAAATGGGGTGTAACAGTAATCCAACCTTTTTAGGACGATGGCACCGCGCCTTTTGCCCTACCAGGTGAACGGGCCCCCGATAGTCTGGGGAATATGGAGGTTGGAATCCATCACAGCTGCGTGGAAGTCGCCGGCATCTCTGTTGCGAAAACGAGCAGCTCCCAATTGATCCTGCTCCATCATGGTTACGTTGAAGTCACCGCAGATGCACCATGGAGAGTCGCCAGCCATCTCACAGGAGTCAGAGATAAATTTCCACAAAGGCCGGCGGAGACTACGGCTGTGCTTTCCGTAGACCGCCGAGAGCCAGAATGTAGCGCCTTGAATGGATACCTGAACCGTCAAGGCTTGTTCCGAGAGGAGGACGGGTCTAACTCGGCATTTGGAGGACCAAAGAATCCAAATCTTCCCATTTGGAGAGCTGAGGCCATCCTGCATATCCAATTTGAGGCAGAGGGGAGGTATGCTGTCATCACCGAGGAATGGTTCGAGCAGAACGAGGACATCTATGTGATGGGAGCGGATGAGGTGTCGGAGACGACCAGATGAAGCTTTGCTGGCTGCCCCGCGAATGTTCCAGGAGAGAAGATTAATCATTGGGGATAGGCGGTTTAGAGCCCGCCGCGCTTCTGGTACAAGGGGGGAGATCGCAACCTGGCCTCTGTTTTTTGCTCTGCGATTTTTGAGTTTAAGGGGTGCCAACGGGGGAAAGTCCATCGTCGTTGAGACGTTCTTACCTGAATCCATTTTCATTTCTGGCTGCAAAGAGAGCTCAAGTATGCCAAAGTTTATTTGAGTCCCCGGGTTAGTCTGCAATGTTTCCTTCCCGGAATTCTGAATTGACGTTGGAGATCCATTTAAGGATGCATAAGCAGAGACTGTTTCGGCTGTTGGGGAGTGAAGAGAGTTCAACTCGTTCGTTGAGATTGCATCTGCAATGTAAGTATCCTGAGAAGACGGGGAGGGCGTGAGGTTTGGTTCAGGTTCCCTGTTCCGAATAAGTTCGGCCTGTGGGTTATGTATAGTCAATGTGTCCTCCGGAGTTGCCGGTGGTGGGGGATTCATAGTAGAAATGGGTTGTATCTCCGTCTGAGCGGGGACTGACATTGTCCTGTCCTGGCTGTCGACCTGAATCTTCTGTGGGGAGGGCCGATCTAGCACTATGTTGTTTGTCTTTTGTCCCGGTTGAAGGTCATGTCGGGGGGAAGGGCCCACCGATTTTACGGGCATCAGGGGGAAAGATTGCAGTGGAGATTTGGGAGAGGAGCACTGACCCAAATCCGGGCCAGGATATCTTGGTGAGGAGCTTTTCGAACGCGGCGAAGGTACACACGGTCTCTTACCTTTATCCGCAGGGAGATTGCCGACAAGTGGGTTGTTCCTGCAGGTCTCTCTGCTGTGCCCAATGGTAAGGCATTGGGAGCAGTAATTTGGTTTGTTCTCGTAGGTAATAGGCTGCCAGAAGCCGCCCGCGTGCACTCCGGGATGAGCCGAAATCCGAATCCGCTTGGGTTGCTCCTTCGTGACGTCAATTTCAACGCAAACCTTGGCCACTTGCGGCCGCGAGACGGACGCCGTCGCCGAGTCGAGTTTCAGGGGCGTCCCAATGGCCGCCGCCATTGAGAAGAGAATCGCCTTGTCAAAGAGATGCAGCGGCAGGTTGACGAAAGAAATCCAAACCGGGGCGGTCGTCGGCTCTTCTTCGAAGCGGTATTCCGACGACCATTTTAGAAGTCGCATAGGGAACTCGAGGATGTACCAGACGGTTTTAAGCCAACAGAACAAGTAATCTTCTTCATGAGCGAATCGAAGGATGACATGCCGGGAGTTGAGCAGCCCGACTGAGACCGCACCGCGGAAGCCGGCTTTGGCCAGGGACGAGCGAATGACATCCAAAGTTGGGCGGCCGTGGGAGAATTTGCCTACCAGAGCGAGTTTGAAAGGTTCGGCTAACTTCGTTACCTCCTCCGGCGAGATTGTAATTTCAGGTTCGCCATGGAAAATAGTTGCGCGGCGTGGTTTGCACGGTGACGGCGTGGCGCCCCCACCAAGCACCTCAGCGAAAGATCTATTAGCAGACCCCATTGTTAGTGCATGACGTCAACTCCGCCCAAGCCGAGCCAGTTAACATCGTGTGAGGCGCTTTCGATCATTCCTCCGGGAGGGGCTGCCGATGACGAAAGCAGCCGGGACACGGTGATCAAACGGGAATGCGGAGGCAACTGTACTGAAGTACTTCCTGACCACCTTCATTGCTGCCACACTAGCTCGGCAGGCAAGCTGTACGAACTCCATCGTTTCGTTTTTCTTATTTATTTCTTTTTTAATTATTCTTGAATGTTTTGTTTCGATTTAGATGCTGCCTCCTCTCCCATGTTTTATATATTTAATTTCCAAAATCTTTGTTACAAAATTCTCCCGTCTTACTATTTTTTATCTTTTTGTAACGGCTATTAGCAAATTTTAAGCGTTTGGTTAGTACTTTTAAAGTACTTGTTAGCACTTTTTAAGGATTTGTTAGCACTTTTTAGTATGGTTAACATATTTTAAGTATTTTGTTAATTTGTTAAGTACTTTTAGCAAACAAACTTTCGAGTTAAGATGAATTATTTAGGGAATTGGTTATGTTTTTTGGCTATAAATAGATGTAAGTGTTATTTTATAAATAAGCATTTATGAATGAAAAGTTCATGGTTTCTTTCTTTCCTTTTCTTAAGCTTTTTGCTACCATTTTCAAATTTCTCCCAATATTTTATTTCCATTAAAGTGGCGTCAGAGCCTAGAGAAGAAGATCAAATGCTGCAGCGTTAAAGGGAGAAGAGTAGAGATATTTTTTTCATTGAAAAAGTTTGGAATTATGTAACAGATCGTTCCCAGATTAACGAACGACAATTATGATAATTGGTGCATTCAATTTAAAGCCCTTCTTGGCTCACAAGACCTTTGGGAGATTGTTATCGATGACTTTAATGAATTAGATGCTACTGAAACGGAGAAGAAACTGTTGAAAGAAAATCAGAAAAAAGACAAAAATGCATTGTTCTTGATATATCAAGGACTTGATGAAGCCACCTTTGAGAAAGTTGCAGAAGCGACTACAAGTAAAGAAGTTTGGAATAAACTCAACACAATCTTCAAAGGTGTTGAACATATGAAGCGTGTACGTCTTCAAATCCTTAGAGGTGATTTTGAGCAATCAAAGATGAAAGAAAATGAGACTATCTCAGATTATGTCTCACGCTTGATTGCTATTCTGAATTTGATAAAGAGAAATGGAGAACAAATCGACGATGTACGTGTCATTGAAAAGGTACTTTGTTCTTTAACTCCTATGTTTAAACACGTGGTAAAAGCAATTGAAGAATCTAAAGATATATGTAGTTTATCTATTGAAGAGCTAATGAGTTCTTTATAAGTGCATTAACAAAGACTAAAGAAAAAGGCTGAAGTTGCACCTATTGATCAAGCATTAGAATCAAAACTAAATTTGAAGGAAGACAATACATTGAAGAAAGAGAATTCAAATTCAAGAGGAAGAGGACGAGGTTCATATTAAGGACGTGGAAGAGGTCGTTTCCAAAACATATCTTAATAGAAATTTAATCAATCTTATACTCAACACGGGCATGGAAGAAATAATGCTTCTCGAGGTAGAGGACAAGGTAGAAATATTGAATGTTATAATTGTCATAAGTTTGGTCATTATGGTTCTGATTGTTAGTATAAAAATAATCAATCAAACTATGATGAAACATCACAAGAAGAGTCAATTTCTATATTGGCTGAAAAAGACGGTAACGAAAGAGAAGATGTATGGTTTCTTGATTCAGGAGCAAGCAACCATATGTGTGGAAAGAGGCATCTTTTTGATTCAATTGAAAATGTGCAAGCAAGTGTGAGTCTTGGAGACTCATCAAAGTTAAAAGTTGAAGGCAAAGGTAATATAAAACTTTACAGAGAGAATGAACTTTCAATTATTATTTCAGATGCATATTTTATTCCTGATATGAAAAATAATATTCTTAGTCTTGGGCAATTGATTGAGAAAGGATATATTATACATATGGAGAATGGTTATCTTGTTTTGCAAGATTCAAAAGGAAAGAATATTACTAAAGTGAAGATGTCAACAAATCGCATGTTTCCTCTTCAATTAAAGTCAACGAGTGAAGTTTGCTATCTTGGGCATCTTTCAAATGATTATTTGAAATGACATCTAAGGTATGGTCATCTTAACTTTGGAGGTTTGAAATTATTGGCAAGAGAAGGAATGGTGAAAGGTTTTCCTTTATTAGATAATCCAAATCATATATGTGAAGCTTGTATACTTGGAAAGCAACATAATCTATTATTTCAAAAGAATAATACTTTGAGAGCTAAATGACCATTGCAACTTATTCATACAGATATTTATGGTCCATTGGTGCCATTATCAAATGGAGGTAACAAGTATTTTATTACTTTCATAGATGATTTTAGTAGAAAAATGTGGACATATTTTATTTAGGAGAAATCTACTGCTATCTCCATATTTAAAGAGTTCAAATGCAAGGTTGAAAAAGAGAGTGGGCTATTCATTCAATGCCTTAGATCTGATAGAGGTGGTGAGTACACTTCAAATGAATTTATTCAATTATGTAAGCAAGAAAGCATACGACATCAACTTACTACAAGTTATACTCCATAACAAAATGGAGTGGCTGAAAGAAGAAATCATACTATCCTTGATATGACAAGGACAATGATGAAAGAGAGGAATATGCCAAAAAAATTTGGGGCAGAAGCAGTTGTATGTTCAACTTATTTGTTGAATCGATGTCCTACTAAAGCTGTGCATTATATGACTCCACAAGAAGCTTAGAGTGGATATACGCCAAGTGTTTCTCATTTTCGAATATTTGGTTGTATTGCATATGCACAGGAATGAACCTATTTCTTTTGATGATGCAGTACAGGATATAAATTGGCAAAAAGCTATGGATAAAGAAATAACATCTATAGAAAAGAATAATACATGAGAGTTAGTTGATCTCCTTCCTCAAAAGAAACCCATAGGAGTTAAATGGGTTTACAAGATCAAAGCTGATGGAACAGTGGACAGATACAAGGCAAGACTTGTGACAAAAGGCTTTAAGCAAAAATATGGTATAGACTATAATGAGGTATTTGCTCCAGTTGCTCGATTTAATACAATGAAGTTGATTTTAGCACTTGCAGCACATCATGGATGGAAGGTATGCCAACTTAATGTTAAATCAGCATTTTTGAATGGAGTTTTAGAAGAAGAAGTTTATATTGATCAACCTGAATGTTACAAAATTGTGAGTGATCCACATAAAGTCTATCGTTTGAAAAAGGCTTTATATGGATTGAAACAAGCACCAAGAGCATGGAATACCAAGATTGATGGATATCTTCAACAACAAGGATTTCAAAAATGTCCATTTGAGCATGCACTTTACATTAAGATAACTCAAAATAATATTCTTATGGTTTGTCTTTATGTAGATGATTTGCTTTAAACAGGAAATTCTTTTGAATTGTTTCAAGAATTCGAAAGAACTATGCAGCATGAATTTGACATGACAGATAATGGTGAAATGTCATACTTCCTTGGTTTGGAAGTAAAGCAAATGAAAACTGGAATCCAAATCTCTCAAATAAGATATGCTACTAAACTTCTAAAGAAGTTTAGAATGGAAGATTGTAAATCAGTGGCAACACCACTATATGTGAGAATGAAAATAAGTAGAGAAGGAGAAGGAAACAATATTGATTCTATTTTATTTAAAAGTCTTGTAGGTAATCTTCGTTACCTCACTATCACAAGACCTGATATTTTATATTTTGTTGGACTCATTAGTCGATATATGAAAAATCCAAAGGAAACACATTGGATTGTTGCAAAAAGAATACTAAGATATATTAAAGGAATACTTGATTATGGTTTGCATTTCATTAACCAAAGTGGGACAGATTTATGTGGCTACTCTGATAGTGATTGGGAAGGTGATATAGATGAAAGGAAGAGTACAACTGATTATTGTTTCTTCTTAGGATCATCAGCATTTATGTGGAGATTGACTAAACAAGATGTCATTGCTCTTTCATCTTGTGAAGCAGAGTAAATTGCAGCTTCATCAACAGTTTGTGAAGCAATTTATTTACGAAATTTATTGCATGAGTTACATCATTAACAAGAAGAGCCAACAACTATATTTATAGATAATATGTCAGCTATCAAATTAGCAAAAAATCCAGTTTAACATGGGAGAAGCAAGCATATCGAGACAAGGTATCATTTTCTTCGTGATCATGTCAACAAAGAGACTATAAGTCTGGTATGCAGTACTGAAGAACAAGTGGCTGATATTTTTACTAAATCACTTAGAGTGAAGAAGTTTCAAAAATTACTAAATCAATTAGTGTTGAAGACACTTCAAGTTTGAGGGAGAGTAATGTTAGCAAACTTTAAGCGTTTGGTTAGCACTTTTTAAGTGTTTTTTAGCACTTTTTAAGGATTTGTTAGCATTTTTTTAGTATGGTTAGTATATTTTAAGTATTTTGTTAATTTATTAAGTATTTTTAGGAAACAAACTTTCGAATTAAGAGAAATTATTTAGGGAATTGGTTATGTTTTTTGGCTATAAATAGATGTAAGTGTTGCTTTGTAAATATGCATTCATGAATGAAAAGTTCATGGTTTCTTTCTTCCCTTTCCTTAAGCTTTTTGTTGTCATTTTCAAATTTCTCCCAATATTTTATTTCCATCACAGGCATGATTTGGGCGTTCGTTTCGGAGACGTTGGCTTCTCGGCTTTGTTTCAATCGCGTGCAAGGTTGGTTCATCGCAGTTCTCATTCCTCAGTGTTTGAGTTGTTTGTTACATTTTTTAGTTTATTTCCTCGCGCTTTCTTCATGCTGGTGTTTTTGTTCCATGGTTGTTTGATGCAGTTTTAATGAAATATGTAGGGAAATAGTGGAAGAAAGTATTTCCCTCAAGTTTTTGTGGTTCATCTTGTCATGCCAAATTAAGGTTTATCATAACTTGTATTTTGCTAATGGATGGATTTGAAATGGATTGGTCCAATGAGAGGATTAACTGGGCATTGAATCTGTTAGAGGTTGAAATTGTTTAAGTCGAACGACTAGTGTGGGATGCTTTTAGTTTGGATGGAACTTTGGTAAATAATTCATGATTCTAGTAATCCATTGTGGTAAGAAACATGGAACTAAATAAGGGCTTGCTGTTGGGAGTGGAGGACCAGTGCGGATTGTAGACGAGCCTTTGAGATAACCGCTAGGAAATAGTCGAAGTTTATTATCCACGAATGTACTTGTCTTCAGCCTCTTTGTAGAAGTGGGGCATTGGAAAGTACAGAGAAAGAAGATGGAAAACACAAAGAAAAATAAAAGGTAAGGCATAAGATTTGCATAAGAGAAATCCAAACTTTGGTAAAAACTGCAGTTGTACTTGGAAGTACTCCATTAGAACTTGAAAATGTTACAATTTTGTCATTCTCCTCTTGTAGCTCTCAGTGAAGAAGCCATTTAAGGATTGGATGTATGCACTCACCTTTCTTCTTAAATGAATTTTGTTTTTAGCCTCTACATTTTATCATTTGAGCATACACCATTGAAAGGCCATTAATTTCTTCTTGGACCACATTCTAGATTATATTTTCTTATATTTGCCTTTTCTTGATGATTTGTAAGTTTCCCTATCCGTTAACCAAAAATCCATTGTCGTAGTTGTCTGCTTGCTCGTAATGTGATGTTCATCCTTTAGTATACCTCTTGTGCTCCCATAAACCAAGCAAAGTAGTTTCATCTATTTGAAGCAAAAATTTGTCTTTCCTGAAATATGAAGTGGCATATATTGTATGCTTTGAAGATACATCTTATTTTATGACAAATCCTAAAAAAAAGCAAAAAATTTGAGGTTATTAAAAGGAATGGTGTTTAAAAGCAAATAAATAGGATGATGAATTATGATCAATTTGAGTTGCATCAAAGGGTTTTTTCCTCAAAGTGAAATGTTAATGGATATTATAAAAAGAAGAAAGTTGGAAAACTATTATTGAATAATGCAGCAAAGTGCTAGTATATGGAGGTGAATATTTTATTTTTAAATTTCAAAAGAATTATAAAATTTCTTTTAGGTGTGCAGCAAGAATTATTTTGTGAAAAATTAAGTAGCTAAAGGTTAACATGAAAGGATATACACAAATTTAAGATCTAATTAATGCCGATTAGACTCGATTGTGACATGTATTTTTTATAATTTTGGATTAATTCAAAAAATATTATTTAGTTTTGAATTTTTGCATTTTTTTATATAATCTGAATTTTTGAAATACTTGAAATTTCTATGCAATAGACCTGTCCTTTATTATAATATAACTTCTAAGGAAATTATTTAGTTGTATAGTTTTCCCAAATGATAAGGTGTGCTTACTATTTTACTTGTTAACTTGAATGCTCAAACTATGAATTATTTTGACATACTTTTAGGATTGGGTTGATTATTAAGTTGGTAAATGAACATATTTCTTATTTGTTAGAGTTTAATTACTTTATTCTTAGAAAAAAAAGGAGAATTTACTCATCATATCAATTATCTATGTATCAAAGGCTACTAAAGAAAGTATCTATAACATGTGCGTAAAGAAAACCATAAAGCGATGCTTTATCAGTAAAATAACAATAGGTGGAGAACGATTAAAAATTCTTTAGAATTTCTTGGTTTAACCACAAAGAACATGGTGGAGTTTATGACGCATAATTCGTGGAAGTACCTTTATGTCAAAAGCTTCATATCAAGTGGTCCCAATGTGTTGGGAGGATAGAAGAGGCAATTATAAGAGCCACTTCAAATAGGATTTATCCATGATTCTCATTCTCCCTAAGGTGAGCTCATACTATTTACCAAAGAGAAAGATGGTTCACCTTGTTTCTTCTTCAAATATCGTGAACTAAATCTATGAGATTTACAAACAAAATTTTTGAGAAACATTTTGAGAAACTCTCAAAACTAATTACTTATTAATACACCTGTAGTCACCTTTTTGTGGAGATGATCACTTGCAAACACAAATAAATAAGATGAATGCACAATAAACAAAAAAGAAGATGCACAAGATTTTACTCAAAATGTTAAACTTTGGGTAAAAAATGGGATTGCAATTGGAAGATCTTCACTAGAACTTGAAGATCTCTTTGCATTTTACTTCACCATTATGACTCCTACTATTTGAGTTATGCTTTAAAGGGGATATTCGAAAGCTGTGAAATCTTTGGATGTTGGAATCATCTCAAGGTTAACAACTTCTATTTGGCAGTACCTAGTTTGAGTAGTAGCATGCTGATTAAGCTGGAAGGCTTTTTTAATCTTGTTGGGCTATCAATAGCATTTTTGTGGGCAAGTCTATCTAGTTTGAACAAATCCTTATTGTGGGACATGACAAGGTTGATGAAATTTTGAATAATCTTTTGACAAACATAATTTGACATGATTCATAGTATATAAATAAATTCTTTATTTTAGCAAAATAAATAAATAAGCATGATAAATAAAGAGTTGAGGCAACCTCAAATACCCAAAAAGCAACTTGGTAATGACTTGAACGTCCATACAAGTCCAAATCAACTTTAAATGGGCCTATTTGAACCTATTCCTTGCCTATAATGATCATTTTTTATTGTTATTTGTGACTTGAAAAACGGCTATGCATCAATTCGGTTTGGTAGAATGTATAGTTATTGGTTGTTTTGATTGAATAAAAAATTAACATGATTCTTGACATATTTGTCTCCCATGCATCAACACATTTTTTGCAGAGATGTGTTGATGGTTGGAGCAAATTGAACTAAAATGAGGGAAATGTTTAATATTGTGCAACTCTGGATCACATGAACCAGATGAGGTATATAGGGCTACATCCTTATAGTTCTACCATATCATATGAAAGAGGTTGGAAGGACTTTGAAGATCACAGCACAAAGAGGCAGAGCAGTGGATGGTGTGAAGTGGTCATAACCTTGATGGATGGAAGCAATTAGTACTTGTGTGGACCAAGTCAATTCGAGTGAGTCTTCCTGTTGTGAAGATGAAAATATGAAGGTGACTAGTGGTTGTCCCCGCTTCGATAAAGCAGCTTCAAAGGAGGCTTCACGGTGCCTCAACACCCCAACCGGAAAAGATGGCTGGAATGAGTCCCAGGAATGGACCGTGCTAGAATGTGTCTATTCTAATGATGAAGGCGATTGCAAGAGACCTGATTTGATTAAAGTGAACAGTGGATGCGGTGGATCTTTTACTGATAAAAGTATTGACGGGTCGAGGAAATCCAGCTCTAATCCTTGCTCTGTGGACCAAGTCAGTTCAAGCATGTCGGTTCATTGGGAAGATGGAGACAAGAAGGAGACTGGTGATTCTTGTAATGAACCTCGAGTTAACAGAAAAATTGGCTGGAATGAATCTCGAGGATTGAATGCACAAGAACTTGCTGATTCTTGTAATGAGAATAGTTATAGGAAACCTAATCTTGATGGAAGTGGCGAATTCTCACCAAAATGTTATTGGAAGAAATCTGCAATCTGGACTGCATCAAAGGGTTATAGTACAGGCAAAGACCACTGGGAATGCAACAAATGTGGGCTGTGTACTTCTGGTTCTTTCGGGTTCCAAAAAAGAGATTGGAAGGGCTTTAATGACAGAAGGGAAAACGGGCATGGCAGCGGATGGGATGAACCTTTTATTCATAAGGACCCTGATGAAGGGAGGAAACTCAAACTGAAAACTTGCTTTGATAACCAAGCTCGTTCGAGGAAGTGTGGACAATGGAAAGATGGAGACCCAATAAAAGCAACTAATAGATGGTCTAAATGGGATTTTGATGCATCCCAGAAGAATCAGCAATATCCCCGATTTCCTAGCAGGAAAGGTAATTCAAATGTATCCTTGATTTGGGCTGCATCTGAAAGTGGTGATTTTGGTGAGAATGTTTATAGGGATCCTAGTATTGTTCAGTGAGGCGATCCATGGAAGTAACAAAGCTTGAAGTTGCGACCAAATTGTGATTGGAAGAATTGTTCAAGCTTCACTCCTTTAAATGGTGATTGTTTTGACAGAGTTTGCAAAAAATCAGATCCTTGTTTAGATCAAATGCCCGTGTTCCAACTAAGCAGCTTAGTCCCACTTCATCACCGAACTCTGCTTTGCTTAAATCAGAAAGTTGTACAATAGCTGAAAGTAAAATTTCCTTTACAGAGAAAAAAATGGAATGTAGTCCTGCTTCTTCTCTTACTGATCAGTTGCCAGAAGTTGCAAGGAAAACGATACACGGGTGTCCTGTTGCTCATTTTAATGGCAATATGCAATGTTGGCTTAGTAAAGCATGCTCTCATGTTTCTCTTGTTTTTTATTGGCTCATTAAACGCTGGGTCTCTTCATTTTAGATGATTGAGCTCTTGTTTATTTATTGGAGCAGAAGCAGGATACCATCCCCTGTTTGGAAGCATAGACAGCATTCGTGGGATCATAGAGATAAAAGAGCAGGAACTGCACTTAATGGAGATTGTCTGTCAAGAAGTAGGAGGGGCATTTAATATAAGTACAGTTGTGGTGATAGTTTTCAAGCTTATTCTCATGAGGATACTGCAGAAGTTGTGGCAAAGGAGTGCAATACCTTCGAAGATGCAGGGACCATGCTTATGAAAATCCACTTGGACATAGGGATCATTCACAAGATACACTACACCGGACCGGTTTGGATACTAATGAATCAAGGAATGACAAGTCGTCTAATGTTTATCTGAAGGAGAGAAATAGCAAAGGCTCAAATACTGCTTATAACTCTTATGATGCCTACACCAAGGAATTTAAGGATCATGGTGCTGTAGAAAATAAATCTATCAGTAAATTGGATCCTATTATGAGTAATGCAAAGTTTCTATCATTCAACGATCTAAAGTTTCAGGGAAACTACGGGGCATAAAGTTGCATGCTCTAATTCTATCTCTGATACTGATGGCTTTAGAAATGAAACCATCTAGTCAATGACAAAAACAACAGATTTGATTGCAGACGAAGATGAATGGAAGAACCAAAATAAGTCTAATACATGTGATAAAAGAATCCAGAAAGTTGGTCCACCACTGAAACCCAAAATGATCTGAAACTTGATTCAACCAGCCGACTTTGTAAGAATATGCAGCTCAACTCTCAATATCCCTGTCCTCAAAGCTCAATTCCAAGTGTTGCAAAACATCAACCAGTCATAGAGCATGGTTCGAATCGGAAAAATCAAGCGCAGAATCGTCAGCAAGTGGCATTGTCAAGTGAAGACTCTTCTAAGAACAATAAAAATGTAAATTACACCTCTCGTTCAAAGAGGATTGTTTCGGAACCAATAGTTGGTGAAGCAAATGACGCATACCGTCATATGACTACCAATTTAGCAAAGCAGGCAATGGTGGGTAACGATTTGGCTAACGATCTTTGTGGAATAATGTCTCATCCAAGCTACAGAAATTTGAAGAATGCTCATCCAGAAACTTTGGTTGTTCAAGCTGATGCGGAGGATAAAGACCGCAAGGACGAAAAAGCATTGGGAAACTATGGTTTGGATGATAAAGTTTGGGTGTTCAAATTTGCTCTTGCAGAGTTTTTGAAGGAGATAAACAATCCCTTTTGGAAAGAAGACCGATTGAGTAAAGAAGCACACAAGATTGTGGTGAAGAAATTGGTAGACAAAGTTAGTGGTGTGCTGAGTACCAATATTCCTGTTACACAAGAATCGATTAAACTCCATCTTTCTTTTTCCAAGAACATACTCGCAAAACTTGCACAGGTGTGACATCAACTAATCCTTTTTTTAGTGGATCTGGCCTTCTTTACAACTGATGGACATTCCTATTTCTTGGCAGGCTTATCTTTTTGAGAAGGTTGTGAATACCTGAGCTCATATCGAACAAACATGGCACATTAATGGCTGAATTGACATCGTCTGTTGCCTCAAACTGAATTCGAGGGTGTGAATATACAGCTATATTTGCTTCATCAAAGAGAAAAGAAGCCTTTTTTGTGTGAAGCTGCTAATTTCTTTGATTTGTGAAAAGTGTTCTTTGCTAGGTTGCTAATTCACCTTGTTTTCTTGCTGAAGCTGCCTATGTTGCTTGATATGTCTATAAATTGCAGCAGTTTTTGTATGCTTTTAGAAGTTATTTGTCCATTAGATTGTCCGTTAAGAAGGACAAGAAGGATGTGAAATAAATATCTGCTTTTCCTCTTATGCTTCTCCTTTATATGACTTCTGTTAATCTTCAAGTATTTATATTAAAAAGCAGTTTAAAACCATTAAAGCCCAAATTTGAAGAAATTACAAGCATTGCATTGATGTGAGGTAATTTTATGAACTTAGTTTGCTTTCCACCAATATTGAACTACTGTTGACAACATTTGGCTATGTAAAAAGGCAGGTTTTGGTTTCATTTGGTATGCAGCCTTGGAAGGTTCTAGAGAGGAATATCAGTTGGTCAAAACAGATGAGGGATAAATAGACATTTTTGTCTTCTCTGTAATACCAAGTAGATATTACATGGATGATTAAAAATTAAATATTTTTTTATCATCTATTTTCAAAAAATATTTTTTATTTTTCGGACTGCAAGTCATTTAAGTGCAATGTATATATATATATATATATATTTAATGGATAAAATAATAAAAATTGGAGAGTACTGAGGTGACGTTTCAATACTGATAATACTGAATATTTGTCTCCTGTAGTAGATATCGAATGCAAAAGTTGTTCTTTCCTGGCAAGACACGACGGAGGGGTAGATATGACTGATTCCCTTGGATCGCTTGACTTGTGCTGAACGGTTGCGCCGAAGGAGATCGCCGGTGTTAGCAGGAAAGCTGGCGAAAAGCGATGGCGGTTTTAAGTTTTCTTCTTTCGATGCTCTTGCTGTTCGTTCCGACGGCCGTGTTAGGATTCGGGAACGGGGAGGATTACGTCCGGCCTTTGCCTCGGAAAACCCTAAGTCTCTCGTGGCCTTGGCAGAATCGGAAGATGTCTTCCGGTCCCCATCAAGTAAAGTTTCGCTTTTCTCCTTTGGAGGATCTGATTCAGAATGGAAGTTTTTCCATTTTAGAGGATTAGTTGGTTGTTTTCTCTCACCAAGTCTGTTGTTGCTTTCCGAACATAAAACTGTTGTGTTTAGACGATTGGAAGATCGTGTGTTTAGATCTTGACTAGTAAATCTCAATCAGATCGCGTTTCGAAACTTGACACAGTGTTTTCCTACTATAATGAAGAGATGTGACTGAGGAGCCGTGTTCTTCTGGCAAGCCTTAGAGGTTTCCTCGAGGCTTATGTTCGACAGCAAGAGTTCACGATAAGACTTTGGTGATAATTGCCAAACTCGACATCTGACTCCAGTAGTGTTGGGAAACACCAACCTGGTGCTTACCCCAGCACCATCGTACTTGCTTAAGCCTCTATGGGAGTGCGGGCCGTACTAGTTTGGTAGGTTGGCTGTTATAAACATCAACGCGTTTAGAACTTTGCAGTCATGCCTGTAGTATGAGGCCCTCAGAGAATCATTTTTGGGAAATTCTAACAGTGTTGAACTATATATGGAGAGTCCGTTCCTAATGTCTTTGTTCAAAAAATCAATACTAGCAATTGGACCCACGAATGACAAAAAAATATTCTTGACTTCTAGTACATTGCCTTGTAGTGTTATTCATGCTCACTTGAAGCTTTTGTCCACACTTTTGACAGATAAGAAAATGTGTCATGTTTTAAAACCACAAGAAGTGCCAAGAATTATAGCATTACCTTGTTCTATATTCAGTAGATGGAAATAGAGCTTGAGGAAGTACTAACATACACTCATCCAGGGATTATTGCTAGAAGGGTTTGACATGGTACCCACTAAAGGGCATTGCAAAAGATTTTGTGAAGACCAACATTTTATCAACTTTGAAGAAGAGTGTCATTCAAAAGTCTCTAGGATAGAAAAGGAAAGAAGAATTCACCAAGGTGAAGAAGGAATTCAAGAATAAGTTCAGTTTTTTTTAAAAGATCAGTTGCCATGATAACAAATGATGACACGTAGTCAACATTTGTGATACATGATGTGCATTCCATTTACGCATTCACAAAAGGAGATATTAGGTCCATGATTCCCATCATGGAAATATGGTATTACAAGCTACTCGAACCAATGCAAATACTTGTAAATTTAAGGAATCATCTTTAGGGTAAAACTGATGGAAGTATGGTGTTACAAGTTGCTTGAACCATTGTATTTATAGATTTAAGAAAACTAGTTCTAACTCCCATCTTGGAAATATGGTCTTACAAGCTGGTTGAACCAATGCTTGTATTTGTAAAAAAACTCAAGTATTTTAAATTACATGGTAATCATGTTCATGACATAGAAAAGTTTTCATCCACTCAAGCACTTGATTGAAAGATTATGAATTGAGGATAACTATAGGAATTCCATTTTCAATAGAAAGAACAATTCCTGGGGAGGATTGGTAGGTTGAACTTGTTCAATATTGAAGGACGAGAATAGATGAAATTCTTGGTAATAAGCAAAATAAAAAAGAAAATATTAAAAGTTGCCAATGTTATTTTGGAATAATATAGGCTACTTTTGGGAAATCAATGTTGAAATTGCTTAGGACAACCTTGATTTGAAAAGTGCCACCTCTTACATATGTTTAGGAAGTTCTGCCTCTTGGTTTTCTTCTTTGGAGATGTCTAGAATGATCTTGTCTCTCTTGGTGTTGTCTCTTTGGAGATGTCTAGATTGCCCTTTGACGAAGTAGGCTTTCTTGGTAATATTTGATGGGTCTATTATCACTCTTGTCAAATGGTTAGTTATCACAATATAATAGCATGATAAAAGGGGCAGCATTTTCTATATTTTTTAAGGGATTTGTCTTTCGATGTTGCCATGATTGGTGGTGAAGATGAAACAAAAAATCTTAATGCAAAGTAGTTATCTTTTGTCGATAGCTCATTGTTTTCATCGCCCAAAGCATCAAAGAGGATTCCTGTATTGTTCTTTCATTCCATGGCTAAAGGAAGTAAGCAATATTGAAGCATTATAAGAGTAGAATCATGGTGATGAACGACTAAGCTTTTGTCTCTACTTTGGGTTTCTAGAATAGCTTAGGAGGTGTGAGGCTCATGTGGAATATTTTTGAAATTGATTTTCTAACACCAGCATAAACAAAGGTTCAAGTTTAGACAGATTTTGGAATATTTTAATACAGTTGTTAGAGCGTTGATGGGGGCATTTGGTGCTATTGGAAACCTTTCTAAAACTTTATAAAATAGCCTAAATGGTCAATTGCAATTTTTTTAGAAACAATTATACTTGAAGATCTTCTTGTTTAGGTATAACTTTTTTTTATCCTTCAAAGTTTTTTTTACAAGCTTGATTTATATTGAGTTAAGTTGAATTTCTCTTTTATATTGTTTAAATTTTAATTTATTGTCTTTTAATATTATTATTGGATTATAAGACTTTATATTTGTGAATTTTATTTTATTTTTTTGTTTATTATTGGGATTCTATTTGTTTTTTTATTGACTTTTGTTCACATTGTAAGGCCTTTTAGTTCAAGGTCCTTTGGCTCAATGTGTGAGGTATTCGTTTACCTATTATTTAACAAAATACAGTTATTAGAGTAAAAATGATCATTGAATTAGAGGTAGGTATAGTTGCAGATTTGAATTAGACCATCTAAATTTTTTTTTATATATTTACTTTATTGTAATTCTCACACAATAATTTTAAAGTTATACAAGAATTTTAAAATAAAATTTGCAAGAACAATTAAGTATTTCAAAGGACTTCTATGGTTTTAGTTGGATATTTACAAATTGAGATTTTTACAATTTACTTTCCTTGTGTGAGCATCTTGCGTTCCTAATCTAACACCCATGATGATACCTATTACACGAAGCGAATGTAGAAGCAGCTTTTGCAATGCTTCCGGTCATAGGAAGGGTAAAAGATGTCGAGTAACACATCAAAGCTCTGATTCGTCATTTTTCCCATTTTAACTCATAAAATATAGCAGCATTTTTTGAGATTTCCCTTAATAAAAGGCTAATCAATTGTTTATTAGACATATTTTTAGTCTCTCGTTTATCTTCTGATTAAGTCCCTACTCATCTTAATTCAACCTTTGGGGTGATTATGGCCTTTAAGATAGATGGCTGTTCCCTTTATTAAATATCTGTTTCTAAATGGCTGGATTTATGTGCTTCAGATTGCAAATCTTAAATGTTTCTTTTTTGGTTTAAGGGTTTCCAACTTTGCCTTTTATATCTCTACATTACTTCATGAAGAGTGAAGGAAATGCTAATGTCAAATTGGAGAAATCTACCATAGATCACCATTAGGATAACCAATGGGATTTTGCAGGTTCACATTTCTCTGGCTGGGCCGAAGCACATGAGGATTTCATGGCTAACTGACGATAAATCTTCCCCATCAATTGTTGAATATGGAACTTCATCGCGAAAGTACTTTGCCTTTTCTGAAGGAGAAAACTTATCTTATAGGTATCTTCTCTATAGTTCAGGGAAGATCCATCATGTCGTTATTGGTCCTTTGGAGGATGATACAGTCTATTACTATCGCTGTGGAGGCCAGGAGCCAGAGTTTCAGCTCAAGACTCCTCCCTCAAAATTCCCAATTAAGTTTGCTATAGTAGGTGATCTTGGTCAAACTGATTGGACCATCTCAACTCTAGCGCACATAGGGCACTGTCAGTATGATATACATCTGCTCCCAGGTGACCTTTCCTATGCTGATTATCAGCAGCACTTGTGGGATTCTTTTGGTGGGCTATTGCAGCCATATGCAAGTTCTAGGCCATGGATGGTAACAGCTGGGAACCATGAAAAGGAGAGCATTCCATTTATCAAAGCAGGGTTTCAGTCTTATAACGCAAGGTGGAAAATGCCTTATGAAGAGGGTAGCTCTAATTCGAATCTTTATTACTCTTTTGAAGCTGCAGGTGTTCATGTGATTATGCTTGGTTCTTATACAGATTATGATGAAGATTCTGACCAGTATACTTGGCTAAAGGTTAGTTTCTAAAAATACTAGTGTTAAGTTGGCATGCATTGCTTTGTTCTCGAGATGGAATTAACCATTTGTTGTTGCAAGTGAAACCATAAGTCTGTTCTAGGTTTTTCTTTTTTTTTTTTTTTTAACTTGTTATGGGTTCATTTTTCTAAATCCTGATGGCTTAATTTGTTTCTAATTTTTTCCACAATTTATAACTATATTTTAGATATGGATTTGAAACTATATGAACGATGTCATATTTAGCCCAACATTTTTTTACACAGCTTGAAATTTCTTTTCTTTTTCCTTACTTTCTCCAAGTTTTTATATGAAATTGCGTATTCCTATTTGTTTTTCATTTTTACTATGAGTTCTTCAAGATAATAGCCCTTCTTCTTATGTAAAACAACTTTTTTTACCTAGTTTATCTTTTTCTCGCAAGAGTTTTAACATTTTCAATTCTCAATGAGAGAAAACCTAGATTAACTCGAACTTGTTAATAGAGTTTATTTTTCATTTTGCTTTGGATTTGATTTTGCATGCATTTAGTAATAAAGAATTTTTGTTGGTAAGGCCGGGAAGGCTAACCCATCTGTTGTGTTTTACTGGGTTTTGGAGTGTTGTATTACTTACATGTTTATCAAGCAGAAATGAACAGTATTTATCAAGCAGAAATGAACCACAAATAATGATCAGTATTTAGCAAATATATATAATTGTAATTGTTCTTATTGTTTCTAGCTTTTAGCAAATATATTTTTATTTCTTGTGTTCCTCCCAGAAACTGTACAGCTGATCGATCTTATACTTGATCTAATCCAAATCTTGTTTGACGTTTTAAAGCTTTATTGATTCTGTTTCTGCAACAGACTGATCTCGCTAAAGTAGATAGAGAAAAAACACCATGGCTACTAGTTCTCCTGCACGCACCATGGTACAACAGCAATTGGGCTCATCAAGGTGAAGGAGATGAGATGATGGCTGCAGTAGAGCCATTGCTTTATGCTGCTGCTGTAGATATTGTGATTGCTGGTCATGTCCACGCATATGAAAGATCTGTAAGCACATAACTCTTTGGCAGTTTTTCTCTTTGGATTTCAATACAAATACCTCTCTTATTTTCGTCCAATTGGATTCTTATAAGGGTTCTCATCTTTTTTCACGGCTTAAATCATCTTTTAGCTTATAAAGGATCTCACCTTATGGTTCTCCTGCACATTAGGAACGCGTATACAATGGCCAATTGGACTCCTGTGGCTCCATGCACATAACCATTGGTGACGGAGGTAACAGAGAAGGACTTGCTTTCAGGTGAAGATAGCTACATTTAGAACACCAGCTTAAATTTTATCATACATTAGCTTGAAGTTTACTATTTTTCGCACTTCTGGTCTGCAAGATACAAGTTCCCAAAACCAGAGTGGTCTGTCTTCAGAGAGGCAAGCTTTGGCCATGGAGAACTTAACATTGTTAATGCAACTGATGCATTTTGGAGCTGGCACAGGAATGATGATCTCGAGCCGGTCTGCTCGGATAAGGTTTGGATCAAGTCCTTGGCTGCCTCTGCTTGCCGAAGAAATGATTTGCTTTATCGTCGTTACGACAAGGTTGAAGTAGCTCCTTAAAGTTGTAATAGCTCAAGCCTGGCCTTCTTCACACATCTTTGATGTACATATGTAAACACCCAACTACTTACCTATGGAAATGTAGTTTGGATCGTTTCCTTTTGGCCAAAAGGAATTGTCTAAGATTAGGAAACTGATATTAGTCATGTATAATTTAAATTTTTGAAATTATATTATATGATAAAATGTTTTCTTAGGAAAAATTAAAATTTATTATCTATTTGTGGTGTAGTGGTGATTTGAAAAGAAAAAAGATTTTAGTTTTATAGTAATTCTTATATTATATTTTATTGGCAAGTATTATTTTTGAACGAAAAAAAACATGAAGAGCATTCAGCCATGAGATGGAGGAGTTGGCTCCCGCGGTTTTCCTTCTCTGGCCAACCAAGTTTTGTGGTTAGTTGAAGCTGAAGGTTTCCATTTTTGGGGCGGTGAAGCCCACCGCAAACTGAAAAAACCTCCCTTCGTTTCTTCCTGTCAACCAAAACTGCAAGGGAAGAGGAGGAATGAAATCACAAAGAGTTGGCAGCCTTCGCTTCTTCTTCCCGCTTCCATGGTGTCTTAGACCTTCTCTTCTTCGACATTACGGGAGGCCAAGCCTTTACGGGAGGTTTTACTCTCTGGCTTTGCTCTTCCAAAATGATATCATTGCCCTAATGCTTCTGCTTTGAGCTTTTTTCTTTTTTGTTCCTCTTCTTTGTCTTTAAGGTCCGTGGCTTCGGGAAGGGAGAGGGCTAAAACTCGTTGAAAAAGGATTTGAGTATGGGTTGTTTTAAATGCTTTTGTTGTTGCAAGCCACCAAAGGATTCGGAGTTGACAAGAAGAGGAGAGAAGAAAAGTTGGTTTTGTTATAAAAAGAGAGAAGACTGGGGATTTGGAAGAAAAGGTTGTTGCTTCCATGGCAAGGATTTGTCGAAGGTTAATCCAGAATCTGGCGGAGGAGAAAAGAGAAGGGGATGTTTCTCGTGCTTTGGATCGTCTAAAGACTCTGCGAACAAGAGGAAAGGGAGGATTCTGTGTTGTTGCAGTCGTTGCAAGGGTAAATCCTCCATGGAGGATTCGGCTAAAGAAAACCTTGGAGAAACACGATGTTGTTTAAGTTTTTGTAATGGTAATTCTTCGAAAGAGGATTCAGTGAAGAAAGGAGGAAGTGGAACTTGCTGTTGTTTAGATTGTTCTAATCCCAAATCCTCTGAGGTCGATTCATCAAAGAAAACTGATCAAGGAAATTGGTGTTGCTTCGGTTGTTGTAATGGTAGATCTTCGAAAGAGGATTCAACAATGAAAGGGAAAGGAGGGACTTGCTTTTGTTTGGGTTGTAAACCCAAATCCTCCAAGGATGATTCATCGAAGAAAACAAATGGGAAAAGTTGTTGTTTGGGCTGTTATAATGGTAAATCTTCGAAAGAGGATTCAACAAAGAACAAGAAACAAAGGACTAGTTATTGCTTATGCTGTAATTCCAAATCCTCTCAGGAGGTTTCAACCAAGAAAGCCAATGGAACATGTTGGTTTTGTTTTGATTGTTGTCATGGTCAATCTTCAAAAAAAAATTCAACGAAGAAAGAGAAACGAGGAACTTGTCATTTCTTAGGTTGTTGTAATCCTAATTCCACCATGGAGGATTCATCAAAGACAGCCAGTGGAAAAAATTGTTATTGTTTTTGTTGTTGTAGAGATAAATCTTCGAAAGATGCTTCAACAAAGAAAGCTAAGGGAGAGACTTTATGTTGTTTTCCTAAATCCTCTAAGGGGGATTCAGCAAAGAAGGCCAAAGGGAGAAATTGGTGTTGTTTTGGTTATTGTAATGGTAAATCTTCAAAAGAAGATACATTAACTAAACATGGGGACGATTTGTGCTGCCATGGAGATTTTAAAACTTCAAAAGATGAATCATCAAAGAAACTGAGAAAGAGAGTTTGGTGCTTTTTTTGTTGTTGTGTTGAAGATTCAAAGGAGGATGCATTGAAGAAAAAGCAAGGCTGTATTCTCTTTTGCTGTGGTAAAAATTCGAAACAGCCCGGTCATGAGGAGGCGAGAACTGTGAAGAAGAACTCTGAATCTACGAGTAAAAAAAGGAGTAGGGTCATGGGTTACTCTGGCCTTTGCTGCTCCAGCTCTTCAGATGAGAGGAGACCAACGCCAAGGACAAGATATTATTTAAGTTGTTTTTGCTGCATTCAATCATATAAGAAGAGAAGAAAAGTTTCTAGCATTTGCTTGCAAAGTGAGGAGCAGCCAGATGGGGGTATCCATCTCGCATCACTTGGGCAGAACAAGCCTCTGCAAAGTGGTATGTTTAATCCTTTGCTTCTGCTCTCATTCTAAACATTCTTATCATTATTTAAAAACCAAAAATAAATTAACAAGTAAGGTCAAATGAAGCATTTTGTGTTAGTTTTTGCATTAATAATCTCACGTTGATTATTGAAATGCCAAGACTGGTGAACTCTTCCATTCTTGTATCTTTATACCAGAGAAAAAAAGTTAACGATCACATCTTGTTGGTAACTAAAGTTTTTAAACAGTTAGCGATGACAAACATGAATCTCCAGAGGAAGATGCCCTTCAACTAGGAAATACCAATGCTGCAGTGCAGGTTTTCGCATACGAAGAGCTTGCAGCGGCAACAAATAACTTTAGCATTGATTGCCTCCTAAATTCGGATGGGTATGGGAGAGTATACAAAGGATTTCTCTCTGAAACAAATGAGGTGAAGCAATATCTAGTTATACTTCGTGCCTATCAACTATGAAACACTACATACTACCTTCAAAATTTAACTTAGCTTGATGTTTCTCATCCTACAGGTTGTGATTGTTAAGAAACTAGACATGAAGGGAAATCAAGGGTTTGGTGATTTCATTACTGAAGTAATCATGCTCAGTCTCCTGCACCATCCCAATCTAGTAAAATTATTTGGTTATTGTGTTCAAGAAAGGATTCTAGTGTACGAGTATATGCCCTTTGGTTCATTGCAGCAGTATCTTCATGGTATATTTCATTGCCACTTCTGTGCTCTTTTTTGTTCACTACACAACTATTTGATAGAAAATTCTTTCCTTCCCTCTGAATCTGAAAGAGAAATATGATGGGGATGAGTTAAAAGGATGTTTTCTTTAGTTTGTTCCAACTTTCAAATTATTGGAATGCCTAGCAGATTTGCTTCTGCTTGTAACATTTTATTGATACATACAGATGTAACACCAAATATTAAACCCCTGGACTGGTTTACCAGAATGAAAATAGCAGCAGGAGCAGCAAAAGGCCTAGAGTATTTGCATGAGATGGCTAATCCTCCAGTTATTTACCGTGATATGAAGGCATCAAACATTCTTCTTGATGAGAATTATAACCCAAAATTATCGGATTTTGGCTTGGCAAAGCTAGGATCAGCCGGGGAGAAAGCTCATGTTTCGACCAGAGTGATGGGCACCTATGGATACTGTGCTCCAGAGTATGCATTGGGAGGGCAGCTCTCAAAATCTTCTGATGTTTACAGTTATGGTGTCTTGCTTTTGGAACTCATCACAGGACGAAAAGCCATCGACTATACAAGGCCAAAAGGGGAGCAACTTCTTGCTCAATGGGTACCTTCAAAACCTTGCTTTTGATTCTTTAGAAGGGGCTTGATTGAATGTTATTTAAATAAGGGTGACATCTAGATGTCACTTGTTATCTATATGTCAATATTATCTATGGTTTATCAATACTTATGTTGTTTGATTTGATTATATTGAAATATTTTTTTTTTAATTTTTAACATTAAGATGTTTAAAATGTAGATATTATTTAAATTTAAGTGATATCTATTATGTCTTCTTTTAATGATAAGATTATAATTTTTAAATGATATCTAAAGGTATCATCAAATTGAACATTCAAAATTTTTAAATAATATTACATGACATAATAATGTCAATTAAACAAGCTCTTCTTCATCTTTTCTTCCCTTGCACATCAGTAAATTATCTTGATTTTTTCCTTGCATTTCAGGCTGCACCCCTGCTTAGGAACAAGAGGAGGTTTGCTACAATGGTTGATCCACGGCTCAATGGAAGCATTCCAATGAAGGGTCTTTACCATGCCATTGCAATTGCTGATATGTGCCTTCATCACGAAGCAAGCACTCGTCCTCTCATAAGAGATGTTGTTGCTGCAGTTGAGCATTTAGCAAAACCAGACCCAGAATGTTGCGCCACCGATGACTTGAACGAGCCAATTTTCCTTGAGCAATTGACACCTTCAAACCATGAAAGGATGGGAATGGCTAACATGAGCTTTGAGGAAGAGACCTTTCAGTCACTTTCGAGCGATGCTGAAAGCTCTTGTAACTTGAGAGAGATTGAGTAGAGAAAGGAAGGGAGCAAATGTGCAGCGTAGCATCTTAGTTATAAGCTTGAGAACGTTGAGCAAAAGCTTCAGAGACGATTGGAGCATTGGGAGGATGGTGCGAAAAGAGGTCGTTTCTCTTGTCAAGTGGCTTTGAAGTCCCTTTTTGTTTGTTCAAGGTTAGGCTAAGCAGTTTAGAGTATTCAAAAAATTTACCATCGTAACACCTAACGTTGCAGATTTTTTTTGTTATTTTGTGAAACAAATAATTGTATGGAAGAAAAAAAAATAGTAAGATACCTATGCTTGGATTTGCCTTAGTGCCTACTTACTCTATTCCTTCAAAAAATGAATAAAAATAAACCGTTTTATATTAGTTTATTTCATGTCATCTGAACTTTTGTCACATGTGAGTTAAAAATTTAGAGCCTTTAAGATCGTTGCTTGTGTTTAGGATTTGTTTAACAATCGATCAATTTCAAATTTCATTTGATCTGGAGCATATTGTGATATAACACATATTATATCTGTCTAGTGATACATCATAGAATAAGTTTGTACCAAAATGTGTAGTATTATTTGATGATCATGAAATCATGAAATATAATATGATGAATACATTCTAAATGTAGTTAGTAATTAGATATGTATGAAGAGTAACCCTTAAGCATACTCAAATTTATTTTCAAATTAATCTCAATACTTGAACTAAATCATTTTTTTAATCAATCAAATTCTCTCCTATTATTATTTTATTTTCTTTTTCTATCTTTTCAAATCCTTATTTTTTTATCACTAAAAACACTCTTAAACCTTTTCGTTAGTCATCACCCCTAACCATCTAGGCCTCAATTCAATATCAATTCATAACATTCCTCATCATATATTGCAAAGAATACGATAAAATAAGCATAACTATATATGATCCTAATTTTTTCTCTACAGAGCTCTCTCTAGCATATGATTAACGCATTGTCAAAACACCTTTAGACTAACTTATGCCACCCTCTCACATGCCTCGTAATCTCTTTGAATTAAATCAACATATTCTAATCCTATTTATTTTCTCTTTCTTCTATCAATATTCTCAAAATATATTTATTATCTTCAACATTGAGGTGACATCACCATCTTCTTTATTAATCACTCCACCTAAATATTATATAATAAATTTATTAAAATATAAATAAATATGAAAATGAGAAAACTACCAGTTCTTTAGATAATATATGATAATAGCATGATTGCAATAATTAATAGAAATAAAATATAGTTGACATGAAATCAACATAACATATCTTATAATAAATATCAACTTATACATAAACTAATAAATATATTCTTTTTATTTATGCTTTTTTATGTTAGCTCAAGTTTTCTCTTTCATCTCTCTTTTATTCCTCACAACATAAGATATTTAGTTGCATACTCCATCAAGAATGCATAGTTACACACATTAGTTATATCCAAATATAGCAATATATCTAATCTCATACCTTGTCAAGATACATTAATTATCATCATATATGATGTAATACATATTTGTACATCTTGTCAAGCTTTGATCAACATTGTTCTATTTAAAATAATTTTAACTCTATATATTCTCTCAATAATGTTTTGATTATAAAATTAAATTAGTTAAGATCATTATAACCCGATTATCTTTATGTTAATAAAATAAAAAATGATAAAATTTTATTTGAATATTATTACAAGTTAAATTGAGTTAAAATAATTTATGTTTGACTATTTTAAAATGAATTTATATTTACGATACATCTTAGATTTAAAATACGATGATTCTTATTATAATTAACTTAATTTCATATCATTGCCAAATATCTATAATGTTTTTCCTATAAATATGCATATAATAGAAAAATATTAAAAACTAAAGGGCTTATGCACCTTAGCTGAAAGTCATCTCTTCTTTTTGTTTGCCCACAAGGGATCAAGCAAGGTGTGACGATGCTAAGTACCTCTAATCTCCTTTGCAAGGATAATACATCAAATAAATATTCAATTAATTCGGTTTAGTGTTAAACTTGGGTTATGGGTTATATTCGTTAAGCGGATGACCTTCTCCACGCTCCTTTTTGGTGAAGGATTTGATGTCATCCTTCGACACAAATTACTACCTGTAGATTGTAATCCGTCTTTATTGCCGCCGTTCCGTCTGAGCTCTGGTTGCCCTCTATCGAGTACTCCTCCGGCACGAGGACAGGTATGGAGGGGGGAATAGTGGCAGGAATACTATGTATGATCCTGGTGTTTGCTCTCTTTCCGTTGCTATTGTGGAGGCGCCGCCAGATATCTCGTTCGATCAAAGAACATGACGAAGAGCCTCATCACCAGCGGGTAAATCCTCGATTTCTCCGTGCGGCTGTCTTCCTCTTCTTAAGAATTCGTTTTATTTCCATCACTGTGGTTAAAGTTCTGTATTTGTTAACCCGATTAGTGTCTTCATTGTTGGGCTTCTTGTGGGGATTTTTTTGAAAATTATAGTTCAAATTTGCAGATTAGGTATGTATTGGAGTTGGTTTATCGTTGGTTCTTCATGTAATGTGAAACCCTTCTTTCCGAACATTATCGCCAAGTCGAAGTTCAATAGATCTTGAAGTTTGAAAAAAGAGAACTTGAGGCTGTAAGAGTTATCGAATGATCGCTTTTGATGCTTTAGGCTCATTGACTCCAAAAATCGACGACCTTCATCTAGATTGGCCAGTGGCTTTTTATCATTTTAACAGTATTAATCGGCTTTAGTTTAAAGTAGTTCCTCTAATTATCAATGGACCCATCTTATTTTATCCGTTAGGTGGCTTCCTACCCTATCGTATCCTATCAATTGGAGCAACAAGACAAGTCAACCACCATCGTGAGAAGGCATGGAGGAGGCTATCAATACTATAAATATGAAGATTTAAACTAGCTTAGGAATTTCTTCTACTTCTACCACATTAGCTACTTGAACTCTTTAACTCTTAACCCTTCTCACTTGTAGCCCTTCATATTCCTTATGACTCTTTGGTAGGGAGATCATGTTGTATTATGTTGTATTATGCTTAGGGAGATTATGTTGCAATCTTTTGGGGTTCAAATTTCCTTTGGTTATAATACTATTGGGTGTATGCTCATTTCTAATGTCACCATTTTACTGTTATTGTTGAGAGTTCAAAAATCTTTTTCATTGGAGTCATTTTCTCTTTCTTTCACTCCCTTCCATTCTTAAAATAATTTTCATCACTCAATTTGATTGTTTTGTTAACCTTGATTTCACATAAAAGTTTGTTTATCAAAGCACAAGTTAAACTTCAATATGGAACTAAGACAAAGTGTTTAAGGATAGATAATGAAGGAGAATATGTTAGTGATAAATTTAATAAATTTTGTATGCAAGAAGACTTCAAAACATAATTCACTACAGCATACACTCAACAAAATAGAGTGGCAAAGCAGATGAACAAAACCTTATTAGTAAGAACCAAGGCAATATTGAAAATTGTAGGCTTAGAATTCTAGGTAGGAGCTATAAACACTTCTTGTTATATGATAAATCAAGCTCCTCAACTACAATTGAATTGAAGACACTGAAGAGGATATGGACAAGAAAGCCAGTGATTATTGAAATCTTCATACTAATTATAAAGTTAGATCTAAAATCTATTAAATGTATATTTTTATGATATGTTGAATGTGTTAAAAGGTATATCACATAAGGGATCTCATTACTAACTAGGTTATCGTCAGTAAAGATGTAATGTGTAGAAGATAAACAAGAAAGGTGAAAGCAACATGCATATTGAAATAAAGAAAAAGCCAAATCCAAAAGTTTCTTTAGAAATAATACTAGAACATGAAGAGCAAGAACTAGTTGAATGTCACACTAGATGTTCAAAGATCAAATCTCAAAAGATATCCATCAACCTAAAATATTAATTACATTGTTGAAGGCAATGTTGCATACTATCTTTTAATAAAGGAAGGGAAACTTTTAACTCTTCAAGAAACAACAAATAATTTGGATGCATCTTAGTGAAAGACAATAATGTAGGAAACAAATTTGAAGTTTTTTATAAAAATAACACATGGGAATCGGTGCTATTACCACAAGGTAGAAAACCCATTGGCCAAAAATGGATTTACCAGATCAAACAAAATAGTGATGATCAATTTGAGCAATACTATGCAAGTTTAGTAGTAAAAGTTTTGTTTTCTCGTGTGATTTGACTAACCACATTTGGGTAGTCTTGGCAATATTTGCTATATTTGACTTTCATCTAAAGTAGATGGATGTAAAAATTGTATTTCTTTGTACAAATCTTGAAAATATGTTGTAGAAAAATGGTTTTAAAAAAAAGAAAAAAGATAACTTAGTTTGCCAGTTGAACAAATCTTTATATAGTCTCAAGTAGTCACCGAGTTGTTGATATAAGAGACTTGATTTTTTCTTCATAAGGTTTGAGTGTAACAAACAAAATTCAAACCCTAGGTTTAGTGAATTTTTTTATGTTATTTTGCTATTATATGTTAATGATGTGTTGGTAGTAGGTCCCTACAAAGATTGTATTGAAGAAATATCAATGGGATAGAGAGAAAAAAAGAAGATTTAGGTTTCACAAAAAAAATTATATAGAAAAGATCTTGCGATACTCAAACATGTAAGATTGCAAGTCAATTTCTATCAACTTGTTAATTTGACGTTATCCTTCAATGTAAGTCTTAGTTCTGAAGCAAAGAAAATGAACTTGTCTTGAATGTCATATGCATTAGTAATGGGGAGTTTAATTTTTGCACAAATAGTGAGAGTAGTGAGTTAATACATAACAAACTTTGGTAAAAGCATAGGTGTATTGTAAAGAGGATTTTTAGGTAGGGGATTTTAGATACTGCATTGTGTTATAGGAGATCAAACCTTATTATTAGTGGATTTGTTAATCTGATTAGACGGGAGATCTTGATAAAGGAAATTTATCACCGCTTATGTGTTTATAAATGCTGACAAGTTGTTAGTTGGGTTTTAAAATTGCAATCAATTGTAATTATATCAACAACAAAAGCAGATTATGTAGTAGTTATAAAAAGTAGTAAAGAAGTAATTTAGTTGAAAATGGTATTAGAGTAACTTGGGTATAACCAAGAGAAAATTGTTTTATTTTGTGATAATTAGAGTACTTTGCATCTTGTAAGAAATCTAGTGTTTGATTTGAAGACAACATATTCAAGTTCAAGTGGAAGAAGGAATCGTGGATATGTCAAAAACTCAGACAAAAGATAACGATCCAGATTTAATGACAAAAATAGTAAATATTGACAAGTTTGTTTGGTATCATCCCTCTTACGGCTTTATAGAAACAAAGTATTATGAAGAAAAATTAGAAGATTGTGAAAGATGACTTTAAGCGAGAAAATGCTAAAATGTGTACTTATTATGTTAACTATGTTTCTTTAGCTTTTTTCCTAACTTTTCCTTATTTTCTGTGAGTTCCCATTTGCCCATAGATATAAAAACTGTGTGGGTTACCACTTCGATTTGTCTCTGCTTGTTTTTTTGCCTCGATTGAAATTGAGGAGCGTAAAGGCAGATAGACGAAGCCAACCCAACAAAGTTACCTGTGTGAATGCTAGTGTTAAGGCAAAGTTGCTGAAAGCTAGTGTGTTTGGAAGAAGCCAATGTGTGTGGAAATCAGTGTGGAATAGTTGGAGCTTGTCTTCAAAGGATTTGGTGGAGTTTGGAACAAGGGGTATTGAGAGGCATTGGGAGTTTTTTGTACTTGGTGTAGTGTTTTATTTGATTTACTTTGCCCTATTAAATCTGTACCATTCTTAATTTTTCATATTTTATTGTTTCTTATGAAATTTACTCTGCAAATTATGTTTTCATTATTTGAAGTGCTAACACCTCCTGGGTGACCATTTTTGGTGTCAATAATGCAGCAGTAGAGTGAACTAAATTTTCCATTAAATCATCTTTAAAATAAACACAGAAATTTAAAGAAAATGATGTGACATTTCAAAGAGAAAGAATCTAGCTGTTGTGGAAACAATTGATAGGCTGAAAGTTGGAATAAAAGAATATAGACCAACCTTTCTTTAATGTTTTTCTAGTTAATTATTTATTTTTGTCTAAATTTTGGAGCTATGAAAATTTTACCATTATGGATGGAGTCAGGTTTTTTCGTCAGCTAATAGATATATATTCCGTGGCAATCAATGGATTTTTTTGGTCCGGTATTCCAATCCTTCAGAATCCTAGAAAACAAACATAATTTGCAAATATCATGAAACAAGGAGTTGAAAATGTTGAGTTTTATGCAGCTTTCCACCGTATAAGCTTGTGTTTCAGATTATTGTCCTAGCATTTGAATAACAAGATGTAATCCTGCCTTTGGCTTCTTTATATAATTTTTTTAGCATAATTTGAAATTAGTTGTATAAGGTGCATGCTACTTTAATATGGACCAGGCTTGCAAGAGTAGATAGTTTATTTGGTATCATGTGCTATGCCGTGTTTAAAAGGTCATTACTGTGATCAAACATATGAGAAAATGACTCGAATGGTGGCATCAGGCATACTTGTCATGAGATTAGCTGCCTTATAACTCATTTTGTGTTGAGATTAAGAATATTACACCAAAAGATGTGGCTAATGTAGCTAGAATCACCCCGATAACCTAAGTTCATTTTTGGTGTCCTTTGAAACCCAGTCCCCCTACGAGGAGCTAATGAAGTTGGTCTGACTTTCGAAACCCTTAGCCCAGACCATTCCCAAGAAGTCTATCCCTAGATATCAAAGTTCTTGAACGGTGTGCCTCTTTCAGTGTACTATTTGATTTTGTGGGCTGGCCAGGGCCCTCATGAAACCATGGAGATTGGCTCTGGGGAATTGCCCATGGTTTGATTAAGTGAACTTAACTGTGCAATACTACCAGGACTGTAAATTAAATGCATCATGGTACAAAAGCTCAAATATATTTTCCTGGATTTACCATCCTTAACCCACTAATTTCCTTTGCTACTTGGAAATTATTGGAAACCATGGTGGATATTTTTTCAACATTTGTACTCATTATAAACGAATGTTGCACTTTCATGTCTTGTAATTGCTTGTATAATGGTTGTATTTAGTGGCCATTATCTTTCACATATAACTATTTCTGTTTAAAGCTTTGGAGAAAGGTACCTCTCCCAACCAAGATGCTCTTGCTACTTTATTATTATATTTATCTTTTTTTTTTTAACATCAATCATTTTTGTTGTGCTCAATGTGCTATTTAGTGTCTTTTAAATATTTGTTTAATCATGTTGCACTGTACTTTGGCCTGTAGGCAGAAAGGGTGGTGCATCACTCTGGAACTCGTCGCATGCGCAGGAGATCGACTGCTGCTAGTTCGTCTGTTCCCTCAACAAGTGCACAAGGTTTCCCACCAATTTCCATATAATTTTCTTCTTCTTTTATTTTTGTGGCTAAACTTTTTACTTACTACATTACATGCTATTTGTTTATTTATTTATTTATTTATTTATTTGATCTTGATTCTTCAGTCAAATCTCATTCAGTTCACTTGATAACCAGCAAAATAGCAATTAGCAGCAACTCCAAAAAAAGGTTCTAATTTCATGATGCTGTGAAAGGCTCGCATGTTGCTATTGCCCTCCACCCCTAAACCTAAAAGAAATGTAAAGAAATGTGATTGCATGAGTATAAGTCACGAAATGCATGGTTATCCCCAACATGGCCATACACGTTGTGTGATTGGAATTAAAACACCCTTCATCTAGTTTTTATTGTAATAAGATGCTACAGTAGACAGTTTTTATGCTATGCTTTTAGAGCAGATGAATGCAGAGGCTCATTTTGTACTAATTTAATGTTGTTCTTATAGAAATATCTGTAAGGAGCCGTGTATCTACCCATAACTTGCTTGTGTAGTTCGTGAGTAGTCTTGTTATCTTACAATTTCTTTTTTAGAAGGGTTAACCATGTGTCTTTTATATCAGCTAAAGTATAATTTGATAACCAGAGGCCCTTTCTGGAAGTGATGAGGAAGTTCCTGAGGATGACAATTATGTTGCTAAAGCTTCTACTAAAAAGGAAAGGAAAAGGCAAGAGCGGGAAGCACAACGACAGGTAATTGCCTTTTGCTGCTGCTTTTTTGTGACTTCTCAATTATGTTTTTTAACTTGATCAACAATTTCATAACACTGACATCACTTCATAAGGCTGAGGAAGCCGCTCGTGAATCTAGAAAACTGAAACAAGACCGTTATGAAGAATCAAGGAGAAGGAAGGATGAGGAGAGAGAAGCAAAAGAGCATGCAATGGTCTGTACTGCACTGCCTAAGCATAGTTCCCTGAAATGATTAGTAGTTTGTATTAGAAGTAACTGATGCATTGATCTAGGAAGAAGAAGCTTTGAAACGGAAAGCAGAGGAGGAGGAAGCTGCTGCATTAGAATTTGAGAAATGGAAAGGAGAATTTTCTGTTGATGCAGAAGGCAGTACTGCTAGTGACACACAAGAGACGCAGGGTTTACTGAATAATTTTGTTGAATACATAAAGGTTGCCTAAAGTTTCTTTTCTCTGTTCCAAATTCCAAATGATTCCTTCATATATTTTTATTTTTCGTTTTCTTTTCAGGTGACACTAATTAGATAAGATGGTATAATTTTACTCTATAAACTAGTTTCTTCTCTAGCTGTCCCTTTTTTAATTTTTTTATACATTCATAAAGTGTTTCATACCTTGATAAATATACCATTACACCTATTGTTTGCTTTTCTGTTCTAATTACTGCTATATACTTCCAGCTACGCTGTGGCTATCTCATGTCTATATAGGATATCTTCCTCAAACAAATTTTTAGCTCCTTGTACCTTTCAATTGAACTGTTCAAATATTTTTACTCTTAAGCTTTACCATTTCTTCCCATATTTTTCTCTGCTTATGGTGTATCATAAGAAGCAGCCTAGTCAATATATAGCCGTTGGAGGTAAAACTATTAGTTATCACACCAGGCTGATTGCACTTTTAGTTTTGATTGTTAATCGTCTTGATAATTGGCAATCCAGCTCTATATTTTAATGTATGTAGTGTATTCATTTGTACAGTTGTTTGCTTACTTTGTGGGTAACTGATGGTATTGAAGTGTGCTGCATGAGTGTTTTCTAGGAGATCCTTCATCATAGGCATGGTTAATTGTAGATTTCTATTGGCATCTAATGCTCTAATACTTGTGTGGCCACACCCTACTATATAAGCATTTTTATTTAAAACCATGGATAGTGTTTTGCCAGAAAAATATGTTGGTTATAGTTGATTATTTTGTTTATGAAAGGCAGATTTTGGTTATGCTCGTCTTCTATGCAGAAGCAAAAATGCATCCCATTGGAAGAGCTTGCAGCCGAGTTCAAGTTACGCACCCAGGTACTTGTTTTCCTCTATAAAATGCAAAGCCTACAGACTATCATATTCTGATCATGCCATGGCCGTTAGTTTCCGGTCGAAACTTGGGTTTCGGCTGGATCAGTTTCAGCCCAGTTTGAATGTTTATATCCCAAAACATTAATCTTATATAAGCTCAATTGAGAATGTTGTAACATTGTTGGAGCAATAAGGTCACAACTCATGCTCTTGGACAGCCTCCACACACTGCTAATGATCTCTCACTTATATTTACTACTTCCTAACGGTTGATACTTCACCAAAGGGACCATTAACAAATTTATATACATTTGACTTCTAAATTGGAAGATACCTAACTGAATAGATAAATTTCTGGGTTAAGTTCCTGCTGTTCCTTTGCATTTTGGGTCTGAATTCTTTCAGTTCCTTCACCCAATCTTACATCATCTTTTATAAATTTAGTTGGAATTGTAGTTTTTATTCTCTCATTTCCTTCTAACTTCTCCTATTGCTCTACAGGACTGCATAAACCGAATAATGGAATTGGAAAATATAGGTATGCTTCTTTTTTTTTTCATCACCACCATTAAATCACAGGCCAATGTATTCTATTTCTGGCATTTCAGGGAGGCTATCAGGCGTCATGGATGATCGTGGTAAATACATATACATATCTCCTGAAGAAATGAAGGCAGTTGCTGACTACATCAAACGACGGGGGAGGGTCAGCATCGCACATCTCGCCAGTCAGTCGAACCAGTTCATTGATTTGGAACCCAAGCAGCAGTTCGACGAGGACCATGCTACAGAAGCTATCGCAGTTTAACTGACCGATTGATCGGATTCTGAGATTCTTACCCAACATGAAGTCAGGTGACATCTATTTTAGTTAGTTGGTAGGACTCAAGGACTTGGTTGATACAAAAAACATAGGTGTTATGTTTAGCCTTCTGTTCAACTGGAGCCAGTCAGCTTTTTGAGGATTTTATTTTTGTTTTTTTTTTTTAATTTTTTGCTAATTTCATATATATATATATATATATATCGCTTTTTATATTGGAAATACTATTGTGAGGAGCCCAATTCCTCCATCTCTCTCCCTCCCTCTTTGTTAGAAAGAAACCGAACGCCATGGATGCGAAGAAGTCCTTTAAAATATGTTGCATTGCCACTTTAGTCATCCTCGTCATCTTCATCGTCATCCTCGTCATCCTCTACTTCACCATCCTCAAACCGAAGCAACCCGAGGTGGTGGCTAAGCCGCTCGGTCTGTCTAACTTCCACTTCTCCCTCCAACCAAACGTCTCCCTGAGCCTCTCCATCCGGATGCAAATCTCAATCAAGAATCCCAACTACGCCAGATTTGAGTACGGCAACTCCACGGCCTACCTATACTACTTCGGCTCCTCCGTCGGAGACGCCCCCATCGGAGCGGGCGTCATCCACGCCCGCTCCACCGCGAACTTGACCACCGTGGTGAACGTTGCCGCGGATAAGGTGATATCGAATCCGAACTTCTTGCCGGACGTGTTTCGGGGATCGTTAAGCTTGACGACGGCGTCGACGATGGAGGGGAAGGTGGTTCTTCTGGGGATCCTTAGGCTGCACGCGAAGGATCATATCGCTTGTATGACATCCGTCTTCGTGTGGAAGGGGAACAGCAGCTCCTCCTGCATCTCGGAGATCAAGCTTTGAGATCAGGTTGTCCTGCTTTGACTGTTTTGACTTCGTCGGGCCGACGGTGACATGCAAGTTTAAAATCTTCTCTTTATCAAATTGTAGAAATAAAATTTTATTTTCTACTCATAAATATGTTTTACCAAAATAAAATTGTTTTTTAAGCCACAATTGCCACATTCTAAATAAAATTTGATTATATTCGAAATAAAATGTCATTCTTTCTTCCATCTATAAATAAAACTACAAGAGATTTTATCATTTATTTGTTGGCATTTATTAAATAGGCAGCCGGCCCTTCATTACATAGACATCTATAAATGCCCGTTTGGTTTTGGTCTAATGGTCGTCTCATCTTTCTGGTAAGCAATTTTTAATTGATTTATGACTCCAACCGACCGTCCACTGCAAGGAATTCACTAAACAGCAAAATCTCGTTTTCCTTGGAATAATCTCACATAATTCTAACAAAGGCCCAATTTCTGTGACCCATGAAGCTAATTAACTCAAGCTGTGCCTACTCAAGGCTGCAAACGAATAAGATGGCTGATCATAAAATGTGCAATAGAAGATATATAGTGAATCTCTTGCTTACTAGCTGTAGGTCAATCACTTTCCTCGCTCTCATCTTCATACACCTATCTAGATCAATCTATTGTTGTCCTTTCCATGCCACTTTGTATCTAACAACAATTTTTTTTTGCTAATTATTTCCCTTATTATCTAAAAGTTAATCTTCCCTATCTCAAATAAATGAAGCCAATTATCATCATCTAAAAGTAATATAGAATGTTAATTAGACTTTCCTTCTTCCATCTTGTCACATTGTAGTGGTTGAAGACTAGTTTTTCTAATTTTTTCTTTTAATTTTGAGCATGTAGTAGTTTGTGTATGCAATGAATGTCATTGTAGTAGCATAACCATGAGATATTTTTGCAAGGTTCTTTATGATTTTTAATGGACAATCATTCATGTAAAAATTGAAATTTGACATAAATATGCAAGAGAACAAATATATTTGTAAATACAATAATACATTACTCACCCAAGTTTATGAATGATTTATGTACCGAATGATTGTAAGGTTTCAAAGGTGTGTCAAGTTGCATGAAAATGTAAGGATAATGCATTTACAAAAGAAAGCAACCCTAATCTACAATGTAAACAACAGACGTTTATAGCACAGATAATGAAAGTAAGAACTAAACGAATTGTAACATGAAAATTTAATGCTATTCGGATCTACATAGTACAACTGTAGAATAGATCATTGAGATGCATGGGCTTATGTATTAAAACAAATGAACTGCTACTACCCAGGGTATGAAAAGTATAACATACAAATAGAAGATTGAAAAGCAAAAGCATTCAACGAAGTAAAGAGCATCACTTCATGGCTCAAAAACAAAAACGACCTGTGGTAAATTGGGAACTCTAATTGGAAAACAAATGACTTGGTACAAAAGCTTTAGAGGAAAAAAAAACGCTTTATAAATCTAAAGAAAAAAAGAGTAAGATGATGTTAGAAATCCTAATCAATTTGACAGATTACTAGTTACAAATGCATCAGATAAAAGGCATCCTCCTAATCAGCCAACAAATCTACAACAAATATCACTTTACACGGAGAATATCGACAACCTTTTAACAAAAGAAATAGATAAAAAAAGTGATAAAAGAAAAAACGGGAGAACAATGAGCACCTCCAAGAAAGGCACAAGCATTATCAAGCCAACAACAATTGGAAGTTTCAATCCAAGTAGGGTATGGAAGCACAAACAAAAACCTAGCATCAGGTAAAGCAATGCAGATGCAGGAGTTTAGGAGTTGAGATGAAAAAGTTAAGGGTTTGGAGAGCAAACAGTTCGAAACTAAGGGATGCTAGAAGGGTTAGAGTTTGTAAGAAATTTTAAATGGGTATATAAATTAGGTTAGGTCATGACCTTATGTTTGTCATTCATCTAATGCTTCAGTATAAGCTTGTGCACTAGTTGGCAAGATTAGTAGAAAACAGGGCATAAATCTAGGTAACCTACCAATGATTGCTGCTCACAAAGTCGGCCATCAGTGACTAAGTTGCCATTGCTTATTCTTTTAAATTTAAGTTTTTATTTAATACATATTTTTTAAATAAAAACAATCTAAGTTAGCCCAATCTTGAACACAAAGCAAATTCAGGTTTGATCCAAAATGCTTGGTTCATGATTCCCTTGAAATAGTACAATTCAAATATGATTTGAGCATATTTTTGATCCACCATCGAGGAATTTTTATTTTAAAACATTTTTATAATCCCATCCATAGCAGCAGCCAAAGAAATGCATCCTTCAATATTTCAACAGAAACTTCTTTGGTTTTACTAAACACCAGTTGTCCTTGCAAAACAAGGTTCAGCAATAGCTTTATAAGAAAAAACCAGTGCATTACAACAAACATGTGACAAAAAAGCTTGTCAGATATACAAACTATTAATTTCAACATAAAATTGTGTCTACTCACAACCATTATAAATACAAATATGAAACTTAATTTTATTAATTTTTAGAAAATGATGTTTATGACATGTCTAAGTATGAAACATACAATCATGATTAAAAATATTAAAGAAAAAAATTTTAATTATGATTAGTTATGTATGAATACAACTACGATCTTAAGACATTAGTATTAAACCGATATCATTTGTAATTTATAAATATCGTAGTCATAAAAGAAAAGAGACAAGCAAAATGAGAGCAAAAAGATATTTTTGAAGAGAAAGAGATTAATCTTTTTTAATTCCTTTGTTTAGTAAGAGATTAAGGGATCTTATCTTTTTTTATGAGAAAATTTAATATTCTTCTATGCATACAAAATTTGATATATTTAGGTTAACTTGTTTTATCTTTGTATGAGTTTGTTTTTCAAATTTGTGATTTTAGCTATAATGAATTTTTTCTTCTCTTGTAGATGAGAGCCTAATCTAGGTCAAAATATGTAAATTTGGTATCTTTATTTTTCTTTCATTTTGCTATTATTATTCTTCCTTATATTTATTTCTTATTGACTATGTAAGATTAAATCCAAACACAAATAGGATTTACCAATTAATGATGTAAAACATGAATAACTTGATTGGGTGAACTTGATAACTACTCAAAAATATGCTGCACATGTGAAAGCAACATACCACCATATCTGCTAATTATATAGTTCTAATTACCATCTTGATTACTCAAGATGACATTATGTTATTAGTGGATGAAATGTTTGAGGGAACACGAATAATACTTCATAATAATTTGCAGATTCAAACCCATAAGATCGACAGGGAACAAGATGAGGCTTGGTCTGCATAAGAAAACATTACAAACCAAAAAAATGCCAAAACAAACGAACCTATGACTCAGACAATAATAATGCACTGTTTTCAAGAATTTATATTCGAAGATATTAAGATTCAAAGACAAGCTACACACATTCTAAACATTACAAGAATCTAAGGCATAATCAATAAAACTACAACAATTGGACTGTCTAACTTCATGAAATACTCAAATATTGTACAATCAATTAACAAAAAACAAAAGAACAATTACCAATGGAATCTTAGCATGCATGAGCCACAATACATATTTGAATAAAAAAGAACAAAAGAGAGAAAAAAAAAAATATGGAAGCTTGTACTTTGGTTGAGTGAGGCATCAGTGATCAAACGGAAGAACACTAAACAAACGGAAGCACTGCCCAAGAATGCTATTCATAAATGGTAACAAACATGGTACAATGTGGGTAAGTTCAATGGAACAGTGTTGATTATGAGCTCATAAAACCCTTTTCAAAAAGAATATATCAAGACATGTCAAGGGCAACAATGCATAATTTCATATGAACTTTTTATTGAACAACATTTTAGATGTCACCCAAGTTAAACAAATCTTATATGCCTGTTTGTATTAGCAAAGTTATATAGATGGAAAGAATTTTGACAAAAATCTATAAGTATAAGAACAAAGGAAATAAGAAATATATTTCAAATCACACCCCATAACAAAAGGTTGCAAACTACTAAGCCTCAGATTAATGAAGTGGGGCAACTAATAAGACAGATAAGAATAAATTTGCTTTAATATCAGAAAAATCCTTATATATTTGAGATACTTAAATGTATGAAGCCAATATTTAATCTTTTTTAAAAAATTTCTTTCAAGGTTTCTTACATTTCATACCAAGAACATAAGATTTATTGCTCTTGCATATCACTCAAAATTCATAGTAGTTTTGTATACTTCAAATGTCTACCATTCCAAGATCACTTGATATTTAAAGATGCAAAATTCGTTAAATAAATCTTAATATACTTGACCTCCCTCTAAGGGGTTGTTGTGTAACAAGTGCGTAATGCCCACTAGAACGCCCATGAATTTTATCATCAACTTGACGAATCAATTTGAGAATATAAGACTTTCCTATTAGAACAGATTTTTCAAAAAGATCTCCTGTTCTTCCATCAAATATTCTGCTTTTTCCTGGATATTCAGGTTTTGATCCAAAAAGTATCGTGGTAGCAAGCATCGGCTATAGATCCTAAAGACCCAAATACTCAATGCCAATCTCTTAAGATCAAGCTCTCGAAGACAAAACCCCAAGGCTTAGTCGTTAAGAGTCAAAACATTTGCATCTAAGTCATTCCAAGTTAACTCCATGAAGATTCTCCTTCAAACTCCTACATGCTTCACCCCCACGTGAATTGTCATAATGGTGATCTTTGGAGTTCACCAATAACAACAATAAATCTCACCCCATGCACAAATGTTTCAAACAGCTATGATCAATGCAACAACTATAACTCCTCCATGCCAGTATTCTCCCTTGTCAATTAAGCCACATTCAATATAACAGTTACAAAACTCCTATATTTCAAGGACAAACAAAGACACACCCTACACTCCATCAACTATAAGTATATCCTTCTCCTTAGTTGTTCTCTACCTGTGAAGATCCGATATCTTTACTCTATAATTTCAATCTCTAAAATTCTCAACTAAAACAAACTTTTATTAAATTCTTCCAAGTCTAATTTTCACATCAACATTTTTTACACCATTTGTGAGCATGAACAAGCAAGCCAAAATAAGAATTAAATAGGGTATAACTTCATTCAATGAGGGGGGACCTCTCAACCCTCATGGCCAAGAGTTAACAAAGATCCATATAACTTTGCCTCAACATCCCAAGTCTCAATTCCTCTCTTTCATCTTTTTGTAATCGCTTCAATCTATTTAACAATAAATGGAGTTCTTCACAAAGGTCCTTTCCTCTCTTTCTATACTGATAGTGGAGCAACTCAAAGATATTTCAGTTGTTCCCTTCTCCTTCTCATCCAAAGACCGTCGTGGCTTCCCCAACCAGAACTGAACCTAACTATTATGCCTCCACTTCCATGAATCCACCACTATATAACCACCAACAACATATTCTTGTCAATACTCCACCATTACCATATGGTATAAAACTCTCTGGCTTTCATCCAACTGCTGTCCTTCACTCAACCTAGTGTCAACACACCTTAAGCTCCACCTCCCATCACCCATCAAGAACTCTCTCGTCAGGGCATATGAGTACAACCCAAATGTTATTGAAGAAATCTAGCTCCCTCTAGGCATACAAGGGCAACCTAAACATTGTCAAAAAAAAAATCTCTCATTCTCAGAAGAAATCCTATCTCCTCTTCCTGTAATTACCCTCTTCCTTTATCTTTTATAGTGACTTAGATCCCTACATTTTTATTGGGGAATTTAAGACCGTCACAATCTTATATGATGTGTCCAAGCATATAAATGGTTCTAAAAATTGCACTCATATCCATCTCCTCTTTTGAACAACTCTAAAGGCCCTTGCGAAGTCCTTAGTGGCCAACATAACCATTCAACAAATGAACCAAGCTTCAATTCCCTTTATTCCCAAAGATCTTCATTTGGCATACCTTACAATTATACTATAGTCTTCTCTAGGATTATTGCCAATGTCAAGGAACACTAAATGCCAATCAAAATGATAACTCTATTGATCTCTTTCTCAATGCCCCTAATAAGATTGAATTAATCAAAGCTTTCTCCTTCCCATCACTAGTTTTCTCATAAGCTTCTCAAGAGACACAAAGAAGCTTTAAGGAACCATCACCTGGCTCAACACTGGGAAGCACCTTAAGCTCGATCATGACATCGCTTAGATGTACTAACTATGCAAACCAGTAATTAAAAGACTAAATATATAATTAGTCTTTGCACGACCAAATAAAGTTTGTCTTGAGACCAAAAAAGAACAATATTATTTTGGAAGTCTCTAAAAATGTGAAATTTTGCAAAATTGTATCGAATGTCAAACATATCATTGAAAAGAGTTCATTTAAAGTAATTTGTTGAATTTTACATTTTAATTTTTGGTATTCAATTAGATTTATTATGAACAAAAGAAAATAAATTAAAATTTTAATACACATACACACACACACACACACACACACACACACATATATATATATAGGAAACTAAGCCCATCTCAAACTTTCATTGTAGTTGCTATAAGGGGGATAGGCAATCTTGAGAGGTTTATGGAATTGAAGAGAGAGAGAAGGGCATTGAAGAAAGAGAGGAGGAAATCCAAGAAAACTAAAAGAGAGAAAGAAAAGAAAAGAGAAACTTAGTAAAGAGGACTGAAACAATGGAAGAAGAACAAAAGAAGAAGAGCTGCAAGGAATTATACAAGACGAATAAAGGGTTGCAATAGGCAAAAGTATGAAAAAGTTATGTTTGAATTAGTTTTAACTCTTTAAGCACCCTTTGAGTGGCCTTTTTGATATCTAGAAGACCTTATGGTTGAAATCCAATGAGAAAGGATAGCGCTTTGACTCAGAGAACTGCATCTTTAGAGCTAACATGTTGTACATTACGCTAGGACGTGAAGGAATCCAAACTTTCCGAGAGAATCTGTCACGCCCCGCCTAAACTATCACTATAATCTACTGATAAAATCAGCTAATCAGAGCATAGCAGCATATAATTGAGGACACAACTGTAAAACTAGGCGAGGGTGACGCAAACAAAATAAAACTGTTACCTTTATAATCAACAACTTCAATATATGCATACCTGTCACTTGAGAAATCCTGTACAAAAATTACAAAAAACGAAATAACAGATACGTTTGTACAAAGTCCCATACCATCCTAAGCACCCTCTCTCTGTGAATCAGTGGCATGTCCTGTAATGTAAGTAGGGGAAATGAGCTTATAAAGCCCAGTAGGTGAATGCTATGGCTACAAGGATACAACATGATGAATATCCAACAACATGCTTTATCTCAAATGTAAATATGGCAAAGATAAATCTGAAATCAGCATGCAATGAATCAAGCAAAGTATGCAATTCATTTCTTCTTCTTTTCAATTCCTTTTTTTTCTTATTCATTTTTTTTTCTTTTCTTTTCTTTTCTTTTCTTGCTGGGTCCCAGACTTTCCCCATGATCCACATCCCACATCCCTATCATATCATATCACATCTCTATGGCATCTATCTCATCTAGAGACCATTGCCCGTAGGCATATCGTGGCTGGCCAAGCCTATCACGTCGGACCATCCCCGTATCTCAGCCCTGCACAAAGTGCTAGCCATATACGACATGTCTCGATCTCTATCACGTCGGACCATCTCCGTATCTCAGCCCTGCACAAAGTGCTAGCCATATACGAGATGTCTCGATCTCATCATATCCCTCCGCACTCAGCCCTGCACAAAGTACTAGCAATGCGGGGGAGGTCTCTATGCCATCTCATCATGCCCAGCATCCTGTGCTGGTGCTCATATGTCCGGGGACTACTGGGATGCGATCTAGGGTCAATTCTTTTCTTTTTTTTTTTTTACTTTTCTTTTTAGGGAATTTAACCCTTTAAGAGGCATAATCGATACCTCTACACATTTTCTTTGGCATGCTTTATATTTTACTATACCATAGTATCATATTGCAAATTCTCATTTCATTTTCATATAATGCCATAATATTTCAAAGCCATGCTTTTATAATAAAATAACAATCACTACTTACATTACTATTTAAATAAATTCACCTACCTGAGTTCCTGAGGGTCCTGCCATTCTTTGGCCTCTTCCCCTTCCCCTTCCTCTTCTTCTCATTTATTTCAATTACAGGGTGCTGAAATCGCAAATCAATATATTTTTATCAAAATTTGTTTTAAATGCTGCAACATATAGATAATTGATCTCTGCAGAATGAACATTAAATTACCTGTCAGAGTTTGCTTTCTTCACACTTATGCAGCCTTCGCCACTCAACACTTCTTTTCAATTTCTCCCCCCTTTTTAACACGGAGGCTGCCGCCGACCGCTGCACGGTTCAAAAATTCCCCTCGGATCAAGCCGAAACTCGCATGCAACCCTCCTTTCTCGGCACGGAAAACGAGAAAGGGCTGCACCGCAGAAATTCCTTTTTCCCCTTTGTTGTTCGCGGTTTCCCTGGCTTGGGATGCAAAAAGGAGAAGGGCTGCACAACAACCCGAAAATCCCAAAAATCCCGTAAAAAAACTTTCCCTTCTACGGTTCGAGGAGAGAGAAAATGGCTCGGGAAAGAGAGAGAAAATGGCTCGGGACTTACCCGGTTTCCCTCCTCGCTGAGCTCGGAACCTGAAATCGCCGCCGCCGGACTACCCCTTCTTCCGATTTTTCGTCGGGACGGAGACTGCTGCGGGAAAAAAAACCCTCCGCTGCTTCGCATGGTCTCGGCACGGGATCACTCGCACGGCTTCCTCTCCCTTTCTTTCTCCTCCCTCGGGATCGGGTCGTACGGGCGCACGCGGCGTCGTCGGATCGCCTCGCGTCCGACGCCAGTGCGTCTCTTTTTTTTTTTCTTTTTTTTTTTTTCCAGGATATTACAGAATCATACATTACGGGAATAAACAACAGACTATACGATCAGCTCAGCAAAACAAATTCAAGATTTCCAAGAAAATCATATAATATGGGAACAAAGAATAAACCATACAAGAAATTCAAAAATGTAGATGATAAGATTCTCAAGAGTATCATATGGTAAGCCAATATTCTTTCGAACGATGAGATAATGATAAGGTAGAGTACGATAGAACAAGAAGATGGTCTTGTGAATTATGAACTGATTTGTAGGGTACGAAATGTTTCAATAATGTATGGCTCATTTCAGCAATAGTCCAAGAAAAGAATCGCATGGTCTACTAACCAAAAAAAAAATGCTAAACTTTTGATATGATCCACCAACTATATGTTAAGAAAACAAAATGAGTTGAATATAGCAAGCAATATAGGAATGATAAAAAAATACAATAATAACTTGATATTAATTTATTTCATCTAATTTGTGATACAAATATCAAAAGGAAATAAAATCTTGGAAAAAACTCATTCCAAAAATTCGGATAAACAAATCTCATTTGATAATATAAGCACGATGAATTAATTGAAGAAAAAGATGTTATCATATGCACAAAACATCATCATAATTGCATAACATAGACCAAGGGATAAAAATTGTTTACTTATATATATGTATATATATATATATATATATATATATATATATATATATTTATACATACATACTTTTAAAATATAATGTTTATATGCCATGCTAATCTTTTTTTTATGTAGAAAGAAAACATGAAAGTAAGAAACCCAAAAACTAAAATAAAATAAAAATAGAAGTAACTATTTAAACCATGAGATAAAAGAAATAAATAAATAAATGAAATTCTGATTTTTCTAAAGACACTATCCCAAGCTAAAACAAGAAAGAAAGAAAACTAACGTTAATAATCAACTAGGCCAAAAAAAAATAAAACATAACTGAAATGAGAATGTGAAAAAAAAATAATAATTAGATATAAAAATAGGAATATAATAAAAGAAAAATGAGAATGTGAAAGAGCAAAAAACATAAATAAAAAGGAAAATAAATAAAAGAAAAAAAAGGAAAAGAAAGATAAAAGCAAAAGAGAGAAACTAGAAATCTTGATGGAAATGAAGTTGAAATAGTTATGCATATTTACAGATTTACATATATGTGAATGTGCTAAAAAAGAATTATTAAAAAGAAGATTATCTATTTTTATCTCTCCTTGTATTTCAAACGAGCTATAGATGTTGTGATATGTTTAGCTCATTTTCAAAAATTGTTCATGTTAATGTTAGGTTAATATCATTTATTTTATGATTTATATGCTAAGCAGTTTACTCACATATACTCTATCAATATTACACAATATACCACCACTGCACTGTAAGGAGTAGACCAGGATAGCAACAAGAATAAGTAGATATCTACTATGAAATAATGGGGAGTTACATATGTTCAGATTTGCATGCATGAATAAAAACTAATAAATATTTTCAGTACTAGTTAATCTTGAAATTGTACTTGTAAAATATATGAAATATTAAATGATAAATTATACAAGAATGAAAACAAAGAAAACTAAAGATAATTTTGGTAAACTTTTTAGTGGTCGCTACTCCCTCTTACAATGTAATTTTCGGGTGGCCAACATTGAACAAGTTTAGAATGGCAATCTCAACAACCCACCTCTGCATCAAGTTCTACCATCCAATGGGTGTCATATGAATACAAAAAACCTTTTGCAATCAAGGTAGTGCTACCTAAATGTGATGAACAAGACTCGACAATTGAACTTTAGGAAAGAGACTCGATAAAGAAAGTGCGCCCTAAAAAATTGTAAACAAATCTTCGAATCTTAAGGAAAAAGGTAGTATGCTACCTTGAATTTTTTGGCTAAGTGCCTCGATATAATTGCCTAGATGCCTTCCAATATACCTAATATCAATCACTTGACCTCTCACAAAACTCCCTTAACATTAATCTTGACCCAATGGTAAAACAAAAATAGGTTTTTAGTGTCAAGAAGCAAGCAATGATTAAAGAGAAGATTTCTGATCTACTAGAAGCAAAGTTTATTCGCCTAGTCTTATAGTGGTTTATAAGCGTCATGCACATGGAAAAGCATAATAAAAGTGACACATGTTCAACAATTACACAGATCTTAACCACACCAGTCTAGAGGACTTGTACTGTCTCGTCTAATTGATGATCACTTAGACTCGACAAGTAACTTTAATTGCTTTAGGTTCTTACATGTGTTCTCCACATATCATCAAACCATAATTGATGAAGAGGACAAAGAAAAGAATTCTTTAACAATTGAATTCATCACATTATGCTACAAAGGCAAGATTTTAAGTCTCAAGAGTGATGGAGCCAACTATTAGAGGATGATCAACACTATCTTCCAAAACCAATGAGGCAAAAATCTTGGTACACATGTAAATGCACTTCTGGTGAAAAACAAGTCTTTCAATCATAACTTGTGGGATTTGAAAGTAACCTTCGAGACTTGAAGTTCAACATGAGGTTGAACCCTTCAATATTGAGACAAGGCATTCAAGCAAACCCTAAAAAGATATGAAATCTGATAGATATGCCTTCTCCAAAAGCCATCAAGATGTCCAATGTTTGGCCAATCAACTTGTTGGACTCAACCCTTTTATCTCTAAGTCATGGAAAAAAGTCAAACCATTCCTTAAATTTCTTCCAAACAAGTATAGGATTTAGTAAATAAAGGATTGTGAGAAAACTTTAAGGCCAACCTATCTTAGTCTACTACTTGGAGCTTAGCTATTAGCTCGATCCTTAATTGAGATGATAAAGGTATTCAGCACCTAATTTATTATATTTCTCATTCCCTGAAGGATGTAAAGACAAGATACTCCCTCTTCAAGAAGATGGTCTATTAGTATCATCACCAACAAACCTCTAAAACACATTCTTTAGTCGATAAAGATCTTGAGAAGGTTACAAATGTGTGTAATCAAGCTTAACTAGTTTGAAATGATGTCAATTCCTCGCTCTTCTCTCAAGTCCCAAGTTTTCACCTTTCCTAATGGAGGAGACTCCTTCGAGACTGGGCCCGAACCATCAAGTTTCTAGTAGCTCTACGTGGACAAAGTCTCAAGGCAATAATCATGTGGCATAAGGCTAAGGCAAGTTAAGCCGAAAGGAGGTACTAAAATAACATTTCCTATCACAAACAATCATGCTAAGTATGAAGCCTTGATAACTGTCCTAAAATTTACTCTAACATTGCAAGTCAAACACTTCGCTATTTTCCTTGATTCCCAATTAGTTATTAACCAAGTTAACTTGTTTAGGACCAAAGACCTAGTTCTCAAAGCATACAAAATAGTAACTCAATTTCTCATATAGAAGTTTGATTGAGCAAACCTTACTCAAATCCCTTAAAAGCAAATCAATAAGCCAATTACCTAACAAAAAGTGAAGACCAAGAGAACTACATTCCCTTGTTGGAGGAGGTCTTACCTCTTTTAACACCAAACTTGAGGAGGATTAAACACTAAGCACAACAATATGTCTTGGTCGAAGGGCAACTCTATTGAAGATCTTATCCCAAACCCTTGCTTAAATGTGTCCATTTCTCCAAAATGCAGCGATTATACTGCAAGTTGTAGTTTGACAATGAAGACAATGTGATAGGGATTCTTTTGACCTACAATGCCTAAGGACATAGCTCTTTTTGTTAGAAGATGTAAGGGGTGTTAGATTCATGCCCCTTTACTCAATAGCTAGTAGTCTCAATAAAAGTCATCACTATTTCCTAGGCTTTCTTCGTTGAGATATGGTGTTCTTAGTCTATTCCCAATAGCCAAATCTGGAAACTCTTGATCATCACTGTTGAATATATCTCCAAGTGGATTAAGAAGAAACCCATTGTTGGTCAGATGATTGTCGAGGTCCATAGCTTTCTAGGACTTCTACGAAAGTTAGGGTTGTCACCCACAACAAGCCTCTATTGCTCATCATCACATGAATGGCTATGTCGATGCAACAAATGAGAGCTCGTTGAAGATCCTAAAGCCCTACCTCAAGGGCAAAAAGGTGCTTGGGCTAACGACTTTCCTAGTGTATTGTGTGGGATTATCAAACCACACTTGCAACAATGGGTGAATTACCATTCTCCCAATAGAAATCGACCACCTTGATCTTCAAAAACATTGAGGTGAACAAGATACAAGTAGATTTTACCAATCAAATGAGGAAATTCAAAGCTCAAGCTTGACTTAAACGAAGAGAAACACCTCAAACCTTACATTAGTCAACTCAACAAAAAACAAAGTAATCAAAAAATGCCCTCTCAAAGTTGGAGACCTAGTTTTCAAGAAATGCAAGGTCTCTCAATGTTAAGGTCTTGGTATGCTTGCTCTAAACTAAGAGGGACAATATCCCATTAAAACCATTGTACGGCCAAAGGCCTATCAATTTCAGACAGAGGAAGGTGTCGAGCTACCCCAATCACAAAATCGAGATAACTTCAAACGTTAAATCTATGGAAAGTATACACTCTCTCCTCTTATTCTATTCGCCAAAGGTACAAACTAACAAGGCCTAAAGTTTTCAACATTTTACATAATTTGCATTCCTCATGTTTTAGTAACTTAGATAAAGATACCTCTCTAAGTTCATTTATAACAAATAATATGAGTTTTTGAGGTCTAAAAGGTAAAAATTTCTATATCGTGACTGTGAATCTATTCAAAATCACTCAAAAGTCTATCTCACCTTGAAGAAAACCAATGAGATTTCTTTTTTAATTCACCATGCAATGTCCTTCTCTATCAAGCCTTTCTTGAGACTTAAGAAAGCATCCCTTCATCGCTTAAGACAGGAACCTCCATCAACTTGGTTAATTATTTGATACTTAACTGATTCATCCCCAGCCTTCTTTGTTTCATCTCTCCTCCGTTGCATGAAAGTGCTGAGAGGCATGCTCTTGACCTTTCCCTCTTCATCGCTACTCCATCACATGAATGTCTCGAGAGCATGATGTTGCCTTCATCTCCTCTCCTTCATCATTCATATGTCACACAAAGCCCTCAAGAGGCATATCCCATCAATCCTCCATCGCATAAAGACCTTGAGAAGCATGATCTTGTCTTCCTCATCACTTCATAATCGAATATTTGCATGAAGGCCTAAAAAAACATGGCCTTATTTTCCTCTCATCTCTTTCATCACTGAAGTCCTCAAGAAACATAACCCTAAAATCTCACTCTCCTACTTTGTTGCTAATCGGTTACATGAAAGTTTTCAAAGATCTAGTCTTGCTTTCTTCACTTTCTTACCTTCACCTATGTTCCATAAAGCAAAGATCTCAAAAAATAAATCATTGCTTCCTCATCCAATACCTCCTACTTGATAATATCATTCACGTTAAGGGATTTGGGGAAGATTAGTTCTTTCTAAAACTTAATCAACTTTTCCTCCTCTCCCTCAACGATATCACCCAAACTTGAGGACTATGGAGAGATCAATTCCTTTTAAGCTTAATCAACTTTTCTTCCTCTCTCTCAAAGATATCACTTTACTCAAGGACTAGCAAGAGATTAGTTTTGACTTAACCCATTTTTCTCCTCCTCACGATTGCCTCATTAACACTAAGAGAGTGATACAAACCCATGCAGCACTTAAAGAGGTACTTTTGCGCACTAGTAGAGATTTGTATCAACCGAAGGTTACTCGTACCCTTGATAAGACAATGGCATTGGTTCAAAAGTGCGAGGCTTAAAAAAAGGCTAAACAAAAATAATAAAAAGAATTTCACAATCACAAAAAGATACACAAAATTTCAAAACAAAGTACCACTATTCTACTTCTACTAACCATTGCAACATATCAAAGGTAAAATGCCAATGTCAAAAAAGACATTATAAGAACCCCTTAATAACTAAACCCTCGAGGACCTATGAAAAGCATGAAATTTATCTATTATATTCTTTGAACTTGACACACCCAAAAATATCCTTATATCTAACGAGTCCAAACAATCTTGAAATATAAGCAGAAACAAGTAAAATATTTGATCCTCAACACATGATTGATAAGTAGTTGATCTCCACAAGCCTATCAAGAAAATGGATATATTCACCCCCTCAACAACCTTCTTTCAGTATGGAGTAACCATTCGACTTTTGATTCTTTCCAACCATGCAAGAAGTTTAACATCAGATTGCTCTCTCATCAGTTCTGTCTTAGCCATAAGCTGAACAATCCTCTCTCGACATGAGACAATTTCCTCCTTTAACCTGTTTTTCGAGGCCCTAAGAATTGAATTCTCATCACAATAGTCATGCATGACATCCTTTATTGCTAACAGTGTTTTCATCAAGAAGCTCATGGGGAGCCAACTATTCCACACTAACAATCTTCAAGTCCCAAGTCACCTTATAAATCTCCTTAAAGCCACATTCCAGTGCACATTAGATCATCAAGGATGACAATTAAAGGTTCAACAACGTTAACCATCGATGGAGTAGACATTCATGGGTTAGTATTGCTACAATTAAATGGTGAGATAGGAACTTTGATAGAACCTCAAATGTCTTCCACCAAATGCCAATCGATTGTTGGATCAAAACCTAAATCCTTTTCACTCCAAAGCAAAACCACTAATCCAGCCTCCATGGAAGCAATGTCACATCCCACCTAGACTCATACCTAAAAATACACACAATATTAATCCCATGATCAATGCCACAAATAAGCACAATCAAGAGAATACTTTGTGGATGATGACAACAATAAAACCCATAATTAATCACAATTTCATTCAAAATATATAAAACAATAAACCATACTAATATATATCCCACACAAAATCTCTTATAAAAATAGTGTTAACATAAACACAATTAATAACAATAAATTAAAACAATCCATCACTCTCTTATAAGATAAATCTCTCATCAAATCATATCCTCTCAAATATTGCTATGAGCTCCATCTCAATGTAAATCAATGACATAACTTGTGATGTAAGCAAAACATGAGCTTCCAAAAGCTCACCAAGTGCTACATCAAAATGACAATATATCAATAATAAGATGAAATAATTGCATAGATAAATAAATAGACATATAATCATGTAAACAGATATACATATTTATTTATTTTCCATCCATATATATGTGTGTATCCTGTTTCTTTTTCATAATAACTTTCTTACTATAATAACTTTTTTAATAATAATTATTGATTCATATATGAACATTATCCCAACTCCATAACATATCAAACTTCATATAACACCTCATGGCTCATATTATCATAATACATCATATAATTATAGATCTTTGCTTATAAGCATATATAACAATTATAGATAACAACATATCTCAGTTTGATTCTAAAAACCATACTAATCAACCTTTGCACAAAATACTAGTGACATAAAAGGTTATATCTCAACATGGTCCCAACATGTGCCTACCAAGCCCAATACAACGTTGTAGCGACACAAGAGATTATATCATAAGATATGATACCACATCACGTCTTAGTACTATCCTAAACATGTGCTTATCAAGTTTTACATAAAATGCTAACGACAAACTATATAATATAAAAATTATAATGTAATGTCATATAGAAACCCATATCAACATATATCATGTCATATATCATGTCATATATCATATCCAAGCATCATCATAATTAATGTGCACCATAAACCTCATGCAACCTGATATTATATCATATGTTGTTCATTTCTTTTTTTTCCTTTTTCATTTTTTTTCCTTACCATTTATTATATTTTTCTCTCGTGTTCTGACATTATCATTATAAGCCAACAAACACATATATCCATATGTATCATATATATAAATATCCAAATATCATATGACAATATCTAAGTTAATAATCATAACAAATTCGTCATTTCAAAATATATCAAAACATACATGGCATTATAAGTCAATATTTTCATCATAACAATCACATCAATATCCTTTTTAAGGACAAGATAACAAATGTTATATTTACATCACAATTATTCAATTTACATACCTTATTCACATAAGATTGTTCCTTTTTTTGCTCACATTTTTCATTGTGTTTTTACACAAAATTAATCATGTATACACTCATTAATGTCACATTCCCTTCTCATTCCATTATCATTTTGCTCTTTCATTCTATTCATTTTTTCACATAACACAATTTTGATAGGATCGTCCGACCCCTTATTGGATTGTTTGATTCCAATTATCAGACCATTCGATTTATCAATCAAATCATTTGATCATCCATATTATACAATCTAATTTATCAGTTGGATCATTCAATGGATCATCTTTAGCCTCCAATTTCTTGTCATCAAACTAACTTTTGAACCATCTAACCAGTTTGTCCGATAAAAATTATTCCAATACTCTGATCGAAAGAATGATCAAACCATCTGATAAGTCTATCTAATCATAAAAACATACTTCCAATAATTGATCTAAAACAAATCAAACAATACAATCTTAGATAGAAGTTCAAAAATCCATTTTCTACCTACTTTCTAATTACAAGCCATCTCAAAAGGTTTCCACAAGTTCACTAATTCAAATTTACTATGCATAAACTCATAGATTTCCAACTATCATAACTTCATGCTCAAACAAAATTAAACCTCTCACAACATGCTGTGATTAAATAAATTCATCACAATTCGATTTCTTACCCATCCTACAATCAAAATTCAAATGCAAAAACCTAGAGAAATTGTTAAGAAAGCTTACCTGGCGCTTCTTTTTTACTCCAAATAACTATTTTCAAAGATTCCAAAGTTGTCCTCTTCCTAATAATCATTTTCAAAGATTTCAAAGCTTCCCTTTCATGCATCCAAGCTACGTCTCTCTCTCTCTAAACTTCTCCACATCTCGCTTCCACTTCTAGCTTTTTCTCTATTTCCTTTGTTCCTCCAAGCAATCACACCAAAAATCAAATAAGAGAATAAACTACAACAACAAATAAATAAGACATTTTTCCTTAATCTTGTTTTATATGTTTAATCAAGTTTAATCTATTTAATACTAATTAATTAATATATTTCATAATATATCTTTATATTTATTTTCATAATCACAAATCACCAATCATTTTCTATCACTCAATCTATTATTCATTTCTCATTCTTTATAATTCTTCTTCTTATAAATTCTCAACTTGTCTATATCATACGTCTATTACTCTCTAATTATCATTAGATGTTATACATTTATTGTCACATAATCACTTTCTACCTCAATTCATCATATCTTATTTACTTTTCCACCTCCATTATATATTTCCTTCCATAGTAATTGCCTTAACACAACCACATGCCCTTAAACATAAATATCACTATATATCTAAACTCATTCGTGTAATATTAAGACAGAAATTAACACACCTTAATTATTTAAGCATTGAAACTTTTCTTCACAATGTGAATCTAACACAAATTGTATTGCTCTCTAAATCAATATTATGCAAAGTAGAACTTATTTGAGAAAAATCTTCAACTTCTTATCATATCCAACCATTCTCGCAAAACTTCAAATTTCTGACACAAGCAGACCTTGGACAATTCATATCAAGTAGTGTCTCATATAAACCTACCAATGTCCATCCAAAATATACAAAAACAATTCAAGTAAACTATTCTAAACAATCAAAATGTCACTACTCATGCTCTTTGAATCTCAAAAATACAAACAAATAAAACCCATATCTAACAATTATTATAGATATTTGTTTAACTCTAACAACTTAGTATATACTAATCAATAAAGAACTTTTAATATCAATTATACTTATGAGGTTTAATCGACAATAATCTTAATTTCATAAACTAAAAAAACATTAACAAATCTACTAAAGATACATTTGAATATTTTCAAAATATATCATAACTAATCCTTAATAATTTGAAATCATAACTTTCGTTTGCTAACAATCATTAGATATTTGATAATTGGTTATATGTGTGTGTGTGTATATGTGTACATATATGCATATATAATGCAAATATCTTAACTTAGGTAATCTTAACCATTTGTTCTGCTATATTCTCTAAACACACAGTGAAACATATAACATCTTTGTTCATCAGGACAAACCTCGCTAAGAAAAATATGAACAAAACTATAAATTTATGTTCATATCTATTAATTATCATAATGTTTTACAACCAATGGAATAAATCATCCCACGTCCCTTTTAAAAATAATAGTAAACTATGTTATCTCTTCAAAACCTTTTATTGACTCTTCACAAAAATATCACAAATGTCATAATCTTTAAATTATATTTGATGATAAGATTCCATACAAAAGCTAGTTGTATCATCAATTGCTATAATACCAATAGTACTTTCCTATCTTCTAAACAAATTATCCCATCAAAATTCAATCTATCTTAACAAATTCTTAACAATTGTATCAATCTCATCAATAAAATATGATGGATTTATCCTCTAGAATTGCTCCAATCTCATATTTATTTGTAGTCCCACAATAAGACCATTTATACTATACTACTAATTGACTATAATAACAAAATTAACATCTGACACCAACTCATGATGATTATTTTCTTTGTTGGTTTAGGCCTCTAACATTTTTTTCTTTGATGTTTTGGAATTTAATCCGTTTAAATTTTTTGTTCTACTCTCCCATTGGTGTTTTAGGATCAACCCCTCATTAATTTCCTATTCAATTATACTTTTTTGTATTTCACAAGAAGTTAATCATATCCAATTGCATCATAAACAACCATTTTATATAAATAAATAACAACAATATATAATATCTAATGTTCTCACACATGTCATCCCAAACTTTTTCCCTAATCTCAAACGAAGCTCTGTAAGTGCCATTATATAATGGACTTTAAATATTGATTTAATCCTTGACATCAACTAAATTTCAATTTCTATTTCTCTATCAAAAAAATCATGATAAATCTTTTAGAAACATATTAAAATATAGGTCAAAAACACATCTTGTATTTTAAAAAATTTATGATGTGTCTACCACTAATAACAAATAACATTTCTCTCCTTTGGATGATAATTTTATGCTTTTAACACAAAGATAATAAGGATTTCTCCAAACTTATTAAATAAATCACTTCCTTCTTGTCAACTATTTTAAATTTAACTTTTCCTATAGCTAAATTTTCACTTAATAATCACAAAATCAATCCATAACCAATATAATATCAAATTTTGTTAATAGTAAAACAATTAATATAATAGAAAACCTTCTCTCTCTAAAACCTCACCTCTTGAATATAGTTATCAATCCTAATTTCATTCCCATCAAATAATATAACTAAAAATAGATTATCTAATTGTTTCAATTAACAAATAATTTACCAAACTTATGAGAAGCTTTATAATAATAAAATAACACAACTAGCAAATATTATAAACATAAGATACATGTAATCACATTGTAAATTTAGAAACTTCTTGTTAAGAGATTGCATAAACCTAGGATTGTTTTCCATTACCAACTAGCTAACCTATGTCAAATCACATGAATTCACAAAAAGTACAACACCATTACCTCTCCCTACTAATCCTTTACCAACACTCTAGGAAGCAAATGTCATGTCAAATCTTGGCCCTATTCAAGGGCATGCTCGAGTCATGTGGTCAATTTTCTCGCAAATAAAGTATCTCAATTGTCTTCATCATCTCAACCAACTAGCACCTAATGTCATTTTTCACATACAAGCCCATACTAGATCGACCACTACAAGGTCCTGTTCTTGTCCTTGTAAATCCTATTTACTAAGATTCCTACTACCACTATTATTACCTAGTACTTGTTAAAAAGATCATGCGCCTAAGATGTCTGACAACCCATCTTTTTTGTTGACCTCATACTAATATTCAAATACCAATTATTCATGCTCAATCAATCTTGTGTATTCTACAACTCTTTCTATTCTTTCTTATTATTCTTTCTTACTATTCTTTCTTTCTATTACATTCAATTTCAATGGTCTTACAGGCTTCAACTCATCAAAACCCTACTATGAAAAAGCTTTTGATCAAAAAAATTTAAGATGGAAATTCAAAAAGTAATCGGAGTAAAGAAAAATGTGTGAGAATAATAATTAAATAAAAACAATTGTAAATGGAATAATACAACAATAATGAATCGTAGTCTTTATTGTTAGATACTAGACGAAAATGATAATGAAACTCTCACCTCAATGAAGGTAATCAAGTAAGAGTATATAATTACTTATCCCCATACTTTCAATAACAAGTTTGAATACAATAACAAATACTCTCACTCTTGGATGAAATAACATTCGTGATCAATTGGTTCATCAAATATATCATAGACAATCATTGAAAAAAAAAGTAAGTACATAACCTAGTCATTGTTGAGAACTTTAAAGACTAGACTTATGATAGAGGTGTGACTTCAATGGAGTGAATGATAAGGCTTCGTGTACGAGCAGCTAACGAATCATTACCCTGAAAAGTACATCACAACAGTTCATGCAACTGAGTTGCTACTAGTTGCAAAGTTTCTGAAATCAAGATCTCAAAATTGAGCTTATCTTACATATCAAATCCCTGCACCAGTTAAAGCTTCAGCACTACCTCTGCTCAACGCCTTTTCAACCCTTGCTTCAAAAGGTGTAGCGTGACAAGTAATTGTTTTATCCTGTATTATTCATGAGAAAATAGTGAGTATCAGACTTCAAGGCAACCTTACAAGGTGATGCATTAGAATAAATTAACATACCTCTCTATACTTGCTTGTTGTATTTGGGATCCCTCTTATCTTGGAGAAGGAACTCCAACAATAAGCCAATTCCCTATTATTATGAAAATAATTGCCTTCAGTCTTGTTAATCTGTCCAGGAATCATCATGTTGTCATTATAATTCTCAACATCATCAGCCAAAAAGCCTGCTTCCCTACCGACAACAGAATATGTGGATATCCCTTTTACATTGATTTCCATAGCATCCGAGTTCGAATTCAGTTCAGATGTTAGTTTCTTTACCTGCAGTTCCTTTAAAACCATAGAAGACGAGGGCAGACTGACATCTGAACACGTAATCATACTCCCGGTTTTTCCTTCCAATATTCCCGGCTTTACAATGTCAGACTTGCTTGAAATTTTGGCAGATCGACCACCCTTCTTTAGCTTTGCTTTCTGCTTCCCTCTATTCTTTGCGTGCTCCAACTTCTCCTCATTCATCTCCTTAAACTCCTCTTCGAATTCCTCTGAAACCAAAGTAGAGAAATGCATAGCCCTAGCTGAAGCCCTTGTCACCCTCCCTCTTCTATTCTCAACTAGCACAGGCTCCAAAATATTCTGAGAAAGCATTACAGACCCAACATCTGCCGTTGCACGCACCGTACCTTTTCCTCTACCTTTTTTCTCCACAAGCTCCAATTGTTCCTCAACCTTACTCATAACCTCAGTAGAGTTAGCCACAGAAAAAGCCCTCGATGCCATCTCTATCTTCCGCCCCACAAGCTCGGGCTTCATGATCGACTGTTTCCTGGAAACCCTAGCTGGTCGAATCAAGCTTTTCACCTGTTTAACCCCTTTCCCTGCATTATTAAGCCCATCAATATTATCATACCCCACTCCCTCCTGAACGTCCTTCGAAACTGTGGCAGAATTCACAGAAGTACGAACCACACTCCCATAGTTTCCTTCCACCACTACCGGCTCCAGGTTCACGATGTTCCTAGAAGACCCGGCTGATGAACCGCTTTTTTTGCGCCTGGCCCGCCTATTGGGGCCATCCCTTATTGCCTCATCCGCATTGTTCTTCACCTCCTCCTGCTCCTTCGTAGAACTTGTAGAAATGGACGCCGCTGCACACCTCATCGGCTTCCCTTTCTTACGTTCCACCGCCATCCGCTTAGAGGGCTCCTCCACTCTCTCTCCCTCAACTACATTTTCCTCCTTCACACAAACTCCGGCTGCCGCTGCCCGTCGTCCACGTCTCGTTCGGGGCTCGGAAGCCAAATATGGCATGCATATCTTTACCGAGATCAAACTGCTTCCCCCGATATTTATGATGTCTCCGTCACCAAGGGGGGTTGGGCTGTTTGGGGAGATAAGCGTACCGTTCACGCTTGTGCCATTGGAAGATCCGAGGTCAGTGACTGCCCATCGGGAGACATCCTTGTTGAATTCAACAACAAGATGCTTCTGCGAAATGCCGGAATCCTTGATGGCAAAGGTATTGCCTCGGACGACACGGCCGATGCGGATGAGACACCCTGGCCTGCAATCGATGATTTCGCCCTTCTTTGGCCCATCATCGATGGAAAGTATAAGGTTTGGGATCTCCATGGAGGAGAGTATACAATAGAAAAAGGGAAAACCTAAAAACTGAGTGAGATCTGGAGGACTCCTGGCTTCCTGGGAAGTGGAAGACGGGACGACAGTAGAAGATCAGTACGGACTTGAAGGAATGGATTTTAAAAGGCGAGGCATGCATTTGAAATTTTTGGACATACTTGGGACTGTCCGCCGCTAACCCGTTACAAATTTATGAATATGATATTACTATTTATATATTTTTTTTTTATTTTACTTAAAATTTAAAAATAATTTTATTTTTATATATCTCTTTTGTTTTAAATAGCATAATCTAATCATAATTTTATGATGATTACGATTAAAAAAAATTAATAAAAAATGTTTAAAAAATATAATTTATATGAGAAAATATATAAAAACTATTAGATAATTTTTATACTCTTATAATTAAATAGAAAATAAATTTTTAAAACTTCTCATAAAAAAAGCATAAAAGTTTTCCTGAAATAAACCTTATTATTAAGGCAAAAAACGGGGTCCCCTACGAGGGATCAAACAGGTAATCCGAGTACAAGAGCTTGCAAAACGGCTCAAGGAGGGGCTCACCCCGTCCCCAGCTGAAGCTGGACCAACACGCGGCACGCGCCACTCAGTCCGCCGACGCGTTGCCTTCCCTGTAAACACAAGAGATAACGAGGGAGTCAAGGCCGCGAGCATGGAGAATTGCTTTGGCAAATACACCCCTCGTGGGCACCTGGGCAATGATATCACGCACGTCAAGCATAGCGTCCGTGGAGTCGGTTTGGACCTCGATGGCCCGGACGTCCGGGAACACTAATCTGGCCGCTTCAAAGGCCTCCAAGAGAGCGTAAACTTCCATGGCTCCACTAGCTTGAGATATAATTTTCTTTCCAAGCACCAGCAGGGGCTTGCCCACATGATCCCTGGCAACCAGACCAAGACCCGCCGAGTGATCCCCAACGGCTGCATCGCAGTTGAATTTGACCCATCCAGTGGGAGGGGGAACCCAATTTTGGGTTATATTCAGTTCAGGTGAGCTGAATGGGTTCCCGCAAGACATGGAGGGACGCGTTCGGTGAAGCAGAGCAACCTCAATCTGCAGCTTGCGTATAATAAAACTGTAATTAGGCCTCTCATCGTAGTGCTTCTTCGCATTGCGGAAATCCCAGATGTAATACATTGCCGTGGCAATGGTGGCAGCGTACTTCCAATTATAAGCCATGCTATGTGCTGGCGCTGCTACAAGTTCAAAGAGCCTCTGTAAATGCCCAGAGCCCTCATCAGGAAGAGGACCAATCGCCGAGATGGCTTCGCGAAGTAGGTTGCAGCGCCAGATAGCCTGTGCATGCGGGCACTCCCAGACAAAGTGTTCCCGCGTCTCATCCGTAGGACAACCCCAGATATAGTTACTACACTCGGCAAGCCCTCTGCGAACGAGCCAGACTGCGGTAGGAAGGTGGTCACCCATCAGCCGCCAAAGGAAGAGTTTCACCCTAGGCAGCACCTTAAGCTTCCAGATCTGCTTCGAATACTTCGAGTTAACTTCCGCGACTTCAGACATATTGCCACCACGCATGTGCGAGTAGAATTTTAGATTGTTGACCCGTGGCGACTCCGTTTGCAACTGCAAAAGCATGTCATGGCTGCGGGCCCAAGGCAGGTGCAAGACGCGATCAAGAAGGAGGTCACTTGCCCAAACCCTAATACTTGCTTCATTCCAGACACCCACCTCGCAGACGCATGCACTAACGTAAGTAGGCCAATCTACGTCCATGTTGATGAACGTAGGCCACAGGCAGATAGGGAGCACACCAAGCCAGTTGTCTTCAGCAAATAAAACTCCCTTTCCGTCCCCAATTCGCCACACAAAGTTAGCGAGGGCGCACGGCATAGCAGCTGCAAGAAGCCTGCAAGCAAGGGATGCCCTCCGGGGAGACTTAACAAGTGAGTGGGCAGCGCCGTATTTAGCAGCCAAGGTGCAAACCCACGGGATCTCCTCACGCCCAATCAATCTTCTGCAGTGTTTCATGGTCAAGACCCGTTGCCATGTACGCAAGTCAAGAAGGCCAAGGCCCCCCGCATCCTTAGGCAGAGTGATCTTCTCCCAGCTGGCATAATGCATCCTCCTTCCTCCCGTGGCGCCGCTCCAAAGGAACTTCCTAAACTTCCGCTCCGCCACGTCAATGGCACGCTTCGGCAAGACGCAATGGCTCATCAAGTAGGTGGGGATAGAGTTGAGGACGCATTTGATCATGGCAATCCTCCCAACAAGCGATAGATGCCTAGTGCGCCAATTCATCACCTGATCATCGATCTTTTGGAGCAGGAAATTAACATCCTTGAACTTGATTGGTTTCGCCGAGATTGGAATTCCCAGGTAAGAGAGATTCTCCCCCCGCGCCATGTGTAATTTCCTCGCAATTAGGATCTTCCTTTTGGTACTAGTGAACTTGTTGAAGAATGCCTTAGATTTCGAGAGGTTAACAGTCATACCTGTGGCTCTGCAGAACTCTTGCATGGCCAAGTTGATGGCTTGCGCAGCAGCACGAGTAGCCGAGGCATATATGAGGATGTCATCGGCGAACAAGAGGTGGGATACAAGTGGAGAGTCCTTCCCAGGGCTAAACCCCAGCAGCGACCTGGATTCATAGTTGTGGATGATAGCGGAGAGATACTCCGTCACAAGGGTGAACAAGTACGGCGAAAGGGGGCAGCCCTGCCGCAAACCACGTTGGGCATGAATCCAGGGAATCCGAGAGCCGTTAAGCAAGACAGCATATCTAGGGTTGACAATACACGACTCAACCCAGTCGCACCAAGTAGGCAGAAAACCCATCGCCTTCAGGATGTTCATCACGCTCTCCCATTGCACCGAGTCGAAGGCTTGCTCCATATCCACCTTAACCGCCATGAGTCCAGCCCTCGCGGAGGACGAGTGCATTCGCGAGGCCATTTCCTGAGCCATAAAGATGTTATCCGCAACGCATCTACCTGGCACAAACGCACCCTGTTCACTGGAAATGAGGAAGGGGAGGATAGGCTTGAGTCTTCCAACAAGAACACGTGCAACGACTTTGTAGATAAAGTTGCAAAGGCTAATTGGCCGGAACTGCTCCGGCCTGCATGCGCCTTGAGATTTCGGAACAAGGATAACGAGGGTATCCTTCCAACAGCTAGGCATATACTTTCCAGCAAAGAAGGAGAGCACCGCTCTAATGGTGTCTTCCTGAGTAATCTGCCAATAGCCCTGGACGAACTCCGCAGTAACCAGTCCAGGGGCTTTGTTTCTCCTAGCGGCTTTGATGGCTGCAATGATCTCCTGATCAGTGACAGGGCAGGCCAGCAAGGTTGCCTGAGCCTCACTAACCCTAACATGAGGCAGGTGCTTCAGGAAAGGCAGAGGCGTAGCCCCACCCCCCCACTTCGTCTGGAAGAAAGGCTCCAGGATATTGCTCATAGACTCCAGCGAGGTGACCATGCAGCCCGAATCATCCTTCAGCTGGGTGATGAGATTGTTGCGGGTGCGTGCAGTCGCGGCAGCATGGAAGAAACGAGTATTACGATCTCCCAGCTGAGTCCAGTGGAGCTTTGCCCTCTGCCACCACCAGCGCTCCTCCAGCGCACAACCGCGGTGGAAGTCCAGAATTAGCTGCCCAAGCCGGCGGTGTTCCTCTTCATTTAATCCTTCCAGAGATTCTTTGATTTGCAACGTATTAATGCTAAGTTCAAGATTAGCATTAGTGCTCATAATATCACCAACCTCCAATTTACTCCAAGAGCGCAAAGCTAGAAGCGATCTGCGAAACTTGGTTGAAAGGGCCTCCATATGATTCCCCTTAGTACGCCTGCTCCAGGCCTGATACACGACCCATCTCGCCTTCGGAAACTGCAACCAGGTGCTTTCAAACTGAATGCGGCGTGAACACGCAGTCCTGCGTCCCCTCTCAATGTCAATAAGAAGGGGGCAATGATCCGAGCCAATTCACATGAGGTGGGCAACAGAGCAGCCCGGAAATGCACGCATGCCCGCGATGTTCATCAACGCTCTATCGAGCCTTTCAAGGATTCTTGCACCCCCTTCCTTCCCATTACACCAAGTAAATTTGCTGCCAGTGAACATGAGATCCACCAACTAGAAATCTTGGATTGCATCCGCAAATTCTTGCTGCAAACTGCTGAATTTGAACTTCCTTCCCCCCTTCTTCTCACCCTGCGACATAACAATGTTAAAGTCGCCGGCCACCAGCAATGGGCCCGCAGTCTCAGCCTCCTGCCTTAGAAAGTTCCACAATTCCTTCCGCTTCGAGGGGTCCCTTGGCCCATAAACAACACAACACTTGATGACAACGCCTCCCGCAATGCCCAGCTCAAGCGCCACCGCGTGCGTGAATGAGCGAATGAAATTCACCGATAGACAGCTCCTCCATAGGACAACAATGCCGGCAGACTTCCCTGCCGAAGGTTGTACCACGTAGTTCCAATCCTTGCCTAGCAAGCGATCAACATCCCTTCGCGCAAAGCTTTGAGCACGGGTTTCTACAAGGCCGACAACCCCGATCTTGCTTTCACGTACAACCCTCTGGAGAAAGGACCTCGACTTCTTGCCATAAACGCCCCCCTACGCCCTCCAGGGCCAGCGTCCGAGCTTCGAACAGCTTGGGGAAATACCGCTCGACTAGCATCAGCTGCCAACATCCCCCAAGTAGAGTGAGCAATATACTGCAACCCACGAATTGCAGTAAGAAGGGGAATCCCCTAACCCCCGATGCGGAGGGCGGTTTCCTTCCGGAGGACAGGATCATTTCGAGAGATGGATGCCGTCGCCCTGCCATCATCCAACAGCGGCGCCTTACCTTTAATGTCATGCACATGGGGGCTTCGATAATTCCTGCTAGTAGGCCTTCCTCTCGACTGGGAAGAACTTCTCATTCTGATTCTTCCTCATTTGCTGCCATCCTCTCCAGCCTGGTTCGCTGTGGAAGTCATTCCCTGAGGATTGCGACTACGCGCACTCATGGCCACCTTTCTCCTTCTCGGTTGAACCACCATCCACGGGCCGAGGTTCTCCTTATTGGATCCATCGTTGCTTTCCAGGGCAGGGCGGAAATTCACACCATCAGATTCAACCTGCGAGTCCCTCAACGACGCGTTGAGGTCCCTAGGGACAGTCGGGGCGTCAGGCAACGCCCTCAAGGAGGAGGCCCCCTCAGGGCTCTTCATCAAAGTCCGCCCGTCGCCCATAACAGTCGCTACAGAAGCATTCCCCGACGCCCTGCTCTTACAATGCTCCGCAGAGTGACCCGCAAGCCCGCACGCAAAGCAAATTTTGGGAAGTCCCTCATACTCAAAAGGCTGGAAGGAGCGCCCCATAGGCCCTCGTAGCCACATGCCCGGCTTCAGTGGCTTCGACAAGTCTACCCTAATGCAAACCCGAGCAAAGGACGAGCGCTGCATGTCCGCCGTCCAGCCATCAAGAAGGATTGGATCGCCCACCGACTTCGCAATCCTCAGGATGTTCTCAACATCCCAATAGACCAGAGGAAGAGCCGGGAATCTTACCCACACAGGGGCGCGCATCGCCGTAGATGCACTAGGGCGAAATTCGGGGGACCACAAGTCCAAACCCATGGCCATGCCAGTAACTTGCCATGGGCCTCCACACCATACAGCATTTCTGTCTTCCATTGAGTCAAAATGAAGACAGAAACATCCCGAGGAGATGTCGAAGATTCGGAAGTTCTTCAAGTGCCCCCATCGTCTCTGAAGTACCCGCGCAATGACGGCGAATGGGAGGGAGCTACCATACACTTGCCCCACCAGATCAAACCTATGGAACTCAAAGCGCCTGAGGTAGGCATCCTCCGACATAATGACCTCATCGTTGTCAACAGGGTCGTCCATGGATGCAGCCCTATCCTTAACGTCAACGGCAGCCGGCTTCGCAAAGGAGGCCTCTCCCTCATTAGGCATGGCAAGCTTAGACGTTAAGACATCCTTGAAGCTGACTTTATTAGCCTGAGCCGCTGCGCTGGAGAGATTCAAGTCCGGCAGGGAGGCACCCTCAGGTGCTATTACCTTCGCATTCGACGCACAGGGACTCACAGATTGATGGGCCTCCACCGTCTCAACAGCTAAGTCACCCTGCTCATCTCCAATCCGCGCCTGCGACAGCGCTGGGGGGGCCGAGGTCACACCTTCCTCAGGGGTACCTGCGTCCGCGTTGGAAGAGCTGGCCGAAGTATTAGAAATTTCAAGCTCGTGCAGGAGATACCCATCCTTCCCATCAATGACCGACATCCCAATCACCAGCCCTTTCTTGCCTTTGCCACCGATATCTAGTACACCAGCAACCTCCTCACACTCCCTGTTCGGAGATACACTACCACAGGCTTTGGACTTCCTATTGCTTTTCCGGCTTTTGGATCCAGCCATTGGACTCAATGGGGAGCCGCAAGAAGCACGCAGAAGCAGGTCAGCCCTTGCGCACAGCCCTGCAGACAACGTAGCTAAATTGCATGAAGGGAGTAAAATGTTCCGCGGCGTACCGAGACGCATTAATCCGGTTCCTCCACTACCGCGCGCAGGGCAACGGGGTACCCTGGTAGGGTTTCGGATTTGGCAAAAGACAGAATTGCCCTCCGAGTGCGGAAAATGAAACAGATCTCAAGAATCCTGGACAACGGGATCGCGAGCTCAGCTTTGACCCGGCAAAGACCGCTTGACCTCCAAGCCACTTACATTCAAGATCCAACTACAGTGCCTCCTTCAATCACTTTCCAAGGTCCAAGCTTCCGGCTCCAGTCGTCAGCGTCGCCTACCTTCCCAGTTTCCTGCGCCTACGTCGTGGATTCGCATCAACTTGCCCACAGAATAGCCTTCCGGACGCCGGCTAATCGCCTTCGCCACGCCGTCGCCTTCACCACGCCTTCGCCTTCACCCTTGGATTAGTTTTCGAAGAGGGTTTTTCCAACGAATCACAATACTATCGAAGGAGTGACGAGGAGGAGGATCCGGCTACTCCGGTGACCTAAGCACTTGAAATTTCTTTTCGATAGTATTGTGAAACCATAAACCATAAAAGTTTTCAATGTGAAACCATAACCCATAAAAAGCTTTTGCAACTTTTTTATGTGAAATTTTGATCAAGTTTTATTTCCATTTTTATCGAATTTTTGAATCTCTTTAAAAAGAATTCTATTTTTAACAATAAAATTAATTTTTCAAAATATTTTTTTAAATAACCTTTTAAAACTCATAAGTCATTATATATACATATATATATATATATATATATATATATATATATATATATATATATATATATATATATATATATATATATATATATATATATATATATATATATATGATATAAATAAAACATTTGGAATTATGATGAAACTACATGTTTTATCTTATGAAACCAGTGAAGTCATGCGATGCCTTTCAATATTTTCAACCTAATAAATTTCACTATATCAGCTTTTTGCATATGACTAATATGGGTTTTCAAATATTTTTAGAAATAGATAATCAATAAAATTTTGACAACAAAATATTTTAAAACAACAATTATTAACAACAAATACCATCAATGGTTTGAATTGTACCACTCTTCCTCCTAAACATTGACAATCAAAGGAATAACTTGATTAAGTAATATTTGTCTTTTGGAGAGTTATATACTTTTCATTCTATAGTTTTATGATTTATAGTAGTTTGGCAATACTTTTTATTTGTAAATGTCATCTATGTTTTATATTTTATAATAATAAATAAAATCAAGTATAATTAAAAAATTTAGAATTTTATAATTATTTTTTTTAAGTCATATTCTAAAATAATAATTTTTTAGGATAAGAGAAATTATTTTTATTCAACTTTTTTTAGATAACATTAAATATAACATAATTCACAAACTCTTAAGAGTTAATAGTATCAATAAGAAAATATAATAGATAAATCTAAGGTAGCTCAAATATAAGTGTCATATAATGGGGTTGCATTTTCTTCTAATATATCATTATTTTTGCAAGGTTGATGTAGGAATTATTTAAAAGAGTAAAGATCATCAAATTAGTACATGAAGAAGCTTCAATAGTAAATTAACTATGAACAATTCTTCTCTTAATTATCCATTATATAATATTAATAAAGAATTGAATAAAACCTTAAGAGATAAGATGTTAGATGATACTTATCAAATAAAATCATAAAGTTATCATGATGAGGGCAAATGTTCTTAGAAAAATGAGTCCATTGGTTAACATGAGTCCTTAAACAATAATAGTATTACTCATTGAGGGTCCATTATAAGATGATCCATTAATCTCAATGCTTATCACAATTTGACTTCATTGTTCTAATATTTCATTTCTTTTAATATTTCAAATGCTATTGATAATTTTAATAATTCTTATTTTATAAATAATAATATGACTCTTGATGGAGTCATTAATTAATAAGCTAATACTAGAGTTACAAGAGAATAAGCTTATATGCATTAATGCTATTATTGTCCTTGTATATTACATCATAAACTTAGTGTTTTGAGCAAGAAGGGCAAAGGAGGCAATGATTTAAACTTAAAATGGTTTTAGGATAGCCATGTTAAGATTGGTTTGGTGGGTTAGGCAAGGTTTGGGATTAAAATAAAGAGAAAATTAGTTAGAGTAGTTAAAGGTGATGAAAGAAGGGAGAAAATCTTAGAATATTTTGGAAATAATGGGATAGATTTTTGAAGTGCTCCAAAAAATTTGATAAGATGATGATAGCTCCCAAACAATTGATGACAATGGTGGTGATCGTGCTAAGTAATATGATACAATTCTCCTTTTGTTACTATGGCTAACTAGCATCATCTTATATATTCATTTAAGATTTTGATCTTTTATGTTTTGCATATTTTCATATCATTTTATATGTTTTGCCTCTTAATGATATTCTAAATATGTTCACATAGAGCTTGTGTTATGTTTAAAAAGATCTATTAATATTATAGAGATATTTATGAGTTTAAATGATATAATTACAAATTTATAATAATCATACCTAACTCAGTATAACATTTTGGCATATTCTAATTAGGTATTTGATTTTGATGATATCTGGATTGTAAGTTAATATTTGAAAATACCTCAACATCTTTTAATTAGTTAAATAGCTCATCAATATGGAATAGATATTTATTCTTTATTATGATTCTTTAAGATGATGATAAATATCAAGCAAAAAGTTCCTATAATAATTAGCTCAAAGGACAACATCAAGTCAAAAGATCTAATAACACTAAGCAAAATGAGTTTATAATAACTAGTCAAAAAATAAACATGAGACCAAATTCAAAGTCCCAATAAATGCAACAAAACATACAATAAAAAGCTTAAATATAAGAGTTCTATAACTTAATTATAATTGCAAAGACACACTAAAATATGATAAAATAAATGCAGAAGTGATATTCACTTTTAGCTTAATATAAGAATGATTATGCAATAAAATTCAATAATCCAATGTAATAAAAAACTAACTTTAAGCAATATGCAACTTTGTTCAAAGGATGTGAAATGAGAGAAGGTAATGAAAAATGAGATCAAATGCTTGAAATCATAACCTTGCTCTTTCCTTTTCTTTACAATAATAATTTTGAAATATATTCTCTAAATAATTTTTCAAATCAATGTTAGTCATTTACACAATGTTTGGACCACTTTATATATGCATTTACATGTTTTCTAATGACTCTAAATAATCTTCAATGACTAAATCATTTTTTTTCTAAAAATTAACTAAACTAACCATTACAATTCCAAACTAATCATACTATATAATCCAATGATAGTACAAGTACGATACCATTATATGCTCATCTCCTGACTACTATTGACATATGAATAACATAAATCTATATATCCAATTTTGCATCTCTTAAGTTTTCACAAAATCATACAATATGATAACAAAGATCATGCTTATATGAAGTCTTTCATATTCACAACTCTTTTTGTAAATAAACGATCACACCATACAATAATAGAATCGTACTTGTAAAAAGTAAATCATCTCATGCATTGCCTAAGTCCTCAATTATCACTCTCTGTTAAAGTTATTGTATTATTATGAAAGAAAAATCATAATATATGACAATATAAGTTGTTTATATCAACATCACATAATCTGAATACCTTGTTTAATCCTACTAAAGAAGTAATCAAACAAGTAAGATGAGGATATCATATTGTGTGAAATATATTTTTTTATGCTTCAATTAATACTTCCAAGAAAAACAATAATTATACTAGTGCAATAAATATATTATGCATGTATGAACTTCATATTCAATCAACATAACTAAAGATTGCCCAAGTTTGATTCTTTGTTCAATCCCCAAGATAATTAGTCATATTATACGATAAAAAACTGTCATACAACACTTGAATTCATTGAAATTTTAATTTCTACTTGATTAGACTATGCTAAATAATACAACTTAATAGTTTTGCTCTAATCAAAGGCATATGTTATATATAAAGCAATGCCAACAAAAAGTATGTCTTAAAAAAATTCTTATATGAGTGAAATAATATATTTGAAAGTAACACTCACGCTCAAAATATCATAAAAAATAATAACTTTAGCAAATTATTGTAAGTCTTATATTCTAAGCAAATATATATGACGTAAAAAGAATTATCATCATTTTATTCAAGACTTGTATTTCTCTCAATACCAATTACAGTTAATACCAAAACATTGTCAATTATGCATATTAAATTAAGTGATCAAGTCCTTCATACAATTAATCAATTTAGTCTTAAAATACTTGATTTCGAATATTTTTTAAAAATATTAATAAATCAATATAATAATTTTATTGTCATCAAATTAGTAATAGAAAAATCAAAATTCAATATGTGATAATTTATGCAATGAAAGTTCAACATGATAACTATTGTTTTCATGCTCTATTTCATATAAAATGATAATTAAAATCAATCAATCATGTGTCAAGAATTATGAATGCCCTTTCTATGGGATTAAATTGCCCATGTTACATTTTCAAAGTTGTTAACTCCCTAAAAGATCTACAACATTAATCTTTGGAACCTCCAAGATTGAACCTACTCCATTATATGCCAATCATCCCACACTTACCATTTTTTTCTCAAGCTTCTCATTTGAACTTTTCCCACTATTGCTTCTTCACTCTTGTTTGCCTCCACCATAACTAAGCCTTAGGCCCTCGATGACACCACCACCATCACATTGTCCATGACATCAACTCTAACCAAAAAAATAGCATATAAAAAGTTGTTAATATTACAAAAAAAAAAAACTTGTAAACTCTATTTGTAAATTGAATTTTAAATTCTATTCTCAAAAAATATTTTTGAACTTCATATCTATAAAACACTTTTAACAAAAACCTTATTTATTCTCATATAAAGTTTTTTCAAAGAACTTTTCAAACCTACGTTCTATACTCATAAATGATACAAAAAAAGAAACTCATTTAAAAAAAAAAAAGAAAGCCATCTAAATACCCAAGCTAGCTTCATTTCTCATTACCATCAAGATCATCTGTCCTCCACAACATTTGTTAACTCCATTTCTAGCCAATGTACCCCTTAGTCCCTGGGCATTGAATACTTCAAAACGTTGGACACATCATCAAAGGAGCTCTAGGAAGTTAAAGAACGGATTACAGATATGGTTTCCAGTTTTTGGGTTCTGACAATAAGAAAACAGTTGCAAGCAGCTGCAAAGCATTCCTCTTGATACTTTGCTCAGTTGTTGAGATCTGAATGGTTGGCTCCATGGACCTATGAAGTGATGGCTACAAGCTTATTAAAGAAAAACTAACCAACCGATTCAGAGAGTTTGGAAAAGCCAAGCTTCTTCAACCTACTGCTCATAGGATTGTTACATTTTATGTCCACAACTTCAACCATGCAAGTGTTTCCTGTCTTTTTGCTTTTCGTTCTGCTTGTGTTTCTGCCTGCAGTAGCTTCATTGCTCAAAATTGGAGCTAGATGTAAGTTCCTTGAAGGCCTTTGATTGAGCCTTTGCCCGAGTTTTTCCGGATCAGCTTTACTATTGCTGCTGCTGCTGGATTCACTGCTTGGGATTTTTCTTGCCAAAGTTCTTTTAGGGGCATAAACACAGGGTAGAGAAACCGGGCTACTGACACTTTTCTTCTGAAAGGATGAAGATGTTTGGGATGAGTTCTCCATCAACTCTAGCTCTTGAGACATCAAGGCGCCAATTCTTCCAGTGGTTCCAACCTTCACTGAACCACCACCAGCTTTAGGTACTTCAGCAATCTGATACATGGTTCCTTTTTGTGCTTTATGCAACAGAAATAACCTTGTTGGAGAAGAGACTTTCTTGAAAGGGAGGGCGGGAGAAGGGACTTCCAGGTAAGTAGAAGATTTTGGTCACTGAAAAGTGAAGCAAAACTAGTACTAAATTCTAGTTAAATAGCACAATGACACCAGTTAATTTGGCACTCACAAATGATAAATTTTGTGAAAGATAGAAGTACTTCAAACAATGAATACTGTGACCATTAAGAAGTTTGTAAGTAACTTGAAATGGAGGTAATATGCAAGGCATTCAGCATTTTGAATCAAAACCAAAACAACATGGAAATGAAGAAAGTGCATCTAAAGTATGATAGCTCAGAAAGAAAGAGGAAATTAAAGCTAATATGAACCATTCATATGAGCCACATTTCATAAACTTGCGATCCAAGTGGTAGATCAATTTATACCCCAATTATACAAAGCTTCTTCACATTATACTTGCACATTCTTTCGGTCAAATACAAGAAAATATCCTACAATAGTAACAGAAGAATGTTGCTAAAGAAATCATATTTTGGTTCTATCATAGCAGTTTGCAACCATTTGCAATGCCTTTCTAGCCATAAAATGTGAACGGAAGAGGGCAAAATCAAAATGTAAAACTGAAGTCATTCCAAAGCCTTAGGGTACTAGTAGATCAAAGTTCTGCAAACATAGAATTACCAAAAAGAACAACTAATGGTTAAGGAATAACATATTCAGACCAGCTCAATCTGAACCTTCCATAGCAAGTTTGGACTAAAACTTTGGAAAAAACAGGGAAGAGCTCCAATGCCTCAAAAGAAGCAATTTCATGTGACCACAGCACTTTTTCTGTGAAACATATGCCAAGTCAATAAAATCAACTCTCAAGCCACTTTTATGTAAGTTGACCTAAATTTTGTTTGTCCAAACACTATTATCTACGGAAACCATCAAAGAGCTCCATTAAAGAAACCAAAGAGAAACCCATGATATGGATCCCCAAAAATGGGTTTCTACAAATACCGACGTCAGTATTCTACCAAAAAGCTCAACATAGACGAAAAAAATGAAGACACGCACAGTAAGGCTATGAATGGTTCAGAAAAAGCAACTCAAGAAGCCAAGATTGCTTTTTTCTTTTCCCCTGAGCTAGGTTTTCTCTCGCATAAGAGACCTACAGTACATCACAAAGCTCTCGTCTTTCCACCAAATCTAAAAGAGCAAACACATCAAGTTCATGAATCACACAGCATTATCCCGGAAGCTCAAAGAGCCGAGTGATTATTATTAAAAGCAACAAAGGAAAGCTCTGAGTACCAAAAAAATGTGTGAATAAAAACTGGATCAATGCGCATGCTAACAAGCCCAGTAGATCTTCCTACTGAAGAAGAAGCTCTATACAGGCAACACTCTTCAGTAGAAAATGAAAAATGTTGTCTTACTTCAAATGCAGATTTGGATAAGACAATTCCGGAAACAGGAGCCGGAGAGGCTAGGGAGACAAAGATGACTTCAATAAGAGGGGAGATGCGTAAGTTCTAACATTCAATGTTGTACAAATGGACTTCGTATCAACCCTCCGTCTAAATACATACGACTCTTACAGCAAAGGTCACAATTCTTTTTAGAAGCATTTCTGAAAAAAAAATTAAAATATACTTATCATTTCAAATTATTTAATTATCTAAAAGAGCAATTTTTTTTCCCCTACTTATGTATAACGTGAAATATTTTGTCAAACTATCGTATAATAGTTTTTTTATATAAAAATATTTTATTACTTTATAATATTCAACGAACTTAAATAAACAAAATCACTCCCTTTTATTAGTTTCTTTCAATAACTTATCAACATTTTTATTCAAGGGTTATAAATAAGAGGAATTAAGATTTTTAAAACTAAGAATAGAGTTGTATTATTATCATAAGCCCCTCAAATGGTAATATCGATTTATCCCAATAATAAAGACATCAAATATTATATATATATATATATATATATATATATCATAATTACAAGATATTGATAATTTATTAACATATATTTTATCCTTATGATATTTCTATTTATTATATTATGTGAAAAGAGTTATAGATATGTAAGAATTATATTATAAGAATCTAGTTATATAATAAAATTGAATAATTTATTATATTAGTTAACAATATGATTATAAATAAGTTGAAACTTGTGGAATTGAATAAAATTGATAAAAGTTAGATTTTTTTAAATATTATTCTTATTATATGATGTGGTATTACTAATAGTTTATATAAGATGATCAAGACTATGATACTCTTATTATTAATATCATAATCTTATTGAATAGTATTATTAGTACTTAGTATAAATTAACCTAGATCAAAATACCCTTATACATATGATTAGCACTACTAGTATTATGTGTAAGATGATTAGAGTTATGATATCTTTATGTGGATTGATGTCAATTTATTGGTGCTTATGTGTAAAGGTTATATGGATATAGATATTGATTATTGAATTTAGAAGATAATAATCAAAGAAAAAAATTAAATCTCATGACATATAATGCCTTAACTTTTTTGAAATAAATTAAATAATAAGAAAGTGCATTATTTTATTATTATTAGTTTTTCTTATAATTAATGGTTAACATTTTATTTTTTCTATATTAGTTTATTTGGTTATACCATATTTTAATATGTTGTTACATTTGTGATATATATATGTTAAATTGTTTAGAATTTCATTAGTATTTATATTAGGAGTAATACATTCACCATACATTAAAATAGAATTTATAAGATTATGGATGAAGATTATATAGATAAGATACTTTTGGTTTTTATGTATCTGAGATTATATTGTACATTCTGTTGATTATAATATTTTAGTTATGGTATTATATACTCTTCACTTAGCATGGTTTATTATGATGTAGAGTTTATAATTAAGCTTATGTTTAGTTTAGCTAATAATAGTTTAATTTGAAATAAAAAAGATTGGTATGAAATAGTTTTTATGAAATTATCTTACTATCAAGTCATCAACATAAAATTCGAGATGTCCTTAGATTTTAAATATTGATTAATCTATATTAAAGTTATTATTACATTCTATAATGAAAGTAGATTAGGTGGGGCCTTAACAATTATAGTGGCATAATATACTCTTATTCTTGATAGTTTTGCTTTATATTTGAGATGATGTATTTTATTTTTTAGATTCAACATGTGACACGACCTAATATTGTATTGATTTATATTCTTATTATATGATTTTTATTTACTGATACCTGACTAAGCTTATTTTGTTTTAATAATTTTAGAAAACAAATACACACACACACACACAGATATATATATATATATATATATTATAAGAATACAAATTACTAATTAATGTTGATTTTATAATCTTTTTACTTTAACTTATATGATCATATGTGATATATAAGATATTATTATAACATTTATATGTATTAGTAAGATATTTGATAGTATCTTTGATTGATTTTTTTTTAAATAATTAAAAAAAATATAATAGAAAAGAAAAAAATTAATTACAAATTTTGTGATGATAAAAGTAGTGCCATAGTGAAAATACTTGTACTACCTTTGATCTTATCTCATATATTGTTTTATTCATCACATTAATTAATACTTTATTGTTGTTGATATTGCTTTAAATTTTGAACTTCGAAAATTAAAAATGAAGTATATCATAAATATGCAATCAAATACAATAGATAAGATAACTATTGTTGCTATTTTTAGTCGTTTTAAGGGCAGTTTTTTTTCTCTAAAACTCTCTTGTAACACTCAATTGTTGTACCTTTTGATGTGATAATTACAAAACCAAGCTATTTATTACCGAAGGAATTTTTAAGACATGCGCAAGATTTTTTATAATTAAATTTCTTTTTATTTCTCTTGAATTTGATATGTCAAAACCTTGAGATTATGTGGCACACTAGTAGTATTAACATTTAAAAATATTATAAAATTATTTAATAATGAATTTTCATTTTTGGGCCTAACATATTTGACAAAATGTATAGACATGGGTATTTGATTTTTTAATATTATTATGGAATCGTTTTTTACGAATTTCTTTTCATAGCCACTTAATTAACTTATAATGATATAAGAATATAAAATTATTTTTATACACTTATATTCAAATTTGTGGCTAAAAAATTCGTCAAAAATACCCTAAAACAGCAAAAGTCTCGGGAAAAAGCACTGTAGCATGGGCGGGTCGACCCGGCGTCAAAATAGCCCGTCCAGGCCTTTTAGAAATAAAAAATATAAAAATTTGGTTAACCCGAAAGGGGCGAGCAAAGCCCGCCGAGAACAGCTCGGCTAGCGCTGGTCAACGGTCAACGGAACAGTGCCTGGCTAAGCCAAGCCTGCCGAGAGGAGCTTGGCTAAGTCTAACTTCAGCGCGGTCAACGGTCAAAGAACAGTGCATGGCTAAGTCAACCTGAACCGGGTGATGAAATCCCGGTCAAGGAAGGGGGGAGCTAGCCCCAAAGTGGCTCGCAGGTTAAATGGCGCAAATCTATTATAAAGCGCTGTGCAAAATTGCATTCTGCAGTGTGGGACTAAAGATCCCACCTTATAACTTCGGCAGGATCCAAAGGCGCAGATCATGCCCGCCCAGATCCAACGGGCGAGAGTAATCTCGAACGGCTGTTTAATCAGCGCCGTTCGTTCAGCGCGCAGGATCCAAAGGCGCAGATCAAGCCCGCCCAGATCCAACGGGCGAGAGTAATTTCGAACGGCTGTTTAATCAGCGCCGTTCGTTCAGCGCGTGGGATCCAATGGTTCAGATCAAGTCCGCCCGGATCAGACGGTCTGGAGATGATCAAACCGAGAAGTCCATCCAGCCGTCCATTCTTGAAGTGGGATCGGACGGCTGCTGCTCTCCTTTTCGGGTTTCAGGCAACGGCTATTTTCCGGTTTCTTTTTTACCGTTTTTCTAGCCGTTTGGAATTGCTTTTTGGTGGACTATATATATAGGACATTTTACAATTTATAGATTGATGAATCCACTTGCAAACATCTTCAAAAACTAAGAAAAAAGGCCAAAACCGAGAGCAACAATTGGCATACTTGTGGGAGTTACGGGCTCAACCTTCTTCTCAAATTTCAACAGCTTTCTTCCACATTTCGTTGCATCATTCGGTAACATTTAGTTGTGCCACTTTGCTTTGAGAAATTAAAGGTGAAGGATTTTTGTATGCATTGCTATCGTAAAAGTTGTATGCATTATTGTAGCCGGATTTGTTCGGACTTTTGGTGTCTCGTTGGAGCACCGGTTGTACTTGGTTTACCCCTACCGGCTTCGGCAAAAGGGAGTGGTTAGTGGAAGCCCGATCGGGTTGATCGGGGGTGGATGAAGGCACGGGTTTGGCCGAACCACCTAAAAATCTTTGTCTTTTGTTTGCTTGTTTTATTATTGCACTTTTCGTTTTTATTTCACAATTTATTTACAAACGTTTTGAATTGAAAGATTTTTCAAAATCTAAATTTTAGTGAAAAACACAATTCACCCCTCCCCTCTTGTGCGTTGTTCTCACACGATTTACATCATCAATTATAGTAAATTTCTTTACTTGTGCTCTCCCGTGGTTTTTTCATTTGGTTTTTTCAAGTAAATCTCTGTGTGTATCTAGATTTGATTTGTTGTAATTTAATTCGATTTTGTAACAATTGGTTATATTGCTTACTATTGATATAACTTTTCCTCAAAATTATGATGCTGATATAATACAACTAATAGTGAAATATACTTGGGAAAAAGTCAAGATAATGTATCATCTCCAATGAACTTGATTTTTTTAATGATGAAATCAGTAATACCAAAATCCAAACCACCAAAAATTAGAAAGAGAATGCTCCATCGACGCTCTTCGAGGATTGATCTTGAAATGATAGTCCAAGGGCACGGGCATGGGGACACTGTTCATCGACCGGCTTCTTCGGTTCGTTGGCTCGCTCAATGCTCACCGCGGTGACAGGGCGAGACATGCCACCACGTTAGCCACCACTATGTACTACACTGGACAAGGAGGAATGCTACCAAGCACAACAACTCGGTGCCTTTGTCGACCTCGCTAATCAGGACGATCAAGATCGAGGTGAATATTGCACTTAACCGGCATACCTTTTACTCCTCCTTGTCCAGCGGGAATCCTGGCAACTCTTCAGACTTGCTTGTAATGGACGGTTGGCTTCCCCCCCAATAGGATGGATAAAAGTTAATTTCAACGCTGCAGTTGGTGATTCTATTGCTGGTCTTGGCATGGTCGTTAGAGATTGCATGGGAAGGCCTCTTTTGGTGGCTGGTAAGATGATGTTCTCCCAGGCCGTGGACATGATGGAAGCCCAGGCTATACTACTGGCCCTTAATATGCTGAGGGAATCCCTTCCCCTGAACCGGGCTGTGGAATTCCAAACTGACTCGATGATGGCGCTATAGGTGGTGCACAAGATGATATCCCACCCCCCAGTGGAGGGGGTTTTTGCTGAGACTCTTCAGTTTGCAGGGGTCTGGAGGCTGTCCGGTTCACCCACATCCACAGAGAAGGAAACACGCCAGCTGACTGAGTTGCTCATGCTGCATGCCTCAATGAGTTTGTCTGGGTTTCTAGGGACTCCCTCCCCAAGCCCCTACTTAAGCTTATGTTGTCTGATTTCACATTCGATCCTCCTTGAGGATCCATCTTGTAACAAGTGTATGACTTGGCCTTTTTGATATAATATATATTATATCCACTTCAAATATATACATATATATATATATATATATCATAATTATTCAAGATATTGATAATTTATTAGAATATATTTTATCCTTATGATATTTCTATTTATTACATTATGTGAAAAGAGTTATAAATATGTAAGAATTATATTATAAGAATCTGGTTATCTAATAAAATTGAATAATTTATTATATTGGTTAACAATATGATTAAAAATAAGTTGAAACTTATGGAATTGAATAAAATTGATAAAATTTAGATTTTTTAGATATTATTCTTATTATATGATGTAGTATTACTAATAGTTTATATAAGATGATCAAGACTATGATACACTTATTATTAATGTCATAATCTTATTGAATAGTACTACTAGTACTTTTTAAAAATTAACCTAGGTCAAAATATTCTTATACACATGATTAGCACCACTAGTATTATGTGTAAGATGATCAGAGTTATGATATACTTATGTGGATTAATGTCAACTTATTGGCACTTATGTGTAAAGGTTATATGGATATGGATATTAATTATTGAATTTAGAGTATAATAATTAAAGAAAAAAATTAAATCTCATGATATATAATACCTTAACTTTTTTGAAATAAATTAAACAATAAGAAAGCGCATTATTTTATTATTCTTAGTTTTGCTTATGATTAATGGTTAGCATTTTATTTTTCCTAAATTGGTTTATTTGGTTATATCATATTTTAATATGTTGTTACATTTGTGATGTATATATGTTAAATTGTTTAGAATTTCATTAGTATTTATATTATGAGTAATACATTTACCACACATTGAAATAGAAATTATAAGATTATGAATGAAGATTATATAGATAAGATACTTCTGGTTTTTATATATCCGAGATTATATTGTACATTATGTTGATTATAATATTTTAGTTATGGTATTATATATTCTTCACTTAGCATGGTTTATTATGATGTAGAGTTTATAATTAAACTTATGTTTAGATATTTTAGCTAATAATAATTTAATTTGATATATAAAGTTATTATTACATTCTATAATGGAAGTAGATTAGGTGGAGCCTTAACAATTATAATGGCATAATATACTCCTATTTCTGATAGTTTTGCTTTATATTTGAGATGATGTATTTTACTTTTTAGATTCAACATGTGACACTACCCAATATTGTATTGATTTATATTCTTATTATATGATTTTTATTTAGTGATACCTGAATAAGCTTATTTTGTTTTAATAATTTTAGAAAACAATATATATATATTACAAGAATACAGAATACTAATTAATGTTGATTTTATAATTTTTTTACTTTAACTTATATGATCATATGTGATATATAAGATATTATTATAACAGTTATATGTATTAATAAGATATTTGATAGTATCTTTGGTTGATTTTTTTAAATATTTAAAAGAAATATAATAGAAAAGAAAAAATTAATTACAAATTTTGTGATGATAAAAATAGTGCCACAGTGAAAATACTTGTATTACCTTTGATCTTATCTCATATATTGTTCTATCCATCATATTAATTATTATTTTATTATTTTTGAACTTCGAAAATTAAAAATAAAGTATATCATAAATATGCAATAAAATACAATAGATATGATAACTATTGTTGCCATTTTTAGTCGTTTTAAGGATAGTTTTTTTTTTCTCTTCTAAAACTCTCTTGTAACCTTCAACTATATTGAATTTCTTTACTCGTGCTCTCCCGTGATTTTTTCAATTTGGATTTTTCACGTAAATCTCTATGTTATTTAGATTTGATTTATTGTTATTTAATTCGATTTTGTAACAATTGGTTATATTGCTTACTATTGATATAACTTTTCTTCAAAATTATGATGCTGATATACAACTAATAGTGAAATATACTTGGGCAAAAGTCAAACAAAGAGATAATGTATCATCTCCAATGAACTTGATTTTTTTAATGATGAAGTCAGTAATGCCAAAATCCAAACCACCAAAAATTAGAAAGAGAATGCTCCATCGATGCTCTTGAAGGATTGATGTTGAAATGACATAAGAATAAGCTCTAAATTCTCTTTAATCTTTTTGAAAACAAGGGAACCCACAACAATGAATGAAGAATCGATGAATATGCATATGGCTAGAGAAGAGTTGGCAGAAGAAAGAGCAAGGACACCATCAAAAGAAGCCTGGAGAAAATAATTCCACTCCAACTTGGTGAACTAAGAGAATCATTTGTTTGTTTTACACCTTCACAAAACATAACAACCAACCATGATCGAAGTGTTGTAGACGATGCAACTACAAAAATAGAAAGAAGCCATTTATGACAAGTGGATAGTCAAAAAGAGAGAAAATTCCACATATTAAGTCTAGAAATCTTAATTTTTTTATTCCATGATTTACATGTTAAAGCCAAATACAAGAATAAATGTCTTCAAAGAAACAAGATTTTTATTTTGTTTTTGTGCACCTGTTTATCCATTTTTGTTTCATTTTTTATTTTTATTTTTTTTTATTTAAGAGATATTTTGATCTTTTGTTGTTTCAAAGAGAAAAAAAATTTATGAGAGATAAGAGGTCAAATGGGAGTACATTGAAGAGCCAAAAAAATAGAGTGCCAAATGAGAAACCTAATTATATTTAAAAAAGAGGAAATAAAATAAGTAGGAGATAGTTGGAAGAAATAATAGACTATGGGATTTATTAAAGACTATAAAATAAAACCCTATTATTACACATATAATGGAAATTAGCCTCAAATGACCAAGAGCTAATAGCACTCAATGTCATTGGTTGTTTTTAAATTTTTACTTACCTTTAGTATAGACCAATACCAGGCGAATGACCATTGATGGATTATCTTCTATCGACAAGGTCATAATAGCAAGCATTATCGATAGTTGATTTTGCTACAATAAACCAAACGTGTTATTTTGTTAGAAACAGCGTTAAACCAAAATACTATACAATTAATTTAACTAATTTTAATATAGAAGTCTTGGCTTTGAGTTAACATTCAGCCCATGTTGTAATTAAGCTACCTACTCCTTGTATAAAAGGACTAATGATATTAGTTAAGTTATACTGCTTATTAGATATACTCCATTTTAAAGCAATCTTCATCTGAAGTAGTGCGTGTTTAATTCTTAATGCTCATCATGTTTGTAGCCAACTTATTAGTTGTTTTCCTCAAGCCTCATTATAATGCATATATATAGCAAAATTATGAACATATGCTAGTTCTTCTATAAGATAGTTTGCTAAAAATTTCTTCTATGAAGGGCTTAAACCTTTGGGGCTTCACATTGCTTATTAATTACTACTTACATAAAGACAAATGTTTGTATAAATTGTTATATTTATGAAATTGGAGAACAATTATTATTTATGTGAAATAATATAAATAAATAATCATGCCACCATATTTTAGTAGTTGAGAGAAATATATTAAGAGAATGCATGTGATGCAAGGGAATACAAGCCAAAAACCATGTGATAGTAGTTGAGCTGGTTGACAAAGAAAATTTCATGTGTTAGTCGCAATCTATCATATCATTTTCAATTTTTAAAAATAATTTTAATATTAGTATGTCTTCTAATATAATGAGGTTAAAAAGGATATTGGAATAAAAGTTGGTGTGCTTGTGATGTTCTCGACCGACCAAGAGTGTGGATGAATATCAAGTCATTGTTATTTAAGGACTGGTTGGAGAAACAGTTTTTTTATAGTTAGATTCAATTCCAAGCAAATGATTTACAGTATTATTGCATTATTTAACTAATCCTCTATTTCTCAACCATTTATATTTTAATTTTATTAACTATTTAATTAGTTTTTTAAAATCATAAAATACATTCTCTAAATTACTTATTAATATTATATTAATTAATTTTATCAATCATCAAATGAGCCACGTCAACCCATTTGCATTCCACTCCATGCTTTTGTCTTCGGGTTAAAAGTATAATAAACTTCTGGAACATTCAATTTTCTTTATAAATAAAAAATTATTTGTCTAACCACATTGTTTTACTTTAATTCGTACGTCATTTGCTTTACATTGAATGCAGCAATAATAAAAAAGAAGGCAAAAATTGCCAAAGCAACTGCCGTGGAGTAGTTCATCCTCGAAGAATATCAATTAGTTGATATTTTAGCATTTTTAATTGGTGTGATTTTGGAGTTTTAACGAATAATTAACTTGCTCCATTAAAACTCATTAAATTAATAACTATAACTTGTTTTATTATGACTATTGATAAGTTTAATTGGTGGCATAACAATCAAAGTTGGTTAGAAGAAAAGCCTTATTTCATTTATCTTTAGCATAAAATTTAAAATTGAACAATTTTTTCATAAGAGACTGACCTTTAGATAACTTCATACGTTTGTTTTCTTTGTAGATCGGTTCAAGCCGTGCCGAATTATGACTTCTTACAACTATTCTCATCTCCAATAGAGCAGTTAGACAACCATTCAATAGGCAAATCAAATCAGTTTTATCTTTAAGCAGAATTAAATGAATATGTTTATAGGAAAAAACTATTTGATAAATAAGAATATAATTTAGTTATAGACAACACTATGTTTCATCGGCAAACTTGTAAACTTAAACTTCCTGAATGAATACAAGTCATGGCTTCAGCCAAACGAGAAGTCCACCGTGTTTTTAACCTACTCCTCGTATAAAAAAAACCAAGTTAAATTGATTGGGCAACAATGGAGCCTGGACGCATTCCTCTCTGAAGCAGTCTTCGTTTGAGCCCGTTAAGTCACATGATAGCTGGTGTGCTCTTCTGTTTTATATATATATATATATATATAAATACAACCAATTATCTCTATGAATATCATCAAGTCATCAAGCCATCAAGCCATCGAGCATCTTCTTTCTGTAAGATGGCTTCCAATGCTTCTTCCTTGACAACTCTGCTTACTCTCGTCGTCTTCCTCCTCTTCGGCCTGACAAGTGCACAGCTCAAGTTCGGCTTCTACAATCATGTCTGCCCCGAGGCAGAGGCCATAGTTTTCAAGGAAATGGCCCAAGTAATATCCAAAGCTCCAAGCCTCGCTGGACCATTGCTGAGATTACAGTATCACGACTGCTTCGTCAGGGTAATAAGAGACTTCCTTGCATGGCGTCAATCTACGTGAAAACTATGTGATGCGCATAGATTTATGCTTGCTTCTTCTGCAGGGATGTGATGCATCTGTTCTACTGAACCCTACCGCGGCGAACAACCAGACAGAGAAAATTACACTACCAAATCTATCCATCAGAGGCTTCGGAGTGATCGATCGAATCAAGGCGAAGTTAGAAGCAGCTTGTCCTGGAATCGTCTCTTGTGCGGACGTCATAACTCTGGTTGCTAGAGATGCTGTCATCCTGGTTGTTACCATCAGATTTGATTTCAAATTGGTGCAGTTGTTAAGAACTGTTTATGTTATGATGTGTTAAATGGCATGTTTTGTTGTTGTTGCAGACTCACGGACCTTACTTCCAGGTGCAAACTGGAAGGAGAGATGGCACCATATCTTTAGCCCAGGATGTGATCGGCAATCTCGTTCCTCCGACGTCCAATTTAACTACGCTGAAAGCTGCCTTCCATAAAAAAGGCCTAAACGTGAAGGACATGGTGGTTCTCTCAGGTAGAAGATTGATGAATCTGTTGATGGAAATATTAATGAGCTTTTGGGTTTAATTGGTTTCTTGTGTTAAGGGGCTCACACCATAGGGACTTCACACTGCTCGGCCTTCTCAAGCCGGCTGTACAACTCAACGGGCAAAGGTGGTGTGGATCCGACGCTGGATAAGAGGTACGTGGAGAGGCTCAAGGGAAAATGCAGACCCAACGATAACACGACGCTTGTCGAGATGGATCCAGGGAGCTTTAGAACATTTGATACGGGTTATTTCAAGCAAGTGGCTAAGAGAAGGTCCCTGTTCCTGTCGGACGAAGCGCTGCTGCACGACGAGGAGACGAGGGCATACGTGGAGCGCCAGGCGAAGGCGAACCCCGAGCAGTTCTTTGGAGATTTTGCCGAGTCCATGCTCAAGATGGGAAGAGTTGAAGTTCTCACGGGGAAGGAAGGGGAAATAAGGAAGGTTTGTGGGGCTGTCAATTAATTCAAAGGATTTGGTAGGCACATTGCTTGGCAAATGTATTTTATTATGCCGATGTTGTGGAGAAATTATTATTTGCATTTATTTGGGAAATAATAATTTATTTGTGAGGAAATGTTTTATCAAAATGTAATAAAAAGAGTCATGATATAATTATGTAATCGTTGTATTCTTTATCAATATGATATTGTGCTTTATATAATATACGAATCATCTATTATATTATATTCATTTTTGTTTTTTTTTTTCTTTTCTAGTAAGTGAAAAAAAAGAATTATCACATCCACTTAGATTAGATCATTGTTGAAATTTTTGACACCATTAGTACAACGAGGATAGGCTCAATTAATTTGTATCATAGCATTACCTCTCCTAGTATCATGTCGTTGGTGGATGGAAACATGAGATTACCATGGGATCACCAAAGCAAACAAAACTTCAACATTTATGCCTAAGGGTTACATAAACAATTAATGCCAAGTGATTGCTTCAAAAAATGTTTAGTTCTCTTCATTTTTTAGTGATTTTCTTTTATTAGGACATCATCAGACTATTATTGTCTTTCTTTTAAATTTTAGATGTTATATTAATTGTACTTTTCTTAGTAAAATATGATTCAAAGGTAAAACTAACTAAAAAGGTTTACGAATCTTATGATGAGTAACCACTAGGAGTGAATGATGAGTGATTCTCAAAAGAGATTTATTTAGTGGCTCTTAACACACTTCCAAGTATACTGAAACATCATCGAATAGTGAAAAGAAATGAAATATGTTTTTAACTATATATATAAATGCATAATTTAAAGAATTCTAAAAACATTTGAACTAACAAAAATGTGATGCCAAAAGATATTGTTCAAATTGAATAGATGATGTTGTTGATGAAGTAAGCCAAGAGGCAAGCTTGGCTTCTTCATAATTTGGAGGATGATTACTAAAGTCCTCAAGAGGTCAATGTCTAAAAGTTGAATGCATAGATTAAAGAGCTCGAGATCACTTCTAGTTTTATGATTACTTATCAAGGAGAAGGTTTCATTCATCAAATTAAAATTCATAAGTCTTACATGAGAAGAAACACAAACCAATAGGTATCATAAAGCAACATCTAGATGATGATATGTTTGAAGATAGTGTAATTAGCGTAGCTTACAACAGTATCAATGGAAACCATTGCATGACATTGATGATTAATTATAATGTTGGAGATTGTAGTCATGGTAGAAGGAGCTCGAGCAACATCAAGGTGACCTCCTAAGTTCTTATCATGTTGTTCCTGGTCTTGTCCTGCAATAGAGTTAGGTTCTTGTCATGCCAACAAAAGCATTTGTAGAAATTCTTAGCGATTATGATGCGAAGCTGTCTGTTATACCCGTTATGTTTATCTTGTTTCAGTGATGAAGATGCATAGCATGATCTAACAAAATACTAAATGGAATGATATAAGAATTTAGGCAACAGGAAGCATATATACTTCCTTCTCAAACTGCTTTATAATGCGTAGAAAGAACAGTTACAAATGATCTTCTTCGGCTCTGATGCAAAACGTATGATGCAAAGTCCCGTACATTAGCAAAACCTATTCATGGCTACATGCCGATAAACTACTATTTATTAAGGATTAGGCATTTGGGAAGCCTGTGAACTCCGAAAAATATTCCGTGTGTGTTGGCTTTAACGACTCGTCGTCGTCCGTAGAATGAATCAACAGAACATTTGCTGCAGGGGATGCCTTCGATAAAAGTGAAATTTGCACATATAGGTTGTTTTGCTCTATTGCCAATTCAGATTTGTCTTCTCTGCACCTTGGAGGAAGAACAAGCACCAAGGACTCCAGCACAGGAGCTCTCTCGAGAAGAAACCCCAACAATCTCATCTCACTTGCGCAGCCTTCAAAGTTAACAACTTTGATGACTTGAAGATGTTCAAAAACAACGGTTGACGGCTCTTCTACCTTCGTCGATCCATAGGATGCTGGTTCTTCGACTTGGAAAGTCGCCGGGAGCTGCACCGCCAAGAGTTAGAATCGTGACAACGATAACACAGCAAGCGATCAGTTAAGAAAGACTTAACAATAATGAATAGTCTCTCTAGGAGTGGAACAGGGCAGTATCGAAAGAAGCCATAGATGTATGAAAGATTTAAATTGTCCACGAGCAGCTGCAGCTCTTTCAGATTTCCCAATACTACTGGTAGGTTTTCATGACCGAAGTGATCTCCATAAGTTGTTACGTTCTGTGGCAATTCAATAAACTGTCATGCAGTCCACTACACGAAGAAGGTTCATACGATGTTAAGCACGTACCAAAAGAGTTGCAGTGCAGACTGTAAGAATCTTTACTTGTTTAAGATCAGATAGGAGCTTTATGTAGTCATGCTCGGGTTCTGTGAACTCCAAACCCATCGAAGAGATGAAGGCATCAGTGAGGGATGAGATATCTAAGAAATGGTTTTTGGGGTGAAACACTGCATCCCCAAAGATATGTTCCCCGTAGTAGATGAAGGATTGCAGTTTAGGAGCTGTGATCTCTATGTCATAAAGATTTGAATATGGAGCTACGAGAACCAGTTTCTGAAGACTATAAGATGAGACGTTGAGAGTCTCGAGATTCCCACAATTTTTGATGACCAAGTTCTCGAGCAAAGGAGAGCTCGAGATAGTCCATTGCAGCATATCCTCGGAGATGTTTACATAAGAAAGAGAGAGGGACTTGAGGTTTTCAAAACCGGTGAACCCTGCAGGAGGGCTGAAAACAGAGTGACTCAACGTAAGACAAATTAATGTCCTGCAACCAAATAAGGAGTTGGGTAATTTAAAGGGCTTCATCCCGGTTCTGTATTGCTCCGAGTTATGGTCAAAACCCATTGAGAAGTCCAGGAAGAGATCTTCCACGCCTCTGCTCACTGCCGAATGGATCCAGTTTTCGATATCAGGAGCAAAAGCATCAAGGGGGGCAAAAGAGATACGGAACTTGGTGATCTTATTGCTTCCATGGGATTGTAGATATTGGTTTAGAGAAGCAGTGAAATCTCCTGCTGAATTGCCTTCAGCAAAATCTATGTTAACGTTAGATATTGAAAGAGATGCGAAGGAATTGAGAATAGGAACGGAAAGGTCACTTCCCTCCATGTGATCTCTTCTGTGACTGGAACAGGGCTCGAATGGACTCCTTGTATTGTTGGGTCTCCTTAAGTGGATGTGATTTCGAACAAAGGAACTTAAAGAAGAGCTTTGCCTTTGTTCTTTCTTACATGAGAAGATTCGTATACGTTTATGAAGGAAATAGAAAAGTCCAATCCCTGCAGTTGATGTGGTCAATGTTCTTCTCGACTACACTTCTCTGTTTTGGATGGTCCTTCTATTGCAAGCTAACACTGCATTTCTTTCGGACAAGAATTGATGAGCTAAGGGAAAAAAAATAATTAAAAACAACATTTTAAAAATAATATTTTATCATTTTTATCAACTGTAAAACCTTTTTTGTATTTATTTTCAAATGATATTTCGAGTTGTGCAACAAAGGACTCCTTGGATTAATCAAGAAAAATTATGAGAATTAGTATATTCAATTCAACTGTAAAACCTTTTTTGTATTTATTTTCAAATGATATTTCGAGTTGTGCAACAAAGGACTCCTTGGATTAATCAAGAAAAATTATGAGAATTAGTATATTCAATTCGAAGCTCTTCTAGGGCCACAAGATCTTTCGGAGTTTGTTACCAATACTTACGAGGAATCAAGTATTACCATTGCGAAGAAGAGAGCTTTCAAAAGAAATTTGAAAAAGATAAGACGACTCTATTCTTGATTTATCAAGGACTCGATGAAACCAGTTTTGAAAGAAAGTTGTAGAAGCAATAATGAGTAAAAAAAAGTTTGAAGCATGGTGTACCATCTTTAAAGGTCCTAAACGTGTGAAGCAAGTATGATTCCAAATTCTTTACGTTGACTTTGAACAAACCAGTATGAGTAAAATTAAGACTGTCTCTAATTATATTTTACGATTACTTGTTATTGTGAACCAAATGGAGATAAATGTTAAAAAGATCAACAATGTGCATGTGATAGAGAAGGCATTACACTCCCTTACTCCCATGTTTGAATGCGTTGTAATTACAAACGAAGAATGTAAAGCATAAATGATGTGACATTTAAAGAATTAATTTGTTTGTTGCAAGAGCATGAGTAATGACTAAAGGAAAAGATGGTAGTTATGCCTATTGATCAAGTGTTGGATCCAAAATCGACTCTTAAAAAAATATAACCCAATAATAAGACATCTCCAATTTTCAAGGACAAGGACGTAGCTCATTTCATAAACAAAGAAGTTGTTTCTAATTGTCATAAATTTGTTCATTATGATTTAGACTATTAGCATAGAAATAAGCAATCCAATTATATTGTAATGGCACATTAAGAGCAAATATGTTATTGGCAAAAAAAGAAACATGTGAAAAAGAAGAAGAATGGTTCCTTGGCTCGAGAGCGAGCAATCATATCTATGGGAAAAAAGATAAGTTGGAAGAGATGGAGAAAGTGTAAACTAACATAGAACTTGGAGACACATCAAAACTAATAATCGAAGATAAAGAAAATACAAAAAATCTATAAAGAGAATGATTTTGAATTTAATTTATGATGTATAATATGTTTCTAACATGAAAAACAATATTCATAGCCTTCAACAATTGCTTGAAAAAAGTTATACTACACATATGGATAATGTTTATATTATTTTATATGATTCAAAAAAATAATTATTACTAAAGTAAAAATGACATCAAATAATATGTTTTCTTTTCAAAATAAATGTTACTAATGTAATACCTGAAGCATGATATATTAAATAGATAGAAAATAATTCTTGGACATGGTACTAGAGATATAGATATCTCAATTTTTGAGATTTGTGATTGTTGAAAAATAAAGGAATGGTGAAAAAGACTTCCTCTAATTGATAATACAAATCATGTGTGTGAAGCCTACATGCTTAGAAAGTAATATTGCTTATCATTTTAAATGGGTAAATCGTGGAGAGCCAAAAAGACCATTATAAATTAGTTCATATAGATATTTGTGGACCATTAGAGCTAATATGAAATAGAAGTAATAAATAGTTTGTTACTTTTAGATAATTATATTAAAAAAATGTTGGCATATTTTATTAAGAAAAAATTTATTAATGCTTTGACATTCAAAGAATTTAAAAGGTAAGTTGAACTCGAGAGTAGACAATCAATCCAAATTCTTAGAGTTGATTGAGGTACTTAGCATACATTTGGAGAATTTTTTTAATTGTACAAATAGAAGGTATTCTATACTAACTCAGCCAATTATATTCAACAAAATGAAATGACTGAATGAAGAAATTATATTATTTTTGACATAATAAAAACAATGTTTTAAGAGAAGATGATACAAAAGTTTTTGTGGGTAGAGGTTATTTTCTATTCAATCTATTTGCTAAACCATTATTTTTACTAAGCTTGTGATATATGATTTCACAAGAAACTTCGAGTGGGTACAAAGGTAATGTTTCTCATATTCAAATTTTTGGTTGTATAGCATATGTGTTAGTATTCGAAAATCAAAGAAAAATTTGAATGATAAGAATGAAGGTGCACCTTTATTAGATAGAGTGAATAATCAAAGGCTTACAAACTTTATATCCTAGTAAGTAAAAGGTAATTATCAATTGTGATGTTATGTTTGATGAAGAAGAATTTAGGGAGTGAAAATATATTGAACTTAGAATAGAATATGAAGAGGTAAAGATTCAGTAATCCACTGATGTGGATTTCTAAAGACATTCTTCATTAACATTTATTATCAAGTAGATTATAGCACCCCATATAAGCTCAATTAGAAAAATAAGAACTTAAAAATATGAATAGACATATGAAGATTTTAATTTATTTTCCTTTTTTGTTGATATGGAACTATCACTTATGATAAGATAGTGGTGTAGGATAAAAATTTGTGAAAGACAATGGATGAAAAAATTACCGTTATAAAAAATAATGATACATAGGAGCTAGTTGATCTTTCATCTTAAAAGAAATCCATCAGAGTGAATTGAGTTTATAAGATCAAACACATTATAGATGGAATAGTTGATAGATATGCAGTAAGGCTTGTACTAAAAGGTTCAAATAAAAACATGATATAAACTACGATAAAGTCTTTGCACTAGTTTCCTAGTTTGACACAATAAAAATGATCCTAGTGCTTATTGCACGTCATAAATAAAGATGTACTAAATAACCCCATAAGATGTACTAAATAAAGAAAGCATTGTATGGCCTAGGATTGTTAGATATCTTCAAAAACAAGGGTTCCAAAAGTGCCCATATCAGCATGCTCTTCATATTAAATAGCTTATTATAATATTTTTATTCTTTCTCTCCATATAGATGATGTATTTTATACAAAAAAACTCTTCTAAATGATTTCAAAAATTCAAAAAGACAAAATTATGCGAATTTGAAACAAAAACTTGTAGTGAGATGTCATATTTCCTTACTATGGAGGTGAAGCAAATGTAAGAAGGAATTTAGATTTTTCAAAGAATATTTGCCATCGAAATTTTGAGGAAATTCAGAATGGAAGAATGCAAACTAGAAACTATACTAGTCAAGGTGAGATTGAAGGTGAGCAAAGAAAGAGAAGATAGAACCATTGATCATTCATTGTTCAAGAGCCTTATTGGAATCCTTTACTACCTCATTATCACATGACCAAATATTCTATATGCTGTTGGTATGATCAGCAATCATGGAGAATTCGAATGAATTATACTAAATTATTGCAAAACTGATTCTGAGGTATATCAAAAGTACATTTGACTATTGATTGTATTTTATTAACAAAGATGGAAAAGATATATATGGAAAGAGATATGGATGAAAAAAGACCACGATTAGATATTTCTTTTTGTCTAAGATAATATGTGTTTACATAGAAATCCACAAAACAAGATGTTATTACACTCTTAATCTGTGAAACTGAACATATAATAGTCTAATCTAACATACACAAGGCAATTTAACTGCAAAATTTACTAAAAGAGTTACCTCATCAATAGAAAGAAACAACTACCATCTTCATGACAACATGTCAGTAATCAAATTAACAAAAAAATCTAGTTCAACACAGGAGTAGCTAAGCATATTGATACGACGTATCGCTTTCTTCAAGGTCATGCCAATAAAGGGATTGCATGATTGAAATACTATAGAGTTGACGTGACGATCAACGATGTCGGTAAGGGAAGGAACAGAATGGTCGGAGCAGCCATGGCACAGCGTCGAGGGATCATTGCATCGTAATGCCCCTACGAGAAAGTAAGCCTTGCTTCACAATACGCAAGCTCTCAAGTTGTTCGCCGGTCTTTGGTGGCTGCATCACCGGCGTTCGGGCGGAGTAGGAACCATGTTCTAACTATGGGGTCTGCTAACAGATCCTTCGTTGAGGTGCTAGGTGGGGGTGCCAGGCCCCCACCGTGCAAACCACGTCGTGCTACTGTTTTCCATGGAGAGCCTGAGATTACGGTCTCACCGGAGGAGGTCACGAAGCTGGCTGAACCCTTCAAACTCGCACTGGTAGGCAAATTTTCCCACGGCCGCCCAACTCTGGAAGTCATTCGCTTGTCCCTGGCCAAAGCCGGCTTCCGCGGTGTGGTCACTGTCGGGCTCCTCAATTCCCGGCATGTCATCCTTCGATTTGCACTCGAAGAAGACTATTTGTTCTGTTGGCTCAAAACCATCTGGTACATACTCGAATTCCCAATGCGACTGCTAAAATGGTCGCCAGAATTTCGCTTCGAAGCTGAGCCGACGACTGCCCCTGTCTGGATCTCCTTCGCTAACCTGCCGCTGCATCTCTTCGACAAAGCTATTCTATTCTCAATGGCGGCGGCCATTGGTAAGCCCCTGAAACTTGATACGGCGACGGCGTCCGTCTCGCGACCGCACGTCGCCAAGGTATGCGTAGAACTTGACGTTACTAAGGAACTACCTAAACGGATTCGGATTTCGGCTCATCCCGGCGTGCATGTGGGCGGTTTCTGGCAACCTATTACCTATGAGAATAAACCAAATTACTGCTCCCAATGCCTTACCATTGGGCACAGCAGAGATGTCTGTAGGAATAACCCACTGCCCGGCGGCCCCACTTCGGATAAAGGTAAGAGTCCGATCGTATCTTCGCCGCGCTCGGAAAGCTCCTCGCCAAGATCTCCTGTTCATGATTTGGGCCAGTGCTCCTCTCCCAAATCTCCTCTGACATCGCTTCCCCTGCCGCCTGCAAAATCGGCGGGATCATCTCCTCAATATGACCTTCAGTCGGGACAAGAGCTAAACAACATCGTGCGGGCGCGGCCCACTCTCCAGACGGCGCTGGTCGACATTCAGGACAGGACCATGCCAGCTATCCTACAGACAGAGACTCAGCCCATAAATAATTCGAATCTTCTACCCCAAACAGCTCCGGAGTACAATTCAATTACAAATGACAGGCAGGCCGAACAAATTCGGCACAGAGGACCTGAATCAACTCTCACTCCCTCTCCATCTTCCCAGGAAATCTACATTGCAGATGCAACTTCAACGAACGAGTTGAATTCTCTCCACTCTCCAACAGCTGAAGCTGTCTCACCTTATGCACCCTTAAATGGGTCTCCAACGACACTACAGAATTCCGGGAAGGAGACATTGCAGACTAATTCGGGGAATCTAATAAACGTTGTCATTCTGGATCCCCCTCCGCAGCCTGAGGCAAAAATGGACTCGACAACGGACGAAGAAATGACGATGGACTTTCCACCGTTGGCCCCCCGTAAACTCAAAAATCGCAGAGCAAAAAACAGAGGCCAGGTAGTGATCTCCCCTCCTTGTACCAGAAGCGCGGCGGGCTCTAAACCGCCTACCACACCCAATGATTAATGTCCTGTCATGGAACATCCGCGGGGCTGCCAGCAAAGCTTCCACGGGCCGCCTCCGACAACTCATCCGCTCCCATCATATTGATGTCCTCGTTCTGCTTGAACCATTCCTTGGTGACGACAGCATACCTCTCCTCTGCCTCAAATTCGATATGCAGGATGGCCTCAGTTCCCCAAATAGAAAGATTTGGATACTATGGTCTTCCAAATGCCGGGTTAGCCCAGCTCGCCTCTCCGAACAAGCCTTGACTGTTCAGGTAACCTTTCAAGGAGCAAATTCTGATGTCTGGCTCTCGGCGGTCTACGGAAAACATTGCCGGAATCTTCGCCGACCTTTGTGGAAATTTCTCGCTGACTCCTGCGAGATGGTCGGAGATTCTCCCTGGTGCATCTGCGGTGACTTCAACGTCACCATGATGGAACAGGATCAACTTGGTGCTGCTCGATTTCGCAATAGTGATGCCGGCGACTTCCACGCAGCCGTGATGAAATCAAACCTTCTTATACCCCAAACTATTGGGGGTCCGTTCACCTGGCAGGGCATTAGGCGCGACGCCATTGTCCTAAAACGGTTGGACTACTTCCTTCATAATGCAGCTTGGCTGGAGGCAGCGCCGAACGGAGTTGTCGAAATTCTCCCGCGTTCCACCTCCGATCATGCCCCAATCCTCTTCCGTGCTCTGTCCCATCGCAACGGGGGGCCAAAGCCATTCCGCTTTTTAAATGCTTGGCTACTTCACCCGGGTTTAGAGGACCTGATTACTCATTCTTGGAATGCCCCAATCGCAGCGGCTGGCATTTACAAATTCATTGGTAAACAGGCACGACTCAAGACCGCGCTGAAATGTTGGAACAAGACTACCTACGGCAACCTCTTCAGCAACTCCAGGTTAGCTGAGCAGGAGGTGAGGGAGGAGGAAGCTGCCTTAATTGAGGCCCCAAATGAGATAAATGCAGCTCGGTTACAATCGGCGAACACTTCTCTTCATCATTGTCTGGCCGCGGAAGAAGACTTCTGGCGCCAGAAAGCGGGTCTCCGGTGGCTGAAGGAGGGAGACGCAAACACTGGGTACTTCCACGCCTCTGTTAAGTCTAAGAGGAATGTGCTCCACATCCAGAAACTTAAAAAGCCAGACGGCGAATGGACGGAAGGGGATGAGGGATTGGAGAATCTTCTTATAAATCATTTTCAAGACTCTTTTCGTGGGCGGGCGGCCTGCCTACCCGCCATTGACAAAATTCTTCATTACGCCCCACCATCCCTTTCACCAACACAGAACGACTCCCTTACCAGGCTGACAGACGCACAAGAGCTGCGGACAATTCTCACCTCAATGCCCGACGCCAGTGCCCCCGGGCCGGACGGCTTCACAGTCAAATTCTACAAACAATTCTGGACACTCCTCGCCACGGATCTAGTGGACGTAGCAAACGCATTCCTTGAGGGCTCGACAATTCCTAGAGCCCTGGGCTCGGCGTGGATCTGCCTCATCCCCAAGACCACGGCTGCGTCCTCGCCTACAGATTTCAGACCAATCTCCCTATGCAACGTCGTCGGCAAGCTTCTCTCCAAGCTACTGGCTTCCCGGCTGGCTTCCATCATGCCTTCAATCATCTCAGCCGAGCAAACCGCTTTCATTAAAGGACGAAGCATCACTGATAACATTCTGTTAATGGAGGAAATGATCACCCGCCTAAACCGACGCCGGAAGCACAACAATATCATACTTAAACTAGACTTCAAAGCAGCATTCGACAATATTGGATGGCCTTTTCTTCTCGCGGTGCTCCGGAGCCGGGGATTTAGCGCTGCTTTCTGCACAATGGTGCTCAACGTCCTCCAATCCACGTGGCTCTCGGTGCTGGTCAACGGGCGTCCAAAGGGTTTCTTCAAACCGAGCTGCGGTGTGCGACAGGGAGACCCTCTCTCGCCGGCCCTGTTCTGTATTGCTCTGGATACACTTAGTCGGTCCCTATCGGCGGCTTTTGCTGCTGGAAACCTTGACTCCTTCTCGACTCCTGTCCACTGCCGCCTGATTACCCACCTTGCGTTCGCGGATGATGTGGTGATCTTCTCAACATGCAAAAAAGCATCACTCCTGCACTTGTCTTCCCTTCTTCAGAATTTCCTTCAAGCCTCATCACTTGAACTAAACTGTGGGAAGACTTCTGTAATACACGCCCGTCACTCTTCCAATCGTGCTAAGAAGAGAACGCTCCGTCTCCTCGGTTTCCACTCGGCTAGCCTCCCTGTCCTGTACCTTGGCTGCTGGCTTGACGTCGGTATGCCACGAGACAGACATTTTCAACCTTTACTTGACAAACTTCGCCATCGCATCGCCTCGTGGCAGAACAAATTCCTCTCCATGGGTGGCAGACAGGTACTCATCAACTCGGTTCTTACTTCGATGACTGCATACATATCCGCCGCTCGGTCGCCTCCCATGAAGACAGTCTCCGCTATCAATAGCTTAATGGCCAACTTCTTCTGGGGTAAATCTTCCAAGGGCCCTAGTCATCACTGGGCGGCCTGGAACAAGCTCGCGAGGCCTATATCAAACCAAGGCATAGGCATTATTAACTAGAAGCGCTAATCCGAGCTCAAACGGCGAAACTCTGGTGGAGGCTGCTCCACACGGTCTCCCCTTGGTCTCGCTTCCTCATTCAAGCGTACATGACCCGTGACGACAATATCCGGGCAACCAAGCAAGACTCGCACAGTTGGCGCCGCCTTGTCAAGTTCTGTGATTCCCTGCTCTTCATTCGCGCGGAGGAAGAAGACGGTTCGGGGATTCCCGGTTCGCCCAACTCGGCCGGTTCATCCGATTCGGTCTCCTCGGGACCCAATCGCTGCCGGTTCAGGCCCAGTCAACCTGACTTAGCCAGCCACCTCAATTGGCTAGGTCTCTGGCTCGGATGCTGCTCCGACAAACGTGGTTCTTTCTCCTCCGCTTCCGCTTATGGTATTTTCTGCGCAACATCTATCCCCCCGGTCCCCAAGAGATACAACCACAATAAACTTATTTGGCACAAAAGAATTCCGTTAAAAGTCTCCATATTGGTGTGGAGAGTACTCAACAACGCACTACCATTACCACACAGAATACAGTCTATTGGCATCTCTCTCGCTCCAAAGTGCCCCTCTTATCCTCAGATTGATACCTTGGAGCACATCTTCTGGCATTGTTCGATCACCAAACCTACATGGACTTGGTTTGAACGTCGCCTCGACATTGACATTAAGTGGCCATCTCTTCCCCGGATTTTCAGTTGGTGGTCCCACAAATCAATTATCAACTCCTTAGCCTTCTCAATCCCAGCATCAATATGCTGGATGGCCTGGAAAAATTGGAATTCAGCAACCCAAGATGGTAAAGGGGCTACTCCTGATCGCTTCCTATGGGCTACTCAAAAGTTCATAGCCAATCTCTATTTACTTAGACCGTCTGGTCAACTGTTCAGTGCAGAAATTATCTCCCTTACTAAACTGGGGCTCATGTAGTTCCTAGCTCCTTGTAGCTTGGAAAAAAAAAAAAAAAAAAAAAAAGAGCTATCTTAATTTCTCTCTCATGTTCTGTATCTCGACAAAATTCAAGTTTGTACGTATAAAATAAAGGCAATTGGTCTACATTTTTGACACTCAGAGGTATGTTTCTGTGATCCCATCAGAACGTTGAGATTCTAACCAATGGCTGCGCGTGGTCGTCCCTGTAAAGTATCCCGGCAGAGCCGGCGCAGGAAGGCTATCATTAGCGCCGCTCAACATCAGCAGCGCTGAAGCCATGGTTGGCCTCTGCGCTGGCTCAGCTTGGATGCAAAGCAGCCCAATATTTAAGCACCTCAACACATCCTCCAACGCGTACATACCTCCAAGAACATCATCTATCACTTCTTTTGCAGTTCCTTCTACCCAATGTTGCCAAACCTACAGAACAAACAAGCGAATTAATTATAAAGCAAGCTTTCGCCTTGGAACAAAGAAAAGAAATTGGCTTTACATATGTTTGAAGGTTTAAAGAATTGCCCATCTCAATAAAACTTCCATTCCTCCTTCCCGTCACAACCTCCAGTACCAACATTCCATAACTGAAAACGTCAGACTTGTGAGAAAAAGCCCCGCGCCAAGCATATTCAGGAGCCATGTACCCGCTGCAACAAACTTGTCAACAAATGCGAGCAAGAGATTTCTGCAGTACAAGAAACGTTTTTTGTTGTTGTTGTTGTTGTGGTTTAGTGTGCTTACGACGTTCCGGCGATCTTCTCGGTGTAAAATTGGCTCTGGTCGAAGCCAACAAGCTTTGCAAGTCCGAATTCTGAAATCCTTGGATTCATGTCATCGTCTAACAAGATGTTGCTTGCATTTAGATCTCTATGTATCACACGGAGCCGAGAAAGATCATGCAGATAAAAAAGACCTCTAGCAATTCCTTCGAGGATTGCATGCCGGGTATTCCAATCTAGCCGCGCTCGCTCGGTTGCATCTGTTTTGTTCCACCCAAATTAGCTCAATGGTAAAATGTTGGCAACTTACGTGTGTGTGCACCTTACCAAAAAGGTACTTGTCAAGGCTTGCATTGGGGAGGTACTCATAAAGAAGTAGTTTCTCGTTCTCTTGCAGACAACAACCCATTAAGTTAACAAGATTTTTATGCTGAAGTTGGGAAACCAAAGCAGCTTCATTTTTCAATATTGCCAAGTCTTGTGTTGAAGTTTGGGTGAGTCTCTTCACCATTATCTGTTTTCCACTGAGTAGAGTACCCTGTCTCACCACAATGCATCAATAAGTCTTATTTCTAACAGAGCCAAAAAGCAGTGATGGATTTCCTTGGCTCACCTTGTAGATGGGCCCAAACCTTCCTTCTCTCAGCTTGTTTTCATCAGAGAAGTTGTTCGTTGCAGCTTTAAGGCTTGTGAGATTAATTAGAAAAGGCTCTTTTGTGCTTCCTTCTTCTGCCACATCGAGTTCTATGGGATGCAAAACAAGTTAAAGCACAAAAATTTTCTTTGTTAAGTTACCCAAAAGATAAAAAAATGTCAATTTTTTTATAATTCAAACTGACCTTTTCCATTTAGATGTATTGACCATCTTCTACGGATAAGAATAACACCCAGCAATGCTATTGTGAGTATAGCTAAGCTCATGGAAGCTATCAAGACTGGTTCGATGAGTTTGCTGTGTTTGCGAGGTTCTATTGGAGAACCTTTAAATTTCATACACATCAAATCGTGAAAATTTTTTTTCAAGTATAAATTTGTACTGTCCCAAATTTGTTCAATACTTTTAAATTTTATTAATGTTTTTAGATTAAAAGACAATTTAATCATTGTTAACTAATTTAATTAAATAGCTACTTCTAAAATAATATCTATTATTGCAGTTTAACAAACCTATTTGACCGAGTATCATAGTGTGTTGTCATTTATAAGAACTGATTTTCTATATATAAATTTATAAGAAAAGATTTAAAAAATTATTTGCAAGTTTATCAAAAATAGCTATTGATCCAAATTTAATGAAATTCGACCATGATTAAACACAAATAAAAAAAATATACATACATACATATACATATATGTATATATACTTATTTATTTAAACATATTAGATCATTATATTTTGAGCTTTTAATATTGTAATTTTAATTTAGTCTGGTTTGAAGGCTTGCGTAATTGACGGCTTTACTAAGGCTCTCAAATACTTTTTAAAAAAAAATATATACATTTTTTTTATAATTATTAGATATTTACTTTACTTTTTTTCTTTAATTTAAAATAAAAAAATATAATTTAGTATTTTGACAATGATTGATTTTAATATGAATTTTGCGATGGAGCAATTAATTCACTAAAATAATTGATTTGGGGTTGCATAACAATTATTTTCTCTCTCTAACAAATTGGGAGGGATTTTCATAGTTGCATAAAATTAAATTATAAAATAATTTTTGAGTCTAGCTCAATTTTTTACGTATTAATCATTAGTTTTTTCTCTTGTCTTCATATGGGTTTTAAAGTAAAGAATTAAAAGAAAAGGAAAAAACAAAAGGGAGAAGAACTTGCAAAAGAACCTTATCGGGGACTCTCTTTTGGGACCATTGGAAGGAGTAAACGGAATAATAATCAAAAGAAAAAACAGAGCAATTGAAGGGGTTAAAGGCATACTCAGCTGTTCACCATTATCGGGCGGTGGAGATTGAGGAGCACTAGAAGGTTGAGGAGCATCGAAAGGGCTGACGATCCGCGTGGCGTTGAGAATGGGATGACGATCGTAAGTTACGATGCAGCTCGTGGAGATCGACCCTCCGCCGATCCTATTAAAACAGCACGCGTCGTATCTATCGAACACCGTCTCTAAACACTTGGAGCAATCTTGAGGCGTCAGATCCATCACGCACCACGCCATCCCGTAGACGACCGGCGACTGCGGGTTCGAGTCGATCACCCGCTGCCCCGCCGCAATCCTCTGCTCGCTCACCGAAGCCTGCGAAATGAGCAGGCGTATCATTCCCCTTACGACCATTGCTTCCTTCCACCTGGTGGTGTGTTCATTCATCATTGTTATGAATGAGAGAGGACCCTCGAGGATGGTGAAAAATCTGTAGTCGGCGTAACGCAGGACGCATAGAGCCATGCGGATCGCGGTGGACTTGATGCCATGGCAGGTGCCGTTCACAGCCTCTAAGGACGCGCTGGCGAGACAGTCCGCACAAACCGTTTCCGAGACATCGGCGCGGCACTGCGCCATGCCATAGATCAAAGGGTCGTCTCGCGGTCCGATCGAGTCCATGGAGAACAGCATGCGGGAGGCCGGGGTGGCTGCCAAGAGGTTGCCGAGGAGCTGTCTGAGATTCGAATAGTAAGGGCTCGGAATGGCGTACAAATCTCCAGAGCAAGAATGGAATAACATCCCGGACGACAAGGCTCCGGCTGTGGCGGCGAGCCACGACATCAAAATGATAGGGAAGACGGCGATCGATGTGGCCATGGAGCTATCGAACATCCCTTTCGCATGCTGTTTGATTTCTTATAAAGCATTGGAATGCAGTGGTTATTGAACGGAAGGTCTCTGATTCAATCAGAAACCTCCCAAATTAAAAATCACAAGGCAGCGAGAGCAAGCCAAGTGGCATTTGGGCTTCGCCAGAAGCTGAGTTAAGACTAAAATGTCGATCTCAAAAATAAATTAATTTGGGATAGCGTCAACGCTCAAACTTGTTTTTCTTCCATAACCATTAGCTATTCGCAAAAACATCAAAGTTCGAAGCTAGACTTTTAATCTTTCAATTAAATCTGCTTTTGTATCTTAATTAACAAAAAATTAGTTGTTATTTAGTTGATTTAAATCAAGGAAATTCGGTAAACATTTTTTAGGATTTTGCTTATGATTATACATCTTCTATTATAGCATTACTGAAAAATTCTAACAAATATTTTGTTATTTTCAATTTTGTATGATATGTGGATTATGTTGTATTTGCATTTATTTTTCAAAGAGATTGATATTTCAGCATCAAAAAACAAGAAAATTGGGCTAATATAGTTTTTCTTTTTTTAATGCTTTTCAAGTTTAACAAAAAAATAAATAAATAAATTAGTCATAAATTATTTTGATGGTGGTTTAAGTGATTATCATGGGCTTAAGGATTTGGACTTAAGATAATGAATAAAACTAACGTTATAAGTTGTCCAATTATTTAGATCGATGACACCATCTTTAATGATTTTATTTATGATCATAAGATGTTAAGAATAAAAAATAAAGAAAATAAAATTATTTTTGTTACGAGATAATTTTTTTATCAAAGAATATTTCTTCCAAAAAATAATATAAAATATTTTAAAACAATTTATGAAATAAAATTTTGTAATTAGAATTATACTTTAATTATTTTTTATTGGTATTTAATCTAATTTTTAAAACTATTAATTCAAAAATGCAAAAAACTCAAGTTTTTATGATGAGTTTTTTTTTATAAGTTGGTCATTTCCCAAGAAGCACAAAAGGACCATGAAGAGCAGCATATCAAGTAGGGCTAAGGATTGAATAGTTTAATTTCACATCAACTATAAGAAGAAAGGTCTTAAATATTATAAGTAAAATCATAGAACTTGAAAAATGATGAGACACTTTTTTGTGTTAATCTTGGTTTCGATTATATAAGAACCTCAAGGTTAAGAATGATAGAGTTATAATAATTTTGGGAAAGTGATAAAATAAGAAAGAAATCTTTACTTAAGAACAAAACTTAATTGATTAAGGATAATATCTCATTAAAGAAAGTTAGAATGTTACAATTTGGTATTAATGTTACAATATGGCTTAAAAAAATGAAGTAGAAGCTAGTCAACATTTAACACCTGACTACTTGAATAGGATAAAAGGATCACGATAAACATCTGAAGTATAGGGGTTAGAATGTCTGAGAAGAATAGAATGAGAATATCTGAAGTGTGAGGATTGAAGGATGAATAATTTCATATCGTTTATAAGAGAGAACATCTTAGATGATATAAGTAAAATTATAAGTCTTAAAATTATAAGATATGTTTTAGGGATAACTTAGGCTTAAACCACAAGGGGTTAAGCATGCTAAACTTAGAGTAATTTTTGAATAGATGACAAAACATTAAGTGACCCTTTAATATAGATGAAGAGAGGATTGAGTCTTGGAATGAAAAGTATGACAAAAATGCTAAAAGAAGTGGGGTAGGGTTTGAAGATAAAAAAGAAAACAATGATTTACTCACCAAAATGAACTCAAAAGAAAGTCATCAAGCCAACTCAAGCACTCAAGCCACAAAACAAAACATTTTCTTTGGTCATAACTAATTTACAATTCATCAATTCATGAGATATCCTTTAAATAGGAGATTATAAGTAATTATTTAATACAAAAAAATTTTACTTATTTTTTGAAGACTTTCATATCCACATAATTCTTTAATACAAAATATATTTCATACTTACTTTTTTTTTGAGATTTTAAATATTTTAGATTCTTTTATTAAATATTTTTAACATATGCTACCTATCATGAGTCATCTACAATGAGTCACCTACTATCACTTTGATTTTATATCTTTAATTACCTAATTATTTTAGAAGTTTTATTTTAGATTAAAAAAATTGAGTTAATATATTTCATAATTTAATTTATTTCTCATTAATTACCTCATAATTAACTCTATTGGCTATAATTATCTCATTATCATTGTTTATATGATGAGACTATGATAAATATATTTTTAATACAACTTAAGTCCACATTGAGCTTTCTTATCATGCATTTTATAATTTTTATGATCATGTTTAATTTCTCATTCTTGTCATGCATCATTCCTCTCTTATCAAAAAAAACTGTGTTACACCCCATTTTTCCTAGGCTGATTTTTGGCATACAAATTTTTTTTTTTTTTTATATAGACAGCTCAGATCGTCCCATACCAACCTGAGTAGCCTACGAAAACATAGGATATAACACATCATTACACACCTACTTCCCTTAACAATGTAGATCCCATCTCCCGGGTACACCGTCAAATCAGGTTCATGACTCCTGAATTAACAGATGGACTCGCGCAATGTTACTCCTACTAGACCCAATACTCCTAACCCCTACGGGTAGGAGAACCGGTCTATTAGAAGTCTGAACCCCCATGGTTAAGTTCCATAGTCATGTAATGACCTCACCATCAAACAAAAAGATATATAACATCCTCAGATAAAATATGGCACTCCACACACCATACTCCAAGACAATAAGGTAGGGTAGTAAATGGAAACTACATTACAGGAATAAGACCAAGTCCAACAAGTGCAATATTATCCAACCAGAAACATAAGTCAGAATTTCCCTCACATATTACATGACATATGAGAATAATAACCTCATTAAATACATCCAACAGCAACAATCAACTAACCAGAATATCTCAGACAATCACAATCAGATATCCTCCACAAGTCTGCTGACCACGATCCCACCTTATCAGGTAGCGTCAAGTCTGCCGAGCCACTGAAATATACAATACAGGAATGAGCTACGCCCAGTAGGAAAGATAGCTAGTAAAACTCACATGCAAGAGAAGGATAATAGCAAAAATATAGGAATACAGCATAACAATGTATGGTGGATAGGCACTCTCAGTCCCAGACTCCGACCAACCACAGTCACCCCTAGTCACACCAGAGTAGCTCTCCTCTGGGCTTCCAGGTAGCATGCCAGTGGGAACGCCCATCTCGAAACACGCATGGCGCCTAAGCACCCGACACCGCAGCGTCTCTCGTCAATCAATCTCCTGGAGACTATAGACAAATCCAGTCACAAAATCTCTAGCCAACGTGAGACACCCCTGCCACCCTAAGGCGCGCAGGCCTACACACTTGGCTAGCCACTGCGAGACACCCCTGCCACCCTCAGGCGCGCAGGCCTACACACATGGACCAGGAGAGATCGACTCAGCCACCGTCCCAAAGAGTCATCTACCAACAACTTCCATAGAAGCTCACGCCCCTACAGTCATTGCCAATCTCTAACTCCAAGATCCGGCAACATGTATCCAGGTACAACAAGGCGCATACCAGTCACATGTATACTGTGGAAGCTAAGTCTGAACCGCACAGTTACCTACCACAACTACCCTAAAACATCATATAGGGTCTATAGTAGTCCGGTCCAGTATGCCAATCCATAAAATATGTCAACACTGAGTAAACTGACTCAATCCATGCCGTTGCCATCAAGCAACACAACTGTCAATTACTGACTGTTCTGGTAGCATCCATGTACCATACTTCTGTCTGACTGTTTCCAGCTGTACTGTCATCACTGATAACATTTTTCCCCACTTCAGGAAATTTTTAAATCCCAATTTCAATTTCCGCCCTTTATCCATTTTCCGAAATTCGAAATAAATTTCCGAATTTAAATTCCACATATATCCTTTTTCCAAAAATTCGGATTAATTTCCGAATTAAATTTTTCGCTTATCCTTTTTATTTCCGAAAATTCGGATTAATAATAAATTTCCGAATTTTCCTTCCGCTTCTCTCTCCTCCGCGCCGCGCCGTTCGTCCGCGCCGACTCCCGCTGAACCGGTTTTCGCTGCCGGTTCGGCTTTCGCGCCGTTCGTCCGCGCCGAATCCCGCGGAACCGGTTTTCGCTGCCGGTTCGGCTTTCGCGCCGTTCGCCCGCGCCGAATCCAGCGGAACCGGTTTTCGCTGCCGGTTCGGAACTCTCGCGCTGAACCGCGACACCGCCGAACCAATTTCTTATTAATCCGTTAATTGGATTATTTTAATTACTAATAAAATAGCATAAATACCATTAATTACTTAATTAAATTTGTAATTATCTAAACCCTTCTCCTTTCTCGGTCCGAAGCCCGCGAAACCCTAGCCGCCGCCATCGCCGACCATTACGATCCTTCCGTCGATTTCCGGCGACTGCGAACAAGGAGAACAATTTCCTAACATGCTCCTAAGCATCAATAAATTTTTTTTTTTTTTTTTTTTTTTGGCGAAATGGGAATTTTTCCAGGAAATTCCGAAATTTGCAAAAGACACAAATTAGCATTCAATTAAATCCGATTTTCATCCACATGCTTGTTTTCATTAAGCAAAGTATTTCATGCTTTTAATTTTCTACTAAATCACTAATTTAAACTGAATTTCCTACCTCAACGACGCCGGCGACGGTGAACTTCGTCCGCAGCTCGCCGCAGCTCCTCGCCGAACGAATCCGGTATGAATTGACTCTCCTCGTTCCCGTGGATCTCCAGGCACAAAAAGCCCCTTGCCAGGCCGCCGGAATCACGCGCCGTACGCCGGAAAAACTCTCTCTATCGGTCGGCCGAACGAACCCTAATCGTTTCGCGAGGGTTTTATATTTCTAGCCGACACGGTGAAACCCATTACGCGCCGTTGACACGCTTTAGACACGGTAAGCACCCGATACGCGCTGTCGACACGCTATCGACACGGTAAGCACCCGATCAGCCGGTTCAATCCCAACCGTCGATCACGACCGTCCGATCAGCTTATCAGAACGCACGCGCAAACTCACTCGGCGAACCGTCTCCGCCTCCGCTGAACCGTTCCGGTCCGGTTCACGCGCGGTAAAAACCAATTTCCGGTTTAATTTAAATGGATTTTCGAATTTCTAAAAATCCAATAAATCTAATTAAACAGGGAAAATTACTTAAAATTCACCTCGGTGCTCCGAAAAATCCCTAGAAATTTCAGAAATTCCAATAGCCTCTGATTGAGCTCCTGGCTCATCCTACTGTCGATCTGAAATCATCCAAGCCAAAAATTAATTTATTAAAGATTAACATAAAACTTTTTACTGGGTATAACACTTTGCTTTATAGAATTGAAGTGTATGTAGTCTTGCACAAACTTTGATGCTAACTTGGCATGTCATGCTTTATGCACCAAATATCTTCAATGGTTGGTTTATTCAACCATCATTCAAATTTATAAGAATAATTTATAATCTCACCAATGAGAACATCATCCTCTTCAAAAAAGTTTGATTGTATCGATAATGGGAACAATTTCTTTGAATCACCTATATGGCTATTAGTTCGCAAATCATCATATTTAAAATTTACTTCGTGTGGTTGGTCATCTTTAGTGTTGAATAATAGGCTAGTAGAGATATCCTTAAGTAATTTAAAAACATATATGTCATCACACCTCTCATCAGTTGAACCACTTTTATTTGTTGAATATCTTTAATTGGACATATTAGAGAGCTTTGCACGTGGGTTTGCAGACAATTTCTTTAACTTTGGAACCAATTTTTCATTTTATTCTTGAAAATTTGCAATTCTTCTTACATTCATCATTGATTTATTACTTGAAACAAATTTTACACTAAATTTGTTAAGCTTTCAATTTGTTCCTTTCTTATGACTGTTAGTGCCATTTGTTAAAGTTTGGCTTAATAAATAATGAAGTACCAAATATCAAACCTTGATTTTATCATCATGGGAATTGAATGATTATATGTACATATGATGTGATGCTATGTTAATATGTTGAATGCCACTTTTAGGTAGATAACATGATTACATTGTTGAATTGTTATGATGTAATGATGGTGTTTTATATGTATTCCCTTTTCATACATAGTTGTAATTTATGATAAAGAGATTGATATCGACTGGTTCATGAGAATGCTTATGCATTTGAATCAAATATGTATGTTTATTTTATTATTTGCAAGATAAATGGCTAATTGATATATAGATATAGATGTAAATAAATGAAATTTATTGTATCATTCAAGTGAAATATAATAATAATATGGAAAATTTAAGAACGAGAAAAGATGTCTAGGGTGCCATGAGAATTGTAAGGCTAAAATGGCGTGAAAATGAGAAAAGAGGAAATGAAATAACTCTTATATTGGTATGTGCTAAAATAAGGGTAAATGAAATCTCTACATATTTAACAAGGAAAAGAAATAGCTTAGGTATTAATATACATCAAAATAGGGAGTAAGAAAATCCATGCATATTGAAAATGGGAAATAAAAAAAGACCGATACCACTATATGCCAAAATCAAGTAAATAAAAACCTTACATGTTGAAAAGGGAAATGAAATAGTTCTCATATGTTTGTGCCTAAAAATGAGGTGTAAATATAGTAATTGCATATTGAAAGAGCATTCCTACAATAACTCCCATAAAGGCATCCAAAAATAGAAATAGTTGTGCAAAATTCCCATGATGATGTACAACAAGATGGTGGAAATTTAACTGATAACCATACAAAAGCGATAAAAAGAAAAACATAGTCATAACATAAAGGCATATAATTGAACAAAGGGTTAAAGCATGGCATTGGATATGGTTTGCATATCTTATCATTATAACAAAATATTTGTAATATCACAAAAACGAGGACAAAAAAATTTGATGAATTTAAAAATAATTTTGATTCAGATATATTTTATAAAATTTTATGATTTTTTTAAATGATGTTTCAAGATTTTAAGGTCTTATATAATATGATAGTATAGAATTTTTTGATATGATCAAGTTAAAGAATCAATAGAGTGAATAGATTTGCTATATAGGATTGTGCCAAATGAGTACAATTAAATCAGCATATGAGTATGATAGAGTGTATGCTGGAGCAATCTTACAAAAAGAGCTGCTTATATTATACGATTATAGAGTATTGAATAATACGATCTAGCAAGAGAGAACATATGCAAGATAAGTGTAAATACACGTAAAAGCAAGCTAAGGATCGTACAAGATGGTCTTGCAAACATATTAAGCAATTAAATCATAAGAGTAAATTTGATAGACAATACATGATCATATAGTATGAAAGACATAAATAAATAAGTACCATAGCGTACAATACAATTAGGTTATAGAGAAAAAAATATACTCAATGAGAAAGCAATTAAGGAAAGATATCATAAAATGATCACATAATATAATATTCTTATCATAATTGTATGATTAAAGATATTTGGAAGGTTCCTTAGTATCTCAAGTTAATGCATGATATTGAGTGCATTTTGGGATATTAAAGATTTAGATATCCACCACATGTGTCAAAGGTACTTACACTATGTTATATAGTAATAAAATCATCTAGAATAGACATGATGGTCTTGCAATTACCTCGGTTGGCCCAAGTTGTTCAGAAATGTCTTGAAGTGACTATTGTGAATCATCTCAAGTAGTTTAGAATCATTTTTTATTTTGTCATCATTTCTCACAAAACCTAGACTTCATAAGACTTTTCTTAAATCTAAGGTTTTTTTGCCAACGTACTATGTCTTCTCATTAATTACTACCACATAAACAAATGATTTTAATAATAACCTCGATCGATGGTTACACAACAAAAAAGCCTTGCAAGCTATTGAAATACTATGCCAAACCACAAACAAGACACAAATTTTGTGAAAACCTACTTTAGAAAGTCTAAATATTTTAAGAGCTAAAAAAATTCAATTCAATAGATAAACTTATATAATCTATTAATTTAATTTTACATCATCTTTTATTTATTATAATTATACAGAAATAAACTTATAAACTTTTGTAATTTTATTTAAGAGATACTTGTGAGATCTGATAAAAACCCAATTGATATAAATAATCAATTCTTCTCAATTGGTGAAAATAAATATTTCTTATCGATTTTGTCATAGCTCACTAAAAAAATTACTTTGTATTCATTTTTAATCTAAAAAATTTTGATTAAAATAATGCATCTACAGATTTTACCGAAAATACTAATAAAGACATGGAGATACAAAAAATAATATCCTTATGAAAAAGAAGGTAAACACAAGATGATGATGAAAGAAAAACTACATATTATCAACTAACTTCCATTTTGCAAACTGTAAGACTCACGCAGTTTGGATGGTCATTCTTGCTGAACTCGTCAACTGAACCGCCATCTAATTGATTTATGCTCCCACTTGAAAACCCATGACGAGGGATGCTTTCACGATCGTAAAAGGCCGGTGTCGATGGCATTGGAAGCATCATAGAGGAACTACCAAACATCATCATCAAAGAAGATATACTTGGTCTTAGATCATTGTTATTTTGGATGCAGAGCAACCCAATGTGCATGCAATTAAGTACTTCTTGTAATGGGTATTGACCACATAAACTATCATCAATGATTCGATCCGCCAACCCCTCTTTCCAATATTGCCAAACCTAAATGGGACAAAGAAGAAAAAAATTAAACAATTGGCAAAATTGACTCGATTCACCAAAAAGACCATCTCTTACAAGGCTGGGAAGGTTTGCTGCTTGATCTGAAACTTGGAAATAACTACTGCGTCTTCCCGTAATGATTTCAAGTACGAGAACGCCATAGCTAAAGACATCAGATTTGGTGGAGAAGATCCCATGTAATGCATATTCAGGTGCCATATATCCACTGTAGGAAAGGGCAGAGCAGAATTAGACTTGATATACAAGAAATGGAAGGCAAGATTGTTCCCAAGTTTTCTGTCGGGATCTTACTATGTGCCAGCAATTCTACTGGTGTTCCTTTGTGTTTCATCAATCGCAAACAGTTTTGCGAGGCCAAAGTCAGAAATTTTTGGATTCATGTTGCTGTCTAACAAAATGTTGCTTGCTTTTAGATCGCGATGAATAATTCTGAGGCGCGAATCTTCATGTAGATAAAGAAGACCCCTCCCTATTCCTTCGATGATCTTAAACCTTGTTCCCCAATTCAGAAGGCTTTTCTTTGCAGGATCTGTAGGGCATACTTTGCATGTCAAAGCTATTACGTACATATATAAGAACAATAAACAGTTTATCGAAAAACGTAATATTGAATAATCAAATTATAAAGAATTAATCACTAAACAACATACCAAATAAGAATTTGTCAAGGCTGGTGTTAGAAAGGTACTCGTAAACAAGAAGCTTTTCATTGTCCTCCAAGCAATAACCCAACAATCTCGCAAGATTTTTATGTTGCAGCTTAGCCACGAACAAGACCTCGTTTTTCATTTCTGTAAGTCCTTGTCTTGAAGTTCCTGATAACCTTTTCACTGCTATTTGTTGACCAGTGCTAAGCAATCCCTGTTTAGATTATACAAATTAGCACATATGACAACAACACAGCAAAAATAGACAACAAAGATTTCAAGATGCAGTACTTTCTGAAGGTTACCTGGTAAACTGGCCCAAATCCTCCTTCTCCGAGCTTATTTTCTTTTGAGAAATTATTTGTGGCCTTTCTTAGTGTCACTAATGAAAATAAAAAAGAATCAGCATTAATGCTGAGATCTGCATCATCCACCCCATGTCCTAGGATACACAAAAACACCATAATTATCTTTTAAAATAGCTAAATAATCTCAAGGTGGGAAAGGTCGTAATAATGAACCAATAAAAGCTACATCTTACCGATTCGCATAACAGATAAAGGTAGAATCTTTCGTCGTACAAACAGACACGTGATGGTAACAAAAATTATAATCAAGAAAGTAGCTCCAGAGATGGCACTGATAAGAATTACTTTATCTGAACTATGTTTTTTGGTATGATCTATAAGAACAAACAATATTAACACTTCAATAAAACAATAACTTCAAATATACTAAAGAAAACATTTTTCTGATTCTAAGTTTATTTTTATCCCATTTCTCATAAAATTTGTTTGGAATTAACACTTGAATAAACTTCTTAGGTCATCCTTTCATTGATTCCTAAACAAGAATACAATTAGAAAAGGATTGCTAGAAAAAACAGAACAATAACATGCAAATAAAACAAACTATCAAAATTATGCCAAAAAAAATAGATCTTGTCAAATAGTATACCAATCTTTAAGCTAGAATTTATTTCAATGTTTCAATTACATATCATAAGAAATTTTAACAATTTTTTCAAATGCATTATGCAAAAGTACTAATGTTTTCAAAACTTTAATATTCATGAACTTATTAGATAATTGGCAATTGGCATACACAATTTGACGAGTTACCTCTCTGAGATTTTATTCTAAATTTGTCTATCAATTCCATTCTAACTATCATAACATATTTCTTATACTTGTATTTATGCATAAAATAGAAAAATGCCACTGATACAACGCTAGAAAAATCAATTCATCTACATTTACGAAAAAGTTTTTAAAATTATAAAGTTTCTTTGTCTGCATGAATTATTGATACTCAAGTCTTCAATATAAGGTTTTTTTTTTCGTATTGAAGAACGTACCATTGGTGCTAACATTAGGGGGCGTCTGAGGTGCCCCCGTAGTCACAGATATCATGTCCAGGGGAAAGAAGGGGTAAACCTCGAACCTGATGTAGCAACTCGAATAAGCTGCCCTGGACCCAACTGAGAACGTCGAAAGCCAACCCTGTACGCTGGTAAGGCAATTGAGGCAGTCATTGATGATGAGGTCCATCGAACACCACGCTAAACCGTAGATGGTCTGCTGCTCTTCCATCATCCTCTTTCCTACAGCGAACCTCGACTCCGAAGTGGAGGCCTTGGGTAAGATATCTGCCATTAACCTCTGCAATTCGTCTTTGAAAACCACCGGATTTGACGAATTCTCAGGGTTGTTTAGTAATACCGCCATAATCTTGTCGACGATGCCGAAGAAGTTCTGATTGGAGAAGCGCAGGTAGCAGGATTCGTATCTGAGGGCCGCTGATTTGTTGTTACCGCAACCGCCGGACTCGTTGACGGTGGCTGTGGAAGAAGCGAGACTGAGGCACTCTGTGCAATTTCCGGCGGTGGCATCGGGTCGGCACTGAGCGAGACCAAAGACTTGAGAGGCAGGGGGACTGCCAAGGGATGCTGTGGAGAAATATTTGGGGGAAATGGGTACGGAGCCGGTGAGGTTGGAGAGAAGGAGGCGGAGATTGGAATCGTACGGGCTTGGGGAGGAGAATTTGTCGTCAGAGCACTCGGTTAGAAAGGGGGCACCGATGGCATGGGCCGGGAGTGTGAGCAAGAGGAACATTGGCAGCGGCAGGAGTTGCGATGGCCGTGCCATGGTTAGCAACAACTGAGCAAAATAAAAGGCCCTGCAGAATTTGCTTGTCATGGCTGCAAAATGTTATACTGACCAATATTCGGCATGGGCCGGGAGCGCGAGGAAGAGGAAGATTGGCAGGTGCAGGAGGGGCCATGGCTGAGACAGGTATGCAACTTCTCTCGAACGGTTCCCAAGTAAAATATGATCCTGAGCAGAATCGCGTGTTTAAAGTTGTGCCTGCTGAGTTGACTCTGTCTCAGAGAATGTTATATATCATTTATTTTTCAATATTATATATAATAGTAAACGCAGAATTTTGATTTGTTTGACTTAAAAAAAATAAATTATCGATATTTTTTAATTACAAACCTTTGAAAAATTGTTTTTTATGAGTATAAAAAACTTAGCATTGCAAATTTTTTAAAACAAATTTTCAAAATCATTCAAACTTGCCATTGATGGTTTTTGTTCAGATTCATCATAAGCTATATAAGATAAATCAATAAATTACGAAGAAATATTATTAAAAATAAAATGCTTGCTGGCATGAAAAAATCAATGGTCATGTTGGTACTTTTATAAACATTTAAAATCATAGTCAACAAAAATGTACTACAAAAAAATACGCATAGGAAGAAAAAGTAATTCTAAATTATTTTATTTATTAAAATATGCTATAAGTAACTTTAATGGTGATTATTTTTACTAGAAACAAAGTATGGTAGAAAATACCATTTAAAAGAAAAATGTGGGTATCATTTTGTTTGAGTATGAGTTAATTAATTCACTAAGATGTGTTACCAATGAAGAAAAAACAAAATATTTTTTCTCATATTTCATATATATTTACTTTAAGAGATTATTTCTATAGAATATTAAAAAAACAGGTCCAATGAATACCAATAAAGTTCTTCAATGATTATTTAAAAAAATAATTTTACCAAACTAACATCTAATCAATAAAAAATTGGAAATCATTGTCGAGATCTTTAATGTCACAATACTTGAATTTTGTATTTAAATTATTTCTAAAATAAAAATTAACAAATAAAAAAATATTTGACAAAAATTATACTCGCAATAAAGGCCAAACATATAACAATAATGAAAGATATGACAACAAAGAGAAGTGTGGTTTTATAAGATCGACAATTTATAGAATAATTATCAATGAAATTTTAGTTAAAGATTTTTAGTTAAGTGATCTTGATGTCAAAATGAGAATATTTGCGTAATTTGTCATAACATAAAGTGCTTTTTGTCTATTAGCTCTATTTTAGTCAACTTTATCTCATATGTTTGAATTGAGATTTACTACTAAAGCATGTCGATGCAGTAGTGTCTCTATCGCTGTCGCATTACCGTTAGCTCTAGTTTTATAGCATGCATCAATACACTTGCCTCCTGCATCGACTACGTCAACTCATGAGACAATGTCAACAGTGTTGAGCCACCATCTTGCTTTGAAAGCACCGATCCAGCAGCCTAAATCGACCCGCATGACCCGCGTGAACGACCCTCTTGACCTATGTCGACCCATCAACATCTCAGACCTAATCTGTGAATTTCTTTGATCCAAAACACATGCATTGACCATCGTGCCTCCTGCAACAACCATGCTGACCTATTAGCCTATGTTGACAGCATAGCCCACCAGCTTACATTGACCTGCATGACTCGCTTGACCCATGCCAACCCATCAACACTTGTAGGTCCAATCCGTGAACACATCTAGCCCAAAACACTCGCATCAACCCATTAACCTACGCTAATTCACTTCAACTCACGACGACCTGACAATTGGACCGGAAACTTCACATGCCTTTCCACCTACGCAATTCGCATGGCAGTTGCCTCACTGTTCCTCATTATTATCATTAATAGTTGGAGTTGTATCAATGTCATAACACAGAATGTGGTCAAAAGAATATGTTTAACATTTACATACCATCCTATTTATACACTATATCTTGGATTGACAAAATCTCAATTTTTATAAAATAAAAATATTGTATTTTTTAAAAATTTGGTCAATATTTTAAAAAATTATAGTATGATATTATCCCAATGCAAGTAGGTAGTCCTCTCTTAGGAATATATTAGTTATATGATCAAGATACTACTTTAAATAGAAGAGCTAATACATGTACATTCGTATACAAAGGAAAGTAGATTATATTATATTCACCTTCCTTGAAAAAAATTCTAATCTAAATACTTCACATGAAAAAAAATAAAAAAATTATTGCTTATTATCATTTCACTAACTAAGATTAAGAGACAGCTAATAGTGAGGTTATATATTTATGGTAATTAAGAAAACAAGTACAAATATACAAACTTCACTAACCCTATCCAACATTTTTTAAAAGACTTTATAGATGCATTTCTTGATGATTTTCCAAACACACTCCTACTTTTAAGAGATATTCAACAATTATAGAACTAGTTTTATATGCCTTACTATCATATTTACTGCATATCCAAATTAATCCATTAGTATAAGTAAGACATAAATTTCTATTAATTTATCGTCAACAAAATGATGAACAAAAAATAATTAAATAAAATTTAAACCATCTTCTTCATAGCTTAATAAGAAAACATGCATCAAATTAGGATTATTTATTGCCATGCATTGAGTTTTCTAATAAAACGAGTTTGAATTTTCTTAAAATCTATTTTAAAAATCATCATCTCAGTCTTATTTATTTGATTCCATTACATCATATTTTTTTACTTCAACTAGTGATGCCATGACAACCAGAATCGATGCGTGTGTCTCTCCTCTTGGGTCGTTCACGCGCCAACCACCATGCCTTTCATCCTTGCTGTCGAACTACTTTATAGAGAGGATATGTCACAACCAAATGCCTTAAGAGAGCTCTACATAAATAGAGAAGAAGAGGTAAAAGAAAACATTGATGTTGACAAAGTGAAGGTTATACATCCAAATAAGAAGGTTGAAGAAGAATTACAAGAACTAGGTAAAAGTTTTTACTGTATTGGACCACCCGTAGTTATTGTAAGATAGACTTTAACTACATGAGAACCATCTGATGATTAGTAATATCAATATAATAGCACATAATGCTACCAAAAAGATAAGTTTAACACCTACAGACCATCCACACCCATACATCGTATCTTGGATTGACAAGACATTGAATCTCTATATAACAAAAGTGTTGTGCTCCTTTAAAGTTTGGTCAATATTCTAAAAAATTATGATGTAATGTTATCCCAATATAAGTAGATAGCCTTATTTAAAAAGACATTGGTTATAAAATCGAGATACTACCTTAAATGAAAGAGTCAATACGTGTACTTTCATATATAAAGAAAAGAAGATCATGTTATACATTTTATTTCTATAAAAAAAACTTTTAAACCAAATACTTCAAAAGAAAAAAAAATTTTAAAAAAACTTAATATCATTTCATTAGTTGAGATTAAGAGAAACATAATCAGTTATGAGATTATCTAGTTTGTGATAATTAAAACATACAAACCTCACTAGCCATTATCTAGTATTTATTAAAAGACTTTATAGATGCATTTCTTGATAACTTATTAGAGACACTCTCTTTTAAGAGATATTTAACCTACTATAGAACTGGTTTTCAATACCTTACTCCTAAATTGATTACGTATCCAAATTAATCCATCAATTTAAGTAAGACATAAATTTCTATCAATTTATCATCCTAAAAAAGACAAATAAAAAGTAATTAAACAAAATTTAAACTATGTTCTTCATAAACAAGTAGGAAAACATATGTCAAATTGGGGTTATTTATTATCACACATAATCAAACAATGAGTTTGAATATTTTTAAAATCTATTTTAAAACTCATCATTAATGTCTTATTGATTTGATTCTCTTATTTCATGATTTTTGTACTTCTGAGTTTTTTTGAGTCTTTTGCTCATCATATTTTATCATTACATAAACATGTCAAATAAATTAATTTAAATAATAAAATATATAAATTACTAGTAAATGCTCATAGATAACGTAAGAAAATTATTGATGATGATTATATAATGATAGATAGTAGGTTTGAGAGATTCATACTAGGGACCTTTAAGAAATTACATACTTGTTGTGCTGAATCGTTCAAAATTATGAAAAAATTAAGTATCAATGGGTATATTTTTTATTTGTTTGAAGCTCAATAAGTATTTTGATCCTTCACTATCATTTTTGAGTGACCTTATTCACTAATATATTTAGTCCTATCTAATGAGTTAAGAAATCAAGTAAAACAATTCTTAGATGGTCAAATAATTTTCATACAAGATCAAATACAAAAAAGATTTTTTTTTTATGATAGCGAGATAATCCCACCTCCAATGATACTTGGATTATTGAGGAGGAGCTTCATCGACTAAACCCATAGATGTTAGAGCAATATCAAAGATTTCCTTGGCTCTACAAAGTTGAGCTTTTTTTCCACATAGAGAGGCTGATGTATTAATGTCCAGAGCTAAAATAAACTTTAGCATTTTATCTTACATCTTGTGTTATTGGTATTTATCATTATTATAACTTGTCACATGAATTAATAAAATGAAAATATTTAATTTTGATAATGTAAATCAAAATCATTACAAAATTTGTCACAAAAAAGAAAAGCAAAAATAGATATTGTTTTATTGATCTATATGAGAAAATGTTCTCATTTCGAGTCCTTGTTAGTAAATATTTTTTAATGTAATTGTAGTGAAAATGAAAATATAAAAATGACTAGGAGTGAAAAAAAAAAAAGGAAAGGAGAAGAATACTTTTATTATAAAAGATTAAATTATTTAAAAAGATTTCTTTCAATGAATTTTTAAATTTTACAAAGTTTTTATTCCTAGAATTTTTTTCAAAAAAATTCCTTTTCAAAAGTTTCTTGACTTCTATGAATTCACTTAAAATTTTTTTTCTTTGAAATTCACTCCAAACTCATCTCCCTCTTGCTCCTTAGCATTCTTTCCCATTTTTATATAGCTCGGATGCAATTCTTTTAATATATAAACTTTAATACTTAAAATACAAAATGATGCATTTGCCTATTTCTGAAGATTGCACAAATTGAGTTGGTCGGCCTCATATCTGTGCACTCAGATCTCCCGCTTGTCAGTGTCAATCTTGCATGGTGCACCACTGGTGCGCATCATCCGTGCGACCTGCATCATCCTCCCAATCACATGTTCACGCGTCAAGGAAAACACCATTTGGTACGAAAAAATGTGTGACGCTCAGTAGCCGGCCTCTGCACCTGTTGACATCAGCATGTATGATAGATAGAACTAAATAACATTTGTTATAATTTGTCTTATAATATATACCATTAAATAAATATTTCATATTTTAAAAATAATTATATTTTTAGATAAAGTTGGTTGAGCCAATCTAAAGGTATTTTTATTTCAGTTCAATGAAAGTTGTTCTGAAATTATTTTAAATTATGAAATTAATTACTTAAGTAATATAAATGAATATAATTCTAAGTTATGGGTATGATTTCTAAGCTATTCACGTTAGGTTGGCCAAGCTTCTAGTATTCTCTCTCCTCTCGTATTCGGTTGCCCGGGAAAAGGAGACCAGCGACCTATTTCGTGACTGACGTCGCTTTCCGTCGGGTACGAAGTGAGGATGTTAGTCGTTTTCCTTTGCGTCGACTTTGAAATTTTCGCAGCCGTCTTCGAAACCATATTTCCTTGCCGCCGTAACCTACGGCGGCTCAAGGAACCTTCGGATTCGCCGGAGAAAGAAGGCGAGGAGCTTCAGTTTTGCGGAAGGGAGAAGTGGAGGGGAGAGAGTCGCTGGAGGAAGGTTTTGCAGAAAGAAGAAGTGGAGGAGAGAGAGAGAGAGCCGAGGTGAATTAATGCTGAGGTGTAGCCAGTGAATTATTGGCTTTGCTGAGGTTACCTGAGAAGAAAGAGAGAAAAGGAGAGATTAAAAAAAAGAATAAAAGATGAAGAACTATGAGTTGAAATTGACAGTACAACCAATGTGAGACAAAAATGGTTGAGCGAACTTAGGAAAGTAATTACTAAAAATTAAAATAGTAATGAAACAAAATATGACATAATCAAATTATTGAGAAAGTTTATTGAAGTGATTATTAAGGGTTAGTAGTTGTGAAATTAAGTATAACATAATGAATTAGAAATTTGTTTTTGAAGATTTTTTAGTTATAAATATGAAAATTAAGACAATACTTATAGAAGAATCTTCCTTTTATACTTAGGTTAGTAGAAGTTTAAAAAAATTATTATCTTAAAAATAGATTTTTTTTGCTAACATTGACATATAATCTATTTCGTTTGCATAAGTTTGTCATGTTATTGTCAAGTTTGTTAATATAAGTTTAAGTAATTATTTATTCTTGGGTATGATAGTTTGTGAGTAGAAAAGTGAAAGTTTATATAATTTTTGTTTTACATTAATGTTAAATGAAAATGGCTCACATGTTAGTTTTGATGCTTTATCTTTCAATTTATAATAATATTATTTGAGATTCACCAATAGTACTTTATGCAAGATGATAGGCATTGATCTAGGATCATATCATTATTTGATATGACATTATTTGTGTTTTGACTTCAATAAGATTACATACTAACATACTGTGTAAAATAACGAGGTATAAGTTTGAGACCATACCAATATTGGTTTTGTTTTAAAACTAACACCTTGTATAGGGGGATAAGTATCGATTTAGGATGATACATTTATATAGTTGTATGTTTTTGGTAGTTACAATTACCAACGGTGCAAACTATATTATGTTTGCTTATAGAGAACTACAACATTCCTATTACACTTATGGGTATCAACTCAAATATGCCTTTATCCAAGGCCAATATATCTATTCTAAATTAGTAACAAAAAAATCTTCAAAATTTGAAAGCCATGAGTAAAGGTAAAAAAGAAGATGGGCATATTATATCTGTGTTTACGGGTAGAGTACTTTGGCTATAATATGAAATGTTCTTGTTAATAATGATAATGATCGAAAGAAAAATTGTCATTTAATAAATAAAATATGATATAAAAATACAATATTTTTAGGATAACTTAAAAATTTAAATAAAATAACCAAATATGAGGAATACTTTTTGCATTTGACTATATTTCTTACATTATTTTATTTTAGATTTGATTTTATTTTTATATATCATATCTATTTCAATATTTTATATATTTATCTATTAAGTTTTATAAATTATTATTAATCCTTATATCATAGGCATGTTTTTCACATCTTACAGGGCTGAATATTTTGAGAAGATGGATAAAAGTCATACTCAATAGGTTGCTAAAATAAAATAGTTTTAAGAAATATTTATTTATATAATTTTCATATGACACTCTTATATATTCTTTTGATATTTTATATTGACAATTTTTAGTTTATCTTATAGTTTATGATGTAAACTATCATATATATATATATATATATATATATATATATATGAATTTTTATTTTATATAGTTTACATAATAATAGTATTCTTTAATTTTTAATATACGATGATATATTAGGTTTTGGGTTATAGAAATGAATTGATTTATTTTGTATCATCAAAATATCACATAAGAGAATATATATGTCATCAATTTTCATCAAATATGTTTGTTCTTTCATAATTGTCTTACAATATTAATAGGTTTAAGTAGAGCTTGACAAAGTTATCTCACTTATTATCATTTTTTCACAAAATATTTATTGGGTCTTATCTTGTGATATTAAAATCCTTTAGTTCAGATTGATTATCTAATTCTTATGCATTTTTTATTTATCCATTTTGATATGTCTTACATGATTTAATAATTCTCTTTCTATTACATCCTTGAATGCATATTATTTTCATTCTTGTTCCACGCAAGTGAAGAGTGAACTAAAAAGAAAACTTTTAAATAAATGTTATGCTATTGTTAACTTTTCAATAATTCCAACAAACAGAAATAGTTATAAATTTTACAATCATATCACATCATATTATCCATTTGTTTTTAACGTTGTCTATATTAATGATTAGGGAATATCAAAACTCCTTTTTGTTAGAATATTTATTTTTTCTTATAAGTAAGATAAACAATAAAAGTAAGCTTAATATGTAAGTATCAACTATTATGTTTGTAGCCAATGTAACAAAACTAAGAGAATACAAGGCTCCATAGTAAAAAGAAATTATCACATGTTTAATAAAATAAAGTACTTACGATTATGTGAGGATATGATAGAGCTTTCTTATATGATAACACAACTTCAAGGTAGAGTTATTTGGATTTGATTTGTTGAAACTTGCTTCTTACACTTGCTGAATGCATTGTATTTGCGTTTTACTATCATATCTCATCCAATATAAATTAATACAATTTGATAAAAATACAAGAAAATTTTGATTTTTCAACTAATCAAAGCTACTAACATAAAATTTGAGAACATGAGTAAATAAAATCATGTGATAATGATAAAAAAATATGTAATAATCTTTAAAAATTTTAATAAAAAATAATAATAGATAATAAAATAGTTGTCATAATATATGAAAGGCAGAAAACTGATATTGATATAAAAATTTGAAATAAGACATAAATATCTTCACATACATATAATATCACTCGTATTCACGTAATATATCAATCACCCTTGGTCTTGAGCTATCTTTAAGAACCCGCAATTCAGTGAATGCCAACATCTTATCCTGTAATATAAATAAAAAAATGAGTACAATATATGTAGAAAAAAACTATTAATTATACGTAACAAAGCAATACAAAATATAAATAAAATAATTGAGTGATAAAATAAATTAATAAAAAAAGAATATGTGATAAAATATAAAGAGAGTATTATAATAACTTAATTGTATGATACTCTTTTATTTTAGGATAAGTTTGAAGAAATATATACATGTTGAGCTTAACTTGAGAAATATTAATACTTTAAAGAAAGCTTATCATAATCTTAGAAATATGAAAAAAAAGCAAAACTTTCTATTTTTAGAGAATTGACAATGAGTCCCTCTAAAAGCCCACACCATCTGGTGCGGACACCAGTTACATTCGAGACTTTCGACGCGCCCAATCCCGTCAGGCACGATATAGCTCGAGGAATTTATTTTTGTGCAAGGTCAATTTGGAGCTCGAAAATAAAATCTATGCTCAAAAACGGACTTTTAAAACATTCAAGACGCTCACCGGCGACTCAGGTCCCACAGCCCCGCCGAACGCCGTCCGTCCGCCGCCGTCCGCCGGCAGTCCGCCGGCCGCCGCCCAACAGCCGCTCCGCAGGCGCGCGCGCGCTCAGCCAGGACCGCGGCGCGCCCCCGCGCGCGGGTACCGCACCATTGGCGCGACGGCCCCTGCGGACCGCCAGCGACCCGTCCGCCTCCAATCGGGTCACCGCGGTCGGTATCGGGTCTGCCCGTCCCGATTATGCTTTCGGGTCACCCGCCCGCCCTCGCGGGTCTGGGCGACCCGAACTCCGCCGCACCCTCCCACGCCGCGCCGAAAGCGCCGACAGCAGTGCCCACCGCCCATACGCGTGGCGCACGCACGCGGCGCACGTGCGACAGCTCAACCATCCCCTTGCAAGTTCTAATTGAGTTTGGGAACAGCTTATTTTAAGGCTTTTATGTATTTTTGTACCTTTAGGCTCCCTATAAAAGGGGAGGCCTACCCTTATGTTTGGAAGAATATGCTTAGTGAATGAGAATTTGTGTTTTCTTGCATCTTGTTGAGAGCTCAAGTGTGAGTGCATCAAGAACTTCGACGTGCTGATTCGTCGAGGCTCCGATACTGGAAGGAGGGGTGTGAGGCCCAAGCGGTGAGACGCCGTGCCAGTCCATCAACCATTCTGAAGCAATATCTTCGCGCATCACCCACGAAACGCAAGTCAACTTCCGTACTAACGGTACGCTCGGAAACTTCCCGCCACTTCCCTTACTTGACGTGTTTCCTTCGCGGATTTTTGGATTTCCTCGCTGTTCACTTTCCTACTATCCGATTTTCTTCTTTGCCTCTGGTTCACTCTTTTCGCGTACTACTTACTTCGTTATCCTCGAAACTAGTGTTGATTAGTTCGATCATCCGACTCTTAATTCTGTGTTGAGCGATCTTTCAAAATTTTATTTTTCGAGATCGGTATTATTAACCCATCCTGAGTACCCCGTGTTTGTGCCGTCGAGAGGTAGCGGGCCTAGCATACGGAGCAACCTCTGTGTTGCCCACGGTCCCCTCTTGGCTAGGATCGCCTTGGACGGGTGTCTCAAGCGTGTTACCTTTTTCGAAATTTCACGTAATTTCCCACAAGTTTTCTTTATTTCCCTAAAAGTTTGCAGGTTAATCGCTTGTATTGCTCAATAAACAAAAGCTTAAATCCGTCCGGCATCACCATCATTTCTCAACCCTATCATACTTGCACTTCATTACCCCCTCTATCATAGTTGCTAAACCTCCTAAACTTATATTATCATCAAGTTCTTGACACCCTTCTTCAAACTAACTCACACAATCTATAATTACTTATTTTAAGTGTCATAAAAAAGAATATATAGCCACAAACTATCCAAAGAGATCAATGATTATGAACCTAAAAAGTATTAATGGACAAAAAGAGCCAGAATAAAAAGAAAACATAATATCAAATAAGGAAGTTAAGCAAGAATTAAAAAATATAAAAAATTTAATAATTTTAGTAGTTAGGTCCTCCCTTAAAATACCACAACCATAAGATGATTAGAGACTCACCAACATATTTAGCACCAACAAAAAAAATTAAGAAACAACTGTGTAAGATGACTATAATATTTGACCAAGAAGTATGGTTTACTAGTTATTTTTTAAAAATGTTATAGCATTTACTAAGGACTAATCTAAAATTTTTCTCAACTTAATACTCACAAATGGATAGACAAACATAAGTAGCAAATCATAATTTAAAAAATCTTCTTCATAACTTCATAGAAGACCAACTTAAGCTTTAGGAAAAACTATTATCACACGCTGAATTTTGAACACAATAATTTGATGAATTATAGTATTGGTCTGAGTCCTTTTAATATTTGTCATTGTAATAATTTGAGATCTCCCATTAATCTTATTTTCTTACTAGTAGATTATCAAATTTTTGTCTTTATTTTTTCCTTTACCTCTCATAAAATAATATCTAAAAAAAATTAATCTTAGTAATAAAAAATACAAAAAACTAGAAGATACTCAAAGAAAGATTAAAGATTTTCATAAATAAGACTAAGTAATAATTAGAGTTAGGTTAGAACATATTTCTTTTGGAGCTTATAAGAAATTAAAAGTACGTGAAGCTAAATTTTTGAAGATTATTCAAAAATTAAAAGCTAATGCATATGTGTTAGATTTGCTAAAAGAGTATGACATTTATGTAATATCTAATATTAAGAATTTAGTCATTTATAAGGTATCACATATAATACATAGTGAGTCATCTAAACTTGATTCTCTTATGTTTAGTAAACTTATTCCTACCATTACATTAGCCTTAAGAGTAAAGATAATATAAAGAAAATGTTAAATCATGAGATAATTCTAATTAAAGATTATAAACTTAGAAGATTTTTAGTTTGTTGGAAGGGTGAGCCTTCATTCTGACTTACATATAATGACCTACATTATATCACACCACACCTATCAGAGCTCTTTTTCACCTATGAAGAATAACACATGAGTGTATGATATTAGCTCACAAAAACACACCCATTCACATCGCATCACCTATATATATTTGCTAGTGCAAAATTTAGTTGAAAATTGCATAAAAAAATTCTTAAAATTAAGTTGCTTTGGTATTTTCCCCTTCTATCATCACGTGTCAACATCAAACCATTATAAACAGTCATTGTCACCATTCGAGTTGATCCGCTTGCCTATGTGACTTGAATTGAACTGTAAACCTAGTTGATCTGCCCAACCCACATCGACAAGTTCCAAATCGCCAGTTCTTGTCAACCTAGAAGTTTTGCACGACCTATTCAAATAAAAAAAATCAGA